>CM074512.1:42137617-43622617 GCA_037379345.1 Perna viridis | reverse complement strand
AAAATACAAAAATGTTTCTCGCAAGAATCTTATATATTTATTTATAAATGTTTAATAGAGAATCGCCTTATGAAAAAATAGGAATTGCAGGGAGTGGCCATAAACTAAATTCAGAAAGGCATCGTTACGATTTTTTTTACAAAGAATTATTATTTACAATGTGACCAATTGTTTTTAAAAGACGAAACCGAAGATAAATATAATTTAATGATAAATTGTCCAGTTAGATCTGTCCACATTTCCATAATTTATTTAATGAGGCAAAAGATCTATGACTCTTTACAAATGTTGGTATATCTACACTAAAAGGGCTGGTTAGGAACGTTATTAAGTGCATAAACTTAATTAGACGCGGACAAAGCTTTTGAATATTCGATGACAGTATTAACTATGCCCTGACATGTTAATCGTATTAAGCTTTATGTCCTGTCCAAAAATCACAGCAGATGCCAATTTATGTAAAATTAAAATATTACAATTGAATTGAATGTACATGTAGTCAGATGAATAATGTCTGTATGATTTTTATTATTAAAACCATTATTTGGATAATAGAATTATTTCTATTCTTTAAACGTAAAGAAAAACGTGAGTAAAAAGTGGCCTACTCATTTTGAGTTGCTCATGTTAATTATGGTCGTCCACTTCAACAATCGCCTAGTGTCAGAACAATTATCTATGTCAATCAAATTAACTTTTGGTGATTCAACAGGAAAAGATTTTTTAGTACAAATGGTATATTTATATAAATTTGCAACATTAACCCTGAACTTGATATAAGCTTTGGCTGAAGTATAATTTTTCATATTGTTGTAGGACATCATGAGAAACAACGTCTTTGAAATACAAGCAAGCTATAAATATCAAAAAGCTGGAAACCCACAGAATCTATTGAAAAATGTTTACACATAAATTCATATTCATATATTATATTAATGTTTGATACTGCAATACGTCAAAACTGTCATTATTTGAGTCTTTTTTATCAACTGTAGCAATTATTCCTCATCTTTATTTATATTTTAATCTCCATTTTAGTCGTCGTTACCAATTGCTTTTGATCACTTATATAAATTTGTAATAAAGATACATTGGAACTGGACATATAAAAGCTTTAACCTTGTTTCAAGATCTTGTAAGACATCTTTTTCGTATTGTAATATAATATGTGTGTTTCTTTTCTGAATAAATATATTTAAACTAAAGATACATTGGTTGTCCCTTACATTTACCTACCAACGACGAAATGTTTCACGACAAAACATAGACGAACCACTGAATTCTGACCACTAGAACTGAACATCAGTAACAATAGATGCAATAAAAAATGTATTGTAAATGATATCGACTATTATTAATACTTTGTTTTGTACTTTATAAACCTAGCAATCCTTGATGTACAACACATCTGCCAACCAACTGTAATTAATTTTACTTTATTTGTCTTACATTTTAACATAGGTATGCATTTGACCTAAATCTATTATTTCAACTATTATTATCATTATTATAACATTATATATCTTATTTTTAAATTAGGAGCATGCACGAGCAAGAGGAGTTTCACAATGAGAAGAAAAGAACATGAATAGAAGAAATACATGTATAAGACATGCCAATTTATCAGTACCAACACGTAAATGAAATGCAATATAGTCATTATTTATAGTTAATTTTTACTTCCATATGAGCAATTCTTTCTTCTAGAATATACATATACTAGTATATAGAAAACACAAACCTTTATTAACTCAAATTTAAAATGAAAAGGGTTTTGGTCGCTTATATTAGGTTGGAGCTTTACTTGTCTACAGTATGAAACGTCTTTGACTGGCATTTATTTTCATGTGTACTTCATTAGTGAGCACAAAACATGTTTTATAATTTTTGTGGTACGGGATTTTTCTTTCATTTGTTCTTTCATTTATTGTATTTACCTATGTCATTTAGCTATAATGAGACATTTGACGATTTTTTTTAACTTCTCACATCTCGCTTCTTATTCATTTGACAAAATATACGAGAGAACATTATCAACAAATATTGACACCAAACCAAAAATGAGATATATCGTAAATTACTTGAAAAGACACACGATTAGTTCGCATCGTAGCAAGGGTTACAAAGACAAAACAAGCATCATATGTTACCTTTAAAAATTAATCCACTGGAACATGCAGAGGTCGTACAATGATTGTCAATTGATGCCGTTCAATCCATTTCTATATCTATATTTATCATGTTACATTGTTTTATTTTTACTTTGTAATATTGTTTGCTAATTTTCTTTCAATTACTCTAAGAACTATCATGCTCAGTATCATCGTTTTTTTTTTATAAATTTAAATGTTTATTAGGTAAAAGGGGGAAAATAAATATTACGAAGACTAAAACATTCTATCTTTTATATCATAACTACCACCAGTGGTATTGGTGCTGGACATCTAGACTGACCAAGTTAATGGCATCCAGTGTATTCTCGGTGATACAAAAGGTAAATGTTAAAGAAATGTGTATGTGATATCTGTTAACATCTTAAAGAAAATCTCATTCTTCAGGAATGAGTATCTTTTAATTCTGTAGTTCTTTTTCATATACCGGGGATTGTATCGAACTATTTCAATACAAAATGAAAAAGTATCAATTAATCGAACTCAACCAGATCCATTACATAAAGTATATGACAGCTTATGAGCAAACAAAGCCTCGAGCACAAAGCCTCGAGTACAAAGCCTGGAGCACAAAGCCTGGAGTACAAAGCCTCGAGTACAAAGCCTGGAGTACAAAGCCTGGAGTACAAAGCCTCGAGTACAAAGCCTCGAGCACAAAGCCTCGGGTAACACAATGCTACTATAGCTAATATTTTATGAAACAAGAAAACCATTTTCTAATCAAATGTTATCGCAAAAAACAATATAAACACACTTTTTTTTACTTTCTAAAAAAAACTGCAAATATGTAGAACATGTCTTGTAACATTTGTTTGGAGTAACATGCTCAGTTTTAGCTTATTATGATGTGCACGAATAACATGCTGGTAATGAATAAAAGATATGTAAGGAATTTCCTAGAATTGATTATCGAGTGTTTTAAATATATTTATGGACATTCATCGACCAAGTCGGTGAAACATCAAATATTTTGATCATTTGTAACTGAATTATACCGTAGAAATTATAAAATATGTCACATAGTATTTACAAGCTGTTGTTTACAAATAAGACATTAGGATAATAACAGTCTACACAGAATTTTTTTTCGCATTTTCCTATATTATTCGAATTCTTTGAATAAATAGCATATATAATAGATGTAACGTTTTGGAAAAGTCGTGCTGTAATATACTTCAGGTTGATCTTGTCATTTTACATAGCAATAAAACAGTGTTGCAAATATAGAACCATCATTACATCAATAAATCGGCCATTTTAAAATAGACATAATTCAACATGACTATCAGAGTTCAAAGACCAACAACATTCTTATTATTTCAACTACTTTAGATGTTACCATATGTTACAATAATAATCAAGTGATATACTTAAAATATATAGAGAAATATTGCTCTTTTTTACTTAAAATCAGATGGATGTCGAGTTCTAAAAATCATTCAAATTTTTCTTTGATTTTTTTCTGTTCTTTGTACGATATTTTGTATTCCAGTGTTCGTTAATTTTGTTAGATACACGAAAAAAATATGATTAAACGACGAAATGTATTGTAATGGTGAAGGAAGATACTCATATGAATAATATTGTAAAAAATCACAGAGAAATGTTGGCTCTGAATGTCATTAACGTCAGGGCATTCGTTCAAGACATTTATGCATTTACACCATTCAACTAAATCTGTGCAAAAATATTAAATCGGTGTTTTGGACCATAAAGAACAGATCATGACTATGGTGTATATCGCACTTGCCGTTAAGGAGTTTTTGCATTTTATAAAAAAAATTAAATGTGTAGTTATATGTGGATTTTTTTCTTAATTATTTCTTTTGAAACAATTTATTAATCTCCCAGTAAGATACAGACACTATACATACTATATACCGATAAAATTCATACCAGTTGCCTAGTTAGTGGTTTGAATATAGTAAATTATTAAAAAGCTACAATGTGCCCTTAATTAGTGCGGTACAAAAATTATCTTCAAATTGATAAAATCATATATATATATAACAACACCGATTTGTGATTAGATATGAATAAGCATGGAATAATATGGTAAAAAGTGATAATTAATGTACGTATTTCTTTAAATGGTTTTATACATCGTCGTTGTATATTGTATAAAAGGTGTTTTGACAATTTAAAATCCTCAAAATCAAGTATTCAGTTTTCTTTTTAATCTTCAAATCTTACATTTCCAATACTTTAAGTAATTGAAGTTATCGAAGTTTCTCATAACACAGTCTTTCTTCTTTTGCAACTGTGATAAACACTTACGAGGACGCTTTAAAAATGACTTACATGTAAAATGGACCGGGTGTATAAATTGAAAAATGACTTACATGTAAAATGGACCGGGTGTATGAATGGACCGGGTGTATGAATCGAAAAGATTAGTTGCACATAGAGAATTATGTTCACACAGGTTACTCTCATAAAAAATACTTACTTTAATTACTTATACAATTGTGGATGAAATATTAATTTAATATAAAAACATTTTGAAAATGAACTTGTTAATTGATAAACCAAAACTGTTCTTTGAATTATCTGGTTACAGAATTTATTTCCTGTCATATATATTTCTTTTTATGTGTGACATACCTTTATCAATCAGTTATGTCAAATGCTTTAATAATATAGAACAACCACTTAATGTGGTTTCGACAGGAGAGTTTCGTATATCAATTACAATATACCACTTTGAGGTAGCACTTTAACCAAATAAACTCATCATTCATTTTACACCATCTTCATGTTGTTTGATCATTTTGTCACAATATTCCGAACTTTGAACTTTGATTATAAAATCGGTTTCAAATTTTTAATACAGTGCCTTTAAAGCATATGGGTCAATGATCATATCATAAATGAAGAACCAAAAAAAAATTATGATATTGTATGACAAACTCATATTTATTGAACTTTTAATAGTCTTGATATTTAACAAATACCTCAATTTTCTTTCCTGTTATCATAATATATTAAATATATATAAAATGTATATCATAACTGTTTATTATAATTTTAGCAGTACATATATACCTGTTCATAACACGTGGTATATCTAGCTATGAACAGTAAATATTTTTTTATAATTCATTACTTGAACGAATTGTTTTTCGTAACTAATATTGAGTAAAACACCAGGTCGTAAAACCCTTTTTGACTACGAATTATATTTGTTTTTGACAAGTACTCATTTTTGCAAAGAACTAGATGAATATGAATATAGATGAAAAAAACAGTTCTTGTGCTGAAAATTCTTTGTATTTGTGACACCAGCAAGGATGTTCTCTTTGGTATTTTTCCAAGTTAATAAAAATATAGCTGTAACATAAAATAAAAGTAATCATTTTTCATAGTAGCTTTTTCTTCCTTCTTTTGTTTTACTTTACTTTATGAGCTTCAAATACCCAGAGTCAAAACACAACTTCAAAATCAAGAGACTGTGACCATTTTGATTAGGTTTCTTCTATGTTTTAAATTTAAATGAGTTTTTACCACCTTAAAGGCTTAAATGTTTTACGCTTAATTTTTGTCATATTGATCACTAAAGCTTCAAAATATTACATAGAAGTATAAAAGCTGTTCGTACTCAAAATACTATTGGCACAATAAAAAGTATCAAAAGTTTTTACTTTGAATTTACCTGCAAAAGAAGAGCATGACTATGATCCTTTAGAACTGCATAATATAAAAAAATAAATTCGGTATCACTAAAGACTGATAAAAGTTGCTATGATTTACATTGCATTTATTTTGAATTCTAAAATATAATGGTACGATATGAAGTAATTATGCGCGTTTTTTTTTTCTTCTAAAAATCTAAACAGAACTACATTTGAGCGAAAATGATAATCATTATTTAAGACCGAGAAAGACTTTGTCACAGAGGCAATGACAAGACATATATCCTTGTTGCTACGAATTGTGATTTCTTCCGGTAACAGAACACAGTTAAATGCCTTGCTTAGAATTATTGTAAACATGATATATGTTGTTGAGATAAAGTTTGACAATTTTTTTGTCTACACGCTGTTCTCTGTACTTTTGTTTTAGAATATTAGATATTACTAATCTTATCATCAGTATTAATGATAATTTTATTGGATATTGATTTCGAGTGCAAACAGATGAAAAAATCATTAAAGTAAGACAATTTGAATTTAAAGAAAAATCAGAGACGGGGAGTTTTTCAATAAGACAACAATTTAAAAAAAGAACCAAACGCAGCCTATTGTCTTCAATGAATAGTGAGAAATTTATTTACCATAGCGAAAGTCTATCTTCGACTGACCCCTGAACAGATAAATGTACCGGTTCAGCGAGACTTACTTACAAAGTAATAGCATAGTGTAAAATCAGATTTAGTGCTCATCAACTCAAATTAGAACAAAGATAAATAGATATAATTTCAGATTACCACAGACTGAATCAAGTAGGCGAAGAGTTACACATTACATTCAGTTTTTTTTACATAATATAAAGATCAGGTTTATATGCAGAAACCAATTAATTTCTTCCAGAAAAACAAACTGTAAAAGGCTTTTTAAGAAAATGAAGGAACACTCTGTCTAATTTGTTTGGTAAATCATATTTAAGTTTGAGCTATGAAATTGGAAAGTGCATTATCATTTGCAGTGACATGTGTTTATTAATAACATATAAATTTGTACACCCGGCCCAAAGAACCTATAAGTCGTCTTCAAATTTTTCGAAAAGTTTCAATTCACGGATTTGGCTTTGTTTAAATTTGTACAAAAATAAAATTAACTGCCAATAATGAATTAGGTTAAGAATTTTGCATCAGAGTAAAATATTAGTATTCGTTATGGCTATTAACTATGAACCACACTTCGTCTTCTCATGAAAGCCTCAACAGTATATTTCGCGATCTTTCTAGGAAACATTTAAATCAGATTATTCAGTTTTCGTCAATGCAATATTTGATAAGCCAATACTTGAACAATGTCGCCATTTTTTTCTAATATCATCATAGCGTGGGCAGTCCTATAAAAATTGACTCATCTTTAGAGACATCATTATCAGGGAGTCTTGATAGACATTCCTCTGGTTGCTCCCCGTAATATTTTACCAGTCTACTTGTAACGGATGTACGTGGTAGACAAACTTATTGTTACATGTATTATCAAAACACACAGTGTATACCCATTTGTTACTTTTTCTCTTAATTACAGATTGGCTCTTACCCTTTCCAATTGTATTTTAGCGTAAGCGTGGTATATCTTTGCAATAATGTATGTCGTATATCTTGTCATTTAAGTTCTGTCTTCATGAACCAAGACTTTAAGTGAAAGAGAAGGTTCGGTTTTGGCCAAATTTGGCCTCAAAATTTGAAATTGTTCAAAATAAAGATTTTTTTCTCTTTTTTTGTACACATAAGTGTTTACATCAGCCAGTTCGATTAGATTTAGACCAAAACAGAAAAGCATCTCGTCATAGTGGCACAAACAAAATTGCCTAAATAATGAAAAATACATAAAATCTCAATATTTCAGCATATTTTGGACGGTTTTTGTGAAAAATCAAATGTGGCTGTATGCTTGTTCATTCTTGATCTTTATATATATTGTGTTGTATTGAAAGATACAACATATATGTCAATATTTTGGATAAACGCGGATGCGGCCACTTCTGTTTTAGGCAACAACCATCGAAAAATATATGCAAAAATGCATCAAAATTGAAGATTTCACTAATGTT
This sequence comes from Perna viridis, assembly GCA_037379345.1. Taxonomy (NCBI): domain Eukaryota; kingdom Metazoa; phylum Mollusca; class Bivalvia; order Mytilida; family Mytilidae; genus Perna; species Perna viridis. The sequence goes on along the minus strand of CM074512.1, from coordinate 43,614,719 downwards.
TTGTTAATTTTGACCGCTATTAAGTCAAAAACATTCATGATTTGGCCAAAATCCGCAGAGATGTATTTACTACAACCATTATCCTTTCAAATAAACTATCTTGTATAGACGAAAACAAATAATTCAAAAACGTTGAATACTGGGGCCAAAATAGGGCCTTACCGAAACCTACTCCTTTCTCCTATATTAGTTTCGCCTATATACATTCCAGTGAATGTAGATTTCTTCCCTTCTTCTTGCAAGATTTTTTGATTTCTAAAGTGAATATATGATAAATAGGGCCTATCTAAAAGAGCTTACTTAAAATTAATACGATTTTAAGCTGTGTCTATGATGGACGGAGCTCAGTGTCGTATAAAATAACAAAACAGTGCATCAACACTTGCGCAATCGTCTATTTCTGTGTCGACAAATTTCAACATTTCCGTCAGAATAATTTTTAGCCATTCATAGTTCTGGTCTTACATTCTACATATGTAGGACGTCGCTGGCGCTCCTTCCGTATTAAAAAAGGGACCTCAATAATGAACTTAAAGATGATAAATTATATTTGTTATTAATATTTTGACACATAATACAAGTACTGATAATTAAGAGTCTACCTCAGTTACTTTTACTTGAACACTACATCTGTCTATGAAATTAACATATTTCTCTATGCTGTATTAGCATTTTTCACGCATTTGTGTTACATTCGGCTTTGATTGTTTCTGTCATTGTTTACATCTTGTATTATGGTTCGCTACAGAACTCTTAGCACGTAGACATCACATAAGATGTTGAAAGGACTTCTCTTCATCATTTTTACAAACAATAATGCAGCTTCTTTGTCCTTTGGCATGACAGACAATATTTAAGGAGGTAAACCTAGGGTAAGGGACTTAACTCTTACAAATCATTGGAGCGTTTGTATTCAGCATTTTGCAGCAATCTAATGTAAACATCAAAGTAACTTGGACTGATTTCATACTGTTTCAAATGAAAGCTTGATAGCCTTTGGTGAAATTGAATATAATACAAACATCACTGACTTCAAAAGTCATGTCTCTTAGTTACCCTAGGTCTACCTCCTTAACAGATATTTGAAATAATTTTGTTATTTCCGTTATGTTATCATTTAATTATGGGATAAGTTATTGTTAAATGAACGTGAGTAGATATGTGTGTGTTTTGTTACCCGTTTTGACAGTATTACTTATCATAGCTTGCCTATCACAGTAATTAGCCAGTTAACAATTCTTTGTGAAATAATAATTTGTATAATAATTTGATATGATTTGTTTTCAGATGTAATACGTTTTTGATTGGATAAAAAAATTGTCTCTCATCTAATAAACCAAATTTTGTAATGTGACTATTTGCTGATTTATTCCTTAAATTTTGATACTAAAATTAAAATACAAGGAATGACTGTATTTGTTCGCTCTATTTGGAATAATCTCAATGCCCGTTGTGTGCACTACGTTATTTAGGTTATTTCCTCTAAGATTAAAAAAAATTATAAGAGTCATTCCTTAAATAAGCAAAACAAAATACAGCCCTAGTATACGGATAAAAAGATGATTTATTATAAAAGGTAAAGAGTTACACAAGTAAGCAATTTGAGTAAGTTCAAGTAAAATTTAAAAAAAAACAAAACAAAAAACTATAGGGATAAACATGCTTAAGAAATGGTTGTAACCTTGTCTGCTATCTTGTTATATCCAAAGGAAAAAAAATAATGGAAACTTTGATAACAGAAATTTTCAAATTGTAATTAAAGACACAAAGAAAACAGCAAGGTGGGAGAAGCAAAAATGTGGAAAAAAATAAACACATAGGGGGCAAAAATGAATTCGAGTTTCAAAATGTCATTCCCGGAAGTCAATTGAAAAGGGGAAAATTGGAAAGAAATAAATCTGTCATATTTATGTAGATGGGTACACCATTTCGTTTGACCGATAAGTGGCTATTTTGAGTTCTACTGAAGATGCATCGTGCTGTTACAAGGGTTTTTCTGTAATGCAGCTGTTAGAAAACTCAAAGGAACATAAATTTTGAATTAAAGCGAAAAACCAATCGGCCGACATAGCAAATTTTCTGGAAGAAAAGAAACCGAATGGAAAGTGGTGTTTACTAAATGATGGGGCGTTTTATATCAAGAACGATGCTTCAGGACGCAAGTTTTGTTCTTAAATACAACAAGATGGTTGTAGGTCACCTACTATACTACATGTATTAGCCACAAAATGTTAAATCGGCCAAATCATTTCAATCATAAGAATAATGAAATCGTGATATTTCTATGACGCATGTTAAGTAATACATATCAACAAGAAAAAAATATATATACAATTTCACGTGATATGAGAGAGACACGTGTTCTAGTGCGAAATTTATACTAGGACAGAATACTAACTAGAAATGTGTTACCACGACCGAATGGTCCTCCCGTTGTATCAGATGAAGGTTGCACTGAATATGTAGTTGTTTAGGGTATTCATATTTAATTTAGTATTTACAACCCTTTAATAATTTTAGTTCTTCCCGATTCTCCGATCCAATTTTATAATTTATTATTCATTACTTTTCTGCTTATTTTACGAACCATTTCTAATACATCATTGAACAGATAAGAACAAATCATATCTCTGAAATCAAAAGCTACGGCGTTTATCACTCACAAAACATTAGAAGTATACTATTGTGATACAAAAGAGCGATGAAATTATATTTTAATATCCAGCACATAAAGAGCGAGCCCCTTTTGATCTCAAAGTTCGGTTGATAATATAGAAAATACTGGATATCACCATTTAGTGGGTTCTCCTTTTCGGAATTTCTGCATCCGATGTTTTTGCATTCTTTGATAAAAACCATCCATGTGCGCCTCCCTTTATCCTTTATTCACAGACGTTTTATAATGATATTTAACATATTACACTTTCAAACATACAAAAACCTTGTCTTGTTTTGTTTTGATTTACCTTTAACACAGGGCATTTTATAGTAGTAGTTTCATTTTGATAATGACCTTACATGCCTAATTAATTGATGGCCAAAATCTTTATCCCAAGTGAAATAACTTTAAATAATTAATGAGCTTTGATTTCACGTGCAAAACTGATTTATTTGGCAAATTCGGACACGGACGTTTGTATTTATTTCTCTTGTTACAGTTCCATAAGTTCGGACTTAAGTATAAATGTAAATAACCTTGGAGAAATATACATGTATGGAACCTCTGAAATATTTACGGACAGACAGACATTTGTATTTACTAAATGAATATTTTATTAGATACTATAGTAAATGCATAATTAGATAATTGATTCTGATCACTTTTCAATGATTGTTTAAACAAAAGTTTATATCCTCAGTTTTCCTATTGTGATGTTACATGGACATTATTTCTCATTAAAAGTGAAAATAAAAATAGTTGCGTTATCTTTCAAGTAATAGTTACCGCTTTAAATCCTATGTTTTCTTTGTCCTCATTAACCACAAAGAAAGGAAGAAGTCATTGCCTATTGGGCTTATTAAAGGTTATGATGCAAAATATATCTCTTAGGGATTAGTGTCATAATAGCTCAAGGGAGTATCAATATGAGATTACTTGTCCTCCTTTTGTACTTTTTAAGGTACTTTGGGGTTTAACGTCCGAGTAGCAATATTTCAGCTATATTCAGACGATGTACAATCATTATTATTTCACACTGTTTTGATTCGGTTCCATAGGTACCCCTGGTTCATCACCTGATAGGTCTTTATCCTATAATTGTATTAAATCCTGTTCTCTAAACATTGTTGTATAAAAATATCCTAATAAATGATTACACGTACAATTTGTGACAAATGTTTTATTATTTTTGGCACCATTTGTTTAGCTATTGTGGTATATTTCACGACATGATTTATTTCATTTTAATGTATGTCATCACTTAAATGTAATTTTGTTACATTTATTTAGCCGATGCATTTAAGATAGAACAAAGTGTTGTTAACCGATAGGTTCTTTATGTCGTAAAGCTGGTATTTTTTAAGGCCTAATTGTTATTAACAGTTGTCACATTTTGTGGCAAATATACCTGAGGCTTTCTGTGTTTTCATTTTAGGAAAATTTTGATGCTTTAATTAGTTTCATGATTCGATACTTGTCACCTTAGAAATTCAAAGTCTTTGTTCAAAAAGCTAGTTGATTGTTGTTGTTGTTGTTGTTGTTTTTATTGTTATTGTTGTTGTTTTTTGGCAAATTAAATATTTGATTTACTTTAATGTATGACTACTAACAATATGAATCAATTTAATTTGCAAAATTATAATAACAATCGTCATCATTTTCATCGTTCCTTTGTAATACATGCCCTCATATCTCACGAACAAAAACAAAAAAGTATTCAAAGCGGTAGCTATGTCCTGTCCCAAAGCGGTAGCTATGTCCTGTCCATGTTAATCAACTAGATAATGATAAAGGGAGTTAATCAATCTCCAAAACGCATTTCATCCTTGTCAGAGGATACATTCACCTCCTATACCGTTTATTTGTTACAAGGGTGTGTCTCTTTCATTAATTATACAGTCGAGTATCAATTTTTCATTTTTTATGTACTAAAATACCTAAAATAATTCGTTGATCGTTATGCTAATGTTATTTGTTGCACTGTTACCTCTCACAAAACATGAAGTTACTATAACAATTTCATTTTATAAAAATTTATGCTGGTAAATTAAGTCATTCAATAAATATATTCATATTACATTGTCGTATTTTCATATGTATATTAATTCAGGTAAATTTGCATGATAGTGTGTCAAGGCAGGTAAAATACAATAGTCAATGATGATCACTTTTATCAGTCATGGGGATTTACACTTTTTAGATTTGTCACCGAGGGTTGACGCATTTTTCAACCACAGCCGACGCCCTAACCAATGACCAGTCACAAGCACAGATGTTAGAACTCGCAACGCGCGTCTTTTACTATGATGTTCTTATTACTCATATAACCGATCAATAAACTTTAGTCGATCAACATAACTGACGTTGAACGTGTCAATTTCTACACTGTTAAAATGTTATTGTATTCTGCAAAACAATACTTTTAATTTTGACGCAAAGTTGTGTATCAGTTTAAGCGTTTTAATTTTTCAATCTTCTTATCTTGTAGGCTTTAAAAGATAATCGTCATTCGGGTCAATGATTGTAAACTCAAATAAACTGTCAATTCAAAATTTAGTTTAAAATTCGAGTTGTGCCCCTTTTGCTTTGTAAACGACAAGCAATGACAGGTATTTGTTTGTAAATAAACCCACGTGCGCCATATGTGTACCGTTTTGACAGTAGTTAAAGCTTACGTTCAGGTATATGATTTAAATAACTTTTAAATATATGTCTGATTTAGATCTATAATTAACTTGGCGGAAAAAAACACTTCATGATCATAATTTATTTTCCTTTGTTTGAAAAACTACGCAAATTGAAGTTCAGAGTGCATGTCAGTGATTTTTTGCAGACGAAATTAACTTCATAAAGTAATAAAACCTCCCTTCGAATATTACAATAATTCTGGCACTGTCTCACTTGTAGCATTTGGCATGACGTACTATTAACATTATGACACATATGAATATTTTTAGAAGCACAAGACTTTGTATCCACGACGGCTGAGTTGTCTGATTTGTTCTTCGAGACTACGTCATCACTCGAGATTTCGCGGGAATTGGCAGTTGTATTTACGCTATCAGCTGATCGGTGTATTGTAAAGTTACAACTTGTCGTGAAAATTACTACTTGTGAATTTGCGATATGCTGGCAGATAACATGTATGGTGAAAACAAATTTTTTGACAATAACAACAATGCCCCAGATGAAGACGTCTTTTACGATGGGGATGAGACATTAGCACTGGCACAGTTTAAGTGCATGGAAACTGGGACGTTAGCTCCGCTGCTGAAGGAAGAATTGAAATTCAAGATTCTGGCAAAATGTCATCAGGAGGGGAAGGAACTTAATACAGAGCCTGTAAGGACACCACCACCAATTAAGAAAAAGGTAAGGTTTTTAAATTGTTATTGCTTTTCTTTCCATGTGCTTGATTTCTTTGTCATATGCCCTGCCTGCTATTGTGTTCTTAGGCTTTGTTTTGCATTTGCTAATTTGCTATAAATGGTTTGTTAAAAATAATCGACAATGTTACTTTTATCTAATCGCTTTCTGCTTGATAGTTTAGTTATTGGCATTTGCGCAATGTGTCCCTTTTCGTGAGCAAAAAAACAAAAACCAAAAACAAAAACAAAAAAAACCCCAAAAACTCTATATCATTTATATGTCAAACAATTATTCTGGGTAATTACATGAATTGATAGAGGTAGCTATAAATACATATAAATTTGCATCAAAGCGACAGATATACTTTGTCCCCAAAAGCGCTAAGAGATCGATAGTAATATAATACAGAGAATAAAGAGTAAAGTTAAGGTTATTATAACATAGCCAGACAGCTTATTTTTATCAATATCTTTGAGTAAAATTTTCAGTTGTTATTTATTTATTTTTTTTTTTTTTTGGTCTGAATTTTTTTTTCTCATGTGCTACAAAATTCTAGACAAAAAATATTTTGAAATTGTTTTTCTAAACTTATGTTTCTTACAAAAGTAATACAAATACCCTCGTCTAACTGTATATGGTCTGGAAAATTAGAGGATTGCTTTGACGAACACATTAAACATTGGTCAAACAAAAGAGGAGTTACACGGTGCATTAAGTACTTCATTTAAGGAAAAATGCAATTTTTTACTCTTCCCCATAAAATAAAGTTATCACAAATAGTAACCCCTATGCATAAAACCTAACTTTTCAATGTGTTTTTGAGAATGTGTATGGTGTCTAGTCCATCCAATGCTTATGGATATGGACCATGTTTTTTTTTGGTCCTCGACTCAAAAATTTGTTACAGTTAATTAAGGAATTATTTTTCTTTACTTAATGCGTTTGGTGTAATTTTGAAGTATAGTTAATTATTAACCACAAATCTGAAAGAACTACACTAAAGACGATTTATTGATTTCAGAGGTCATTTTTGTACATCATTTATAATTTTGGCATCAAAATAAAAAAATTGTGGAGAAATCGATAGACTTCATGTCGATAGTATTTTGTCAATCTGTAAAGAGGTTGTAAACTTGTTGCCGAGAAGTATTTATTCCATTTATACTGGTCAAATCTGTATTAAAAATATCGTATTTTGCTTGTGTGGAGAATAAAACATCTCGGAACTTCAAAACAAATTTGCATTTTTCTTTACCATACGGTATTTTTAAATAACAATATGAACATAGGAAAAAAACAAATAAACAAAACCAAAACAACAAAAATAGAATAAAGGGAAGAAAGATATAAACAAATAAACAACAAAACAAATAAACAAACAAACAGACAGACAAAAACAAACAAACACAAAGGCCAGTTTATGAGTAGGATAACACAGAATATTTCTGATATCAAATCTATTGAACAAGGCATTTTACAAAAAAAATAACACTTTTCTGGTACATTGCGTAATTTGAAATGCTTTAAGCATAACCTAGTGAGAGAAATATTTTGTTATTGGGAACTAAGTTGTTTTTTTTTAAATAATTATCATATCTTGAAAAAACTCTGCCATACTTAACAGAATTAAAGCTAAAATAAACCAAAAAAACTTAATTAAAAAAGTACGTATTAAAATGAAATTAGAATTTGTTTTTAAAATATCATGAAGCGTGGTTGTTGTTTTGTTTTATTAGATAAGTGGTGAAATGTATTTCGTATATCCATTTTTATTTGTTCTTCAAACAATATTATTTGTGGCTTTCAAATTTATCAATCAAAGGAAGAAATCAAAACTTCCTGAAAAAGAAAGTATCAAAAGCACAATTTCTCCTTTTTCATGAAACGAAATTTTGGAAATATGCATACTATGTGAATTTTTTTTTCGAAAAATATCAATACACTGAAAATCTGTTAATTTTTTTTTCTGTAAATACATTAAAAAACCGAAAGTTTAGAAAGAATGAAATCAATGTATTTTAAAATCAAAAGGTGTGTTGAACAAAAGGGTAAAATGGCATTTTCATAAAGTATAAATCTTCTTGAATCTTATGGAAATTTATGCAATCATTAAGCTGGTTTTGTATTTACGAATGATACCATTGGTTTATAAAACATGATTCGAGAGTAAATTTACTCGATTTGTCTTTATAAATAATGCCATTAGATACAAAACATGATTCGATAGCAGTAAAAATTAAGTCAGCATTAATTATATACTAGAGAAATTCTTCATCAGGTAAAATAAGTATATAGGTAAACATATTGGATATTTTTACAAATGATGAAATTACAGGTGTATATCGTTTCCTATTTATAATTATTTACATTGCGAAATCCAATACTGGAAAAAATGGAAGATTTTTTAAGAAAATGACAATGACTCTAGAAGATCGATAATGCAGTAAGTTTCATATAATATCTTTTATTTCTTTGATGATTTTATTAAACTGTGCAAAAGTAAGTTAATGAGTTAAGCAAATGTTGTCTTCAGAATATTTACACATGTTCAAGTAATATGAATCTCATCACATGCATATCAAAACACATGCCTTTTACTATTTTCTTTTAAATGAACAACTTGTTGTAATCTTCATAAACTTTGTAGTAAATCACACACATGTACCTTTTATAATTGTGTCAAGTTACGATTACGTAAATTAATTACGTAAATGGATACACTAACTTTACAAGTCAAGCATCGTAATACATACATGTATGAAGTAGAAAACCTTAGCGACAGGTTAGGACTGTTATATTTGTTTTAAAAGGTCAGACATCTTGCAACAAACCATCCGGAATATTGAGTGAAAACATTATGATTTTATTTAGGAGAAAAATCAAAGTCTTACCGTGAAATAGAACTTATTATCCCAAACACCAAAAGATATATAAAGCTTGTTAGAGATAGTAATGTTTTAGGAATGTACAGGGATAGGTTTAACCGCAACCAGCGATAAACGAGTTGCCCGCAATGACTGTACTTTTCCTTAGAGTAAAGCCTTTATTCGACTTCATTGCCTTTTCAATAGTAAATATTATAAACTAATTGGCATGTTGATTGATATTAGGTGCAATTTGACTAACAAATTTTCTTTTTCGAAAACATCAATATGGCACTTTATGTACTTTATGCACTTAACAAGGCTTGTCAACCCACTTTGAGTACGAGTGTACAGTGTGAATTAATTTCTAAATCAATTTGCTATATTTGTTACCAAGACACACGAAGTTGCGTGTTGCCGGTTGTTGACATTGTATACACTTAGTGTTGGCACTGGCTCTTACGACAGAAACGGTGCCTTATTTTGTTATTTCGAGAGACGGTAATAACTACATCCTTTGTTATGAGTTGGACTCTGTTTCTGTTTTTACGCACAAATGATGTTATGTACTTATCGTTTCTTAGTCTACATCCTACCGTATTTTATGACACATTTTAGCTTGTATTATCCCTTGCAAATATTGGAATTGAAAGATATTTACATTTAAATTGAAACGGTAAGAGATCTTCAAAATGATCATTTATAATTATCTGGTTGTAAAAATATAACTTAATTACTTTTAAAATGTACCTTGATGATTATATTAAGATTAAAACAGGGTTACCGTTACGCTATCTTAGGACATTGACAGACCTACAATGGGATTTAAATCTTGTAAGGAAATAATCAAAATGTAACTGATCTGTTGATATACTAATCTGTTGAAACTTCTGAGAACTTTTACTTTCAACAAACAATAGCCCAATTGTTGCACAATATTTTATATGTATTCCTTGGTACTAAACACTTACCGTCTGACTTCATTTTCCTTCCCTCCCATTATAAGCACTTATTTCGTACAAATATTCATTCTAATAATTATTTAGAGTGTAACCTTTCTTTTTTCTTTGCTTCCATGTTTAAAGCTTGGACCAACTTATTTTGTCCAAATACCACCTTTATGAGACAATCATGTGTATCATAAACCCTTTCCATTTACATTTCGATACAACTGTTGTCTAAAATGTGAAAAAAATCATAAGGTTTCATTTTCTAAAGTTGCATCAAGTTTTAAAAACATTGCTTAGATACAATGTTTTTGTTCTTTTGTTTTATTTACATGTCGTATAAAGCAATGTTGTATGTATTTTAGGTATTTCACATCTTAAATACACATACCCAAGGAGAATTTTCTAAGAACTTTGATGGAAAATGGGTGACAAGCCAGACAGTTTGTTTAAACTTTTGCAGATTAAATTGAATGAAAATATTATAGGAAAATTAGTATGCGAAAAAAAAAAATACAAAAACAAATCTTATTCATAACAGAGAAAATGAAGATATCTTACCCCAAGATGCAAAGAAAACATGCACATATAAACGCCTCCAACATCAAGACCATGAGGAAAGAGGAAACAATGATACATTTCAGTATTGAAATACAAGGAAGAACAGTTTAAAACCACAAAATTTTCCTCCTTTTATTGAATATAACCGAACAAAATTGAAATATAGTATTGAAAATTATACAATAAAATTAAATCTTCCTGCAAAATAAAAACTAAATCGTTTATTTTATCAAGTTCAAATGAGAAACTTCTCCTCAATTTGTTCAAATTATCATCCGTATGTTTCATTCTTCAAAAAAGTATACGTAGCTCTAGGTCATCCTTGCTTTGGAGATGATAAATACACGAAGAACAATTAATTTAAGAAAAGGACCGACGTATTTTGTTGTCAAAACATGTAGTAAAAAGTGCAAATTTAAGTCTCTTTGTAAGAATATAATAAGTAATGAAAAATTGTGGCTTATAATTAATATATAATTGTGTAATAGTTCCAACTTGCTGGTTTTTATGAGGTGTAAAACTTTGAAAACGAAAATGAAAGCAGACATCCCAGCTCTTTTTGTCTCTTGAAATTGCGTTTTGAAATTGTTTTATTTGAACTCGTTGAGGTTTGACCTAAATTAGAAAGGACATGATGGGGTGACAGGGACGCATTATCTTATCAATGTCAGGCTCTCCCTATCGGGCGAAAGTGCTATCATGCTGATTGATAGTGGTCCAAGATAAAAATGAATACAAAATGGATGATAATTTTCGAACTTTCAACGACTAAAAATACCACTAGCACAACTGTGAAGGCTAGTACTTCGACACTTCCAAAGATGTTCCTCAATGTATATATATCGAATGTTCTGTAAAAATGTTAAATGCTGTCCAAAAGACAGAATCACAAAGTTAAGCAATAATTATTTAATCTTATTTTTTTTTGGTAAAATACTAAAATTTTTACTACAATGGTTGGATGGTTTGCTCCCTTACCTTCTTACGAATTTAAGAAATATTTCTGTATTTGAACAAGAGTAACAGTAACCATTCACTTTTGCATACTAGATCGTAACAAAAACGTAAGTGTTTAATACCGAACAAAGACCCAAAGGGAACCTTTATAAAATCTTATCAATAAACCCTTGATCCCCCCAAAAAATAATCCAACTTTAGATCAAAGACACTCCTGAAATTAAAGAATGACAATTTGTTTCAATTAACTTACTCATTTGTTGACTTCATCGTATTGCATCTTCGCTAAAAATATTTTTACTTGTAGCTTGAACCTGATGAACAGAAAAAATTAGAGAAACGAAGAGAGCAAAATAGGAGAGCCGCTAAGAAATTCAGAGAGAGGAAGAGGAGTGAAACAGACCGACTAGAACAGGTATTTACATCAAAATTTAGCGATTGTATTTTCAATAAAAAAATATTACATTGCATTTATTTATATCGTTTACAAGTATATGTCGTTCGGTGATCAAATCATTAATACCATAATTTTTAAATCGCTAATATTATTAACGACTTCTTGCAGTCGTAATTTCAGTTCTTTACATTCGCATATGATTTACATATAATTATATGTTACAAATGAAGCTGCTGATCGGTGCCGTGTTTACCGTCATAGCTTCATTATTCTAGCTTCATAAGAATTCGAAATTATCCTCTTAAATAGCATACACATGTGCTCTACGTGAGAGAACTGGAGGTTTACACCAAAAGATGAAATGATCGGTTAGCATTGAACATTACCCATTTCCGATTCAGACACAAGGGCTCGTTACAATTGAATGTATAGGTCATATACATTTTTAGGGCCCCGATGTATGTATGTATAGCTGTTTAATTTTGTTCCTTATCTGGTTCCCTGGTCATAAGCGACCCAAAGATCGCTAAAAGATTGAGAGAATTTTGTAGAAAAAAAAACATTACTCGCACTTCCTGGTTGTTTTGATCGAGAAACATTCGGGATCATCACGATTACGAAAGAGTAATTATATCAAGGGAACCAATATTCTAGAGGAAGTGCACCGATTTTTGAGCATATAGCTATTCGGGTCATTTTGGTCAAAATCAGTGGCATAGAATATTTGACGATTAGCGACTTTTAAGACTTCTGTCTTTAATCAAAACTGTTTCTGTTTTTGTCCCTTTAAGTTAACCACTACTTGACGACTAAATTGGGTGAATTACGTATATGCATTTTGTCATGTGTTTTCATTTGTAGGCAACATCTGAGCTGGAGGCCCAAAACAAAGAATTAAAAGATGAAGTCGGAAGATTACGCACTGAACTTTCCCAGCTTCTGACTATTCTTAAAACCCATAATTGCGTCGCCAACATTTTTGCGCCAATATTTGATGAACCTGGACTTCTAGACACGTCATGATATAATAGAACAATTATAATAATGTGACTGTATACAAGATTACAGATTGATTGTGAAATGATCTGATGACCCCGTTGCTACCCCATGCGACAGGATGACAAGCATGATCTGACAAAATATAATAAACAATAAGTTTTGTCACTATAGACAATGTTTCCCGCCATTTTAAATCTTTACATGACAATACAAGTTTATTTATTGTTCTCCACAATATAATGATCATTAGAGTAGGTGGGAAGATCTTTTTGTATCTTGTCCTTAATCATAAGTGTCATATTTCAGTTTTTTTTAAAATCTAAAATTAACATATTGTATGCTTCATAGTAATGAATTGTTTAATCACTTTGTAGATCAATTAGATATTACACATGTTCATGGTTAAGTCATAGTTCTTTTATATTATATGTCTTTTAAACACTTGTTGAAACATTGATTTTCAGTATTGAAAATAATTCAATTGAATGTGTGTAAAACGTATTTAATTGCCTTTTTATTGGTACGACTTTTTAATAAACTAGTACGAATAATTAATTATTTCACTAGCACAGTTCAATACATTAAAAAGGACTGATACCCCAAAAACAATGATATCGGCCAAGAAACATATCACTATCTGGAAATGTTGTTGCTCAAGACACATCCACAGCTGTATCTTAATATTTTTTTATCCGTGAACATTGCTGAGTTTCCAATAACATACGGAACACTTTTTATGACTTATCATAAAGTCAAATTAGACATTTTTACCATCTTAAGAACTAGTCAATCGTCGCATATGAATGCTTTCTATGTTAGTTTACACACTTGAGACCTCCAACAGTTTGAATACTGGTATTTTTGTCAAGGGTATCTTACTATCATTTATCTTTAGAAAGACTTGCAACTTCCCGGTGTTGTATTAAGGTACTTACTACCCGGAATATTGAAATCATTTCATCGTTTTTCACAAATTACAGAAAGTATTGTACATTTGTCTTAGTGATTTACTACTTTTTTTTGTAATGGTGCATGTATATAGACATTGTTTTGTTTACTTTAATTTTGTTCAGGTGTCAAAGTTTTCAATATGATCTCAGAATTGTACAAAATAAACTTTATTTTATGAAAAAAAGTTGTTTAACTTGTTCTTTATGTATTTGAGACATCAATTTGAAAACAGAAAAAAATATCCTCAATTCATCAGGTAAAATCATATCTTACTTCAATTAATCATTAGACCGTTCTATATTCATCTAAATAATAGTCAACAATCACTGTTACGAGATGATGGATCGTGGAAACAATTCCTAACATGACAAAACATAAATAAATGTCTAAAATATGTTCAACATCACCAAATTATGGTAACTTTACAATGAATTCGGTTAAGTGATATTCTTCATCAGCATTAGTGTTAAGAGATACTTGGAATTTTTATATCTGAATACTGCTGAGTATTAACATTCCATGTGTTTTTACTATTTTGTGTTCGAGCTATAGTTTCCTGACTTTGTTCTTGTCAGATATAAAAAATATGATTTCCTTAAAACTCATTAAGAAAAGGCTATAAACTTCTATTCCATATTTACAGTTTAAAATAATGAGTGAATTTGAATAACACAGAATATCAACTCAAGATTTAAATTTTCTTCACAACAAACAAGCCCTGGTGACTGAAACCAATGATATACTATTCAAAACTGAACAAAAACATAGGTAAATGTTTAAAGAGTAATCAAATATAGCGGTAATCAAAAAAATGTAATTCATGGACAAAGACCAGACATGGAAAACAGACATACACAACAAAGAACATAAAGTAACCAAAATCATACATACAAAGTAACAAAAGCAAATGAGCAACTCGGCCTACACTAAAAGCTAGGAGCATGGACCAGGTACACCGGTTGGGTAAGCGTCCTCTGCTTTGAAACCAATGATATACTATTCAAAACGGCAAAACATATAAATGTTAAAAAAAAACGCCGTCAATTCAAGAGATGACTATTTTAAGACTGCTAACGAATTGAAAAAAAAAACAAAAACAAAGGTAAAATTACCTATCTATCACCTGTCAGTTGATGAATTGATGTTTATAACCAGCTAAAACACATATACAAGAACAAAGAGCATTCAGAAGTACTTAATTATTAAGACGAGCAGAGATGAAAACGAACAAATTACTAAATCCAACGTATTGTATATATATAATATATAAACGCACTGAAAGCGAAAATTCGCATGCAGCCTTAATTACAAAGAAACTTATTTTGAATAAAAATAAGAAGAAAAGATGAAAACTTACATTTAAAAGGTACGTCATTGGAAGTTATTCTAGAGTTGGATAGTTTATGTCAACACTTGGTATCAAAGAGCTAAGTAAGTTTAACTAAAATAATTTTTGTGCTATTAACAGTTTTACGAATGACATGTAGATGGCCATGGACAAGTAGATCAGCTTTTACAAAGATTCAATGGTTGCTATTGGTCATTTAAATGAAATTGCTAGAGTACATACTTTTGTAATGAGCGACTTATTTCATTAGTGAAACCATGAACGAAAAAATATCCCAACATCTTCAAAAGATGTTCTTGATTTCAATATAAAAAATTAACTATATATTTCTAAAAGTATTTATTATCCAAAATTAAAAACAACTGCTAATGTGTTGTAAACTTTCCAACGGGTCATAGTTTTCCTTTCCTCGTTTGTCTACCCCGGACTTGACTTTTTATGAGCAACTTTGCGGGTGTTTCTAGAAAAACAGAGGACGCTTACCCTACCGGTGCACCTGGTCCATGCTCCCAGTTTTTAGTGGAGGCCGAGTTGCTCATTTGCTTTTGTTACTTTGTATGTATGATTTTAGTTACTTTATGTTCTTTGTTGTGTATGTCTGTTTTCCATGTCTGGTCTTCGTCCCTGGATTACATTCTTTTGATTACCGCTATAACCCTGGTTCCCTTGATTACTCTTTCAATAATGATAATCTAACAAACACAACGAACTGAATTACAAGAGTTGCTATGACTGTAAAAAAAATTCTCAACGACAAAGAACAAAAGCAAAATGAATACTTTACCAAGTCTGAATTAACTTATGCGTTTCATGAACGCAGCTCCTTGGTAAGGTCGTTATAAAGAACCCCTTAAAGACACGTCTAAGTGTAAAATGCAACAGTTGTGGATGACAAGGTTATATCAATGTTAATTGCAATTAAAGCAAGATGCTGCTTCAAACGATTAAAACAATTACCAAATAGACATTTTATTTATTACTGATGTAAGAAAATTCAATTTTTTTGAGAAAATATACATAAAAACTTGAGGGATATCATTTAGTTAAAAACAAGATCTGTGTGATAAAAGTTGTGTAAATAAGTAGAAAATGACTCAGACAATTTGTCCATAAATGAGGTGCTTGCCAGCAAAAGAAAGCCACAAATGAGTCCTGCGGTCGAATTTAAAGTTAAAATCAATGAAGTGTAAAAATCTGCACCTGCGGATAAGAGTACGAGAGCCTAGTATTCCTATAGCAGTGTCAAATTTTCATTTTCAATTTTTGACAACTATAATTAGGCGCTAAAACCAAAAAAAAGATGAATTGGAGTAGGGTTACAACTTTAGTATACTAGTTTAGACAGGTGCATTTATATCTGTTTTTGGTGATTTATCAACATTGTGTTATTATTTAATCAAATCAAAGTATAGACATAATAATTTGTATAATTTTAGAACAAATCCAGGTTGAAAATTGAAAAGAAAATGGTAAATATCTGCAATTTGATTTGACATGATATTTAGCTTTTTTCCTAGTCAATCAAATATTTACGCCGGTTCTTACATATTCAAGTGTGATACAAATATGACACTTAATCAACACATAGTACTATAAATAAACCTTATATACAAGTATCAAATAATGTGACCACTTCAATGTACTCACAAATTACATTATCATTTTTACCTTTTGATTTACTGATCTAGTTTGGCGAATACAATTTCTGTGTTTGTATCAGTCCTGTACTTGAAGCAAGTTCTGTATTTCGTCCGGTATTTGAACACATTTAGACGCTGTGGAAACCTGTCTCAATCAATGCGTATTTTTGCAGCTTTCGAAAAATTAATGCTTTTACGCGACATTAGAGGAATAAAGGTTTAAATACTGCTCTAGTATTTTAAACGACCTGTCTGCAGCGGCTAGTACAAAAGAGGGTGTCTTCCATTGTCAATAATGTTTGCCTTTGAATAGAAGATGTCTACATATGTTGCAAAACTCTTTATTTAATATAAATTCAAAATGCTAATATTGCAAATATTGACGGGTAATGCCATTTGGAGTTGCCTGCCCCTGTAATCCTTCTATAAGTTGACAGTTGGAGTTGCCTGCACTGTAATCCTTATAGTGCAAAAACACAATTCCTTCTCAAGAATCATTGACAACAAACTCAACATTGGTGTAATTTTAATTTCTTGACGTAACGCCTCAATTCAGATAATTATTCGATCAATAGTTAAAAATTAATGTATAACTTAACCGTGTACAAGTATAAAATGACCTGTGTTATTAAAGTGGTTCAAAGTATGAACCAGATACTGACAATACATCGTGACTCACGATACCTTTGTATCTGAAAGAAAGTCGGCTGGGTTTGTGGTTTGGCGACCATCACAATAATCTGTTTATCGACTTTCTTATACCGTGCAAATGTCTGTTCATTCTCTTATCGGATGAACCGCGACGTGGGAAGTAGACCAACATTATAAAGAGATATCTTTAAATGGTCACTTTTCTGATAGCTCTCCAAACAAAGGCATTATGCTATTAATCAAACAGTTAAATATTAGCTGGTGACCAAGTAACAATTACTATAACTATAGGGATAAAGATCAGAATAGAGCAAGGTTGCTTTGAAAGTTCCACACAATGATCACCTGGCAGAGTAGTTGAATAATTAATATTTATCTACTAAATGTTTATGCAGCCGTGATAATAACACCAAAACCTTTCAAACCACAAAAATGATTCATTTATTAATATTCGAATTTAGTCGACTTATGATTTGATCGAGATTAATGAATAGATGTTCATAACGGATGTACTTTATGGACCCCTTTACTAACCACAAATACAGGTCAGACAGGAAAACAGACAGCATGATAAGTCCAGACGATATGCAATAGATCAAGAAAATGGTAACACATGTTTGTTCATAAAATACATAATAATTAAACATAATAAAACTTGACTTAATTAAAATAGTGACAGTAAAACGTTTTCTACGGATATTTATTTTTATTTTGTACTTTAGACCAAAAGCGGCCCTTAAATCTTAGGCAAATTGAAAACGCTTTTTTAATTGAGTGAAAGTGCCTTAGCAACTTGGTTTTGCTGCAAAGTATGTTTGTAAAGGCCGAAAGAATACAAAACATCTTCAGAAAAACCATGGAATTTACACTAGTTGTATCTATTGTAATCGGTCGCAAGTTTTGTTTTGCAATTTACAGGTACGATAAGTAATTTAAAACTAATTCGTGCACAGTAACATTACGCTTAAATGAATTACCCGAGCCGGATACCGCGCTTATAGAGAAACTTTTAAACGTATCAAAGAAACATAATAATAGAACTTTATTTAGCGAATTCATAGAATAAATGAGACATTTTTTTTTGTATTTACCTACAACCTTCTTGGTCGAGGGCATTGCTGGGGGACCATAGGTTCTCGAGGGTATTCCCAGCAAAGTAGTCAGACTTGTTTGACACGATTTATATCATAAATCAATGACAAATATATTTGCAATGAGTACTTCATGCGTACAATTTACTGTTGGACTATATATGAATTTTGTTCTAATGCTGGCGGGAAAAAGTTACTCCTCGAAACACGTATACAGCATAAGGAAATTTGCAACAATCATTCGAGTTGAATTTTTGTATTAGTTTGCAATTACTTAACCGGTTCCTTTGACTTTGATTTGACTAAACTTCTGTTTGAAAAGTAAAACAGTACTGTACTAATTCTATACATTTTGCTGTTGAATTTGCTATTCAAAACAAGTACATAAAAAATTAACGTACTTAACAAACTTTGTTCTAATTTTTAAACATAATTGCGCAAGGAATATATTTAATTGGTTTTTTTTTAATTCGTCCCTTTACTACATGTTAAAGCCTTGACCTAAACACTGGATTTTACAACTTGTTAAATTTAGTTCATAATTGGTCGCTTTTGTTTATGAAATGAATGGGGTATAATTAATGATAATTTTGCCAAAATCGATTAATGTAACACATGTCTTTTAAAAAAAGTACGCAAATAGGAAGAGTTCGGAGAACTAATTGAACTTTAGCAAGAAGTCTAATCAGTTTGAACACCAGGAAGAGAAAACTGATATAGTGCTATAAAAGAAGATGATAATTTTTTTTAAAAAAAGACTGCATGAAAACACAAGAACCTTTTTTCAACATAAGGTCACGATTAATTGGGAAAACATCGTGTTTTGCATGCAGGATGTGGGATAAATTCTTGTGCCTTTTTTCAACATCAGGCCATGTTTAAGTGTTGAAAGTCGTGGTATTATATTCACAGAAGGCTTTTTATGCGGCGTATCTGGTCTCTGGTCTGGTTTGAAAAAAGTTTTTTTTTTATATATATATATTTTGTTAACATACTGCCCATCAAAAGTGATATGGGCTTAAGAACTACCCAACTAGAAGGTAACAGTTTCGTTTTTTAGATATAAAGCTTTTACTTTGCTTCATAAATAGGAGCAATGGTGTTTTAAAATTTTCTGTTGTTAGTACTTTCCCTTGCTTATTGTCCGAGGTTCTCTAGTATGTAAGATGAAGTGAGTATGATGTCCTATTTCTTAACATTACCTAATACAAGCAAAAATGTTGAAAATAAAATGGAAAGAATTAGTTTAGAGATTATAGAAGTATTATCAAGAAATAAAACCATATTACAAACATTTTAACCTTTTAGAAAAAAACTCTATTTATATACGCCATTTCACATGTTGAAGCTATTGACATTAGCATCATGAGGCACACCGTTTCAATGTTGATATATGAAATATTTCTTTACTTGTTTATGTAAAAAAGTAAATCAAATGTGTTCCGGAAATTTAAAATGACTGACTGCTAGTACAATTAGTGTGTGCAATGCTAATGGTTGACTTTATGTTGGGATATATGTTCTCACACTCCTAAACTGATGTGATATAAAGATAAATTCTACACTTTCCCGTAAAAGGGTTCCTTCAACATTTTTAGGACTTTGTGCTTGGTTTGAACATACCCCATAGTTGTGATGGTTTAGTTTGGCCCCTCTTTCTCCCTCAAAAGATCTGAAAAGTGTGCATATCCATCAAATCACAAATGTAGTTTTGATATTAGAATCGATTTCTATTTATATTATTGAATATAGTGAATCGGAATTGAATACAAAAATCAATTTTACGATTTGGTCAATTTAAACGGCCATTAAACATGCTGTCCAAAATTATAGTTAATGTTAATATCATGGTTATCATAAGGTCCCATATTTAGTTAGCCAAAATATATCATATTCATATCTCCGTATTTTACCGTAAATTGTAATAAGGAAGCATAGTAAAAACAAAGGAATTAACAAATAAGAAAATTTATACAACAGAGACCTTTCACAATATATTTTCTTTTATTCTGTGCCGAGTGTCAATGTAGCTATTTATCTTGATTATTCCATATGCTGTGTAACACATTTCGCGGCAAAAATACACTTCTTTAGTATGAAATAAAAGTAAAAAATGTCATTATTTATAAGTTACATACCATTTTATACTGTTATCCTAAAAATACAACATCATAGATGCAATTTTAAAAATCAAAAAAGTTAAGTAAGCCATTATATGTAATTTCATTTACAGTTTAGCTTTCTTTAAAGTATTATGTTCCTTTTGAACAAAAATATTTTACTTTTGATTGAAAAAAAAACATATTTTTTCGCAAAAAAGAATAAAAAAAATATTTATATTAAAGATTTGGACAATAGCAGAAGGCTTGTATCCAATTAAATAATATAAGTCAACTTCAGTATTATTTATAACAAAGTAATATCTCAAAGTGTGAGACAATTTTCGAAATTGAACGTCCGTATGATATTAATTTAACGCGATATGACAATGATGAATTACCGAGGGCGTGCCAACAGAGGGAATGTGCTATACGGTCTAAATATTTGCTGGTTTGTGTCTTCATCATAGAAAAAGCGCCAGATTTGCTACTTTGGCGTCTTGATTAGAAATGGCTGCACAATACTTAGACATATATACAAATACCAAGGTAAAACTGAGCTTACGGCAAATGATTTACAAGATTACAAGAATGTAAGCAGTTTTAATCATTTTTTTTTAATTTTAAGTATAGCTATGTCAAACATTTAAAATTACTTCGTAAAAAAATCAAGGAAAATTAAGCAGTTTCTTTTTTTCCAGATGCGAAATACGCAAATATTTTAAAGTAAATATAAATATTTAAAAAATGATAAAAATTATCCTACAAGTATTTGAAAGGAACAATTCAATTTGATTACTGCAAATATATATATAGGAGTTGAAAAGGATTGGAATATTGACCACTTTCTGTTCTAAATATAAGCTTAATTAATTACTTATAATTTACGATTTCGGAAAATACTTTCCGTTATATCATTTAAAATTGCATTTTTCAATAGTCTCTGAAAAAGTCAACAAAAAGTGTTCATTAGAAGATCGCTTATTTAAATATTATGTATTCAATTTGTTTGTTTTTTTTTGTTTTGTTTTGTTTTTTTTTTTAATTTCGGAAAAGATTTAAAAGTGACATCAGTCATACAAAATGCAATACAACAATTCAATCAACATCATAATACTGTGATTTATATTGTTATATTGAGTTAATAATTCATCCATTGTAAGAAATAAAATATATTACAAACAAAAAGGAAAACAACAATTTCATTGTGTAAAGACTAGGAGATAATACTCATTTATATATTCAACAATTTATAAATATTGTGCTTTCTCAGAGTCGTTTCTTGAAATTATATTTAAAATTGAAAATAAACGCACTTAAATATATAAAAACGTTCTAAATATATCAGGAAAACAGAACTAGTTAAAAATTTATATGATTCTGAATTACAAGAAAGATTTATTTTAATGTTTTTAGTTCGCAATTAATTTCTAAAAAAAAATGCATCATATATAATTCAGTAATAATTGTTCAGTATAATTTTCAGCGACGTATAGAATATATAAATATTTAAAATGTTTGCTTCCTCAAATGTTAATCAATATGGGTAATTTAGTCCATACCTTTCCGGAGTAAGTAATTACTATGAATATTAACAATATATCTTGGACCAACTGTACTTTAAAAACAAAAGCAGTAAAAAATTTCACAATACTATGTATTCAGACGGGAATCACGGACAAAAATGTCAACAAATGTAAGCATTCGTAATCAAAATATACTCATCAAATCTAAGCAATTTGAAAAATCACTTTCAAACCAAATTTTACAAATTCTACTAGAAAAATTAAGAAGAAATAAAAACACATTCATACATACAATTTATAGGAAAAGAAATGTAAAATTATAACGACTTTAATGGATAATATTTTATTTCGTTTATTAAAAACATCGATGACAATAATTATATCCAAAAAATAAACTTAAAATTATAGTTATATTACTCATGAATTATATCCAAAGATGAGACAGAAACTAAATTAATAACCGTGGTATTCTAAGAATAGGTAGTAATATGATATTTGCAGACCTTAGTTAACTTCCTTTGAATGAAATTAGAATTGAAAATAAAATTTTCTAAATATAAAAGTAGCTACATTGGAATATTATGTAATAAACTTATTTATTGTATATTTAAGAATTTTTTTTTAAATATCCGTATGGTAAATATGTGTTGTATAGGCCGGGACAAATTCAAATTGTAATCACAAAATACTTTAAACTTTCCAAAAACGTCTGAAATTGAAGATTTTTTTGTGTTATTTTGATTTGTTTATGTTCTATATACCAATTGATTATTTATAGATTATTGCACAACGTTCCTAAGGGTAAAAAGTAAACAAAATAGAATATCAGTAATGGCTTCAGAATCAAAATACACCAAAAAAAAAAACTATTTTTAAGTAGTAAGGTTTAGTCGGTCTAGTTGATGTCAACACTAGTAAGTACACTTATAGGACGCTTTCATGACGACTTAAAACTGAAAAAAATGTTCCGTTCGATATAAGTCTTACAATTCTTACAGAGAGTTCAATATCCAGTGAGTTTATCGTCATGAAGTTGGCAATAGTCCAGCTCACCACTGATAGCAATGGCGACTGTACTAAAACGAACATAAGGAAGATGTCCTTTTTGTTTCACTTTTGATTTGAGCTGTTTATGACTTCGCGCTAAAGGGTCAGTTAAAGGGACATGTACATGGTAGGGAAGTAATTGGTTCTACACATCGCAATAGAAAGATTGACAATGAAATTTACAATCAATATGTGATTCATACTTCTACTAATTATTACGTTTAGCTCCAGACAACAAATATCCAATAGAAAAGGCATTACTGATTGAACCTATTTTTATCCCGTATATAGGCAAAAAACCGCCACGTTGAGGAATCACTTTTCAATATTGGTTCAGTGCTACAATCTTACCTTAGGCCAATATGTTTATCTATGACGTCACAGGTCTCTATGACCTTGATATAGTTATGAGCATGTATGTCATTTTCCAGATCAATTTATTAATAAATATTCCTTCATATGTACAATACAGGTTTCACAAAAACAAAGCCCACAACGAATAAAAAAATATGTACAAGGAAGCAGGAAGAATAAATGTATTTTATATATCTATATATGTATGTTCATACATGTGTATTATGCAGTGCTAATAAATTGTGAATAACATGTATCTAGACATTTTATTGATTCTAGATTTTGAAAACAATTAGTGCATCAAACTTTTAGTACGAAGATGACAAACCAATCACATTTTTATTTCATTTGAGGAGACAGGACCCACGTGTTAATGTCTCTTTGAATTCCTTTTTACAGCAAAATCAGTACTATGTATTAGTTCTCGGCAACGATAACTTCTTTCTTATACACTGCATGATGGTAACAATAACACAGAAATCACATAACAACGTGTAATACACTTTAAAGAGTGTAGGGATATTGTGTTAAACATATCTTTTCTAAAAATGGTCTAAATATCATCAGTATTTGTTTAATCAAATGAGAAATAAAAAGGCAGGATTGAAATTTTCAAGACGGGACAGCCCATAATAAAAATAAAAAGGAAGATCTAATCTTGTCCAAATATTTTCTTACTTATATTAAAAGGGACAAAATTAAAAAAAAATATATAGATAAAAATGACCGAACCTATATTTTTTCAAAAGAAAAAGGCAGAATACAAAATTTTATTTTAGCGCCCCCCCCCCAAAAAAAAAATCAAATAGTTGCTCCCCTATTAAGTAATGTTATCGCAGGCATAAGAATTTGATGCTTACAGAAATAGGCACACTTAACATTTTAACTAATAAAGAATTTACTATTCTATTGATTTTAATGATTTTCAATCAATAAATCCCTTATAAGATTCATTTGGAGTTGAACTTGAGGTAGTGAAAATATAGTGTGTGCAATAGTACTCAATTAAAGACTATGTTGATTTATAACAAATTACAATACAAGATTTGATCGAACAAAAAAAACATACAATTGCATGTAACCTAACTTAGTTCTATCTGCCTAATAAGAAAACAAAAGGTCAATAAATGTGCTTTAATGTAAAAAAAATCAAAAATCTTCTCCGCCGACCTAATAACTGCTTTCTGTTAACTAAGTATCACTCCTCTACCGCAGTAGCGCTACTATCCGTCACGTGACAATTTTCGCAAGCTATGAGCACTAATTAGCAAAAATGTAAAAAATATATACTTCTACGTAGGAAATGAAAAAATAAGTGGCTCCATAAAAGTTGTGGTTGTTCTTTTCCGTCCATTTTACAGTTCTATTGTAATTTGTTAATTAAACTTTAATCACTTTTTTTAGTCATAACCTTTTCATTGAATTTCAGTTTTATAAACAAAACATTCCCCAAAGCATTTTATTTGTTAGGTATTCCTACACCTCAATTGACACTTATTGCATATTTAAACATTTTTACAGTAAATATCAGCCTTGTTACTGTCTGTCAGTTTTATTTCGTGTTTATGGCATTATTGGTCTAAAGAATTCTTGTGTCATAAAAATTGTAACTCTGCTTATATTATCGCGAACGATAATTCTTTGTAACTATCTATATATCAAATTACTTTATCATATTTAAAAACTCGAAGCACTTATTTGCAAAAAGACATTTTTATACTCTAATGGAGAAAAAGAGACTCCACATTAGGTTTCGTGATTTTAATGCAAATGTCAAGGGGAAAATAGTAGCATAAAATAATAAAATACTTAAAGCCTACCGGAAATAAGGGAGACAAAGAGAAATGAAGATGGTCTATCTGAACACGAGAGAATGTTAATTTGAAAACGATAGAAAATAAAAACAAAGTTGATCACCATCATAGTAGACTATGGAGCACTAACTTCATTTAAGAAACGATTGTTTTTACAATGTATATTTACAACGTTTTTTGGTCATTTATTTTTGTTTTATTTGTCCCCTCTCTCTCTCTCTCTCTCTCTCTTCTCTTAAATTAACATAGAAACATGATACTTTTCTTTTTTGTTGGTCATCCCATAAAAAACTATATGTAGAGGGGCAAGAAATGTACAAACTTACACTTCATATAATGCCTCACGATATTTCTACACTCGTGATAGTTACATCTTAATATTTAAAGATTAAGGCACACTGGCAGTTCTCAAATTGAAAATTTTTTTTATGACAGAAAAGAGATGACGTAATTGGTTCTCTTTCCGACGCAGTCGGTATGGTTTCGCTTTTTACCCTTTGACTTTAAAGACGCTCTTCCATGGAAACGCAAGTCACCTGATCGCAATTCTGTTTCCCGATTGGCCAAATACTAATAACTTAGTGGCGTCCGAAAAAAGAAGAATGTATAGAAAATTGAAATTGTGTGCCATGTGTTATTTCCTGAATGAAATGTAGAAAATTATCAGTAAAAAGAACAAATTTTACTGCGTCGGCTATCTTTTTTAAAGATAGTACTTCTTTCTACGTGTGTACTAGTCATTTTGTTTTGCAACTCCCAAAAAGTTGCGATTCTTGCGATTTCATACGCAATGTCATTCAGCACAAAAAATTGTTTTGACGCCGATACCATTCATCTCCCAAGAAAAAAAATTTCTCGCACTGGCTACAGGCGTCATAGCTTACAGAATTTGGAGGAAAAACTTTGCATAATATTTTATGTTGAAAAACAATGGTTTAAGTTAAATATTATATAAAAAGGAATTTACACCTAATATTTATGAAACCTTTCAGTAGTATACGGAACAATGCATATAAAACAATAACCTAACTTCAGGAATAAAGAATGTTTTATTCGGATATTTGTTCGATTTTCACGGAGTAATATTGCAAAGGCTTTTATATCAAAAAGACATATGCACATAATTGAACTGGAAAATACAAATGTCAGTTTTGGTTAAAACTGATTTTACTGTATGTTTGTAGATTCAATAATCTGACTTTTTATTTGTTATCTTACTAAACAATAAAAAAAATTATTTTAATTTCTGACCTACTTACTAGACAAATTAATCAGGTGTAAACAAGAGCCCTCTTGGTAAGGGACACTTGTAGTTAAATATTATATAACAGCCTATAGACATACATCCTGCTTGCTATGCTATTAACAGTATAGTAGCTGCAATTCTACGTCTATGTTTTTCTACGCAGTTCTCTGCAGTTGGACTTCCCAACTTCGATATTAGGAATTCCTTTATAACGAATCTGGA
Source organism: Perna viridis (assembly GCA_037379345.1). Lineage (NCBI taxonomy): Eukaryota > Metazoa > Mollusca > Bivalvia > Mytilida > Mytilidae > Perna > Perna viridis. The sequence goes on along the minus strand of CM074512.1, from coordinate 43,587,977 downwards.
ATACCCGATCATGTAACGGTAACATGGATTTTTACTTATTATTAAGTATAATACGACATGCAACTTAGAAACTGACACTGGATGTCTAGGTAACGATCAATACAAACTTTTTTGAAGATTATCGCTAGATTTATGGAAAGGTATAGCATTACCTGGTGTTTTCCGGTGCCTAGAAAAAGCAAAGTTAGATGACCTTTATTACCAAGACTATTTTTGGTCATCTTGGCTTTCCAGATTTTTTTCTGGAACAAGATCTAGGCCTACATTAGCGTTCTGGAGAACCTATTTAAATTCATAAGATAAATTTGGACCAAATAGATATATCAGATTGCATTACTTAGAAACGGAATTGTTTTTACAAATATTTATTCGTTTAGGTGTGTTTTCCCCACTGTTGGAGATTTTAAACGTATTTCTCATTACGTTTCTATATACAATTCAAGCAAAACCTACCAAGATGACTGCATTTGAGATAAATGTTGCAATACATTGTTTCCGATGCAAAATTAAATATCGAAAATAGCCTAGTCAATCGATCGTCTTTACAGGCAACTTAAACATTTTCTCCGTTTGTCAGATATTTCTAGTTCATTCGGACTCCAATATTGCGTAGTACGGATTGTGACGCCATCAATGACTATCTAACATCAAGCCAGAGAAGATCTCACGTTATTCGACTTGTAGCAATGCTATTCACATAAATCTGTATGCACTTTAAAGCTTTCTTATTCATTTATGTTTTTATCAACATGAAAATGTTTTACTTTGGTTGCTTGTAAGCAATTTTGTTTAACTTAGACATTTCCAGTCTACATGCGCTATAAGCGCAATAGGCAGCAGCAATAAAAACTTGTAACTTTTCTTGTCAACTGTTAACACACACACACACACAAACACACATATACATGCATATATATCTAATGTTTGGTAAATTAATTTTTGTCAATTTTTTATTACCTATGCGAAAAACGTAAAACTTTAAATGCCGTCGCCATGTTGTTTTTGTGGTCGATGCTGATTCTGCTCACTACATCTGACTGCGTCCTAAACAGTATTTATGTCTTGTCCGGAGTGTACCAACCTATAGGCTAGCTGAATGATATGAAGTGGTTTTTAGGTCTCTGGCAGAGACTGAAACGGTAAAGCAAAATACAACGTAGGCAATTGTATAATTTAATGTTTTATCATCTCTAAATGTTATCATGTAACTATCAACACTACCATTTATAGTCCTGTTTTTTGTTATCATTACTTCTTACCTATTTAGATATTTTGATCTTGAGTACTTCTTGAATAATTTTTTTTTTTGGATTTAGATCTTCTTATATATTCGATTCAAATGCTTCTGACTAGAGGCTACTCCATGAAACACGTGTACAGCATATGCATATCGAAATTTCCAATATTAATAGGTATAGTGTTTTTAATTTCATAACTACTGGGATGATGCCACTAATGTTGAACCTAATGTTCCCATTGGTATTTATCAGCCCAGTAGACTATTTGTCCGACCCCGAATTATATCATGTATTATTTATAGACATTTTCAGCGTTACAAATTCCAAAATTGCCTTAACACTGATGCTTCTTTCTTTGTATTGCACATGGTAGAACCTCTCAATTATGAATTCGGCATCTAATTTCAATGTTGTTTTGTATTTCTTGTATACAATTACCTTTTCGATTTAGATCTTCCTATATATTTGATACAATGCTGCGAATGAGAGTCTTGTATACAATTACCTTTTTGATTTAGATCTTCCTATATATTTGATACAATGCTGCACTTGATGATAGATAACTTTTTTCTACTTTCGTGATAGAAAAACCAGTCATCAGGATGTCTAAGAATGTATTGTGACAGTGGCGCCACCTCAGATTATCTATTTATTTGTCTCCATTAATGTGCTTAGAATATGACAACCATGATATCACATAGTAACAGTCTGTAAAATATAGTCTTCGTTAGGGACATCTTTTATTTCTCTAATTCCAAGACTGTCGGGCTATATACAATGGGTGTGCTTTGGAACATAGAATGACATCTATCAAATTTATAAATTTGCAAGTATGCTTCTACTGGTTTGAACAAATATTTGTTTTTGTTTAAAAAAACCCATTTTTATTTTGTTTTAATCTTTTCATCAACTTTTTTTTCTGTAGGATTTTACCAACCAAATCATTTTAGCCTTATAAAAAGTGTGAATTATCAAAGCAATTAAATGAAATTAACTTTATATAATTGCTTTGCAGTAATACTTCTGTTTGCCTACCAAACGTTGTATTGTAATGGATCATTATGAGAAGAAAATAGTGACTCTATTCACTATACTGCTCCATCGGATGAAATTAATGCAGGGAGGATAACGTAAGCATACAGGGGTCTAAAAAAATTCCCAACGATGTTAGAAGTGTCAAATTTGCGAAGCAAATTTTGGCTCATTCCCTCCGCGGGACTCGAACTCGTACGGCTGTGACATCTATGACAACACCGCCTGCACAAAGTCCAGCGCACTAGACCACTCGGCCAGCTAGGCACAATGTCCAGTGCCCTTGTGGTCTAGGACGCTGGACTTTGTGCAGACGGTGTTGTCATAGATGTCACAGCGGTACGAGTTCGAGTCCCTCGGAGGGAACTAGCAAAAATTTGCTTCGCATCGTTAACATCGTTGGGAATTTTTCAGACCTTAATACATATATATAAATGTATATATATTCAGTGTATACCTAACACTGAAGAAGGTCATAAAACAGAAAATTTTGCTCGTTAATATTCTCTTTTGACATCTTTTTACGGTATCGTTGTATAAACCTTTAGACTTTTATATTTTTTAAGTCGCGAGTATTGTCAGCACTCAGTACTCAACATTCGCATATGATTTGCTTGATTATATATTACTACTCCATATATATATATATATATTTATTTATATTTATATAGTAAATGATACTTTTTGGTCATTATTTCTACACTACCGCTGATAAAATATCTTAGTGTTACGGTTTTTTGGTGGTAATTGTGTCCTGATAATACATCCCGATATCCTTCTAATGCAGTTTGGCGGTACTTTTCTTTTCATAAAAGATCTGACAGATACATTTTAGTAATTATTTTTGCATCTGATCAAATATCCAACAGAAACGTTTGGTTACTTTTTTGTCCTTTAACATATTCTGCAAATACGGTAAAATATAGTGTTTCGGTCTGGGGTGATTTCAACATCATTTTCAGAAAGTTCTTCAATCTTCGTGGGAAGTGACATAAAAGATATATGATCTGTTCAAGTTAGTTGGGACAGTGCTGGCAGTCCAGTCTGGACTTTTTAATTTTCTTGTGTTATTCTAAATTATTCGTCGTCTCTTGTTTCTTTTTTATATTCATGCTTTTTTTTTATTCGTTAAGCGCTTTGGAATTCCTTATTTTCGCTTACAATCCATGAAGTACGATGTTACAAATGTATGCTATACCTTTTACTGCGAATCATTGACTTTGAATTGTTATCTGTAGACTTTATTTATCAGTTTAGAGAAGCGTAAACCGCTAATACTAATGACAGACAACTTTAAACCTTTCAAAGTCTACCTCATTTAACAATATAATTAAAAAATGAACTAAACTTTGTAATGAACCTTTTATCTTAGAATATCATAATTAAAATTTTCTCGTTATAGGTAAGAATGCTAATCTTTTCAAGGCGAGACGGGTTTTTCCAGCATTTTGACAATGTAGGTTAATTTTCAAGAGAGAGTGGGAGAGATTTGAGACAATCTGTCATTCTCATAGCCATCCGGTGTGGTTTCTTAAGACGCAAACATTGTAAACTATCATCAGTCTTATTTTTGAAGGTTGACATAAACTCATACGTTTCGCGTCTTGTTGTTGTTTTTTTTTTACTTGTCTGATAATTAGTATGTACGGTGAAGACTACGTCACTTGATTTCCAGTGCATTTTATATAGTATTTGTGTCAAAGTTTATTTCAATTAAGTTTTATTTACGATAAAAAAAGTTTTAACTTTTCCCAAAACGAACTATGGAGTATATGATATGAAATAGTATATTCTTACACAGGCAAATATTTTTCACGTGAAATTCATCTTAATCCAGCTGAAATTCACTAAACACGAATTTGAAGGCTCCATTCACCCGAATTTCACGTGAACTCTGTCACTTAGTTTATTTGCTCAATTCAGGTGAAAATCATGTGAAATTCGTGTGAAAATCATGTGAAATAATTTTGCCTGTGTATAAGTCCTTTACAGAGATTTAAGTTTATAAGCAATATGTAGAGTAGTAGACTGTAACAGGTTTACTTGCTATTCAGCATTTATTTATTTCCATTGACTTACACAGGACTGAGCTTAGGTTCATGAGTTAGATATATAAAATGTACTGATGAGTAATTAAAAGAACGAAGATTCGAGCGGAAATCTAAATAATATTTTCGAAGTTAAAGACTAGACAAGGAAAATACACACACACAACAAATGAGCAACTGGACTTCACTAAAATGGTTAGCATGTACCAGGGGAATTGGTAGAGTAAAAGTAAAGTATAAGACGGTAAACAAATCGGTTATTAGAAAAGTATAGTTTAAAGGTTTTATCTTTTACATTTTACTATCTATGACCATACACAAATAATCACTATGTAGCCATGGATAGTAAAATGTAAAGAAATCGTTAAAAAAAACATCTTAGTACAAGTTTTGGACGGCGACTCGTGAAGTTGTGATTCCCGAGTTCCATCACATCTTGCAATATTGTTTTCCAAATGGACATAACACCAACCATTACATTTTATACACATTGAACCATAAAATGATACACATTTTCTATACATTCGTGTTTCTTTTTCTTATGCTGTTATCGTCATTGTTGTAGTATTCTGATGTCTTATTTGTGTTGGTTGGTAAAAGAGAATTGTCTCTGTAATAGTATTAAAGTCGTGATGTTTATCGTCATTTTTTATTCCATTTTAAAATAGTTACGATTGCTGGTGAAATAGACTTTATTCCCAAAGTCCTTTTTAACAGCCTAACTCCAAGCCAAACGAAGTGGGTAGCATTTAGTGTTTATTTACCTCGAATAGCAATATAAACAAATGAAACATTTCGGTTAGTGTACTTAAATAAAATAGCTACCGTACATGTAAGGTGGTGTATCGTTTTAATCTTTAAACCAATTAGGTCTAAAAAGAAAGAAAAAGACATAATAAAGACTAAACAAAATTTATCATTCGTGCAGAGTTCTCTTTTAGGAAACAATTGCGCGTTGTTCATTGTAAATATATAGGACTTTAACACACGGAAATAACCTAAGGTGTAGGAGACGAAGTGTCTTTAATTTTCATCATGGCCTCTTACAGTTAGATTTTAAATCTGATAGCATGTTGGTCTATTATGTTCGTTTATTTACTTTGTGATTTACACAAGATGTAAAGATAAGGATGAGTAATTTTAATCATGTTTACTCACGTGTGACGATTGATTATTATCAAAAGTTTATGTCTCGTAGCCTTGGGGTCTATAAAACGACACCTGTAATTGAAACATGAACACCGTTTTAAAGAGACTATGACAAATTGTTAAATCACTACATATAAACGGTAACATTTATACCGTACAGTTAAAGAGCCTTCCCCGACTTTGTGGATTGTAGGTTTTTGAATAAGTGGATTGTGTAAATATGGCTAGAAATAGTGTTACAAATAAATGTCAAAACGAATACAAAAACAATAAGTAACATTTTAAAATCGTCATCAAATATACCAGAAGCTAGTAAAACTAGCCAAGAACTTTGATCATCCTTCGGGTAAATATACTTTGTACCCATTGTCTACTGCAAGGCAATTTACATTAGCAAGAAATAATGAAATACACATCTTTATCATGAAAAGCATGTTGTGGAAAATTTTAGTGAATTTTGATAGCAAGAAGATGTAAATTTGGTTATTTGCTATGTATTTTGATATTAAACACATAAAAACTTTTTAAAGTTTGCCTCAAAATGGAGTTTTTTCAGAAATATATCAACTTCCAATTTAATGATATAATTGATTAGTTAATGTTAAGAAGAAATGTTAGTTAATATTGACACAGGCGACAATATATCCATTTTACAACAAAAAAGTAGAATCTCAATAGCCTAAAGTTGTAATGCCAACTTTGATTATAGTGCTTATCAAATTATAAGAATTATTATTTTAATTAAATATATATAAATGTTATTGGCACGCGTCCATAGACCATTGCATTGCATAAATTTATTTTAATTCCTTTAAAGTGGTATGCTCTTATGACACTAACCCAGATACAACAAACCAAAAAATACATGTGACCCCCAGGAAGTAAACACAAATCAGCTGATTTTTGTAAACATTGCATGTTCGAACAGGAATACACGTCTAACGACAGATGCTATCAGTACGTGAGCTGTCGCGACTAATGATCGATGTGTATTGGAAAGGATGAATAAATTGTATATATTTGACAAGGTGTCATATAAGTACATATCCCTGTCAAGACTGAAGTCTCTCGTTTTGGGTTATCGTTTTATCTTTTATTATAGGTTGTGAAAGAAAACGTCATTTTACCCCCAACCGTTAAAAGAAATTTAATATATGTACATCTGTTTTATGGAAAGTAAATTATAACATTTTACGCTGTTCGAATGACACCTGAATTTTATGAGATTTAAATACATCAAGTTCGATTTCATGACTGGTGTCCTTATATTTATGAGACAAAGGAAACCGATTTTTATACAGTTGATTAGAAGAAATGAAAAGAGAACAAGAGCTATTTTTCTTTTGTAATACGTAAATGTGAAATACATTATGATCCTTAAATCCTGTATCGATCTCCGAAATAAATATGATAGGGTACATCGTGCATTATACATTGGTATATAAAGTGTACAATGTGTCTGCAATGGTGACAACTGCTAAGATCAGATCAACCCTAACAGTTTACAGAAAAGACTATCGCATTGAACTTGAAAGCGGAATCATCAATTTATATTTCGATCTTTCTATATACCGGTATTGGGTTAATGCAGCTGATGAGAGGTACTCAATGAAAAACGTGCACACACAGCATAATATGCAATATGTATATTTGGTTGGTATTTTTGTATGCCAAAATTAAGGAACTATCAAAATAAAAAAAAAGTTTAAGTCCAGGAACAAAGAAAAACGATGATATCGACAAAAAATTTAATGCAGAAAACAGAGAGAAAACCGGTTGTAATGGAACAAACCAGACTACACTGAAAACTCGGGACATTGACGGCACAACAGAAAACGAAGTCTATTAAAACTAATCAATTGGTAAACCGGTTATTGGTTTGACACACACCATATCGGTCAGAGCTTACAAAGGCACGCTACCATGTTCCAAAAGAATATTAGTAAGACAAAATGTCCATATTATTTCGGTAAGGTCACAATTAACGTATGTATTGAGAACGAAAAAGTCCAGAAAAAAAATCGCCGATTAGCCATGTCCCTTTTTCAGAGTAAAAAATACTGATCATACCAATATCAAATTTCTTCATGCTGTATACGTGTTTCAATGAGTAACCTCTAATCAGCAGGATTAGAACCAAATTCTTAGAAAGTTCAATACCTAACAATAGATTGTTTACAAGAAGTACTCAAAACCAAAAATATCGAAATAGGAAGTCTAATCCAGCACTGATTAGTTCTACCAGAGTATGTCATAGGAGCTACATTATTGTAGCCCATTTTTAATGCAAGGAAAGTATCAATAACAGACAACGGTTTGGATTCTGATTGGTTATTCTATTTGTAATATACATTCAATATTTAAATTCTTCGTTTCTAAAAAGTAATTTGATTGATTACTTTGTGAGCAAAATTACAAAATATCTTAAAATGTGCACTTTAGGTGTTAAAAATATCAACTATGTTTCCTGGGAAGAGCAATCGATGGAATCAAGATTCAAGCGGAAATCAAAAGTATGAATTCCAAGGATAAATACTAAACAGTGGAAATTGACATACACAACAAAAACACATGAAATAACCAAAATAACACGTATATTGAAACAAACGGAAATGAGCAACCCGGACTCTATAAAAAAAAAACTGGGCCTATGAACCAGGAAAACCGGTAGGGTGAACGTCCTCTGTTTTTTCTAGAAACACTAGACGAAAAAGAATTAAAAGGAAAACTATGACACGGTAAACAAATCGGTTTTCATGGATGGATACACCATGAAGATCCACAAGTTCATGATGACGACCAAAAACATCTTTAGTGATGGCTTTAATCTTGTAGCAATATAACCCTGTTTCAGAAGTCTAATTGTAAGAAGTATACAAAAAGTCCGTGTATTGGTTCGGCATAACGTATGAGTTGTAATAAAAAAAAAAAAAACTCCATCTGGAGGTACTGAAAAGATGTTGCAAGAGTAATCATGGGAACCATGGTTATAGCGGTAATCAAAAGAATGTAATCCAGGGGCAAAGACCAAACATGGAAAACAGACATACACAACAAAGAACATAAAGAACTAAAATCATACATACAAAGTAACAAAGGTAAATGAGCATCTCGGACTCCAATAAAAACTGGGAGCATGAACCAGGTGCACCGTAGACGTACTGAGAAATTAAAGTTTTGTTTTTAACTTGACTTTTGTCTATTCTTTTAAGACTTATGTTTTTTTTTTATATTTTATTAAGGATTTCTCCTTTTACCTTAATGGCAAATACTTGTGATATATTATAAGGAAAATAAGAAAAACTAAAAGTATATTGGAAAAAAAAGAGATATTAAGTTTTTAAAATAAAAAAAGACAAACTGAAAAATAGCAGAATGTAACAAATGCAATAAATTGCGATTTTCATTCAAATATAGCAGTTGGACGAGACAAATTTGAAAGTAAAATTTACAGTATTAAGTTTCTTGCACTATATGTTCATATTACGATAAATATTAATAGTGAACAATAATTCTGTCTCTATAGGTTAAATTTGGCATGATGATATTTCCAATGTATCACATACTTATTACATTCAGGAACTAGGAAGTTCCATAATGCTTGTTCTAAGTTTCCACTGGCTCATATGACAAACACAGGAACGTTTACTCAGAACTCGAAACCAAGTGTTAGGTGTAAGTCACCACAAATTTACAAGAATACGGAAGTTTCTTTTATATGTTTGATAATGCTTAGTTCTGCAATATATACATGATTGAATTTTGATTCAACTCTATGGTCACTTTTTGCAGATATGCTTTCGGAGAATGTCTATCAAAAGGGAAGACTTACATCTTCAAAATGTCAGACTTTCGTCTTACAAAAGGGCATATCCATATCTTTCAAAAGGGCAGACGTATATCTTTCAAAAGGGTATATCTTTTAAAAGATAGACATATCTTTTGTTTTGTTGCTTCCCTTACTCCAAGATGACGACTAACTGAAGAAATCAATAAATATATTTTGTAAATCAAGTGGATGCTAACCTTACATGCATACCCTTATATTTTTTTGAAAAAAAAAAATATCAATTAAATTCAATTTTCTGACTTTATCCTGTACGTTATTATGCGTTTCATTTTTTTTGTTTTTGTTTTTGTTTGTTTGTTTTTTTTTTTTGTTTTGTCTTCATTCTTTGACTTTTTGGTACTTGCATTTTAAATCTAGCTAGAAAACAGCTATCGTCAATATATAGCAGCTATAACAATTAAACGTTTTTTATTTATTTGTTTGTTTGTTTGTGTGTTTGTTAAAATGACAGTAGAAAGTATTAATCGATTCGAAAGAAAAAATGACACTTTGATTGATGGAAGCTAGATACTATAAAAAAATTATATTAATCTAAAAAAACAAAACAATACAAAACAAAACAAACAATGGTGAAAAGAAAACAGTTGTACATGATGTTGTATGAATACAGGGTTTTACGTGATACTGTCAACGATAGAAATCTTTATATATCTTACTAGTAAACCTACAGTAAAATAAAAAAAAAACAAACACAAAAAAGAAACATGAACTAAATATACAGATAACATTTAAATTGTGAAGTGTGACCGACACGAGACCTCAAATGTAAGAATCTATTCACGCCTATATTAAATTTCTTTGTTGAAAACAGATGATATATGATATAACAAAACGTCCTATCTTATGTGTTGATCTTTTGATCAAACATGGTATCAAATTCAGCCTTATAAGGAAGAGAACAATATACTTAAGTTTTCATAAATAGTAGGAATGATTAATTAGCCTTCGAAACCACATATATATATATATATATATATATATATATATATATATATATATATATATATATATATATATATATATATATATATATATATATATATGTTTTCTAAAGACACATCTGAATGATTCGCTATGTCATTGTGAACAAAATCCCCAGTCTATTATAGATCTCTTACCATTCTGTGCAAGGTTGTCTAGCTGTAAAGTTGTCTAGCTGTAAAGTCATTATTACATAAATCTAAGTTTGAATTTCGTCATTATGATACTGCGTCTTAATTTTACTGTTTCGTTTTGTAGGCTACCTGGTTACTCTGAAAGGGGAAAAATATATAAGTGCAATGCAAAGTATAAGTGTTGAAGGTAGCCATCAATTCACCAGCCCTCAATAATGCGGCCGATTTTTTAATCGACTTATCTTCCCAAGAAATAGATTTTTGTAATCCAAACGATACAAAATTGTAATTTGAGTATTGTCTGTCATAAACTCACTGATTTTTTTATGCTTTACAATAAAAACCTTGTCAAATTCAATGATATCCCGAGCAAAACAAAAAAAGTAACTTTTTTTTCTAATCTTGTCTTTAAAACCACAGAAGAATAAGAAGTTCTATACCCTACATCTATATCCTTTGATATTGATTTATGGTGAGGGCTTCTTTGTGTAAATAAACTACCAAACTGATTATTTAATAGATCATATCCGAGTACGTAAGTTCTACAGATTATTATTAAATCGTTTTACAGTTCGATCTCTGAACCCTGATTTTACATAAGTTATGCTGTGTCATTATGAATATAGACACTAAAAGAACTTACAGCTTTACGGAAAAGACCCATATATACGGTTTTACAATGTTCCCAATAGTCAAGGTAGTTAATGGGCCTGGAGGGTTCTCCTTGCGACCCACACTCATCAACTACAATATGATTTTCTGGTAAGAGTAATCAAGGGAACCAAGGTTATAGCGGTAATCAAAAGAATGTAATCCAGGGACAAAGACCAGACATACACAACAAAGAACATAAAGTAACTAAAATCATACATACAAAGTAACAAAAGCAAATGAGCAACTCGGACTCCACTAAAAACTGGGAGCATGGACCAGGTGCATCGGTAGGGTAAGCATCCTTTGTTTTTTCTAGAAACACCCGCCGAGTTGCTCATAAAAAGTCAAGTCCGGGGTAGACAAACGAGGAAAGGAAAACTAGGACCCTTTGAATAAATCAGTTTTCATGGTGCAGATGGATACACCATAACGATCCACGAGTTCATGATTACGACCATAAAACTTCTGTAGTGGTGACTTCAATCTTGTAGCAACATAACCCTGTTCCAGAAGCCTATTTGTTAGAGTTCTAGTGCGATACAAAAAGTCTGCGTAGTTTCGGCAAGCTCTGGCATAAAGTATGAGTTGTGATATGAACACTCCATACGCAGGTGGTGAAGGGATGTTGCCACAGATGAAAGGAAAGTTGACAATTCTGAATGAAAAGTCATCACGTTTGTCGTAAAGTTTGGTCAATAGTTTTCCTTTACCATCGATTTCTAAGTGTAAATCAAGATAAGAGGCCGACTTCACAGTGTCTGTAGTATCTTTTATCTCGAGTTCTTTTGGGTAGATGCGATGTATCAAATCCCCGAAATTAGGATTGTTCAAAGATAATACGTCATCTATATAGCGGAAACTGAGATTGAAGGATCTAGCCAAACGATATTCTTTCTTTCTGATCAGATAAGATATAAAGTCAGCCTCATAAGAGTGAAGGAATAGGTCAGCAAGTAAAGGAGCACAATTTGTTCCCATTGGAATGCCGACCGTTTGTTGAAAAACACGTCCACCACACTGGACAAATATGTTGTCGATCAAAAATTCCAGCAATTTGTAAACATCTTCCTCTGTATATTTGGAAGATGATTTTGAATTATTTCTTACAAACTGTGAGGAATCTCTACCAAGAACTATATATTTGTACCTAGGTGTACCATCTTTTTGGAAAAGCAACGATGTACAATGTTTTCAAGTCGGGATTTTAACTGAGTATGGGGAATAGAAGTATACAGTGTTGAAAAATCATAGGTTTTAATGCTATTATATTCAGATAATAGCCTTGAACTAATTGTTTCCAAAAGATCTTTCGAATTTTTCAGGATCCACATCGAATTAATACCATTACGGGAGTAACAAGTGTTGTGGTAGGACTGCAGACCCTCTTTGACAGTTGTGAGTATAGAAGTTAAAAGTTTTGAAAGAGGTCTGGTGGTACATTTTGCAGATCCAGCTATGAAACGTTGTTTGTATGGATTCTTGTGGAGTTTAGGAATCAAGTACATAGATGATAAATCACAATCATCGTCCTTGGTAGAGAGACCAAAATAGGATAGCACAGATTTATGGTTTTCCACAATCTCTTCTTTGGAGAGTGTGGTAGCAGTATAGGTCTTATCACTGCTATTATTTTCTACGTCTACCTCTGATAATAAACATTGGATGTAAAACGTTTTGCAGACAAAAACAATGTTGTTTTGGGCTTTGTCTGCTGGTACGACAACATATTTGTCATGTATAGTAGACAATGCTTTTGCTACATCGGGGTCTTTAAAACATGATGTAGCCTTGACACTCATTGACCTACTTAAAACTTTCATTCGTTTCAAAATTAAAGACCTCATGGTCTTTAACCACTCTGACAGAAAATCAATGTCTTCTTATTCTCGTTTTATCCATTTTCTTGCATAGTCCTCGACGGCATCCATAAGAACTTTAAAGTTATAATTCCAATTTATTGAGCGTGGTTCACGGTACTTGGGACATTTAGAAAGGATATTACGCAGAAATTCGTTTTCGATGATGGTTAAATCTCCCGTAACGACGTGACCAGATGGACCATATTTGAACGAAGAGGTTTTGCAGGAACAGTCATGTGGTTTAGCCTTGCAGTCCTCAATCTCGAGGTTCTGCAATAGCCTTTTATAACTGAACATTTTGGATACAATGGGTGAAGTATAGGAATATGAAATAATTGGTATGGATTTGTCTTTGAAATATGGGGGAATTTTGTTGGTAACGTTTTTGTGATGGAGGATGTTAGCCAAATTAATTGCATCTATACTATGTTGACAAACGGTAGTGGAAGAAATGATCGTTTTTCTTCATCTTAACTTTTCACACAAACCGGTTTAAAGAGTCTGTGGAAACCAATATCCAAAATGAAGGCAACAAGTCTGTATAATGATGAGGTGGGGTCAGAAACAGGTGTGTCAAAACTTGTTTTGTAAAGGGAGTGTAGTAGAGTGAGAGGTATAGAATAAAGTTTGGTTCTAATGTGATGGAGTCCAAGAGGTTTTTGTATGAAAGGAAAGAGACCGTCTATGGAGACATCATGTAACTTAGGTGACGTATAGTGGCGATGGCCATGACTCCTTTTCCGTCTTGGATTTTTGTCAAATAAATTCATCCCATTTATGCTATTGTTATATTGGCTTGAAAGGTTTCCTGTACTTTTGATGTTGTCATTGCATCCGTAAGGTATTGCAGTACCTAGTTTGCGTATCCAATACTCCACTCTTTCCCTACGATAGTTTTTACTTAGAACGGGACTGTTCGTAGGATGGTAATTTTTTTCTAAAATACGAACTTTGATGGAGAGGATTGAATGATCTTGTTGATTAAAGTGTTGATAAACTGTCGGGAATTCGGTGGTCTTAGTTCCCGAACGATGACCGCACATTCTTTTGTTTAATCGTTCTTGCGTTTCTCCGACATATACTAAACCACATAAGTTGCATTCTAATCCATATATTAAGTTTGTTGATTTGCAAACTTAAGTCATCGTGACTTCTTGTATGGAAGGTTTTGTTTGTAAGGGAACTGGAGAAGTAAGGGTCGGTTATAAGAATGTTGCACGTTTTGCAATTTTTATTACCACATTTTGATATGGTACAATGTGGTTCGTCATCGTTGTAGTCAAATATATCATTTAAAGTGATGGAACATGGTTTGATAATTTTGAAATAGTCAGAATTTTTGTACTTAGTAACTTATGAATTAATTTCTCACCAAAAAAATATTCTCCGATTCTCCAATTTCAGTGTAGGTGTATATATATTTCAAAGCCCAGTCTTGTGTGCCCAAAATTTCCGAACTCCATTGTCAAGATTGGACTTTTAGCATGTAGAATCTAAACATATCTTATGTCTGTATTACCATGTGACTCAATGTCCCAGCTTATTGTATCAGAAGCAAGAAAGACGCATCGTTGTATGCAAAATATTCTACTCCACCGAAAAATCGCTTAAATTGTTATATCTATGAATGCCAAAACTTTGGGAAAAAAATGACTGATTTGATTCCTTAAATACTTTGATGGCTTAAATGGCAATTTTTATTATCACAGCATTGAACAGAATTTTCGATTTCGAATAAAAAGCAGTATAAACTTTATCGCATATTGTTACAGAAAAATCTATTTTCCAGACATAAAACCAAAGCTTACTGTCGTGTTAAAATGTTTCATAGTCAAATTATAAACATTATAATTACCTTGGACATTATGAAACAAAATGATCACTCACAGTATACCAACGATGGGAAACAATTTATTGTTTTACAGTGTTGATATAAGTGTTCGTTGTTTGTATTGAGAATATCAACAATTGTAATGATTTAAAATAATTGACATAATAACAAAAACAAAATATTTGGGCTTTTTTGATACATTCGTCTCAAGTCACTTTAAAAAAACAAATCATTTGTAATACTACAAAACGGTAAATATCAAATAAGCCATTTCTCCGAAAGTAACAATATTCAAGAGGTTTAGACATTGAAAACAATGTCAAATGACTTTTACTGAGGTATTGGTACATATTTTACATCAAACCCAAAAACTTTTAGTATGATTGCATCTTTCTTGTTTTTTTTGTTTTTGTTTTTTTTGTTTTTTTGTTTTTTTTATACCGTTGAAGAGCTGAAACACTGAGCTACTTGATGGTATTTTTCTCATTTTGACTTAAAAGGTTAGATAATTTGTTTGTTATCATTTTGCCTTAGCTGTATTTTGGTTAATCAAAATATTTCCATTTCGTCTTAGTAAGTTTTGAGAATCAGTGTAAACATGTAATTGAGAGTATATATTGTTTGTATAGCAATTTAATCATTTCATTGCTAGTGCAGTTATTATCAGTGATTTATATGATTGGTATGACCAGATATATACTGAATATTACATATCCTATATCATTCCAAGGGCCATAGGCCCGCGGGGTGATGTAGGATTCTCGGGTTGATACAGCATGTGATACAGGTTTTAACATGACATGTTCATTATATCATATATTTTAACCAGACTTCAAGTATAGTCTGTAAAGGGGTAGGTATATAAGGTATGCGATATATGTCGAAGGTGTGATATAGGGTATGTGATATAGGTCTAGGGGTGTGATATAGGGTATGTGATATAGGTCTAGGGGTGTGATATAGGGTATGTGATATAGGTCTAGAGGTGTGATATAGGGTAGACAATATATTCAAGTTTAAACAAACACTTATAATGCATATACAAAAAAGTTATATTTTAATCTAAGTATATGATATAAGGATTTAACGCTTTGCAATGTGTTTTTATATATATTTCTTTCTAATGACTTAATTTGAGTACTTAGGCATTGATGATACAATACGTTATTTTTCTCATATTTGTGTTCACATTTATTGCTAAAATTAAACTTATAAAAGACAAGAGGCAAAAACAAGAGAATAATTTAAGAGAAACAAAGATTGTATAAAAAATTCCGAAGCTATTAGGGATTAATATAAAGTACTGAGTTATAGAATCATAAAAAATAACAAAAGGAACACATTCTACCCATCACAGTTAAGCCTGTTAGCTTGATTTTCAAATATGTAAGAAATTAAGCTTGTTTCATATAACCATCAAAGACTTATGCACATTTTATTAGCTATGAAAAGGTCAGCCATTTTAATAATAGATACATCTTTTGCGTCATTTGACCAAATTGGCACAGAAACGCAGTTGACTTGTACTGCCTTTATTTTCGTAAAATACTTTTTAGTATACAGCTTAAGGATGTTACATTGGTGCAATGTTTTTTTTAATTTTATATTTGAGATTAGATAAAATAGAGATTAGCTTTATTTCATGGGTTACTTGCCTATATATGTGTTGCCTTTTAAAAAAAAATCTCTGGAAATTCAAAATGCATTCATACATTAGGGAGTGAGACAAAAGTATTATGTGTGTACATGTTCATGCATATAAGCACAAACTAATACAATAAGCAAGCTACATGCAAAACTAATAGTATGATTCGGAATGAAGATAAATAGCTTATACAAAGTTCCGTGCCCTTAAAGTAAACTTGCAAGAAATGCTTATGAATCAAATCTTTGTTAACTGACTAGCGAAAAAAAAAAACGAATAGAATAAATGGAATTACAAAAAGGTGAGATGCAATACATTGTTCATAAAAGTCAGGCATTAATGAACTTTTTCTTTTGATCATAAACTTCTGAACTTAAATGTGTTTACTATGAAAAAGTTTACAAAATAGGAAAAATAGATTTTGTTTTAACGAATTAAGAGGTGGGGTACGTGAGATATGGGACACTAAACAGAATCGACATCAAGAAATTATCATCAAGTTAGTGCAAAGCATGCATAAGCCTGGTAAATCAAGAAAACAAATAAAACTGTATTATAATAAGCTTATTGTTCACTGGCCTAAGCTTGGTCGTGCATTTAGCGCTGGAAACTTAAATTGATTTTAAACAAAACTATGCAAGGCAAATATGAAGAAACTTACGAAGCAATATTCAAAGATAATCGTATCTAAATAAATAACTAGTTGTTAAGGAGAAAGCAGTCGTTTCGTCATCTTATGCATGGTATGTGGTATAAACTTGACGTTTGGTTACATATGCCAAACGTGATAGATCCGGAAGACACGGACATGAATTGTGCGACTCAATAGGTGTTACTGTAAAAAGCAAAGGACGCTTATCCGGTTTTTGTTAAATACGAGATGTTGCCATTTTTAGACTGTGTGACGAGTCAAGGCAATTTTTGTTTGTCTGAATGCCATTGTTACAACTTACATCTTGTACTTTGCATATGTTAATCAAATCAAAGGTACACTTCTATATAAAGTTTTAATATAATCCATACCAGTGTGCATTAATAAACCTCGAGCAACGCAAAAAGGAATCGCTTTCTCTTTCATGTTGACTAGACTACAAAGTCTTAAGTCAGTAAGGTAGAAAATGCGTCTTTGTGAATATTAAGAATAGACAAATGAGAGATATTTATGTAGTCCTATAATCTATACAACATGTGTATATTCATCAACATCTTAACATATTTTCTCTCTTTTGATTTTTCCCGGCTTTTTCTTTTTGTAAATTCCTGCAAGATTAGTGGGGATTTTCACTAATAGAACAACTGCACTGACAATTACAAAAATTGATATTTTCAATTTGATGTAATGAGATACATGGTCATTCAAGGCAATGAAAGAAAGATAATCCGAAGAGAGAATAAAATGCTGTCGACGTATGCGTCATCGCTTTTTATTAATATAGATAATTATACTCTTTACAGTGGCGAATAGCTCCTATCATGCTCCCTTTTGTGGGAAAATGCAGTTAGATTTGTGCACCAATTTGATAAAAAGGAGCAACTGATGAACCCACTATTGTATCACTTTTTGAATCGGACCCAACTCCCCGAAAAACCTCCTAATTCGTAAGTTTTTGAAAGGCCTCTGATATGAGTTAAACATGTATGTCTGTAGAGAAAATATCTGTTTGTATGACTATTCAAATTTACCATGGGGATTGCTTGTAAATAATGTATATCTTTCTTTGCTTACGAGCACTTTTGATTTTTTAAATATTCTTAGAGGAATTTCTCAATATTCTTGTTTCTAACATTGACGTAGCGAACATCATCTACCGAAAGGGAACTAACTGTTATGCTTCCTAAGTATACAAAGATCTTGGTAACAACACTGGAAATTTTCAAACCACAGCAAGTAACAGTTGTACAAAAAACAAATCAATACAATGAGTAAGCGCGAGGTCAGTACTCGAAGTTCATCAAGTATTTGGTTTTTTTTATCGTTATATCTATTCCATTTGCAGTGTAAACTATTATTATTTTTTTCCTTGTCAGGTCAGGGTTATGAGGCTATGTGGACTAAAAAGCCTGACTTTATAATATGGAAAACGGTCTTCTTCTTCTAAAATTAACGTTTAACATTGTTAAATAGACAAACCATTCTATGTAAACAAAAAAAATGCTATGGGCAGAAAGGGCTACTGAAGTTCTTACGGGTCAAATGAGTTTGGAATTAAAAATAATAAAATAAAAATACCTTTACGACTTAATTATAGTCATAATTATATAAATTTATATATGGGTGGGATATTTCCGCATTCCAGCGGCGATCGGGTCAAGAAATTACCTAAAGGGGGCTCCAGTAATATCCAGTTTTTCCTATCTATATATATACTAGTAATCAACCAAATTCATTTTCGAGCTTAAGAGGACACCCGTTTTTACTGATGATAGTAATAGATGCATAAAATATTAAAAGAGAGATAATTCAAAACATTATTTTGGTAAAAATACTGGTTATAGGTTTTACGCAGTCCTTACATACGTATATCACCTTTCTTCTTCACCCCATTTACCCAAGTTTCATAAAACGCCATAAGGTCCTCAACGGTAGAACATCATGTTTGGGACCACCTTCGCTCACAATCCCAACTTATATTCGCTAGCTATTTCAAAGCGTTACACCTTCCTGTTACCCATTTGGAGTGATACGTAGTAAATCGTGAAGTGGTTACCTGTGGAGATACTAACTAACGCATGAAATATTACCCCTTAACCTGAAAACGCTGAATAATAAGAGTTAGTTTTTCACAGTGTTGCTTAGAATAATTCCGCATGAATACGTTTAGTAGAATTGATTTAATCAAATGAGAAATGATTCTTAATTAAGGAGGTAGACCTAGGGTAAAGGACACAACTCTTACAAATCAATGTAACTTTTGTATTCAGCATTTTACACCATTCTTATGTAAGTATCAAAATTACCTGCACTGATTTCATTCTGTTTCTAATGAAAGTTTGATATGATTTGGGGAAACTGAATATAGTAAAAACATATTACTGATTTCAAAAGTTATTTCCCTTACACTAGATCTTCCTCCTTAATATCAAATCTTACTAAGTAAGTTTTTGTTTTATTATGTTGATGATTTTATTTAAAACAAATGTTCAGTTCAGTGTAAAGGCTACATGATAACATATTCTGTTATTATGACTTGAATTCTTGATTAAATAATTTCATAATTTTGAGACGAAGCTTCTTCAATCACGAATGCGGGTAAACCATTTACCGCCTGTAGTGGGTAATTGTAGCCAGCACTCCACAGTATTGTAGAACTGAATAATTTTGGTCTTGTAATCTGATGCTTTGTAACATTTATCACTTTAAAAAATTGTCAAGCATCTGTAAATCTATATATGTAGTAATAGCTCAAGCCAAGGCCTTCAGGATGCAGTAAAAATTTCTGGAAAAAAATTACCCACAACATATAGGGTTACCATAGAAACCATGCAAAAATATGCAAAAATTTGCAAAAAAAGTTCATAAAATCAGGTTTAAAAATATCAAATTTCCCGCAAAATATCAGAAATTTTTATTTCATTCCCTGAAACTGTTCAAACTTCTTCCTTCGAAAACCCCTTCCTCATATGGGCATCGCCGGTTAGATTTTGAGCTATTTCACTTTGTAATCCACTTATTAAATTTAGCATGGTGAAAAATTGACTTACTTTCACTTTCACAATGAAGTCAAATTGTCATTGAAAAAAGCCCCTTCAACATTGAAAATATATAAAACATTGCAAAATACTTTTAAAAATACCTTTTTTTCAGAAAATGTTTTATAAACAACAGATTCTTCATTTTAATCATCACTATAGCAACCACCGGTTTCCTTTTATGTCATTTTTCATCCCCAGCCAAAAGTTCGAAACTAAACTAAACTGTGGAGTGCTGGCTGAAGAGCCTTCAAAATTTTCTGTGCTGATCCTTAAATAAAGCTCTACGTATAAAAATCTTTCTTATCTTTTTGTCTTCATGTTTTTTAAAGAATTATTCCTGTATGTTAATCGAAACTTAGCCAACCACGCCTAGTATATGTAAGCGTGGTTTAAAATGAAGGTTGTCTCTATATATTCATTGACTTGTAAATAATTTAAATATAGGTATCTGATATATTCAATGCCAATAACAACAAATTAGGAACCACTGAAAAAAGTTCTGGAGTTGGGTCGGATCTGGTTTTTTTCAGCTCGGTTACTTTTTGTGGGTTTTCCTATTTATTCCGGCTAAGATAATTCAAAGAATGCACCGATCTATAAATTCATAAAAGAGGGTCACATAATTTAGTCAGCTGTACCAGGTGGCGGATCCAGAGTGGTGTACAGGGGGGGATTGGCACCCCTTTTTTATTAGAAAATTTGTCATTTTCATGGGTAAAATTGACAAAAATGGCAAATAATGTCCTAGAACCCCCCTTTTTCATTGAAAATCTCGGTTGGCTCCTTTTCAAAGTGTCTGGATCCAGGTCAGTGTACCAGTGGGGATCTTGTCTTGGTCAAGATAAGGTAAAATTGTTACAGGGAGTGTAACATATACAAAGTCGCTGAGGGTAGAATAGTTTAATTATGCAGGTACTTAGGGTCGGGATTTTTCCGTTTATGTCCTTAGTTTGTTTGTTAGTTTGTTGTTTTTGTTGTTGCTTTTTCGTACTTAAAGTATAGACCTGTAATTCAATCATTCAATGAAAGGTCTCTGGTTAAAGAGAAATCAAAGTGCTGATAGCACTGGCGGTTTTTGATTCTTGTGAAATGTATACGCTCCCGAAAGAAGCGTTTATGGTTGTATTATCAACTAGGTTCTGTATACTTATGGCAAGAAAAAGCATCAATATCCGGTTTGTACCTGCATTTTCAGGAGCTGAAAAACAGCATAATGGCAGCTTCATTTTCGTATACTTGTGTATGTGCGATTGAGCGCCAAACCAGTCTCGGAAAATATTTGCTGGTTTCGATAATTAAATACAAATCGAATCATAGTTTTTCCAAGATAGGGTTGGCCTTATAGTCTGCAGTATGGCTCCCGGATGTTTACGAAAATTACGTCATCAATATTACCCATAATTCTCGGGTCATAAAAATTGCGAAACGAAAACGAACCAAATCGAAACGAAAATAATCGATAAAAGAAAGAATTGAAACGAAACAATTCGATATCAAATCGTAATAAAAACATAATTAAACCATACTAAATGAAACAGAATGCAGCGAAACTGAATACAATAAAAGAAATCTTTTAAGACGTTTCACAAATTTTAAGAACCATATTGTTAACCAGTGCCGGACAATTCAATCCAAAGACATTTCGGACCACGAAAACCAATAATTCTTTATGAATGCCGAACATTTCGGCCAATAAACATATCAGACCATGACAATTAGTATAATGCTTTAGGACAAATATATATCATTACAAAATTTACCATACTTGAAGGTATACCATATCAAATAAGAGCTGAAAAAAATTTTGATTTTATTAACGTTCTTCGGGAGCGTTAAAAGGTTTCATCTTCATCATATTAGCATGAACAAAATTTCAAAGATTATATGATGTTATATAAAATTGTGAGATCATACATTGCATTTACATACTATTAAGAACTGTCCTTTTTAAATATGTGTAAACTGAAAATCAATCTATACTACTGATGTAACTTCTCACACATTTACAAATTTTGTTCCATTTCAAAGCTTTAAAAAATAATTTCCTTAACACAAAATTTTCAAAAAAAACTAGACACTTGTATCAATTTGAATTTTCCCGCCAATTTTAATTGGATAAAATCACTGCTCTTCACTTCCTGTTTAAAAAAATTTAAATATTAATGACAGGATGGATAATTTGACTTATAAGTGTGTTAAATGAAAATACTTGACACATTTTATACTTCCAGACGCATAATTGCACGAAATTAATTCCCTAAATGTAAATTTATTACTAAATATCTTCCAAGGCCAGACAGGACAGGCGCGTAGCTGAAGCCAAATTGAAGTGTGGGCTAAATTACGGCAGGGGGCGAAGCTCCGCGTAGATAGCGTTTTAGAGCATCATTTATGCCTCTCCTGGATGTATTTTATCTCCAAAATTTTTTTTTAATGGCAAAATTAAGTGCAGACAAAAGCTTTTTTGCCTAACGGCAGCTACGCGCCTGCAGGAGTCTCTCAAATGTTGAGTTGATATGAAGACTGGATCTTAATATAATTTGCATAAAAAATAGAAATTATTGAGCTGATAAATTGCAAGAAACATGTTTACTTGTTATAAAAAATGTATTGGATGATATCAAAGGTATTACATTTGGATTTTATTTTTTGTAGTGTTCAGAAATAGTAGGGAAGTTCCAGTGATAGACCGGTGACATAATATATTTTGGTCCTGAACCCAAAAAAAATCATAAAACACAAAATTTGAGAAGATCCTGGATTATCATATACATGTCGACTCCGTGTATATCAGAAAAAATCATATGGATAGTATAAATGCAATATTTGCTCCTAACACACGATTGTATATTTTTTTCTCTTCAACAGAAAAAAAATCCGACCCCAAGAACCTGTGTCATAGTATGCAGGGATTTTTGAATATTCTAACACACTGACAATTATCGTCTC
Organism: Perna viridis; assembly: GCA_037379345.1. Lineage (NCBI taxonomy): Eukaryota > Metazoa > Mollusca > Bivalvia > Mytilida > Mytilidae > Perna > Perna viridis. The sequence continues at coordinate 43,564,914 of CM074512.1, read as the reverse complement.
TCGGTGTTGTAAATCAACTCATCCATATCGAAAACCTCATCACCTGTCTCAAATGGAATCGTCTTAACCGGAAGTAGAGCATCAGGCCGGTAAATTTTTGACAGGTCTCGGCTCTCGGAGAATACAGTATAGTTGCTTGTGATTTCAAATATTAAGAAGAGGTGTTATTATAACATAACGTGCATTTTGGATATTTTTATTTCGGGTGAAATCGGAGGGTGTTTGACCGAAAAATTGTAACCATTCCGACTGGCTTGCATCGATCTGATTTGGAAATCAGTGAAGTGGAACTTTCACGGTAGTAAACATCGTTTAAGATGTCTTTCTTCACCAGAACAACAAAAACTATTCGCACCATCACGGACGATGGATCTGGTCCTAAAACAGAGACCAGAACCTATACTTACGGGGATGATGGTCCCAGCATCGGCTATAGAGGAGGAGGCAATGTTGATATTGGATTTGGCAAGAATTTTGGAGGAGGCAAATACTCAATAAACATTGGCAATTTCATTGGTGGGGGTGGTGGCAGCAGTGGTGGAGGGGACAGTCGCCCAGACCCTGGACGCAGGAGATGTGTTCGCCAACCATCACAAAGACCTCAGGTTGGAGGCCGATCATATCGTAAGGAAAAGAAGAACCCTTTTGCTGGTTTGAATGACCAGAGTTATGACAACATTAAAGCAGAGTGCTTGAAAAATGGAATACTTTTTGAAGACCCAGAGTTCCCAGCTCAGGATGATACAATCTTCTTCAGTAGATCACCAAACAGACCATTTGAATGGAAACGACCTGGTGTAAGTTTTGTTATTTTATAGTTATACTCATAATACTGTGTACATTTTGTACTCCGCAATTTATTCTGGGACCAAATATTACTGATACATGTATATGTCCAAATGCAGTCTGAAGGGCTGTGTACAGTGGTAATATGTGTTGCAGCTTTTGTCTCTTGCACATTAAAGATATAAATTAAAAGCTATTAAACCTATTAGTATCTTTAGAGAGAAGAAAGCCAATTATCTTGATACTGAAGTAGAGGCATCATAAGATCAAAGGAACATTCCACTTAATTGGAGGGCTACCACTGTAACCACTGCCTACCAGTTGTTGGAATACATTTTGTATTTTGTAACTGTTAGTCACTTACATGTATTCTGTTGAACCAAAATGTTTTATTCATAAAATTGCACCACAGATTAATCAGAATTTGACGTAACAACTTTTGAATTATTACTAAGTTATGTAAAGATCTTCATATTATAGTGTAGGTGTTGTGGAAAAATCTTTTGGACAGGTAAAATATAGGGTTGTCTGAGTAGATGTACATTTACATATGTAGATGTATTTGTGAACAGACATGTACATACATTTACAGGTACATGTAATTAGAGTTAAGCCTTAGTAAAACATATGTATGCAATGGAAATAAATCAAAGGAGTATGACTAATCAGATGGGGTCATAAAGATTTTATCTCTGCTGAGAATATAGATGATTATACTGTACCAGTTCTCTTTTATTGTTCAATATCAGATGGAAAAACTACAATCTGTTTCTTTGTCAGATGTTTACATATACATATCTATCACAAGGTGGAATAATTGGCTGTTTTCATTGCCTTGATGTGTGTAATTGAAGATGGAATATTATGTCTTCTTCAGTCTATTGTTTTATTTTTTACCTATGTGGAAAGCCAACAAAGGGTTAATTAGTCTGATAATCTACACATACATTGTATGTTTGTTACTCCCCATTTGGCATACATTTTACATGTACATATAATGTAGTTAATGTGTGATAAAATTGGGTGGCTTTTTCAGATACTCAGAACACTTCTTCAGAATGTCATACATGTATTTCATCCAGGTTACATTATTGAACCCAATCAATATTGTACTATGAAATGATCTTTTGATTGGAGAACCCATTAAATGTTCATGTACAGAAAAGGGACACGTCAGATCACATAATAGTATTGTTCATGCTTTATACATGTAAGTTCTATACATGTACATGTACATTTGTAGCCTATCACTCTAGATGGCATATTGATTCTGGTTATCAATGAATGATTACCTAATTAAAGGGATTCTTCAATGTTTATTCACATTGTACCAGGTTCATGCAATTTAGCTGTATTTTTCATTTCAGGAACTGGTTGACAACCCAGAATTTGTATCCTCAGGAATCAGTAGATTTGATGTGAAACAGGGAGAACTTGGTAGGTAGAATTTACATGTGATGATAGATGATTAACTTGTAGACTATTTATACTCCCACCATTTCTTCACAGAATATTAATGGTATGTTTATTTTGTCTTTTATACACTCACCATAGTCATCACTTATTTTAAATATTTAATTCTCTGTAGTGTAGTTTCTGGGAACTCCCTTTTTGTGTTACTCTTATTACAATGCTATTAGCCAATGATGTTTTAAACTTAATATTCAAGAGTTTTTACTTAAGTTAATACCATTGGGTTATGTTTTTGTGTATACTTGCTCTTCATAAACATTTTCATAGTGTTTTTGCATTTTCTAAATTACAGGCAGCTCTATAGCATAATTAACTCCTCATATCTTTCTGTCGCCTGTTTCTTCTTCATAATCAAGTATTCAGCATTAAAATGACTATACAGCTTGTTGTAGAGAGTCCTATGTCTATATTTAACCATCTTTTAGCACAGCTGTCAATATATTCTTCTGTAGAGTAATGTTTATCAAGGCTGCATTAGATCACCCGCATATTGCTTCATGTTTCATGTACATGTTGTATCTCTTTGATTATGCTGGTGCATAGGTTCATGTAATTTGGTAATGTATTAGCAGCATATATTTCTTATTTAATGTACACTTATAATTGTTGCTTCGTCTTCATAATTTTAGGGAACAAAACACTTGTTATAAGTCCAACTATTTTAAAAACATGGAAATACTAGAAATACTACATTGTTATTTATACTACAGGCATCACATTATACCTATACATTTTTTAAATTATTTGAGGACTCATTTCTTTTATTAAAAATGTTTGTTTTTATGTCTTCTCTATATTGTACAAATCCTGGAGGATATCCTTTAAAAAATGGGGGAATACTTACCTTTTAGCCAAAGGTTATACATGTACATGTAGGATTAGCAGTAGTTGGGTTCACATTTGAAAAAGTGAAGTAAAGATAGTTGCTCTTATATTACATTCATCAGTATTTGAACCTATTGTACATGTTCATTGCATTCAGTTGTATATACATGTATATGTGAATTCTCAATGATAACCTTAGCACAAAATAGTAAAACATATATGTACTACATTTGTACATGTACATTGAAAAGCCAGCGGATGCTTTTATGATTTTAAACATGAGTTTAATCCTCTTGAAATTAAATATTATGGATTTGGCTGTTGAATCACTTTTATGTACACATCAATCTTGATTATTCAAGAATGAAATGTTTTGAAGACTTAAGTATAATGTCAACATTTTAACTACATGTATATAGTAAATCTTCTAAAAGTTCAGAGGTGAGTATTTGAGAATGAAGTGTAATCTCACTACTTCTCTAAAGGTCATAATCAATCAATACTGACAGAGTATCAACACAGTGCCATGTGTACACACAAATTGATCAATATAATGCAAGCAGTATAGCAAGAGATGAAGTATAGTGTGAATTGCTATGGTAAATAATTATTACCTGCAGCAGTTATACTATAGAGAGGTTGAGGTCATGACTTTGTGCATTAGTATTCTGTGCCCTGGTTTCTAAGTGCTACAATGTATTTCTAAAAGATAAATATTTATTGTTCAACTTTAATTTAGATCCATGAATTGCTCTTCATTTTACATATAAAAGTATTATACATGTACAAGTAGATTCTTCTATTTTAGTACTTGTATAACCTTCTGTTACTGAACATGTAGGTTTGAATTTCAGGGGTGGTTGGGAGCGTTTCTCTCAAATTGTGAGATTTCTTTTAGCTTGGATAAAAATACATTCATTTCTGTGGACTCCTTGAAGAACATAATGTGCACACATACTTGACTGTTGGCAGCAGGGACAGTTCATTGATTATTAAAAACATAAGGTGTCTAATTCATAACTGATGTCTGAAGAGTTCATATAACCTGAACCTTGTTCTTCGTAGATGTTAATTTTATGTATAAAGTAAATTTATCAAGAGGAAAAGACAAATTGACCGTACTATATAAATGTATACAAATTTACAGATACATGTACATGTATGTTTATACATTTATACCTTAAGAAAAAGATTAGTTAATGGTCCATACAGATAAGTGAATCTTTTTTTGGAAGGACTACAAGTGATTTTTCTAGGCATATTCATTTTAGTCATTGACTGATCATTTTCTCAAGTGACTTAAGCTTTTTTTCTGGATTTTGACCCATTTTAATCAAAATTTGTATGTTTTTGTACAAAATCCCAAAAAGTGACTAAAGCTTATGAAATTCTGGCAAAAACACTGATGTGGATTTAGTATTGTAATTAAAGGTAATGGTAAGCTATATAGCTAAAGTCAGCAAAGTACATGCAATATTGACAGATGAAATTTTTATCAAAAACATGAAATAATTTGGTGCCAGTTTTAGGTCTTTTAACCTTTTCTATTTGTATATTCTGGGTGTTTGCCTGTAAACATAATTATCTAAGCGGTTTTTTTTACATGTATGTTCTTGCTTGCTCATCATTTCTGTGGTTACTTCAGGGGTATCTAGATTGATAATACCTACAAATGTAGATAGCTAACTCTTGAAGCTACAAAAAACAACAGGCTGTTTTCCTATTAAATTTTTGATCATGGCATTACACATCCTGGCAAATTGCTATCATGAGAAACAGACATGCTTTAACAGACTGTAATGAGTATACTAGAAGTAATTATCCACATTCATTCATCAACATTCATTCCAGACTATTCACCTACAAATAGATCCTGTTTAAGTACTATTTATTATTGATCTCCTGTTCAATATATATTTTCCCTGAGTCGACAGATTAACCTGTGCTATAAGTCAATGTGTGTAACATTTCATTAAGAAGGTGAGGAATGCTGGTTTAATGTATGTTATTATGAAGGTTCAAGGAAGCATGTATTTATTATTACACCTTTGATTTGCTTGATATACCAACCTCAACCATGTAGGCAAAAATTGACATATGACATTGTAGGAGATTTTAAAAACTTTTAAATTTTTGTGTTGGATTATTATTTAAATGGCTAAACATATAATTACCCTCTCCAATGGTACATGTAGATGTATGTTTTGTGGAAGTTCCTGGTTTCTATAACCTTTCTTTGCTTGATTTGATCAGAATTAGTCCTTGTAAATATATGTTAGTTTTGAGTATGCTACACATATATTTATATGCATCAATAAGACATGAATAAGAATTTTATTACTGATAAATATAGGGGAAAAGGCATACCAGTGAAAAAATGTCATTACATTTCATTAATATTTCAACTGATGACTGGTTATTTAGCCTTTTCACTGGCAGATTCAGAAATTCCAAAGGAGGAGAGTGTATGGGGAGGCATTCCAGTTGTTTCCAGTTTTTACTATGTAATCAACCAAACTTCTTGAGCATGGTAACTTTTATCCTCCTTTATACATGATTTACATGTGTACCTGTATTCATGAACATATATTATCTTGATAATTTTCAAAGTTCCAATAGGAACTACTGTGTAATGGTATTAATCATACACAGTACCTTGCTGTTAAGTGAAAGGGATGTGAGCCAAAAAAGAAGACCTTGGCTGCCAACAGCTTACACTTGATTTTTATTGAATATTAATGCATCACCAGTTATTGTATACATTCTTTGTACCAATATAAAGATTGTATTCAGATTGTTTCCTTTACCTTGAATTAATTAGACAAGATATGAATTTCACATGTACCTAGTGACAGGTACAAATATGTCATTGGATTCCAGGATCATACATTACATGGGAAAAATCTCTTTACTTCAGTGTATTTTATTAGGATTTTATTTCCCTGACCTTCTGATAACAACATAGTTAAGATAATATAATGAAAATAAATATGCAGTTATCAAAATAATAAAACCATCCAAATTTTCAAATTTTTGTTATCGTTAAACCATGTGGGTTAAACAGTGTAAACTGTAAACAGAAATCTGATAAGCTGAAATTTTGACTCTTTAATGTTTGATCCTACACCTAGGCTTATAATATAACTACAGATAATCTACTAAAACAACTCCTAGTATTTCTGGTAATTTGTGATATTTAATTTATTCCTTTTCTAAACATTCTAGAAACAGTGTGAAAAGAATGGCTCAAGTTATAGTATAGAAAAAACTAATGTGCTGTTTGGGAAGTAGCAATTTTTAAACCAAAAGCCCTAGACTGTCACATTTTCTAAGTAGTTAAACACCTTTTTGACATTGTAATATCCAAGCATTGGTTTCCCCTTTCCATGTCCACCTTTACAAAATGTCTTTAAGTGATTGGGATTAATAGTTTTAGAGTGGGACATTTTAATGATATTAAAAATTTCGATTGGGCATTCTTAATCATTCTTTATATAAAATTATATTTGAATGAGACCTTTTCAGCTGGAATATGATAATCCCAATCACTAGTATAGTACTCCCAGAAAGAAGAATTTTCTCAATTGGCGTAACTACATTGCAATGGAAACATTAAAAATTATACAATGTCTAAACTCGAGTATTCCCCCCATCTTATATTCTGGAAAGAAGAAAAAACTGTATTTATTGATCAACTTACACTGTCTGGATGGATTTTCTAACATTCTATCTTATCCATTGATGGGGACAACCAATACATTTTAGTGAAGGACAAGTTCATTGTGAAATAGGATAAACTAACAATATTTAATTTGGGCCTATCCATTTGGTCCAGGCCTGTTAGGTGTAAGATGTTATGACAAGAAGAGACAATTGATTAACCACAAAAATGAACAGTAAGCAGTGCATACATAATGATGAGCTGAGTGTATGGTTGAGGGATAACAAGGTTAAATTCTTTCACTGTATAAATATGTATGGGTGTATTTCTAAAAACTCTGTTAATTGTTTATTCATGTACATGTATGATGTTTGTTATATGATGTACAAGTACCACTTGTAGGTAATATTTAAGATGGTTTTACAATGTACATGTACATGTTTTAAGATACATGTAATTAGTACTTGCACATTTACCTTAAATATTGCATAATGAACATTTACGAGTTTGTCATTATTCCAGTGTGGATTATGTATCAATATATATTTACCAATTAATTAACAAACCCATATACAGTGAGATTGCTTTTAGCTCATCACTATGGTAGTCTGTTGTAATAGAAATTTAAATTATATTGTCAGTTAGGCCAAGTAAACTTAAATGGGAGATTCTCATCCAACCTTCAAATAAAATGTGGTGCTGGTGGAAGGATTTTACTTTTTTTTTTTTATATTTCTTACAGGATATTTGTAATTTTAGCTATCTGTAGTATAGATATGTTCTAATCAAAAGCCACATCAGTTTCAGATCTCGAAAAGAAACATAGTATTTGTCATCAAGAAGTAAATGATTTGTGTGTTATACTATCTCAATACTTGAAACTGACGCGAAAAAATCCAGATATTTAAATTCCCAGCCCATCTTTTTTTTATTTTTTCAATTTTGCAGGGGCGGGGATGAGAATCTACTAATTAATTTAATTTGGCCTTATTCTAAAAGTACAGTGAGTAACTGCTTACTCATGAAAGCCTCTTGTTCACATTTGTTTAATGTTTTTTCCACATATTTGCATAAAATTCATGTAAATCGTAGTACCATTCTGATTTGTACAAAACTGACATACTGTTTTTTTTTTAATGTTGTGTTCCCTGCAGTATTTGAAAAGGGAAAGGTAATCCAGGTAAAAAAAGGGCACTCTAGCACATTACATCTGCTCAGGGAAAATTGCTGAAAACGGCTCTGCCCTTTTAAAAACCTATCATAAAGGGCATAACACATATCCAAAGCTAAATGAACACCATACTATGGATTTTCTAATATCTTTACATTTTCAATAGGATAAAACATAGTTTGTACAAATATATCGGGTACATGAGGTCCATAATTGAATTTGACATTTTACATTGTTTTAAGAATGAAAATATTTTTATTGATACAGAATCCCTTCAATACATTAAAAACATGATTCTAATTAATATATAAATTTGAAATAACTACATGTATCAACTTTTTGATACTACATGTACATGTATGTGTAGTTTGATTGTACCTGTATGACCCATCATTTCTTTAATTCACCTTTATATATGCAGTGATTTTTCTAGGCTTAGTCATTTGAGTCATTTACTAATCATATTCTCAAGTGACAGAAGCTTTTTCCTGGATTTTGACCCATTTTAGTCAAAATTTTTATATATTTGTACCAAATCCCCAAACGGAACTAAAGCTTTTGAAATTCTGGCAAAAACAGTGTATATGTTGCACTTTTCTGACTATATAATATTTCTATTATCAGGTGACTGTTGGCTATTGGCTGCTATTGCTTCCTTAACCTGCAATGATGTTCTACTACACAAAGTTGTTCCTCATGAACAAAACTTTACTGGTGACTACTGTGGTATGTTCAAGTTCAATATCTGGCACGAAGGAAACTGGACAGAAGTTGTTGTGGATGATAGACTTCCAACATACATGAATCAACTCGTTTTCATGCACTCAGAAGACAAACATGAGTTCTGGAGTGCACTGCTGGAGAAGGCCTATGCAAAGTAATGCTTAAATTTAGTAGTTCCGTTATTATATAAAGTATGGTACATGTATACATGTATACATGTTGTATGTATATGAAAAAAGAACATAATTGTTTGGACCAACAACTGTTATACCACTATAACCTTGGTTCCCTTGATTATTCTCTCTTAAACCAGCTTTTACTGATTTGTAATAAGTAATCATGTACTGGAATCCAGCTTTTACTGATTTGTAATAAGTAATCATGTACTGGAATCCAGCTTTTACTGACTTGTAATAAGTAATCATGTACTGAAATCCAGCTTTTACTGATTTGTAATAAGTAATCATGTACTGGAATCCAGCTTTTACTGATTTGTAATAAGTAATCATGTACTGGAATCCAGCTTTTACTGACTTGTAATAAGTAATCATGTATTGGAATCCAGCTTTTACTGATTTGTAATAAGTAATCATGTACTGGAATCCAGCTTTTACTGATTTGTAATAAGTAATCATGTACTGGAATCCCAATTGAAACTTCACACCATTGATTATTATATTTGATATGGCAACTTTTGATAGGACAGTAATTTCTACCTATACATTATTATTTATAGGCATGAAGGCATGATTAATTGTGAATGACAATTTTTCAATTATGTAATATAGATATTGTACCTGTTCATTTAGCAGCTATTCAGTTTTTTTCATTTCTTTTACAGTGATGTAATAACTTATAAATCAGTTTAAGCATGATATTAGTATGCATGTTAGGGTATGGTGCAAAAATTCAGATGACAGTTTCTTATCAAGCTATGAAAAAAGATACAGTTCAGACTTCAAACACAGCACTATCAATTGTTAATCCTTGAAATGTCTTTTCTTTAGAAACATTTGTTGGCATACAGGTTATTATTGGAATTCTGTTAAATTTGTATTGCATTACAGATTACATGGTTCCTATGAATCCCTGAAGGGAGGCAGTACAAGTGAGGCTATGGAGGACTTTACAGGAGGGGTGACTGAAATGTTTGACCTTAAGAAGGCTCCAAAAGACCTCCTCACAATCATGTTGAAAGCTCATGAGAGAGGATCTCTCATGGGTTGCTCTATAGATGTATGTTGTCGTAGACATAAAATTCAATCTTGCTTCTTTAACTTCAATTCAACTTCTTTGGAATTTCCTACTTACATTTTTAAGATACTTAAGCACTAAGATTGAGCTAAAGTACAGGTATAACTTTTCACTCTTACAGCTGAAGCATGGGTAATTTGTAATTGGCCTGAATATTTTATGATGAATATAATTTCTACATTCTTTGTAAAACTAGTGAATCTAGTGTCTGCATTTTAAAATCTATATGATGTATCAACATTATAGAAGCTTTTTAAGTTTAAAAAATGTATTAAGCCCTCCAAAGTTACATTTCATCACTGAAATATTGTAAGCATGCACATTAGATAAAACCAATTGATTCACATTAGCACTGCCTTGTTTGTGAAAACAGACTGATTATTTTCTGAGATTCATGTTACAGGCTGACCCTAACCAGTTGGAAGCAGAACTTGCCAATGGTTTGATCATGGGCCATGCTTACAGTGTCACCTCTGTGAAAATGGTAATCTGCTTAATATATGTCTAATTGACTACATCATTCATATTGGTTTGATATTAAGCTATGGTACACCCTTTATCAAGTAGCCTTTAAACAATATATCCAGTTTCATCTTTTCATATTAACTGATGAAAAAAGTATTTACACAAGTGAAAATAAATTTATCTTTATCATCATATCCCACACAAAGTTGAGATAACTCAAAGGAAAAAAAGTCATTTTAAAGGAAAGGTGACACTTCCATATACTATGCTGCTTAATTTTATAATTACTTGTACTAGTCTGTCATATTTTTACAATAAGGAAAATGAGTCAATGACATCTGAATTTACAGTATCTTCTTTGATGTACATGTACAGGAACTCCCGAGTTCTTTGATTGGTGAATTGCAGTGACAGGTTAATAACTCTGGCAATGATTATCACAGCTGATTATCAAACTGTGTGTTCAGAAATGCTGCTCAAGTTAATTTTCCTCAACCTATATTTTTGGGGGGGGGATTTTAATTTTTTGTGTTGTTTTAAATTGTTAGAACTCAATATCTTGAATTGCAATTTAAGTTTGATAACAAAAGATGTGTTTTATATGAAATGTTGTATATGAATTTAATTTTAGGCACATAATTACTGGATAATTCTTGAATCCATCAATAGCAATTGTAATTGTAAATTAATTTTTATGTAATTTTTGGCAATCTATTATAACTGCTTGTGAAAATGATTTTCTCCTAACATTTGCATGTACATAAAGCTTTGTCTGGAACTTCCCTACCATTTCTGAACTTTACACGAAAAAAATAGTCCAAATGTAATTCCTCTTAAATCATTCAATATTTCTTTTATAGCTGGTAAATATGTTTCTGGCAATTGCTCAGCTCAATCATATTCTATTATTCTGCAAAATAAAATTATAGTCTAGTACATGTATGTAAAAATAAGTTAAAATAAAAAAAACGGTGGCGTCACTATGAATTATTCCTTTTGTAAAGTTTTAAAAAGCATGTACAAAATTATTTCTTTATATTCATTAGGTTGAGATTCAAACTCCTGGAAGAAGTGGAAAGTTACCTATGGTGCGCTGTAGAAACCCCTGGGGAAATGAAAGTGAATGGAAAGGAGCCTTTAGTGATGAGTATGTAAAACAGTGACTTTGCTTCTCTTTTATTATCTATCCCCTCACCCAGAATGTTGCAAGAGGCATTAGTCTACCATCTGTCCTGATACATTGTAGTAAAATCCTTTGTTTTTGACCTCTTGAAGTCACAGGTCAGTTAAAGGTCACAAAGTCAAATAGTTGCATAGATAGTGGTTACCTTGCTTCATATTGACTTATTTTAAAAAAAAAATACCTCTTTACATATTTTTTGAAGGAAAATGTTGCTAATTTGAGCCCAAATACAAGACGAAACCTCTGGTTTGAAAAATTTGCACACCAAAATAGCTGTGATAGTGGTGTACATTTATTGTAATCTGGGGAGTCATTGCTTCATCTGTTTTAGAATTAGAATGGGCCATAAACTAGCATTTCATTTAGTTTTTATCAGATTTTAATTTTTTATAATATTCTCATGAAATTCCCTGATTGCATTTTTCAAACTGATTGCAGATATTTCTTACAGTGTTTGAGTTATAAGGGGATAAAAGGGCCATTCCCAAGAAATTAAATCTTCTGTCTGATTTTGAAAAAAAAATTAGATTAATTAATTCCTTATGTGTATTTTTCAAACAGATTTCAGATATATCCTTACTGAACTGTAAATCCCAATGCTAAAGTGTCAAAAACTAATATTGTGTCAACGCTTAACTGAAGTAAGCAGAATTTAACATGCTGCAGTCATATCATGCTGCACTCCATGAGGCTCTTAATTTGTTTTGATATTATTATCCCTGTTGGAGGTTTTGTAGAAGGCGTTTATTTGCATGCTAATGTGTTACTAGTTTTTTATTCAAGCCTTACCATCATAATGTACAAAGTGGCATGTTCTGCTAATAAATGCTGTATTGGCAATGGTAAATAATAATACATTGTAATTATCACGCACAAAGTGATGTTTTGGCTACAGTGCTATCCAATATTAGATAATATATTGACCTTTGGCTTTGCCTTAATCCAATTCAAAAGAACTTTATCCAGTCTACAGTGTAAATGTAAAATAGAAATTGTTTGGTAATGATATATGATATACTGTATTTGGTTACTTGACAGCTGCTATAAATGATCAGAAATTTTCATCCAGGCTCTGATAACCCATATCCTATCTTTTTCTAGCCCAAATTGACTTTTATCTACAAACCTGCAGAACATTGTGATACAAATATATTGAAGAAAAATATCACTTTATATGGAAATTAATTTGAATTGTACCATTTTATGAATCTTTAATTCTGATGAGATATGTGAAAAACTTATAATGACACTGCATTTTTCTTGTTGACCTTAATTTTAAACCTTGTCCTATATCAGCCCTTAAGCACACTTTCCGTTTGATATGGAATCTTAAATTAATATTGAAACTGTTTTACATGTACAATGCTATGCTTCCCAGTAAAAAGGTTTCAGTTGTTCTGTTAGGTAGTAGTAGAATATAGTGGAAAAGCATTATAAATATCTTGTTTTCTTGTTTAGTTCTGAAAGATGGAAATTCATCCCAGATGAAGAAAAAGAAGCCATGGGTCTGGCCAAGGAAGATGATGGTGAATTCTGGTAGGGTTCCTGCTTGATTTTATTCAGTTGTGAAAAAATATCTGTATGAAATGGTCACTTGTTGCTACATGTATTTCATGTGTCAATAGTTTAAGAAGCTTTTGCTAAGCTTAACCTCTTCATATATGCTTCTGTCTGAATTTTAAGAAGAAACAACACAATCAGCCAATGAAATATAGTACAATAATATTTTTGCAGTTGGATTAATTCCAACAACTAAACCCAAATATGAAAGACCTATAAAAAGATAAAGACATAATTGGTAAATATGCTCAGTGCTATACCTTATAAATATAAACTACACCAATTAAAGACACAAACTTCTTCTGAAAACTATATAATTGAGTTCAGAATTTTACATGGAATTTTATTATCGATTCATACTTTAAAAGAGAAAAGACCATGTCATTCCAGTTATTTGCTTTGCCTTCCCTGAAGGTGAAAACAAGGGGGATTATATTGGGGTGGGTCCTTTCATTTTTACAGAAAAAATGTGTTAAGATAGAATAAAATTGGTCATTTATTTGGCTGGGCACTTTGATAAGGAACCAAAATAAACTAGTACTTTGTCCCTTATGACAGTATTAAGAGATTTCTGGTCCACTGAAATTTTGCAAGGGTCCATCATTTTTTTTTCAAATGCCCCATTGAAATCTTGAATAGTTCCATAGGCTCCTGTATAAAATGGGTCCATTTTGGTCTAAAGTCAGGAAAAACCCTGAAATAAGGTTTACTGAAGAAATTTGATGCTCAAATTTATTTCCTTACTGTAAAATAATTGTTTTTGTACATCTTGTACTTCTTAAATACTCATTATTCTCCCCATATGATTTGTTTTTAGGATGACCTTCGGTGACTGGCAGTCTAACTTCCAGAAACTAGAGATCTGTAATTTAGGTCCTGACAGTCTGGATGATGATGAATTAGTCAAGATTGGGAAGAAGAGGTGGGAATCTACTGCTGAAGTTGGTGAATGGATCCCTGGAGTTAATGCTGGTGGTTGTAGGAATTATCTCCGTAAGTTACAGATGATCTTAATTCATTTAAGATTCATGAAAGATTTTTCATTTTACCACTTAGTTTTGTCACACGAATACAATAGACAAGCCTCTTTCTCTACACAAATATTAGTTATATTGTAATTTTCTTACAAATCCTGCTGATGCATGCAGTCAAGTTAATCACTGACTGATTCAAGTGTTAAAAATATTAGCACAAGTAACTATCAAAACTGCAGTGCATTTTTTTTTTTTGCATTCATGATGGTAGGTGTTGTTGTGGGGATCTAAAAAAAGTTTGCTTAAAATCACACTATGATTCAAAATAATGGAAGTCAAAGATTTACCCTGTAGAAAGGGTACTGGAATAAAATTACCGAGCAGAAAGAGTTATGGTTCTTGTTATTGTTGATACTTATTAAGTAGCAGTCTTTCTAAAAATCTGAAAATCTGACGGGAGGTGATTCATGCATGTCAAAAACCCACGGAATTCAGTTTTATTTCTTGTTCAGAAACAGATACTAATCACATAATCAGTCTTAATTTTCATTTGGTTGTTGCACTTTTGAGATAAAAGTTATATAGATTATTCATGAAATTTGCTCTTTGCAAGAGTTATCCTTCTTGATTTAGTTTCATTTGGTAGATTTTAGATGAATGAACAATTTTCTAAAAAGTGCAGATCTGAATGCAGAAAAGATTGTTGTTTTGTGAAAGTATAGCATATATAGACTGAAAAAGCTTTTCTTCACCATGAATCACTTTACCATTGGCAGTGTCTGAATTTTATGTGGACTGTTACTTAAGTATTTGCTGTGAAGAAACTAGTGTCCTGAAACACATTTATGATCCTATATTTATGCAGAATAAAGGTAGTATCAGAAAAAAAATCTATTATTCTAAATAGCAGATAATACAATACTCCTTTCAAAACACAAGTTATGTCTTAGCCTTGTTCTACAAAAATAGAATAATTATTTCCATATGTCAGTAATGTCTAATCTTATAAGTGAAATGTCAAGAGTATTTTCACATTAATATGAAAATGATGTAATATTCGGATAACTATTAAGAAAGAACAATTATGAAATTGACTGTACAATGACAATGGAATTCTGAAATAGACTATACTATTGTTTGTAACATATGCCATATTTCCTGTCAACTTACATGAATAAGACAGATAAATGTGTTTAAGCTGTCTTTCTGGCACAATATTTGCACTGATAAGATGATACAGAGCTGAAATATTCATGTACATATCACATTCCATTAAGAGAGGGTGTGTAAAGGGTTAATACAGTGCAATATGACAGTGTTATAGTTGAAAATATAGGACACATGAGGAGGGCAATCTAGTGTATTATGTGCTAGACATACCCCAGCCCCTCAGATTTTTTTTTATTACACCTAGTGTGTTAATCAATTTTTATAATGTGCTTGACACACAACAGACCCTCAGATTTTTCTTTTTATTACACCTAGTGTGTTAATCAATTTTTATAATGTGCTTGACACACCACAGACCCTCAGATTTTTCTTTTTAGTACACCAATAGTCGGCGTCACATAAATAACATACTGTTAAAATTTGAATAAAAATATTTTCTACGACTTTATTGACACCTACCGTCGTTTAAATTGTCTTAAATGACTTGCTCATTCGTTTAGCCAAACGGCTTCTCCCTAAACATTGAATCGTTAAATTCCGGTCAGATTTTAATTCTAGGTGCCAATATTTACATTGTAAAAAGTCGGCCATGTTTACAGTGATCGGGTTGCTAGGAGATGTTGTTTACGTTTAAATGGTTTGTCCAAAAACCGAAGAACCCAGAATGCACTTCGGCGTTATTTCGGATATCTCGGATTTATTTTACGCTAACAACGTACAATACCGAGAAGTTGATCAAGCAGACGATTGTCACCGGAGTTCGACGGGAACTTACGAACTTCGTTTGTAAACAAATCATCCCGTAAAAACCAACATGGCGGATATTAGTATGGGATTTTCCCGTAAGGATTTGTTACGCATGATTTAAGCTAATAAGCGACTTGTTTTTGAGAAGCTGTTTGGCTAAACGAATGAGCAAGTCATTTAAGACAATTTAAACGACGGTTGGTGTCAATAAAGTCGTAGAAAATATTTTTATTCAAATTTTAACAGTATGTTATTTATGTGACGCCGAGTATAGTGTGTTAATCAATTTTTATAAAGGAAAAGGGAAGTTACAATAGTATTTGCAATGTTTATTTCATATAGATAAGGCTTTGATGACACTATTTATCAAATTATCATTAGGGTACTTTGAAATTATGAAGAGGGACAGAGGGGGTGGGATCCAGCACGTCCATTTTTATTTAGTGAGGTCACTGTAGATTTCATCAGGTAGATGGTAGTGTTTCCAGTTAAATGAAAGTGTAGAATTTTCTTTTAATTGTTTACATGAAATGAAATTTTACTCATATTTCCAACACATATAGTGTTGTTCAGGATAGTTGTGGTAAGTTTGGTTGTTTATTCCTGGCCTGAAATTTAAAACATTCTCTGAAAATAAATATTTCTGATTTATATAAAAGGATTCATATTAGTAAAGATCTATGGTTTGTGACCTATTTATTCTTTGTAGGACCTGTTGAGATCAAAATTACAAAAGTGGTCTTTGAACTCTTGTCAGTAGTGTAGATGTTTCATAAATGATAAAAATGTATAAATGACTGTAGGGAGCTTTTATTCTTAAAAGCGAACATGAAACCTTTGGACCATGTCTTAAATAGTTATATATTTTTTTTTCAGAGACTTTCTACACCAATCCTCAATACCGAGTGACTATAACTGACCCTGATGATGATGAAGATGACCTGTGTACCATATTGATTGGAGTTTTACAGAAGGATAGAAGAAAGAAGAGGAAAGAAGGATTAGATATGTTAACCATTGGTTATGTTATCTATAAGGTAAATAAAACATCCTTTATACCCATGGTCAACAGGTCTTTGGTGTATGTGATGGTTGTCATGTCATGTCCCATAAATGGCATAATCCATCCACCCATCATTTTTATGGTTTCAAGAATAATGCTAAAAGAATTTTCAAACAACTTTCCTTTTTTTAACCATAAAATACTGGTCCAGTTTGATCCTGGGTGATTTGCTAGTATATGTCAGAAGTTATGGCCCATTTTAACTCAGAAAATTTGTAATGGGGGGTAACAGTGATCAATCAACTTTCTGGAAGTTATGTGCTTTGATTGTTTGTAATGTTTGCATTTATTTATGCCTTTTTGTGTACATGCCTTTAAAGTTTAATTTGGTCATCATAGACTGTATCAGATGGAACCCTGATTGGCAGAAAAGGTCATTTTAATAACAACATCAAATATAGATACCACTTTGGTTTATAGATAAAATGATTTTCCTATTAATAATTAATAGCTTTTCTTGATAGATCTTAAAATTTGAATAGCCCTTTAATTAGACAGTGTAAGTGGTACTTTTTTCTTGCACTAATACTATGATGTTAATACTATTTTATGATGGTAATTATAGCTTAAAGACCCTGACTGTGGACCTTTAGATGTCAACTTCTTCAAGTACAATGCTTCTGTAGCCAAATCACCATCATTCATTAACCTAAGAGAGGTCTGTGGTCGTCACATGTTACAACCAGGAACCTACTGTATCATACCATCTACATTTGAACCTCGTGAAAAAGGAGAATACTTGTTGAGAATCTTCACTGAAAAAGCAAATGTCACAAAGTGAGTTCATTGAGTATATTTAATCTTGACTATTCCATGCCATTCATTAGTTTCATCCATCTCTCAAAATCTGAGAGGTTGGAGGCAGAAATTATTTTCTAAGTTGTTAATTTTTATGAAATAGTTTTAAAAAATACAGCTGTTAATATGTTGATTAATAAGAAGAAAATTTAAAAAAAAGCTTAAGGGTCTTTTCCAACCAAGATTTGATATAAAAAATATCAATATAAAATTCAACAAATAATGTATGAAGGGAGGTAATACATTGTTTTTTTTTTAGTGAAATTGATGAAGAGACATCTCTTACTGAAGACCAGGTAATACTTGTACTGTTGAGGTTCATGTATAGCAAATAATTTAAGTCTATATTTTTTCATAGATCAATTTTGTTTCTCTAGAAGATATAGTTTTATAGATAGTATGATATTGAGAAAACTATATTGCATAAATGCAACCAGTTTCATATTAGGTGTAGTGCTAGTAATGAATTTAGATTAGAGTTAAAAGATGATATGATTGGGTGAATAGATTCTGATGAGTAATTATTGAGGATTTACATTGAAATTGAGCTTTAAATATGATGAGATTCATGTATTCTTCTAGTCAATTTTTTTTTTACTGATCAGTCAAAAACTGTGATACAGACTTATGTCCATACATCTGTTATGTTTTGTTATAAGTCTGTAATGATAAATTTCAGGCTTTTTTTTTAATCCAGATTTTAAGTATGTGAATTTCACAAAAAGTTATGGTCCTGGAAATGGACATGGAAATGCTGGGTGTTAGTACGTTCGTCCATCTCAGTCCATCCATGTTTTCGCACTTCTTTTTTGTTATGCTTTTACCAAATAAGTTTGTTTTTGGTATGTGGCCTGATTATGAAGAGTTACAGATTTAGTTTGAATTGGTTACAGTTGAATGAATTTTATGGAAGTAATGGCCCTTGGACTTAGAAAATTTCAGTGAATTTACAGTTTTCCACACTTTCTTTGTAATGTTTCACCAATTAATTTTAAATTTTGTGTGTAGTCTTACTATGAGAAGTTACAGATTAAGTTCAACTTTGGTTACAGTTGAATGAATTTACGGAAATTACAGCCCTTAGTATTGAATTGATCGTTAGTTGTGTCTCTACAGTGGGTGAAAATATGGTGTTCTCTAACTTATGTAATTTTTACAGTATTTGTGCTGTTTTATATTAGGAACATTCCATATTGCATGAAAGTAGGTCAAATATGATAATAAAAATAATATTATAAAGTTAATTTCAATCTTTTCAGTATTACCAGTACTAACTGTAGAACATATATTTACAGAAATTCAGTAAACATTTCAAGTTTTTAGGCTTGTAGTGAAAATATGGCTGAATCACAAATGATTTTTTTTAAAAACACCGCTTTTATCTTTCACTCTTGCATTTTAAACAGCTGAATTAGCAAATGATGCTTTCTTAAGTCAATATTTTAATGACCAGCTCAAAACATGTTGCAGAAAGTTAAAGAAGGAAATCTCTAATAAAACTACTGAATTCTGTTGAATACCAATGAGGTCATCTAAAATGAATTATTTGGTTCCAACTCCTATTTTTTTTAATTTACAACCTTTTTGAGAACATTTTTTTCTGGTAAAAATTACTCCCTTTGAAGCACTTTATTATAATAGCTTTCAAATTATTTTATACAATAGAATACTCATTTCTACAAACATTTTTCAGGGCACCTGAGAAGTAGTTTCGTATTGCCTTAAATTACGTATGAAAAATTTCTGCCTCAACATGTCATTTCTGCTATAAGTAACCAAATTTTACTAAATTTTAATAAATATGATTCTAAAAAAGTTCTGTAACAATTAATATCAGTGTTTTGTTAGAATACTTTTTCTCCCAAGTAATACTATTAATTTGCAGAAAAAAAATGTATAAACCTTGTAAAAAACACTGAACTTTCCATTATCAAATATGGTCTCTAATAGCAACATATTCTGTGAAAAATGTAAGGGGACAAAATATATATGAAAACTAATGCATGGCTCTACTAAGTTACTAACCCTAATGTCTATATCAGTCTTAACACTATATGATAACAACATTTATCTGCCTAACAGGATGTTAAATGTTATAATGTGATTCTACCTGGGACCAAACAAATGTTACCACAAGGAGCGTTGAGCGTAAGTCAACTGCCTAAATTCTGCCGTGACTTGCAAGTGTTGCAGAATCATCACATATTCTATTTTTCAGATTCATTAATTATTTCCATTTTTTATTCTCTTGAAATGGCCTTAAGCATGGAACCTTTCCTTTAAGCTGATCTGTGATAATAGCTTGAAACAAGTAATGTTTACTAATATTGAGTCATATATTGGGCAATGATTGTGTTGAAATGATTGAGCAGGGGGTATAAAGTTTAACATTGTACATCTATATGTATTCGCATACTTAAATCTTCAAAAGGTTTCTTGTTGATTTTTCAATGTTACTTAAGAAATAAATCTAAATCATGGTTTTTTTTTCTTAACTTAGCCATGGAATTATTAACTGTTCTGTCCTTAGTACTGTATTTCAAAGAAATTTGATGAAGTTTAGCCATGCCACATTGGAAAATAAATAGTGAAAAAAATCAATAAAGGCATATTTATTCTAGATCATGCAAATAAATAATGGAAGATTATAATCTCTTCAAGTGAAAGCTCAACACATCATAAAATTCATTATACCGTTAACCCTGCTTCAGTTTCTAGCAACACAACTTACTTACACTTGTTATAGTTTCATTACTAACTCAAAAACATTTTGTGTTAATATGCGTATCATGCACTTCCAAGGAAAAGTTTTATCATATTACCAGTTTGTCCATAGTATTGATGTATGTAGGTTTAACCCAGTTGATAAAATTAAATTTAGCTTTATTCCCAATTACTACTTCGATATCCTCTGAAAGCTTGATCAGTTATTTTACTTTTGAATTGTGATGTCGAAGTTTTATTATCTCTACAAGATGTTGACACTTAAAAAATAGAAAATAAAAAAAAAATGTTTCAATAATATTATAATATGTTGTGACTTCCCCTATCTTTGTATAACTGTAAGGAATGCTTTGTAACTTAAAATGAGTAGATTAGAGAACTGCCTTAAGGTAGGAGTTATGTGAATGAATGCCACTAGTGGATTATGGGAAAAACGTTACTGTTGCCGTTACTATGCGAGTTATTTCCCGTTGACCACAGACTAAAAAATGTACGACTGGAATCGAAATTCCAGCGAATATTTCATTTGTAAATTGTATTATACTAAATAACATAATCTTCACGGAATATAGAGACCAGAAGATGTTCACTAGAAAGAAAAACTGAATGCACAAGAAAGTAATAACGACAATTTGGAATGGAGACAGGCCATGATATAAGAATCAGGATCATTTTAAACATATCTAAACACATGCTTGATGTTGTAAATTGTCAAAAATAAACTCATTTATTTAAATTCACCATTCTGATCACAAATGACGATCAATTTGTCTTTAATGTAGCACAATAAAATTCAATTGGCACCGTAGCAGTGCGCCAGTTTGTGTGATATTCAGGTTCGTTGTCAGTTTACATGGAACACCTAGTTGAATGAACACAAAACTCACTGACATCTTGCATAGTTGAACTACAAACTACTAGTTAGTCTTTTTTTAGTTTTTCAAGTCAAAATTCAATTTAACGAACTCCAGATGCCCTTTTTTACATGTACATGTACTTCTCATAATACAGTTTGTTATCAGTTGATAAGCTATAACTTAAGTGCTACAAATAACACCATACCGTAGACTGACACCATTCCTTAGAAAACTGAATGATCAAAATTACTATACCCCATGAAATATCAGTTGCCTTTGACAAGGGTTTTCTAAAAAGAGGGGAAGTGGACAAGGTTACAGTAGTTTGACAGGTGCACATTACACAAGTAGAATGCATTTATTTTTTTTCATGTCTGACATTTATAAGCCCGTGAAAAAAAGAAAAACAAACCTGAGAACCATTATGAAAAAATGGCATGAAAAGCTGTTATTATGATGTATTTCCAACAAGATTGTTATGAGTACATGTAGCTATACGTATAGTGGAGGGTAGAACGTAATTAGAATTGGTATGTGCTACAATAAACTGATAGGATTAGGACAGAATTATACATAATTCATAATTCACCTGTATTTCTATGTCCCATATCCCCTCATGACAAGGAATAAATTCACTGTAATATTATCCATAAAATCAGTATCTCAATTGTAAGGCACCTATTGTGTAATACTTCAGAAGATTTCCCAGCTTTCCTATCACTGTCAGCTGGTGTCTCCTTCAGTAAGAATACAAAGACTTCATTAAATATCACACCTACCAAATATCACATATGTTCTTTGAGCTTTTTTTATCATTTAGGCCATGCAAAAATGCAGCAATTATGTATCCATTTTTTTTTAATTTTTAAGACATCTTTTTCGCAAAACAAATATGTGTTATAAAATAAATGAATATACAGAAAATGCATTCGTAAAATATAGCAATCTGAAATAAAATGGTTGGACAATGCTACACATATTTGTAAATCACCTTCTCCTTGAAAAACTTTGTTTCTTTGCCTTTTCGGTATTTTAATTCCCATTTCCAACATCTTTGAATTCATTTGAAACTGAAAAAAACTGTGTCCAGGACCTTCTGTTCACTAATTTTGCTACACATACTATACATGAAACAAGTGTTGTAGCTAGCCTAGCGTTTCATTTACAACCGTATAACATGTAAAGATATGAAATAAATTTTGACATTACCGAAAAAAAACGGAAAAAAAAAGGTAAGTATTCCCACTTTATGGGAGCATGACGGGTAAACGAGTCCCATTGTCAAGTGATTTTTATACATCTTTTGATAGCTATTAAAGATGACAATTATATACTATTTTTTAAAGAAAATTCTAGGCACCATAATTTCACAATACTAAGAAATAATTTAATACCTGCTGTTTTTTAACAATTTCCATACATACCCTATGTATTTTCATCATTGTTCTAGTATATTTCAAATCTATGTACTTAGGAAACAAAATCCGATATGATGTCATTTTTCTTCTGTCATATATTTGCATTCGAGTCAATCTTTCCATATGCAAAATTTCAGAAAAATTCTAGGTTGTGATATTTACATATCTCCTACCTTAAAATGTAGTTAATTACAGTCTTTTTAACTTCAGTTTACAATAACGTGTAAATGTTTATGAGCATGAAACTATACTTATATTGCTTAAAAAGTAATAAATGCTGCTCTTTGTACATGTATTCTGTATAGTCAGCTTTCAAATGAACTTATAGCAATGTATTTTTGTGCATAAGAAAACAATAAGGAAAACGGTATGTAATTTTTGTAAAATTGTTTTCCCCATTGAAGTCTAGCTTGCAGCAGGTCCCTGGTGGAGGAATCCAACGCACCCAAGTCGCAACAGTGGCAGGTGCTCCTCCCCCTACGCAGGTAGTACGAGTGGCCCCTTGGGTTTGACCTTTACTGACTTCTCACCTATTCTTTTATGTCAATAATGGCCTATGAGATGTATGAAACATTTATCCAGTTATTGTTGTATTTTTGGTTATTAGTTTCTCCAATTTTTATTGTAGATTTGTAGCATATTTATACTTTGGTTATAGAGAATTTGTTTTCATTATGAGTTATCATTCCTTGAGTTATTTTTTTCTCTTAAACCTACCAAATTTGTGGCACGAGTTTAGCATGATATTCATGTTCAGTGTTTGACCACATACAGGTTTAGTGTGAACTGAGAGTGTGTGTGTGATTTTATTTTAATTCAAAATCTTCAAGTTTTTTGTTCTGTTTGAATTAATTTGACAATTTTCAGTGTTTTTCTTTTTAAATTAAAAGTATTGAAAATGCCTTTGTTTGATATTAAATACTTATATTTGTTTACTTTTGTATAAGACCTATACTATAATTAATTTATGCCTTTTATATATATAATGCTTGCTTATACTAGTAGTACTAGCTAACTTACACTGAAAAGTGATGTAGTATTATAGATGTATTATCAACGACAGAGATCTATTTAGGAACAGGATCAACAAAGATAGCATTAAAAATAGCTTTGTATTTATAGAATGGTGTTGATTTTGTATTTTCATCTTTGTTTTTTGGGGTTTTCAAAGGTATCGTTTTCAAAGGTGGTAAATTAAAAATAGAATGTTTGTAATTTGTTACATTTTGTACAACTTGACAATGAATTGAAGATATTTCTTACCTTTTAATATAAGAAATTCACATGGTAGGGAAAAAAATAAGTAATAACACATGTGTGTTGATATTTGCTGTACCAAAACAAAAATCAAAAATATCTAAAATTGCATTGAAAAATGACAGCTGATGGAGAATGCAAAATCAGTACCATTTAGTTATGCTGTGATGATTTGATAACTAGCTGATCTGGTTTTTTTGTTTTTTTGCCTTGTTAATTTAGGAACACTATAATAGACCAAATCAGAGGAGGAAAGTAAGTTACATGAAATGAATGTGTAATTGATTATCTATTGTGACATTTGCTGTGTATTGGGTTTGTGACTGATTCAATTTGTGACATATGCTGAATACTGATGTAATACAGGGTTTCATTCCATTACTCAAACAGACTTTCACTAATTTTATTTCTGGTTTGCCTGGTCGAAGTCATTTTTTAAACCAGTAATGGAACAAGAATTTTTGGTACAACATGACCACTTTACATAATGGAAAACACTCTAGATGTATGCCATCTAAAAACTAGTACCTGTATTTAGATTTAAACTTTTGATTGAAAAAAGTGCACCCCCCTTAAAAAAAAAGAGCATAAATGGAAAAAGAAACCATTCTTGGCAGACATTAGTATTCCATATAATGTTGAATGGTTTTCCTATGTATGATCTTGTGAAAGACTTGAATGTGTCTTCTTAATCAACAAATCCTGGTTAATTTTATTAAATGGAAATTTAAGGTCTTCCAACTCTTCATTTGATCTGTGGGTTGTAAAAAATTTTAAAAAATGATGTTTGTTGAGTAAGAAAGTTACAAAGATTGTATATTACTTTCTGGTAAGTCATATTTTCTTGTTGTAACCTGTAGTGCCGAAATTTTAACATATTTTTTACACCTTCACTTTGTGGTGTTACATATAGTGATCATGGTTTCTGTGCATCTGTCAACTATTTCATTACAGTTTTCTATGCAACTTTTTTAAAATAATAATAAATCACGACACGTGCTGAGCTACAACTTGAGAATTTGATCTATCAGGTCATCATGTAGAAGTGCATTTTGCATTACAGTTATATTCAACTTTGTAGAAGCATCGTGTATTTATGAATAATTGTATTAAAGAATGTTTATTTATTTTGATATAATTACTGATATATTTTATTTGAGCAGGAAAGTCCAAGGGACCCTAAGCCTATTAAGCAACCTGTAAAAGTTAAGCGTGAGAATTTTACCAAAGATGTAGCAATGGATTTTCTTTCTAGAGCTCTCAATAGCTATGTAAAATGATTGTTTTTTTTAACTTCTCTTGTAGCAGCTAGAAATTCTCCAAGTCAACTGCTCATTGATCCCTGTCTATTACATTATAATGCCTGTTCTGAAAAATATTATATGCTATCACATTCCTTTATGACACGCTATATTTTAATGAGTGATAAAAAAAGATAACTCTACCTTTCAAGATTTAATAAAGCTATATTTCAGTTTACTTCCTGTGCATTTCCTTTACATTCAGTACAGTTACACATATCCCATTTAGAAGATGAATTATCACTTCAATTCATTGCCCTATATCTCCTGAAGCTTTAACAATTTCCCAGCAAGGTCTGTTTGTATATTGGAGTATGTTTAGCATTCTGGAAGACAAATATGACAGTCTTTGGTCTCATAACTTTTCAGTATATGTTGCATGATAGGATTGCTAGATTGGTTTTATCTTGTGTGCTGTGTGCTGCTGTTTTTCTTTTAATCAAACCAAGATATTTTTTGTCTAGAGAGTGTGATAGGAGTTTACAAAAAATACTAAGAGTGTTTAACTGTTAGCTAGAGTTTGCATGTTGTCTTGATTCTAATGAACAACTTTAATCGATACAGTGTGAAATAATATTTTGTATGCGACATACCTCGGTATCTTTATATGTGATGTATACTATAGTATGATCTGTTCTGCATGCTTAATTGTATACAGATGCATAATTTTATTGAATTATGATAGTGAAGGAATTGTAAGAACTAGCAATAAATTGGATTATATTATTATTTGAAATACATTTTCAGTTTTTAAGTAGGATAGGGATAGTAAACTCTTTTACCATGTGCACTTTTTATATGTCTTGATATATTGCTGAAAATTGTTAGAACTTAGACACATTTTTTTAGCTTTTCAGTCATTTTGCATAAATGGAAAATGAAACACTCTTGCACTTAGATAGCTACCATGCACTAACTTTTAATGTAATTTTGGGGATAAAAATACAGCTTTGGAGCTTTTCCAATTTCAATTAAAAAGTTTCTTGTCATGAAAGCAAAGAAGGGAGTTAGGATTAGATAAAGAAAATTTCACAACTTTAGAGACAATGTTAAAATTGATTGGAAAGTCTCCAAGGTTAGCGTCTGTACTGCTGTTGTTTTATCATGTTTCTTACAAATGGTTGTATTGTGTCTTCCAGGAAGAAACTCCTAAAACTGATGCTGAAATAGAACAGGAAGAGGCATTGAAGAGGAGTTTCAGGAAGCTGGCTGGCGATGACATGGAAATCGACTGTTTTGAACTTAGAGAGATTCTAAATAATGTCTTTAAAAGAGGTCTGTCTTTTAAATGTTTACTACATACACTATTTTTTTATCTCTCCTATATAGAAAACAACTATTTTCTCTTCCTTTATTTCTTACATGAAAGAAAATTTGATAACTTAATGCCAGAATGTGTTATAAGCATTGTTCAAGGTAGACTATGAAGGCTTGTTTGCTTCTTTTTTCACATTTAGCCTAGATTTCTGAGAAGTGCTGGAGACATTTATATGATCTGATTTAACTCTTTTGACAGCTTTTTAAAATCACTTGCAATTTTACTGTGTGATTTTTTGTATATTACAAATTTATATACTTTATTGTGTAACATATTTTAGTACTTCATCATGATTTCTATCCTTTGTTTTCAGAAACATACTCTTATTCATAAAAAAAGAACTTTTTGGTTTAAAGCTTAAAAGCAGTTTCGAATTTATCATTTACTGCCAAAGTCATGCAACTAAAAAATTAAAAGATTTTATGCTACTCATTTAATTATTTTGCTCATTATAGAAAAAATATTCAGAGAAATAAAGGCTTCAGCCATAAAATTTCATTTGTATTTCAAAATAGTGCAAAAAATTGCCCTAAATTAATTACCCAAGCAGATAAACTTTCTAATGCTTACAGAGAGGCGGTTGTTGAAAATGGTAAATGTTTCTGGGCCTGTGACATAAATTTGTCATTTCCTTATCTCTATATGTTGGCATTATTCTTTACTCTGTTCTGTCAATTCATCATGTCTTTTATTCACAATATCCTATCCTAGATGGCTACGTGGGTAAGATTCTGACACATACTTAATACAATGGGAAATACAGCTTTTTTTCTAAATTTCTTTTATATTTGCACATTTTATGATGTTATTCCTGTTTTTAAGCCCCTTTATAATCATGGTTGTATTCAATTTAAAGAACATTACCAGGAGGGGATACAGGAATTGGAAAATGGGAGGGCACACTGATAGATCAAAGGGCACTATAGTGCTGAAGTGATTTTCTTTCACTTCAACCAATTTTTTTTTTTGGGAGGACGTGCACCTTCAATACAGGGTTTGGATCCACCTTTGATATCCAAATAAACTTTATTGTTTCATATTTTCTATTTTGAATTTTTCTGTTGTTTAATCTTGTAAACTGGAATGGCATCAGAAATAGCTATGTTAATGTTATATCATCATAATATCGCTTTTAATGGAAATAGTTAATGTTGTTATCATATTTACTTCAATTACAGGTGTTTTATATCCTATTTTAGTTTTATATTTTATTATGATACACATACATATATTGTACAAATTAACATTACACATGTATCTGGTTATGGTAGTAATACACATGAAGATAGATATGGAGGAAATATACATAAAAATGCAGCATATATGCCAACATACACAACTTTATTACTCCAATCAATGACAACTTGAAAAAATAAAAAAATGCCATTGGCCACATCAGGAGCCTCAGACAGGTCTTAGTTCTCTCTGGACCATATAATATCTGAAGTGGACATTTATATCAGTTAAGACTGTCTTTCTGGAAATATACATTTAAAATACATTGACATGTCATGGTTTTAGTCAGAGGGGTGGTTTGGTTGCAAATGTGGATTGTTTCACAATACTGTAATGCATGTGTCCTTTGTCACATTAAAAACATGATATTTAAAATAGGTAGACTGTAGATCAGAAGCATGTTTTACTGTTGTGTTTTGGTAAATGTTGTTATTTATTTATTTTTTATTTTTTTATTTTTTGCAATTATTTATCTTGCTTTTGAAGTCAGCCACGTTGTTTCATTTTTTAAGGCTGATGTTATATAATTTCAAATTATTTTTTTAAAAATTATTTTGAAATATTGGTTTATTGGTATGATCTGATACAATGTGAAATTCAACGACACCTTTGCATTTATTTAAAATATGGAAGAGAAAAAAGAACACTACAATAAAGTTAATTTTCCCACTGAATTAATGAACAGCGGATTTCATACTTATTCACTAAGAAGGAAAAAAAGGAATCTTTGTACCTCCTGTAATTAAAAAAAGGTTATCATAATAAAATAAAATTGAATCTTGAATCAAATAAATCTGGTTTAGTTTGAAGCATGTGGAAGTAGTTGGGAATCATTTGTAAACCTTGTTTGGAAATTGTGAGTGTAAAGTAATATTTGTTTTATGTTGGCATGGTACTAATTTAAATTTAAATTCAAATATTCAATTCTCCTTTTATTTAATTTGATTTTTTTTTTTCAGAGTTCAGCTTTGAAGGTTTTGGAGTGGACACATGCCGCAGTATGGTTGCCATGCATGATGTATCCTTTTACATATTGTTACCTGGGTTTTTGTTGCCATCTGAAATGTTAACTTTTTACTTGGAACTTGAAGTCTTAGAATAATCAAAGAGATTGCTTCTGATTTGTCCATTTTTAGCAGACCTTTAGGTCTAGCTCTTTTCTCAAGTACTTAAAATCCTCTGTTTCAGTATATTTCTCTTACTCGTACTGGCCTTTGGACCCAATAGTTATATTATTTTTAAAACACACAAGTCCTGATACAATAAAATTAAGCAGTAGTGTTGTAGCTTCTCTCCTCTCCAATGATTTTATGCAAAGTAAAAAATTTTAATATAATAAAAATGGGTTTATCCTTAACTAACTTTAGGGTGACTTATCTGGCAAACTTGGTTTTGACGAGTTCCAAACTTTGTGGAATGATCTGAGAAAATGGAAAGTAAGTATTGATAAAGGACTTAAGGTATCTACACGTACATACTTATTTATTTAGGTTGGGATCTTCATCATTATGGGATTTTTTTTTACAATTAATTGTGATAATACAGCAGATTTTATATTGACATTTAAAGGAAGGCATCTGTATCTTCGGTAAAATGTTTCTTGTTTTGAATATACATGTAGTAGCATCAGACAGGAGGTGATTCCTGTATGTTGAAAAACCTACTGAATCACCAATTCAGAAACACAGACAACATAACCAGTCTTAGTTTTTCATTTGATTATTGCACTTTCCACATCAAAAATATATACTGTAGGTTGTGTATGAAATTGGCACTTTGAAAGAGTTGACATTCATTTGGTTGATTTTAGTAGGAGATGAATATATAGTTTTCTCAAAAATGCAGATATGAATACAGAAAGGATTGTTGTTGTGTAAAAATATAACATCTGTAGAAAAAAAAAAGCATCATTTATTCAATGGATTTAATCACCTCTACCATAGGCAGTGTCTGAATTATATATGGACTGGTACTTAATTGTCATTTAAGAAAATTAATGCAGTTGCATTCAGCAAAACATTAACATTTTTTTCAGGCTGTTTTTAAGAAGTATGATGAAGACGGCAGTGGAAAAATGAGCTCTCATGAACTTAGAGCTGCCATGCATGCTAGTGGTAAGATATTTAGACAATAACTGTGCAGGAACTGCTGGAAAATATGATGCTGAATATTTGCAATAGTTAACACTGAATTTGTATATTTAAGTTCTGTCAAGTCAGCTGTTATTATGTTTAAATGCAACAAAAATTTAAAAGAAAGTTAATGTTATATGCCAATAGAACGACCCTTTCTCTATGAAGTGGGCATCATCAAACTTCAAAATATTCATAACATTACAACAAATTAGTTATATTTTGATAGTGAACATATATCACATGTTAATAAACAGTCCATGCATTTTATTGCTCAGATTGAACTGTCAGATATGTATATTGTAGTTTAATGTATATTTACATCCTACATTATCAATAATTCTCTTCAATATGGCATAATAATAGCTTAATAATGTTCAAAATCTTTAATCCATTTGAGGCCATTTTGAACATGTTGCCATCCCCATTTTTTCACCATTATGTGGCAGGGTATCAATTATTGTTCCATTAATGCCCTATTTTTATGTCAGTGGTGGAAAAATCTTACGGAGAAAATGGTCTAGTTTCTAAACTGATTGACCTATATATGAGTTCTGGTTCATGTTTATACAATACATCCTCGCTCTTAAAGAGATAGGTTAATCTTGTGCTAATACATCATAAACTGAGAGATTGGGCTAGAATTGTGTATGTAAATAACATACCGGTAAAAAGAATTCAGAATGTTAATTGTACTGTTTTGTTTTTTTTTTTTCAGGTTTCAAGTTGAGTAACAAGACCTTCAGTACTTTGGTAATGAGATTTGCAAACAGGAAAGGAGAGATAGAATTTGGTGACTTCATTCTTTGTGCAATTAAATTGAAAACAATGCTTGGTAAGAGAACTTTTCTTGTTTATGAGTACATGTCAGTTTTCAATACATGAACTGTATACTACAATGTTTAAATGTTCATAAAAATCTACCCTATGAAAGGTATAAATACTGTCAAAAAGGTTGATAGTAAATTGTTCAAAAAATACAAATTCTACATTATTGCACAAACTGACAATACAAAAAATAATTTTATGTGACAGAATTGATTACAAATAAGTTGAAGAAAAAACTGCAACATATTCTGTTTTTTTACCCCATTGTATATCCCTACTTGTCCACTGTTCAAGATTTGACCACTTTAGTCAGATCAAGCTCTGCCCTTTGAAACGATTTATTTTTCCTTTGTATTTGGTCTTGCTGATTCTCTTACAATACTATAACATAATATTTTACATAAACTACGATTTACTTTTCAGCTTCTTTCAACGATTACCAACTTGAAGGAAAGAGAGGCATTGCTGCATTTGATGTCGACAGTGTAAGTAGGAAACTTCTATAATCACCAAGTTTCATGGTTCCTATATCACATATAAAAAATTCCTTCCATATGACTGAAAGACACCCTCCCCCCTCTTGTCACTTGTTAGAATTATACATTTTCTGTCAAGCCCTTATTGTCCAGTTTTTATAAAATCAAATGTAATACATTTATCATGGATTATGCTACCTTTTTATTGTCAGTCAAAATTAATACACAATTTCGTATTGCCAACACGACTACTATTCATTTCAAAGGTAAATTTCCGGTGCATTTATTTAGTGAATAAACATTTCTAAATCATGAAAGGCTGGATATCATTATTTACTTTACTGTGTAGGGGAGATAACTCAACATTTCTTTCTTGGCTTAAAATTTTAACTTTGACATGTTAATTCTTACTTATTATTAGTAGTTGTTTTGGAAAGAACAACCATAATTATACTGACCTTATAAGACTAAACAATGATATGTACCAGATAAAAACAGAAATTCACCACATGAGGGTACATTTATTTAGAATCTTTCTTCAAGCAGTTTTTTCTTAAACTGGACTGAGAATTAACTAACAATGTTATTCTTCTATTACAGTTCATTGCTACAACAATGTATTCATAGACAGTGCCTAACAAAGCTTTTATCTTGTTCCTGTGATTGCGGACTGCTGTTTTCCTGTCTCCTGATATCTATGCCATTGACCTTACCAGATTATCACTTGTCATCTCATAAAATGTCAACATTATGAATGAGATGTGCATATTTTGATACAAGACTATTTTAGTTTACTTTAATTTTATATTGGATTAGTTAGAGGTTAAGGGTTTATACTTTATTGTTACATTATCAAAAATTACCTCGTATTGTAATGCATTACTAAATTTCTTGTTTTGAAAAGTTTTACATCTACACAGCTGTATTTTTATCAGTATTTCTTACTTTCTTATATTTTTCTTACATTTCTATGTCTGTTGAGCAAAATAATTGATTATAGATCAAACACCAATAAAAAAAATCACTAAATATTTATAGACACTTCATTAGTTCATTAAAACTTCAATACTCTTGCTTTGAGCGGCTTGAGATTATTTACCATAGAACATTCATTTCTTAACTGAAATCGATTTGTTTTATGTCTGTTTTTCTCCACATGATTTGCAATATTCAATACCTCACTTCAAACATATTGTTTGATTAACCCATCAATTGGGTATATCTAGCCTTTTGATTATATTTTTTACATGTTATATGTTAGCTTTTTGTCTTTTTATGTATAGCATTATTGTTGTAAAGATGAAATTTTACATTTTATTATATATTCTATACATGGTATAAAGTATAAGGGACTGTTATTTGTTAAAACTAATAGATGTTAGACATTTTCTTACATATTTATTTATTAACCTTATGCAATCCTGGCCAAAGTCTTTGTTGTAGACTTTTATAAGTTGTTATACATCTTTGCTGATGCTTTTTTTAAGATCTTTTTTTTTTGCAGTAATATTCAATATGACCACCTGTTTTTTTTGAAAACATATATGGCTTAGCTTAACTTTTTGTCATAATTGTTATTTGTGGTAATGATATTGTTTGATTGATAATGATAATTACTGTTAATTGATAACTTTTTAATGAAGAATTTCAAATCCCACAAAAAAATTGTCTTCTTATTTTTAAAATATTGAATAAAGCACAAATGAGGAAATATATATATATATATATATATAAAAGGAAGCATTGAAAAAGAAGTTTTCCCAAAATTTCTAGTTATGAAATTAAATCACTGGAATAAGATTGTTTCTTGAAGGACAAATAGCCCACTTGCATTAAAGCATACCATTTGCTATATTCACTTTCATTTGTTTTCAAACATGATTAAGTGCAATTTGTTTTCAATATCTGTTAATTTTTAAGGGATACAACATTGCATGGTGCTTAAGTCATTTTATGTGTTGGCCAGGTATTTGTTAAATATATTACTTAGACTTTAGATGTCCAAATTTCAAGACACCCTTGTATGAACATATAGCTCTTATGGTAAATAGTATTGTGATAAATTAGAAAAATAAAGTGCGTGTCCTTGATGTTGTGTTTTTATTTACTACAAAGTTGGTGCCAGAGGTATTGTTATTGCTAGTTAAATCTTATAAAGCTGAAGACTTTTCACCCTTAGAGTATTATAAATGCAATGAAACGAGAGAGCCTTTAAGTACATGTACAGTATGTCTACTATTATTTATGTTTTTTTATCACATTAAAATTCTTCAGGAGAATTTGCACATTTACAAATATAATTACCCAGTTCATGTGTAAAGGGCACTGTATAACTTATGGCTTGTAATTATTTTATTAAGTACCAGTCCATATAAAATTCAGACACTGCCAGTGGTAGAGGTGATTCATGGTACAGAAAAAAAACCAATGGAACAAATGATATTTTTTCTGTCTTTGAATGCAATATTTTCACATAGTGATATTCCTCCCTGTATTCAGATCTGAATTTTTAAGAAAAGCATACATTCATCCCAACAAATTCAAGAACAATAACTCTTGCAAAATGACAATTTCATACACAATCTATATAAGGACAAACTAAGGCTATTTATGTGGTCTGCAACTTTCTGAACAAGAAGTGAAAGTAAATTTGGTAGGTTTTTGAAATGCATGAATCACCTCCTGTCTGATTTATATAAAGACTGCTACTTAAGACAAACACCAATTTTTTATAAACAGAGGACTGCTTTCTGGTGACAGTTGTTAAGTTAAAAGAAATTTTTCATGAAAATTGGTGTAAGCTTCAATGTTTAATCCCAAACACAATAAATAAAATCATATAATTTTTAACATCGTTTTAAAATCACATTTTACCATAATGTATACTGTAAACTTAAGAAATAATTCACAAGCTTGATCGTTTCCATACTATCAGTATTTTGAAGTTGTTATGGCGGCGTGATAACATTGATACATAGGAGCATTAAAGAGTAAAATGTTAAAAGGAAATACTTTCTTAAAAAGTTTATTTAGGTAATAAACATGCATTGTAATATTTCTTAATAATCCTTTATATAATATAATGCTCAACTATGCTAGTCAATGCAGATAGAAGATGCTTTTCTAAAAATATTTATCTGCAATCTAAGATAAAGAAATTCCTAAATCTTGATTCAAGGAAACTTTTTTATTCAGGTTATATTTTACCTCTTATTGTATAGTAATTGGGGAAACTGTAGTCAGGAAAATCTGAACCACATCATTAAACTACAAAAAAGGGCTGCACAACTAATCCTTGATACAGATTTTCTTACACCACCTGCGCCCTTCTTCAAACAACTTGTAATGAATGTTTGACAGGTGAAAATAGGATGATATATCACAAATGTGTTCTAATTTTTAAAAGTACAAGAAATGAATCTCCATCTTATCCCTCAATAAGATAAAGTATATATCTGATTACAATTCTTACTCATAACGAAACATAATCAAAGGTAACTTATCTATTCCCAGGATAAAAAATTAACTCTACAAAAGATCTTTTAGTTACTCTGGTCCAACTCTGTGGAACAACCTACCAACAACAGTAAGAAATTCCAAAAACTGCATCATTTTTAAAAACAGATTTAGATGTCATTTACTCAGTAAACAGAGTTGGTATTTTTGTGTGACTGCATTTTGGTGTGTATTTAAAAAAAATGCGTTATTGAATTTTTTGTATTTGTTTATTTTTAAGGGCCTCAGGGGAGATTAGTTTATTTACTAACTGTTACCCTCTTGAAATAAAGTATTATTATTATAATTACCACTCTTGTGAAGGAATGGTCTACCAGAGAAAAATTGGGTCACTTTCAACATAAGTTAAACCATTTGGTCATATCTCACGAATACTATATTATATACTTATTGACTGGGTATGAGGGAAATAGCAAGTTTATTGTTCCCCAATACTCGGATATGTCTCAGCCTGCTCAGGCAATAGTCACAGTCGAGGGGAACAATAAACTTGCTATTTTCTGAATACCCAGTCTTTAAGTATTTTATTATACCGAAAACATTAGACTTGTAATACATTTACTCCATATCCCTCCATTGTTCATAGTTGAATGATCATCTCAGAAAACCCAGAAAAACGTTTTTTAACAATATTTTCAATTTGAATGTCACTGATATTTTCCCCTCATCACCTCAAAATGTTCAAAACCCAGAAAACCATGCATCTTTTGGCAATATAGGAGTTTGAATTTGCAGAAAGTAGCCTTCAACATCAATTACATGGTGTCTGTAAGATAAAGAACAGCAACAATGTACACATTTGAATATTGTCTCACAAACATTCAATTTCATCTGTGTTAAAGTGCAAGACTTGTTGAAGAGGGCGCCAGTATGCAGTATTGAGTAAAATAAAAACAATAAAGAGTTAACAACATTATTTGTGATTCAGCAGACAAAACGAGCAAACGTGATAATTTCTGGGTTTTCATTAAGAGGGGGTGAAGTCCAAGCATTCCGAATAAATATAAAACTTTTGGCCAATCTGGTGATGGAACTAAAAATCCGCGAAAGCGGTTGACATTGCTGGTCAATAGTCTGAAAACTATGGACTGCTCAATAGTCAAACGCTGAAAAAGGAGAAAAATAGCATAGCAATTTTACTGTAGAAAATTTTGTATTGATGTTTATATACTGTATAACAAGTACTATTATATCTTTTCTTCAATATTCTTTCAGTGTTGTTCTAGTGCACTGTAACAATGTAAAATTCTATAAAGGCAATTCTCTATCTGATAAAAAAGGGAGAAAACAAACAAAAAAAAAACACCACAGTTACTTCATTAAGAGACATGAATGCCCAAGATCATTCTGGTAGGTCATTTCAGTCAGATTTTTTTAGATTTTGCTGTTAATCTTCCTATGGACCTTAAGATTATAGAGGTTTATTCAAGAAAATGGTCACATTATTTCATTAAATGATTCATTTATGATATTTACATGCAAAATATTACACAATGAGGAAAGAAATTCTGGTACATGTATGTAAAACATGAAAGGAGCACACAGTACAGAAGCATTGCATAGAACCAGATTAGTAAGAGATTTTGAGAAGATTCTGAGAAATCAATTCATCATAAACCATATTACCCTTTTTGGACTAAAGCCATTGAATGTGCCCTAAAGATTGCACCAAATAATATAGCTTCAATGGATCATATACAATGATGTTCATAAGTTATTTTGTAAAGCCATTTTCTTCAGTAATTTTATACGCCTGTCAAAGACGGGACGTATTATGGTATACCGTTGTCCATCCGTCTGTCGTCCACACTATGGGCAATAACTCGAAAGTGCTTTCACCAACTTCAATGAAACTTAGGTGAATGGTACATATCTATTGACGTAAGCTTCCTTTCGATTTTTATAACTTTCAGATATTTCGTTTCCCTGTTATGAATTTTTTTTCCTTAAAAAAGGGGGATTTTCAAGTTTTCAGACAATAACTAAAAAACACTTTCACCAACTTTTATGAAACTTTGGTGAATTGTTCATATCTATTGACATAAGTTCCCTTTCGATTTTTATAAATTTCAGATTTTTTGATTCCGTGTTATGAATTTGTTTCTTAAAAAAGGGGGGATTTTCAAGTTTTAGGACAATAACTCAAAAAAGCTTTCACCACCAACTTTAATGAAACTTTGGTGAATTGTTCATATCTACTGACGTAAGCTCCCTTTCGATTTTTAGAAATTGCAGATTTTTCGTTTCCCTGTTATGAATTTTTTTCCTTAAAAAGGGGGGGGGGGTATTTTCAAGTTTTTGGACAATAACTCAAAAACACATTCACCAACTATGAAACTTTGGTGAATTGTTCATATCTATCGACATAAGTTCCCTTGCGATATTAATAAATTCCAGATTTTTTGTTTCCATGTTGTGAATTTTTATACTTAAAAAAAGGGAGATTTTCAAGTTTTCGCACAATTACTGAAAAACACTTTCTTTAACTTTTATGAAACTTTGGTGAATTGTTCATATCTATTGAAGTAAGCTCCCTTCGGATTTGAATAAATGTCAAATTTTACTTTTCTGTGTTATGAAGTTTTACTCTTTAAAAAAGGCCAGAAACGGCCAAGGAAATTTTATTTGTTGAAAAATCATTTAAAACAGACTATTTGTTATGATGTTCGACTAATAAATATAAAAGGTACTTGGTAATCTTGTCAGAAATGTGTGTTTTAAACAAGATAGAAATGTATGGGTGAAAAATCAAGACAACGAACTTATTTATTGAGGTGGCCTTGATAGTGCCAAATTTTTTGTGCATTTTTTATTTACTTTTTTTTTGGGGTGGGGTGGGGTAAGGTATTCACAGTATTTCTAGTTGATCATATAAATTCATTAAAAGCATAAGGACAAGTTAAAAAGGCAACGGGCGTATCATGCACTTAAAGCGCAGCTGTTTATTAGTCTTTTTACTATGACACCATTCATTATAGAAGGATTTTTCTGAATATAAATATACATATCAGGAGCGGGTCCAGGATTTGAGTTGGGGGGGGGGGGGTAAATTGAATTAAATGCCGTGCAAAGCAAGGCAAAAAATATTATGGGGTGAAACTTGTGGTGAAAATTTCTTTTCTTACCGATTTAGGGGGCGTACGCCCGGTACGCCAGTCCTTGGATCCACGCCTGCATATTATATATTAAGTACAAAGTAGGAAAATGTTCAAATTTTTGTAATTTACTAAAAAGCAAAGAGTAATCTATAGACTATACTATAAAAATCCTTGTAAAAAGTAATTTTGAAATTAATTACTCTATTTCTTATGTGTTGTAGACAGGAGATAAAAATGAGGAATTATCAGGATTTTATCCGGTAGAATTATATCATATGTAAGTTAAATATTCTGAACATAAAAGTATGGACCGGAGCACCATCACCTTATTCGCCAAACCAATTAAAAAGAGTTATTTCCCTTTCCATTTTCAGTCGTCAAAAGATAATTATGTCGAAACATGTTGATGATAAGCATGTATTGATTCTTCTTCAATAATAAAGGTGAGTTTCTATGTGCAAAAAGTATTCAACTATTTAAATTGCTGATAAAGCATTATGAACTCAACCGCAAGCGTGGGTGAGGTGGGTGATTTATCGCATGATTGATTGAGTCCGAATACATATCGTCATCGTCATATTGTGTATTATTGTGAACAATTCTCAGGTTTTTGACAGTGCATGTCTAAATAAGAATGTTCAGCCAGTTGCTTGACTTTTTCAGTCAAGACGAAGAGGATGATTATGGTGGAAGAAGGCGCAGGAGATGCCCTTCTCAACGACCAAAAGTTGGTGGCCGTTCAGTCTATAAAGAGAAGAAAAAAGAACAGAATTATGATTCTATTAAAGAAGAATGTTTAGGGGATGGAATTTTGTTTGAGGATCCAGAGTTTCCTGCTGAGGATTCCAGTATAAACTTCAGTGGGCCACCGGATAGGCCCATAGAATGGAAGAGACCAAGTGTAAGTATTAGTGCAATTTCAGGTATGGACTAATTACCTACATACAAATGTAGTGATGTACATAGGTAAATTTGTTTCATGAAGCATGATAGCCATGATTCACATCTATTTCATACTTCAAGGTGTTAGAGTGCAGACACCTAAATCTGTTTCTATAAGTTGGCTATTTAGTTCTTGTATTACACTAGCAACTTATATTTTAAAATTGCAACATGTATTAGTCCAGAGACAAAAATATACAAGATGTTTGGTACTAACTGATATCTCATATTAATATGCAGCGGGGAACAAAATCTCGTCTTTACTTAATTAACAATAACAACTTGACTTTAAATGACTTCTACCATATCTAGTTGTAGCTTCATGTCCATACCACATTTTTCTTTCTACCAAAGCAAACAAAAAGGACGTATTGAAAACAAGTTACCTACCCCCCACCTGTTTTTTTACAAAAACTGAAAATTCTTCATAATTAAATTCATAATTCACTTTAAACTACAATGTATCACAACTTCTTTGTGTCACAAGATAATTAAATAAAATCTTCAGTTCCCCATTTTTAAGTCTTTTGGGCATCTGCTACAATTTATTTCAGGTCATTTCATCAAAAGGGAAAAAAGGAGTTTAATAAATAATGGAAAGGTTGAGAGAATCTCGTTCTCCGCCAGTGATAATTTAATTGATAAACTGGCTAATTTACCAGTTTTTTATATTCGTGTATCATATGTCTTGATTACTCTTAGAAATTGCAGTGTGATATAAGTCTACTTCACCAATATAAAAATATTTCAGAAACTTTACATGATTAGTCGGGCATGTGTAAACATTTCTGAAAAGACACTAGTTCATACAAATGTACCTTTAAATACCCATAACTTGAGTCAGTTTACAAAGTTTTGTTCCCCATATTTGAATTACTGGTATGCAGTGAAATATTAGTAAACTTTACCTATGAAAATATATAATATATGAAATATGTAACAGAGTATTTGTATGTATTTGTGTACATATGCATGTAGGATAAAAATAAAGATACAATGGTTTACAAATGCACATTTCTTTTTATAAAAACGGCCTGTATATACAGATATATGTACAGCACCTTAGGCTTACTTTGTAGTTACAACTGTCTTTTGCAAACATACATGTACATTTATATATAGAACCTTGATTCTTATATATTTTGGTTCTATATATATCCTTGATATATATATATATATATATATATACACACACACACACACACGGTGCACCTGGTCCATCCTCCCAGTTTTGCCCATTTACTTTCGTTTCTTTGTATGTATTGTTTTAGTTACTTTATGTTCTTTGTTGTGTTTGTCTGTTTTCCATGTCAGGCGTCGGTTTTACAAAAAGTTGTAAATGTGAAATTGATCATAAATCATGACGTCGCAATGCCATTTTAGTTTATGACGTCATTACTTACGATCAACTTTATACATACGACTTTTTGTGAAATCGAGACCTGGTCTTTGTCCCTGGGTTACATTCTTTTGATTTCCACTAGAATCTTGGTTCCCTTGATTGATCTTTCATTTAGTTAAAATTATCTTGTACTAGGATATACGACTTAAATTGAAACACTTTGTTATTTTGTTGAAATAGTATAAACCAGTAGCTAAACTGCTGTATTTTAGGAACTGGTTGATGATCCTGAGTTTGTATCCTCAGGAATCAGTAGATTTGATGTTAAACAAGGAGAATTGGGTAAGGATCATATAACAACTATAGAAGTCATGGAATTGATACAGTCCCCACTGGCCTATGTTTTTGTACAATGTTACATCTGCTGTATAATGAAAGTAGAATGGCTCAGTTCAAAGAAAATGTGTTAAAATGCTGAGGAAAGACATTTACTGAAAAAAAAATATAAACAGTTGATATCATGCAGGTATACAAATTATTGGAACATGCTCAGAATCACTGGATATTTCTCTAGTTGACAAAACAAGGCCATGGTTATGTTAAAAAGAAGAAAAACTATCATTGATATTTCAAAGATTTATGGAACATATGAAAGCATCATATCTCAACTTACATGTAAATTTGATATTTTGAACATATAATCCTTCAACTATAGCACTGTTATTTTATATAGCATGAAAGTCTTATCTGTGTGTTAAGTCCAGTAAATTGTGATTTTTAATATTTCAATTTGATAAAGGGGACCACACCCCATTTGGAGCCACTTATGAATGTGTATCATTTACGCATAAGCTGCTTTCAATGATAAATTTTGCTATATAGTCTAATCACATTTTGTTCATCAGGTGATTGTTGGCTGTTGGCAGCCATAGCCTCATTGACATGTAATGAGACATTGTTACACAAAGTGGTTCCCCCAGAACAGAACTTTACAGACGACTATTGTGGTATGTTTAAGTTCAATATCTGGCACGAG
Source organism: Perna viridis (assembly GCA_037379345.1). NCBI lineage: Eukaryota > Metazoa > Mollusca > Bivalvia > Mytilida > Mytilidae > Perna > Perna viridis. The sequence goes on along the minus strand of CM074512.1, from coordinate 43,523,580 downwards.
GGAGAATGGAGAGAAGTTGTTGTGGATGACAAACTGCCAACTTATAATGACCATCTGGTTTTTATGCATTCAGAGGAGAAAAATGAATTCTGGAGTGCACTATTAGAAAAGGCTTATGCTAAGTATGTGAAGACCAATGTAATTTATTTTGCATAGGCTATATTTCATAAATGTGTACATGTAAGCAATTATCTAAAATATGTCCCTCATAATTCAAAAAATATTTCCTCATTATACCCCACGCAACAAAGTATAATGTTTTTGACCCATCAGTCCGTCAGTTCATCTTCAGTTTTTCGGACTTTTTTTCTAAACACTTGCAGATATTGACATGATTTTTGGTATGTAAGTTCACCATGATAAGTTATAGGTCAAGTGTACGTTTCGTTCCGCTACAATGATATTTACTTCGGATTAACTAAAACTCAAAGAAATCATAGTCTGGAGTTTTAAACTACCATTCTGAGTAACAGAAGTTAGTTAGAAGATAAAGGTCTAAAGCCTAAAAAACACTCTTATTTCTTTTTGTCCCCTTCGGCAAATCCGTCTGTCCATTAGTCCGTCAGTCTGTCAATCTGTCAGTCACACTTGGTTTTCCGGACTTTTTTTTGTAATGCCTCATCCAATTGATTTCATATTTGGTATATAGTCTTATCATGACAAGTAACAAGTTAAGTTCAAATGACAATACGGTTGAACAATTTTTACAGAAGTTATGGCCCTTGGACATAGAAAATATCATGAAATTTTATGTTTTCTGGACTTTTTTTTGTAATGCCTCATCCAATTGATTTCATATTTTGTATATAGTCTTATCATAACAAGTTACAAGTTAAGTTTGAATGACATTACGGTTGAACAATTTTTACAGAACTTATGGCCCTTGGACAAAGAAAATTTCATGAAATTTTATGTTTTTCAGACTTTTTTTGTAATGCCTCATCCATTTGATTTCATATTTTGTATATAGTCTTATCATGACAAGTTACAAGTTAAGTTCGAATGATGTTACAGTTGAATGATTTTTACAGAAGTTGTGTCCCTTGGACATAGAAAATTTCATAAAATTTTATGTTTTCCAGACTTTTCTTTATAATGCCTCATCCAATTGATTTCATATTTGTTAGCTTGTCTTGTCATGACAAGTTACAAATTAAATTTAAATATCATTGTGGCAAAATGGTTTATATGGAACTTATGGCCCTTTGACATAGAAAATTACATAAAATTTTATGTTTCACCATTTTGATGCAAATTGCTGCTGTCATTCTAGAGTTATTTGCCCTTTAATTCATAATAACGAAATTTTTTTTCAACTTTCCTGGTGATAGAAAGAGAATGTCTTTATGCAGCTTTCTGTAATGCAAAAATGTTATTATTTACTGTAAAATGAAGCTCAGGTTTGATTTTGATGGAATTTGCTTTTGCTGTTCAAGAGTTATTTTCTCTTGATTGTTAAAAAATAACACCATCCATTGTGAGTTCATATATATAAAAAAAATCTTATAAAGGCAATGAGTTCAAAGGCCGAAAAGGGACACTGTATTGCATCAGCAATACTGTCAGAATGCTTGTTTTATTGGGGTCGTACATGTATTTCTCTTACGAAAAAATTTACTTAAGTATCCAACATGGGGACACATGGGGCATGTGAGTGCACTCACTAAGGTTCTTTAATTTGTAATTAAAATTATTGCAATATGGAAAAAAAATATTTGTCTAAAATTTGCATTTACATTTTTGTTAATAACACTGTAACATATTATCAATTCAATTTAATTATTAATAAAAAATAATTTCTAAATTTAAATTTCTGCTTACAAAAAAAAAGAAAAATGTAATGTATATACATTGTGTTGGCATACCATAGTACTTCTTCATGAATTGTTACAATTATCTATACTAATGTGGTATGTGGGATATCAACTTATTATAGGCTACACAACTCCTATGAATCTCTAAAAGGTGGCACTACATCAGAAGCTATGGAGGACTTCACAGGGGGAGTGACTGAGATGTTTGACCTTAATGAGGCTCCAGATGACCTTCTGACCATTATGTTGAAGGCCTGTGATAGAGGATCTCTGATGGGATGTTCAATTGATGTAAATATTATGAAATTTTCTTTCAAGGTTTATACTCTAGATTTTTTAAGTGGTAATGAATTATTATTGTAAAAGAAGATGTCCTGAAAAGGAAACAAGAGGCATTGGTTGCATATTTTTTTCCTGTTAAATGAATCATTGAAGTACAAATTAAATATTAACCGTCCATTACATCTTGATAGGGCCTAAACATATTTGTTTACCCATTCCGAACTCTTGATGTTAACTGTGGGTAGGTAGCTAGCTAGGGAAATAATATTATTTTAGGAACTAGAATCCTAACAATATCAGTGTTAATATCTTTATACAGATAAAACAATAAAAACACTGAGAGAAAAGAATAAAAGTTTTGGGTTGGGTCATTTTTTTTTCTTGGTAGGTATGGATAGCATAAACATTATTTCATTATCAACCACATTTTGCCATCAGTTTTTTTCTATACATGTGTTTATTGTCATACTTTTATCTGATGAACAATTTGTCAATGCCTTTGAGGAATTAATGGACTGTTTTGAATGTGTATGGTGGAAGGCAACCTTTATTTGTCTTTATTAGTCTATCTTACACATAAATATAGAGAAAAATGTTTTATGTTATTCTACAAATCTGCGTTTATGACTTTAATATCTATAGTTTAAAATACTGTTTTACAGGCTGATCCTAATCAATTGGAAGCTGAATTAGAAAATGGTTTGATCATGGGACATGCTTACAGTGTTACCTCTGTTAAAATGGTAATATCCTTACATGTACTGGTAGCTTAGCTTAGATGTCCCTACATGTACTGGTACCTTAAGTTAGATATCCCTACATGTACTGGAAACTTAAGTTAGATATCCCTATATGTACTGGTAGCTTAGGTTAGATATCCCTACATGTTCAGGTAACATAGGTTAGATATCCCTACATGTACTGGTAGCTAAGATTAGATATCCCTGCATATACTGGTAGCTCAGGTTGATAAACGAGACTATTGATGAAAAATAGATATAAAATAGTATGAAAATAGGTGTTAATCAGAAATAAAAAGTTGTCATGCAAGTCTTGAAATCAGTGCTTTTAAAATTTGCTAAAAGCTTGAAAAAATGATTTTTCTAAGACATGGTTTGATAAAATAGTTTTGAAGAATGCATAAATTTTATTTAGAATATCAGAAGATTAAGTAGATACATTGGAAGAAATTCAAAGAAACTGCATATTTAATATTCAGGAATTTAAGGTATGTGATTAATCTCTTTGCACATCATCTTGTTACCATTTGGGTCTAAAAAGTAGTTTAAAGTAAAAGTGATTTCTAATATAATATAGGTGGAGATAGAAACACCAAGTAGAAGTGGAAAGTTACCCATGGTGCGCTGTAGAAATCCCTGGGGTAATGAAAGTGAATGGAAAGGAGCCTTCAGTGATGAGTTTGTAGGATTTATACTTTTGTGTTTTGTATAATAGCTAGTACAACTTATTAACAAAATAATGCTGTTTTTTCAATAATTCTTCTATCTGAAATCTCTCCTGAACTGGTGGACTTCTATTTACATTTGTACAGCTTTCTAAGGTGTTTCAATAATCTTTTAAAAATACCAACATTTACTCCTCCATATGAAGGGGTATAATCCAAAGAATTTTTACTAGCATTCTGCATCTACTAACATGTAACTTATCTTTTACTTGTATGCAATATAATTATTTAGTAGTAAAATATTTTTATGTTTGTATTTATAGCTCTGAGATATGGAGCTACATTCCAGATGAAGAAAAAGAAAATATCGGTCTGACTAGAGATGATGATGGTGAATTCTGGTAAAATATTATTGAATTATTTTTGGCTTGGTTAAACTAATGTAATCCTTACCATTTGTGAAAGGAAAATGTCTTGTTCTTTCTGAGTGATGGAAACAAGAAATCTCAATTGTAAATAACTTTCAGTTTTCTGTATTATTCTTTTGCTTTTGTTTTAAATGTTAATAAATGCATATTAATCATCTACCATTGTTGTTATTTGCCCAACTTAAAACTGGTAGTTTGCATTTTCTTATATGCAACTAATCATACTGCATTTTTTACAAACATAAAGGTGTGATTTTCTATTATCTAGAAACTTTGGGGACCTGCTGAGTAAAGAAAGCCTTTAGCATCTTTACACATTGAAATGTTTTTTTTTTTTTTTTTTTAAGATCAGTTTTTTCTTCCAGGATGACTTTTGATGATTGGAAATCAAACTTCCAGAAACTTGAGATCTGTAATCTGGGTCCTGACAGTTTGGATGATGATGAGTTAGTCAGGATTGGGAAGAAGAGATGGGAAGCCACAACAGAAGTGGGAGAGTGGATTCCTGGTGTTAATGCTGGTGGATGTAGAAATTATCTTCGTGAGTATGAAATAAGATGGTATTCTTAAAGTATAATTGTCATATGAATAATTTTAGCTCAGCTGGCTTGAAGGCCATGTGAGCTATTGCCATCACTTCATATCCGTTGTCGTCATCATCTGTCTTCTGTTGTCTGTCCTCATCCATAACAATTTTTCAGAACACTTCTCCCCTGACACTAGTTGACCAATTACAGCCAAACTTAGTTTGAATGTTCCTTAGGGTATTCTGCATAGAACTGATAATGGGATTTTTGACCTGTCAGAAAACATGGCTGCTGTTACTAAAAATAGAACATAGGCAGTGAGACAGAAGTTTTTTTTTCTCATATATCTCAAAAACCATTAGGTTCAGCCAAATTCATCAGAAATTATCCTTATTATAAGGCCTACAAAAGTCTGCATTGGATCAAAGTTGTTGGACAACTCTTTGTTAGAGTTATTGCCCTTGAAAGATGAAAAATGATGTTTTAGCAGTTTTAAGCCAATATCTTGAAATCTATAATAGATAAAAACTTTCCATTAGTGAAATGATCCTTATGACAACTCCTATCAGTATTCTTTGAGACAAAACTGTTGGACAACTCCTTGTTAGAGTTATTGCCCTTGAAAGGCAAAAATTGAACCAGGTGAGCAATTCAGACTTCTGGGAGCCTCTTGTTAAACTCACCTGGACCAAAGCATTTAATTTCCATTGTCGTAAACTTTTGAAATTTTGCTTTTTATCAATTTAGATCAAAGATCAGAATTGATATTGCAGTCGCCAGAGCCTATAGATTTGTAAAGCCTGTTAGCATCTGCAACTATATCTTGCACCACTGCAGGAATATAGTTCCTATGTCATATGCTGTTAAGGTTCAAATGCAAACACTAAGGTGCCTTTTACCGTTATTTCTAAAATATCAGGATCAATTTCATGTTATTTACGCCAATATACAAAACTAATACTCAACTCTAACTCCAAACTAGAACTGCTGCTTAATACAAATTGAATTAACAATGCGATCCAATTGAAAATAGTTGACCTCTACCCTCTGATCAGTATCTGCTGCTTATTTCCTTGCATTTACCTGATAAGACCAGTTGTTTACTTTTGTTACTCAAGTTGTCTAGGAATGTTAGACACATAATAAGCTATTTGATGTTAAACTGGGAAGGAAATCATCAAATATAAAAAAGCTGGGGTGCCATGAGTACCTATCGGAAGAGCCGTCTTTGCATTTCATGCGGTGTTTGATCCAAATATTTACAAAAAGGCAGTGATTCCAATAGAGGAAGGGATTCTGGGCTATCATTAGCTCATTTTTTTTAACAATTTATACCAAAAAAGATGACCCAATCTGGTCACCGTTTACATCTAATACTAGTATTTGCTCACTTTTGTCCTGAACAAAACCCAGGAACTACCCTGCTGGATCCCCCACTGATCAGGACACGATAAATACCATGTTAGCTGTTAATCACAATGGCCTGACCATCAACAAGTGTGCAACCAGAACTTGATCTTTTTTTATTTTTTTCTTGATGATTCATTACATAATATCTCTTTTTATAGTTGATATCTTATGCTAGACATGCATAAAGATTCATTTTCTGTCGGGGGGGGGGGGGGGGGGGCATTTGCCCCTAAAAACCCCCAACCATCAGCCCAGACCCTTTGCCGTGAAAAATGCCTGCACTTTGTTTTATGCCTAGCTATGCCCCTGCCGAAAACCATCCTGATGTATCCGTTACTGTTTCATGCATTTCAGGACAGCAACATTTACACAAAAAATGAAGCCTTACTTTGCATAAGAAAGGTACACTGAAAGAGTATGTTCTATTATTTATGGCCACAAAAGATATTCTTTTCCCATATACATGTATATCCCACAGAACGAAGGTAAAATCCTTACTGTGGTATCTAATTTCCATATTTTTATTAAGTGTTCATAGAATTTGATATGAATTGAATATATTCTGGACAAAATATGAAATAGGAACTTAAATATATCCAGAAAATAAAAAAAAAAAAAATATTATGTTTTCCACATGGCCAATTGTTAGTACAGTTGTAGTATTGAATTGTAGTAAACAAAGCAATTTTGTTCCTTATTTTGTTACAGAAACTTTAAGTTCTTTTGTCTGTCAGAATTCTATCGGTTTTGACCTGATAAAACCCCTTGAGAAAAACATTGACAAGGGTGATTTATGGGAGAATATCTACTAAGATCCACTTTTGGTTCCACTTGATCAAACAAGATGGTTACAAGAGGCTATCATATTAGCTTTATATTAGCCAATCTTCAGAAATCAACTCCTCTGAAACCACAAGTACGAATGTTTTGGAATGTAATAGGGTTTGACTTTGATGCCATCTTTTAACAATCTGCTTTTTTGTGTGTCTCAGATGACAGAGTGTGACTGCAGTTGCTTAAAGTTGTAATTGAAACACAATTAAGAAACTAATTTTGGCATATATGTTTCTGATTTGAATTAATCAAGGTATACCAGTATTTGAAATATAATATTTAGGGCTATTCCATAAAAATGTGTCCTGGGGCAGAAAACACAAGATATACATGGATACCACCAAGTGACCAACACATTAAAATTAAGATGCAATACATTTGTCACAGAAGAAAAATTCTAATTTTACCCCACCAACAAATGAATAAATCAACTGTGTTCTGCCCCCTTCACAAAAGATAATTAAGGGACATGATTTTTCACAGACTAAAAATAGATGACATGTAAATTGTGCAACTCTGTTTTCAGAGACATTCTTCACCAATCCCCAATATAGAGTGACAGTAACAGACCCAGATGATGATGCTGATGATCTTTGTACAATACTGGTGGGTATCTTTCAGAAGGATAGGAGGAAGAGAAGGAAGGAAGGTCTAGACATGCTCACTATTGGGTATTGTATTTATCAGGTACTTATCAAAACAAAAAATATATAAATATTGTAATGTTTATGTTAATGACTATAATGCAACTTGGATTTTAATTGCAGTGGTTTGAATTATATTTAGATCTAAGAAATTAAATATACATCTCTCAAAAAAGTTTATCATAAAATGTATATGTAATATGAATATGATGATGATAAAATCCTGTCAACCAGAATTTGACCATAAACAAAACTACTAATTTTGATACATAAAATTTTGTTCCATTTTGTTTATCATAATCATGCCTTCCCAATCTTTTTAGAAATAAGTTCACAATAAAGCTAACTATAATGTCTATCTAGACAACCTATACCCGTATGAGGAATTAAAATAGCAATATGGGCATGGATGATTATGGCCTTATTTTGCCCCTGCATGACTGAAAAAATACTGATTTGATACGGAGATTTATTTTACTGCTGTTTAGAATGTTTAGTGAATGATTAAGCACGTTCTACCACATTTATGAGCATATCATCTTTCAATGATTGAAAATATGATGCCCCAAATTGGCAAATCTCAGTATTTTCCACCAGCTTATTGAAGTTAGGCACTTTTTGGAACATTATTGAAATTTTTGAGTGTCTCTGCTAACTTGACCCAAAATTTTTTTTAATGATTTCTAAATGGACTATGTTACGTTAGCAGAAACCTTTGAAAATAACAAATGTAGCATTGAAAAATGTCCAATTTCTTTGTATTTTGCAGATTTCCTGCTTCCATAACACTGAAAACTGAAATTTTGAAAGTTTAAAACCATATTAAAAAAAAATAAAACTGAAACTATGAAATTGTTTAAGTTTAAACCATATAAAAAAAATACTCATCCATTAAACAATGCCAATCATATTTTTGTCATTAACTTCCAATTTTTTTCTGTAAAATAGGGACCTAATGTGGCCCTTATTGTACCTTTCCCTTTGATACTTGTAATAACCCTTCCTACAGTGTGATATTTATGTCACTTATATTCACATCTTTCTGACATTAAAATAAGATTTACATTGTTTAATTTCAGCTTGATGACCCAGACTGTGGACCATTGGACATTGACTTCTTCAGGACCAATGCTTCTGTTGCCAAATCTCCAAAATTTATCAACCTAAGAGAGGTCTGTGGCCGTCACATGTTATCACCAGGAACCTACTGTGTTATACCATCTACTTTTGAACCTCATGAAAAAGGAGATTTCCTTGTGAGGATATTTTCAGAGAAAGAGAATGTTTCTAAGTAAGCCTAAAAAAAGATTATTTTTAAGTTGGTTTTTTCTACTTTGAAGTAATGTAGTGGAATATGGAACAGTAAGTGAGTGAATGATTAATTTTTGTTACATTCAAGAGCAAGGAACAATAGCAAAAATAAATTGCCATGATTAAGTCCCTTCATCATTGAATACATATAAGAAAGTGAAAGTCATGAATTTAGTAGCCACAAAAAACGAACAGGCATCTTTGATTGGGGCATTGGTTTACACTATTGTGATGTAGAATTTAGAAAATATTGCAATAATGTATGAATTTTGCTTCTAAGTCACAATTATGATGATGAAAACAGACATATTTTTTGAAGGTTTATAATTATTCTTAGTTCACAATAAATTATATTTTATTCTGGTCTTATTATCAAAATATAGAGAAAAATGCATTTTTCTAATTTTACAGAAGTATTATGTCTGCTAGGTAACCGTGGAGTCTGAACTTAGTTGAGCATATGTTCTTAGCTGAGATTGTGATTTATATGTTGATCTGATGTGGTCTTTAACAAGATATAAGCAAGTTGTTAATTGTGAATTTATTTGCTATTGCAAAAAGAAAAAGATGAACCTAGATAGAATAAAATGTTCAGAAGCAGTAATCATATTTGGCATCATAGCAATCCAGTTATATTGTACGTATTTATTGAATATACTTCATGTGTTATTATAGAATTTAATTAATCTTTTTAGTGTACTAGATGAAGAAACAGCTATATCAGATGAACAGGTATTTATTTTGATAGAACACCAAGGGCTTCATAATATGACAAATCCTAACAAAAAGTGTTTGGGATATAGAGTGATCCTCAGGTCTATTCTCCCATCTGCCTGTCACATTTTGGGTTTGTGGATAATACTATAGAACTACTATATTAAACATAATGCAGGGATGATAACCATAGAAAACATGGCAAATTCAACTTTGTTGTTTATACAGTTATGGTCCTTTTTAACTTGAAATTTAGACTTCTTGAATACCAATAATTACAGGGTTGACTGTTTTTAGATAGGCCATTCTTAAAAAAATGTGAAACTGCCGTTTTCTTACTTACAACTCTAGTTATGGATAGTTTCTTAGGTATGTTAAAGCTCTAAAAGAACCTGTGTGCTAATAATAGGACCAAAAATAGTTTTAGTAGCTGGTTTTTTGATGCTACAATTTACATGATCTTATGCTAATTTATATGAATCATGATTTATGATATTTCGATTGTCAATTTAATTAATTTCATAAGTATTCTTAATTGACAAGCAAAATTTTGGTTGTGTCTGGTCCGAAAAATCTGTTTGAACATTTATCTGACTTTTTAAAATTTTTACACAGGAAGAAGTTGAAGCAACAGATGAAGATGCTGAACAAGAGGAGGCAGTTTTGGGCAATTTCAGAGAAATAGCTGGAAGAGATTTGGAAATCAGTGCCTTTGAACTGAGAAACATGCTTAATGATGTTTATACAACAGGTTTGATTTAGAAATAATATGTAATCTTGGTACAGTTAAATTCAAGGGCCATAAATAAAATTGACTCTATAGGTCTTTATACAGAGGTAATCAAGATTTACAAATGTTTGCATTGAGTAGAGTATTGAAAACATAAATATGGGTTGTGTCATTACATACATATCATTTTGATATGCTGTTGTATTTGTTAAATTTTCCCATATCCTTTCTTTTTGCATTACATTTTATATAATGCATTTTGAAGTATTACAATGCATGAATAAGCAATTTAAAAATTAATTCCTAACAAAGGTTATTGTTGTCTTCATTTCTGTATACTCAATCGCCTCTGTCGTTTCTGAGATCAAGAGACATTGTTCACATAGTTGTTTAACACTGCAAGTTTTCATTTTCATAAATTTTGAATCAGTGTTTTCTCGACACCAGATACTTTGTATGCAGACTTCTTGCTGTTTAAGTTTAATGGCTTCCCCTTTTAGATTCAATAATTTTCTCTTCATGGGAAGCAATTTTCAGAAGTAGATTGTCCTTCGCAATTATGTAAACAGTATTTACTCATGAATGAAGGTTATTTTGAACTAAATTTTTCAATTGGTTAATCTGAATCTCGTTCACTAACTATAAAAAAAAACTTATAAACGAGAATTGTTTTCTTTGGCTTCCATTAATCTGGTTTCATATGAAATCTCATTTAACAAGATCCAAAACTGTCAAATTCCGGTTTTATCCGAGGACATAGAAAGTCACTATTGTTTAGGGGAAAAAGTTTTTGATGGTAATAAGTCAGGTTTTACAGGTTGTAGTTATATAGAGGTCAAATGCATGAAAAATTTCTTGGGAGGGATAGAACAGGTAGCTCTAGGCAGGAGGTCATTCTAGGGAGGTGGTCGCTAGTACAGGTTTTACTGTATGTTTTTTCCTTAAACTCCGCTTTGCGACTTGTGCCAAAGGAAAACAAAATTAATCAATATTTATTTGTGTAAAAAACGTCATTAAACATCTTTTTTTTTTAATTTACATTTCTCTCTTAACTTTTTTCACATAGAAAGGGTATATCAGTATAAATGAAAATCAAGATTTCATGTCACTCATACATTTCTCAAAAGAGCCATGAGTATTATAGAACCTTTTTTTTTTTTAAAAAGTATCAACATTATATTTGTCCATTTTTTCAGAATTTCCTTTTGATGGTTTTGGAGTGGACACTTGCCGAAGTATGGTTGCCATGCATGATGTATCCTTTGGAAATAAATCAAGCCTGAATTTGGTTTTGAAATATTTGTAGGGACATTTAATATACTTAATGCAAATATTTGAATTTAGGAAAAAGGCACTATTTTAACGATTCTTTTACCATTTACAGTCCTGATTTTCTTCTTCTTCATTGGCCCCGTGCAGGTCCGGGTGTTAAAAGAATAGGCCTGCAGCAGCGCTAAGTTTGTCGTAAAAGGCGACCAAATAGTGCTCAGAACTCTAGCCGGAGGCTAGGACGCTCTGCCCACAGAGCAACTGGGATGTGTGCCCCAGGTGGTGGAATGGGGTACCATTGGCGTGTTACATGCTTGGGTTGTCAGGCTATAATACGAAAAACCTGACCGCAAACCATAGTGGTGCACCGTGTTGGGAAAGATGCCACGTTCCTAGAAACGTTAAAGAACCCTACTGTGGTATTCTTCCGGAGTAGGAACCATAGGGCTCCGCCACAGGAGGCTAAATTGCCCGACCCTACCCACCTCTACCTATTTCCAGTAGCAATCAAAATTTGTCGACCCCATTGTCCTTGTGTCCCATCCCTTTTTCATTTCATCATTTCATGTTCATTTTATCATCATTTTCATGTTCATCGTCTGAATATAGCTGAAATATTGCTGCTCGGATGTTAAACCCAAACAAACAAACAAACAAAATCTTCTTCATTGAATCTGGATTCAACTTTTATGATTCCCTATTTTTTCTGGTTAATTAATTCCGATTTTGCCAGTTTCTTTATTTTAAACATGTCGACAACAGAGTTTATATTGTGATCATGTTGTCTGTAGATTGAATCTCCATGTATTTTAATTTATGAATTTAAGTTACAAGACCCTGTTTTATAAAAAATGTCGAAGTGACATTTTCCTAAAATCATCATTTTCAGGCAGTCTGATTGTAAGGGGCTTAAGCCATAGATTTCTCTGCACTTTTTGGGTTAATTTGACTTCTGAGGCTTACAAAAAAAGTGACAATTTGTTCAGCATAGATGGGAACAATAAAGAAATCCTCCAGATGGGAGATTAGCATGGCAACAAATTCTGGATGCCTAACAGCTTGCCAAATAGCCTAAAAAATTGTTCATTATGACCCTACCATTTAATTCTGATTTTGTTAAAAAATTTAATGACATTTTTAAGTGAAAAGTTGTCATAAATGCATTTTACTGCCCCTTTGAGGCCCCTGTAGTCTCAATGGTAATCATGAACACATTTTTTTTCTGAAGACATTTTACCAGTTAATGCTACAGTCAACTTTGAGCTTTTTCTGGAGTAAATTTGAATTGTCTCATCCAAATCATCTCAAATATTTTGAATATTTGGCTGAAATCGCTTTTGTAAAAAAAAATGACACGTCAGGCAAATTTCATTAAAGAAAGGGTTGAAGTTTCTCTTAATTTCAATTTAACCTTAACACTGTTCAGGGTGATTTTTCAGGCAAACTTGGTTATAGAGAGTTCAATGTTTTATGGACAGATCTCAGAAAATGGAAAGTTAGTATGTTATAGATACATTCATTCATATACTGTAATCAAAGGAGAAAATTGTACAGGGTAATTTTAACAATTATCTGTAGTTAATCAGCTACAATTTTATTGTAATGCTTAATGAAAAGGTAGAAGTAAAAAAAAATCCATAATAATGTTGAAAAATTGAAGTGAAACTGTTAAATGAAACTTTTGATGTATACATTTGTTGGTTGGTGTTTGGTTTGATCTTTTAAATGGTTAAAAATTTAGTGTTATAGATATATCTGAAACATGTTTTTTTTTTGTGAAAACCCTATGCACAAGATATTTATTCTTTATTTTTTACAACACCATACAGATCATGAAAAATGCTATGACACTCAAGTGTTTTAAATATCAATTATAATCACAAAAACAAAGAATTTACCATTTAAAAGTTTTAGTCAACCCCAAAAGTTTATTGTTCATTTAGTTGTGTTGCCTTGTCATTATTATCAATCTGTAAGCGTTTTGCTCTATATATTGTGGAATAAGTCGAGTATGAATCAATGGATTTCAGAGACGTACCCATGCAGGACTACCCCAAATGTTTTGGGTTTCTATCCTGATGTTGTATCAAGCTGTGTCATCAAGAGCATTATACAGACTTTTCTTTCAGACTATTCCTTCTGACTATTGCCTAGATTTTATCAGTTCAACAATTTTGTTATAAGCTTTCCTTAAAAACATTACTTTCTAACAAAGTCTTACTATGCATTCTTTGAATTTTAGAATGTGTTTAAACAGTTTGATGCTGATAGCAGTGGAAAACTGAGCTCATATGAACTGAGATCTGCACTTCACACCAGTGGTAGGTTCTAATGGTTGTAGTTAGGAGATTAATGACTTTAATGTGAGGTTTTGTCCCCTTTAAGTCTCGCCATAATATATTCAAACTTGTGAAATAAGAGAAAAACAAGAAAACACAAAACTTATAATAGTGATTGTAAAAAATGTAATAATAAAAAAACAAATATGAAGAATTAGTGACATAGATTGAGCCATATATACAACCTGATACAAAGGTCGTAGCCAGTAACTATGTTTTGCTAGTTCAAACATTATTCAAGTAGTAAATTTAAGGTAGGTTTCAATTATTGATCCGGTGTAGAAGTTTTAATTCTTCTTTCACTAGGTTTCAGACTGAGTAACAGGACCTTTAGTGCCTTAGTGATGAGATTCAGTAATGAGTCTGGGGAAATAGAATTCAACGACTTCATCCTGTGTGCCATTAAACTCAAAATGATGCTGTGTAAGTGAAGTTAATATAAACAAAGAAAGTAATGTTAGTTATAGATATTGAACAAATGTAAATTAAAATAAAAGATTTTATAAATTCATTGTACTAAAGCAGTTTGCTCAAGAAATGTTCTAAATTAATATTATTAGATGTTCCATTTATTATCCATTGACTCAGGAATTGTTTTCATGAGTAAGAGACATTTGATATGTTTTATGGATGGTCTGATTAGTTGTTGATGATGATGATGATGATGATGATGATGATGGGGGATTTTTAAGGTTGTGGCTGCTCTCATCCATCAGATTTTTTAACTACCCCTTATATGTTTGTGTTTTCAATCATTGCAAAAGATGCGTGATTCCATGGTATTTTAATATTTTATTTTCAGCATCTTTCAGAGTGTATAAAGTGGAAGGACATCCAGGCATTTCTGCTTTTAATGTAGACAGTGTAAGTATATAACATCAATAACATAATTTGATTAACATATTGTGAAAATGCAGAATTAGACCTAACAAAATGATCATAAGGGTACTTCATTTGGTCCTCAACACCATACTGAGTGCCATTATTTGGTGTTCTTTATAATTATTATGTTGACAAAACTATACAAAAAAATTATCTTGTCAATTTTCATGACTTTGTTCTCTTTTTGCATACTGTCTCACTCCTGTATTTTTTACACTAAACAAATAAGTACTTGACATCTATTAAAAAGTTGTGTAAACAAGTTCATGGATTTGAAAATATCTCATATTTAAAATCCATTAGAGAAACAAACAATTAAAGTCAGCAATGGATGTGGCAGGTTTAAAAAAAAATCTTAGCAAGAAGATAGAACTTTTAAAATATATTACCGAAGTTACTTGTAAATGAGCTCACAAAGACTCAAAATAAGTGAAAAACATTCAATAATTTCAAATACTTTCTAAACATATTATTACATAGTTTAAAAGCAAAATATACTTTTATCTTTCAGTTTGTGGCAACGACTATGTACTCTTAGGCCATTAATTAGGGCAGCCCCTTTCTTGTCATTGTGATATCACACATTTCTCAGGAACAACAGCAATGAACAAATCCATAGATGTAGTCTTCTTTCTAAAGCAGTGGATCTGAAACTTTGTACTTTAGTTCTTTTATTTGTAACTTTAGAGTGTAAAAACAATGATATGAAGTTATCACAATGTATGTAAATGACTGAAAACCACTGGCTTAAGTGTATTTGAGTGATATATACTATAAATTATTGTTTGTTAGAAACTAGTTTCAAACTTGAATTCTAGTAATTGGCATTTTAAAATGTAGGAAATTTTGTTGTGCAGTCCAGTTATTTTGAGAATGTATTTTCAAAGTGTATGTAACTTATAGTGTAATTTAGTTGTGCATATTTTACACTCTGTGGCAATGTAGTATTAATACAGATTATTTGCTTGTAAATTGGTATACTGAATTTTCCCATGACCCAGGTTTTTTTTAATTTAGCCAACAAACATAGGGTAAAATCTGCAATACAATTTTGCCTTGTATCTTTTTTTCTTTGTACACATGCTTTAAGCTTCATTTTTACTTCAATACAATTTAGTTGGGTACCTTTTTTTTTATTTCTGTACACGTTTTTTTTTTTTTACTTCACTAACACATGGGTAAATAGATAAAGTGTGCTGTGCCTCGAATATAGGGTTGGTTGGAAGCTTTTTTTCTGTGAAGATGAATCAAACATACAGTTTTGGTGTGGGTACACTTCAGAGTTATTTACATTTATTATGGTTACTATATTACAAACTTACTGGTGAAATTTCCTCAAATTATACTGGTTAATGGAAAACAAGATAAATGGTGAAATCTTTTCAATTCTTGTGGTTACTGCAATACAAAGTCACTAGTGGAATTTTCCTTATAGATCTAAAATACATGTGTACAGTATGCCTTTCTGCAGTTTGCTGGATTATCCCCAACTTGCAAAATCATTGTCTTTTTTCCAGCAGGTATCTTAATAAAGACTTAAAATTAGGCATTTTCAAATAGGAGTAATTTCCACATTTTGTAATTATGTAAGACCTTTTGTTACACATTTCTATGCAATATAAGTTGTTTACTGATGCAAATTGTTCTATTGTTAAATTTCTTGCTATATAGAATTTATTTACTGTTAAATTGTTTTATTTCTTCCAATATTGCAGTAGAAAATAAAAAGCACATATATTTTATGATAGAGAGCACAAATGCTTTTTCTATTAATATCATTAAATATTTGTGTAGAACTTATGCTGTGTTTTTAGTGCCATCATGAAAACTTGAGACACATTCTCTAGGTCTACATAATAAAAAAACAAGACTTGGATATGAAATAGAATGAAGACGATAGGTCAAAATATTATTTGAACAATATTTCTTGTGAAAAAAAATGTTTTAATTAAAACTGTGAATTTAAATATTAAGTTTTCATGATATAAAGGATAAGAACTATAAAAATGAATATGGTTGATTGCAATCTTATGGGGAAAAACATTCTTTGAATTAAGTATAGATATGTAATAACTAGCAATAAAAATACACAGATAAAAATACTTTAAAAAAAACACTGATATCCCTATGAAAGTGTTTCTTTGGATTCAAACTTAAAATTTCAAGTAAACCTTCATATTAATAGCGCACTTACGTGACTTAAGACTAGACTTTTAAGTGTAAGTGTTTGTAAAAATTAGGCAAAAAATGGGAAAAAGAAGAAATATGCATGTCAAAACTCCACTGATCCGACAATGTAATATTACTCCAGGATACTTTCTCTATTTGAAAAGACCATTATTTGATCTCTGCATCGCTGGCTTTGCTCTGAAATTTCCCGATAGAAACTTAGAAAAAAGATGTTTTTGACAGTGCTATATGCCCTTGAAATGTTCATTTTCAGTACATTTCAATGAAATTTGAACTAAATGGTGCAGTATGATATGGAAAATCTTGTCTGTTTGCCTTGATTCTGATGATACAAATAGTCAAATTACACTAACAAATAGATGGTTTTTTTCATACCATGTTTCACCTGCTGCCTGATTCTTACAGAGACTGACTGTAAAAGAAGGGAGAGATGAATACAGGTCAGTATGATGTAAAACAAAACAGGCATCCTATCATTGTCTTCATAATATGTAAACAGTTCTGTAAGATGTAAGAAATGGGACATTGCTATCCATGAGTGCAGCTTTATATCATCCATGATATGACTATTCAGTGGTTTGGACTTCCTAGACGTCTTCAATAATCAAATTTCAAAATATCCAATAACATTGTTTATCCATTACATACGTTTGCACGATTCTACAAACGGTATGAACATGTACACAATATCAGACCTGTCAAGTCTCACGCATTTCGATGCTGATTAAATTTAGCCGTATTTCCCATGATATATTGTCTTTCAAACTTGTGTCAAATCTCACGCATTTTCGTCTTGAAAGCTTGTCAGCCCTGCAGTATATGTGAGTTTTTTTAATTTAAGTTGTATAATTTCTAACACGATGATGTGCAAAAACGTCATGTCCCTATACACAATTTCGTGAACTTAAAAAAAAATTACATAAACTTGTCCAAAAACTAAACGAAAGTTCACAAAACTACACGATCTGTCCAAAAACTACATGAATCTAAAAGAAATCTCGAACATGTACAAAACAGCACAAATGTACACAACTTTGCGAACCTATACATCAAACTACATGATATATGATCTTCAAAAAATATATACATGTACAATAAGTACGCATGGTGCTAGTAGGGAAGCCATGCAGTGGAAATACATGCACCCTTTGCAAAATTTCAAGCGTGAAGGTTATATATCTCTCGACAACATTCGCTGGTACCAAGGTTGATCCAGTGTGAAGGTTATATATCTCTCGACAACATTCGCTGGTACCGAGGCTGATACAGGCAACTTAATTAGATTATCATGTGAATGCATAAGCCGTATCTATTACTTGATGATTTCTTGTTTTCTGTACAAAGGAAATTTTAACTGAAATCTGAATCAAAAACTCTTTGCTACATGTTAGGCCGTAAAGTGATTTCAAGTTATCTCTCTTTGTAGCTTTTTCAAAAGACACATCTAAAAGATACGGTAGAGAAAATACAAATTTAGCATAAAGGCATCAGGTATTTATTATATTTGTCGCTTGCTCGCAAGCCACATAAGATCATATATGAAGTTATTTCTTTTTATCATTCCTAATTAGGAAATGAATAAGAGATTTCGTGATTTATTTCGATTCTAATAGGACTAGTTTCTTCATATTTTTTAACAGACGCAGCCAATGTGTTGCACGAAATGTTGGTCATGTGTTTATCACCTTTTCTGCCATGGTTGTGTTCTAAAGAGCTCTGAAGCACGGTATATTAGAACTTAGATGGATTTGATGAACTTTTTTTACTGACAAAAGACCAAATGAGTTCAAAGCGTGGACTGTCATAGTTTAATGATATATCCGAAGTATATAATCGTGTATTACGGTATATAATTCGGAAGGATTTACATTACGTTTCGTCAGATTGAGTATTAATCTCATTGACTATACAACGAAGTTTAAAAAAAAAAACATTATGAAATGAGAAATAATTTTAACATGTTCTTTCAGATACATTGATATTAATACTGCAAATAATAATTTGTTATAATTTGTTACTTCATGTATGTAGGTACTTTATACTAGTATAATATATAGACCCTGACTGATGTCGCTTTTTCATTAATTGCATTTTTTTAAATTATGAACTAAATTTTGGAAGAAATTACTTCATTTTCCAAAACCGCTCTTATTTTTTTTAGTAAAAAAATGTAACCTGAAAACCAGAAAATATTGTGTTGAAACCAGTGCATTATGTGGGATATTCAAGATTTTACAGTTGTCCGCCTTGTAATATGGTAGATAAATGGTTAATATGCCTTATTTTGGCCGAAGTACTTTCATTTCTGCTGGCTGTATTTTTCCTTAGTTTAACCATATCCACCCGGGTTAACGCGATATCGTTAACACGGTACATATCGCTAACACGGTTGAACAAAAACAAAGCAAACCCGAACATGTTGTCAGAAAATGGTAAGTTTCTGCTATTTATTCATCACTTTTCAGGATAATTAATACGCCTTTGAACTCGGATAGGAATGCTTATTTGACCGTACATGTAGCAACACGGGATCGATTCAGTAACTTGCGAAAAACAACGTGTCAAACAAGGTACACCCCAAAAAAGACGTATTGTTTTCGTATATTTCCATCGAGTGTTGAAGAGGAGAGGAAGGTTATGACAAATCAACACCTTCAATATCTTTAACAACCATTTTACAATATTCCCTTAAAATGACAGCGTCCAGATTTCTCGGATAAGGACAGTAATGGTACTCTTTTGAAACGTGGTGTTATGAAAATATGTAATTTTTAACACGGTTATGAAAAAGCTGATGTTATCGCACACACCGGTTTTTGTTATCGTTTACATTGACATTTAACAACATGATATGGCTGAATTAAAAGCAAAGTATGACTGTTATGCGAAAACCAATGACATTTTTCTTACACAAAATGTTATGATACTTGTTCCTTAGTCACAAGATAATACCGCAGCAAAAATCCATCAGACTTTTTTTTTGGACAAAGTCAACTGTTTATACTAGGTTCTCATAAAGCATGTTGCTATTGACTTTTTGGGTCATAAGTAAAGATTGCAACAAAATATTTAGTACTTTTGTCTGTTTAATACCATCAGAGATATTTCCTCGATTCAAAAGATGAAAATAAAATTGGTGTATTGTAGGAACCAATGATGTTTTGAAAGATTTTACTCAGTTCTTAAGTCATAGATAAAAAAAAGTCATGGTCATCAAAAATCTATGACTAAAAGCTTTATTTTGCCTCAACGTACCCCAAGGCATTATTAGGGGGTCGACAGGGGGTATACAGCTCCCGCCCCCTTAACTCCCGGTTCCCGTTCCCTCAACTCCCGGTTGCCGTCCTCTCAACTCCCGGTTCCCGCCCTCTTAAGTCCCGGTTTCCGCCCCTCAACTCCCGGCCCCCCTGTCCATCCCCTCATTATTACTAAACTTGGTTTATCGTTAGTTTTCATAAATATATCCGACATCTTTAACCTTCAGTGTTATAGGTTAGATCACACAAGAACTTAAGGTTAAATAGCAAATCACTCATGGTAAATTAGTCCTTAAATAACAGAATCAAGCACAATTTGTTAGCTCTAAAAATATGTTCTTGTACTGTTTCCAAATTGGTTTACCGGTATCCTTAAAAAGGATCAAAAAAGCAACCGCTAAACATAAATTGTGTTATAAAAGCGACAACTGTTTTAAAATCAATAAGTTTTGATGTCATTAATGTAAATAAAAAAAAACCTCATACTAAAATCTCGATCACAAAGACCTATATGGTTTATTATTCGAGAGTTCTTAATGTTTTATAAAGGCTTGTTTCCCCCTTTGTCCTCTCTTCTTTTATACGCATCACTTTACAATCAAAGTAAAAAGACTCATAAAAAATTAAAACCTCGTTTTTATGTCTGTATCTGATTTTATAATATGAACAGTCACTGTAAATATAAACTACAAAAAATATGGTTTACACATTCATACGGCCTTTGACCTTGTTTCCCTTTATTCCAATTGAATCTATGTGTAACATTTTATATGTTAAACGACATGACCGGTAACAGTCTACGGATTTATTGTCCAGAAATAATATTGTAATGACGTGTGTTAACGATAACATTTTTGTAATGACAACCGGATTGCACGATAACATCTACCGTGTTAAAAACCATATATTTTCATTACACCACGTTTCAAAATAGTAGCATTACTGTCCTTATCCGTGAAATCTAGACGCTGACATTTTAAGGGAATGTTGTAAAATGGTTGTTAAAGATATTAAAAATGTTGATTTGTCATAACCTTCCTCTCCCTTTCTACACTCGATGGAAATTTACGAAAAAAAAATACGTCGTCTTTTTTTGGGGTGTACCTTGTTTGACACGTCGTTTTTCGCAAGTTACCGAATCGATCCCGTTGCTACATGTACGGTCAAATAAGCATTCCCATGCGAGTTCAAAGGCGTATCAATTATCCTAAAAAGTAATGAATGAATAGCAGAAACTTACCATTTTCTAACATGTTCGGGTTTGTTTTGCTTTTGTTCAACCGTGTTAGCAATATGTACCGTGTTAACGATATCGCGTTAACCGGGTGATATCATGTATTCAGAAAGGCAGGTCATTACTTATCACAGCAAAAATGTTTTACTTACAATAAGACTGTTTATGTAAGATTTTTTTTATTGTGATTGTTCTGAAAAACTGGATCCAGGCAAAGGATTCAATCTCGCTGGATCCTCTAGTTATGTCAATCAATAAAACAGGTTTTTTTTCTCATGTTAAACGCAACAGTGTCATCCCTTTTATTAAATGATTCCTTCTCAATGATTCATTTTTTCCCTTCAAAAAATTATTCGGGTTCTCTTTAGGAGAATTTTTTACCGAAAATGGGTGTCAAAATGCTTTGTAATTAATTAAATCAATATTTAGACAGGGTTAGAAGCTAATGAGTCGGGTCATATCTGTTAACGTGAACACTGCTGTGAATAAAAACAGCATGAACAAACGATGTGCAGACTCCATAAAATCTTTATAAACAAGAAGGCGTGGACTTTCAGATTTTTCAAGTGCCCAAATGCTCCATCATGAATTTGTTTTCAAAAATTATAAAACATCTGCTAGACTTCAAGTGGCAACAGAGTAATCAGAAATTTTACAGCATTCAGATTTTTTCATTAATGTTTAATTTATGCTTGGAACCTTGCCTGTATTTTTTAATCAAAGTCACGTCATTTAAATATTATTATTTTTTTTAAATATTTTTCAACATTATAATGGCATTAATGACAAAATGAAGAATTATTATAGTTCTTAGCCTAACGAGTTTATGTTTATAAATGCAATATTTGATCGTAAGTGTCAAAGACCGCCTTAACTCAGTAGCGCAATTACATTAAAGACCAAATTGACATTGTATAAGATGACGGCTGTAGATTAACAAAACTAATCCCTCTTTAAATATATTTATCGTGATCATACCATTTTTAAAATGAAAACAATCAAAATGCATTTTTATAAATCTGCCATATTTTTCTACTTAAAAAAATCGTTTAATTAAGCTTGCTCCAACGTAACTTTTTCAAAATCTGTTTTACGAAAACAACATTTCTCGAAATGAAAATTATTTGGACACACTTTAATTTCCAACTCAGAAACAGATTCAGACCACATATCGAGTCTCATTTTGTCACTCGGATTTTGCATTTTTGAAACTGAAATTCAATAGATTGTATACAAATTTGGTATTTTGCAAGAATTATCGTTCTTGGACAAGTTAGTACCAGGAACCCCAAAAGTACAAAACACGAAGAACCAACAGCAAAAACAGGAAACAAAATAAACCACAAAAAAAGAAGAAGTACCCGACATATTCTTAGCCCGTTTTCTAATAAGCTATCTCTGTGCGTTCATCGATTTGCATATTTTTAATTTGTTTTCCCCTATTTTTTTCATCTTAGTTTTCAATAGTCTCCTTTTATCTTTCTAATTAGAATGTCACTACCTTGCTAACGAACGACTCTCTACGCATCAAAATTGCAAAATCACGGTTCATCACTTCGTTTCATAATTTAGATGTAAAATGAGTAATTCACTTTGTTTGTACATTTTACAAATTGAAAGATGGTCTCGTTCTCACGTTTAATTATCCATTTTAGTTTGTTTTAGAACCGACAGACTGGGAGGTATTATATTTTTTGTCGTTCAAACTAATCCCAAAAATTCAAATTACGCATTAACATAATCTGTATACTTAATCAACCTAGGTATACAAATTAATGCGGAACTACCAGTCTTCAAAAGTGTGCGAAAGTTTTCGATTTAGATCTTCTGTTTATATAAGTTTAGACAAACATGACAATACGAAATGTAAAACACTTTTTAGTTGGTGTACACATGTTCCGTTTTAATAGAAATGTTTACAAAGGAATGGATAGATGGCATGGTCATCAATTACAATTAGAAAATGCACATTTCTGCCAAATTATTTGTAAATCTTTAAATAAATATTTTGTATGCCTCCGAACTTTATACAAATTTGCCTGTCAAAATATTCAGTATGGACATACCTGAAGTTGCATGCTGAATATCTTTTTTTCAAACCCTTTTGTGAGAACATAATCTTTACAACTTGTTATTTTTGATAAGATCGAAAGAGAAGTTTAACATAGTCAGCTTATCAACAATTAGTACCGTCTTCGTTATATGTACAAGTCTTTTTGTCTATAGAAGCATACATACATGTATATCGTCTTGTCGGGGATGAAACATTACCGAAGGTGGAAATCCGTGGACAAGACACCGGAAACACCACCAGTAATTGTCTAACGCCGTGCCGATGTGCTTTAATTTGATTTTCTCAAAATGACCATTCAGTTAAAATGAAGAATATGTATTATTAGTGTATCCTTTAAAAGTGGTGTTTATATTTGACCTCATCTTGATGTCAAAAGCATACAACTACATCTGAACCCTCTAACCAGTCAAGGACTACTTCATGCTCACTGAATAGACCAGAAGGATTACTGCACATTATGTGCCAGGCATTATCAACGTGTACTTCAAATATTTACTTACCATTCTGCTTGACAAAAGACCAATTATCATTAAGTTCTACATGTAAAAAAGAACTCGTGTTATATTATCACTTTATTTGCTATAAATGGGAATATTGACATTTTAAACACAGATTTTGTTTGCTCAAAGCATTCCCACATATGGTATATAATTAATCAATTGCATTAAGTGGCGAAAAATGTATCAGTTTTCAATTTCATCGGATTCTGAATAATATATATTTCAGTAACGTGTGTTTTTTTCTTCAAATAAAATGCCTCGTATGTTTAATTCTGATTTCATATCTTTTCCTACACATAAAGTAAGAAAGATGTTCAGAAAATATGCTAACTAGAGACCAAATATGCCATTGTATTTGTTTAAAATTGTACACATGTAATAGAATAGAACCATTCTTGTATACTTTGTGTATACTACAAAAAGGGGACCAAATAAACACCACATGGGTCCTGAAAATGTAATACCCGTTAGTTTGATTATCTCCATTTGCAAGCATCTAACACTTATTGAATTCCTTCATACAAAATCTACATATGATACCCAACCTTCACGATAAGCATTAAAATGCACCGAACTTTCGAATATCAGCTCTAATAAACATGCTGTAAAATTGAGTTAAATTATCTCCTTCTTCAAGCATTTGAAAATAACGATTCTCTTAATGTATAGCTATGCCTTCATAGTTTGCGGTTACCAGGTAGGTTAACAGAGTGAGACGGACAAATAAATCGAGAGGCAAGCATTGCTTGTGCTATTATTGTTTAATTGAATAGTTTTAGAAAACCTGTTGGACTATTATACTTAAATGGCATTCTTCAGAGTTTTATCTATAAACTAAATTATGATTGTCTTCACCACAACTTTTTGAGACAAAACTTTTGAAACACGTCTTCAGCAAATTTTAGAAATTATAATACTTCTTGCGATTTATACTTTGGTTATTTGCATTACATATCTATATTTCTCAGCGCATAGACCAAGGCAGTGTATTGAAACTTAGAAACTAATTATATTGTTCAGAGACACTACTTTAGATGACACACTTAAATTGTTAAGCCAAGAATAGTCAAACTTTAACACAAAATGTTTGCTTGATGGCGACAAAAAAATTGTAGACTGGTAGATCGGGTTCAGGCTGTTGATGAATTTGTTTTTCAAGTAGTTATGTTTTGTCAATCTGAACCAGAATCCATAACTTCGTATAAACGTTAAGTTTATTTCGACATTTTCGTTTTATTGTCAAGGCAATTTTCTAATGTTTTCTTTTATTATGCTGCTAAGCAGCTGGTGATTACTTCGATTTAGACAAAAAAGGAGAACCCCTTCAGTCCTATAAAATAAATCTGTTGACATATTCTTTGAAGGACCTTAGACAGGTACAAAATCGGTGTAATCTGAATTTATGAAGCAAGGGTCAAACACTGATACTAGTAGAATTGAATTGGATGAAATTAATTTCCCATTTCCATGTAATGAGATGGTTTTGTCAACCCACATAGCCTTCTTTGACGAGTAAATCTAAAACGAAGGTGCTAAAAGAGCGATAAGGAAATACATAATACGCAGTTATTTTGTCTTATATCAAGTTGTGACACGAGGTCCCCTTTGAATTTCTCTTGAAATTGATTCCTTTTGGTCTTTGCTTGGGGTCTTTCCT
The DNA here is from genome assembly GCA_037379345.1 of Perna viridis. NCBI lineage: Eukaryota > Metazoa > Mollusca > Bivalvia > Mytilida > Mytilidae > Perna > Perna viridis. The sequence continues at coordinate 43,498,079 of CM074512.1, read as the reverse complement.
ATAACTCTCTTAAGGTGTTTCCAGATCAATTCTTTCAATCGTTAAAAATTGTCTGCCACAATAACAAAATTTATAGTCACGATATTACCTTAGTCCGTGTTCATTCTTGAATGTTTTCATTTTATTCATTTTTTTCGGGGGGAGGGGGGGGGCTACTTACTACAGTAATATACAGTTTAAAAAGCATTGATTTTCTGTTACAACCCTTATTGAAAAGACGTGGTGCTGTATTTCCTTATTTTGTTCTGTCTGTTTCTTTTGAAATTGCAATTCCTCATGATTCATGAATTTCTTGAATTTTTGCTCCACCTTCGATAGAATAAAAACGACATCTTTGCATTTAATTAAAATAAATAAAAAATGTTATTAACTGTAATAAATTTCTATAAAAGTTTCAAAAATTCGGAAATACGACAATATTATCATGCCGTCTTCTCTTTACGGCGGACTTTATCATTCGTAATTTTAATATCATTAAATTATTTTGCACTTTTTTTATTTGTTGTAGTGATTTTTGCATAATGATGATCGACATAATTATAAATATATCAGAAGCAAAAATGGAGAGAGGAGCATGAAGTGAAATCGAACTATTGAAATCAAACAGTTAAAAACAACGTATCGTATACTTGTATTAGCCAATGTGAAATTGAAAAGGGGACATAAAAGTATATTTCAAGAAGAGAATTAATGTTCGTGCATTGCGTTTCTTATAGCGTCATGTCTTTGATATCTAGGATTACAGTAGTGGATGAAATTGTTCGCTAAGGAATTTGAAAGAGTACTCTTATGAAAAGTACTTTTGGTCAATAAAAGAATATAGTTTGTAGACGAAATTATTTGATGTTTCATTTAAATAATATATTTTTTAATCAATCAAAGCAAGTCGCAACGTCCTTTAACCCTTATCAAATTTTACAAAGACTATTGCATCACAACCATTCGACATTTATCAATACATTTATAATGATTCCATATTGGCGACACACTGCTTCCCTATCATCTAACCATATGTCTTTGTTTGCTTATTTTACTGTTGTGGACTATAGTCTTTACTTTATGTTAAATCTGTGTAATTACGAACCTATTTGAGTCGTATGACATTCGTGTAATTGCTACAATAATTTATAAACATGACTGGTGTCACCACATCATTCAATTTGATGATTTTTCTCTTTGGCTTAATTGGCATTATCCTTGGATTAAGGACTCCTGTTATGAATTGGCATCGAGAAACGCATTCTCTTGTCCAATGAAGTTCATGTAACGAAGAACTCTTAAGTAAATGAAAGCGAATATTATATGGATTTACTTTTTCGTTTTTACCTTTAAAATAAAGGAAAATAACAAAATAAGAATGATAGACGCATTCTAGACAAATGTTTAAAGGAACAGTCACGACAGATATTCCAAATAATAAATGGCAATATCAAAGCTTTGGGGAGGTAGTCCTAGGATAAGGGACACAACTCTTACAAATTATTGGAACGTTTGTAATCACTATTTTACATCAATCTCATGTAAGCATCAAAGTAACTTGGACTGATTTCATTCTGTTTCAAAGGAATGCTTGAAAGGCTTTGGTGATATTGAATATAACACAAACATATCACTGATTTCAAGGTCTACTCTAGGTCTACCTCCTTAAACGGTAAGTTTGAATCAACAGCAATGGTCCTTAAATTGTACAGGCATTTTTGATGGAAATTGTAGATTAAACCAGGTTTTATTATGCGCTTAACCAGCACTTAAAGGAAATCAAGACACAAGCTATTATGCTAAGATATGATAGAACGAAACCTGCACACAAATACAGTCAGCGGACATAAGTATTCGTCACTGACAATTTGTTCATGCAGATAAATCGGGGTTTTTTTTTGGGAAGGGGTTTATCAAATTTTGAATTATCACTACCATGAACATATCGTTAATATGAACAAGATTAATATGGTGACATATATTGAGAACGTACTATTAATAGTTAAATTTAATATGATATCAGGCGTTGCATATAAGGGAAGGAAGTGTTTGTACTCGAATACGCTGTTATGGGCGATGCCTCGAACGAAGGGGATATGCGATGTTTCCTATAAGATGCGCTGTTTGTCTGCATTGAAAGTTTAAATAATAACTTCCAAACTACATACACCAATGCCGAAATACGCCACTTCCGACAGAACGATTTGGAACCATTCACGTTAAATAGTACCTACATATATAAGGACTTCGCTAACGCTCCGTCCCTTACCCCGACGACTTAAGGCGTAGAAATTATCACCATTAAAAATGTGGTTTAATGAGTGAAGTTAACATATTTTTGACGTTTTGCCTGTCTGTCCATAATGATGACAACATTGGCATTTCTTAAAGTCGGAAAAATAGCATGATGCGGTCTTAATAAACATTAGGGTTTTGGCTTCACTTGATATATAAGTAACTAAGTATAGAAATATTCTTAAGTTACATGGTAACTCCAATACGGAATAAAATACCATAAATATTAATTTTTCTCTTTTGATTAGCTTTTTTCAACAACTCTATAATTATTTTCGAGATATCTTGACCTAAAAACCACAATTCTATATGTTTAATCTTCTAGGGCAATTGATAATTTAGGCATTTCAAAAATAAAAATCAACACATTTTTAGCAGATACTGATGACAGAATTTGGTATCAATTTATTAAGTAGTTTTAGACGAGAAAGTTTAAAGAAAAACCTAACGCCGACAGACGACTGGCAAAAAGTTGTGACACAGGTTTACATTAAAAGGTGAGCTGAACAGGTAGATTTGTACAGTAGTTTGCCTTAAAAATCGTTCCTCTTTTATCTTATTTTTTGTTTTGTTTTGTTTTTTGTTTTGTTTTGCTTTGTTTTTGGTAGTGTTTTTTTTTTTTTTTTGGATAAAAAAGTAAACACCGAGAAAAAAAAATGTTAAGATTTAAAGCTAGGAACAGGAAGGAAATCTGATATCAATGAAACAGTACCATCAATATATCCGAAAACATCGAACGTTTTATCACCGATTATGACGACACTGGTATCTGTATTGATGTATTTAGCCACTGACGACATGTTTCATGGAGGATGCAATCTGAACATATGGTTCTCTTTACTCTGTCTATCATATTTAATGCAAATACCAAGTAAACTCTTTAATGCGGAAATTCGCGTGTGATAAATTACACGAGTACCGTAATAACAAGTTCTTCGATGAAACCGGTTGTCTAGAAACGAAAATAGTGTTCTATATTGTCGCAGCACTCAAATTGGTCCATTTCTATCCAACTTTAATTATAAAATCTCACTTAAACACCTGCTTATTTAATTTTCAGAAGACTAAGTGGCACTTATCCGTAAACACTAACCGAGGATTGCCCTGTGTGATTACTTTACTTCAAAACCCCTTCACTATAAGAGGTAAAACTATAGTTCAACTTAATATGTAAGAGGCCATACTTAAATCTTAGATGTTCAAACTCAAAAAAGGTCAAAGAGAGACATCTACGTTTAAACTTAGACTTTTCACATTAATAGAATTTTTGAACTTGTATGGAATGCTTTTACCTGTAAACAGAATGTTTGTTTATTTGAATGCTGCAGCATGGTGATTTGTTCCTACTTAACGAATTTTAAATAATTTCGCAGTATGACATTTTCTCTCCATGAAACAGTAGTCACAAAAATGTTTTAATGAAATAGCAATCTGATCATTTTTAAGGAATATTTATATTAGTGTTTATAATTGTACTCGTTTTTTTTTACTATTGTTTCAATCACAATCTGCGTTAATTAAGACCGTACATCGTGGATCACAATACGTGTCTATAATGCGTTATTTTCGTTTTTTTTCCGTTATAATTACAATAAAACTTTGGTCTATTAAAACTAATTTTTATTAAATAAGGAACAGTCTGGTTCCTGTTATTAATATGATACCCATTGATTTACTGCACCCAAAAGCTTAATGAAGTTGTGGCAGATACCTAATAGTCACGTTTGATAAACTCAGAGATGGTTGCATATTGCAGAATTAGGTGTCAGATATCTAACAACTGTTGCATTAATATTTACTAAGTACATAGATAGTTAGCAGGTTTGCCAGTAAGGTTGGTACGATCAATTCAATTCATTATGTTTAATTTTCTCAATATTAAAATCATGTGAAATGATTAATTGCTCAAAGTGCAAAGAATAGTCCAGAGTGAAATAGATACTGATACTACCAAAACATAATTTTGACATGAATGTACGAGTTACAAAAGCGCTTTTGACAACTATACTAAACTTATCACCTTATTTGGAGCAGATGCTTCTCTCGCGACTCAAGCCTTCGTTTTCACAATAACTCGTAAAAGTATATGAGGTGTTAGTTATATTATTATCATTTTTACAGTAATGTCATGGGTTGTATCTGAATTCACGTTCACTTTTTCTGAAAACTATGATACGTACAAAGTTTCTTTCGTCTACTTCCAATTAATTAAAACATTTCACCACACTCATGTATTTCTTTAATTGTACACTAGTCAGCCAGTATTTTCTTAAATTAACAATAGAGTTGCTCGAATATTGAATGATAAAGCTAGTATATCCCGTTGAAGTTGAACCGCGACATTGATAGACAAATTTATGGTCGAGAGTCTTGAAGTTTCCCAACACAGCACCAAAAGCTTATTGGTAAATACTCTGAACATTACGCATATATCCACTTTCAATGTTTGGATTTTTTTTTCGAACTTAGCTCCTTTCAGACTGTTTTTTAATTTGGACCGCCTCTAGCAACTTGTACCTCACTGTATTGAGGTTTGCGAAATCAGCCATTCATCATCTTACGCTTCGGGATCTGTAATTTAGTTTTTGAGAAGCACATGATATAAAATTTACCATTGTTGTAAGTTCTATGATAGTCAAATTGTTTACACATGCTCTTTCTAAAAGTCCTATTTTTGCATGATTATTTTGTTCAACGACAAACAGTTCTTTTTTTTTTTTTTTGAAATATTGTCCATCTTACGTTTTGTTCTAGCTTGAAAAATAAACAGAAAGTGATTTTACATATAAGCTCGTGTCTATATTACACGTCTGTGTAAGGGCATGTCAACTTGAATGGCCTCAAGTATGCACATACACTACCTGTAGTTTGAAATTGCTTCATGTAGCGGTCTTTGTAAGAGTAATCAAGGAAACCAAGGTTATAGCAGTAATCAAAAGAATGTAATGCAGGGACAAACATGGAAAACAGACATCCACAACAAAGAACTTACAGTAACTAAAATCATACATACAAAGAAACAACAGCAATTGAGCAACTTGAACTAAAAACTGGGAGCATGGACCAGGTGCACCGGTAGGGTAAGTGTCCTCTGCTTTTCTAGAAACACCCGCCAGGTTGCTCATAAAAAGTCAAGTCCGGGGTAGACAAACGAGAAAAGGAAAACTATGACCCGTTGAATAAATCAGTTTTCATGGTGCAGATGGATATACTATAACGATCCACGAGTTCATGATGACGACCATAAAACTTCTGTAGTGATGACTTCAATCTTGTAGCAACATAACCCTGCTCCAGGAGCTTATTTGTTAGAGTTCTAGCGCGGTACAAAAAGTCTGCGTAGTTTCGGCAAGCTCTAACATAACGTATGAGTTGTGATATGAACACTGCATACGCAGGTGCTGAAGGGATGTTGCCACAGATGAAAGGAAAGTTGACAATTCTGAATGAAAAGTCATCACGTTTGTCGTAAAGTTTGGTGAATAGTTTTCCTTTACCATCGATTTCTTAGTGTAGGTCAGGATATGAGGCTGACCTCACAGTGTCTGTAGTATCCTTTATCTCAAGGTCTTCGGGGTAGATGCGATGTATCAAATCCCCTAAATTAGAATTGTTTAAAGGTAATAAGTCATGTATATAGCTGAAACTGAGATTAAAGGATCTAGCCAAACTATAGTCTTTCTTTCGGATCAGATCAGCCATAAAGTCAGCCTCATGTAAGTATCAGACAAGAGGTGATTCATGTCAAAAACTCACCTAATTCACTTTTATCGTTTATTCAGATACAATTAGAGACATGAACGGTCTTACTTTTTATTCGAATGTTTCACTTTGGAGATATATATGAAATTTGCACTTAGTAACAGTAATTGTTCTTGATGCGGTTGATTTAAGTGAGAGATGAATGTATGGTTTTCTCCAAAAAGTGACGTAATATGACGTATGAAATCGAAAAAGTATCGTTTGTTCAGTGGGTTTATTTGAAGCATGAATCGCCTCTACAATTGGTTATGTTCGAATTGCATATGGATCGGAATAAATGTTTTAATGTATAGAAATTTACAATATATATAATTGGTATTCTTGTATTAAATTTAACGCACTCTATATGTGTTAAAAAGATAATGATACAACTGTTTTGTTGTCCTTTGTTGTTACCAATTTGTTTCATCGAAATCTAAATGACGATGTAATTGTAAGTTATTAAATTGTCTACGTATTTTTAAAAAGGAAGATCAGTAGTCGGTTTCCTATTTGAAATGAAATCGGGAAAGTTATTTGAATTCGAAATTCATTATTTCACTTCAAAAGCTATTTAATTACGATTTTCCTTGGAAGTTTCGTTATCGTTCTACTATTCGTCTTTTAAAATCCGTATGCGATAACTCCTGAATACCTTCATCAAGAGCTGAATCCAACTTGTTTCCAACTGAAAGGCAATTCTCGGGTTTCCGTGTCATTATCAATTCAAACAAGCAACGCAGTCAAATCGACCCGGACAACGCACATTCTCATTGTACATAGATTTTACGGTCTTTAAGATACATGAAATCTTTCATATCTTGACCTTTAACCTTATAAAACACTATATGAAGTATTTTATCTTATATAATGTAACATAGAGGCCTGCGTAGCTAACTAATTGTACTTGAATCTATTTATCATTGGATGTCCAGGGTTGTGCACAGTGTCAAAATAACTTCTCAATGAGATATTTGTGTATTAAAATAGTAGATTTATAAATAAAGTTTGAAGAATTTTGTTTTAAACTGTTGTAATTAGTACGAGTATTTAACTATATATCCAAATATATAATTTATTCATAAGGGGTGTTTAATGAAATAAGTATTTGAGAATTGACATAATTAACATTAAGTAGAAAATCAGTATATATTTGATACTTTTGTTCAGACATTTACTGGCCGTACAAGATCCGGAAAGGTAGTTAAGGACGTTAAAAGCCCCTCAATCAGTTAGATGTCACTTTTTATCTATATCATTATGGAAATGCTTTACTGAAGCACAGACAGTTTTATGTACATCGAAAGTGTTAAAATGTTAAGGGACTAGATACATTTTAGCTCCCGTCATTGTGCTGTTTGTGTCGATACATTGAATGACCAATTAGCAATTACATAAATATGCAATCATTCGCATATATCTAAATCTAAAAATCTGTTTTCGTGTTAATGTAAGAAAGTCTTTTTTTCCTTGTCATACGGTCTGGTGTCTCGAACAAATACATAACATTTCGTACTGAGAATTGTCTATAATATAGATTATTATATTTATGATGACCGATTTGAATAAGATGCTTACATACGAAATTAAACACTGGATAACAGGAAATGGCCAAAAACAAATAACTCAGTTGAATCAACTCAAGAAACCCCGTTGCACATTGCTTTAACGGTTTTAAGTGTACATAAATCAGCGTACATTGAAGATCTTTAATACATGCTCATGTCAGTGACACTTTTTTGGGTAGTACAAAATCGTATGGGTTATCCTTCGCGCCATATCTGACCGTTTACGAGGTCGTATAAATCAATTATTATCAGAAACATTCTTGGTCATATAATTCTTGTCATTTTGTCAACATTGCATATATCATTCTGACAAAATACGGGTACATTCACGATCTTCAAAAGCTTGATTGTGTATACGCCCTCTGTGTATCGCTCTGAAGTAATTGTTGATTTTCCGCGTGCATTTTCCAATATGGCGGACATCAAAGACATCGCAAAATTTTATCTCTTCAGTAAATGATAGTGAGTCTTTCTTCAGTGGACCTTTATCCGAATTATTCTTCCAATTCTGTATTTGATCGTTGGATTATCGCTTTGGATTACTGCAAGCAAATTCACCATTTAAGTTTACATTTTGGTTGAATTTTCACTAGTGAAGGGACATTCAACAGCGCATTAAAATGTTAGGTCATTAAAATCTTTCGGACTTTGAAATCAAAATACAGAGCACCGATTTTTCAATGTTACGAGAAAAGAAAATATGAAGAAGGTTGAGTTAAACAAACTGTCTTTTATAACAGGAACACTAAATTATGATATGTATGCGTGCGTGTTGAAATATGAGTGAAATGGTACTTTTTTGGTTTCTGTATTTAAAATTCACATTTTCTATTCATTAATTTTAATGTAATATTACCAACCAGCGCTATCATAATATAATACGTCGTCTATGTGATACCTCTTTTTGTTTATTTTAACTTAAAGCCAAAAATTTGGAAGACAACCTTTTTATTGTGCCCTTCGATTTGAAATGTGGAAGGTATTTAGCGATCGTCTTCCGTTCGTCTGTCCGTCTGCAGTTTCAATCAACAACATCTTCAACACTGCTGAATCAAACTCGATGAACTTTTAAAAATCCTTAATGTACAGCATATCGAAATTTTCAACATATATTTGGTATTTTTGTATTTGATAACCACTGTGTCGAAGCCACTGTTGGTGGACCAAAGGTCCCCAATGGTATTCACCCAGCAGTCCGCCTCGTCTTACTTTGAATTATATCAGATTTCTTTCGTCATGTTAAAATTTGCAGTATTACAAAAAATACTTGAAACACCGAGGCTTCATTCCATGTATTGAACATGGTAGAACTCCTAAGTGATGAATTCAGCGTATCGAAATTTTCAATATTTACGATTGGAAGTTTTTTTATTTGTCACATGATGCAAATATGCACTTTCTTATTACATTTCAACCTGGACGACTTTTGTGCTTTCCAAATGCAAAACATAAACTTCGCCATTCGTCAACCAAAAGGGATCGACTTGCTATCCGCAACTCGTCCAAAAACGCTGAATAAATTTTGACCTTTGCACATATTCTTTATCATTTTTTTCCATTGTGAATCTCCTATTTTGCATTTCCGTCAAAATTACTATGCGGGTTCCATGATAAAAACAGACTTTGTTATTCGTAAAACAAAGAAACAGTTTTCTGTGCATTTACTTATTGAAATAAGCATTGACCTAGGGATGCTGTAACTTGAGATTCAATTTCAAACTTGAGCGTCAGACTCTCTGTTTGAAAATATTTTTAATTTATAAGGAGTCTAAATGAGGAACATTTTAATATTATACTAGCATAATAAACACAACACAAGCTGTCTTATGTTTCTTGATACATGCCATCAACTCTTAAAATATACGATTTACCAAAAATTACGTTAAAACATGTTTAAAAATGGTAAAAAGACATTATGAGATTCTTTATGATGCAGTTTGATTTTTGTCATCGTGTTACAAGGATACCATATAAATGTCTAGGCAGCTGGAACCTCTGACTGCTTACGGTCTTTGATTCCTCGTATATGTACTTAATGTATCTCTCTCTTTTTTTTTCTGCTTGAAAATTTCACTGATTTTTCTACTATTTTTTAAGTACTTATAATTTCCACCCTATTTTGTTTAACCTGAATTGAGCTTAAATTCTAAACTATTTACCTACTTTAAAATTCCTTTGTTTTCTGAAAATGAAATCGAAAAAAATTAAAACGTAATATCATTGACAAATGCATTTGAACTTATTAAGTGAAATAAAAGTTGTTTAAACTAGGGTATAGTGATGATTTAAACTATCGACACAATTTTATCTATGAACAGGGAATCTTATTTATGGTTGCTGTGCACTCCCTAAACCAAGAGATAAATAGCAAAATTAGGAATAAAGATAAAAAATATATTTTACACATTCTCATGTTGTCATTTTAGCTTTGAGGTTCACACTTCAAAGGACTTTCCTCAATAATGTGTTTAGTTAGTATTGGGCTTACAGGGTTTAGAAGCGATTTAAAGCTCTGTAGTAGTTGATATTAAACCCAAAAGAAGGCATGAAATAGATTGGAAAAGTGACTAGCAATAACAGAACAGGTACACAGTTAGACAAGAGTTTACTACCTAGTTGCTTGACTCGGGATTAAGCTCCTCATGAATCATTAAAAATGCAAATCATTGAGACTCACGCGGCTTCTAAACCAACCAAGATACCTACCGTAATTTGTCGACTTGCAAAGGAAATGCAGCAATATATCACATGAAATCAAAGTTAGATTTTGTCATATGTACGTATTAATTTCATTGTAGAGAGCTATATTAGGTGTTTCATCATGGAACTGACAGTGCATATTGGTTTATAGTTATCCTTTGTTTAAGACCAGTACACATGTTCGCATGCTCGTTACGCCATGTTGCTTGGAAAATACGAGCTAGGGTAAAGTGTTCATTTGTTTTCAGGATTTTTAAATTCCATGGAACATTTGATATTTAAGACCCGACTTTAGGGAATTAAGTTTTCCTTTGTTGCAACGGAATGGCCTAGTTTTTGTGTAAGCAAGACCGGCGGTCCGCGCGGTTATTACCGTACAACTATAACGTCCTTGTATTATATAAGCATATCTGATATGGGGGTCAGAAAATATAACTTTGAGAGATATTGTCAGAAACTTTGTGACCATCAATACCAACATCGATCAAAAAAGACATTCCTACTTTTCCACAGCATCTGATGCCATTCCCGGATTTTAAGTGGGGGAATATATTGCATATTGCTAGTGCTTTTGTTTTTTTCTGTTATGTCTTATTTTCTTTATCTTCATATTTTATATATTTAATTCTGAGAGCCACATTGTGTATAAAGATAGTCTATAATTTCTTTTTTCAGGCTTACTTGGATTTTGGATTTTGATGTAACTTAATTTTCCTGCTTTTGACGCTTCGGTATTTCTTTTTTTTTTGGGGGGGGGGTGTCTTTTTATTTTATTTTATTTTGTTTTTTTATTTTTTTGTCGATATCAAACAATATAAACCAAACTTTAATGTGGGTCAATAAGCTAAAACTTACAGAGTGTTATGGGATATTTTTTATCAACAAATGCATGATAAAATTAAATCTTTGTTTTTTTTGTGAAATTTGTATACTTATATTTCCACAAATTTTTACTAAGAAATTTAATTTCTGCCATTATTTGTTACCAGCATTTTCAGTTGGTTGCAGCTAAAATAAGTTATTTCTATAGTCAGTAATAGTACATGTCCTGTTGGGTGGTAGGAGATTTTGATGTCATGATGTTAATCAATATTTCATATTATTTTATGGTGTCTTATATACGCATAAAAATGAATCAACTTTTGAAAATTTGAAGTTGGTGATATCAAATTCATTAAGATATTTCAGATCTAACACTGAACTCTTCCATTTGATTTATTTTAAATCGAAAAAAAATATCGAATCATAGATACCCACTCAACACACCTAAATAGATAAAGGTAAATCAACAAAAAATGTTGTGTCTTTTTTCCCCAGTAGACATTAATATTTATTCAATTTTATTTTGTCCCCAAAAGTAACCATCAGCTGTATACATATATTTTATTAGTTTATTTTGTGCCTCAATTGCTGACTCTAATTGTTTTTTTTTTAATTTATCTAGATACTATATGCTACTAATTGGTATAACAAATCAAATCGAAATTTAAGGAGGACCAGTCCTATACACACATAACTTGACGAAGCAATGATATATTTTACATGGCTGAAAAGAAAATTCAAAAAATAAGAGGAAGCAACTTTATCACTGGACAATGTCTATCAAATTAGAAATGTAAACTAAAAACTGGGAATTTTTTATTCTACTCTACAATGCAGACTAGTTGAATTCCTAGACGTTTAAAGTAGATACCTTCAATACTATGTATGTACAAATAAAGTAACAGCTTTGTTATCTTCCATATAGGTGTTGATACACTTAAGAAGAGAGAGTTAAGTAAACGCTTCAACAATGACTTTGGATGAGCCTTTTCTAGTATATTTGATAACATTATTTTAGTATTGAAAACCTACTACAGTTAAATGTTAACACTACCAATACATCTGAAGTATTCGTCAAGTGATCTACTTTAATGTAATAACCTCTTTATTTATTTATCATCAATATTAAATCTCTATCATGTTAAATAAGTTCAGTGGACAAATCGTCTTACGCTAATTAGCTCTTAGTTGAAGGGACAAATTTATGCTAAAAGAGTGTTTCTCGTATATAATTATTTTGAATGAGAACAAAGTGCATTTTGGTTTTTATTTTTGTCTCTTATTGATCAGTTTGTATAATAAATCTGTTGAAGCTAAAAACGATTTTTATTCGTTTTATAGAAAGGCAAACCACGCCTTTGAGCAAATAATTAAATCTTAGTGGGCGTGACAAATTCAGAATCAAACCTCAACATTTTCTGGGTAGATTTAACCGTTCTAGTCATTTTCGATAAAATTAATACACGCCCTCTTCGACTACGGGACATTTAGCATTAAAATAACACGGTTAAAGTGACAGTTTTAAACATGCTGCTCGCATGTCTCATAACTTGAATGAGAAGCTAACCCGAGAGGCAATCTACCTTCGGTGAAGTGCCCAGTTTGCGTTTCAAGTGATCGCAATTTTACTAAGCATAAAATCAATTTTTACACTTAAATGGAGGTCCAGTTGGAAGGAATGAATGGTGCAAAACATAGCAGTAGTTTTTCAGTTAAGGATATTTTAGACTTACCAAAAGGGAAAAATAGTTGTAGCCCAGTCGACTCTGAAACTCCGACGGTAAATAGTAACGTTTTAGCCTCCATACCGTCTGTACCTGATGTCAGTGATCTACCGGGAGTAAACGGGTACTACGATAATGAAAATCCTTACAGTAGGTGGCTACAGACGAACGAAAGTATTCCATACTCAAGTAAGTACAACCAGCAGCATTTATCTAATGTACCATAGTTTCGTAATTAGTTTCAGACCTGTAACTCTTAATCAATATTTATTACAACCATTGCGGTCATATATGCGGCACTGGTTGAAACAATGACCACAAGGTAAAATAGGTAAAATGATTTTTGAAATAGAAAAAATATGACCAAAAAATTGTTTCAAGCTGATTACAAAATTTCAGTATGTGTATTCATGCGGTTTTTTGTTTGTTTGTTTGTTTGTTTGTTTTTTTTTTGTATATTTGGGGTTTTTTTGTGTGTGTTATTTTAGCAATTTTTAAGCCCTACAATCTTGGTCAGTTAAAGTTTTTAATATTGTTTGGCAAATCTTTTTTGTCTTTCTAATAAAATACTGTGTCATATAATGTATTCCACTACGTGTTTCAAGAAATGATAAGTATTTATAAAATGCAATATAAGTTTCTTCTATACAAGCATTCTTAAAACACACACACACACACACATATATATATAATACTTGTATTCAAGGGAAATGTAAACGCATCTGAAACAAATGCTAAAAATGTAAATATACATCACTAGAGGTTTTAGGAAAGTCTCAAAATATTGCTTTATTAGGTCAAGTGGCTGTGTTGACTAGATATAAATTTTCGCTTATCTTTATGATAATATCAAATTATATTTGCTTTTTATTATATACTACGTGGTGAGAGAATATGATATAAAGACAAAAGTGTTGTAACTCAAATCGTGACATCTCTGGTACAGAGGTTTTTCATTCCATGATACATTTATGTTTATCTCTATACGAGTTTTACCAGATTTTAAAATATTCAAGATGAAGTTGAATTTTCTTTGAAAAGTTCCTTCTTCATAGTGTAAAAACTTCCAGAGAGACTATCTTCTGGAATAATTTGCGCTCTTTCATCATGTCATAATTTAGATTTCTGTCTTATCTGTATTATTAATTGGTTTTTGATCGAAGTAGAACTTTTGTTTTCTTAAAAGATCAGCATTTATCATGAACACCACTTCTTAGATTTTGTATTGGATACTTTCGCCACCATTTAAAAAAAACTTAAATGAAAGCTTTTTTTTGTTTAACTGAACATTGTATAATACATTTTAAACCTTTTGAAAGTACCGCTAGAATTGAACTATTATTTTAGTTAAAAATATCCAAGTCCTTCAACAAAATATATTTGTTTGCTTCATTCAGTAAACATTGCCCGCGTATGCCAATTCATTTACTAATCATTCTTCTCATTAAGTGGGAGGTTTTCAGATTCAGAAACGCTTGCCGCTCATCGTTCTAATCTTTTAATGGATCTAACTTCAATTATTAAGATTTATTTTTATTTGAATTACACAATTATATCTCTTTAACGCTTTTATCGAGCAACTATTATCAGTAATTATCTAAAATTCAAACAAATTCGTCTTCGATGTTACGTACGTATAGTCCTAATGGTATTGGTATTTTGATAATCATTACATTGGATAATGAATTCATCACTTTCATGATAAGACGATAGTTTTATTAATACTAAGTATGAAACATGTATTTTAATTTTCATATTTTATATAATACAACGGTGTGCTGCCTTTTTTAAAATTAAGCTGTAAATATTAGTTGTACTTTTTTTAGATAATTAAAATATATACGGAAGTAAAAGCGAAACTGAATTACAAATGAATATTTTTTTAGTTTTCTGTCATTATTTCATATTGAAATGACCCCGCTTTTTATCGTGGATCGACGACAGTGACCGAACCATCCCATTGAATTTTAATGGTTAAAGTTCCTGTTAAGGTTTATTTACAAATACATTGTGCAAATATTTAGCCGATCGTTTTATTAGCCCATCTTTTGATAGCGGTAGTCTTATTAATATGGTCAAGAAATACGAAAAATAGGACGAAAGTTCTTAATTTCTGGAAGAGATGGAGATATCTTAAAACTAGACATGTCATTCATTGCTTCTCATTTGATATTTAGAAAATAAAATTCAGATATAGAGGAAATGATTTTGAAAATGAAAGAATTTAGAAAATATTGCGGTAAACTTTGTAAACAGTATCATTTTATGTATTTGCAATTATGTTCAGAAGAATAAAATTAAATCTTTCAAACATTGTAGAAACATAATTACATTGTGAGAGGTAGATTTTGTTTCTGTTGATAGTGTTTGTTGTTTTCTATATATATGGACTATTGTGGTTTTCCTAATTGCATTTGTGTCCTTTTCTAAATTCAAGAATAGATAGCATTTATCATATGATAATATTGTAGCAATCATAGTTTAAAATATTTATCTGAACATTAAAAATTAAAAAAATATATCAAATAAATGTTATATTCATAAAATATACAAGTTTTAAATCGAGGTATTTGAAAATTTTGTAGTCCCTGCTATGTACAATATGTTATCAATTTTATGAAAAATAAGTTAGTGAAATAGCCACATTAAAGAGAACAATATAGAACTACATACAAATAAATCGCACAAAAAAAGTGGAGCCCAAAATTTTCGGTCTTGCGCCTGCGACATGAGCAAATAGAAAAGAGAACGAACGTCAAATGCCTACCCAGACGAAAATAGTCAAATGACCTTTGGAGTCTTTTCGGTTTTTTTTTTTTTTTGGTTTTTTTTTTGTTTAATCTGTCCTCGTATCAACAGTCTTGCTATTTATCAATTTTAACAAAAATAAACAAAATCGAGTAACAAACACACACCATAGTGTTTTATATGAAGTTTTGTATTGGTTCCCTTGATTACTTTTTATAATATTTAAACTGTATTCACCAGGAAATCATTAATGACTTAATATCTAAATGAATAGTTCCAAGAAATTTCAATGGATTGAAACTAGGTTACATTGTGCATACATGTATTACTGAAATACAATATTTAAATGATAAAAAAACATGCTGAAACAATACGGCTGGGCTGAAATCAGTAATTATGACATTGTCAAAAGTTGCAAAACTACTCTTAACTCTAGATAATTGTGTATTTAATTCAAAAGAAATACTCCGATAACTATGTTTCTTATAAGAACATTTCAAATGATTGTAGACACCTAAATTGACTCCACTTCAGAGTTGCCTGCACTGTTTTAATTGGTCTTCCGGCACCTTAACAATTAAAAAATGCATTCGATTTTGTGTAAATGCTTATAATTGGCAACTTTTAAATTCTCTCTTGCGAAAATCCTTAATGATCGTTTTGAAATTCTGATTTCAAATTCAATTTATCAAATTATATTGTATTTTGACTTCTTGTATTGAAACACCTTGTCATGATTTGTGACCTTAGAGATACCATCATAAAGCAAAATATTGGTACATTTCCTGTATAAAACGATTTTGTCTGTTGTCCATGAATTGTTGCCACAGACAAATATTTTCCTAACAATTATTACCGCATACAATATGCAAACATACTTTAAGTTTATGACCACAGACAATTAAATATATTCGTCTGTCTGTACCAATTTTTAGAACTGTTAGTTTTTGGTTAAACTTTCACAATATGTTTCCTTCTCTAGTAGGTTTTGTTTTGTTTTTTTGTTTTTTTTGTTTTTTTTTTCTTAAATCAAGATTTTACTTTGTCTTTGTTAGAAGCAAAAATATAATGATATAACTGATTGTTTCATTTCTAAATATATACTTTTGAAATAAATAGTAAACGAAACAAAACAAAAATAGTTTTCTGTTTAAAACAATCTAAGGGGAATTATCATTTTTAATTTGGTCGGAATTGTATATAAGTACATGTCAGTTTACAGGAAAGGTTAAGACTATTAGGTTAGAGATTGTCGTTTGATTCAAGAAGTTATTGTTCTAATACGAATTCAATTACAAAATCCGGGTCTTGTACAATGTCAATTGTTTGGCATGATTCAAAAATTGATTTGCTTATAATTTTGTTGAAATAATAATTGAATAAAAATGTTTATACTACTTTTATTCAAACAATACTGAGTATGAAATATGAAGTGACCCTCTCTAGCATAATGAAGTTTAATCTAAGGTCAATCTTTAGAAACCTAAGCAGTAATTATTAAACTGACAAAAAAAAACAAAATAACCTTTTCCAAACTTTTTTTGGCAATCAGGACGCTCACTTTGTTTGTCTATTTTCCATGTCTGGTCTTTGTCTCTGGATTACATTCTTTTGACTTCTGCTAAAATCTTGGTTCACTTGGTTACTCTTTCTTTTGGAAATACATTCTTCCAGGTTATTTGACTTCATTGAAATATGCAAGAAAAAATGTACAAGTATAACTTTATTTTAGCCCTAATCCGAACATTCCAGTCGTTATACTGCGTTCCTTTGGTACACTCCAAAGTAATAAAGGGGTTGAATTGTCAGGGTTTGTTTTGTCCATTTATAACACCCAATTTCTGTTATCATTTATTTGATTTCCTGTAAAAGATACTAATGCATTAGTATTTAATAATAAGGCATATTTATTGTTTGATCTTTTTTTTTTCAGAAATTAAATTTCATTATTTAAAGACCCTGACAATGAAAACAATTATGCCTTTATGGGTTAGGGATAAGGTACTATTCTTGTGAAAAAATCGCGTAGATCCGTAACTAAGTTTGATAGTTGTGGAACGAAGTAAAAAAATAGAGCTCCTCAATGGAAAAAAATGCATTTGATTATGCCGTTGACTTGAAAATAAGAGATAAATATTGGCGGATGAGGACATATTCAACCACAACTTCACCTATTGCAACTGGAGCAAGGTACTTCAAATTTTATGTCTAGTGTGGAGACGTGAATTAAAGTATCGAATGGTGTATAGTTATCATTCATGTCAACTGCAATATATGATATTGCATGAACTTGTTAAAATGAGTTAACATGTTTCAGTAATTGTGATAAACAAAATTTCTGAAGAATGCTACAACTCTATGTGTGTTCGTAAACGTACATATAAAAATAACTAATAATAATAAATAATAAATAAAATAACATGCCTAGTTTCAAAATGTTGCCTCTTTTAAGTCTATATTGAGTTCAATTGTCCCATCTATACTCGTTGATCAAAATGAAACAAATTTGTCCGCAAATTAAATTATGAAAAGTAAGGAATTTTTATTTTTGTTCGTTTGTTTGTTTGGTAGGTTGATATTTTGTGTTGTAATTTTTTTTTTTTTTTTTTGGTCGTTTTAATGATTTATTATCGATAAAGCATTGACAGTACATGGTTTGAGTCACTGCATTTGGCTAGCAAGGTGATATATAAGTATTCATATTTTTAATTTTTCAGATAAGCAATTACATTTCTCATCACACGATACGCTTATAAGGCAACTTTCTTCAACCATTGTCATCAAAAGTATAATATGTAATGGCTTACGATTGAGCTTATTATATAAGTGACTTAATTAACAATGTCAACCTATTACCCTATTCACCAATTCTCATCGTCCATTTTTATATTCAGTGCGGAACTAACGATAAATTAATTCCAGAATGTGAACTGCAAATGTTTTTTTTTGTAATACGTATATTTTAAATACAGCATAAAGTATACCGTTTCAAACAGAACACTACATTGACAAGAACAATCTTCGTTTCAACAATAATCAGGGTAATATTATGTATGTTTTTTTGTTATTTTTGTCTAAAATTGTCAGTGAAAGAGAAATGAGATTTCCCCGAGTACTTTTCTAATTAGAGGATAACACATTGCACTGAGTCCCTACGATGCTATCCTTTGATCTTTTGTCTTTCTTTAACTAACATGGTGTGTCTCGTTTCATTTTTTATGTTAGCAAATTTTGAAAAAAAAATGAAAGATAATTTGTGTGTTCTTCCCATGAAACTTTCATGTATTTGTTCCTTTAATCCAGTTTGATATTGCCGCCCTTCATATTATTATCTCTACAAAATTGAATAAAAACCTTACGGTTTTCTTCAGACTTAGTCAACTAGCGCATTTAAATACATCCGTTTAAGTGCAGAACAATACATCGTGTGCAGTCTCAAGTGTAAAAATCTCATAATTAAATGTTACATCTACTAAATATGGGTTATTCTTACCATCCTTAACAGAGTATTGAAATTTTATATGATGGGTTCATGTAAGGGTCATACCAGTCTGCAAAAAGGGGTCTTGATAAATATGGTCATTTATTGATAAAAATGAACATTTATCGAAACCGAATAGCTCACAAATAACTAGAAAAAATATTGGTAATTCTTAATTTATAAAGTGCTAGGAACACAGGCTACGTTTAGATTTAAAATCGTCGCCAAATAATAATGAAGATATATCTAAATTATTTTAAGTTAGTTTTTTTGCCGATTATAGAATGTTTGAAGTTTTTATTATTTATATACGCAGTCACTCACAGTAGATAAAGATGAGGATTTCTTCAGTCTTGCCTTTTTACTTTTCTAGGTAACGGTAATTAGAATAGAATTTTCTTTGAAAGCCCAATTCACATTCAGATTTCAACATTTCTACAAAATATTGATAAATACGAACCATTATTCTTCCACGTTAACAGGTCAGTTGATCTTTAACATCAATGTTACCTCGCTTCCAATATCCTGTGGAAACCAACAAGATAAATCAAATAAAAGAACTTATGCACGTTCTGTATGAGAAATATTTCTCTCTAAGGTTAAATAGGTACAAGCCATTGCAATTCTAATGATATCGATAAAATATAAAAGTGGGAATTTTACACCATTTAGCTTTTAAATATTGTTGATAATCAATTTCATATTTGATAAAATCCAGATTGTGTGGTCCTATTATTACAAAATTGATTTGATTTAGTGTATAATCACCAATCGTTTTCGTTTAGTTTTGATCACTTTAAATTTATTTTCTATTCAGTACGAGAAATAGGAAGGTGTGGATTTAAAGTATATTCGAATTTACTTCATTTCACCTTTTGTTGTTGAAAACTATTCTTGTCGGTGAGGTTATAACAAATGAAGAAAAAAATGATATATAAAAGCATCAGATATTTAAGCGTACCAGGTTTTGAATAATGTTTAATATTTTCTGCCAGGATTACGTCAAGTTAAACTCTTTCTCTAAGATAGATAACGATATTTCAAAAGACAACTAATTCCCTTGGAGCAAAGAAAATGATGAAAAAATACAAATTAATAGGAAATTTTTGTTAATCGTAAATTAATGATAATATCTTACTAATATATCTGTTTCTTTAGTAATACTTTAATCAACCCTATGTTTTCTTTATGTAGCAAAATATCTTAGACTTGTTTTTGATTTTGTCAGAAACAAAATTCAAGTCAAATTTTAACGAGTTACTTCAAACAGGTCACGAAAACGAGAGCACCAACCCACAAAGTCATTTTTGTGGTTTTTACATGTGTATGTACTTTGATAGCCGGACAAAAGTTTTAAAATTGCCTTCCGATAAATTACATAACGATTTACATTGAGGAGAAGGCTTGGGAAGTATTTGTATAGGATACTTTCCCCAGGTGTTCAAAGGGCGTTTGAAAAAAATTAAAAAGATGTTTTCATCAAGTTTGCCAATATAGTTTCATCAAGATTGTTCCCTAAATAATCCGTATCAATACCCATTATGTTAGGATGATGAATTCCAGCCAAGATTTGTTACTGTGTGTAAACGGTTTTAATTAGATTGTAGTGATGCTTTTCTGATTGAAGGCGTCTATTAAGTGATTTCTCCTTTTCAGATGTTTCGCACCTGAACTCCCCTCCCGGCGATTCAAGCCATTCCAGCGACATTTCAACTACGGAAAGTCATTCTGGTGTTAATAATAGCCACACATCGGTAAAATCGGAAGGGGATGAGGACGACAATTGTGAAAAAAGTAGTGAAAACAGTATCAATAGTGGAGAGTCTCAAAAGAAGCGGAAACGACGTGTGTTGTTCTCAAAAGCACAGACTTATGAACTGGAGCGCCGATTTCGACAACAAAGGTACTTATCTGCTCCCGAGCGAGAACATTTAGCAAGTATTATCAGACTTACGCCAGTGCAAGTGAAAATATGGTTTCAGAACCATCGTTACAAATTAAAACGATCTCGACAGGAAAAGGGTTTAGATTTAAATCCATTGCCCTCTCCACGTCGTGTTGCCGTCCCTGTGCTTGTACGCGATGGCAAGCCATGTCAACCAAGCATGGCAAATTCTATTGTGAAATCACCTGAACAATTAGGAATGCAACAGAACTTAAGCTCAGCGATGAACCATCAACAGTTACAAAGCATGAATATGGGTTCTATGGGTTCACTTTCTGGTATGAACAATTCAATGGGTGGCATGAACTCATCCTCTATTCCTTCTTCTATGAACAATATGAACATGAGTTGTTCTTATAATTCTGTAGGATCAATGAACTCCATGAACCTCAATATGAACATGAACCATAATATGAACGTATTACCTAGTTACACACATCCTCTCATGCAACCTCAAACACGGTGGTGGTAGCATTAAGTGTTTGATCAGAACAGTTTATTCCATCCAAAATCCCAGCATTCCATGCGAGGCAATAATGTGTAGATTACAAATAATATTCATGTTTTAGTTCTATTCTGAAAGTAGAACCAAATTAAAAGTGCTTTATATAACAGATTACTGACTGTGCTATTTACATATCAACTTAACCCCTATCTTGATAAAGAAAGAGACTATTTTCTTGAATCATCTCTATCTATACATTGTTGTTTATTTTTTTTTCTTAAAACCACAGTTTTCTCATCATACATAACATAAAGATAGACACTTATATTGACTCAAAAAGTGCTTTTAGATTGTTTTTTTTTAGAATGATATTTATTTATAACGAGAATGGGATGTAGACCCAGTAAAGAACACTGATCTCTTTCATATAAACTATCTTAAGCGTAAAATAGTCGTAATTTATGACGTCATAACATACGACTAATTTTACACTTAATTATAAGGTTTTTTTGTGAAATCGACCACAGATTGTTACTTATGTCATATGACCACAATATCTTTCGTTTTTGTATGAATCTTTAGATCTGTTAGGGTGTCAATTAAAATTTACCACTAGAATCAATCATTTCGGTTACGAGCAATATTGACTTATTGGTCAGTTTCTCACTTTAATCTAAAGGATGACATCGAGTGTCATCCTAATTCATTTTTTGTCTTGTACTACTAGCAATATTTATTTTATGCAATATTATGTACACTTTGTGTTTATATTTTTTCCATATGTGCTGTTTGGTCTGAACTCTGTACTATGTTTCTTGAACTGAAGTGTTTTTGTTGAGGTATAATATAAAACAATAAAATAAGTCAACAATTTTATACCTTGTTCTGTTTTACGGTTTGTGGACAAACCTCATTTTTGTGAAAATTTCTAATTGAACCACGATTGTCAAAAATCAATTCAGGTGCACAACATCTTCCGATGTAAAGGGGGTTCCTTGTCATTTAAAATGGTATCAAACTTTTTTAAAACTGGTTTTAAGTTCAGCAAACTGCATGAATTTTGAAATCATTGTCATAGTGATATGACTGTTAATTTTGTAATTTCAGATATGGCATTACATTACAACCGATGGCGATTACTCTGATTTTGTTATTATCTGTTTTGCTTTTGCTTTTTTTTCTTCTTTTTTTTCTGTTATTTTTGTTATTTTTTTGGGAGTGTATGTTTGTTTTTGTTTTCAGTTTTTTAATTTTTGAATTGTGGAGTCCGGAATGTTTAGTACTTTAGGTTTTTATTCTAGTATTTATTCTTTGTCCTTCTTGGTTTCTTGGTTTCTTGACTTTTTTTACCACTATGCCCGTTATTTCTATCAGTAGAGAAGGAGAATGTTCATCACAACACAAATTAAACTGAGCTTTTAAACATAATCGCAATCATTAATCCCCGAATTACAATTAATTGTGCATTATGATAAACGCAGATAAATGTATCAATTCGGTGTTAAAATAGGTTGCATAGTCTACTGATATCTCTCCGCACACTGTGTAAGTGAATGTGTGAACTATAAAATTGAATGATTAACTCAACGATTCAGTTCAAATAAAGTACTCGGGTGTGAAAATCTGATAGTTGCTACCTTGTCAAATGCTCTCTAAGTTTTCTTGTTCTATACGCAAGAACCAACCACAGCTAATCATCGGAAATTTTCCATTAAAAAACTTAAACTATCCCTTTCCCTTGGACCATGAATGATAAATCCTTATATCAAGTTCTTGATATTAGGACTTTATGTTTTACAGTGAGGATTTTTCTTTCATCTATTTTGCATTAAACTGATCACTGACATAAAAGAAGGTAATTCACCACATCGACAGATTTATTGGAACGAGATAAATATTCGATGTTTTATTTCATCAATAAGCATTACGTGTCTTTCTGATATTTTTATCAAAGATCGTGATACGTTTCATTTGTTTTAGGTATAATTCAATCACGTGATTTTTAAAATATCCTGAATGACAATTAAAGTTGTCTCGTTCTGAAAACTGTGATGCAAGTTTTTACCAGGTGTCGATTTTTAAACGAAGATATAAGATTGATATTCTCCTTACAAATAACACTGTTTGCTAAATAAAAGAGTCAAAAAGTAACAAATACTATCAAGCCTGTACTAAGTAACTCTTCAAAATTACTCACTTCCATAAAGTGTCATGAAGTAACAAAAAAAATTATGTCCGATACAAAT
This sequence comes from Perna viridis, assembly GCA_037379345.1. NCBI lineage: Eukaryota > Metazoa > Mollusca > Bivalvia > Mytilida > Mytilidae > Perna > Perna viridis. The sequence continues at coordinate 43,474,385 of CM074512.1, read as the reverse complement.
TCAGTTAACTCTGCTCATGACAACTTTTCAAGTCGGTGTTTTGGGGGTTAATTTATGATTTGAACGGTACTTCAATGAAGCTTATTTATACTTTGCCCTTTTGTCCATTCATATGTCTATGACTTTTAGAGGGTCTCTTTGAACATGTTTAAATGTGTATCATTTCTAAAACTATTGAACTTTTTTTTTCAAACCATCACGATATGTTCTTGTTGTAAATGAACTTAATCAATGTGTTTTGATTGGCTACCGTTGTATTTTTTGGAACCCGTTCAACTGAACGCTTCTGTCCTTCCAGTTTACAGATTTGTTATTGCTAGCGTTTATGCCTCAATTACAACGATAAAGAATTCATTCGATGGGGAAAATTAAGTAATAACTAAACTCATTACCAATTGCCGAAGTTAGTTTTAGGTAATTCCGGGTTAATTATACATTTTCGGCGGAAAAGTGTTGACACTCTTAATCAATTACACATTAACAACGTTAATAACTTGGACAATATGTCTATATAATGAAGGGACTGGTTAATGCGCTCATCTTCGATACGTTATAGTGACACAATCGGTGTCGGTGTTAATGAAATTCTCCAGATTCGATTAAAGTGCCCAAAAGCAATGTTTTGGAAATCGGTATTTAATAAAGAGCTTTCATTTGTAATGCCCATCGTTATCTTTGTGAAATGTTTGCGAGGACAGGTGTGTGAAATATAATTCATCTGTTTACCGACAAAAATTCATTGTTATGCCATATTTGGTTGAAAATCGGAAATTGATTACTATGTGTATGTACAACAGATCCAAATAACTTTAATTTATTTTTAAGCAAGAAGTTTCACGTTTGAGTTGACAGCGAAATTACACGGTCTCCGTTATATTTGTATTACTATGTCTATCCTGACACAGCTATTTATCATAAGTGGCAATTAATTACTTCAATTTTTATGTATTTTACCATATGGTGCAAGCTCCCGTTTGACAATTATCATAGGATTATTGCGCATTTCTTTAATATCAAAAGTTGTACTATTTACATTAAAATGTAGAATTCTTGACTTATTCGATATTTCTATCGTTTTTCTTGTATGTATGTTTATCTTACATGCAACCGTATAAGCCTCTGGAAATATTGTATGCAATATTAAACAAGCACTTTCTAATATTACAACAAATCCGTCTCAAGAAAAGAAGTTTTCCAATTCAATATTCAATTGTACGAGAAATTTTGCAATAATTCAGATGTTTGTTTTTATTTCTATAGAATGCGATAGTAGTAAGTTAATTCTAGCAAATGGAAATGACTTCCGGAAACTAGGTGTAACACGAAAGTACTAAGATTCAGATATCTTATTAACTTAATTTCGTTAAATTAACCTTATATAGCTAACCAATTGCTTGCACTTGATTGTATTTTTTGTATTATTATATTTTTGTCTATGTTTATTTTTTTCTCATAAATAAAACACTCTCCCTTATATGGTGATTTATATATGCTCTTCCATTTTAGAAAAATGCTAAAATACGTCCTGATTGAAAAGATTATTTACTTATATTTGCAAACCATTGGGGTCTTTTTTTCTGTCTGTTCTAAGGGGTTTCCTTCAGTATTGATAAGGTGCCACTCTCTAGAAAAGAAAATAAAGGAATGTGTGATCAAAATCCTAAAAGGAACGAATAAGAAAAACATCAGTAGTACATTTCAGAATTTTACTTTACGTGGAAATTAACTTTAAGGGAAACTGTTTATAGCAGCATTCAAGAAGCAAAATAAAAATAATTTTAAAAACTAATATTAACAAATAGTTTTTCATGGACTTGATCGAACACTTGGATCATGGAACGTTTTTATAAGTTTCCTTAGTATAAGTACAGTACAGTACCGCGTTTTGATAGATTACCCCTATCATCACTCCGGAAATAATACGTATGCATTCTGTATACATTTTGGTTATGTAAAAAAAATTCGGCTTGTTTCAGAGAAATGAAAAAAAAATTACAGAGACCAAGGAAAATAATGCGTCTGAGCCCCGTTCTGATAATTGACCCATGGATTCTGTATATTTTACATTATTATTATAGAAAACGAAGCTCTCTTATACGAATCGAAAATGGTTTGGAACGAACCCAAACTTTAGGAATAGGGTAGTGTTAGTGGCTGAGTAATATTTAAAAGCTGAAATCCTATCGGTACTTTCAGCCAGTAACATTTTAATCCCTATCTCGACAATAACGCTACACTAGCAGCATCTGCTATTCGAGTCATACTCATTATTCTGCAGAAAAGCCTCTCAGAAAGTTCGGTAAAACGCTAACTGGAAGCCCGAGTACTATTTTCGTTCTACAAGCTTCCGTCGAGTATAACCCCTATTTTTTAGCGTTCCTAGGGTTCGCTTGTATTCTTGATCAGGAACCCAGATTAGGGAGTATGCAATTTTATCCGAATGTTAAACGACGTTTGATTCGAATAATGACCGAGAATTTCTAAAGACCAGTTTACAGTACTAAGAGATGGAGGAAACGACTGTCTGCCGCTGCATTGAGCTTAAATAGCAATAGTTATAAATGTCATATATCACCAAGTTATATCATAAAATACTTTACTTTTATGAATGTTTGTAACAGATGGAACGAAGAAATAAACGTTATTGGCAAACATAATAAAGTGATTAAATAAATAGTGTGTTATAAAAAAAAAATCGGTTCAAACATAGCTGGCGAGTTTACAAACACCTATATCTAACCAGGTTGTGAAGCGGTTACCTCTATCTTACCCACAGAGAGACATGTTATGTACATTACTAACATAATAAGCAAAATAAGAAAAGTTTAGATTTTCGGTTTAAGCATTTTTAAGTCAAACTTAGGTCAAATATTTACTTTAAAACTTAATTCGGTATTTGCATTTAGATAGAAAGATTTTGGTGATGGGAAAACTTTGCAAACGTATGATAAATGGTAAACAACGATTTATTTATCATTTGAAGTGTCTAAATCCCCACCTTCTAAACTATAAACTTCCTGATAATGGCTGATAGTCCACATGGCAAAAGACAACAAACTCGATCATGCCAATCCAAGTTAATATTTTCACATGTTACGTTAGAACAAAAGAACCGGGAACGAAAAGTACAAAAAGGACATACTTTCTAGGAAAAAAAAACTTCTTTTGACAGATAGCGCTGCTTATAAGCAACCTTAACTCAATTTTGTAGAGTCTGCCAGCATACATGCAAGTCCGTTTGGTATAAGTACCTGATTTGTGTTAATGTTTGACTCCAACGAATATGATACCAAATTTTTACTATCAAATCGTACCATGGAAGAGAAGAACTGGGTTTTGTTGAAAAAATAGGCTTTGTCGTGCTTGGTTTGGCTTTGATTTTGCGTATCAAAGTTTAAAAAAAATGGATAAAGTGTCTAAATCTCCATTAACCCACATTGTAAACACATTGATCATACCCTCATGGCAATGGAAAACTAAATGAATCATATATTTTCTACTTTAAAACCTTTGAATTAAACATAGAAAAATTAAGTGTCGACAGTTTTACTTCCTCGAATTTAAAATCCCCGACGAAACAATTTTAATTTTTATGAGGTCTTTTTGTTTCTGTTTTCGTTTCAGGCCCGTGGCACATCCAGCAGGGGTCAATTGTTTTAACCCGCCCCCCCCCCCCTTATTGAAATATTTTGTAAATTCTATTCAAAACTTTGACAAAATAAGAAAATACTAGCATTGAAACCCTTAAAAAATGTCTGGATCCGCGCCTCCAAGCTAACTATTTTTTTAATCATTAAATGGTATAATCAGTGAAGACAAAATGAGGGTATTCAATATCATATTCTGTCAAAGAGTTGCATTATAAAATCTCGAGATATAGGAAAAAACTGAAGTGTCGTTAAAGCTTAGTTTTTAAGATGTTTTAAATTTAGTGGAAATTTAAATGCTTGTTTCGTGTAAATCAAATAACGTTGTTGAAAAATGCATTTATAAGTGTTACTGGTTTATAACGGTCGTCTGCTGCTAATAATGGCGGCATGATCGTTCTAATGTCTCGACACTGATCATACTTGAGACATCTTCCATTCAAATCTGATCCGCAAATATTATTAAAAGTCACGAAAGCACCACTAGTTTGATTAGCGATACCATGTACGAACACTCTTTAAGAATCAATTGATTTCACTTCTCCCATATTGTTTAGCTTGTTCATAAATTAAGAGCCCGTTAATAGCATATGACTGTGTAAATATTTGAGAACAAGCTATCGCATTTATGTCAATTTCAAAATGGTGTCCTCCGTCTTCCGATCATTTATCAGAATATATATCGTCATGGTGATTTAGAGGTTAGCTTCCGGTTTTTCTTCGGTCTTAGAAGAATCAGGAGTTTTAAGTAATCGATTCATGAATCTTGCTTTATTACTCAAATACTATCCAATATTATCTATAACGATTATCATATAAAGATAAAGAGGTTTTTGTGCACTTAGTGAAATATTTGAAGACGAACCATTTAAAATAAAACATGTTTGATATAGACAACCTCTTTGTTGGGTTTGTCTGATTTGTTATTTATTTTGTCTGTTTGTCTATTTTTGTTCTCAAATGCCACTAGTATTTATACTATATGATAATGCTCAATTATTTTAAGTGGTTTGTAAGCTAAATGTTATTGTTTAAGCATTTATTCATACTTAATTATTTGAATATTATAGAATTTGTTTATTAAAACAAGGTTCCGAATGTTTTGGGGGTGTCACTTTTTGCGTCCGTCCTCCTGTTAATCTATAAATGACTAATCAATTTTTATCGAGAGGGGCTGGTCAAAATGTGTGACAGGTCAAGTCTTTATAATAAGGACTCAAGTCAACTGAAACATATTTTATTATTTATGGTGTTTTATTTCAGTCAAGGAGTAAAAATTATGAGGGAATTTCAGTTGTGTGTTCAAGTTTTCATACAATTGTTGCTTTACAGCGAGTTGTAGTCACGATCTCTTGTGTAATTATATTTATTTTCTCACAAATTTACTTATAATTGTTTTCTCCAAAATTTAAAAAAAAACGGAGTTTTATATATTCAAATACAGCAGTTTTGCATTTTTAATAGAAGCGTGGTTCTGTTTAACAACGAAACTCGAATTTAGAGAAGATGTGTCCTATATCATACTTCATGAAATGGTATATGGTTTCACATGATAGTGTTTACCTAGCTATTACCTGATACCAAAGTGATAAAATATGACATATTGTTTAAAGTTAGTATTTTAAAATATAATTCGAGGCAAATTTAACAAATGAAATAGCTTCAGTTTTATTGTGTGTATAAGCACCATCAAGTATTTTGTCAACCCCGATACAAATAATATGGTATACAATCCAATATAACACATTTATGTAAAAACAAACTAAATAATGATACAGCGACTTAAAGTATCACTCCATCAGAAGAGTTATAGACATTAAGAGACCCGTCCTTGGCCATTCTCAGGCAATTTAAGACAATTTTATCCATCATTTATATATTTTTATCCACTCTATTTACTATTTCACATTTTTTCTTCCAACACACTGCTTCTAAAGGTATAAAATTGCCAATTTGGTTGTAAAATGCCCCCTGAAAGATCCAGATTCCTAGTTACGGTAAGACAGTGTCGCTAGCGAGGTCCCGTCTCCCTCGTCGCGAGTCGTAAAATTGTCATTGGGATTTATGTTCCACTGTATATCTATACTATTGTAAACAAGACCATCCGCCCGTAATCATTTTATAGACGTGGTGATAGTAGTAAATTTCATTACTATGTATTGAATTCGATATCTCTCGTCAATAATCCATAATGTTCTTTCGTCATAAATTTTGAAGTGTTCGTATAAACTAGTTTGTCTACAGGACAATAGGTACTTACGGCGATAGTATAAATTCCATCTTTAATTTGTTGACATTTTTACATGACCATCCATTCTACTCATTAAATTTTGAACAGTCAAGTTTAAATGCTTTCTGAGTTTTTGCAATAGCATTGTGTTTTTATTTCTACGCTTCTTCAAGGTTGTCATGCCGCAGAGGTAATGGGACGATTTTCTTTTCAAAGTTCTGAAATTTTGCTTTTCCTGATTAAGTATATTGCGGTATTAAATTGCGATAGTATTTTAATTCTTTCACCATTTATTGCTGTCAATCTGAACCATTTACAGGTTAGTATTTTGAAGACGTGCTTGTGTAGGAATGGTGCACTGAAGTATTAGGAAATATTAGGTGTGCATGAGGGAACGTAGTTTCTTTCATCTTAGAAGAAACCATCAGCATTGATATTACTAAAAACTTATATCCATGGTTGTGTTGATTGTCAGGGTTATTCGTTCCATTTTTTATTTACTTTTTTAAAATATTTTTCATAATTTGTTTTCAGTTTATGTCGTTGCTGCCTTAATTTTCTCTGCGTCGTCTTAGTCCATTGAAATAGTTGAAAAAACATTGAATTTTTTTCATTTTGTTTTACACCTCCTATGACCCATGACCCACGACCTAAAACAAAAACAAACAAAATAAAATAAGCAAAAATTATACAGAAAGCGGACCGATTTTGTGAACTTTGAATCCCTACAGGTTTTTTTTCACTGTTTCGTGTACCTGGCGCTTTTGGAAAATACTAGAAAAACACCTTGCACCATTTTTTGATAAATCTATTTTCCATTTTCCATTTACTTTTTATATATATATTTGTTGACAGTGTTTAATATAAAGTTATATCACTTGGTTAAAAATGATCTTTGCAAATGACAAAAGGTCAGTGTCATGGTGAAGCGGTTGCTAGTATGATAGCAATTAAAGGAAATTTACATTACTAAGGACTAAAAATAAAGCATCCGGAATTTTCTCTTAAATCATAAGATTTTTAATTGCTATACCATTATCACATAATATGTCATTTAGAACCACAGGAAAGGATGACCCTGTCGACATTATCTTCATTATCAAATTAAAAGTAAACATCCGCTAACAGATAAAGAAGGCTAAATATAAAAGGATACCAGTAAGATTTATTCATTTAATGATTACCCAAAATTATAGTGTTAGAAAAAAGTCACTATACCTTCAATTTCACATATTTTATCTTATGTAGAAATAAATAACACCTTCACGCTTATCGTACGAGTTTTAGTTGTACATGTAGCTGGACTTAAGAATATATATAAATATATATTCAGACGGGTCTGAAAAATTCCCAACGATGTTAGAACTGTCTAATTTGCGATGCAAATTTTTGGTCGTTCCCTCTGCGGGACTCCAACTCGTACCGCTGTGACATCTATGGCAACACCGCCTGCACAAAGTCCTGCGCCCTAGACCACGATTTTTTATTATTATCATGTGTTGGAGAACATCCCTAATAATTAGACAATACAGATATATCTAATACATGACTTGAACGTGAAAGCAGGACGCACACATTATAGCGAACAGCTGAATAAATTCAATACGGTATAAAAACTAAAGATGATGAAAACAAGACTAAACAAAAACGAAAGCACTAACAATGTTTTGAATGACTACATAAGTATTGGACATGATCTTTCCTAGTAAATACTCATAGAAAACACGAGATGATACACTTGCAAGTACGGTATATATTGTAAAAAAATAATTAATTATCATTAATTATTTTGTCAAAATAATAGCGTGGAACAGGCCTTAGTAAACAGCTGTTTACTACTTAAACATGAACAGAAATTTTTTTCCCTACAAAATTTCAATTTTCTGTAAGAATATGAATTTAATTTACTCAAAAACATGACTTATTAAAATCAATTCGATAGAAAAAAATCCTCATTGATAGAAAATTGTATTTTATTAGAAACAATGTCAGAGTTTTAAGGTTCACTAAAAGATAGCGATAGTTACGACGAAACATATTGAACTTTCCATAACACGAATGTTTACATACATTACCTCTGAATTGTTCTTTTTTTGTTTTTGTTTATGTATCTTTCTTCTTTTTTTATAAGCTCGACCCTCACAAAATGTTACAAATATTGCAAACAACCTAGCCTCAACTACAGATTCTTGGAACAAATATTGTGGCTTTTTTGTTATTTATCTAAATATATGCCTCATTCACTTGCGCTTTTAGTAATATATCGGCATCAGATTGATAATACTGGACTGTGTATATAGTATACTAATAATATTACAAGTCTCACAAAAGTCCAAGATGATAAATTTAGTGCGTCGTATCATTTTTATTGCGACACAAACTCTAAACAATGACTGCTGCTATAGTTCTTGATTCTTGGCAAAATCTGAAACACCGTCTTCGACAAGAGGAATGACCCTGTAAAGGAATTGAAAGGACATTGAAATGAAAAGACAAAGTACACGTACATACACGTAGATTAAAACAGACCTCTTGTGGGTGACATCTAATCATTCTCTGCACTTCAGACAAGAAATGGAGTTTCCACCAAAAATTTTTATTTGTCAAACCTACATCTTAAAGATTACTGCCCGACCAACTTAGTCTTACTTTGGGACTCTTGGACTATTGTGTACACAGTTAGTCAAGTGTCAAAGGTGAACATTGGGAATGAAATAATTTCTAAAGTATTTACTTCCGTTTACTTAATTTCATAGTTTTCACTCGTCGTCGATACATGAAATTTCAAAAATATCACTTCACGCTTCATGTCTCTTGTATTAGATAAAATCATCATTTGTTTGTTTTTGTTTTTGTTTTGTTTTGGTTTGTTTGTTTGTTTGTTTTTTTGTCAGTCTGTCATGTTCATTTACAACTGCTACGAAGCTTCGAATTCAATAATAAGCTAGCACCAAAAGTTTAATGTGATTTTCAAATGTTTGAAATTTTGACACGTTGCTTTTATGGTTTTCATGACCTATAATGTTCTGTTTGACATCATGGTTGACATTTTAGTCATGTACTCCCCTATTTCTTAAAACCCCCATCGGCGTCTTTATATCTTTTTAAGTAAAGATATTCAACAAAAATTTTAATTATACTATGACTGAATCTATAAAAAAAATAATTCGTCTTTCTCTTTATGTTTTCATCGATCGTTACAGAGAAAAATACTACGGCAACTCAAGTTTCACGCAAAAATGTTAAAATGAATGATGCAGCATGGGTATGAATATAAAAGGAGACAGTTAAGCGGTTGTTAAATCATGGGAAAACACCAGATAAGATGAGTTACGTCACATGAACAACGACAACAACAACTCAGCACTGACACGTATCGCAAACGACCATGTAGAACAGAAACACCGAAAGTCTGGCATAAACACAAGATTGGAATGCTTTCTAAAATATTTGTTTTTTACACACTCATCAGACTATGTCGGCATTGCGCGGATTAATGCTCCAACTCAACAGTTTTTCCGTTTTTTTTTCCGTGATAATTTTCATTTAAAATTATTGTTTTAGATTACATGGACAGTATGGTCCGCTCATCATTCCGACGCCTCTTTAATCCGACAGTTCAGTAGTCCGACGGTTCGATATATGCCGATCATGGTATTGGGAAAACGAATAGGCAAAGATTGTACACGGTGCGACACTACATTTTAGTCGAGGATTTATTGTTTCGTTCTTTTTCGTCAGTCTATCATACATAAGATTGTAGTTTTTATCTTAATTAATCCTCACTTCACCAGTATTTGATATTTACGGTCCACTTAAGAAAGTATTGTTCTGCAAAATGTACGAACCGAGACCGCTGATGCTGGTCGGGGTTCTTCTAGTAAAGACACAACAGGCAGTAATAAAAAATTACCTGCTATGGCAAAATGGCCTTATAGGAGCTGTTTTTTCCGGCTCCGGCAAGATAGCCAATTCAATTAAAAAATGACAAAGATAAATATTTTACTAGCTTTTGCTTTTCGTTCATAATCTTTTAGTCGTGACTAGACTGCCTTTCTAGTTTGGTTTCTTCAATTTTGGTGGACTTCACTTATGTACTTTCAGTCTAGTTGTTTGCGGTCAAAATTAAAGAAAAAAAAACTCGTATTAGGTGCTAAGTTTGACTTCTATGAAGAATTTAAATTAGTTAAATTAGAAGAAGGTAAAATGGTGCAGTTGTGGAAAAGGAAATCTTGAACAATGAAGAGCATGAAAACGAGGGCTCCAAATAAAAACTTTAATGAAGATCATGTTTACGGTGCAACAAAGTACTGTTGTATCCATGGCGTGAGATATCTCAAACCACCGGCCACCGGGTACTTTAGTTGCTTTTTTTTTATCATGAAACATACATTAATTTATGTGTCTGATAAAAATTGACAGATGCATATTTTAAATAACCAACATACAAAAAATGTGACAAAAGTTGTAACTATTGTTTTAGTGCCATTCATTTGAAACATGAAAAGTAAAATAAAGATACCTAGGGTTAAGATACAATATCCCGAGTGGTAGGAGATATAATTATAACACGTAAAAATTTACTTGGTACAGACATGAATAAACAAGTTTAAAAAAAACGAAAAGAAATATAGCGTGGCAATATTATGTGCAAAAGAAATCTAAGACAGCATACAAATAACAGTCATGCCCGACCTGCCATTGCAATAAGGCATTCCCTGCCATTGGTATATCTTTTCCAGGTCAACGTCCCAATCAGGCCACCTTTAAGCAGCATTGTCATATTCAATTTCACCACAGCCTATCAAGCTTTCATTTGAAACAGAATGGAACCACTCTAAGTTACTTTGATGCTTACATAAGATTGATGTAAAATGCTGAATACAAACGTTCCAAAGATTTTTAAGAATTGTGTCCCTTACCCTAAGTCTACCTCCTTAAGAGGAAAGATAAGCATACACGTAAAGGACCCTTAGACCAAGTAAATGCATTTTTTTCCAAGTGTCCAGGTGCTATTGTCGATCATGTGACTGACGATGACAAAAATTTGAAGGCCATTTTATTTCAAGATAAAGAAATGAAGTCAACAATTCAACAATTTCCCAAAGTTATACTGGTTGATGTAACATACAAAACTAACAATATGAGGATGTCGCTTTATTTTATTATTGCCGTTGATGTTCTTGTTTTTGTTTTTGTTTTTTACTTTTCAGAGAGTCTCAAGTTTTAAACTAATTTAAGTTGCTTTTAATATTTAATTTGTATCACAGAAAATGTATTTTAAAATCAACTGAAGGTCGGAAATGTAACCTTTTGGAAATGTTTTAACATATATGTATATATTCATGTGTAACAGTTTTTTAACTTGAGTATCTTTACTATTATTTATTGAATTATAATAAGTTTATTGATTTCTTCATATACCTCATGAACACCGGATAAACTCAATTAGAACAGGCAACATAGTAAAAGCAAAAATTAAAGGGGTCGAAACACCAGTTTTCGCATATTTTCAAGCACCCGGAAAATTTTAACAAGGTTACCAGTACTATTGATATAAAACTGTATAACTAGTAGTATATGTAAAATTAAAACTTTTTGTTTGTATCTTTTTTTTTTTGTTTTGTTTTGTTTTGTTTTGGTTTTTTTTATTAGAACAACAAATCACTAGTGATTCCTTCTCGAATATAATGACTTTTACTTTGGTTCTGGTTAACTATTCTACCAATAAGCAGAAGGGCATAGTTACCAACTCTCAACTAGAAAACATGTACGAAAGAATATCGTACTGACGAACAATTGAGTCGTCGGAATATCAAACCATCGGACTATTAAACCGTAGGACTACAGTTACGACGCCAACTATACCAATCATTTTAATAACATTTCTATGGTCACAAAGTGTTGATATTGTGATCTATCTCTATTCTTATTTTACTTTTGGTTTGTTTTTGTTTTGTATTATTTCTTCACTTATTTACAACGAGACATATGATTAGCACGCTACACATGAGGACGTTATCCCTCCATATTAATCTTTTGTAGTGTCTCAGTTGTTCATTAAATCGTAGTTTTCTTGGTGCTCGCTTTCGGTTAATCTGTGTATTTCTTTGTTCCTGCCTGCACTTTTTTCTTTTCCAATCGTTCTCTGTCATTAAATCTTACAGTGTAACTTCATATGTATTTTACTATCAACTTGGACAACTAACTACATAGAACAATACGAGAATAATAAAGAATCGAAAATCAGGGACTTCGTTCTTCTGTAACCGTAATGTTTTATACTGCAGTAAGAGCGTATTTTTTGTTTTACAACTTTAAACAAACTCCCTTAGTCTTTGTTAGATCACCAACTGATTAAGCAATTACAAATATTGATAAGATATTTACAGCATTTAAAAAAGCAAATTATGACCATCAAGATGAAAAAAAGGTTGTTTCTAGTTGCTTCAATTACTGTCAAGTTAAGAATATTTACTACAAAGTGTAAACAAACAAGACAATGATGAAATATAACAATAGAAGAATCCCATTGGACCATATGACATGTAATATAAATGAGAAATTTTATTCTATGAATGTGTTTGAATGTCAAAAGTTTTTATTAGATTCAGCAGAAAGCATAAGATAAATTGGGTCTTTTACATTCAAAAACTTTCTTGGCAATAATGTTATCCAAACCTCGATTCTTAAACGATTGAAAAGCCACATGGCTTAGTAATTGAATTGAGTTAAAAGGCATCTAAGCGGCTTTTATACCATATATTGCCTGCTAAGCCTCTTAGAGTATTCATCTGACCAATTGAAAACGAATCAATCACTTGATATCGTATTCAGAACCCAAACAAAACGGTGACATTTACACCATTGGAAAGAAATAACATCTTTGGTTATAAACGGGCACCAATAACTAATGTTAAACATTCTTTTTGCTAACAATACTGTCACAAACCAATATTGAATATAATTTGAATGGGTATATTCCTTAATAGCATGAAGTAAAAGCTTGACAGACACCCACTTAGCAGAACTGTCGAAAAGAAATAATAAAAAGTTTTGCTTTGATAGGTGACACTTCCTGTCTGAAAAAAATGGATATCGGTTGAACAATTTTGTCTATATGATTATGTCTCTTTCATTGTTGCTTGATATGTATATGAACAAAGACGTTACCATTTTCGTATTAGACCTTGTTTTCAGGAATGAGTAACCACGTGATCATTCCCACTGTTCATGTTAAATGTTCTCTTGTCTTTTGTCTAACGTTTATCCGTCTAATTCTTATTTTGTTATAATACTTCCTTAGAAAGTTATCAACAAACATATTTGAGATGGATATTGTCTGGTAAACTTCCATAAAATGATAAAATATCCTTCCGGTTTATCTACAATAAAAGTAGCATCTTTTCTGTTGATAATTATCCATTAAAACCATCCTGCTACATGCGATATTCTTTTAATGAATAATACACAATTAATGAGAAAGAGAGTAGTCAAATAAGAGGTTTATATCAAAAGTTCAAGGTCGATTTTGATTAGTTATAAATGTTCGTTTGTTTTTGCTTTTTGTATTTTTTTTCAGTTCAATTATGAATTAAAAGAATTCTGGTAATTATTCGAAATTTTTGGCGGTAGAAAGTTTCCACGTCTGACATGATTTTTGTTATGTTTTCTTTTGTTGTGTTTTTTTCTATTTGTTCTTATCGTGTTCGTCCGGTTTTTAATTTGTTATTGTGGGATTTCTTAATTTTATTGTTATAATTATTTGTGTTTTTTCCTGGGGTTTGTTTTGCTTATTGTTGTTGTTTGTTTTGCGTGTTTTGTTTTTGTTGTTGTTGTTGATTGTTTTGCTTGTTTTTGTTAATTTTTTTTCTTGTTTCTTGCGTCCTTATTTAACTAAGCAGCATTTAGTTATTTGCCAGATTGGATAAACGAAACATTTTCATCCATTGTTTTTAATATCACAACGTTCACAATATTATTTTCCTTTGGAATTACTTTAATATTTTGTTAGTCAAAAAGTGTCATTTGCCAATAATTACGAGACGAAAATTGTCTGAAGTCTATTTGGTATTGTTTTATTTGTGTATTGCTTTTTATGTAATTTTCATATGCAATTGGCAATGTCTGCCTCATTTTGGATTTCTTTTAAAATATTAATTCTAAGACTTCTTTGAAATATTATGTTTGATAAAAGTTTACATATCCTTGAAATTTTCACGTGTCTTATTTTCTAATTACTTAACTCACCATAAAAAGATTTACTTAATCTACCAACACCATTTGAAACAAACAGAAACCGGTGACAGTAATGTTTGAATCAACTTGTCAATTTACTCAAGTGGTTTATTTCAAACTTCATCCTTCTACTTTTCAAACTATGCGGTTTCAGCGGCAAAAACATCCAAATATTCTTTACAATTTCTTTAAATTTATTTTTATTTACCTCGATCGCACAACGAAAGTATATGGAGGTCTTCGTGTCTTACACTTCAACATGTAATCAAAAGGAAACTACAATTATTACTATGGTCAATACTCTATTGTTTATAGTCCCAAAGATAATACTAACAAAATACAATCGAATACAAAATAATATCAACCGACAGAAAATACACTGTAAACAATAAACGAATGACTGAAATTTCGTGCAATTGTCAGGTTCAGCAATAAGGTATAGATGTTTTATTTTCTTGGAGTAGACACCAATTTGGTCATATAAAATTTCAAACTAGAAAACAATAGGAAGGGACATAAAGAGTTTAGATGCAAGTGACAAGAGTGTATGAACTGTAATTAAATACCATTTTCCCTTAATATATTGTTTGAAAGTACGACATATGTTATTTTTTTTAATGTTTAATAATATTATTTCTTTCTGTTTTTAATCATTATTTTTGCAATGTTGGTTATATTTATTCAGTTGCGGAATTGCGAAATTTCTGAAAAGACATGTGAAATATTGTGATATTTATTCTATTTACGAAATGACTGCGTTTTTAATTTTTATTTCTGAAATGGAGAGAGAGAGAGAGAGAAAAAAAACATCACGCTTTACAGTAAATTATAACCTTTTTTTTGCAATAAAATTTAAATTTGTTGGCTGTATTAATTATCAAGAAGTTATTGGTGACAATTGAAGCATGAAAAGAACAATCTGGTATTGACTTCTAAAATAGAAAAGACGTTTAAATTTGAGATAACAATAACCATTATATTATATTATGTAAAGCTTTGACATTGTATAATGCTTCTTTTTTATAGTACCAAATCGTTTTACAAACACCAACGGATGAGGGCTAGTCGATTTATGGTGTATACATTTTTCTGTCATATTCATTTTACCATGACTTTGTCTTGGTTTGAGTAGGAACTTTTTTATCCGGAAACTTACTTTCAAATGGTAAAAAATGCATAATCATCCTAAGCAGGCATGTTTTATGAAACCTCAACACGTGTCAATATTTATATGAGATAACCAAATTAAGGTGTCTGAGCATGGAAACAGACAGACACATAAACTGGTCTTCACGAGAATAAAGTCATATTTATTGACTTTCTCCTTATATTATAGCCATATATCTAAAATTATTAACTATTATATAAATTGTTGCTTGCTATGTATATTTCTCCCTATTTTGTCTGTATTTAAGGCCAAAAACGTTTTCCTATGATTCAACCTACAACAGATAAGTTAGCTAAAATTTTGAAATGAAGGAATGGAGTAAGTTTTTTTAAGGTAATAAGTGTCAGGGTGATTCGTACGATTTTATATTAAAGCATGTGTAATTTCTAAATTTACATTCATATCTTCGTTTAAATTGTAATGGGAGAAGACCTCTAATCAGTCGATAATTGTCCTGAGTAAGGTAAAACATACTATCATGTTACGCAAATGTAAATTAACTTATGCCAAAATGTTTGAATTAGCATCATCTATTAGGCGTCTGTCTGAAACCAACACCAGAGTCACCCAAATTAAGATGCAATGCATACAAATACATTTCAAACAGGAGATCAAAAAGTTTAACCCCACGGTTTGTTTAAAATTTACTTCTAGTAAATTTGGCGCTTCTAAATCCACGAATCAGTTCATTATTGACAATACAGAAGAACTTTTGCTTATATATCGTATATGAATTAAAACAAAACTAATGTATTAACAGACCTAATCAATCAATCCTGTTTGTCTTACGGTGTATATGTTCTCAAGTCCTAAGGCCCATTAGCATATTCCCTGTTTAGGCAAATATTATGAAATTTAAAATAAATTTGTTGAACTAATGCATTATAGTGTACCGCGTCTCAACACGAGTTGTCAATTATCCATATAAATTGTTTACGCAATATTTTTGATGAAAAGATTTTTAATGTAAGAAATGGCTCCAAAACCTGCACAATTAGAAGCCGCACATAATGTGCGTGTTGAGGACGTGTAAACAAAGAGATCATTTAACATCCTTTCAAAATTCCACAAATCGATCAATACTAATATCAACAGTTACTGTTTGTAGTCCCAAACATTGATGACTAGTCTGAACATGACCAAATGTTAGTTTCATTTACCCAGTTACTTCTGTTCTAGTTTTTCATCTCTGTAAAATCATTGTTTTCACCTGCTCTGCCATTTATCTGCTGCGCAGTACAGAAAATTATCATATTCTTTTTATTATTTATGACCTCATGTGATTTGGTAAGAAATAAACACGATTATAATTTTATCTTAGCATTTAAAATCATACAAAATTATAACGTCAGAAACGAGATAACAAGCAGAATCATACGATAGCAGACGTTTCTCAATGGATTGAAATAATATCTATTTATCATAAGTCGCTCGCAAACTCTAGCTTATGAAACGAATAATGTCTGTCAATTCAAGCCCAAATATGTAACTGTTATACAATTTCATTCTTTTACAACGTTAAATGTTTCTACTTAAAAGGATGTCAATCGAAAATGGTCTTCGATACAAAGAGTTACCTCAAGTGGACAAAATTGACTGTGTGTACGAGAGTGCTCACCTTCGAGGACTCTTGGCAACTTACATGTAATTCTGAAAATACCAATACACTTCAGTTAAAACCAACAAACAATCGAAATAGCCATTCACTTATATTTACAAAATGTTATCATGGGTAAGGGCCGACAAAAACGCTTTAGAATTTGATCATTTATTTCATTGTAAGTAGTTTTTAAACTCTTTTCTAATTGTTGATACATTCTTACCAGGAGTGGATACATAAGTGTTAACCCATCGACAATGATGGCTGATATTTGTTTTGATCTTCTCCATGGGATGAGCTTCACTTATATCGACAAACAATTCACCATAATGATTCCGTGATTGGCTTTAACGGTGGCTGAAACGGATCAATGAATGAAAAGAACTTCACTTTTATTGTCAGTCCAGCGATTGTATATTCCTGAAAACCTTTTAGTATACATATTTTTGACGAATCGTTTTCAAATCATTTGTTATAATAAACTTTTTTTAATTCAGTTTTGGTGTTTTACTTCGATTTTTTCATTAACAAGTCTCAAATATAATTTCACAATTTACCAAAATGTTTTGTTTTTCATGTGCAATACAACAGAACCAAAATCTTAACAAAAATGCAATTTCAAATGAAAATTATTCTTTCGTGAATACTTGAACAAACAATTTTGTTCTAAAAAAAACCGCGAATACCAAAAATATGAGTCTTACATCCAAACAAGAATTAATCAAACTAGTTCTTCTGTTCAAAGTGTTTTGAGAATGATACAATTGATTATATTTTGTTTTGTTTATAGGTGATTGTTTGTTTTTATTTTTTTCTTCTGTGTTTTGTAGTAGATATTTTTTTTTATAAAAGTTCGAAATGTAAATGTTAAAATTACAAAAATACTACAGTAAAACCTGAGAGACCACCAGTATATAAAGACCACCTGTCTTACGAGACCATAAATTTGCTATCAGAAGGTCACTTAAGACAGGTTTGACTCATGTAATTATACAGATGGCATTGTTAGGATGCTTACCCTACCGGTGCCCTTGGTCGATGCTCCCAGTTTTTAGTGGAGTCCGAGTTACTCATTTGCTTTTGTTACTTTGTATGTATGATTTTAGTCACTTTATGTTCTTTGTTGTGTATGACTCTTTTATATGTCTGGTCTTTGTCCCTGGATTACATTCTTTTGATTACCGCTATAACCTTGGTTCCCTTGATTACTCTTTAATATTTAATACCGAAATTAGGATTTCATTGAGTTTAAAACCATTGCTTTATTTTTATACAAACTAATTTCTATGTACAAGAAGAGGGAAGATTTACTATAAGAAAGCAAGGTTCATATTCTGATGGCATCTTTTTAAATAAGAAAATCAAGGGAATCAGGATTCGAACGGTAATAAAAAGATCATAATCGTGGGATAACTACAAAAAATACACAATGTATATATATATATACATACATATATTTTCTGTTCGGTTCACCATGGCCGTTACAACAGTTTTAAAATATCTTAATTTTTATTTACAATGTTTGCTAAACGAATATAAAAAATAAGGCATCTTGCTTCATTAATCATTTCGTTTCGTACTTTCAATCAAATGTTATATTGTTTTACGATGACAAGGATTTTCCTCTGATATCGATTCAACTATGCCTTTTTGTAATTTAATTGATTTTTGATTTGTCATTAAATCTGATATTTATCTTGGCTATTTTTACTATAATTATAATTATTATTGTTATCTTCCTGAAATATTTTAATGGTGTGTGTGGTAATTGTTGTGTATTAAATAATGTATAGAAAGGCTCTTTTTATGATATAATTATATTCACGTTCTATTCGCACAATCATGCACTTAAATGATATATGTCACTTCATAATTATCTTTTTCTATGTGATAAATGTAGTTTAAGTTAAACATATACTTATTTTCACAACTAAAGGGTATACAGTTATGATGAGTTTGTGTTAACTTGTATTTCATTTAGGTTGGTGGGGAGAGAAAATTCTTGTTCTATCAAAACAGTGAACTACACTTTGGAAGGGTTCTACAAACTGTATTCAAATGTGTTTTTCTTCCCACCGCTGTTGAAAGAAACTATTGATGCTTTGTTGATGAACGTGCGTACTAACTATTTAGTAATATAAATTAATAAAACTAAATCTGTTTTTAAATGTTATTTGGCAATAATATTACAAAATTTGTGATATTCTTATTTGTACCATTATGACATTGACCAGGTGTGACAAGAACCCTCTCAAATTGTGAATTACCCTCTTCAGAGTAGAGATGACAATGGTATGTAAGTGTCATCTAATTTCTACATTGTACTTTCCTGTCAAAAAGCTAACAGCTCGTGAAAATGAGATTGTAAAACTTTAATTTGTAAACATTCAATTATGCTTGAATATAACACCGATAAGCTATCTTCGTGCACGTGGAAATTTCTAAATCAGGACGAGGTTATTGAAGCATGCATCTCAGAATCGTTCCCTTATCCATAATTGGTTGTGGATAAAACTGTTTAGAACGGGCCATAAAGCATGAAAATAATATTATATTTGTTATCAATAGTTCAGGTGGTGAGAGTTTACTTGTTAAATGAGCCGATCTAACAGTATACCGATAATCTGGTTGTATCCTTGAAAAACGAGCTTCTGGAAGATAAAATGTTAATGTTTAACAAAATAATTGATTTTCATTGCAACTTGTTTTAATTGAATTAGAATCATTCCATCTGAACAAATTTCTACCCTATAAAGAATCATATTTCAGTTTCATAATGCATCATTTTTCAGGTCCCCAGAGAGAACATTCACTGTTTACTATTAAGATATTTCATTCATATTCATAAAAGGATTCAGGTGGAGAGATATGCTATCAGCAATTTGGCATTGCGTTGCAAAGTGATAATATATTATATTTAACTTTCAGCTTCCACGGTAATAACAAGTAATTGCGATTGGAAATTAGTGGTAAATTGAAAAAAAAAAGTTTTTTTGGGGTTAAGCTTAATTTTCATTTGTTTTCAGAGTGCATTCTGTTTTAAAAGTGTTCGCGAAGATAATATTATTACAGAAGACAAATAACACAATGACTGTTTCTAAGAGAAAATGAAGTCTAGACGAAACAGATTTGCATCGTCGTCAACGAAAATAGTATTACACGATATTCAGAGCAGTTGACGTCGACATGATTTACCTTGTTAAATTCAATTGAAGTTAATAAAGACATGGTAAAGAACCCACTAGAAAAATATTTTGGTTCATATTTTTTTTCGTTTAGACGCACCGTTTCACATATCCATATTTGATTCATCAAACTATTATAAATTGTTTTGTTTATCTAGATTTCCAATTTTAGAATGTTTATTGTGTCTGCGTTCCACTAAAATATTTTGCGGATTTGGTTGACACGGTGGGCGACTAGTGGGAAAGTGGTGCTGACTACAGCCGTCTAACATAGACCAGTCCTGCATGCTTGTCTTTATCGTTTTTCGTAGATCGTATTTTTTTCATTCTTGTGGAGTAAACTCCTGTTTCTAAAGAAAAATATTCTGTTTGCATTTGTTTTACTCTGTTCACATTGTATTTATAGTTGAAAGTAGTGTCAGTCCCCGTGCAGCTTTTATACAAAAGCGTTTAAACTATACGGAAATATTTCTAGTATCGGTATATCGTCAAGAAACCCTTGATAAAACTTTGTACCCATTCAAAAGACAAAAAAAATATGATATGAATATTGAAATTATTGTTTTAACCGTTAACGTTCCAATTTTTACTTTAATTCAAATTATTTGTTAATCTTTAAAAATGGGATTCTGTTTTTAAACGACATTTTGAAATTCTTCGGAAGGGTTGTCAAGTTAATATGGGTCAAACAACGAGACTTAACCTTAACATGCTTAGCTTAACAGATATGACAATTCTAATCTGAAGTTAAACAATGGATTTTACTGACCTTAACTGTATTACTCATCAAAGCTTTAAGGAGTTCTTACTTCATTATCTTTTAAAAGATCAAAATTCACCACATAAAACCCCATTTATTAAATTCGACAACCCAAGTATTCATCAACTTTAAGTATTAATATATATTTTAAGACTTCCTTTGGTAAAATCCTTTTCACAAGCAGGAAAATAGCTTCCTGGCAAGGAGAATTATGGACAAAATTTACCGAGCGTTTTCTGTTGCATACTAATTGAAATCCATGCAAAGAATATCACCAGAGTCGTGTGAATATAAAGCTTATTTGGCTAACAATAACAACACGTGCTCGCTATTAGCGAGCAATAAATTACTAGGCTTATTACGAGGGGATGTAATGACTCCTTTTTCCACGCATTGCTTTTCACATGATATATTTTCTATAGGATTATGGCCGCCATGAAATTAGTATTGCATTGATTTAAGGTCGAACTGGAATAACGGTCTGAAAGTGATTTCCGTTAGAGAGTTATACCATGCTTAAGCCTCATATCAATCAATTAAGCCTTGTAATTTTGAAATGGATTATTAAAGAATAAAAGGAAATAGTTAGTACAGGCTTTCACTTGATTTGTTTATACGACCTCTCGTATAAACAAATTAGAAACACTTCTTGCCCAGAAAGCTTTATATAAACGATTTCTATTTAAACATCTTTCACTTAACATAATGGTTTAGGCTTTATTGGCATTAGAAGTCTGGAGTTGGCTTAAAGATCTCTTATTGAAAGACAGCATTTGGATCTTTATTGTAAATTACGTTTGCAATCAGATCAAAATGTCTTAACAGCAATCACCAGAAAGGAACTCCGTGTAAATTAACTGTAGAGGACCATATCTTGTCATTCAAGTTGTCTTCGAGTATTTTATAATAAGACATCAATAGAAAATCTGGCTAGAAGTTTCTAGTGTGAGACGGTTTGC
Source organism: Perna viridis (assembly GCA_037379345.1). Classification (NCBI taxonomy): domain Eukaryota; kingdom Metazoa; phylum Mollusca; class Bivalvia; order Mytilida; family Mytilidae; genus Perna; species Perna viridis. The sequence goes on along the minus strand of CM074512.1, from coordinate 43,452,598 downwards.
ATCTACAAAGATCATAGACCAGATAATTCAAATTACCATCCTGATTATTACAATGTTTCCTGCATCTTAGAATCTTTCTTTTTCTTGTAGTAAAATAGGTATCCGACACGATAGAATAAAAATATTCAGACTTTCCAGTGCGTACGAACACTTTCATCTGGAAGATTGACTTAGCAAAAAGTACGATTTCATTTAACTTATTTTCGTAAGTACAATCTTGAGTACATTGGCTGGTGTGTGGTTTAGAAGCTTTCAACAGAATGATAATAGTTACTAGTGATAGTTGTGTGAGTTAAGGTTTGTTATAAGAGTAATCAAGGGAACCAAGGTTATAGCGGTAATCAAAAGAATGCAATCCAGGGACAAAGACCAGACATGGAAAACAGACATACACAACAAAGAATATAAAGTAACTAAAATCATACATACAAAAAGCAACAAAAGCATATGAGCAACTCGGACTCTACTAAAAACTGGGAGCATGGACCAGGTGCACCGGTAGGGTAAGCGTCCTCTGCTTTTCTAGAAACACCCGCCGAGTTGCCCGTTTTAGTGATTATGCTTTCTATCCATTTGCCTGTCCTCCTAGTTTCTTTTGGTAACTCTTCTGAATCAGCTAGTTGGAATCCAAAGACATTTGCATACATTCTTAATCAGATGATGCGATTTTTCAATCACTATTTCGTATATCCATCTGAACGACTTTTGGGGTTTCATATATGGTTTCTGGGGATGAGAGTGGGGGATATCACCTAGTGAATTTTGCTCACAGAATTTTTTTCTTTAATATTAAATACATTTCAATGCAAGATTCACTTACAATGAATAACTAACTCAAGGACATCCATAAACATTTGATGAGTAAAGGGTTTTTTTTTTAAATTCATTAAGAACAATAACAGAATGACTTCAGCGGGGGTCACAGGATAGATATTACAATAATGAAAGTACATGAATTTTCGCTGTAACTTATAGCAACTGTAGGTTTTTATTTTATATTTGCCAATGCAATCATCTGTAAAAAAAAAAAAAAAGCATTATGGATTATACAATTTATTGTCTTTCTTATTGTTCTAACCTAATCATTCTTCTCATTATTATGTAGTTGTCAATTACCTAATCATTACTCATACTACGAATATGCCATGAAATTTACGTATAAAAGTATGTGAAAGCTGAAAGTTTTTCAGTTAAGAGTTTAACCATGCAACAACGCTATTTCATATATGTACCTAATAAAATGTGCATTAAATTGTTTGTTAAGCATCTGGTAGCTTTTGTTGTTTTGTTAATCTTAACCAAGTCATATCTTTGCAGATGAGAACAAAACTGTGCAACACCACTATTCCACATATGTATCCTTGCATTGCATCTGCCAATCCTTTTGATTATCTCCTCAGAAGAACAAAACGCAGTAGGAAACTGAAGAGGAATCGAACATTCCTTTCTTGACCGGTCCTCTCGATAGAGATACATCCATATTATGAGTGATTTTGACACTTTGTGATAGTCAACCAGCTGGACATTCTTGATAGCTGTGTTTACACACCTTCTATAATCTTTATAGATAATGCAGTCAGCCAATTTTAAACAAATTTGGTGTATCCCACAAGCCAACTTATAGTTAACGGCCAAACACTAGAGATTAATAGGTTTGTCTAAGATTGGGAAGCTGATTAGTTATCAACATTATTCGGGTTGCACATTTGTCCGCGAATAAAATCCGTTTTACGTCAATTTCATATTCATTGTATAAAATACTGATGTGTCATACATTATGTGTGGATTGTTTTCTATGGTACTTAATTAATAAGGATTTTTAAAGATAATGACATATTTACGTCTTGCATTCTGGACTTCATAAGAAAATCGTTTTGCTTTTTCGCCAACATTTTTGCAAACTGGGGAAACATAATTCATCAAAACGGCACGATTCAAACGCTTTGTTTTAACCTGTTTCTTTAAATCATACCAACATGTGATTTCTTTGATGGTAAATGGAAATATTTATGTATAAGTGTTTGTAAGAATTAGGCAAAATGGGAAAAATCAGAAACATGTACGTCATAACCCCACCGGTCTGACAATAAAATATCATCCAAGGATGTTTTCCCTATTTGAAAAGACCATTTCTTAATCGCTGCATCACTGGCTTACTTAGAAAATTTTCAATAGAATGTTAGAAAAATGAGGTTTTTAATAGAGTTATCTGCCCTTGAAATGTTGATTTTCAGTACATTTCAATGAAATTTTAAATCAATGCAGCAACATGTAATGGAAAATGTTGTCTTTGCTCCTTGATTCTGATGGTGCAAATAGTCAAATTACACTATCGAATGATCATACCACGTTTAACCCACTGCCTGATTCTTACAGATGCTGACACTTTAAAATTACTAGAGTATAGAAAAGATAATATATACTTAAATAAAATGACCATGTAATAGTGTGATAGTGAACAGTGTTAATTTATTCGAGTCCTCTAGGTATTTCCATCCTCGTGAGTTCTGTACGCTAATAGGTCATAAAAAGAAAATATATCCTTTAATGCACGAAAACATGATTATTTGTCAGGGATTGAAGTAGTTATAGGACTCGTGTTCATGCTCGTCATTTAACAATTCCTCTGCCTTGCAAATCATGTCTGGTCAATTATATTTTATAACTTATAATGGATCATGTATCGATGAAAAAACAAGGTAACTAATAAAACCATACAGAAGATGACAGGATGATCGAGGGCAATGAATATGATCTTTCATGCACAGAGACCGAATTGTATTCAAATGTTAAAACATTTTCTCTGTATTCTGTAACTTATTAAAAGTCTCGATAGTATATTTCCAAGTTCGACCTTGAACACCGATCATTACACCAAATAATTTTTATAATAATGCTTCGTCAAATTGTAGCGTAGTTTACTGAGTCTATCACATTTGGTGAAAACAAGACCTTTTACATTAGAGATGCAGGGGTACAGCATATGTACCATACTGATAATAAAAAAAAACATGTTCAAATAAACGGCGGGTTCTTTCATGAAACAACCAGTTAACAACTATAGTCTAGATTAGACAAAAAGTTAAAAATTCAATATTTAGCCAGTGGTCACCAAGATTCTGAACACTAAGCTTGCACGTCATTAACAATGCAAAGAGAGACTCCTTTGAAAAATTATTTAATTACTTATACAAAATAAATGGTAGCACTCGTACACAAAAATGACCTGCTGAGTTAAAACACGCGAATTGCATATCGAAATTTGCAACATTTAAATATTTTTGTATCGAGAAAGAAAGCGTTAAATTGTTTTTGCAAATAATCATTGAGTAGCTTTAGATAACTATTTCAGTATAATAGTTCTTTTAATTCATTTCTATCTTTTAACTTGTTTAATAAAAAATCAAATACTTATATTATGTTATAAAAGGTGGAAGATATTGTATGGAATCTCCATCGGCTTCGAACAAAAGGAGACTTTTATATAACTTCTTGTACACGGGTACATTTGTTAGTTCGAATCTATGTAACAGTATTTGACATGCTATATAGGTCGTATTATGCCTTCTCAAAAGTCCGATAAAAAATGCCGATTCTTCTTGGTGGTTCGGCAGGTTTGTAGTTCCACAATCCATTCTGTTCTATATGTCGAATTTTTAGACACGTATAATACTTAATAATCATTTAGGTTCTTGTGGTTTGATCTGTTTTGTTTGACTTATATGCAATCAGTTATACTTAGTTTTTTATCAAATGACCAAATAATATCCGTAACTACTAATTTAGGCTCGTCTAAACAAGACTTACAAACTACATGTATTACGATTGTAATTGTTATTAGTTCTTTTGCAAGCAACGTTAACGCATCAATTGGATATTCATGTGACGTTTTATTCAGAGATATTACTTATGACGTTGTACGACAAGACGTTCGTTTCCCGGCACAACGAACTTAGATTATACTTTGATAGATTCAATACCAATGAAGATTGCTTTTCCAAAAACCGTATGGGAATATTACCACTGGTAAGCTTTCAAAAATGTTAATTTAATTTCATATATTTAAAATCTTTTCCAAATACTTAATGGGAATATTACCACTGGTAAGCTTTCAAAAATATTAATTTGATTTCATAATATATTTTACTGATTATTGATATTTTATTACAAGTAAATGTCACATGAACTTTTTTTTCTCACTTTTTAGTGAGGAACCACAGTGGAGTGTCCTATGGTGGGTGTACGGAAAACCAGAATCCAAATGTCCAACTTCTGTCGATGTGTTTCAGGTATAGCAACTTAAGAGTATACCCGAATGTTACGTTTTTATTGCAAATGTTTTGGCGGTATATACCGTTGATTATTAACAAGTCGGTTAGATACAATGAAACCGATATAATCTTATAAATCATTGTCTAGTTAATATTTCTTCATTTTTTTCAATTAACAAAATTATAAAGTTTGCAAATAAAGTTCAAGGGTTGAATTATATGTTTTGTGCCACCACTGTGTCATTATAGTTATAAGCATAAAAAGAGGAACCTAAATGTATTTTAATTCTATTTTGTAGGTTGTGGCTTTCTACTTATTACTTCTCTGTATCATCTGTTTCTTGATTCAGAGATTCGTTGGCATCAGAAATAAAGGTAATATTATTTATTGTCAGAAATAAAAGAAGCTAAAGACAGAATGAAAGAAGATATATAAACTCATCTATTTCGAATCATTTTTAAAGAGTTCTTGAGTAGTTTATCCCTTATACAGCAAATCTTAAATAACATTGTTTGTTACCAGGAGTCAGTGTTACTCCTTATTTTTTTAACATTTCAGGATATTGCAGGAACGACAGAATAACAAACGGATGCGATGGTGATTTTAAAGAACTCCTCAAAAACATGTAAGTTCGCCAAATTTTCTTAATATTACAAGTGTTAAATCGGTGGAAACGGAAGGCTGTAATTAATGAAATTATTTTTGTATCAGTAAGTTCTTTACGAAATTAGAAAAGAAATACAAATGTAGTTTAGTGGTAAAAATAAACATTAATTCAAAAACAAAAACCTAAGGGTAATTTCATATTGAAAGTAAATATTTTCATGATCTAACAGGCTCAACATAAAGCAGTTTTTAAGGAACATATACGCCTTCGCTTACTTGCTCTTAACCCTATAAATTATTTCTATATAGAAACGAAAGAACTTTGAACTTTACCCTTTAATTGTTTCTATAGATACGATAGAACTGTAACTCATTTCGTATACATGTATCCAGTACATAGTTTTTTATTCCTGATTTTATTTGTATTCTAAATTTTTGCTGCACGTATTTTCACAGGGATTTGAATAACAACAACAGGTTTCAATCGTATGATTATCCAATGGACCGTCGTGAAAGGTTCAGACTCCGCAACAGAAATCCAACATGCCTACACATTTGAACTTTAAATGGATTCTTTACAGTGATTTAACACTTATTTTTCATTCATTTCTATTATGTTGTTTTAATGCAATAAATAAAAAAAATGTTAGTTGTTCGTTTCTTTGTTTTCTGTCTGCCTATTTACATGAAGAGTCAAAAAAGGTTTATAATTCTTCGTTTAATACTCTGTAGCTTTTTATCAATACCAATATCCGTGAAAACGACCACAGGCCTTCAACAAAACTCAAATGACTATCAGATTGTAGCGTACATAATCTGACGGCTTTGGTTCCTTTCATTTGTTTAATTATGGTAAATGTCAACGCCAAAGTATGACATCAAGATCCAAATGCATGCCCTAAACGTGAAAAAAGAAACGGAGGCGATCTACAGTGTAGCCAACAGAATAAAACACAAATATAACTGAAGATAAGAAAAACAAGACAGCAGAAAAAAAAAGACTGAGCACTTGTGAAACGGACTCCTTCAAAGAACCGGGAGTGACATAATTTGCTCCGGAAGGGTAATTTTGTCCTGTTCTGACAGCGGCACCCGGCATATTGTAAGTGAGTAAAATCTTGTAAGAGTCTGGCTATAATAATACAGCTCTCCGATATACTTTGCCAAGATGGAGCCTCAAAGAGGTCCCATAGAAAAAAAAACAGCAATTCCATTTGCGATTCATACCTGCCCGAGCGATATCATATTACATTAGGCAGCAACAATCTGATTTTCTTAGAGGGAGCTATAGATTTTTTTCTGAGGCAAATCTTTTTGTCTGTACCAATGAAACAAACAAACAAACAAACAAAAAAAGACTACAGAAAAAAAACTTGTAGGGTAGCAAAAGCTGAAAAAAAATACGGAACATCTATTGAGCTGTTGATAAATCGCGTCCTAGTAAAAGGATAATATTATTGAAACAGATGAAGCTTTGATGCAAACATGATATTTGCCTCTCATTTTCTTGTCAGTCTTTTTTTTGGCATGCATCGGCTAGTTCGTACACGTTCTAAACACAACGACACTTTATTCTTTTTTATCATTAATATATTTTTGGTAAATTTTATAAAACATTTTTTTCTGCCTTGTGTTTAACCAAAGTAATTATCAATATATAAAACCCACTACCCCATCCGCCAGAAAATCAAATGGTTGCTGCAAGTTATAATCGGAATAACATGTTGTGAAGGATTAAATTAAGTAATGTTAAAGTACAATCGCATCTCCTTTTGAACATTTTTGGTGGCAAGAATTCATCTGTTAATCAAATTAATTACGTAAACTAGGGTGGCTAAGTCTCTCGTCCGACCCATAGAATGTACACATCCACCGAGTATTTATAAAAGCGAAAATCAAGATAAAATATGTTGAAGGGGAGGTAATGCTAAGTGAAAATACGAACATTTTTTTACCTGTAGTTCACGTTTTTACTTGTTGCTCGATGAAATTTAAATAGTCATATATATACTATTTATGTAAAAGCATTAATACATTTTCCACATGTTTTATAATAAAATCTTCCAGAATCTTTAATTAGCATGGACCTGTATTTACTTAAAACATTTTTCTTACATGACTAGCTTCTTTATGTGTCTCTGTGTGTTGATAATGTTTTTTTTTCCTTATTACATTTTCTTATATAAAAATCTTTTTCATTTTTTTTGAACTTCGTTCAAAATCCCTGTTCCGGACTCCTGTTTACGAGTTTGGTCTGTGTATTACAATCGCCAGCAACGATAATGACTTCCGGTTGATTGCGGCAGATTCAAAATTGTTTCCAAGTGATAAAACCTGCACAAAACAATATAAGTGTTTAAATTTGCTGTGACATTACATTTGACACATCTTTCAATATGCTGTTATTTGAGTTTGTCGGCCTGAGTGCAGGATAAACCCCAGTAAAGTATTATCTATCGCGGCGAACATGTCGCAACTGGTTTTCTAATCTGTCAATAAATAATCGGTGCTTGAAGGAATCGTCTAAGAACTACAAATTGTTAACAACATTGAAGGTGAGAAAAAAATAATGGACAGCCATTTAGATATATTAAAACACCACATTGCATTTCCATTATTCAAATAACTGTAGTGTAGAGCACACCATTCCGATCTGAAAAAAAAACAAACTTGTTTACATTTCAGTTATTAGGTTTATATCCAAAGATTTTCATTGTATTTTGCCTGCAGAAACACTGAAAAAATATATATATTACAGTACTGCCTTGTTAGCCAGGTTGCAATGACAGAATTTAATAGACAATAATTCTGACTTTGTATGCTTTAAACAGATATGTAACAGTTATATTTTCATTGAACAGTGGTAAATTCATGCAAGGACTTATTAAGCTCTTTCTCACAAGAGCCATAAATTGCATTCCAGACTGTACTGAAAAGCTGCAGTAAATGTGGATGTGTGTACCATGATACTAATATGAGGAAGGTCAAACCTTAAACGCTCCCGAAAAATCATATGAATTCAAACACCTAAATATTATCCTGTCATAAATTTTGTAATTGGTAAAATATGTAATGATATATGGTTTTTATTGTCCTTATGCTTTTGCCTATTGTCTTAGTCTGAAATATGTATGGGCCGAAATGCCCAGCTTTGGTAAAGAACTGTGGGTTGTCATGGTCCGAAATGTCTTTGGGTTAGAATTGTCCAGTATCGATTATATAATTTTCGTGAACATTCGGGTGCCATGTTTTGACCATCCCTAGCTTAGAAAAAGCTCTGATTTGATTTGTATTTAATCATCGAACTAGTTTATGGTTCCTAGACTGGTATGGTCCTCTATTGCATTTACTAAGTAAACGAAAATGAAGCTGCCATTATACCTTTTTAAGCTCCCAATTTAACATGTGTCAAACTGGATATTGATGCTCTTTCTGCCCATAAATATGCAGGACCCAGTTGATAATACAGCCATTTACGCGCCCTTAGGGAGCTTATCAGACACTTCACTTCATTTTGGCATACCTTTTTTTATGTTTTTGGATGATCTATACAAAAATGATATGGAGAAATTCCTACATGTACTGATTGGGCATACTTCTGATCTTAGTAACACATTCCAGACATAGAAAAGTTATAGAAATTGACCACCAGCCCAACATGCATAGCTGGTAAAAATGCTGCTGGGCTTGCAGAATTTTGCTGATATTACAATGATTACTATAGAAGTTCATTAAAATTTTTGAGCTCAGGATTGTTGTCAGAAATTTTTATGGTGAATACTGTTAGAAGTATCATAATTGAATGTTTTGTCAAACTTAGTTCAAAGTTAATAGTACATCGCCAAGACTTTTCTTTTGTTCATAAGTTTACTAGCTACATGAAGTTGCATTTAAAATTTGAGCATTTTGTGACTGTTCCTTTTTTACCTCCTTTTTGCACTTGTATATGTATAATAATATGCTACTACTTTAATCTATCTCTGTAAAAGATTGATTGATGGATTGATTGATATCCTTTTTGCATTTGTAAAATTATGGTGCAAATAGTCTAGATACATGTAAACAAAAATCTTTCTATAAATATACATTTATATCTATTCATGAACATATTTTCTTTGTTTGAGAAGGGACTTCAAGTAATGATAAGTTCCTCTGTCTAATTCTATGACATTTAAATCTGTGTTGAGGAGGTAACTGGAAACTCAAGATACAGGGCCTCAATAACTCAATAAGTTATAGATATAGTGAAATGCTGTCCATACATGTATTTTTATAACTGATGTCTAGATCAAAATAATACTGCCTGGTTTTATTAACGTGAAATATTATATTGATGATTTTGACACTTAATGTATTATATTTCAATGAGCAAATTGTTTTTATGAAACATTTTTCAATCAAGAAAATATATATTTTCTAGCTTTTTTCATCAAAACTTGCATTTTCCCTCGTAATCAACCTGGTCTCAATATATTATTAATGATACATGATAATCCATTCAACAATAAATTAAACTATGTATTCTAGAGCCATGGATGATGAGACTACAGTTACATCCTCCTACATGTTCAGAGGTGTGGAGTACATTGTTACTATGGTTGTACAGGGAGGAAGTACTTTATCTGTTGAGGTTGAGGATCGACTAACTGCTGATCAATGGAGGGCAACTTTTGATTCTGCGTGTAAGTTACTGGTTTAACTGTAGTATAAAAATGTACTAAATACATGTAGTGGGCAGTTTGTATATGGTTTTAACATACATGCAATTTCAAGTATTTTAGTATTAGTGCATCAGAGATAGAAATGTAAAATTGTCTTGTTGTCGACCTGCATGTAATGTGAATTGGGGTAGCTAATAACTTTTTTCATGAATTATTCGCGTTTTCTCTTGAGAAGCATGATTAATCTTAGTGTAGATAATATCATAATTTTAATCCTGGTACATTTACATATGACCCAGAAAAGGAATGAATTACCTTGTTTGTAAGTACTTGCTAGTTACATGAAGTTTTTAATTCATATTAACTATGTGTAACTACTTTAGTTGTATGTACAATGTACTTATTTAAATTTTGTTCATTAGTGAAGTTTGGAATTCATGGATTATGTATGGGAAAAGCTTGTAATTGCAAATCTAACAATGGAAACCAAACATTTCTTGCACAGTATTTGTTAAATCTAATATGCCAAATCAAATTTAAGGTCCTCAAATAACACCTATCATAAACCTTTCAATATTTTTTAGATGTAGAGGATTTGACCCATAAAACAGGCAATTTTAAACAGTTCCACATATTTGTTAGTATGTTGGAGTCAGCTGTTACTCAGGTAAGGTAATTCATGCTACACTGTTTTTAAGATTACTTTTATATTCAGTCCATTTATAAAACTTTTTCTGATGGAAGGCGATAGACTTGTAAAGTAGACAAAACATTATGTAAGGCATAAACTGAACATTATTAGCAAAAATATGAGGTACACATGTAAAAGACGTTTTATCAAAGTTAACCACTCTTTATTATAATTAAACAACAAATATTAAGTTGTATCATTCCCTGACACCATAATGTTGACTTCCAGTCCACTTCCTGTGAAAATATTCATTTAGATATGATTTTGACAAACTTTTTGTGAATAACTGTATCCCATTTGCTGATATATTCTATTTTCCGATGTTCAGTTTCACGGTAAAATTTGTGATAAGAATTGGGAAAAAGTTATGTGTTTTGAAATAATATTACAATAGACAATATATTCAATTAATGATATCCAATTACTTGGAGTGTACTGTATTACATTAACATTCAGTTAATTTTTTATTGAGCAAGTAATACAACATGTGAGGGGGTTACACAACACCTAAGGGAAATAACTCTGTAAAAAAATCAGCAAAACATTTTATTTGAAGAAGCTACTACATGTATGTGTTCATTGTGTGAAATTATTCCCATAAAACATGTTTTAAAATTTGATGAAAATTTTTTATCAAAATAAAGCACTGAATAAAATTTCAAGAAATTTAAATGAGCCAAATAAATTTTAGAGAAGGTGTTAGATGTTAGATACCCCTTAAAGTGATTTCCTTAGGGTCTTATAGCATCATTGCAATGTGCTATATTAAATGGTCTTCCTAAAGATTGTGTTACAAATAATGCTATGATTGAAACCAGAAAGATGCTATTCAAATTCTGCAGTTTACCAGGATGCTATCTGAAAGTTCAATTAAGAACAATGATTTAGACTGGATACATATACATTTGTCTCTCTCATTAAAAAGTTTTCCAATTTTTTTTTTATTAAACTTTTAAATCTTATTCTTTTTATTACAGTCAAGTGAAAGTGTTTCTCTGGATCTCTTAACCTATGCTGACTTAGAATCACTACGGCAACGAAAAACAGGTAGTGCACCCAAACAATCAATTCATACAGGGAAGACTGCTTCCTTGAACTCTAAGCGTTATCTTATTGTGACATATACTGTAGAATTTGATAGAATACATTATCCCTTGCCTTTACCATACATGGGAAAGCCAGACCCGAGAGCTTTACAAGAAGTGATACGACAGCAGAGGAACGAAATAAAGGCATTAAGACAACAGGTAACTTATACATGTAGGTCTTATCAGAAAGTTGTTTGAAGCATGATACCAGATAACATAAGATTAGTTATTTGAATATACAGTATGGGCTAGTAGATTAAAATGTTGACACTGGCTGATTGTGGTCAGTAAACTTATCTACTTTTAGACTTATTGGGAACAAACAAATAGAAAATTTGTGGAAAAAAATTATATTATGGACCTTATGTGGTAGCTCTAAAACATAAAATATGATATTACTGATACACATACCAAATACAATTACTTAACCCATTCAAATAGAAAAGGACCGTGAGTATCTACTAAGCACAACATTATGACAAGAACTTATTCTATTAACATATCTACATCATATAACAAATATGGCCACACCATGTACTATCTTTATTTTTCAAAATTTAAAATATAAGATTTTGCCATACCTCTATGTATGAAAAAAAATAGTTTTTTGACCAGGACTATGCTTTATTTACATAGGGTGGAGGTGACCATAAACACAGCAACAGAGAGTTTGAAAAACTACAGAAAGAGTAAGAAGCACTTATATTGTACATTTCCTTACTGTTTAAATACTCGAATTCCACTTTTGGTATTGAAGGGTTAAAAATCATATAGAGTACATCTGTTCTAGTGTTGTTTCCATGCTTCATAAGAACAGTGAAACTTCTGTGTTGAAGTCCAACTCCTTTCAGACCAAAGGTTTGTTCACCTTAGGCACACATTCAGTTTGCACAAGTTAAAAAAGCATTGAAACTGACAAACATAGAATTCAAATAGTCTGGTTTAGTCAGGTTTCTGGTTTATCAGTAATCTGTACTTTTTCCCTTTCATCCTGTTGACAGATGGTTTTTTTTTATCTCTCATACACTACAAGCTATTTGAAAATATCCGTCAAAACATTGTAAGCATTTACTCCTTCTTTCAAGTTTTGAATGAAAATGATGTCACACACAAACAGTTTGGTGTTGCATTACTCAATTTTTTGCTAAAAGTACTTTGAAATGATAAAAAATGCTATTATTAGATAACTGATAACCAAAAAAATAGTTACTTTCAATTTTGATATTGTCAGAACTTGTACGCACCATTTAAAAATTGAGGACAATCTAATATTTATTTGCTCCTCAGGTAAAATGCTAACTATGGATCTGGTATATTAATTTTGGATTTATTTATTTATTTATTGGTTTCTGGCACATGATTTTGTAACATTTCAGGCCAAAAGCTAACCATAACAAAAACAATCTCAACCCTTTCTGAAACTTACATTTCTTCAGTATCATTTCAGGTAGCTCTGTATCAGTAGTAGCAATGTTTTTTATATTTTACAGCTACAGTTTATTGTTAAAAGAAAAAGAAGAATTAGAAGCTGAATTTCTCCATTTTCGAAGAGAAGTGAAAACAACCTCAGCTGGTGCTGCAGTCAAAGAACTGAGGATGCTTAAAGTTCTTACGAAGAATTTGGAGGAAGATTTAATGAAAGAAAAATCTCGACATCAAAGATCCACAAGTAAAAGAAGTCAGGAGTACAGAGACTTACTGGAAGAAGTAAGTGTTACATAATGTGCTTTTAATTATTGAAGACCATCTTTAGATTCCATAGGTTGGTTTTCTTTTGTGCTTTCTTTCAATTTCACTTCATATGCTTCCCCTTTCTGACATTCAAGCAGTAAATGCTGCTACATTCAGTAATAGAGGCAGCATTATTGACAGAATATATGCCTTCCTTTACAATATTCTTTTTAATATCCTGTTCTTATAAGTCAAACATCGCCTTTTAGTTTTACAATAAATGGTACATGTAATTGTATTACAATTTAGGAGTCATGATGTGTTATTCTGTTGTATAAATTTTTCTTTCTCCAAAAAAATTCACAAAAGATTGTCAAAACATATTGACATATTGCTTAAAATATTGAATTCTACTTAAAAATTTTAATGTTAGAAAAAAAAATCTCTTAATTTATTCATATTTTACAATAAAATGGAATATTTTAAATTTTAGGTGGAAGAATTAAGAGCCTCTGAGAGAAATTTAAGAATAAGAGTTAAAAACTTGACAAATGAATTAGCAGTTTATAGAAGGTAAAATTTGACTTGGTCTATAGGTATCAGAAGGTAAGCTTTGACTTGGGTCTATAGTATCAGAAGGCAAGCTTTGGCTGGGTCTATAGGTATCAGAAGGTAAGCTTTGACTTGGGTCTATAGTATCAGAAGGTAAGCTTTGACTTGGTCTATAGGTATCAGAAGGTAAGCTTTGACGGGTCTATAGTATCAGAAGGTAAGCTTTGACTTGGTCTATAGGTATCAGAAGGTAAGCTTTGACTTGGTTCTATAGTATCAGAAGGTAAGCTTTGACTTGGTCTATAGGTATCAGAAGGTAAGTTTTGACTTGGTTCTATAGTATCAGAAGGTAAGCTTTGACTTGGTGTATAGGTATCAGAAGGTAAGCTTTGACTTGGTCTATAGGTATCAGAAGGTAAGCTTTGACTTGGTTCTATAGGTATCAGAAGGTAAGCTTTGATTTGGTCTATAGGTATCAGAAGGTAAGCTTTGACTTGGTTCTATAGTATCAGAAGGTAAGCTTTGACTTGGTCTATAGGTATCAGAAGGTAAGCTTTGACTTGGTCTATAGGTATCAGAAGGTAAGCTTTGATTTGGTCTATAGGTATCAGAAGGTAAGTTTTGACTTGGGTATATAGTATCAGAAGGTAAGCTTTGACTTGGTCTATAGGTATCAGAAGGTAAGTTTTGACTTGGGTCTATGGGTATCAGAAGGTTTTTTTGTACATGTCTTAGTAAGAATTCATTCAAAAAAGGTCAATCATATTTTTTATGTAACTTGTAAGTTAGCTTTATTGATGTACTTAACAATGATTTTTTTATATTTATCATTTTAGTAAAATAATTTATGATAAAGGTTTTTATAAAATGTGCTGACAAAAGAAGAGTTGTCTTCGCCTAAAAAGTATATTTATGCATTCTATAGATTTTTTTCTACCACAGGAAGGTAAGGTAATTTAAAATTTTGGTTAATCTTATTACTTGAAAGCATTTCTAACATTCAAGTATGCAGTCTTTCAATCCCTGCATGAATCTTAGTAATAGCTTGTGTCATGAACATAAACTGCACTGAAATGCAGATACATAATTTAATTTTATATGTAACATCTCTTCTGAAATTGGATGACATTTTTTATGTTTATCATCTCATGAACGTAATTTTACCATGTAATTGTGGGATCATATAACATTGGTTCTTGATTTACTTGTAAAAATTTAATAATTAGATATTTTAAAATTTAAAAATTATAAGAATGATAGTAAAAACATTTTGGTCTTCTTTGAAATAATCTTAATACATGAAGCACACACTAAAATTCAAGATTATTTTTTTATATTAAATATTTTATTTGAAAACTAATTTTTAATGATAAAAGGTTTATCTTTCTTTTAACTTACTTTCTGTGGTGAACGATTTAACTATTACAAAAGAGACAAAACATAAGAAAATGGTAAACTGTGGTTGTAGGAGAAAAGGAATTCAGTTCTATGTTTAACAATTTTTTTTTATACAAATAAGAACATATTCTCCAATTTGTTTTTTTTTTTTTTTTCTTTCTTTATTTCTTCAGAGACAAAGTAAGAAATCCTTTGCCAAGATCTTCACGACCTCCTGCTAGGGACAGATATAATTCTAGAGAGAGGTCAGTGTCAAGAGAAAGACAAAGTTCAAGAGAGAGGTCATTATCTAGAGAATCTTTATTACGAGACAGATCATGGTCTAGTGATGGAGGACTCTCAGCCAGAGATTCGTCATTAAACAGAGAACGGAGATCATCTCGTGAAAGGAATACATCAGCTAGGGAGAGATCTAGACTCAGTAACCGATCTTCTAATTCATTCAGGAACAGTTTACCCATACCTAGGAGTAGGACTCCTTCTCCTGCTGGTAGGAATTACTTTATATTACAGTGTTTGTTTAGGCTTGGCGTCAATTTCACAAAAAGTCATAAATGTGAAGTTGATCATAAGTAATGATGTCACAACAGAAAATAAAATTGTAACATCATAACTTACAATCAATTTCACATTTTGTGAAATCGACACCAGAATTATTGATTATCATCTATCATCTTAATGGGGAAAAGTGGTCAAGTGTAGATTACTAACCATAATTAGTTTGTTGTTATTTGGTCTATAATTTCATTATGTTATTGATTAGTTGCTAGCAATATTACTTATCACCTTTTCTCTGTATGTAATTTTAAAAGAAAACATTGGAAAGTTTCAGAAAATATCCATTCGCAAATCCTGTACATAATGTTAGTATATTTGTGTGGATAGGAAAATAATTTGATTTCATCACATGTGTGAAAATATGAACAGTAAACTTGTAAGTGAAATATGTTCTTCAAATGACTGTGGTTTAATAAAATGTCATATTCTTATTGAAGCACTTTTAAGGAGTTTTGTTTGATGTTCCAATTATGAAAAATAACAGAAAAACATAAATAGAGAGTTCTAAAGATTTCAATCTTAAATTCTTGTTTTGCGTAGGTTGCTTCATGATTGGTAGTTGTTTAAAGTATATGATTATTGATCCAAATGTGTCAATTTTTCAGGTGCTAGAGTGCCTCGTTTTGATCCTACAGCTTACATTAAGGATCAGGAGAGGAAAAAGAAGGAACAACAGTTAAAAAAGTATGTATAATTTTGTATGAAACAAGGAAGATCATTCCATTAAATCAAAAAAACTAATTTTTGCTAAATATATTAAATAATAATAAATATTTTTTTAAAGTTATGTATTTTGTCTTTATGATAATAAAAAAATTCAATAAGATATTTTATGGATGCCATAACAATTATTGGTTTAATATTGATATACAGAAATATAAAATTTTTATAGAGAAATTTTATAACACTAAATGGAAAAACTTATTTGGACATGTGTTGAATTGCTTGTGCTCTGAATTAAATAAATATTTATTATGATATGCTAAATCGTAAACTTGATGCTTACAATCTATTAAGAAAAAATATTTGTATTCTTTTTTTTTCTAGACAAAGAGGCACAAAATCAAATTTATCAGGATCTGCAAACAGATTTAAACCTTCCCCTAAAAGTCGAGGGGTCAGCAACTACAGTCGTCTTTCTGGTATGTGATTAAAAGTTAAATGGTTTGGTATCATAGATGTGGATGAAGAAGTCTTTGAAGGGGAGATAATGAAAGTTGGAGTTTAATGTGTTGTAATATTTGTAAACACATTAATAGATTTTGATGAAACTTAATACACGTATGAAGATTATAAGGCATCATATGTAGAAGTGCTTTAAGCATGATAATTATTACTTGATGCTTAAAGATATTAACCTAAAAGTTATGCATGGTTCAAGTAGAGGTTATCATTTTAATAGTGATTTCACTTACAGTTCTAGTTTGACAGTTCTATGTTTCAACAATCCAAAATCTTATTGTAGGTGGCAGTAAAAACAGATCACGGACCTCATCATGTAAGTTTTGTTTTTATATCCAGTTTTCAGATGCTATATAGAAATCACCCTGATTGTCTGTCTGTTCCTCTGTCCACATACCTCTCAAATTGCTATACAGATTTTACAGAAATAATGAGAAATATGGTAATAACAGAATAAAAAAATGTGGATGTTACAAACATGATTTAATCTTGCAAAGCTAGGGTTTTAGCTTTTTATGTAAATACAAATACTGGTAAATCATATTCCTTATATATTGACTCAAATTATGTCCCTCCACACTTTGGTGAAAAGACATATTGGTTTGGCTTGTCCATCTGTCCATCATTTGTCAGGGCAACTCTTCTCAAACTACTGAACCAAATTTTACAAATGTGGTATGTAGCAAGAACATCCTATGTAATTGTGCATATTACCAGAAAATTTTCATCCCCTAATTTAGGAGTTATGCCCCTTTGAACTAAGAAATTTGCCAAAATTTCGTTATCAGCACAACTCTGAAACTATCGAACCAAAAATGCTCAAAACAATTTGCAGGACAGGGGGAGACATTTGCTTTTGCTGACAAAAACAAACTTAAGTTATATTACTATTTTATAACTACAAACTATTTGAAGTAATACACTCATACCTTCTATCCATCATTATTTCAAATAGGTTGTAATATTTTCATTGTTATTATAGTTGGTAGTCAGGGTGAATTCAGTGATGGAGGCTACTCAGATTCCTCATATTCACGGTTACACTCCTACAACAAAAACCCAGTTCCTTCACACAGAACAAGATCTGCTAATGCTTATACTTCAAGTCCAGAAATGGTAATATTAATTAATTTTGATGATTTTTTGTGGTGAGTCAGAGTTCTAAGTTGTTGTGTAAAAACAAATGTGTACAGTTATTTTTTTTTATGTTGGATGATGTGGTGAAATAGCATACTAGTCTAGTTTACAATACAAGAGAATAAGAAAGCTGTAAGCAGTAAACCAAATTATAAATCTTTAGTTCAAAGTATTTATTTATTTCAACCTTTTTTTCATATTTTATCTCAACAATGTAAATAAGTAATTATGGTTTACTGAATGTATCAATTTTAATGTAGTTTTTAATAAATTGCCTAATAAAAGTAGTTTGACTAGTACAGACTTATGCTAATTCCATCATACATGTAATTTGTGCTGTAGTAATTACTAACATGCCCGTATTTTTTTAAAATGTAATGGTAGTTACATATATGTCTATGTTGATTGCATCTTTTCTTCTTGCAGCCTCAAAAGTCAAGTCGAAGATGTAAGAGTGAATCAAAAGAATATCCTTTTAAAGGTGTTTTATGAATTTATTGTATCATTACGTAGAACTAAATATTAATAGCTGTGAAAATATCACGGAAGCTGTGTTAATGAGAAGAAACATTTGGATGAAATGGTTTCCTTTAATACATAAATATCAATTTTACCATTAATTAAGATCAGTGCTGAGGACCTATTATTTCTACTTTAAAAATAATACAGAAATGAACTTAGCTACAAGCTACTTCTAGTTGTGCAAGCCTATTTCTAGTTTGTTTTTCCTTAACACAGCACTCCTTTATCCAGTACTCCTGATTCTATATTGAGAACAAAACGACGGAGAAATGTTCAGAACAAAGAAAATTTCGTAGAGAGTGCAGGTGAGCGTTATACCTTGTTCTTGACAAAATGTGGTTTTACATTTCAATTAAAAGATTAATGACATTTGGGTCATATACCAGAAAACTGAGGAATGATGAGACATCTGTGTTTTCTTTTCCCCGTGATAATTAATCTTCCCTGTATTTGTGGTAGATGTTGAAAAAAAAAGGCGCGACTTAATATCCCCAAAAATTTTGAGATATTTCTCCCTGTTCCAAGATCATAAAAATTACATAATGTGAAAAAGTATTATCCATTTAAATGACGCAAAATGTGAAATTTTTCACTCACAATAAAAAAAAAAGCACTTATACTGTATTTAACTTAATGTCAGCATTGCCTCCTATTGAGATCAAGATTTATATTATACATGTAATGTACATACTTGATTACTCATGAGTGGCTAGTCTTGTATTACTTAATCTTCATCAGTACCAGATGAAGTTGTTTTTCAAATACTGATCTACTAATTCATGATGACGTATTAGTTAGACGGAAAATTCATTTTGTGTTTTATGATAAAAGCAATTAATATTAAAAAGGTATTCAGAAAAGATGTATTATGCTAAAGTTGTAATCTTTTGAATATGTCCTCTATATTGATCTCATTAAAGCTTTTGATAGAAATTTTGAAATTGTTTAAAATGATTTTTTATTTGTGTTTGAATCCTATTTAGTAGATTTGCAGTCATTTACATTTTAAGGGGAGATAATGTTGTCAAATTAAATGAAATGTAGAATGATTTTTTTTCCATTGTTTATCTTATACAAATTAATGTCAGGAGAACTTGTTTCATAATTGCTACACTGTGCTAATCTTTCTGTATTAATAGGCAAACAATAAAAAAATTGGCTTAATAACCTTTTATAAAAAATTTTCATGACAATTATTTACATGATTTTTTTTTCAATTTAAAAAAAATGGCTGTCTTGAAATTTATGAGAATTACAGGAAGAACAAATTGTTAGTTGTCCAGATTAAATTATATCATAAAATTTAAATTTTGGATTAAAAAAAAAGTTAGGAATCTCTCTTGTGTTCCTTGCAGGATCTATTTTAAAGAGGGTCTTCATACTAGGTACACATGGGTTTTCTCCCTTGACATTCTTTACAAGTCGTTTGTGGCCTAGTTGAGTATCTGCATGTTGTTGGTCTTATATTGTTCCATTAATTTAAAATTACATGTTTAAGAAGTTATTTTGATGTTTTTATAGTTGTTGTTGAAAAATGTATGGTTAATTACTTAGAACTGATTTTATTATTGAAAGAAACTTACAGATGTTTTATCATGGTTTGATAAATTAGTTTAAGATTAAGATAAGGCTAGATTAAGAAAAATGAAAAAAAAAAAAACAAACAAACTAACTCAAACAAGACCTTCAAAATTCAACAATAGTGTCTTTAATCTTTTAAAATAATTATGACATCAAAAAGATTGTGATGCTGACTGAGGGTCATATGGCAGTATATGGACCAAAGTGTAGTTGAGTTCCATTTAATTTTTGGGGCAACCAACCAGTCTATATATTACAATTTGACTGGAAATTTAGTCTAAAGTGGAAGAAAAGATAAAATCATACATCACTATTTGAATCATGATGTTGTATTTTATTCTTAAGACAGTCCATACAGATTCTTAGCAGTCCATATTACATTATATGAACCAACAGATATATCTAAGATAGCAAACAAATAACAATCTTAAAATGTAATGAATCTTGTCTTTCAACATTCAACCTTTATTACAGGTGAAGATAGTGACTATTATAATGGATCTGCAGAAATCTCAGAGATAGATGAAAGACTTAGTAAACTACAAGCTCTTATGAAAAATAGTTTAGACTGATAAGAATGATATTTGTTTCTGTATCTCTTGAAGCATTTCTCTATTTATTGTTTTGAATGTAGATGGTATTTTACTCTATCACTATTTATGTATTAACAATCTCATTTGTTTCATTATGTTAACATAAAATGCAACAATTCATAGAATTCTTTTTTTTTTTTAATACAGATGTACTATATATAGTACACTTATGTCTGGCCACATGATCTTGTATGATTTCCATATTTTCTTTTCGGAGTTATGACTTTAGATGCCAAAATGGGGGAAATAAATATCTCACATTATCAAGCGTTGGTTGCAGAAAGCAGTATGCCGTTAGATCCCATCTCTGATTCACCTCTTCTAACTTCAAATGTGTTTTAAACTATCATTTAAATGAACTGTTGAAATACCAAGTGATTAATGTTGACAGTTATTTAGCTTTGTTTTCTCCGTCTGTATATCCTCATATAGTATATATGATAGTGGTATGTTGAAGG
Source organism: Perna viridis (assembly GCA_037379345.1). Classification (NCBI taxonomy): domain Eukaryota; kingdom Metazoa; phylum Mollusca; class Bivalvia; order Mytilida; family Mytilidae; genus Perna; species Perna viridis. The sequence continues at coordinate 43,431,628 of CM074512.1, read as the reverse complement.
TTCAATCCCTGGCCGAGTTATCTTTAAATTTGGTAGTCTCTGCTTTTCTGTCATATCCACATGGCATTTTTTGAGATATTTGAGTGCGTATAATGTGTGCAAGTGGGCTGATATGCTTACCTGAGGGCTGTTGCTTCTGTAAGCTAGAAAATAAAAAATCTGGCTCAGTGCACTTGTCCAGAACTGTATGAAATATCTGCCATAAGATGTAAAAACACTCCATCGATCTTCAGATATTTTTTTTATTAGAAATATTAGTTGTTCGAGTTATTAAAAAGGTGGTGTTTTCCAGTTTTTTGCACTAAAACTCAAAAACTCTTTTACCAGTGAAAATAAAACTTTGGACAAATATACACATATCTATGGTGGTAAGCCCCTTTAATTTTTTTTTAACTTCTCATTATCCTTTTGCAGAAAATTATTTGTAAATATTGGGGTGTTTTCCACTTTTTGTACAGTAACACAAAATTTTTTTGCACTAATTAAAATGAAACTTTGGGAAAAAGTATTTTTCTGAAGTGGTAAGCTCTTTAAAATTTTGTTTGAAAACATGTGCAGCAACTTGCCTCGTGCATTAGAATTTTCTAGAAACCAATCCTTTTTAGCTTACCTGGGCATAGGCCATGTGAGCAATTGCCATCACTTGGCATCTGTTGTCGTCCTTAACAATTTCTTCAAACATCTTCTCCTTTGAAACTACTGAATATATTTGCATGAAACTTAAAATGATTGTTCCTTAGAGTATCCTGCACAAAATGACTGTTTGGATTTTTTATCATGGCCACCATTACTAAAAATAGAACATAGGGGTCAGATAGCAGATTTTGCATATATCTCCAAAACCGTTAGGTTTAGCCAAATTCTAACATAATGGTAAAAGTATTCAGCATGATGAGATCTATCTGTTGTCAAATTTTAGTGAAAATCTGTTGACCCATGTCGGAGTTATTGCCCTTTTTGGAAGTTTTTTGCTGTTTTTGATGTTATTACTTTAAAAAATCTCCTCAGAAACTACTATACAGAATTTAATGAAACCTGGTATTCTTGTTTTTTAGGGTATCCTAAACAAAATGATTTCTGTTCTTGATGTTCTGATTTTTGATTGGTACAAAAACAAGGCTATCTTTACTACAATAGAACATAGGGGTTGGACAGTAGTTTTATTGCTAATATCTTTCAATTACTGAAATGATCCTTATTGTAAGGCCTACAAAAGTCTCCAAGGGATCAAAGTTGTCAGATGACTCCATGTAAGATTTATTGCCCTTGAAAGGCAAAAAATATGTTTTTAGCAGTTTTCAGCCAATATCTTGAAAACTATGATAGATAAAAATGATCCTTATGATAAGTTCTACTAAAAGTCTTCATGACAACTCCTTGTTAGAGTTATTGCCATGAAAGGCAAAAATTTAACCAGGTGAGCGATTCAGGCTCCTGGGAGCTTCTCGTTTGTAAGTATAGGACTTTTGAAAATATTAGCATATATATGTGTTCTCCTTCGTGCACATGTATATATGTATACAAGATTGGCAGATAATCTACTTATCCACTCAGTGAAAAGTTGCTTATTTATTGTGCTGCCTCAGTGTCGGTAGACGAATCTTGCATGTTTGGGAGCATCATGTGTGCATCCAATTTTACCCTATTTACTCTATTTTGTAAGTATAAGACTGGTCTCCATCGTTTGCATGTGTAAGTGTATGGCAGATTGGTTGAAAATAACACTTTTTCTTTTGAGAAGAGGGAGTGGTGCTGCCTATCCATTTAGGATTTTGGGACAAAGAACAAGCAGTTTTTTGAAAAGCCAATATTGACTGATGTTAGTGGAGGTTTGTTTTTAAAGTCTTTAGATCTGGCATTAGGGTTAATTCTATTAGTGGTCTTATACAACCACAGAATATTTGCATTTGTGTTATGGTATCATAGTGTCGTAGTTGATTTACAATATTTCTATTCGATTTGTTAATGATCTAAGCAGACAGATTGTTGGTATTCCAGTTGGTACTAATTGTGCTTCTTCTTACATACCCAATTAGTTTCTCTACCATTACGGATCACAGGTTATGGCCTAGCTCTTTAAAGATTCCTCAAAACGTGATCTGTTGCATAAATTTATTAATACTTTTAGATATCTTGATAATATTTTTGGTCATGAATAACCCTAACTTCCAAAACTATGTTCAAGATATCTAACCAAAATAACTTAAGTTGACTACGTCTTAACAATAATAGTACTTGTACACCTTTTCTTGATTTTTGTCAACTTTCCTTTCACCTGTGGCAACATCCCTTCAGCACCTGCGTATGGAGTGTTCATATCACAACTCATACGTTGTGCCAGAGCTTGCCGAGACTACGACTTTTTGCATCGCGTTAGAATTCTAACAAATAGGCTTCTGGAGCATGGTCATGTTACTACAAGATTGAAGTCATCACTACAAAAGTTTTATGGCCGTCATCATGAACTCGTGGATCGTTACGGTGTATCCATCAGCGCCATGAAAACTGATTTGTTCAACGTGTTATAGTTTTTCTTTCCTCTTCCGTCTACCCCGGACTTTACCTTTTATGAGCAACTCGGCGGGTGTTCCTAGAAAAGCAGAGGCCTCTTACCCTACCGGTGCACCTGGTCCACGCTCCCAGTTTTTAGTGGAGTCCGAGTTGCTCATTTGCTTTTGTTACTTTGTATGTAGGATTGTAGTTACTCTATGTTCTTTGTTGTGTATGTCCGTTTTCCATGTCTGGCCTTTGTCCCTGGATTACATTCTTTTGATTACCGCTATAACCTTGGTTCCCTTGATTACTCTTAGATAGGCAGCCTTCATGCTAAAAGTTGTGACAAAAGAGAGTATTTTTATTTTCCTGTTGTAAATTTTCCATTCCTTGGTGGTGATATTCCTAAAGCACTCTCCTACGGTTTTTACATTTCACAACTGGTTCATTTAACTTGTATTTGTCATAACGTGTTAGAATTTAATTTAATAACAGATTCTTCTCGGAAAAGCTTTTGCAACAGGGGCATCGATATCACAAACTAATAAAACATTTTCACCGTTACAAAAATTTGATACAGTACAGAAATATTATAGAACTTGCAGGTTCTTAATTGGAAATGGTATTGCTCACCCAGTTTTTTACGGACATACAGTCTATAAAACAAATTTTCCCAAACAAAATCTGACGAATTTATCAACTGCCCTTAATATCTTTATCCGTAAGGGATGCGATATTAAATTATTGTCTTTTCTTTGAAACTTTGTTTAACAAATAGAGAAATTCGACCCCTTAGTACATCCTTAAGTAAAAACTAAGTCTCCTTTGAATATTCCACTATATCAAACTTTGCCTATTTAGTACTTGACGTTACTACTCAAATTCAGTCTACTGGAATTGTAGTGACCGATCACTTCTAGCTTTCAGCAATTAAAGGAGTTTTTAAGTGGGTATCTCATTTGTTTTATATTGTGTATGTTGAGGTATTTTGGTGTATATTGAGTGAACTTTTACGTGCTTGTTGTTTTATTTCCTTTTTACCTTACATTAAAGGAGTATGCTTAAGGCATTATAAAACTAGTTCCACCCAATCGAAAATTCCATACGCCTGTCCATAGTCAGAATATGCTGGTCATTATTATGGCTGTGTCTTTTGATAATATCTGAAACCCAATTGTTGCGTTTCACCATATCCGTTCAATTATCCATTACTGTCAGTAGACATTTTCTTTCTGGTCAGTTACTTGAGTATAAGTGTACTGATCTCCTTGAAAATGTTCCATAAGGTGATATACCAAAAAAGTAAGCTTGTAACTGATTTTAGGGGATATGACTGGCGGCGTTTATGATTGAAGGACCAGAAACAAGCATTTTCCTGATTTCAAGACAAGGTGACAGACCATAAAAGGATGGCTTGGATTGAATCTTTGGGTTGTAACCTGAACTGCTCATGAATAAAGTTCGAGAAACACATTTTCCTTAAGACAAAGTCGTTCAGGGGTTATTGCCCAGGCTTGAATTTTCCTTGATTTTCCGTTTGTATATCTAATATCTGTGATACCCGAATGGTGTATTAACTTTTTAAAGGATATTATCACATTTATTTCGTGTCAAAATCATGTATGGAGTAAGATATTTAATCATTATTTGAATTAAGAAATGCCCATAAGATATCACAATTAACAGTGTCCATAAAATAATGTGTCACATGTTTAAAACAAATACCCCTTTTTACACAGACAGAAAACTGTTTTAAAAATCACTTGTAAAATGGCAACGACCAAACAAATTCCCGATTTTTTTTCTAAAAAAAGGGTAGATTTTGAAATCTCAATCATACCTCTAAAAACCTAAATAGTCTTTAGCATATGTCAATATTACTGAATATTATTTTTAAACATGATCCTTATTTTTGCTTCTTGCTCCATTTGAAAGTCTGACCATTTGGGGTTTCCCCTCTACTGTCCATTTCCGCTAGTCTATGTTTTGCTTAGTCATTGCCCAGTGTAGGTCTAATCAATACTGAATAGTGTGTTCTCATCAGATCATTGAAACAATGAGGCTATGTGGGAGTCTTTGGAGATCAATGACAAGGCATTCTTTTGGTGTAGTTCCATCTCAAAATTTAAATCCCTTCCAAGTTCATGACGCAGAGAACTTGTGAAGTAATGCTGTGAGTTATAACTTTAAAGGGTAGCTTAAGAGCGAACTTTAACAATAAAGATCTTCGAAAATTTTTGTTCATCTTTTATAAACCCTAGTATAATTATCAAGTTAAAGGGAATCTAAAGGGTCTTTCATTTAGTAGCAGCCAATAGTACCCATTTACATTTTTTGAATTGTGGCTTTTAAATATTTTAATTGATTCTCTTTCACAATAACTAACAACGTCCTCAATAACAATAAAAACTAATCGAATCTGTTATCATTTACACAACTAATATATATCGTCAATTTTAAACGTGAAAGAGGCATTTGAATTTCTGAATAAATAAAACTTTAACCTTCCCGAAAGCTAACTTTGGGTGTATTTTATCGATTCATTGCAAAAGATTAAATACTTTAGGTAGGACGAATTCGCCTTGACGAATGAACGCAATGTAACTCGGCGACGGGTGATCAGAATATATCAACGTTTATACCAGCGACCTGATTTAAATGTTTCATTTAAATTCTTTAATGAGACAAATATATCAAAAGGAAGGCTATACCACTTTATAGGTGTCGTGTCACCATAAGATACACACACATAATTTGAAAGTCTTTTTCAAAACAAACGGAATTATCTTTTAGTACTTCAGAGAAACACTTGGGAGTGTTGAAACTAAGTACCGAGAGAAATCAACTTGTTGTCTGTTTTATTAAGGAATTAATTTGAATACATAGATGATTTTGAATGCGGGATAGATAAAAAGGATATTGATCAAAATGTTTATCATCGTGAAGTATGGACAGAATGAAACATTATTATGTAATCCGATGTGTGCTACAATTAATTTACTTAACAGCATTAAGAACAGAGCAGGATATGGGAACTCCAACGTAGTGGTGGATTTATCCGATGAAACAGGTATACACGTACTTTTTGTTTGTTTATCAAATTATTTGTTTGTTTCGTTTTGTTTTGTTTATTGTGTACTTTTTGTGCTTCCAATGTATGAGACATTTACCCCCTCTTCAATTTCAGTTAACAGATAAAAATCGAAGCTTTTAATGACCAATTCTTCATGATTAATTTTAAGGGGTTCAAATTGCATGAATTTTGATTTGATTTTGGATCATAATTTGATCGTAGCTGATTCCGGTTCATTCGGAGTATCTCGCTTTTGGCAGATTATATTGTTTAACTTCAAACCATTTATAATTTATGTTTGCCTTGCTCTACGTCTAAAAAGTGGTTTTGGTATCCCTGTCCCTACTACGCGTTGTGTAAGGTCAGACTGGAAGAAAGACTGTTCATTGAAGGGATTTAGAGTTCAGTAGAATCTGACGTTCAAGAGTTTAGTGGAACAGTCGGGAATTAATTTGTATGAAGATTAGTGTTTTAGTTTACGAAAAAATTCAGTATTAAATACTTAAAGATGGCTAAGTCCTAAATGTTAAAAATTCATTCTATAAGCTAAAGACAACTGAATTGAAATTAATTCATCTAATTTTCACATCACTTGATGTCTTTATAAGCTTATTCAAGTTATGTAATCAGTCTTAGCTCTTAATGCATGTTACTTTGAAAAGGCTGAACACTTTTTGTCATAGTATTGATGTTGAGAAACTGTTAACAGCACTATTTTCTGAATAATTATTAAAGCTATTGATTTTGAAACCTTTGGATTAAAAGGGATTGAGTGTAGACCCAATTCATTAGAAACTGAATTCCGTCAACTCTTGATTCTACATTTGTAGATGTCTTTCGTCTACTCCCCCTTTTTTCCAGCCCTCTTTTGTTGATCTTTGTTCCCTGTTAATTATCTCATTGATCCAATTTCTCATTTTTATTTCTTTGTTTCCTTTCTTTTCCCCTTCCATGATGCATTAATTCTTATTTCAACGCCTTTTCTTTACCACTTATGCCTTAACCTGTCTTCTTCCTTTTTTTCTTTTCTTTGTACTTTAACTTGATTTTTCAACATCTCCTCTATTACTGCCCTGTCTTATTCTCGTCCAGCCTTTCTCTTTAGACCTACATGCAAACAGTAAATTATTTTTGTAACTAACATCAGGACTTTCGATTTAAAAAATGCTTACATAGAATTGGAATTAATATTTTCAAGTCTCAGTACAAAACATGGCACCCATTTGCATCGAATCATATACGGATAACACTATAAAATTGAACAAAAACACCGTGGCTCCAAATTTTGACACACAAAGTCATTCCATCGTTTATTTATTGTACTAATTCACTACATGAATTAGTCGTCTAACATCATTTTATTTTTATGAATTTGTTAAAAGAAAAGTTTTATGGTCCAATATTTGCTTTCAGACAGCATTACAGTAGGTACAATACACGATACAAAAATCACCCGGAGACCGTTAAAGTACTTTAATTACTTACTTAAATTGTTAAAAGGCAATAAAATCAGCTCATAACCAATAAATATATAGGATCAGCCATGTCATACGAACGGAAAATCGACAAATATAAGTAGCCTTTGCACTTCCGGTTTAACCGGTTTCATGTTATATATAAAAGGTGTTCCTTATTTCAGAAACATTGTAAAGGGGCATGTTGCTTTTTTATACAAAATTATTACACGAGTGAAAAAGTTGAAGAATTGACGGAAAACTTATTGTAGAACTTACAAAACAACCTAGTTATACTTTAACACTACTTTTATATTTCACTCCCAGAACCGAAAGTTTCCATCTGTTAAAATTCGTCCCTCCCTTTTTACCATACAAAGGATCCATCCCATACCTTTATGAAAAATATCAGCTATTCTTACCCTGATCGATATGAATAAAACAAGAAAGAACCTATTTTTACAAGGACCACGTCTCATTTATAAAGCCGGGGTTCTCTTGGTCAATTTGTGGAGAAGTCTGTGGTATCCTTAACTTGCTAAAATTGACAAATGAAAATTTTATCGTTATTCATGGTCCCCAAACAATGAATATGTCATGATAAGCTTGATATCCGATAACTCTGCACAACATACGTGTACTTTGAAAATAAACTGTTTAAACCTTTGCATTATTAATGAGATTTGTAATAATTCTAACGTTTATGAAATGTCAATTAGCTCAGATATCGATATAAGGTCTCATTTATTTCGCCATTAATTTATCTTTTCACCTTTTCAAATAGTCAAATAATTCTTATTTCCAAAGATTCCATGTCTTTCTTTTCAGCATTAACACAAAAAATAAGAAAATGAATAAAGAGAGAATACTTCTATTGGAATTATTAACTTTTGAAATGAAAAGAGTATTTGGTATCACGTTTTTTTTTTTAAATGTCGATTGTTGATAGAAAGAGAACACTCTGGAAAATCTATAGCTACCATCGATTTTCTCTACAATGAATTTTTATAAACTGACTTTCAAATAGCTGAATATTTACAGATCACTTCTCAGTTTCATAAAAGTTCAAATCAAGTTCATAAGATAGAATTTACAATAATCCTCTACCAGTCAAAACATTGATCGTAAGTGTATGTATATAATATAAAAGTTGAGTATAGAATTTCGTATGCTTTACTCGTAAAACATGCAGTAAAAAGTTGACAAAGGAACCAAATATCATGAAAAGGGGGATAATGTAGACTGTACAGAGTGGTTTTAAGTTCATGAAAATAGGTGGGTTACAACATAGTGAGACAGTAAAATATATATACTTGTAAAAGTAAAAAGTTGACAGACCAATTTGAGGACCCCAAACCATGACAATGGGTATAGGTCAACAAAATGAAAAGCGGCATTAGTAAAAAACGACAAAGATGCCGAACACGAATACATACAAAACTTTACGTATTAGAGTTAAAATTCATTAGCTATGTGTTTACATCAAAGTATTTCCATATCGATTTTGCAAAAGGATTTGAATACGCTAGAAAGGGTTAATAAAGTTTGTAAAAACTGAAATGTTAGTTTTCTTGTCATAACAGGACATACTATAATACAAAGGATAGATTTATATTCCATAAAACGATGGTTTCAATTGAGTTAGATAAGCATCATTTTGTTTTATCATCAAATAAAATGAAATGCATTTTATCTTTTCAGGTTTAGTAAAGGAGTTGGATCTTCACAAGTACGACAATGCGAATAAATATCTTAACTCACATGAAACATATATTCTAGTTCAAAAGGAACTGTTACAAGACAATTTGTCTATAGATTCCGGATCACCTGTAGACTCAAAGAATTATCAATATACGCCTCTCTTGGAGCAGTACGAAAATTTATTCCCAAATTTTAAAGTTCACGTTGATCACATATCAACACCTAAGATTAAAAGAAGAGGCGCGAAATCCCCAAGCCCAGGTGGAAAATTCGGAACTAAACACAAGAAGTCTACAGAAAGCGGAACGAAAAAGGCTAGTGCGAAAAAGAAATGAAAAAATCGTTTCAGTTTACATGACTCTGATACTAGTATATATTCAACTGTTGCAATATTAAACATCCTTTCTGGGATCATTCATTTGATGGGTCATACAGTGAAACATATATAAACTGAACCCTGTTTACACGTCTAGATTTTGCTCTTGTTTTGTTTCGACATGGCGTGTTTCGTTTACTAACATTTGAATGCTATGAATTTCAGAACATGGTTATTTCAATTATGTCCCGTTCATGAGAGGTTTTGTTTAGACGGGTTTTACTGTTTTTTTTTTCCTCTCGAACGTTTCGTATATTCATGTAATGACATGTACACAGATTGCGTGTTTCCTCCTATTACTACAGTGTGTATTATTGCTTTTATCTGCATTTTTTGTTGTTAAACTCGGTGGAAATTTAAAAAGGGAGATGAAATTGGAAATATATTAAGTCGCCTGCTTTGTAATACTATACTTCTAAGTTTGACTTGTAATTCAAGGTCGTATGTTATTGAAGTTAAATGATATCGTTATGAGTCGCATACATTTTTTTATTAGTAAAGTTCTCGCTTTACATTTACATAGTTTATGAACATCTATGTAGTTAAAACCATGTGAAACTAAAATCGAAGCAGCAAATGTCCGACTCTGACAACCCCCCCCCCCCCACCCACACACACAGCCAGGAGTTCAACATGGAGCAGGACTTATGTTTAATAACTTAACAAGCTACATGTCGATTCATAGACGAACAGAGGCGCAAACATCTGTAAACAACAGTAGTCATTTTGACTATCGCCTTATTACAAAAAAAAATCACAAAACGAATTCCGGGCTTTTTACATTTATATGTTACTCTCATCTTCAACACTAGAAGGATTGATTCATCGAGATTCATTCCACATTACAAAAAAAAATCGACCAACAGCAAAATGTACCGGTATTTGTAGTTACATATGAAAACAAAATTAAGATTCAGTGCTGGCCTGGCAGATTCCAAATGCCTAAATAACTCGCGCAACATCACAATTTTTTTGCCACATTTGTTATGCGAACAGGTTAGATCCATGACCACTTTTTCTGAGTTTTTTTTATACGCATTTTAAAGTTTTGTCAAACAGTGTGCTAAATAGTCAACAACTCGAACTCTGGAATACTGACGACTGCTTTCGCAAGAGCTAACGAAATAATCTCCATTGTGACAAAGCAAAATATTAACGTTCTAATAAGTCGGTCACTTTGGGTTAGTTTTGGATAAATTATGTAACCTTCAAATCTGACTTCTATCACTTATTTAACCTCAACAGCGTGTGCTATTAAAGGGTAAAATAAGGCCAATAAGGTATAAAGCTGTTGATGCGTTTATCGTTCATGCTCCTACAACGTAAGAGGTTGGAATTATGTTCCTCCATACTCAAATCAAATAAGAAAATAGCTTACCAGACAACCTCTAGCATTGCTGGAGTATAATCGAACCTATGCTACGTGGATTATAATCAGAGCATAATTAATAGATTTCTACAAAAAAGCAAATATACGAATTCACAAACGACAGACACACAAAATGACCATATTCTTACATCTGAAAGTGTAGACAACATAAAATGGTTACATGGTTGCTTACACGAATACTAAAAACTAAACCTGTTATACTTGATACCAACCCTTATTAGATCTGCTCAATTTTCTTCGACACTATTTTAGGTCCATTTACCTCTCGGTCTGAATTCAATTGTAATACAGTTACATATATTTTCAAAATAATTATACTTCCTATGATCCTTATGTACAAAATAAAAACCACAAGTGTGTGTGTGTATGTGTGTGGTACCCCATTGTTCCACCGTAATTTCAATTTAATTCAATATACATGTATATCTGAAGATAATAAATGGAATACTTCCATAAACTATATTCAGTATGTCAAAAATTAATACATAGAAACTATTTTCGAATGGAACCACTAGACTAAGACAAGAATACAATAAGCAACCGAACGAAAGCTACTAGTGAACATGTCCCCTTTACTGCGCCTAGTAGGTATATATACCGATGGAGTATAATAAAGAAGAAAGAAACTATGAAAAAAGTCGTTAATTGGGCACGTACTGCTCCTCCACATAAACAAAAATCGTGCATTAAAGGTATCATATCGATACCTGTTTCAATTAAGTGTAATTATTTGTAAGAATCAGGCAACGTGAAAAAAATCAGAAACATGCATGTCAAAATCCCACCTATCCGACAATACAATTTCATTCAGGGATACTTACTCAGTTTGGAAAGATCATTACTCTGCGTCACTGGATTTGCTCCGAAATTTTTCAATAGAATGTTAGAAAAATGAAATTTATTAAGTTATCTTCCCTAGAAATGTCAATTTTCAGTGCATTTCAGTGAAATTATAATTCAATATGAACGTGACATGGAAAATCTTTTTTTTTCCTCTTGATTCTGGTTATGCAAAAATAGTCAAATTAAACTTTTAACATCATGGGTTTTTTCAAACCATGTTTTCACTTACTGTCCGAATCTTACAGATACTGACAATTAAATTCAGCGAAGAAAACAAAGGCAAGCTGACCTATTCCTTCACTCGTATGAGGCTGACTTTAGAGCTGATCTTATCCAAAGGAACGAAAATAATTTTATCCTGATCCTTTGATCTCAGTTTCCGCTATATAGATGACGAATTATCGTTAAACAATTCTAGTTTCGGATTATATACATCGCATCTACCCTAAAGAACTTGAGATAAAGGATACTTCAGACGCTGTGAAGTCATCTTCATATCTTGACCTATACTAAAGATCAATGGTAAAGGAAAACTAATGAATAAGCTATACGACAAACGCGATGACTTTTTCATTCCGTATTGTCAACTATCCGCATCATTTCAGCTCCTGTGTATGGTGTTCTTCACATCACAACTCATACGTTATGCCAGAGCTGGCCATTTAGAATGTAGACTTTTTATACCGCACTACAATTCTTTATAAGTAGTTTTATTTTTGTCAAAAAATAATTACTCGAATTCGGTGCCTTAGAACGTCAATAAAAAACGGTCTTCAAGTTGAGAAGACTGTCAGATCTTTATGGCAAATTCGTCGTCGTGCCAGCAGACAACGCTGACTAATTAAGGCAGTGAATATCATGACAATTCACTCGTCGACCTAACATAATCATATATCACTGTAATCTCCCTTTTATTTACTGGATACAGAAACTCCACTCTTACAGAGGTATATTGTTTGGTCTGCTAAGTGCACAACTTAACCCTCACTTCAAAACTCCTCACTACTTTACTAGGTTGACTCAAGAATTACTGTGATAAGTATAAAAATTGGAGATGTGGTATATTTGCCAATAGTCATCCACCGAATGCCAAGCAACGAACAATTAAACTCCATAGACCACCCTATATGTGGTGTTACTGTGGGTTCTCAAATTCAAAAGACCTACAGAAGTATCTCCCTTTATCTTTTGTTATAGTATACAAACTTTTGATTTGTCTACCTTATTTGAACACGGTGCATTACACCTCCAAATGGCAAACTAAGTCAGTCATGTGCAATCTTATTCACCGAATCATGGGACTATAAGAAATGCTTATCTAAAATTAGGCAGAGAAAGGCTCATTTTGTGAAAACAACACTGATTCTTACAAGAAGTACTCTGAATATGATGTTAAAATATTGAAATTTCTGGTCGACGATATTTTTGTCTGATTAAGAGGATAGGTATTCCAACAGACTATTGCCGATTGGAATGCCCACGGAAACAAATTGTGCGCCACTCTTTGCCGATCTGTTTCTGTGTTCGTTGAAGCTAATTAGATTTTACAAGGGTCACTACAATATAAAGAAGCCAGTAATCCGGTAATAATCTAGCAACAATAATGCAGTTTCACGACACATGTCAAACACTATTGACATTAGGGCGAAATCGTTCATTTTTAATTAGTTATGTTGTAAGCGTAGTGGATAACTTGGAAATCATGAGTAGAAAAAATATCCGAAATTGACAAAATTAGAATAAGGTAACGAAAAACAGGGATTAAATAACACTAACAACAATAGTAGTAACTAGATGATAAAGTCCCTGCGAAAAATCTCCATAAAACAAATTTAATAATTGGTATCCTTTGCAAGTCAGACGTTTAAGATACAGATTGATTTTCTTTTAAAAGATTATTCATAATACTGTAGCAATACCAACATGATCAAATTTACTCATTCCATCAGACAGTAGAACAAGACACAACAACCCATACAACTTTAAGCACATTCAGGCCACAAAAGACTGCTACAAATACTCGTTCTTTACTCACGCAGTTACATAATGGAATAAACTACCAAAGCAATACACTTCAGCCAATACAGCAGAGGGATTTAAAGTCACAGAACCGGCCCTAATCCCTATATTCTATCCATGTTATTAATATAGCAGAGACCTATAATTTGATTACAGGCCTATGATCTGGGTCTATGATATTAGTTGTCGGTGTATGATTTTCGACAGCAAAGAAACGATGCAGTACTGGAAGAAGAAGAATAAGAAGAAAAAATACGCCATTATCATTTTTTTAAACTGTGAATTTGATCTTGAACTTGATATCACAAAGCAATAATAACGTATTGCAAAAAAATACTTGAAGATTTCAAAAGACCAGACATAAAAAACAGACATACACAACAAATAACATAAAGCAACTAAAATCATACATACAAAGCAACAGATGCAAATGGGCAATTCGGACTCCACTAAACACTGGGAGCATGGACCAGGTGCATCGGTAGGGTAAGCGTCCTCTACTTTTCTAGAAACACTCGTCGAATTGCATGCTCATAAAAAGTCAAGTCCGGGGAAGATGAAAGAGGAAAGGAAAACTATGACACATTGAACAAATCGGTTTTCATGTTACAGATGGATATACCGTAACGATCCATGAGTTCATGATGACGAACATAAAACTTCTGTAGTGATGAGTTCAATCTTGTAGCAACATAACCCTGTCCTATTTGTAAGAATTCTAGCGCGATACATACGAGTCTGCGCAGTTTCGGCAAGCTCTGGCTTAACGTATGAGTTGTGATATGAACACTCCATACGCAGGGGCTGAAGGGATGTTGACCCAGATTAAAGGAAAGTTGACAATTCTGAATGAAAAACGTTTCTTTTACATTTATGAGAATATTCAGGACCCCACTAATTAATTTAGTATTGTTTAGATTACCAGAGAAATAACTTTTGTCATTAAAACTCATGGTAAATTGTTCCAATCTTCGTGATGAATGTTTCCAATCTATTGTTAGATTATCATTCACGATTTCTTTTGGTCTCGAGCAATGGTCAATATTTGCGCTACTTGACTTCGATAGTCTTTTTTGAAGAGTAGTGGTCTGCGCCTGCGTGTATTATTATATTCTATATCCGGGTCAGGAAAAAGATGTTCACTCGAAACAAAACAAGTCACGGAGATATCAAAAAGTCAGCTCAAAAAGTATCAGATATCAAGAAAGACAGTATAACCAGACTGAAGCATCTCCGACTTGTCATAGGTAATTGCATAAAGTCTCTTGTTGGATTGCTTTATTTATACCGACCTTCTTCAGCCTCCCACTTTCTGTCAATGTCTCACTCAGGGAAGCTGAGTTCTTTAATTTTGTACCCTTTCTGTTGACAGTCAACTAGTCTGTTATCATAGAGAAAACATCCAACAAGAAAGTTCATGGTTATCTTCATTTTAAAAGCTTGGACTGTAATTGAATTGCAGCAATTTGACCCAAGTGGGCAAGTAATATCATCCAAGTAGCACATTTGGGGTACAGATCATGTCTTGCTAGCTTAACCATTGCCATGTTTTTAAGAAAATGAATTTGGTGACAAACAATATCCCTGTTACAATGATGAACTCCTTTACTGGTGTCTTCCACAAGGTCTATGAGGGACACAGCTATTTGTACTCAATTAATATTCTGCCATATTTCTAGTCAGAGAGGTAGATCTCACCAGTTTAAAGACAGAAGCAATTCTCACAAATGTGATCACCAAAATTGTATTCCTTAATGAAAATCGTTGTATGATAGATCATTTTGAAAGCATATCATCAGAAATTTGTTAAATGTTTTGTCTTAAATTTTGGACTTGAACTTTTTTCACAGAAAAGAACGAAAAATTGGTGAGAATAACTTGCTGGTTGAGAACTACTCCTTGACCAGTATATGACTTTGTTGATATGTACTGCTCTGTTGTTACATTGTATATCTCTAGTGTCTCAACCAGAATAGATGAAACACACTGTGCATCAGCATTAAAGTTCAAACAATATCATTTTCAAACTACATACTTTACTGCTGTAATATGTCACTTTGGACAGAACTACATGTATATGTATTTAGAGCCTTATGTATTATACATCAATACATAAGAATTGGCCACGAAATTAAAGATTTTGGTGTGTGAAAAGACATTGCGTAATGTAAACAAACAAACGGGAAGTGAAATGTTACTGAAAGATATTTTTTCTAATCATCAAAACGTCTTTAAGTATTTAATTTTTAGTGATATTTTCTTCAAATCATGTTAAATGACTTGATAACATGTTTCAAACAAAGGTTGTAAAATATTTCCTGCTTATAAAGCATGGTTAGAAATTAATATGAAACAACTAAAAACCGAAAAGTAACTAATTCCTTTTTTGTCAAACCTGTCTTATCAAATGCTTTTACAGCCGAAAATGATTATTCTGGTACTTATTTTGATTATTTCTTACAATTTTCCTTCTTAAAAGTATGTTTTTAAATGAAAAATTGTGAAATTTGAGTTACAATCAAAACTGGAAATGTTCAATTTTCCCAACCTTTGTTTTATAAGCCATAGGTAGCGTCTGGTACCAGCAGAATAAAGTAAAAGCAAAAAAAAAATCTTGAGGAAAATCTAGTAAATAGATATCTAAGATCGTTCCTTCTATAGGATATTTCTCCAAAATTGTGATCTCTAGTGTTTATTATTGTTTATATGGGTGTCTTCGTCATGGTCCGCATCAGAAATTTATCGGTAAAACGCTTTAACCTACCACGATTTAACGTAATGTCCATTTATAGAAAACATGTAGTGACTTAACAATTCAAAGCAATCACCGATTATTTTGTGCTGAACTATAAGCTAAACACAGGTGAAGATTCTATGAAAACGTGTCAAAGAATGCCGTTCGTATTTGGAATGCCCCTTACTCGTCATTTTTCCCAATATTTGTTGTGACTTGTGTAGATGAGTGCAGGAATTTTTAGTGTTAAGAACAAATTAACATGTGAAACAAACTTTTACAGAATATGATTAAAGGGATGACCATTTCATTCGGCGGGGAGGGGGAGTTTTGGTAAAAATATTCTGCTCAAAAGAATATAAAAAATATTGGATCAACACTGCTGTAGATAATTATAGAAAATAAATACATTGTAATGTTTAAAAAATTCAGACTGTCTAACAGTCAACCAGACTAAAACTGCCAGCCTTGTTCTTTTTCAGAAGCAAAGATTTTCTTATCAGACTATGATTTTTAGACCAACATTTCACATTAAGACACATGCAATTGCACTACACGACACAGTAATAATTAGGCAATAAACAACAACAAAGTTATATTATGAAAATTATTTAATCAGCACTTGGAACTACCACATGTTATGGAATTTCATTTAATAAATGTTTAGTTTTGTTCCTATGCTTTTATTTGCATGTGTTAGTGTTCAAATTTTGTAACAAGTAAGTAAAAGCCTAAGAACAAAATATGACATTAATTAAAATTTCATATGAAATGGCATAGTATTAAACAGTCAACAAAGTTTATCAGCATTAGTCTAGAAATGGATCTGCTTGGAATCATGGGGAGCTCCTGGATTTCAGGGTTTTGAAACTAAATCAGTTATGATTCATCTTGATTTCAAATTCATATATTTTAAACAAAACTGAAGCAAATATTGCAGACTTAATCCCATATTTTCAAGTCAAAATTTAAATCTCAAAAAGGCTAACATCCAGGAGCTTCCAGGGTGCTTTATTTGGTACCTCCTGCCTGAAAAATTAATGGAACCCCTGTACATGTATGTTACTTTGGACAGAATCATTTTGAGCATGTATCACTCTGTTCCTATTTATGGTAGAATTTTAGTACATTTAAATTATTCTCTTATACTGTACATGTACATGCACATAAACATTTGTCAATCAATAATACCATATGCTAATCATCTCATCCATTGTTGTGACGAAGGCTTGGATTGAAGCTGGACAAATCAACTGTTGGCTTTTGTTACCAGTATATATATTTTGGCTATTGGATTAAGAATTTTCACAAGTCCCCCGGACTCTCCTTTTGGGGTTTTCAGGGGTCCCCAATGATTTTTGGAGATCAATGACCTGGGAGCGTCCATATTGTTGGCAGAGATCAATGAGATTAACTTCGCCGTGCTGGGTGAATTTCACACCCAGGTCAGTTATTCTCCATACACAATTAACGATCTGAATATACTATGTCCTAGATGGGTGGGTTTCACTGACTAACACTGATTTTAAACTCTGATTTGAGTGTTAGAGAAAACAAAAGTTGCTGAGTGTAGTGTGTACTCTTTTCCAACCATATCACAGGTGCTTCTGTATTGGGATGTTGCTAAAACAAGAGCTTGGAACAATGCACATATTCAGTATTTTTGTCCTATAAACTACATGTAGGAGCCATATGTTATCTTATTTTATCAAGTTTTCTCTAGAACAGGAAAGAAGCAACAAACTTGAAAATTTCATTTGATTTTAGGCCATTTTCTTATTTTTCTTGGATCATGTCAGATATGATAGGAAAGTTGATGTCAACTCGAATGGAGATGAAATCAGTTGTCATGATCTACTGAAAAGTTTTTGAAGTGTATCAATTCAAATTGTCTTTTCTAACTTTTTGATACATTGTTGCATTTTTTTTAATTATCATGATTCACTGATACAATGGGAACATTTTTAAGCATATAACTCACCCTTTGGGAGGGAATTAAGTTTAAAGATGCTGCATCAGAAAAATAAGTTAATGCAACAAAAGATTAGATGTTGTAATAGCTTCAAACAAAATGGAAACTAACTTTCAGAAGCCTGTTCTTCCTGTGTCAAAAATAACAATTTACTACCTTGATACTATAAGACCACGGTTTTCATGTACATGTACTGCCAATTCTTCTTTTCAAATGACATTAACTGTAACTGAAAATTTAAAACAGACACATTCCCCGAAGATACAAATAAAAATCTCAGATGGTATTCATTTAAATGTTTGTTAAAGTACCAGGTTTTGCACAAATATTATTTAAGTAGTAACGCTTATTTAATACTATGTGGTATTATATACTGTTGGTTCCTGGAAGGCACAGGCACCTTGCCCTTTTTGGTTTATTTTCTTTGCTTGCATGATGTGCCCTCAAATTGCTTCTATGCCAAAGTATTTTTTTTTATCTGGATTACCCTGCCCTTTTCAAATGCTACAGGGAGCATTACTATATGTACAATACTCCAATGTAAACTCAAAGACTGAAGTCTTTAAAGTCCCAAATCATCAAATACTCACTGTCACTGATTTTGACATACTTTAAACATCCAAAATGGTACAAATGCGATATGCTGTAAAATCGGGGAACTTCCGCTAAAATCTTGGTTCTCTTGATATTATTGTGTACTCTTTCGTAACCGTTATGACCCGAATGTTTTCAATCATCCAGAACAAAATTAAACAACTGGCAATGGCTATATATACATTTGTAGGTATCGGCGTCCTGATAATGTATGACCTTTTTTTAATCAATTGTAATGAACGCCTGTGTTTGAATCGGAAACTGGGTAATATTATATAAATTCAATGCTAACTGATCATTTTATCTTTTAATGTAAACTTCCAGTCCTAATACAAACAAAAAACACGCATAGACATGTATACGATATGTTTTAAAAAAGGTACGTTGTAGCGATCTTTGGATCACTTATGATATTGACCCGGGAACCAGATTAAGCAGCTGGCAATGAATATTCATAAATATTGGGGCATACTAATGTATATGACCTATACAGTCCTTGAACAGGCATCAGTGCATGAATCAGAAACTGGGTAATGTTATAAGCTAACCGATCATTTCATGTAAATAACCCGTTCTCGTACAAGCAAGAAGTACATATAGAACACACATGTATGAAACTTAAGAGGTATAATTTATCTGGTATGAAGCTAGAACTATGACGCTATGGCGGTAAACACAGCGAGGATCTGCAGCATTACGTGGCATATAACTACATATTTATGCAAATCATATGTTAATATTAAGTACTGAAATTTCGAGTGCAAGAAAGAGTAATCAAGGGAACCAAGGTTATAGCGGTAATCAAAAGAATGTAATCCAGGGACAAAGACCAGACATGGAAAACAGACATACACAACAAAGAACATAAAGTAACTAAAATCATATATACAAAGTAACAAAAGTAAATGAGCAACTCGTCTCCACTAAAAACTGGGAGCATGGTCCAGGTGCATCGTTAGGGTAAGCGTCCTCTGCTTTTTTAGAAACACCCACCGAGTTGCTCATAAAAAGTCAAGTCTGGGGTAGACAAACGAGGGAAGGAAAACTATGACCCGTTGAATAAATCAGTTCTCATGGTGCTGATGGATACACCATAACGATCCACAAGTTCATGATAACGATCATAAAACTTCTGTAGTGATGACTTCAATCTTGTAGCAACATAACCTTGTTCCAGAAGCCTATTTGTTAGAGTTCTAGAGCGATACAAAAAGTATTCGTAGTTTCGTCAAGCTCTGGCATAACGTAATCCATACAAACAAGAAGTCACTAACAATATTAGCAAGTTAAAAATCTCCACAATATTAGATTCATTGAGTATTTTTCAGTATTTACAAGTTGTCTTTTTGTTTCAGATAACAGTGATGTAACAGAAGTTAAACAGTTCTTTGATGCTAACTATTCACACATATTTTACATTTTTAACGACAACTTTGCACAAATAGAAGCAGACCTTAAACAGAGAGGTATGTGAATCCATACAAACATTTTGGTCAAGGTCACTTGTCCTACATGAATGATGGTTTGTTACCTGGGTTACCAACAGTGAAAGCAGGTCTAGTAGCCACTCAACCTTGTCCAACTGTCACATTTAGGGAATACCTACTTTGTTTAACCTCTAACTCCAAAATCTTCTACCGAAACTTTGCACAGCATTTATATACAAGTATATATTGGAGATATGCATCTTTTGATGTGGAGAAATTTTATATTTTCTTTACATTTTTAGCATGTTAATCTTAACCATTTTTGCAACTTTATGTTGTTGTCAGTACCTTTTTTTTGTGTAATCTGAAACTTAAAAAAGTATTTTATCTGTGTCATTTGAACTTTGCTCAATGTTTTTATATTTATTAAATGAAGGTATGCACCTCTCATTATGGAGCAATTGGATTTTTTTCCTTGTATTTCTAGCCATTTTTTTACCACTTTGTGTTGTTGTCCATACCTTCTTTGTGCTATTTTTTGACCACTTTGTGTTGTTGTCCATACCTACTTTGTGTAATCTTGTAACTCAAATAGTATTTAAGGCCAGATAAACTTAAATGGTAGATTCTTGTCCAACCTTCATAAAAAATATGGGCAGGTGGGAGGGTTTTATTTTTCATTTTTTTTAATTTCTTACCAGATATTTTTAGCCCAATGTTAAGCTATTTAAAGTATAGATACATTGTATGTTTAAGTTCATATCCACATCAGTTTCAGGGAAGAAACAGTTTAATCATCAAGAAATGAAAGATTTGTTTTATTGTTTCTCAATACTAGAAACTTACACCCACAAAAATCCTGTTTTTGAAATTCCCTCCCCAATGTTTTCCATTTTTTAAGGGCAGGAGGGGATGAGAATCTAATAATTAATTTTATTTGGCCTGCATGGTGTTTATATACAAATATTGAAGATGTGTACATCATATTATGGAGAAATTAAGGGTTCCCTACATTTTCATTGAGCATCTTGAACTTAGCCACTTTTAGTCACTCTATGTTATGGATGGTACATACTTTGAGTAATCTGTAACTCAAAAAATATTGAACATATTTTTCAAACTTTGCACAATATTTATATACATTTTGAAGACATATCCTGTCATGGAAAAAATTGACAAATTTTTAATATGATTCTTTTCTGCTGAACTACTAGCAGTATAAGCTATTACCAGTACAAATAGTACTTAATTAATTTAACTTCCCATATTGTTTGTGCATATATTGAAAATATGTGCTGACAAACATATGGTGGTTTCAGAGATCTAGTCATGTAATTTTTTTTCCCATAGATTAATCTCTTATTATTACCTGTCATTAATTGAAAGTACATTAAGCATAGAACTGTATTTTTCCCATTTTCATTTCAATTTCTTGTTTCTGTTAGTTGTTTAAATGTTTGTTTTGGTGAACCATTTTAGCAAACAAAGCACACAGAGAAGAGTTAGAAGGAATTTTATGTGTATTTGAGGTGAGAAATACTTTGTAATGCTTTGTCTTCTACTGAAGTGGCAGTTTTGAATACTTTGTTATTTATTTTATAAATTATTGGCTATTTGGCTTTAATATTTC
This sequence comes from Perna viridis, assembly GCA_037379345.1. Lineage (NCBI taxonomy): Eukaryota > Metazoa > Mollusca > Bivalvia > Mytilida > Mytilidae > Perna > Perna viridis. Next base: position 43,409,922 of record CM074512.1, on the reverse strand, counting down.
TTAGGTCTTAATTCACAACTACCTTCAATATGTTCATCTCTTTAAGCAAAGTGATACATGAGTAACCATGGCATCATATTGAATTATAATTTTTGCAGCTAAATATAAAAAAAATGTAAAAATGGTATTGCCTTGTTTTTCCTAATACAAAAGTGTCTTTGTACTATCAAGTTGTCCAGAAATAATAATCACTGCATCACTGTTAAGTTTGTTTCAGCATAGACACAAAATATTTATGTATTTCCTTTTAAAAATTAATGTATTTTTCAAAATAAGCCATTTGCATATTTTTTTTTTCATTTATTTGGCTCTTAATTGCATTTTTGCTAATGTTATTGCTGACAAAATTGCTGTCACCAATTTTATTTTTGGATTTTTTTTCTCAAAAACTTCAAGTGCTTCTAAGTGTATTTTTTTCTATTTAAAGAAAATTCTTTTGTTATTGCCTGAGCTTGTACAAAGAAGATGGATGTTCCACAGTATTGGTAAGTTGGGGTTATCAGTAATTGTAGTATGTCATTTTTCTCATTATCAATAGACTATTTAAGGAATTACTGCCTGGAAAATTTAATTTATACCAATTCTGTGAAGAGATGATCAGAACTTAATATGTATTTTTGTGAGAGGGGATTTTGAATAATTCCCAATGACTTTACCATGTCTAGTTGTATGTGGTTTTTCTTGATGTATTTGATACACTGTACTTGGTTATGTATGATAGCTTTTTAAAATATTGGAAATCTGTTTCCAGTCTTAAAAACTCCATAAATCCATGTTCTTTTTTAGGGCGGATAATGAAGAAACTGCTTCACCCTGGAAATGGAATAAAGGTTAGTAAAAATTAAAAAAATGACCAATATGTTAATGTAAGCTTGGAAAAAAAATGTTTGTCATTGAGATTTTATGTTTTTCAGTACATTTAAATAGACGTTTACTTCAATGAAAAGGATAAAACATTGAATTAGTGACACAATGACCTATAAATGTTTACCAACAGGACAAAAAAGTGCTTATGATAACATTCATTTGGACATATTAGTTCCATCCTTAACAGTTGAAATATCCCTTTTTAACTTCATATTTTATTAAAATTGACTCTTTCGTTATACATGTACCATAATTTTGATATTGAAGCCGAGTATCATTTTTATGACTTCAAAAGAATTGTACAGTCAACAATGAAACTTGACACTTGTGTTAAATATTCTGTACCATGTCCAGTTTGCAATTTGTGTAGTGTTTAAGAGAGGTCAAAGGATTAAAGTAAATACTCGTACTAACTACATGTATATGTACAATTATATAAGTGACACTTTTTTGTAAATTCAATTGATTGTAGCCTCTGATAATATATACTTAATAAAAGACATTAAGTACTTCCTGGCTTTAATTGGATACCAATATGTCAAAGTTCAAGGTCAAAACCCATTGTTAGTTGATTTGAATAATAGTTTTTTATTTACATTGTATATAAAAAATACAGTGGTTCAGTGTGGTTTGTGAAATTAAATTTGGATTTAATTTCATTTTTTTTGGTGTTTGACTTTCATTTTGTCATGTTTTATGAGACACATTTTTGTCATGTTTTGTGAGGTACATTTTGTCATGTTTTTTTAAGATACATTTTGTCATGGTTTATGAGACACATTTTGTCATGTTTTTAAGATACATTTTGTCATGTTTTGTGAGACACAATTTTGTGGGATTTTTACTTGGCACATCAATGAAATACAAGACAAAGTGCTTACCAAATAAAGAAATACTTTAAAGTAAAGAATGTTTTTTAACAAAAAAAAAGACAAAACTGTAATACACCAAACCAGATGGGACTGAAATTGTTCAGTTCAGACAAGTATTGGGTACTTTCAGGTTTTAAATAAGTACACACTATAAGAACTTAAAAACATGATCAATTTAGAAAGATATATTGTTCATTTTGGGTCCAGATTGGACAACTTTGACTTAATTTCTGCACTGTTATACCTCATGTAAAAAAGGGTAGTATAGTAATAAGTATTTTTAACTATTTCATTGTAACATTGAGTAGTGTGTACAGGTAGGGTGACATGCTTACCTTTAGGTTCTTGCTTCTCTGAGCTAGCACAATTAGTATCTGGCTCAGCTTGTTGGATTAATTCAAAGCAGGGTCTGTTTGATTGATCAGGTGTTGTCCAGAAATGCATAAAATATCTGCCATTAACTATTTCATTGTACCACCACTTTTTCATTCTCCTCTTGACCCCTTTAGTGGTCTGGTGACAATGTGCTTACCTTTAACGGTCTGGTAGCAGCGTGCTTACCTTAAGCGGTCTGGTGGCAGCATGCTTACCTTTAGCGGTCTGGTGGCAGCATGCTTATCTTGAGTATTGGAGTTTATTGGTTTGATTCCTGGCCAAGTTATTCCAAAGACACTAACATTTGTTGTCACTTCTTCTCCAATAAAAACGTGGGAAGTTAAAGATAATAAAACTGGTTGGCTTTGAGTCAGAATAATGTATTCAGGTGGTTGATATGCTTCCCTTCAGGTTCTTTCTTCTGTGAGACAGCACAATAAAGATCTGGATCAACCTGTTGAATAAGTTGAAAGCAGGGTCTGATCAATTGGTCAGATGTTCTTGTCCTGAAATGCATGAAATAAACTTTCTCCTGTTTAATGTAAATCCTTAGTCAATCAATCAATCATTTTGTTCTTTCATTGACAATACAATATGATCTTTTTTATATTTCAATGTTATTTCAGACAAGAAAGGAAGGGATGAGGTTATTCCTGATATGGTACCAAATACTACAGGATGGGGCATCACAAGAGTGTCATGAGATATTCCTACAGTTAGTCCCTGGTCTAGGGAATGGTATTGACCAGTCTGCACTACAGAATAAAACTGCTATTGACAGTACATACTTTTTTTAAGTTTATTATTTCCATTTGTAAAATAATATAAAAGATAGTTCATGCCTGGATCATTTAATTAGTATGCTGAATTTAAAAACAACTTAAAAAATTCAAAAAAAAGGTAGCCTTTTTTTGTATCAAGACTACTTTTGATGAAATATTTAGTTTAATCAATCATGTGGCCGGGATTAAAAACTACCTGGAGTCCTCCCAGTTTCAGAAGAAATCATGAAAACATGCAGAGATATAATAATTTATGCCAGGAAGTGGTATAAGCCAATACATTCATTAAAAAGAAGCTAATAATCTTAGAGTAATTATTTTTCTAGTTCGTATATTCAGTATTTATGATATATTTTTGGTTCTATATTACAGGTATAGGAGGTATGATATCCTGTGATGATATAACGCCAATCCTACCAAACAGTGGAGAAAAACTACCAGAAAATATCACTAAATATTTCTTTGATTGCCTTATATATTATCTAGTATCAGAGGTTTGTATATCTTAATTACCATTCTTTGTAAGAATCAGGCAATTGATTGCATATCATTTTTCTCAGTTTGATCTTTTTTGCCTCAAATGTAATCAATACATCTAAAAAACAATCAGAAGGCTATATGAATTATCCTGAAGCATCTGTGAAGTAGATGTTTTTTTACTGCTTTTATAGGAAAATTCCCACAATTTTTCTTTAATGCATTTCAACTAAATTTTACCTTTCAGTTTCTTAAAATGGCAAACTAAACCACTTTGATGGTAAAACCTAGAGGTTATTGGCTATAAATACTTGGAAAATGCAATAAAATCTCTAGATTTTTTTCTTCATCAAACATATGCCACATTTGACTGGTTATTAGACATAGAAGTGTTTAATATTTTGGGTAGTTTGTATGGTTACAGAAAATTAGAATTGTCACATAATGATGTTTCATGGTATTAGGCTGTTTTTTTTTTTGTTTTTTTCTCTGGATTTATTTTTTTTGGAGTTCAAGAAAAATGACCATAAAGGGAAAGGATGGGTGTATTATTTAGACAATAGTTACTTATAAAAAGGGCATTACCATAAAAAATTGACTGCCAGAGGACAGTGATATTGCCTGAGACCACAATAATGCTTGAGACACAGTTGAGAGCATTATTATGGTTTAAGGCAATATTAATAGTGTTTCTGTGTCAGGAGCAGATGTGTGGCTCGCCTTATTTACATTGACAAAAGCTTGATCATGAAAATGTTTCATAAGGGGATGTTACTCTAAACTTACAACCTGGCATTACCACAATGTGAGAATGCCCAAGGGCATTTTCACATCATGGTATTGACTGGTAAAACTTCTTACTACAGATTAGTTAATACCACATGAAAAGATTTTATCCAATTGAAATTACTGATTTTTCACTGATATGAAATAAATGTTTTTAATTGCTGTTTATCAATAATAAAATATTACTTTAATTTGATTATGCATATAATGCTTTAAAGATATATTTAAATTTCTCATTGAAACCTTCAGTTTGGTAGAAATAGTACTTTGAAATTTAGATAAATGATTAACATATTAAATGAATAGTTTAAAGATAGTATAATAGAAGTGATACCTCCAGTTGGACGAGTTCAGTTGATCATATTCTTTGTCTATCAATCATGATTACAATCCTTTAATTTTCTTTGTGCGATTGAGCTGGCACAGCAAAACTAAACAGTCAGTGAATGAATATGACCAGTTATTTTCTTTTTAACACTACATGTATTTTTATAATGTGTTCATATAATTATGTTGACATCACCATTTGTCCATAGTTTCTGGCTATAGTTTCCATTATTACTCTATAGCTTTTAGAGAGAAAATTATCATTAAGAACACACAATTATTTTAGAGATTATTATGAATTGTCTTACTATTCAATAATGATATGATCATATATTCAAATTTCAGGTTTCTAAGATAGAATGGATGAATGATAGAATGAGAGAGACTGGTTTTGTTTTCCTGTTTGACAAATTTAAGTCATCCTATGTGCAGTGGTTATTACCAAAGTTCGATAAAACCAGTAGTATTTATAAACCACATTTAGGTGAGAATATACTTTGTGAGCAATAGTAAAACAAAGCATTTAAACAGATTTTTATAGGACATTTTCTAGTATACTATATTGGTAATGAAAGGAAAACCATAAAATTATGCAAAATACATAGTATGAGTGTATATATATATACACACACACACACACACACACACACACACGAGACAGGAAATTTTTCATGTGGTTTTCATATGTTTAGGACCACCATGTAAAACAAATGAAATTCATATGTTTAGGAGTAACAGGTTAATTCACGAAAAGCAAAAGAAAAGTAGAAGTCTTATAGTAATGTCTTCTATATGACTCAATGTGTGCTTTTCATATAAATTAGGAACACATTTGCTTCCATGTGATTTTATGGCACAAAAACCTATATTTCCATTTTGATTCTAAGCATATGAGTGATAGATAACAGTCAGAGAAATCACTTAATTTTATGTTAAGAATTTATAACCATAGTAAGTTTGTACACTAAAAACATGAATACTAAAGTACCTTTTTAATGTATCACCTCTTGATTAATAACTAAATAGCAAGACATACATGTAATTACTGCTAGTTGAAATAGATCAGTTTCAATTTTAATACAAATCTTGCTAGGCTCCTGAGTAGTTTAAATAGCTCTCCAGGTAGAAATCTGCCCCATGTTATACCAGTGTGTCCTACTTAACTACCACAGAACACTTGTGTGATCTTTTGGACACTGTCTTTTAATTTTGAATAACTGTCAATTATGATGACCTTACTCTTTAAATTTGCCATCCACCATCATAAGTGACAACTATTCAAACTTAAAAGACCATGTCCAAAAGATCACACAGGTGTTCTGTAGTAGTTTAGTAGGACACATTGGTATACTGTATGGCAGATTTCTACCTAAAGAGCTATTTAAATTTATCACTAGCCTACCTAAAGCATTGACTTTGGAACTGCTCTATTTCAACTTGCTGTAACTGAAAAATGCTATTGATAATGCTCCTATGAGGAAGTAATTTAGGAAAAATATCGAAAAGGCAATTACACCAATTATAAAGCCTGAAAATAGTGTATGTAGAACTTAAGTATTAACTATTTTAAGAATGTTTTGAAATGAAATTAAGTATTCATAGATGTTTGATTATTAACAATACCAGCTAAAGCAAACTGATGATTGTATCTTTTTATGGGAGATTTTTTTACACATGTATTTAACAGTTTTTCTTGGGTTTGTGATAGTACACACTTTAGTCTTGTTTTATGTTATAGAAATTCCTTGTGTGAGGAGCATGGAGACGATGTCTGTTCAGGACTTACCAAACAACATAGCAGAGTGTAGATATTCATACATTAAATGGCTGGCCCATTTCATGATCAACAGACAAGATGAAGACGATGATCGGTATTGATAAATAATTGTTATTTCATATCAAATTTAATTCCAATACTTTCATTGGACTAGAGTTTGGATGCATTATTCTGCAGTAATGTTATGGTATTTAGTGATGTTATTTGGCTGCTCATGACATCTCAAGTGGTTATAATCCTTCTGCTCTAATACAGTCATGTTAGTAGACATGATAAGTCATTTATTTCATTATTCTTGCATGGTTTATTAAAAAAAAATAATTTAAAAAATCATGAATTATTGTATTTGTACTTCCTACCAGTAAGATGGAACTATAATCAATCACCCTTATCAAAATGAATGGTTTCATCAAGGAAATTAAATCAAGGAGAATTTGTGTATAGGCATTGTTTAAAATTTAAGAAAATCCATAGATGAGCAGTGAAAGATACAACTAATGCCTTATAGAAACTGAAAAAAAATGACAAAGGAAACTGATTGTATTTTTAGTATTCTGAGACTATTTCAGTTATATACAAAGGAAGGAGAAGGGTCCTTAAAAAAATATCAATAGGTTTGCTCATCTTTTTTTAAATTTTTGTAGAGAACCAGAACAAGTTCCTGAAGATGCCACTGACGTCGAAAACACAAAAGAACAAGTTGAGTTCAGAACAAATACAGCAGAAAGGATTCCTGGAAGTAACACAAGTACTCTGTCTACAGCATCTCATACTTCTGAGAATGACTCCACAAACTCTAGTCTGTGTTATGAAGAATTTGGTGCTGAAAATGACATTGTTCAACGAGTTCTGTTGTCTACTCGAGAGAACATTAACTTTATACATGAATCATTCAGACAGGTATCTATTTATTTAAGAAGTTATATGTTCTAAACTGAAATTGAATGTTCATAAAGTGCTAAGTTTGGCCAACAAATACTAAGGCATAGATATTTTGGAGTCCATGTTCTGTATTTCAGGTTTGGATATGATTTTTTTCTCTTTTAAGGCCACATTATTATGAAACTTTGTACAAATGAACATAATAATATGGAAATGATATGCTGTTTCATGTTTCCAACCAACACTTCAATAAAAATCACATTCATGAGCCAAAAACAAAAAGTTGGCATCCTTTTTTTTTTATACTGTATTTTCTATTTTTATAAAGTCTAATTATCTTAAAATAAAACCAACACTTGTTTGGACAAAATAGTTTTAAAAATGCTGTGAGATAGGGATTTAAATGTATATCCTATGAGAAAGGGTTTATATGTACATCCTATGAGATTGAGGATTTAGTTGTATACTGTAAATGTACTAATTTTTGCAGTGTACTAATTTTCCCTATTTTAGCGGTTGCCTTAAGAATGTAAAAATTAGTACCCGCGAAAATATATATTTACATTACCAAGTCTTTTGATGGTAAAAGCGTGTAGGCTATAATTGCTAAATTCATGATCTTGTTTACATAAAGATTTGTATCAATGGCCATAGAGTACCTGTCACCTCCAAGAAAAGAAATCAATACTGTGCAAACATTCTATTCTCAAAAGAACAAATATAAGTGTTAAACACGTACACTTCAGGTAATCACTGTTAGAAGATTACCATTAAATACATGCGCTGAGAACTATCAATAAAACTTGTACCATGTCTCCTCTTCATTGGTTCCTTCTTTTCTACTTCCTGTTTACCATACTACTTAATTTTACAGAAATTGTTGAATGGTGGTATTCTTAGTACAACATAGTGTGCAACATCTTATCTATTTCTCCTGTCTTTTACAGGCACTATTATTTACATTTAGACAGTCAAAGGCAATAAAAGCTGTAATTGGTGTATATAAAGATTGGTTCCAGGTAGGTTCCAACCTTCAGAAAATATGTATTCAAATGATTGTGTGATGACAATTGAAATTATTATTTTCTTGTTTAAGCTTTAATGGCATGAATAGTCTTTAAAATAAAATGTTGTTATCAGTCCATATTCAAATTACTAAAGAAGCAGAACACAATAAAAAAAAGCATGTTTATTATGGTAATACCCTTTGCTTTTTGCTTGAACCTTGTTTCAACCCTTCCTCTGTAGACCAATTTCTCCGCATGAGTTTGAGTTTTTTTTTCTGTTAGTAGTCCCTTTACTCACTACATATTACTTTAGGCCTAAAGAAAAATTCTGTGTTGCCGGTAACCTGATGGACCCTATTTTTTCCCTGCCGACCCTATTTTTTTTTATGGTGTCAAAAAAAATACAGATTTTCGGCATTTCCATTATTGATTTTTTACTAGAATCGCCTTGCACTCTGATGTAGAGGTTCAAAATTCATAAAAAAAGAAATGAAACAGCATGGTTATGGCTTCAACAAGTTCAGTATTCAGTGGCTTCATGATGGAGGCAGCAAAACTGGTAGGTTTCGATGTCCTGCAAATCTATAAAAAAAAAATACCTACCGACCCTTATTTTATGGAAGATGTTACCAGGTACACAGAATTTTTGTTTTAGGCCTAACTAAGATTACGTTCAGCAGAATGCTTTTTTCCTTGTTTGATGCTATAAATTCAAAAATGTATAACTCGGCCTTAAATGCTTTTCCCTCCAATGGTTTGGTTTATATTGGTTTAACTCCACCTTAAAGGCTTGCCCCCTCCAACGGTTTGGATTAAATTGTATTGCATTAGTTTTTGTATGGTAATGGATGGGCAAAAATTGTTAGATATTGTACACAGCTTACCTAGTTTGTTTCACTCCAATATGCATGTGGAATGGTACTTGACTAAGTTCTAAATTTCTTGTAGTGATTTGGAAAGAAGTGTAAGATTTGAATCATATGTGTTTCAGCCATTTAAGCTCTGATTAAGGCTGATTTACTTTTAGAAGTCTCCATGACCTAAAAAAGTAATGTTTTTGAGCCCTTTTTTTATTTTTTGTTGCAAGGGCTAAATAAACTTGTTATTTAACCAATATTCAGCAAGTGCTGTTGAAACAATTTTAGCACTGTGTGTGTTTAGCTTAAATTTGCTGATTTTGTCATGAAAATCATAAATATAAATCTTGATGAAACCAACTTAGTAATTATAATACAATCACTACAAGTTGACCAGCAACTGCATGGTATTATCTACTAACATTTCTTTATTAACTAGCATGCTGATAGCAAGCCAGTATTTATGCAAGAGCCGTGTGAAATGGAGCATGGACGACTTAGTCGAGAAATTCCTGAAGCCCACTGTTCAGTTTTGTCTGATATATTGGAAGAGGATGCTTCGTCTGATGTATGTAGTTTGTTTTTCAAATCTTTCAGGGCTATATTAGTAGGCGTGGTGATTGTAGCACTTACTAATAAAACCCCTAATGCTTCAAAATACAGGTTCCAACTATATTTTCAGTCAAGATTTCAAAGAATATTTTTCTAAGCAAGAAATGGACAGTACATTCTATAATTATTAATGACCCAATTCTAAATTTTGTGATTAATGAAGCTTTCAGATTTTCTGAAATTGCAAATATTTATATTGTTGACAGGTTTTTGATAACATGGTATTTTTAGCTTAGGAATAACTGTTCTTTTTGTTTTGGACAAAAGAGAAATTACAAAAAAAATTCTTCTCTCCATAGTCTTTACCAGATATTTATTTGTTCTATTTCACTTCAAATTCAATAGATTGAAAAATGTATAGCATAGTGGATAGTATTGAATATTTCCCATATATAAGTAAGTACTCTGGTTATATTATTGGGTCTTGCCGTTTTGGTGTTCCTTGTGAAACTATTACAAGATTTTACACTTTAGGAGTTGTCCTTAATGAATGCTGGTAGAAGTAAACTATCATCATCAGAAAAACTAGACAAGACTGGTGTATGTATCCGTAATCCATCATATCTAGGTGCTATTGAAGATCTAGCTGACGACCACACGCACTGTGATATACAGGCAGGAGCCCAGAAAGTGTTACAAGTGTTCATTACCAATGCAGCTAATATCTTCCTCCTGAAAACTAATGATTCAGATATGATTTTAGAACAGGTAATTTGTTTTGTTACAGCTACTTCTTAGGAGAGAAATTTGTTCAGATTTTAATTTTCTTAGGGCTTCTGGCAGCTGATAAATATCAAATATGAAAAGAAATGACATTATACACAATCTCGATATTTCAGTTAGTATGTTTAATTTAAGAATTTATTTATAACTTGTCCGTGCACGACAAACTTTCCTGGTTTTTTGGTATAATGTTTAAATTGAGATAATGCACATTGAAATTAAGTAGTACTCTAGCTAAGAATCATGCAAAATGTGATTCATGGGTAAAAAGTCTGCATATTTTTATTTTTGATATTTTGTTTGAATAGCCATAGTAAACAGAAATGTATATTCAGTTCTTCATATAACCCGTGTTCTTAGGAGACAAAAATTATATGGAATGCACTCCAGATTTCAAAATTGAGGGAGGTAACTCTGTAAATGACTCTCAAATACAATAGAATCTATTGAAATTTCAATATTGATTATCTCCTAAGAGCAGGCAGATTTGAATGAATAATTACATATATCATAGGATAGACCCATAAAACAACTTAATTACAAAAATAAAAATATGTAGCCTTTTTTGGGGTGTATCACATTTTTCAGATTTTGCATGATTCTTACAAAGACTGTTACTTAACATGTTTGCATTTTACTGATCTATATTATTTTTCAAGATCATTTGTATGTATATTTTCTTGATTTTATGCATTGTTTTGTAGATTGATCTGAGCAAAAAAGTTCTGAACATTTATAGATATCTTGTGATGAATGTGAAGATGGAAAAAAAGACATGGTATATAGTTGTTACAGAATGGTCTATGAGTTCATTGAATATACCAATCAATATCAAAAATTGCTGATAAACACAAAACATGAAAAAATTGATACTGAAGTTTTTCTATGCTGTTACTTAAAATTTGTTAACTGTATATTTTCATGTGATATACAATAACTGAAATAAATAAAAATGGTGATATATGAATTGGGTTGTGAAAATGTTACACAGAGCTTCAGTTTTCCTGTTATTTCAGACTTCAGCCAGTATATGGATTTTTTGTCAAGTCAGTAATGTTGTCTATAATCATGTCAATCAAGATGATCAAACATTTAAATTTTACTTTGCCTAGAAAAGGTCAAAGAATTACAACCATCTGTAGAATATGCAGTTATTGCATTCTAATCAGTTTTTTTTTGACAGTGCTAATATGTTTTATTGGTTTTCATGTTTTGTTTTTCTTGTTTAGGGAACAGATGTTAAATATTTTGTTAGCCATCACATCAGGAGTTCTAGATAGTGTTGTACCCAGTGAGAAAGAAAAGGCTCTTGGTGGAAAATTAGCACAGCCAATATTTCAGGTACATGGGATAAGATATTTAAAAATTTATAGAATATTACAGAAGGATTAAAAAATATGTATAAAACTAGTCTTTCAATTTGATGGTTGTTAACAGAAAGTGGTATGTAATTTTAACTAACTATTTGATAGTGTATGTACTGAATTTCATTATATATATGTTACAAATATAGGAACTAGGGATAAAATAATGTCTGGTTGTTGTTTTTAAATAAAGGTGTAAGACTTGAAAATTATTTTATTTCAGACTTTGATTGTGACATGGATCAAAGCAAACCTGAATGTGTTCATAAATGTAGAGTTATGGGACAAGTTACTGGAGGTGTTGTCTACTAGGACTTCATGGCCAGAACTCATTACAGAATGGGCAGTATGTATCAGGGAAATAATGTTTTAGATATCAACATGTGCATTTGAAAGTAGTTGGTTAGATGTTTTTTTTTTAAAATGTATTTTTATGTCTGGTAGTGCTTAATTACTGTTTTCAAAAGTATTTTGCACATGAATTTATACAAACTCGGCACCTATTTAATTTAACAGAGTATATAATCAAAGTTGGTGATAGATATTGAAACATTATTTGGTTGTTAAAGATAATATGTTAGGTTGAGTACAACAGGGTACTCCTACCACATAAGAGGTTGGAATTCCGTTCCTCCATACCCCAACCTCTTACTTCCAAGCGCTATATTGCATAACACTCGTTCCACCATTCCTTGAAATCGGCAGAATTATAGTAAACTATTTTCCATTGAAAACGTTTTATACAGTTTCTTTACCATTACACGGGAGAAGGAGACTAAACTAAAGAAAAACAATGACCTACCTGATGAGAAAATCCAACAATCCTGGAAATCCTTTGTAAAAGCAGTTAAAATGAACTTCATATTTGGTTTTTAGCTTTTTGAGTGTGTAATTCCGGTTGATAAAATTACGGATTTTAAAATTTGCAAAGTGAACATATCAAATTAAACAACGAATTGCCTTTACCAACTTTAAGTTCTTTTTGTCAAAAATATATTGTATTCCGTAAAAATTAGTGACCTAATTCAAAATTGATGGTCATTTTGACAACTGTCTTCATTACAAATGTTTTCCAGTTATTTAACAAATATTTAGGATTTTTATCATTCGATTTCCGGTAGGTTGAACTTCTTTTATGTAAATAAAAAACGTAAAGTATTTTAAAACACATGTTTAGCTAATTAACATTTGCGGTGGCTTTCAACATGTCAGATGCTAGAGGTTATGATGGCACCAAGTCAGAAAATAGCTTGCCAGACAACCTCTAGCATTGCTGGAGTAACAAAAGGGGAGATTATTCAAATAAGCAGGACTATAGATAATAAAGTTACTTTTTATGAAAATTAAGACCCTTAATATATCTGCATGTTGCTTTTAAAGTTACTTTAATCTTATGTTTGAATTCGGTGATAATTCATGATATATTTTTCCTTTAGTTTTGGAGTTGGTTAGATATAGGTGTATCAATTTTAGTTCCTAAATAATTATTTTGTTTGAAATATTATCAGAAAACAATGGAGACATTGACTAGAGTATTGGCCCGCCATGTTTACAACCTGGATCTACAAGATCTACCATTACAAAGGTTGAGTGAACAGAAAGAAAAGAGGAGACGAGGAAGAAGTCAAGGTAAGAATGTCATCATTTATCATTTACCTTAAATTTACCTTTCTGTAGATCATTAGTTGTCTCTGAATGAAAGATTAGAAATACACCTTTTTAAGCCTGTCATGTTTTAAAAAAATGATACAGTTACTTAGTTGGAAGTAGAATTATTTTTATGAAAGTTTGCCTTAATATTAATCAGGGTTCAGGCATAAATGAGTAAAAAATTAAGTATTTTAAGAACACAAATTGAAAAAAATAGATAAGTTCTGCTTTAATGTTTTGTCATTCTTTTTCCAGATACTCCTAAAAGTAAAATAAATGACAAAAGTTTCTCCAAAGCCTGGAGTAAAAGTGATTTGCCTGGTGGCTCAGAGAATGCATCATCTTCAAGTCTTCATGTTTCAACTTTTGAAAGAGGCAATCTCAATAAAAGTGATGGTAAGTATATATTGTATGAATTGTAATCTAATCAAAAGTAAATCATCAATATCACACCCTAAAAGTCCTCATAACATCCAATGGGAGGTCATGCCAGAGCTTATATTCAATACTTCATAAACCTATATGTTAAATTCAAGGGTTCTGAAACTATGAATCAGTCGTAGTTTGTAATTATTAATTTATCGATTGAAAGTTTTTAACACAGAAGTCAACAGACCATTTAAATTAATATACAAAATGTATTCGCTATTTTCTTTTATAAATAATCAACATTTTTTTTTTCATCACTCGGAAGTTTTTTGCCTGTTTGCCTTTGTGATGAGAAGTGTGAGAGATACAATGTTTTGTTTACATGCCTCACTTTCAAGTTAAGAACAAAATGTCATGATTTAAAACTTCTCTTTTCCTCCATGAGAATACTCCAGTGTAATGAATATATGAAAAGTAAAATATAGAAATTAATGTATGGTACTTTGGGTCAAAGACCAATATGTGAAAGGTTATGGTCACCAAAAAGATTCAATGAACCACAGCTGTGCTTCAGTCAAGATAAAATATGGGGCAACTAATCAGTCCATATATTCCTGTTTGATCCTCAGCATCATGAACTGCTTGTTTGATATGTCGTCGTTTGAAATCTACGAAAAGACAATTTATGTATTTGGTTATGGAAATGGTTTTGAATATTTACATGTTTTATGCCTATTCCTGACATGACCTCAAATCAGAAGTTGTTTGATCTTCTTTGGAGTTTAGGGAAGTGATATTGAAATTAAATTTGATTAGACTTAATGAATTGTACCAATAGTTTTCTTACATGATTAGAAATTAATATTTTCTTTGGTGTATGAATGTTGCCAAATAGTTTTCTTTATAAACCTAACCATGTTAACTTGTTTACATTTTAGAGAAAAAAAATAAAGTCTTGAATCATTAGAACGTTTTTTCTATAAGCATGAATACCTGTACATTGAATACTGATGAGTATCAACAAAACTTGTGCTTTGATATTATTGCATGGATGTTAGTTTTCTAGTTCTTAATGAATGTTTGATGTGAATAGGTACTGTTTTGGATTTATCCATTCAATCTGTCTATTTAATACCAATTTTATTGAAGGGAACACAATCTAACTTGTAATCTAAGTTCTTATAATTACTAACTGTCACTTACATTTATGGGTAAAATAAGTGACGGTCTAAGGTCAGGGACCCTTAAAAAAAAGATGCTTCTCTTACAAAAGCTAGGTAATATTTTCAAAAAATCTTTGTATGGGTGGTTGATTTTGAGTGCTAGCATATTAAAAAATCCAACTCAGATTATTAGACTAGTAAAAAGCAGGGATTTTTCTATTGGTTAATCATTCTTGTCCTGAAATGCATGAATTACCTACCATAAGATGTTAAACTATAATCAATTAATCAATCATTCAGTAAAACAATCAGTGACTGTTGGATTGAGTATGGTCTTTGATCTACTTTATCAAACATACAGTAAGCATTCAGCATTATGCACCAGTATGTTACCCACATCAAGAAGACTGGGAAAATAGGACTAGAGACACAAGTAAGGTACCAGTTAAAATACATGGACATGACTGGAACTTTGTGATCCACTGGACTGAGTTAGGGAAACACACTCACATTGATACACTAGAACCAGTTAAGTGCAAAAAAAAACTTGGCAATGATATTTTCAAGGTGCTGGTGGAAGTAGAACTAGGCCAGATTTTGTTGGAATCAAACCAAGATCAATAAGCAATGCTGCATCACCTACCCATTCTAGAACTCCATCCAATGCTTCAGACACCGCCCTTCATACACATAGAACAGCACATCTTATACAAGACCCTTCTGAGTTCGTAGAACAACTGAAAGGTGAGTAGAAAAAAGCAGGTGTTTGCAGGTAATATGTTTTAACTGCTTAAAATAGACAATTAATGATAGATTTGTTTCAAATTGAGCCTAGATTGCTCAGCAGTTCATATAGTATTTAAGTAGCAGTCTTTATAAAAATCAGACAGGAGGTGATTCATGCAAGTCAAAAACCCACCAAATTCAGTTTTATTTCTTGTTCAGAAACAGTAACTGATCACATAACCAGTCATAGTTTTTCATTTGGTTGTTGCGCTTTTGAGTTAAATATTATATAGATTGTACATGAAATAGGCACTTTGCAAGAGTTATCATTCTTGATTTGGTTTCATTTGCTTGATTTTAGTGGTAGATAACTTTTTATGATTTTCCAAAAAATGCAGATCTGAATGCAGAAGTGATTATTGTTATGTGAAAGTATAGCATATATAGACTGAATAAGTATCGTTTGTTTGGTGGGTTTTTCTACACCATGAATCACTTTACCTTTGGCAGTGTCTGAATTTTATATGGACTGTTACTTAATATGTGTATGTATATCTAACTTATGTTTTTTTATATATAAGATTTTTAATGCAGTAATTCCTTATTTGCATGTAAACTATATCACACTGAAATAATCAGATGTTTACTGTATGAAAAATAAGGCTTGAATTTATAATGCATGAAGCTTGCTTTCCCATGTATGCTATGATGAAACTTACCAATTACTGGAAAAGTATGACTTTTGGTGGTTGCTTTTTTACACTGATTCTGTCAAATGTAAGTATTAGCAGATAACAATAAGAAGTAACTGCTTATATTTGACAGATTTGAGTATTTTACAGTACAAAAAATCTATTTTGCTCATTCTATTTTTGGCATTTATCAATCAAGAAAATAGTGAAAATTGTCCACCACAAAAAAAACTATGTTTACAGTATCAATGATAAAATATTGCCTTCTTCAACTGAAGTTTTCATAATTGCAATTAGAAAGTAAGGTTATAATAAAACCCAGAGATTTAGGTTTTTTCAAGTACAAGTTAAAGTAAAAATTGTTAATTTTGTTGAACTAAAAATAAAAGATATAGGGAGAGAGTTTAATTAAGATTTTTATCTCATCTGATTTAAGGACATGTATTCAGCTTCCTTCCTTTGTGCATTCAAGGTCTGGTCAAGAAACTTGTAAAGATAAGATTTTACATAGATAAAATAACTATACTTGTGATTCAGCGATTATATATTTCAAGTATTTTAATCTGCATTGTTTAAATCTTAAGCGTTTGTTGTCTTAACTTATATGATTAGTTAATTGTTGGATTTCTGATGGATGTTACAACAGTATCTTTAATGTAGTGGTGTAAGTTTGTGAAGCTGTGTTCAATGAAATACCATTCTTTATTGAAATCAGTGAAGTAGTTCTGAAGCATTGTGTATGTGATTAAGTTGGCATTGTTGCCTTTTTGGTAAAATCAACTTTTGTAAAAGGTAAGTAAGGGAATGAAGAAACAGCACATTCCTCAGTGTAATGTTTTCTTACTGTAAATAAAGATTTTCAGTAATCTTTCTATTTTCAATTAAGTTTGTAAGTACATGTATTAACAAAATTAGATGAATCTATTTAATATAAAAA
The DNA here is from genome assembly GCA_037379345.1 of Perna viridis. NCBI lineage: Eukaryota > Metazoa > Mollusca > Bivalvia > Mytilida > Mytilidae > Perna > Perna viridis. The sequence continues at coordinate 43,392,677 of CM074512.1, read as the reverse complement.
TATTAACAAACATGTTGTAGTGGTACAGTGAAACCTGCCCAATCTGAACCCTGAGTAAACTGAATAAACCAGACAAGTTTTGAATCTCTTCATGTCAGTTTAGATATATTTTGAAATTGAATAGACCTAGGGTAAGGGACATAACTTTTGAAATCAGTGATATGTTTGCATCATATTTAATTTCACCAAAGCCTATCAAGCTTTCATTTTAAACAATATGAAATTAGTCCCAGTTACCTTGATACTTGCATGAGATTGATGTAAAATGCTGAATACAAAACTTTCCAATGATTTGTAAGAATTGTGTCCCTTACCCCAGGTCTACCTCCTAATTGGAGAAATTCTACAGTCCAAAAGGGTTGTGTTTAAACAATTTTACTAGCGGTATGTGATAGTATATCTATGGAAACTGTGACTATATTTTTGAAATTTTTTAACACAAGCAACTTTTTGTGTGAATTTGTTTTGGTCAGTGTCTGTATCATGTTGTTTTTTATTATTTTAGTCAATTCAACAGTGTCATTAAAAAAGGAGGAAGAAACCCAACAAGAACAAGAAAATGGCAAGTCTTTTTATACTATACTTATAAAATGGAATCAAATTTCAAATCTTCTTCCATTTACAGGTACTGGTTTCTACACTGAAATCCCAATATATCATATAACAACTAGACTCTTGGTGAACAAATCAGTGGTTGATTTCACCAAAAGTCATGATTGTAAAATTATTGTAAAAAATTATTGTAAACATATTAATTTTTGCGGGTACTATTTTTTGCGCTTTTTGTCAAATGGGAAAATTGGTACACAGCGAAAATTAATACATTTATTTCAATCTTAATTAAGATGGTAATCTCATGTTATGATGTCTTAATGGAAAATAACACTGTGATGTCATAACTTATGATCAGTTCTACAAGTTTTTGTGATATTGTCTTCAGATCTGTTACAAAAATAAAGAACATCTGTAAGAAGACTATGACAATATTACTTCTGAATTTATTAAAGCAGTATCGTGTATTATTGTCTCTTGATTATATCAGAATTCCATCTTATAGCTTTGGTCTTGCTACAAACCTTGAACCTTGTTTGCCTGTTCAAGCTCCCAAGTTACAGAAATTAGCTATAAATTTTAAATTCTATTTATATCTCCAGGTAGTGCCCTAGGTGTCGAAGACCAGGAAGTAGAATCCATTAATATGTCATCTTTAGATCCAGATAAACAACCAGAGGAATCCATAGACATCAACTTTGATAAAGAAAGATGTAAGTTTTAAAGTCAGTCTTGGAATTTAAGAGTTTTGATGTGTCAACTCTAAATTCATGTGTTACCTTCAAAAAGCTAATGACTAATTGCTTTTTATGTTTTTTTATGATAAATTATTTTAGTGTCTTGATATCTGTATGTAGAAACTTTTCTTCAGTTACTGCTACTTTAGTGGTCTAGCAATAATCTCTTTTTATGATAATGATTCTAAAAATTAAATTTTGATGGCACTTGTACATTGGAATAGTATCAAAAAAAAAAATTTCAGATTCACGGACACCTTCACCAGCTTCAGTGAATTCAGAAAGTGCTTCTCCCACTAGTGAATTAACAGTAGACAATCAAATGATACATGTGTGTAAGAACAGTCCTACTCCAGACAGAGATAGTTTACATATAGAAATGGTTATGGGGGCTGATGAATCTCCCTTAGCACCAGGTATGTGTACCAGTAGTTTGTTTATAAAAGTGCTGAATGTTTTTTTATAATGACTGCTAACTTTAAGCTTGGGTTGGATTCAGATTGAATTATTGCTTATAAACAATTCTTAATAAAGTATTCCAAAGGTCTACTTCAATTACTTTAGTACTTTTTGGAAACTGAAAAAAAAAATGTCTATGCTACATTTCATAGTTAAAGTTTGGGGTGGGTATATATGAATCACCCTATCTGTCAGTCTGTCTATCCATCCATCTGTCAACATTTCTTGTAAGCACAAGTTCTCTGAAACCAATTAAGGGATTTCAATGAAATATGATAGGAAGGTTGGGCATCATATGAAGATGTGCATGCAGGAATATAGTAACTGTTAGAGGACTCCAAAGGGTGATAATCCAACTGAAGGGTTTTACTTGTTAAAACCCTCCTAAACTGCTCAAAGGAATTTAATAAAAAAAAATTATATGAAGGATTGGCATAATGTGTAGATGTGCAAGATAAAATAAAGTTATCGTTGGAAGAATCTGAAGGAAGATAATTAATCTTACTGATTATATATTTAACTGCATTTGATGTAGGGGTATGAGGGTAGTTACGGTATGGATACAGTCTGTTGGAAAAAAGCTCTTATGTTTAAAATAATTCAGGATTACAGCACTGATTTGTAAAGGATTGATCATGTTGCATTCAGAGTTAATTTTTAAAAGTTCCAAGTGTATACACCAAACTTCTTTGCTATGGATCTGCATTCCTGTTGTAGAATTTATAATTTTTCTGGAATATAGTTAAAAGTCTACTAGATATTACTTGATTCATTTTTAAGTTGCTAATAGTGTTAGTTACTTCTTGCACTCATAATTTCTGTATTTAATATTCGCATATGATTTGCATTAATGTTTAGTCATACGCTATATAATCCAGCAGATCTTCGCCGTGATCACCGCCACAGCATCGTAGTTCCAGATTAATACGAGTTAAAAATGTACCTCTTAAATATCATACAAGTGTGTTCTACGTGTGTTTCTTGCTTGTATGAGAACAGGAAGTTTACATGTAATGACCAATAAGCTTTGGACACTTTGCACTGAGGCTAGTTACAAGACTATATAGGTCATATACATTAGCATACCCCAATATTTATAAATATTCATTGCCAGCTGCTAAATCTGGTTCATAAACTGGTTCCCGGTCAATATTATAAACGACCTAAAAAGCGCTACAATGTACCTTTTTTAAAACATACACATGTCTATGAGTTTTTTTTTGCTTGTATTAGAACGGGAGGTTACATTAAAAGATAAAACGATCAGTTAGCATTGAATTTATGTAATATTATCCAGTTTCTGATTCAAACACAGGGGTTCGTTACAATTGATTATATAAAGTGCATATATATTATCAGTACACCGATATCTATATATAGCCATTCGGGTCATAACGGTCATATGAAAGAGTATGCAATGATATCAAGGGAACCAAAATTTCAGCAAAAGTCCCCTGATTTTGGAGCATATTGCATTTGTACCATTTCGGATGTTTAAAGTATGCCATATCAGTGACTGTGAGTATTTGACAATTAGCGACTTTGAAGACTTCAGTCTTTGATTTAAGGAAGTTGGCTTAATTATATGAGAAAGTATACAAGATCAGATATGTTCCTATTGTGTTATGAAGACAGTGGTTGCAATTTAGCGACTTTGAAGACTTCAGTCTTTGATTTAAGGAAGTTGGCTTAATTATATGAGAAAGTATACAAGATCAGATATGTTCCTATTGTGTTATGAAGACAGTGGTTGCAATTTAAATATTAATATTTTTGCGATGCTTTCTGTTATAGTATCAGAATCTTTGGAGGACATGAAAGGTGTGTTAGCTGGAGGAGTTGTTCAAGGTTGGACGCCAGATGTTGCTGTTGGACTGTGGAAGAGGATGCTGGGAATTTTAGGTGGCATCAATAAGATAGAAGATGCAGAGAACCATGCTCTGGTGTTTGAAGAGCTTAGTTTATTAGTTGAAAATATGAATAAGGTAAAACAATGAATCAAAGTACTTTTGTTATCCTGAATTTTATTTTTCCCCAAGAAGTTGATATACAATATTCATATTATGAAACTGTTAGTACAGTACAAGTTATATTTGGACAACCATGTCTTTAACATGCTAAAAAATAAAGAAAAAACCTGCAATGTTATTTTAACTTCAGAAAAAAATTTATATTTCATAAAGCAGTTGTTATAGTATGTTAATCACATTCAGTTGAAAGCTCTGTTAAGCTTGTATTTTAGAATGTTATTATCATGTGGAATCAAATTAGATTTTCTATGTCTATGTTCTATGCTTATGTAGAGTCTAATTAAAAAAAAAAACTCCAAGAAAACAGAGGTATCATTCTTGTCTGGATGGAAGTAAAATGTAGTGTGTTTGAAATCAGCATTTTGTCCCTTCAACTTGGTTATTCTAAAATATTTACTTCTCTTTCAGATGAGGGAAAATTCAGGTGTATCTCTGAACAACACATCATCACCCCTACCATCAGAACTGATACCACCCATTTTCTTCTTTGCTCCGTGGCTGTTTGAGGTAAAGTTACATTATACTTAATCATACACTGTTATTCCCAGTCATTAATTATGCATCACTGGCTCTAAACATGTTTATACTCCAACCCTGGATACCACCAATCTTGAAATGTACTTAAGTCATGGAATACTCTTCACTTCCTTGGTAACTTCAATTAAAGTCTTAGGATTTCAAAACGAATAGTTGAAAATATTCAAAGACTTTAGTGATTTTTCATGTTTGGTGCTCCTTGGGCCTGAACTAAATCTTTTCCTCAGGTCATTAATTGACTTCTATTAGAATACTAAAAAATCGGTTTCTTTTTCTTACATAGGTTAGGTTTTTCAAGTTCACTATAAAAAAGTCAGATCATTCTTTTTATTTTTCAATTGAGTTAAGCTGTTTTCAGCAACATATTTGTTTTCATCTCTCTACCAGCTTGCAGTCCTTTAAATGAATGCTTTGAATGCTATTCAACCAACTTTGACATTAAAAATGAACAATTACAACTTCATTTGCATTCTGTTAATCTTTTGAAGTATAATATTTCCAGTGGTTAAGATTTGTGCAGAACCAAGAACTGCCTCAGGTTTAGTAAATCATTTCTTGCATGTCTTCCTCATTCTACTGGATACCTGTTTTTTTTTGTGTATTTTGCCAAAAGAAAAGAAGAAAGAAAAGAAAATTTGTGTATTATGTGCTTTTTGTAATACTGAGCTACTTTCCAATCTTTCAGGAGCTGAAATTGTTATAATAGCTTAATTATATGCAGATTTTCTTTGTATTTGTTCTAAATCATTAGACTTGTGGACATTTTAGAATTTTTTAAAACACTTTCTATTTCCCCTTTTGAAGTCTTCCTGCACAAGTAGAGGGCACATAACTTTTTTTATAGATTATCTCTATGTGTGTTGGTCCTATTATCTGTCTGTTCACCTGTCAAGCACTAGGTGTATTGTTGGTATTGAGGCATTATGTCCTATGAAAATTGAACCTGATAATCAGGAAACTTGTAGGGATGTAGTTTTTCTGTGGATCGTCAAATTTATTCTTCAAATCCTGATTTTACCATTAAACTTTAACTGTATTTTTACCTCCCATTTTTTCCGATTCCTGCTTTCCTGTTGTTCCTCATAAATCATTCCAAAATTTAGTATTTTAAGAATTGTTTATGAAGTCTAGGAGTCCTAACTATTCAATTTTCCTATTGTTAAGTCAATGTAAATTTTTGTGCGTGCTGTGGATTAATTATCATTATAGTGTTGAACAGTTCCTGTCATGTGAAGTAGATTTTCATTGTTAAAGACAAGACACATATCACGAACTTCTAAGAAGGTTCTATTCATTAGTACTCAAACTAATTATTCTTGACATGTTAGTCGTCACAAGATTTGGGTTTTTTTTCCTTATACCTTACCCATTAAAATATCACTAGTCAACCAATGACATGTATGCCCTATCAGGTCTATATACTGAATAAATACACATGAATATGATAATATTAACATTAAAATGTATTGGTGTTAAGAAGTTCTTGCAGCAGGACAGTACATCCATGTCACTTTAACACATTTGCTGGTTTCCCTCCAATCTTCCAACACCATGCACCTGAGGTGGACTGAATTATTTTATTGGTACGGGGAAATATATCCCACTGATTTTCTTCCATTTTATCTACTAGTATGCCTCATCTTTTATTGTATAGCACATCAGTAGATATGCTCTTCTTAAGATTAAAGTTGATGCATTCGTTAACTGCTAAAGTTAAGTATGAAAGCAAAAGCAATATTTTTGATCGTTCATACTATTTCAAATTATAAATGTTTGTTTTGAATTTGATTTCAACAAATATCTTTTTAAAGTTCAACAATGGTTTAAATGAGGTATACAATAGCATCTCCCTTAATTTTGAAATACTGGTATGTTAATATCAGATATGATGTTCTAAGTTTTGGGTTTCTTCTTTGTTAAGGTTTATAGTGACACTTATTATTGTTTAACAAAAAAATATAGTTATATATTGTAATGAAATACTTTCAGTGCCTATTGCTATCAAATAAGTTTAAGAAAGGGAAGTTACTTGCCTACCAGCTTTTGAGTGAGATAATTGTACAACGCCAGGATATTACAATCCCATCAGATATGTTGTCCCAGTTTTATCTGTTTCTACACAAAGGACTTGTCTCAAAAGACCAGGTATATATTTTTCTTATTAAGACTTACTGTGAATGTACTTTATTTCATGGATATCAATTTTTGTGGATATGGGAAGAAACACAAATTCGTGGATTCTTGAATTCATTGTTTGGAGGTTTTCAGTGTACACATCAAAGGAAATCCCCTTTTTGTTGCGAAACCAAAAAAATCGTGGTCTGGCCTACCCACGAAGTCCATGAAAATTGGTACCCCACGACCAATTTTACTTTCCCAGTTTCATGAAAAGTAGATTATTTTTTATGAGAAGATGAATGAACTAAATGAAAAGAAATCAACTAATAGCTATGAACTAGTGCCACTAGGCATATAAATACATCTATAGAATATTTATGCCCCCACTCAATAAGTGGCGGGTATATTTGAATCACTTTGTTTGTCCTTCTGTCCTTCTGAATTTTGTCGCAATTATCTTGACTCCCAATGGATGGATTGATTTCAAATTTGTTATGAGACTTTATATAGATGGTGTGTACATTGTAAGCTATGTTGGTTGCTCTCAAATATCAACTGCCTGTTTTATGGGATTGCTGTTGAAATAATGTATGTAAGTTTATGTTAAGGAATTAGCTTTCATTTGAATATCTTTTAAATATTACTGCCTAATGTTACCTATCCAAAGTTTCTTACATGGTTTTCAGAATGATTTGAAAATAACGTCTTATCACACTTGTGATCAGTCTTATCGCCATTTTATGTTTGTGTCAACTTTGTTTCTCATTCTAGGATATAATTAATGTCCTCGTCAAATATTGTGGAGTGAAGTTTTTCTCTATGCCTCTAAATGGGTCAACACTATTGGTAGCTGACTTTATACAGGCTGCTGGGGCAGTTATATCTGCTGTAGATCTAAATTGTGTAAGTTTTATACCATGTAGAGTAAATAAGTAAGTAGAGTATACTGAAAAATTAGATAAAGTATAGCATGCTGCTGCTGTTAAGTTAGCATCCATGGTTTAATACCATGGAGGTTTGTTATATCAGATAGTGGTTGATTTCTATGCCTTTTTTTTGCGAATACAAACCACGCTGTTTCCCAAATGGAGTATGTTTGTCAACAGGACTGTCTGCAGGTTTAGCAATGCATGTCACTTTATTTGAAATATTGTTAATTGCAATTTAAATACTTTTCTTGCTCACATTTGTGTCACAAATCTAATTTTCACCAAATCGTCCTACAACAAGCAACTTCGTGGTTTTCCGTGAAGTTTGTATACCGTATATACTAGCCTATAAGTTAATTTTTTTGGGACTAAATTTTTAACTGCTGGGATAGATTCTGATTTAAAGACAAGATCTAGCTTATGAACTAAAATTTTCAGCTTTGAAATGTCAAAAGTTGGATAATTGACATGAGTCAATTATAGGCTGATCTTATAAGAGATAGACTTATACTCAAGTAAATATGGTAGTTCCTTTGTGTTCTTACCATTGTATCTTCTTCTTGTTCTTATAGTTCCTTGAAAATGCATCTTACAATAATTCTCGAAAATAATTCTTTATTTAAATTTAAAACTTGCAATGTTCAGCAAATCAATAATTACAGTCGATCCTCGATGTGTTGAACTCAGATTAGTCGAAATCTCGGATAACAAGAACTGATTACAAAGTCCCCTTACTCCAATAGAATTTTACCTTGGATGACTCGAGGTAATCAATCAGTCCCCTCGATAGGACTTCGAGGTTAATTAACCCTGATGTCTCGAAGTCAACTAATTAATTGGAAAACTGATTGCTTTATTACAAACCATGTTCGAAGTGTGTGTTAACAACGATTAGTGTGGCTTTTAAAATTAATTTGTCGACAATATTTATGGTTTGATTTGTTTATTTAATTAATTTAAAATTGCGCGTGTTGTTAAAAGAAACAAATTCTATTAATAACACGTCGGAATGTACACTAACAGTGATATCGGATATTTTGATTTTTTTTTTTTAAATACAGATGAATTGTAATGGTATCTGACTATTTAATGAAACATCAAGCAGACGATAGAAATAGTATTTCAACGTCTACATTCGTTTCACTAGTGAATTTGAAATTTTATTGTAATAATGTAGAGCAATGGTTTGATGATTCTCCCGATTATGAATCAAACAAAGCAGCATGTTATGAACTATGACGTTTTTAATGTAGAAAAAATAAAAAGGAAGTTTCACTGAAATACTCGGTGCCATTCTGTATTTGAAACATGATATACAACATACAAAAAATTATCTTCCGATATGAAACGCAAGACATTACCAAGTACCGTGTAAAGTGAAGTACATGTACATGTACAACAAATGATGTAAATTCAGAAACTATCATTGACCAAGCTACTAGTATTTCAAGTTTATCCTCGCCCTTGGATTACTCGAACCTCGGATAACTCAAACATTTTTGCATGGTCCATTCGACTTCGACTTAATGAGGTTTGACTGTATTATTATGATATTCAATATTATCATGATATTCAAAGTGAAACTCCTAAAACACAGATAAAATAATTTTGAAAAATGGAATAAGATTGGGCACTTCTGGCTCTTTCTCCCAGTGGTCATGGTCAGTGAAGATAATCAAAAAGGTCATCCAAGGTTAAGATTTATCATGAATGTCAAGTAGATTATGCTTTCTAGTTTTGCTGAATGTCTTGCATCTATCAGTTTACCATAGTAATCTGTAATAGTACAATTTATATTTATTTCCAGTGTCCCAAAATGGAAGCTGTGTCAATATTAGGTGGACTGACATGTTTCCCCAACCATTTTAATGAATTCCAAGTACTGGATACTAATATATTTGGTTTAGAAAAATTACAACCTAAAAGTTTTAAGGTGAGTTAGCTATTCGTAATATTTGCTTATGCAGGCTTAAGTGTCAATGTGAACTTCAATTTTTTCGCAAAGTGAATCATTTACAATCAGTTATTTTCTTTCCATACATGTACATATTTCAATTGCTGTATAACATTACTACTGTAGATACAGAGCACTTACTAAAATTGTATTAAAATGACCTCATCAGTTTGGTTGCTTCCATTGAAAGGAAATACTAAGTTGTAATATACCTGGTAAAGGTGTGCAATCTGTAGATCCTCATTTAGATATAACTAATGAAGGGAGATAAATCTGTTCATGTTTAGGGTATATCCTTAATCAAGGTTACAAATAGTTACAGCTTCATTTACTCTTACTAATTTAATATGTGGCTATCGCATTTTTTTCAGGAACAACTTATGAACCATTTACTAAGAGCTGGTAAGAAGGAACAAAGTGCTTATGCCAGGCAAGTGCTGTAGTTTAATTAGTTTGTAATTAGTTTGTGTAACGTCATTATCCTCAAAATCTGCCAATTATCAATGGTGCAATTATTTTATTTTCAAGATCACTACCATGTCATTTCTTTCACATCTGCCAAAATTTAAAATTTTCAATTCATGTTTTTCAGGTCTATAGCTCTAAGTGGTATCGGTATATTTCTGTATGAAGAACTCAGCCACGGAACTTTACATCCTAAATTGAATGAAGCATTTACTGTTCTATTTGGTAATCTTAGGGTAAGTAAATTTGACATTCATGGCTTTACTTTTCTTTTTCTTTTATTTTTTTGTACAGATGATTTGGGTTGTATATATGTATACTGTAGCAAACGAATTAGGGGGTATATTGAAATCAACCTGTCTATCTGTTCATGTGTCCATGCATCTTGTAATCATTGCTCCTCTTGAAGGTAGATAACTACTGTTTTATGCCTTCAAGGGGAGATATTCTAACAAAAGAAATTCAATGTCCTTCCAACCCTTCAATTGTTTTTGATGACATTTAATGTAAGGCCGCATACGATTTTCTTAAAATTTTGTATGATTTTTTTTGTTTGTTGGGGTTTAACGTCCGAGCAGCAATATTTCAGCTATATTCAGACGATGAACATGAAATTGATGATGAGGCCTGCCATTATATATAAGTCCTTACTTACACATTGTAGGAAGACGTTTGTAATGGTTTCTGGTAAACTATTGGATCCCTGCAAGGAGAGATAATTTAGTAGAATAGTTAAAGAATTTAATATTTAAGTGAAGCAGGAGTATGTTTGTGAGGTTGCTTACAAAAATTCTAGTTCATGTCTGTTGTGATTCTAACTTACATTTATACTTACCACACATTGAGACTTAAAATTTTTACTATGATAAGACTGAGTGTTGAATAGAATTAGAATTGCCATAGGATGTCAGTGGATGTCTGTTTATATAGAAAGTTAGAATAGCCAAAGTAAGTCAGTGAATTTGTTCGTATTACAGTGTGTAAACAGAAGTGTTGCTAAGGTGGCTACAGATGTATTAATGATGTTGGTAGACCACATCAAGGTTTTACTGGATTATCATCCTGAAAGACCTAAAAGAATAGTTGAGGTTGGTATTTAGCTATACTAAAGAAATGATCGAGTTTTGAGATTCTTTAATCATTGGTTATGAATGGCCCTTGCTTACCTTTGTTTTTGTGTTGTGTCGAAAATGTCCACATATGGAAATTTTGCAGTGAATACCATCAGTTATTGCTCAGTTATAAAGGTTTATCAAATTCAAATAAAGTTTAAGTAAAAGTTGGTTCTAAAACTAAGGTGAAATGTTTTGATGAAATCTGGATTTCTACACAAAATCTAAATCTGTTTCGGTGTTGAAGTATGTTAAATATTGAATATTGATTTTCACAACACATTGTCTTCTACAATTTGACTAATTGTATTCTGTTATGATTATGGCCCTAAATCTCTTGTATAGTAATCTGCCTGGATATAAATGAAACTTTGTTCCATATGTAATTTAGTACTTATTTTTCTAATTTATTTTAGGTTGTTATGGCAACAGTGTCAATATTAATCCCAGTAACTGGGGCAGTCAACTCAGATGAAGAGAAAAAGGTTGGTTTTATGTTGAATGACGGACTTTGTATATGTTAGACAGTATCACCAGTAATATAGCAGTTATTCTAACTCCCTTTATATAGTCCTAGTTCTCATTATGTATGTGGATGTTTTCAGTGTTATGTTAGGGAATATGTTAAAGGGATGAGTAATAAGAATGTTATTGAATTTAGCAATTAATTTATCTGTATTTTAAATAGATTTTTCTCAATATTTTTCAGTTAATTATATCAATGATGCTTTGTGTTGTGGACTGGTGTATGAAGATGCCTATCAATTCTTTATTGGAAACAACAGATTCTGATAAAGGATGTATCTACAAAGTCTTTCAGGTAGGATATTCATCTATTGTACTAATGACACTCCATTGTAAGTATACAAGACCAGTTCAAGTTCTAATGTGTCACTAAGAAAAATAGTTCTTTTTTCCAATAAACCATTTCAGAAAATCTTATTGTATCTTCTTCGAAATATCGAGGTGTCAAACTGATGTAGTAAATTGTTTAAATTAGGAATATCCCTTGATCTCTTGTTATATTTAGAAAGAGCTATTGCCATCACTGCGTCCGTCTTTGTTAACAATTTTTCAAACTTCTCCTCTGACACTACTTGACCAATTGGAACCAGACTCGGTATGAATGTTTCTTGGGTTATCCTGCATAGAAGTGATGTGGGGATTTTTGATCCGTTGAAAAACATTGTCGCTGTTACTAAAAATAAAAAATAGGGGTCAGACAGTAGTTTTTTGCATATACCTCCAAATACGTTAGATTTAGCGAAATTCTAATGGAGTAGAAGTGTTCAGCATTATGAGATCTATTTGTGGTCAAATTTTCATTTTAATGTGTTAAGCCATGTTGGAGTTATTGCCCTTTATCAATGTTTTTTTTTGGCTATTTTTAATGTTATTTCTTTCAAAAATCTTCTCCTCTGACACTACTTTACCAATTGGAACCAAATCTTGAAAACTATAATAGATAAAAAGAAACTTTCAATCGCTGAAATGATCCTTATGATAGTCCTACCAGAGTCTTCTTGAGTCAAAATTGTTGGACAACTTGTTAAAGTTATTCCCCTTGAAATACAAACTTTAACAAGGTGAGCGATTCAGGCTCCTGGGAGCCTCTTGCTATTTAATGACAATACTGTTACAGTTTTTTTTTCAGACATGATAATTTTCTTAAGCTTTTTTCCTCAGAGTCCTTTACTACCTGCTAAAGACATATCCTACTACTTAGATCTACCAATAATATCTTTTTGACATTTTGTTGATATACTGAATCTTCTCTCAATTTATGTAATAAAAATATAGGGTCATGGACCTATTTAAAAAGTTATGACATCATCTTTATCACCTTGTTTTTTTAATCTACAAAATAGATAGTTTAGCCTGTATATTTTTTCTAGACAACTTTTAAGGAAAATGCAGGCAGCTCTGAGTGTGGCATGGCATTTGTAAAATTATTAAGGAAAAAAATGGCACCTTTTTTTGTATGTTTGGTTAGGTTGTGAACTGCTGTAATTTCTATGTCAGATTGGGCCAGAATTACTTGAAGACAGTTTATGTATAACTCTCCTTCAAATATTCCATTAGGAAAATTGTGTCTTTAAAACTCTGTTGATATAAGCACTAAGAAGCTGAGAAAAACGGAGAAGGATTTAAACATAGCTTTGTCAATTTTCTACACTTCAAGCTAGTATGCAATTACACTTCATTAGAAATATTAAGCCAATGAAAATAAAAATTGAGATAACCAACTTCATTTCTTCGGCTAATTAAAAATAGTTGAAAACTTAGATATGAATATTTCTTTAAAAATCTATATGATATAGACATATAGAGAATCAGTATGTTTTCTAACCACTTTGTTGACAATATCTGACAATATCATGCATGTTTTTAGTTTCGTTGTAACAAAAAAATAATATTGTATATAAACATACATGGTCTCAGAAAAAAAAGGGTTTTAAAACTCTTGATATACATGTACATCAAGGAAGTACATAGGCACAGATCTGAAAAATTGACAAAAATGTGTTATAATGAAAAAAAATAATCAAAGGTGTGTTCGATTGTTCACATGACATCAGCATTTCAAATTGGATCTACTATTTTTATCTTTTTGGGCATGCAGGGATATCTCAAATTGTTTCTATTGTAATAACACAAAAATAACTAGGACCACACAATATAAACAGGATATATGTTTTTATCGGAAACAAGACAAGACATTACAGAGAGATGGAATTGGATCATTTCTCATTATAATGAATTGGTTTACTAACAATTAGTTTCAATAAATTGAACTTGTCTGCATTTTTGTACTTATCAGTTTCATTTTTATTTCTGTTTCTTTAAGCAATTGATTTTTATTATCAACTTTTTTCTCTTTGAATGATGAGTTTTGTTGATCTTTTTAACCGTGGTTTTACATATCCTTGATTTCACTTTCAGCTACAAATGTTTTACAGTTACTTTAAAATGACTAAGTGTTGGTTTATTAACGGTACAAAAACTTTACAATTCCAATTTTTTGTAGGTTGTATATAGAGTTTGTAGTATTTTTAAATTCATGAATTGCAGCTTCAGCTGAAACATTCACTTGTATAAATGTCACACATCATACTTCACATAATTCACCACTTAGCGCAGTGAATAACACCTATATTTGGTAATCACTAACCCAGTGAATAACACCTATATTTGGTAATCAATAACCCAGTAGTCAGACTTGCTTGACCAGACTTCTTTCATAGATTATTAACTGAAACCTGCAGCATCACAAATGCAGACTTCTAAAACACGGAGGCATCATTCCTTATAATTTCTCGATGCTTGTTTATGAGTACTTCTTCTATAATACTTTGTATTTAGTTGGATCTTGATCCTCCATTGTTTTTTGTTTCTAATTCTGGTGGCTGATGAGAAGTTACTCCTTGAAACATGTGTACAACATACCAAATTCACTATATTTATAAAAAATTACTGTTATTTTTTTTGCTGTTGTTGAATTTTTTGTTTCCCAGCAGATCTGTATTTAAGAGAACTAACATGTTGCTCATGTTTAGAATAAATGGAATAATTACAGGTTTATCATAATGAAAAAAATATCTATTAGAATTGAACAAATTTATTTCTATCAGACAGTCCAAAACTTATTTTGTACTATGTCTATTCAAGGGACATGTAGTAAGTAAAAGCGGTCTATTGATCAATAGTGAAGTAAAAATTACCATCCTAGAAATATCAAAACCAGTTCATATTGTATACTAATTTTCGTTTTTTCATATACTTTTTTTTTGATAGGCAGTCCAACCTTAATGTCAACTAAGTTCATGAACAAAAATTCCCTTCAGTATCGTTAATGTCATAGACACATTGCGAAATAATAATGTTCAAGAACAATATGCACAGAAACAATAGTAAGATATGTCTCAAGTATGTCAACATGGTTAGGTGTGATGAGAGGTGATATTTTGTGATGAGAGATGATATTTTGTGATGAGAGGTCTTATTTTTAGTATGTCAATGTGTGCTTCATCTTTCTCTTATCACAGATGTTAAATTATGCAGTATGTGGCCATACTGAGGAGTCATTGAGTAGAATGAAACAGTCTTTGATGGGAATGATACAGGATTCAGATTTTGATAACTTAAAGGACCTTACTGTTGGCTATCAGAGGAGACAGAGTCCTGATAAAATGTCTAGTTTTACTGAAACAAAGACAGAGAATGATTCTGTTAAAGTAGCTGCTAGAACAGTGAGTAGTGACACGATTAGTTTTTTCAAGCAGTTTTTGTATATCATGAAATTGTTTTGGCAGTTTTATTTTTGCTATTTTCACAGCAAGACCTGAAACGAAGAGAAAATTGGACTGTGGTGAATATTTACTTCAAAGAACAAAATACATTTTGTAATACAATCTCTGGAAAGATTGTGAATTTAAAATTGTGTGAAAGCAGATTGATTGCTGAAAATGGTACAAACTAACTTCGTCATTTCTTTTTTTTTTATCAATATAATAAATTACTTTACAGTTTATTAACCATCTAGTAAATCATCTTAGTCATTTCCCAATGGGAGCAGGAGCATCACGGATCAACAGTTCTATACAGGAGTACCATGATATGGAAGATATAACATGTGATGATTTGAAATCTGACTTGTTTTTCTCTCCAAGTATTCAGGTATATATTAGTACTCACCTACCGGTATATTTAAATTAAGAATGCAATTTCTTCATATATTTTTTTTTTAAATCAATAATATTTTCTAATAGTTATTTGAATGTGTTGAGATATATTTTTCAAATATACATTTAAATTTTGTCAGTGTTTTACCCATATTTATCAATATTCATCATCTTTACTTTCAGTTTTTTATTTTAAACAAAAGAACCCTGATATCCTTTATTGAATTACCAGGTTTGGTAAGTTTAATTAGGTAACACTCCATATAAGAATCATGCAAAATGTGATTCCTGGTTAGAAAGCCTACATATTTTTATTTTTGATATTTTGTTTAAATTGTTAAAGTAAACAAAAATTACCACCTGGCTTTTCATATATTCCTTGTTCTAAGAAGATAAAAAATTATAGAGAATGTACTGTAGAATTCAAAATTAAGGGAGATAACTCTGTAAATGACACTGAAATACAATAGAAACTGTTGAATTTTCAATGTGGATTATCTCTTAAAAGCAGACAGATTTGAATGAATAATTGTACATTTCATCATATAGACCTATAAAGCAACTTAATAACAAAAATAAAAATGTATAGCCTTTTTAGGATGTATTACATATTACAGAATTTGCATGATTCTTACAAAGGCTGCTACTTAATATCTCTCATTCAACATTTTACAGTTGCATCTCAATATTGCGTTTTCCCTATTTTGTATTGATTTTTTTCAGTGATGTCAAGACAGTCTGCCTTGAATATTTCAATTGTGATAATTCTACATTACTGAAATTTCTATTCACTCCCTTTCAAATTTCAGTTATAGTATTTGCCCATTTAGGTATACATTCATATTCTCAAAATTTTGTATATTTTGAAGATAAGAACTTAACTACTAAAGAAACTTTTATTCCTTATATAGCTTAGTATTTTATTGAATGTACATCTTTCAAAAATTAATATAGTGTTTACATAAAATACATGGATGAATAAACATTTCTGTTTTGTGTTTATTAGGAAAATGGAAGTAATGGAGTTAAGAATTGTCTAACATCAGCCAAAACTGCCTGTCGTGTTATTCTACGAGATCTGACAGGAAAATACTCATGGGATAGCTCAATATTATACTCACTGCCACAGAGAAAACAGAAATCTGATCTCACAAGTATGTTCTGTTTATTTCTTCAGAAATAGTAGTATTCAGTACATTGTAATGTTAATAACTTAAGAAATAAATGTATTAATGCATTATGTTATGCATAAATCGAACCAAAGTTCTTTATACAAGATAATATATTCAGATATTAGTTACATTCCTTATAATTTTATATTTTGGCAAAAACTATAATAAATTTGTATTAATTTATTCCAATAACCACGCCTTTTTTCAATTTTAAAGTATTCCCATGAAAAAGGGCATGGTTTAAAGTTCATGACCTTGTTTATTGATCACGTAATAAGAAAATTTTGTATTGAAGATAAAATAAAAACAATGGCATCTTTTCTAACAGTAAAATGATTAAAATGATGTCATAAATGACAACTAAATTTACACTTATAACTTTTGTAAAATTGACCACTGGTTTATGAGAATAACAAACAAATTTTCTGTAAAATTAAGAAGATAATGTCAAACTGGAGAAAGTTTAATCAGAAATAACCCCAGAAACTGTGAAAAATATGTAGTGATCTGGCATTAAAAAAAATCTTATATTCTCAAATTGATGATATTCTACAGAAAATACAAATAAAAGGAATCCTCTTGAAAAACTGAGGATGTGATAATTGAAGAGAATCAGATAATTATACTTTGCAGTGGGGTATAAAGTGATACAGGTTTCTGTCTGTCTATCCTTCCTTCCTTTTTTCTGTTACTTATGAAATCTTTTATCCCTTACTCTTTCTACACCACTGAATGTAATTTAATGAAACTTTCACATAATCTCTGATACTTGTTCCCATTATGCACCTTCTGTTCAGATTTTGATGAGAATCAAATTTGGGGTTTCGCATATCAGGCAATGGACTTCATTTGTGAATATGGAGACATTGTGGGACATCTCTTATCCATTATTCATCCTACCCCACTGAATGGAATTAAATGTAACTTTCACTGAATTATTATATATGTTCCCACTGCACCTCCTATTTTAATTTTTTTTAAGAATGGCCTTTGTCATTTATTAAGATGGGGTCTAGAGGAGACCCATCTTTTTATCTGTTACTCCTTCTGCACCACTGAATGGAATTAAATGCAACTTTCACTGAATCTGTGCCTCCTATTTTAGATTTTGATCAAAATCAATATGGAAGTTAAAAGGTGCATGATATCAAATATGGGAGGGGGGGTGGGTTGTATCAAGTTTTCTAGTTTTTGAAAACAATTTTCAGTCATTATGATTTTCTGCCTGTAATTGTGATGGAGTTGTACAGTCTATATATAATTGTATATGGTGTGTTGAATCTTATTTTTTTTTTACAGATGGCACCAGTCGAACATCTTGGACATTTCTTCCTGAGAAGGAAAATAATATATTGCAAGAAGATGAAATACCGTTGTTGAAGTCAGACTCTATGACAAAGCAGGCATTGTCACAGATACCATATTACCAAGATAATAAAGAAGATTGTGATAACCTTAACCAGGTTAGGAAAGAAGTACTTAGATACAAAATCTTATATATAACATTAAACGATAGCTGTCTTCTCAAATTATTTTGATGTAGATGCAAACAGCAGATCCAGAGAGAAGGGGAACAGTAAAAAGGAGGAATTCCAAAAGAAAAACAAAGAATTTTAACACCCAATATGCCCATGATCTGCAACCAGGGTTCTAATTTTAAGAGTTTATTGAAGGTCTATGATATAAAGTTAAGGTAGAATAGATTGCAAAATTTCATAAGGGAAATGATTATGACGGCAACTATAAAGTATTTGTTGTAAATATTGATTCAATGTCTTTTACTTACTACAATTTTCAAGCAATATATGTTCAATGAAACCGGTATAAACAATCACCATTTTAGACTTAGAGATTTGTTTGGTTCAATGTTCGGTTCGGTATCCATTTTAGACTTAGAGATTTGTTTGGTTCAATGTTTGTTTTGGTATCCAATTTTGACTTCAGAGATTTGTTTGGTTCAATGGTCGATTCACATAGGTTCAAAAAGTATTGAAATTGATATGAATGGACTTCAGAAAATATTTGGTTTACACATGTTATTAGTTTTACCAGGGTTCAGTTCAAACATTAGTGAGTTTATGTTGATATTTCATCGTTTTAATCCTTACTCTAAAAGTGTATTCCTTTATTTCCAGCTTCTAGGTTATATTGGTCACACCAGTCCAGAGTGTATACTAGAGCCAGGGTTACCTTTAAACATAGAGGCCCCAATACCTGAGGGGTTGAGTGAATCAGCTGAGGCTGATGTCACTGATATGGTTGTGGAACAGAGAAAAGAAGAGTTGGAATTTTACCAGCAACAGCTTCATGATCAAAGGTAACAATGTACTTTAAACATAATAACCGCAATAAATAAAAAATTCAATAAGGAAAATAAATTGATAGTCAATGACTTTATTGAAAAATTAAGTCATATTTATATTTTGAACTTTATTTTTTGAACCAAGAAGTCCCATAGGGATTTGGTATTATAAGCTTCCTACCATCCTTTTATCTGTCAATATATAATAACCTTTAGAAAAATCTTTTAGCCTTATGATTTCTAGGGCCAAGTTTCAAGTCATTGTCAAGAGTCATTGCCTAATGTTTACACACCAACAGGATGCCATGTTCAAATTTCACCTGTAATTCCTTGTTAATATGAAGTCCTCATATCTGTATTTAATGCAAATTTAAGTCATAGCTTAGAACCACTGAGAGCCTGATTTCAGTCTTTAATACATGAAGTCACATCTTTCAGAGCTTCCAATACAAAGTTTGGTATTTTTATTATCTTCTTCACTACAAAACGGTTATTATATGGTTTTCAATATTTATTAAAATTCAGATACTTTTATTTTCCTTTCTGACATGCAGCAAGAGTAGGCCATTCTGGCTTCAGTCTGAAATTACAAAGTAGTAACACTAAGATTTTAAGATATATTTATATATTCAACTTTGTCCTCTTACAGGTTACACCTGCCTCATATTAGTATGTATAAAAATAAATTTTAAGATTGTACCAGTTTTTATTTTTGATTCCAGTATGGCTGCCCAGCCACAACTGCCAACAGAGGTACAGGACCCTGTAACACCTTTTCAGATATGCAGAGTTTTGGTGAATCAAATTGGGTTGTTAGCATGGGAGAAAAGGTGGGTATTACTGTAGAAATTCCATGGGATATTAGTATTATTAGAGGCATGTGGTGTATATTGATTTATTATTAAGTAGCTGTCTTTGTAAGAATCATGCAAAATCTGAAAAATGTGATACACCCCAAAAAAAGGCTACATATTTTTATTTTTGTAATTAAGTTGTTTTATGGGTCTATATTATGAAATGTGTAATTATTCATTCAAATCTGCCTGCTCTTAGGTGATAATCAACATTGAAAATCCATTAGATTCTATTGTATTTCAGTGTCATTTACAGAGTTGTCTTCCTTAATTTTGAAATCTACAGTGCCTTCTATATAATTTTTATCTCGTAAGAGCACAGGTTATATGAAAAACCACATGTTAATTTCTGTTTACTATGACATTTCAAACAAAATATCAAAAATAAAAATATGTAGGCTTTTTACCCATGAATCACATTTTACATGATCCTTAGCTGGAGTGCTACTTAATCATTGACAATGTCAAGAAAAGTGAATACTCTGTATAAATTTGTACATAAAGCTTGAAAACCTCTCTTGTTAATTTTATCTTCTGAAGTCTTGAGTAATTAATTTAGAAATGTTCAGTAACCTTTATTAAAGAAGTGTGCAGTATGTGTTTACCATTCTATGGTGTACAGAACTGATACTCTCATTTTTAGGTGCAGTTTTGACCTGCTAAGAAAGACAGACAGCATGCTGAGGCAGCTGAAATATCTTGATAATCAAAAGTGGTAAGCTTTTTATTATTGGTGGATAATTCATATTATTATACTCCCACTTGCATAGTGGGGTGTTTGTCTGTACTTTCTTCTGTTAAATAGGGTGGAACCATCTCATATCCCTTACTCCTCCTATACCTCTGAAAGGAATTAAATGAATCTTTCACAGAATCTTTATTTCATGTTCCCATTGCACACCTTATATTTAAGATTCGATCCAAATCAATATGAGGATCAGAAGGTACATTTTATTAAATGGGGGATTTGGGGGTGTCAATTTAGGGAACATTTTTTCTCATTATTACTATACCCCCTTTTCCAATTTCGAATTCTACTGTTAAACATTGCTTTTATTCATTCTATAGAACATAACTCAAAAACCACAAATTTTTCTATGTGAGTTCTACTTTAATTTTTATAAATTTATTACTTTATACTTTTGCATTATAAGACTTTATTTTTTCAAAAAATGAGCTGATTTCCTGTTTTCAGAAAGTAACAAAAACACATTCACCAGTTTACATGAATCCTTGGGAAATTGCTTATTTCTATTGATGTAAGCACAGTTTGTAATGTATGAAGATCTGATTTTTAACTTTTTGTTAATAAGATTTTTATTGAGTAAATTATGTTTTAGCACAATAAAGGATTTCTCATAACCAGCTTCATGGTTTTTGAACTATAAACTGCCCTAAAGTTGGTTATTTTGCATAGCATGGTCATAATTGATAAATAGTCCTTACTTACACATTGTAGTAAGTGAAAATATTTTTTATGAGTAATACATTTTTTATGTTACAGCCGAGAGACACATAAATTTGCTGTGATATATGTTGCTGAGGGTCAGGAAGATAAAAACTCAATATTATCTAATACCTGTGGAAGTAAAGCTTATGAGGAGTTTGTTTCTGGATTAGGATGGGAGGTAAGTTTGATAGAAAGTAAAGCGTATGAGGAGTTTGTTTCTGGATTAGGATGGGAGGTAAGTTTGATAGAAAGTAAAGCGTATGAGGAGTTTGTTTCTGGATTAGGATGGGAGGTAAGTTTGATAGAAAGTAAAGCTTACAAAGAGTTTGTTCTTAGATTAAGATGGGAGGTAAGTTTAATACAAGTAAAGCTTACCAAAAGTTTGTTTCTGGATTAGGAGGGAAGGTTAACATTAATTGGAAATATTTTAATTTGATTTGTAACCAGATTTCTTATTGGTTGGTCCTCTTTGAGCATACTAAGTTATTTTTGTACTACTTTTCTGGTACCTTTACTATGACATCATTAACATCAGTTGGTCCGCACTCTGTGATTTAAATAATCTGAAACAAAATAATGCTTTATAATGAACAGATTCTTAATATTTGGATTTGAATCCATTAGAAATTAGCTTAAAATGGTGTTTCTAATTTTTGAACAGGTTATATGAAATAGCATGGGCTATTTAATAATTTCTGTAAACCACAAACTACTTTGCGATTTATTAGTGTAAACTGCCAGAGCTTTACTATACTTATTCTCCGTATTTTTTACCAATTTGGACTGCAACTTATGACTATGAAAATTTTCTTAGTGTCCATGTTAAAAATTATAAAATTAAGTATTTTACAGATCATTTTCATAAAATAAGGTAAAAATATAGATTGTCATGAAGTAGCATAAAAAGATCTGAAATACCAGGTACGCATTGGCTTATTGTCCCTCATATATAAAGTTTGATGTAAAGTTCTCTGATTTTTCCTACTACCTTTTCTTTCAATTATGCTTCATTTTTATTTATACATTTGTATATCTATATGAAACATGTAAATGACTTGACTCTTTCATAGAAAATTTGATTAAACAAAATTGTTTATTTCGAGTGTGATTAGCAAATTAGATAAAAAAAATATTTTTATGCTTCTGCTGCAAAGCTGCTGTGGATACAGTTTTACCTTATTTACACAAATTAGTTTTGTTGAGGTGACATGTTATAAATATTTTATATGTATTTCGTATTAATACTTTCTATATTATCAGGTTGATTTAGAGACACATCAAGGTTTCCTTGGCGGTCTACATCAGAACAAATCTACAGGAGAATCTGCTCCTTATTTTGCCACCTCATTATATGAGTGTGTATTTCATGTGTCTACCAGGATGCCATCTGGTACAGATGAGGCCAACCATATAAAGGTAATGTTTTTGTAGACACCTATCAGTTGAAGTAGCATTCCAGCTAAGAATCATGCAAAATGTGATACATGGTTGGATGTGATATTTTGTTTAAAATGCTCGTTTAAGCAGAGAATTACATGTGGCTTTTCATAGAACCATTCTTCACAGGAGATAAAAAAATATATAGAATGCACTGTAGAATTTAAAATCTGCAAATGATGCTAAAATTCAATAGAACTATTGAATTTTCAGGGTGAGTAAACTCCGAGGAGCAGACTGATTGGAATGAATAATTATACATTTCATCATATAAAACTATAAAGCAACTTAATAACAAAAATAAAAATGTGTAACCTTTTTTCGGGTGTATCACATTTTACAGAATTTACATGATTCTTACCTAGACTGTACTTTATGACTGTTATATAACCCTTCATACTCATTTTTTTGGTCACATTACATAAGACCACACCACTTCCTTTGTGACTTCAAGTTTAGTGTGAAAACAAAAAGGCCTAACATTATGTATAGCTATTAGCAATAATTACATTGTTTATACTTACATCTAAATTGTTAGAAATTCCTGATTTAAACCATAAGAATTAAATGTAGCATATTTCACTAATTATACCATATCACACATTGTGGCATTGATTTTGAATTTATATGATACCCTCTATTTTTATAGTCTAATATGTGTCCTGCCATCAGTCCTGTCCCTCAGATATTTCAAGATAACAAAATTAGAACAGATCATAAAATTGTTTTAAAACTTGGTACAACTGATGATGATTATGAAATACAGATCAAGGCGGATTTTCAGCACAATCCCATTTCAATTCTCTAGTTACTTGTATGCTGTTTTAAACATTGACCTTCATAACATTACAGAGTATTATTATGTCCTATTCTATTCTATAATTGATTTTTGTATTAGATAAAGCATTTAGGGAATGATGAGGTTCATATTGTGTGGTCTGAGCATACCAGAGACTACAGACATGGGATAATACCTACAGAGTTTGGTGATGTCATCATTGTCATATATCCATTACTGAATGGCTTGTTTAGGATACAGATCATTAGAAAACCAGAGGTAAGGGAACTTCATTTGATTATAAAACATATTTCTATGTATTAGTTTACAAGTACATATTTTCTAGATATGGTGTAACTAGGTATATTGGAAACTCTTTGAAAGGTCTGTTCAACATATGATTGAACACATTAATAGTATGTTGAATTTTCATTCAACTTAATTTTTCAGGATAGGAAAAACAAATCTTTCATAAAACAGTTCTGATGGAAATTGCGCTTTAAACTGTAATGTTTTTGTGTTATCATTGAACAGTAAGTTCAGTAGTAACCAACATTTGAAACTGTTACTCATAAAATGTATTATGTATTTGTTGCAAGAAAATTACCTATTGGCTTTTTCCATGTAGGTATGCCTATCTATCATACGTAGAAAGCAGGTACTGCCTTAAATGACTATTTTTCATCATTTTATTTGCTTATTGATTCCTAAATCACTATGATTTATGTTATAGATTCCTTATTTTGGACCCCTGTTTAATGGTGCTATTCTAGATCGTAAAATCCTTCCAGGTTTGGTTAGAGCTACAGCTGTGAATGCTAGTCGTTCTAAGAGAGCTCAGATACCAATGTACCATCAATTGTATCCTTTTATGACATATTCTTCAGTCAGTAGAAACTTTAATTTGATTTCGTTTGAAAACCACAAAAAAGAGATATCCATGCAGATTATCATCTGGAAGTTCAAACATAGTGGAAACAGATGAATTCATTTTCTAAAATTCAATGGCAACTTTTCTCAACTTAATATATTGAAACTTCTTGAAAAATAACCTGCAAAGAAGTACATATCATATAAGCAATATCAATACTGCACATGAGTCCAAACACATCACACAGAAAGACAAATGTTTCCTTTCTTACAAGCAGCATTTTGAATTTTCTTGGATTCTTGGTGTCTATTCATATTACTGGTAATATGGAATCATGAAAGATTTATCTTTGAATTTTTTATGGGTTATGTGAGTATAGAATTCACTTTGTGTTTAGAGTATACATTTAGTTTATACTGTGAATAAGATCAGCTTTTTGTCCTTAACTCTTGACTAGCTATGAAGAACGTGCCAAAGGTTTTGATACAATTATCAGTAACCATGTTGATATGACAATGTTTGAGGATTTTTCAGCATGCGTATTTGCCCCAGTGCTACCTTCTAACTCAACCAGTAAGTACATTTATTAATCCAGTTATGTAATGTATGATTGTAATGTCCAATACTATATAATCAGGAAAATAAAAATTGAAAACTGGACCTTATTGGAATTACTGGTCAAATACAGTGAAACTTCTCCAAACCGGTCACCACTGGGAAAAGAAAAAAATGGTCGGTTTATAGGGGTGGCCGGTTTTGTGAAAAATAGCAATGCATTTTAAGAGCTGTTTCCATTAATGTGTTCTATAACCCTACACCTTGTCAGTTTGTTGGTCGAGACATGATTAATGCCAATTCAAAACTTTGGGCCTTTTATTACATTTCAAAGCTTGCATCATTTGTAAATGATTTGATTTTACAAACGGTACTGCTAACAAAATAATGTTCACGGTTTAGGAGGAATGTGTATTAAAGATCAAAGGACTATTGATGGTACATGTAATTAATTATTTGTATTGTTTTTGTAAATTACATATCAACAAAATCTGATAATTTCGCCCCTATGTTGTTTTGGCTTGGGTACAGGTCACATTAAATGAGAGTTAAAAGATCATAAAGATCGTACTATTAAATGACCCTGGTTGCCTGACATGTGTACACACCAATTAACAGCCAACCAGTGACAAAATGTAATGTCTGGATTAAATTTGTTGTTTGAACTACTGTCCGCTTCAATTATCATCTGTCCACTGATGAAATGCAAACCTATCAGTGAATGAATTATTTATTACGTAATATAACGTAATCATTACAGTTTTGTTGACACATTTATTACAGGTGAACAATAACCGGGCGGCCGGAATTGAGAGGTTGTTTTTATTTGAAATATGTAACTAAAACTGTGAAATAACCGGCCGATGTACGGTTTTAGGGGGTGGCCGGTCTATTGAAGTCAAAACACGCAGGTTTTAAGGTATATCGGCTGGGACTTTTGAAAACAGCCAGTTTGAAGGGAAAACTGGTGTTCTGAGGGTCAGTTTTGGAGAAGCTTCACTGTATAAGAAACACCAAACCCAACATAAAAAAAAAATAGGAGAGTGGTCAATTTAGAAATTTTCTTGATACATTCTAGCTAAAACCCCAAACTGTTTCAGGAGTGTAAATGGCTGTATTATCAACTAGGTCCTGCATACTTATGGGCAGAAAAAAAACATCAATATCTGGTTTGTGCATGAAAAATCGGGAGCTTAAAAACAGTATAATGGCAGCTTCATTTTCGTATACTTGTTAAATGCAATTGAGGACCACATCAGCCTAGGAACATAAAGTAGCTTCAATGATTAAATACAAATCAAGTTATTTCCAAGATAGGGATGGTCAAAGCATTGCACCCAAATGTCTACGAAAATGATGTAATCAGAACCAGACAATTTAACCCAAAGACATTTTGGACCATGACAACCCTAAGTTCCTTACCAAAACTGGACATGTCAGCCCATGTTTATTTCAGATTATGACACATTTTACTAATTTGGAAGTTAATAATAACAGGGTTGACAATAGATATTGAATGGACTGTTTTTTTTTCAGGAGCGTGTAAGGTTTCACCTTCCTCATATTACAAATATGTGACAATCCATAACTCAGTACAACTGTCCATGAATATAATACAGAACAAATAATAAAAAAAGAACAAGTACTATCTTTAAAAAAAAGATAGCCGACGTGGTAAAATTTGTTCTTTTAACTTCTAATTTTCTGCATTTCATTCAGGAAATAACACATATGGCATGCTATTTCAATTTTCGATACAGTTTTTTCAAACGCAACTAAGTTACCAGTATTTGGCCAATCTGGAAGCAGACTTGCAATCAGGTGACTTGCGTTTCCATGGAGGAGCATCTTTAAGGTCAAAGGGTAGAAAGCAGAACTATTCTGACTGTGTCGAAAAAAAACAAAAAAAAAACACTTGTTATATTGTGCAACCCTATAATATTGATATCACACTCTGTTTGTTTAATTTGGGGAATACAGTTTTACTGGTTATTATTGTATAAGCTTGCTGATTTTATTTTTGGTCATGGACAAAAACTTTGGAAGGATCGCTAGCAATATTTTACTTATTCTGAAAATTGTAAAGATTTATATTGCTGTAGCAATAGTGGTTTCCAAACTATTTCAGTGATTAAGTACAAGTATTCATATCAGAAAAAAAAAACAAGTTTAAAAAAAAACAATACAGATGTATTGCTCTGGTAAACTTAAAATGTCAGTATTTAATATACTTCTAAGTAATACATGTGTACTTTTAAACTTTTTTAACTTAAAATCATTCTCATCCTGAAATGCATGAAATACCTGTCGTATGATGTTAAACCATAATTCATTAATCATTTTATGATTGATTACTTGTTTCAGTATCTGACCAATCGACTACAGATTTACCACAGAGTGCTAGTTCTAGCTCATTGGAGCAGACAAGTTCAGAACTATCACCACCCAGTGATAGGCAAAGTAGAGGTAAGACATCAGTTTTTATCTGGTATGCATGAGAAAATAATACAGCTAGTTCTAATTATTGATTAAATCAACTATTTAACTTTAGTTCAGGTAGTATTGTATCAGTTGGGAGTAAATGTTGTTTAGGAGTAGCTCAGACTTCTTTCAGTTTGCTGAGGAATTTAAGAACATATGCTATCATAAATGTATTACATCAGGAAATTTGTTACTCACACTGTAGTTTTTAACTTGGTTTAGTGTTCATATACATGTTGAAGATATTTATATGTTGACAATATATGATAATGATGCAGGTTTTGGGTCTTGATTGCGGAAATTTTTATTGCTGAAATATTGTCAACACAAGTAAAAAACACTCTTGGTGCAAATAATAGTGCTGTGATAGTTAAAATAATTTTTTTTTAATTGATTTTCCCATATCCAAAATATCAAATAATGTAAAACCATCTCTTGAGAGCAGTTCTACTTTTTCAATATTTTATGAAACTGACCACATATGCTTTTGTTTTTTTCTATTTTTGTTTTTGTTTTGGTACACTGTATTAGGACATTTTATAATTGCGTTGTACTACATTAACTTTGTAGATCTGTCTACAATTGTGGATTTTAGGTTTTTGTTCTATATTTTGTAAGTGCTTTTGATGTGTTAAGATGAGCATTGTCTTCTTCTTTAAGGTCTGTTGGGCCCCAACTTCCCATTTATGATATGAGCTAAGGGAATATTCTCAGCATGACATTGTGTCAGACTTTTTGTTGTTATAAATAACTTTCTTACCAAGCTTATATCTTGATTTATATTTCATTTCTAATACGCTTTCTAAGCTTTTAAGGTACATGTACAGTTTTGTAGATGAATACAATTAGATAACAAATAGAATTACTTTAATATCCCATTGTCTGTCCACTCTATGTTATTAAGCATGGGAGTTTATGGTTTAATATATCTACCATCCATTTAGTGGTCCTTTAATTTTCCTTTAGTGCTTTCTTGACAAGACCGGTAAGTTAGATATAATTTTTGTTGTGTGTTTGTTAGTGTTTTACCAACTTAATGTTGTATGTTACCAATCAGATTAATTAAAAATCTCTGGAAGATTTCTGGATTTTTTTATTTCATTTTAAAGGTTTCCTTTAAAATCCAATTATGTTTGTTTTATTTGTGTGGTTCCATATCAGTATCCATCAGCGTTTGAGTTTCTAGTGTCTTTTGAAAAATAAACATCACTGTATTGTTTTGTGTGTATGAAAATCAAATCTTGTTTTGAAAATCAACTTAAACTTCAAGATAGATTTTTAACATTCAAACTGTTATGTCAGAAAAAATAGGCAACAGAACAGACTTTTAAAAAAAATGAATTAATAAAAATGCTAACATATTTAACATTGTCAAAACCACATTACACAAGATTTCAAGAAAATTTCAGTCGTTTTATCATTTTATCAATACTTTTTAAAATTTTGTTTTCTTTTCTATAACCATTCTTTTTAAATCTTTCAGATGGTGATAATGTAGAGGAGAGCCCAATAAAAAGAACTGCAAGAAGATTGTCTCTTCGGTCAAAAAAGACAGGAAAATCTTCCTCAGTTACTCCCCCTTCTAGTCCCGTACTTAAGGACAATAAGCAGTGAAAATGAGATTTTATATTATATTTATTATTATTATTTATTATGTTATTTATTACATGGAACATAATTAAATCTAGTCATTTTTGTTTTATTTAATTTCCATTGTTTTATTGTTGAAGTTATTCCACCATATCCAGTCCAGCGGCCCTTTTCACAAAAAATCAGAAGAGTAAAACTAGTCGTAAGTTGTGACGTCACAATACTTAACTCTATTATGACATCATAACTTACGACTAATTTTACGATACGATTTTTTGTGAAAAAGACCACAGGTTATTCTTAGATTCATGCAGAGGGTGACTAGTACATACTAGTTGTCAATTTTCCTAAAAGTCAATTAATGCATCCTATATGTCTCGTATTCAAATCACTTTTAAAACAATGACTTGTTATACTGTGCTCTGTAGTGAACAAAAAATATGGTAGTAAATATTGTTTACATTGCTTAAGAACTATTTCATTACTTTCTGAACCTTAAAATCTTTTTGGTATGTTTTTGATAGATAGTAGGTGTAATAGAAAGTGGAATGAAAATAGAAAAATAAGACTTAGCACCCTTTATTTGCATGATTCTAAGGTGGGTAGAGGTACATGTAGTAGTATATTCATACCCATGCCCCCATAAACTAAATTTGGGGTATATAGGTATAAGCCTGTCTGCCCACGTATCTTGTAATTAGTAGTTCCTTCTTAAGTTGTGTCTGCATATTGAATGTTGGTGAAACTTTATTGAATTTAAAACTTAGAGGTAGCATGTAAAGATGTGCATAAAAAAAGATAGTTTAAGTCAGATGCCTGCAGAAGAGGGTTTTTATATGTTAAAGCCTTTTTTAGTGCAATTCCTTTTAAACTACTCAATGAATTATCAATTTTTATAGATCAGGTTATCATCATTTTGATGTGCATGAATGAATAATTTTTGTTGGGTACATGAGAAGGGAGATAACCTTACATATATATTTTACATTTAGGTGGAACATTTCTTAAAGGACAAGTATTGGTTTTATTCACAGTTTTCCCTCTGACTTTAGACAAACCTGTGCACTTGGGAGGAATTTAAAGCATGGCTGGACCTAGAAGTAAAATTCAAATTTGTTTTCTGTTTTAAAATGTTAAAATCTTAACTTGATTTTGCTGTTTTGTTATTAACAATTCTGCAGACTGCCAAAATAAAGAAAGTTAGTAAATGGTTTGAGATGGTGTCAATACATTAAAAGTGAACTGTATTGAAATTGATATGCTAGCCAATAGAAAGACAGTATTACCCTTTGCACAAAAGATAATTTAAACAGACCATATCAAGTGAATTTCAGCTGTCTGTTTATTTTATCTTCTGCAGAATTAACAAAAAATACCATAGAAAAGTCAGGTTATATATACACATATTTGTCTGTAGTCAGAGAGAACTTTGTGGTGAAATTGAACCCATATTTATTGAAAGGTAACAATGAACCTTTAAACTTCTCAATGAATATAGGAAGGGTAAATGTTATAAGCAGATATGTATTATAAAGAAAATGAATGTCTGGTCACTGCAAGGGGAAAGCATCCAATGGTTTGATATAATGTAAATCCACTGGAAGTTGTGTATATGTTTTTGTGGACTTTCTTGCAGAATATTTACCAGGAGATTAATCAGCCTCCACCAAAGTAAATGTGTACTTACGGATAATCTCACTAACTACCATGACAGAAATCCTTGAACTGTTGGACCAGTGACCATTTTTATTTTATCCCTGACTTTACTTGAATAGTGTTATTGTTGATGATCTTTCATCAGTGGACATTGCTGAACACCAAAAGAACTCTTTTAACTTGATTAATTCACATTGATATTTTTTCATGCAGCTTTTTGGGGCAGGTTGAGCCAGGTAAAAATGTGCATTCTACCACATTTGAAGGAACATAATTAAGGCCCAATCTAGAGGGAGAGATGAGCAAAAACCTCCTTGTTAGTCTTTGAAAGTGATTAGTTTTTGTAATAGATTACAAAGACAAAAATGCCAATATTGTTATTTGTTAAACAGAATTTACTTTAACTTTCCTGTGTAATTGATGTCTAGA
This sequence comes from Perna viridis, assembly GCA_037379345.1. NCBI lineage: Eukaryota > Metazoa > Mollusca > Bivalvia > Mytilida > Mytilidae > Perna > Perna viridis. The sequence continues at coordinate 43,361,527 of CM074512.1, read as the reverse complement.
TTAGGCCCTGCATAATGCAAGAAATAAGATGGCAGGGTGCTTTTAAAATGGGAAGAGCATTCAAATCCATTCAAAACCATCTGTAGGGAACACTAATTGAACATGAAAATTCTTGTAAGAACAATACAATGGTGTATATATTTTGGTCTCGTGTTCCCAGCTGACAAGGGAGGGTGTTTGAAACCACTTAGCAGATTACTTCTTCATACCTATATTGTGTGTAGATGTGCTTCTTAAACCACTTTTTCACTTTTCATTCAGCATATTTTTATTGCAAGATTAATGGGATCTAATACTGTTGGAAATATTTTTCATCACCAAAAGACCTTAAGATACTTTTCTTCTGAAACAACTTGAAATATTGCATCAATTATAAGTAGTCATTGGCAACAACCACTCCAATATCAAAAGCAGTCATGTGATCAGAGGAATATAACACAAACATTAGATTCCTAAGCCTTCTAGGTATTGTGAATAAATGCTTTACATGGCCTGGCTTGATACAACAGAGATCTAACCCTGAACAGCTTGACCAAGTTTGGACACACCATTCAAGCTTGATACAGCTGTAAATTTTAATTGCAATTAAATATTTGACACATGATAAGAATTTAAGCAGAATCAAAGTCATCAGCAGTGATTGTTTCTAGCCCTTTTTTTGGCTCTTAATTCCTATATCAGTCTAGTTACAACTCCTGAATTTCCTCCCAGCTTTGCATTTGTGTTGTCACATTATGCCACGACAACATAGAGATCCATTCATTTATCATGAACCCATTTTATCTCATATGGCCTACCTACAGGAAGAATGTGTAAAATTTCAAGCTGCTGTGATGAGTAATTCAAAACTGTGACAGAACATTTTTACAAATGAACACATGGACAAGAGTAAAAAAAAAAAAAAACGTGTAAAAATGCTTGTTTTTGCAACTTGAATCATTTAGGAAATTACTGAATGATTCAAGTCACAACCCCCAAAATCAATCCTAGCTTTATTTTTGTATGGCACCTAGTACAATGTAGTATAATTTCTTAAAGATCCATACACATATGCTAAAGTTAGTTTCTGGAAACTAAATGGTCTAAGATGTCCACAGCATAATACCACAATACAACTGCAAATTTGTGTGGTTGTATAAAAACACTATGCATGTGGCAAAAGAAAATTAAAGGCAGTATCTCCGTCATGATTTTATCTATTTTTAAGCAATCATTTTAATAACATGATACAAATTAATTACATTTTCCATCATATGAACAAATTTATCATAAACAATGTACAATTTTTTTTTAATTTCCCAAACTACATTCTTAACAATCTTCTACTCCAATTAATAATCAATATAGCCACATCAGATGTAGATTCTCTTCCAACCGACAAGAGGTGGGGCAGTCATACAAGAGAAGGGGATAACAGTCTATAATACACAAAATTCTATTGGGAACAGTCAAATATGAGAAGGTTCACTAAGTCCATAATACTTCAATCTATGGGGCACCATCTCACAAGAGAAGGATCACTACAAATCATAATACACAAAAAACTAGTATCAACCAAGAACTTGTATCAACAAAAAAAACAACAACTTCCAATGACACAACATATATTACAATAAATAAAACATTCTCTTATATTTAATCAATATTTTTTTTTAGTTTGGGATGAACATATTACTAATTCAGGAATCATTAGAGAATGAATCATTTTATCAATGTCAAAATATAAGGCCATGCCAATTCTAAAACTTATAAAACTTGAAAGTTCAAATAATATTAAAGAGATTCTAGCCTTGGTAATGTTTTCATTACCTAACTAATACAGAATAGTTTAATTAGGCTGTTTAACTATTTACCCCTCAATCATGGTAAACATACTTGTGACCTCATTTTCTCAATAAAAAAAAAAACTGTAGCTAATTTTTCTCATGGTACACTGACTATATTCAATGACTTATTTCTATCTATGTATATTAAAAAACAGAAAAGGAGAAACAAAAATCTCTATGTAGCTTCTACATTTAAGGAGGTAGACCTAGAATAAGGGACATAACTCTTAAAATCAGTGATATGTTTGTATCATATTCAATTTCACCAAAGCATCTCAAGCTTTTGTTTGAAGCAGAATAAAATCAACCCATTAATTAGATGCTTACACAAGACTGAAGTAAACTGCTGCATACAAACGTTCTAATGATTTTTAAGAGTTGTGTCCCTTACCCTAGGTCTACCTCCTTAACAGATATAATAGTGTTTATAAGGAACATACAAGTATGAGAGAAAATGTGTTCGTATGCAAAATAGAAACTTATAAAAAAAAAACTGCTGTCAACAGCGTACTACAATGGGATATCAACAGGAGTTTCACATGACAAAATTTACAACAATGTCTGATGGAAATTCCTCAGAAAAAAATATATACACATACATTGTATTACTAAGAATGATAATATATGCAAAATATGACTGCTAAAGTTTCCTTGGTTAGACAAAAACTGAATTGAAAAGAGAAAATTTTGGAAATAAAACATAAAGGTAAACATTCAACTAAAATGAGTTCTAAAACACAAGAAACACACTTTTGTATATTCTACATCTACTTCAGAGCATCACTAAGTTCTAGGCACAGTAAGAATAAGAATCTACAAACAGATGTGGCAAAATCAACAGAAAAATGACCATTGCTATTACATGTATACAAAAAATGGCAATAAAAACAATCATTGATTATGTGTATATATTCATTTTATCATAAAACTTCACAAACAATTCACAATATATTCAATGTAACACATCTTAACATTTGTGAAGTTGAAATAAAAAAAAAAATGGCTCACTCACCACAACACAACTTTTTTTCTTTTCAGAACTTCACCTTTTCTCTTGGAAAAAGCAAATCATCGCACAAGCAGATGTGCAACTACTTTTTGTTTAACATTACCTTTAGTGTTCAAAAATAAAATGAACCTTACGGAACAACATTTATTTCTATTGTATTTTCTGATAAAACATTATTTTGAAGAAAACAATTAAAATAAATTGTATTTTCTATAGAGAATTCTTGTTCTTGATTTTAATATTTCAATGTTTTAGAACTTTATGAAAACATATAAATATCAAATAATGAAAGGTTTTGCAAAGGTTTTGTAATTTTAAGATTCAAGGTAATTTCTAACAACAGATTGATTGCAGTCCTTGCCCTGATTCTATATGAAAAAGAGAAAAAATCTGCATGATATTCAAGGCATCCATATAAAAACATGAATTACATGTATATATTTTAAGTTTTTTGTTGAATCAGGAATTAACTTACCATAATGCCCTATCAAATGTGTGACTTATACCTCAAATGACAGCACAAAAATCCCAGTCATACATACAAGGAAATCTAAGCATTACAAAAGTGAAAAGCAGTTTTGATTAAAAAAGTTGCATAATCAAACAAAGTAAAAAACAAATTTTTGTTACTCAATCAAATTTCTTTAATAAATATCCATACTAAATTATCAGTATTTGTTAATATATAAATTTCATATTTTTGCTTGAACAAATTAAGTTAATTTTGTAAGAATAAACTTAATTACTGCAGATACATATATTTGGCTATGTCCCCTAAGTAAATGGTTTTTGATAAAAAGAAAGGTCCTCAAATCTAATTTTTTGGTTGAAAAGGTAAAATGATGATATTGAAAGACTTCCAATTATGATATGCAAATACATTTGCTGTAGGAAATGTCATATGATTTGACCATTGCAGTATCATTATTTCAGAGCTGTGTGTGATAAAAAAAAATAATTTGCGATTCAAGGAAAAATTCACAGTAGGTAGAAATATAAACTTAGTATCATATGGTTGAAATTATGACTCTGTTGCATAGAACAGAAACATCAAAATAATTTCAGAGGTCACTTTATAAAGAGTTCATTACTTCTAATGGTAGATCTTGCTTGGTCTTACAACAAGACAACAGAGACCTAAGGATTGCAAAAGCTGACTAGGCCTTGGGTCTAGTAAGCTAGGAACAGGAATTTAAACGCTCCATCTCATCTTGACTTAGTCTTCGTTCAGAACTAAAACATTTACTCCATATCATACAAACTCCATCACAAATTGGAACAAAGCTAAATAGGCTTATATAGTAATGTGGTTACATATTTTTTCCTGAATCTGTGTGTTGCACTTAAAACCATGACTCCATCCTGGAAAAAAAATATACTTTCAGTTTATTTTAATGCTATACTGTCACAGTTTTATATCAGAGGGTGCATGTCTGAGGGCAGGGAACTGCACACCTCCATTTCTACATGAAGAAAATACTTGTAATGAAATACTTTGTGGCAAGTTTATGTTGAAGTGCAATAATTACTCTTCTTAATACAAGGTTACACCTTATAAATTCTGCACTATAGACAAGCAACTATCATGAAATCTCGATCTATTTAGGAGATATATATAAACATACCTTTATTGATAAGGCATAAAGGTGATTCAACATGACATGATTAGGTTCTGGTAGCAATGTGGGTTCACACTGAAAAAAATAGTTAACATAATACAATGAATTGTTTTATTATTTATCATAAGTATAAGCTTTCGAAATAGTTAATAAATTGTCATTCTACAGATAAGGACAGAAAGGTAAACACAAGTGAAAGTGTTCTTACATATGTATAACTGATGTTATACGAGATCAACTAAGTTGACGTCAGAAAACATCAGGATTTCATAATTTTGAGTTCCCATCTTTATAGAGAACGAAAATAAGTTTCGTAAAAAATAAATAGTTTTGATCAAAATGAAAGAAATCATTTAAAACCTTAAAATTAAGCTGACAGCAAGGAGTCACAATGTATAATCCTGTTAACAATAGTTTTCTTTGAATGATTGACAACCAACTCATATACAACATAGGACTTTGTACTTAGAATCTTGACACATTACCTTCTGTTCAATATTAATTAGTCTTTTCATTAAATTTTGCATTTTTCTGATCCTTCTAAAACAAGTAATGGACGGGTAACCAGGTTGTAAGAATTACTTACATGTGCTGGTATGTCTTTGTTCAGTATAACCTGTAATAAGTGTGGTGGAAGAATCGGAGGGCCTGTGACCTTTTCACCTGGTTTCCTGACTGGTACTTCCTGACCATATTCATCATCTAAAGACTCTCCTGGTGAAAAAAGGTTCAGGGGAATATTAATACCAATGTTTAATCCACAGTAGTTCAACAACATAAGAGGCATTTTGATACTTTGAATGAATCACAAATATTTTTTCTTCTTAAATATGAAATTTTCACCACTACTTAACAGCAGTGTGTAACAATGATAATAGTAACAGATGAAACATATGTGATTTTCTGTTATTTACTGTAAAAATACAGTACACCTAGAGAGGGAGGATTCTCTTACTTTTATTTCGGTGTCCAGTGGATCACAGAGTTTTGCAGAGCCCACTCCTAAAATCCTCCAAGTGATTTTCCCACCTGGGAGTATTTTGTTGCCTTTTTGGGAGTATATCGGAGTAACTCCAAGTATTTTACTATCTTGTGTATTGTAATCATGTTCACACGACAGGTAAGACAGGATGTAAATGGTACTTCGAAGGATAATCAGGGCAATAAAAAAACTCCCAACAGGGAGTGTTTTATTGCCTTTTGGAGGAAGTATGCCAACACTCTACATGTTGACTTACTCTCAAACATTTAGAACGGGGAAACACTCTCAGACCAAGGTGGGGTCTGGGAGTAGGCCAGAGAGTCAACACAGCAGCGCAGTCGCTAGTAGGACATACTCTGAGTTCTTCGGTCAGGTATCCCAAAACACTGGGCTCCGCCACCAGCACCAGTTGGTTCTACTAACCCACTAACATTGACCGTGAGAGGCTTGTATTAGTATTCAAGGTCGTTAAAAACCCCCAATCACCAAGTATGCCAAGATCACTCCAGGATTTTTATGGCATTTTTGGGAATTTCCTGGAGTCACTCAGAAAAGTGAATCCGAAATCTATACTCTTTGGGTGTATTGTATTAACTTTTGCAGATTCTGTAAAGTGAACATTTTCGCAGGTAATGATTTATGCGGTTTCCAAAAATGCTAAGCATTCTATAGTGTAAAAAATCAATTTTACAGGTACTATTTTTCGTGCTTATCTGCCCACCGTGAAACTAGCGAGAATTAGTACAGTATTTTACAGTAATTAACATCTGTCCGACAAACACCGTCCTTTATTTTTTTCCCTAAAATCATTGAAAAAAAGAAAAAAACTTTCTAGCCTCAATTTTTTTCATTTGACTTACTTCCTTTGTCTTTCTTGGAATTATTTACATTCAAGCTATCTAAAGCTAAAGCTTCAAACACCTCAAAATCAGCTTTCCTGACCTGTATCACATTATTGGTGTTCCCTTGGTTGTCAGCCTGTGTAGGCTAAAAAAGATAATACATGTAAAATAAATTCATAATTTTACAAGACACATGGTACACATACAAATATCAGTACAGTTTCTGGCAAAATTATGGCACAAACTGTTACTACATACTCAATGATTTGAGTAATTTAACAAAGGTCGTTTTAAATCTGAATATTTCATAAATCACTTCCACTTTTAGTTTTAAATAAAACTACCGATAATTTCACTACCTCAGATGGATTGTGTTGCCACTGACCATCTACAAAGAACTTGTACTGATGTTCACCCTCTGGCAGTTCTATGATAGTAAGGAAGTCTCCATGACTGAAAAAGAAACAGTTTTATATGGTTTAAAATGTATACTTTTTAAAGATTGAGTTAAAAGAACAATCTACTGTTTAAGGTCATTTTTTCAAGTGATTGTACATTTATCAAAAATACCTATCATCAACAAGCAAAATTTAGAATTTTAAAAATATTCAAACTAAATTGAATTTTAAGAAGGTGGACCTAGGGTAAGGGACATAACTCTTGAAATCAGTAATGTTTGTATCATATTTAATTTCACCAGTCTTTCAAGCTTTCCATTGAAACAGAATGAAATCAGTCCAAGTTACTTTGAAGCTTAAATGAGATTGATGTAAAATGGTGAATACAAACATTACAATGATTTGTAAGAGTTGTGTCCCTTACTCTAGAAAAGTCTAAAGTACAAACATTAAGTAATAGAAGTCTAACTAATTAGCAACAAGAAGTGTCAAGAAGCATCAAGAAATGACAAGAACAATCAAAATGTCTAGAAAAAGTACCAAAAAGATTTTAAATATATTTACATATCAACTGCCTCATATTATTACTTTTAAAGTTAGATTACATACAAAGAAAGTACTGTTCACAATGTAAAGTCACAAAAAAATGGTAAAGTCCAACATCCTACATATGTAGGAAAAAATTAATAAAATTTCTCAATAATAAGATATACACATCTTAAATAGATATAAATTAAAATTTGCAAACTTTGAATAACATCATAAACATGCTGAAAATGTATGAAAAAATAATCAAATTTCTCCATAACAGGAGGTGCACATCTTGCAAAGTTTGAGTTACAGATTACAAAAAGTGAGTACCCTGAAATATGAAAGAAGGACACAACGATGGAGTGGAGCGGCTACTGGACCTGCTAACACCAATGGTGACTCAAGTAAAAACTTTCCTTAATACAATGATTGAAGAAGGTTACTTGATAAACTCAACGATCATGTACAAGTGTTCATTTTATTAATTAAAAAAAAATAACAATCATTTGAAAATGAGTTCAAAAACATGAGTTTTTTTATTACAGTTAACTTATGTATATCTATTTCAATGAATCACAGGTACCAAAAAGTGCTTTAGTATTTGAGTTTAATGGGCCTAGAGGGTGTACGGCTACATTATATGTCAATGGAAAGATAAATCAATGCAGTTTTTAAATATCCTTCTTTTAAACTGAAAAGTGGTAGAGTTTTCTGTTATTTTGCATTAACTGAGGTGGGGTCAAAGATCAATCGACCCCAATATCCTTTGATAAGTAATTTAAGTGAAACAATTTATTGTAGGTATTAGGAAACAAGTAACATTTAAAGGTCATATGTATAGAATTTCAAAAATGTAAAAAGTAACTTTTTCAGTCTAAAGTTGATTAATCACAGAACAAAATTGCCCCTAAAAATGGTTGCATTTTAGTGCATTTTCAATGATTAAGAGATAATAAGACACTGTAGAATATTACAATGTTTATCTAAATATTCTTTACTGAATAACAAATAAAATAAACACAACTTTCTCGATTCAGTCTGCAACATGAGCTTTACAAAATGTGTTTAAAGGTGCAAATTTTCACATATTTCAACTACTAATTATACTAAAATTGTAAAATATGAAATCATTTTCGAGCCAACCTGTCCTGTTTCCTAACTGTTGTTGCTCCAGAAAAGCATTAATATTATCCAAAGTGACTTATTTTTTTAAATGATCGTTATTTTTAAGCAGATAGATAAAAGATTGACATATTTGTTTCTGTTATTCAATAATCGAGCGCTCAACAATGTTCGTTTTGAGGAAATTGGAAGGAAGAAAGGATATCCATAGTCGAGACAAAACACCACCAATACAAAAAGTCTCATAAGAATAACATATACAAATTTAACGAATCAACTAGCAAGCCAGGCTTGATAAAAAATTAAAAAAAACTGGTGGGTTGGACCAGGTTCATTGGCAGGATATTAATTTTAACCCCTTTTTTTCTGTTTTTCTTTAAGCGCCCATTGAACTGTTCTTATATAAATGATGTCATTCCGGTTTAAACAAAAGAGGGAAACTACAGCATTGATTAAAAGTCATCTACGTGTAGCATGTGACGATGAAAAAGATAACATTACAAAGATTTTTTGTAAATGGATTAATTCAAATAAAATCAACCTTTACTATCATATAGACCGATGAAAAGTTTCCAAGTTATGAGTTGCTTATTTCTGATTCCTAGATTTTACAGCATCTTCATTAGGCAAGGGTTACGGTCCTGCCCCTTCTATTGTGTGAAGGGAGGGAACAAGACCGTAACCCTAGGGTAGTGTATATGCTTTTACAGTTGTGATCACATATTCAATTTAATTATTATTGGTATTTAGATTATAACAAATCAGAGTCAGAGTGAACCATTAAGTGGCTCATATTCATTCTATGCATGAAGCAGACAGACATGCTTAGCTGCCCAAAAATTAAAAAACTATGACATTGTAATTGTTCAAAACAACTTCTCTACTTTGACAAAATATGACAATAGAAGTAACGCACAAATCAGTGCACAAATCACTTACTACAACTGCTCTGTACATGTATGTTTACGCCGCAAAAAGGATAGTTTAGAACAACTTATAGACAGTAAATATACAAGTGATAGATAGTTTCCCCTGTTTTTAAACATCTTGATCAGAGCCCCTGGCCTGGTCAATGATGTTTCCTTTGAACTAATATTCTATGACAACTATATAGGTCATATTCATACGGCTACAGTTCTAAAACTGGAGTTTTTTTGAGAGGTAAAAAAAGATTTTATTGCGTCTGAGCTTGTTTTTGCATTAGAATTTTTACAAGGAATCTGGTTTCTTTTTATCAACTCGTTTAGTATAATATGTTCAGAGCAGCGGCGGATCCAGGCAGGATGCATGGGATTGGCACCCCCTTTTTATTGGAAAATTTGTCATTTTCATTTGTAAAATTGACAAAAAATGGTTAATAATATCCTAGTATACACACAAACACACACCCTTTTTAGAGGAACCCTGGCTGGCACCCTCCTTTTCACAGTGTGGATATTGCATTACAAGCATCAGTCTGGCCCACAGTTAAACATCGTAAGACGTAAATATTGTGAAACATGCATGTACATGTTTACACATGCTTCAGTGCAATGTTCAAAGTTCATAGTTTATGTATTGTCAACTTTATTACGAAATCCAGCCTTATCATAAACCCCCAAGTGCATTTTTTGTTTGAGAATCCTTGACACATGGTTAAATCTTTAAGATTTTATTTGAAGTCCAATCGTATGAAGACAAATGCAACAAAAAAATATGTATGATATTTGTAGGTGCAAAAATAAATCTCAAAACCTTAATTTTTTTCATCAAAACATAAGGTAGACGCGATACTTTACATAACAGTCTGGAAACTAGATAAATTGTCCGGAAACGATTCTGTGTTATACAATTTTAGTAAAATTAATAGTTAAAATATATGAAAATTTGCAACTTCAAACTCATTTTGCAAAGCACATGTTGCAGATCGAATTGAGAATGTTGTGTTTATTTTATTTGTTATTCAGTAAAGAGTATTTAGATAAATATGGTAATATTCTACGGTGTCTAATTATCTCTTAATCATTGAAAATGCACTAAAATGCAACCAATTTTAGGGACATTTTTGTTCTGTGATTAAATAGTCAACTTTTGATGGAAAAACTTCCTTTCAACATTTTTAAAATTCTATACATATAATCTTTACATGTTACTAGTTTCCTGTGACCTACAATGAACAATTTCACTTAAATCACTCATCAAAGTGTATTGGGGTCGATTGATTTTTGTCCCCTCCTCTAATTAATGTAAAATAGCAGAAAATTCTACCACTTTTTTGTCAGAAAAGAATGATATTCAAAAATTATATTGATTTATCTTTCCATTGACATATAATATAGCCGCATACCCTCTAGGCCCATTAAAGTTCGAAAAATCCTTAGCTGTCCGCAGCACTATTTTTCTTGGAAAGTATACCATAGATCAGTGTTATTTGTTTCACGTGTTTTCTACAATACAATGAACTGAAAAATACACAGATTCACATTACCGTATTTTGGTGTGTATTTTGCACACATTTTTACATAGAAATCATTTCCAGAGCATGGGGTGCATATAATGCATCAAGTCATAAGAATTGACCATGAAATAAAAGATTTTGGTACGAGAAAAGACATTGCATAATGTAAACAAACAAACCGGAAGTGAAATGTTGACAAAAAAAAGTCTATCTTATCATCAAATACATCTTTAAGTATTGAATTTTTAGTGATATTTTCTTCAAATCATGTTCAAATGTCTTAATAACAAGTCTCAAAAAAAGGTTGTACAATATTTCCTTCTTATAAAACATGGTTAGAGATTAAATGAAACAACTAAAAACTAAAAAGTAGCCAAGTCATTTTTGCCAAACCCTCCTTTAATATCAAATGATTATGCAGCTGAAAATGATTATTTTGAAACGTATTTTGATTGTTTCTTACAATTTTCTTCCTTTATGTTTTCAAATGAAAAATTGTGAAATTCGAGTAACCAAAACTGGAACTGCTTGATTTTCCCAGCTTTTGTTTGATTTTGTTTTATAAGCCATTTCATACAGTACCCCCAGACGAAGAATTCTCTTACTTTTATTTCAGTGTCCAGTGAATCACAGAGTTTTTTACAGAGCCCACTCCTAAAATCCTCCAAGTGATTTCTCCCCTCAGTGAGTATTTTATTGCTTTTTGGGAGTATTTGGGAGTCACTCCAAATATTTTATTACCATGTGTATTGTAATCATGTTCACCTGACAGGTAAGACAGGATGTTGGTAGTACATCAAAGGATTATCAAGTCAGTAAAAAATGAGTGGGGGAATATGTTATTGCCTTTTGCAGGAAGTATGCGGAGATTACTCCAGGATTTTTATGGCATTTCTGGGAATTTCCTGTAGTCACTCTGAAAAGTGACTCCAAAATGGGACTTTGAAAATCTATACTCTTTGGGAGTACTGTACATCCTTTGTCAATGTTATCAAACTTCGAAATTAAAATTACCCAGTTTATGTAGCTACTGATCTTCCCATGATGTTTTAGTCTAAATAAAAGTTTCTTTCTTCCACACTATGGTAGGAAATACCGCATCAAGGTTAATAAATTGACCAATCCAGTACATCTTTTGTCTTACTAAATTTTACTGCAATCCAAGTCTAAAAACTTTTTTTCACATGTTTAGACCTTCAAAACTGCACTGTGGATAATACATAAATGTGTATTATACACACACCAAAATACAGTACTTTAATATACATGTACATATCAAGCTAACATTTTGTTCATTTAAACCACCAACCTTTTGACAAGAGGTATTTTGGCCCATTTGTTAAAGCTTCCCGCTAGATAAATGTCTTTTCCACCACCTTCCCATTTAAATACTGTTGGTAAAAGTTTAGGCTGCTGGGGCATCATCTCGGCTCCCTGGCTAAGAGTTGTGGCTGCTCTTGGACGCTGAAAGGTTAATATATATGCATCTTTGTAGTTCCCGGTTAGTTAAAAATTAGAGGAAAAGCAATACATATTTACATGCAAGTTTTTATTTAAACAAGCTACAAATGTACATGTATTATTGATACATAAATTCTGTTGTGTTATTTTTTTGGTTTTATTCATTTTTTATCTTCAAAATAGTGGTAACTTCTCCTAATAATAACCAGGACAGTCCATCGGAGTATCCCAGGAATCAGCAATGGGGGGGGGGACAATAACTTCCAACAAAATCGTATATATTTGTAAGTGCAGATTGAAAGGTGGGTGAAATAGAGAGAAAATGACCTAAGTGGAGACAGGACAGATTATCAGTATGAATTCTTATAGTGTGTGGATAGTGTGTGGTCACTTGTTTCCATCATTTGACCAGTGCACAATTCTTTATAGTTTCATCTTGTTAACATCTTCACTTAATAATGAATTAAAATTCAAAAACCACTTTTAATGTCTGGGTTTATCAAATCTGTTTCTCTAGATTGCAGAAGTCTTGTACATGTAGATGACTGCTAAGAACTTGGTAGAAAAGGTTTGGTTATCCAAAATACAATATGAGGAGTTACCATGCAACTGGTTGAAATTCCTCAGTGAATTGATAGACTCTTTTATAGTACATGTAAGTTGATGACCATGCTCATTACATATTTCCTTGAGGTAGGGCTTTGGTAGAACAAAAGAAATTTCCTTGCAGAAGTGTATATTGAGTGCCCTCCATGCATGCTCACCAACATCCCACAGTCAGCACAGGGTTTATTCTGTTATCAAGAAAATTTAATGCAGATTCAGTCAATAGGAGCCACAGGCATTGTAATTGTAAACATTATTAATCAACTTACAGATACATGTACAACTTGTAAAATCTTAAACACATTAACGTGTTATGGCATAGAAACCCATGTTGTAATTACCCGCACGTTAGAATTGATCACTTGAATATGGTCCAATTCTGATCCACCATATCGTCCAGCTACCATCTGTGGGCCAGATTCATCACCAGACACATGTCGCGATTTTTGAGATGAGTTCCCCATTGTTCAAAAACATATAACAACATAAGTCTGTAGTAAATAAATATTTATTTACTGCACAAGGCCCACACTTGCAAATTTTCTTAACTCTATTCAGATCAAGGACAAACTAGAATGTCAACAACGTTCGTGAGGTTGACCTCGACAACACTCGTCATGTGGTCCAAATATTTTCTGAAATATAAGATCAGCATGCAAGATAATAAAATTTCCGATTTCGACTTCGATGGAAGTCTCTATGATGTAGTTCCTGGTAGAGATAATTATGTCATTTTGTCGATCAATTACTTGTTTTGACTGAAAATTGTTGAAAAGGCTGTCAAGAAAGTAAACAAATATGGAGGCAAAAATTTCCCATGCGCATGTCAACAAAAGTGAAATAATAGCCGTTACAAATCGGAAAGTAAAATGATTCCGAATTCAAAGTAATCAACTCCAGGGTATTTTCTGAGTAGTTACATTAGTTCTGTTGGGAAGAACAGCAATCGTATTCAATATAATGTTTGTTTATTTTTTGGTTTATATTGGCAATGGATCTTCCAAACTTAATTGTGCTCAATAGGCCTAAATCCAGCTAAGTGTAACGTATAGTGCCAAAGGAGGATATATACTACCCGAGGGATTTAATATTACAGGGACTCGTTATTCCAAACAAAGTCTATATACTGGTTAAACCTAAAGCCTATACGATTTACATTTGACATACACATACTGGAAGGGGGAGAAATTATTCAGGATATTAGTTATACAAGTTATAAAATAGACAAATTGATAATAACAAAGTTATGATGAAAATGCCAAAGAAGGGTGTGTTCTCGAAACACTTAAATATGATAACAATGTCAAAATTTACCTTTTAAAATCAATAATTACTTATTATTAAAAATCAGTAGTTGCCACAAGGAAAATTAATGAAATTAGTCAATTTCTAACTGTTAATTAAGTATTTCAAACTCATCATTGTCATAAAAAGTGTATCATTTTAAAGAAGTTTCTTTAATATTTTAAATTGGAGTAAACTCAAACAGAAAGACACAATGATTAACAGCTTGCTGGGGTATAGTTTAGGAAAATAAGATTTTGATAAGTACATTAATTTAGTCATCATTTTATTGTTATTTGAAGCCCACTTATTAAAAATAGTCATTGCCATTCAGCAGATTTTTCTATTTTATTTGATATTAATTTCATTTTAATAAATGCAATAGTTTCACAAACATTCAATGACAAATCATATATTATGAACTTTCAAAAACTGAATTATTGGCTTATTTGTCTTAAAAGACCTAATTTTGAAATGGAAAATATTTATTTTCCTTTTATTTTAAATAACTAAAAAAATATATGTTGCCATTCTCCAATCATTCATTTTTAATTTGGGACATCACTCATCAAAATCCATCTTGTGGTTTTTACACCCTTAGCAAAGTTACCCTATTTCCAACAAAGTAATTTGAGAATAATAAACAGCCAAATAGGAACGAAAGTGTTCTACATGTATATAGATTACTACAAGCGACTTTTCCCTCTAATATACACTCCCTTATGTATCAATCAAAACAAATTATTGGGAAAATTCTCACTAAGCAAGTGTTTCTAGCCTGAATACCTCCATCAATTCTCTGTACAAGGTCTTTTCATTAAAAAAATACTTTACAGATCAGTTTTTTAAGGATATTATTTTTAATAGTTTCTGAGACATAAATCATTTGGGTTATTGAAGACACTGTACAACATTTGTGTTCCTGGTTGAATTTACTTCAATAGTTTAAGAATTGGCTGAATGAGATGTCATGAATTTCTTTTTGAATTAATCTTTGATTTGTAATAAATGGGTATTGTACAGGAAGTAGAGGGTCAACACACAGGAAATACTTGTGTCCATTATGATTTCTTTGTACAGTATTTTTATGTGTGACTTGCATATTAGACCCTTTGTCAACTGTTGGTTTACCGCATATTTTAATAAAGTGTTACACAGGACCCTAATTTGTAAGTAGGACTCCAGCTAAGAATCATGCAAAGTGTGATACATGGTTGTAAAGTCTCCATATTTTTATTTTTGATATTTTGTTTAAAATGTTATAGTAAAAAACAGAAATTAACATGCAGCTTTTCATTTAGCCCTTGTTCGTAAGAGATATATATTATATAGAAAGTTCTGTAGAATTCAAAAATAAGGGAGATATCTATGTAAATGACAACGAAATACAGTAGAAACTATTAGCTTTTTCATGTGAGTTATCTCATAAGAGCAGACAGATTGGAATGAATAATTATACATTTCATCATATAGACCTATAAAGCAATTTAATATAAAAAAAAAATGTGTAGCCTTTTTTGGGGTGTATCACATTATACAGAATTTGCATGATTCTTACAAAGACTAATACTTAAGTTTATTTATACATGATAAAACACAAAGAGCAAACTAAAAATGAAACTTCTTTAATAAAACACAGAAATGGTTAAAATGTATCAAAAATAGAACAGTTGAATAAAATAACTTATTTACATCAATAAAGAAGCACTTCCACACATACATGTAGATCTTAAGCTGCATCCACTTCCACACATAACAAAAAAATAAACAAACTCTATACTAATTTAAAAAATGTTGAAACCAGATATTATATGTAAGTTAATACATTATGCCTAGTTTATTATATTTTAAGTGCTATTCATTGTAAGAATAAAGCATACAACTTTAAATATTTTTCTACTTTTTACATATTCAGTGTTTGTTCGTCTTTTTACTTGCTTCACTAATATATCTTGTACATTTTAGAATAAATGAAAATGATAAAAAAATAATTTTTCAGTAAGTGATCTAGTTTTCTTAAAATACATTGTATATTTTTTGTACCAAGATAAATATAATAGATGGCAGTGAATGGCATGTATGCACAGGTGCTCTCCCACTAATGATTGAAAATCCACCAAAAAACTTTATAAGAGCAGTATTTTGACCCACAACAATTGAACAACTGATGAAATGGAATTCTTTCTATATAAAAAAATTGAAAAATATGTGTAATTTTTACAATAAAATAAAACATTTTTTAAACTTACTAAAACTCAACCACCAAGTACATTATGTTGTTTGATTGAAATGAACTTTAAAGAACATTTGTTAAGGAGATTCTTGAAACTAAAATATTTTATTTAATATTAATTACATAGATAGTAGTGAACTGAATGTTTCCAGTGTAAAATTTTTCAATATTTCACATTGTGAAATAAATTCTGTAATTTCACTCATGGGCTTTCTCTCGCCAAAAAGTCACAACACAAATATCAATCTACCATTCACTAAATTTGAAATTTATGTTGAAAATAGCAACAAGTAATGGAGAAAATCTATATAATAAATAGGATAATCAATTGGTTATCGTAAAGAACCAAAACACGATCACTCATGCCAATAGTGCACTAAGATTTGACGAGTGTGAAGAACAAGTTGCACACTTGTTAAATCTAGGAGTTCTTTGGCACTTGTAATCATATTTTGGGTATTCACTCTTTCCAATTAATTAACATATTATACTTTGAAAGTAAGATAAACATCCCTTCAGCCAGGAACAAAAAAGTATTTTTATCCAAATCTTCTAAATCAAAATATGAAGAAAACCTCCATACAACTAAGTAAAAAAGAAAGCATAAAACAAGTATATTTATTGTCAAATGAGACATTTATTAACTTGGCAAAAAAACTTCTAGTTTTTAGTCAAATAAGTATAGTTAATTTTATTTGTATACTATATGAACAAAGACTCTTAAAACAATTAAGATTTTCATCTGAATTCAGACAGAACATGCAACATATTGCTCAGACATTCTTACTACATTGTATACAAAAAAAATCAAGTTTTACATATCCCAAATTTAGAATTTTAAACTTTATATGCTTTATCTTGTACCAAAAAATTATAAAATACTTCATTTCACATTAAAATTTGAATGCACAATTCAATTCTGTACAATTAAATATTGATGACTATTGCAGAAACAGCTTTAAATTGCATACAACTCTTGTAACTTTAACATCATAATGTTTCATTCAAATGATACAATATTAATTGACATAGTTTACATGCTTTATTCATTTGTCCTATCATTCAAATATATCATAAATGCATAACTTCAAATATAAGTAAACATTGAATAATCATTTAAAACAATTAAAAATTGAAATAAAATTAACCTATTTAAAATGTCATTGCAGTATAACCCTACTTATGAGTTAGAGTGTGAAAACTAATTATGCAACATACAACTTTCTTAGTTAAAATTACAAATAACTGAGCCTCATTGTAACATAAATGTAGCATTATGTTAAAACTCAAATATGATACAATAATGGAATATTGTATTTTGATTCAAATATCAAGATAATAATATGTGAAAATCCAAAGTTCTGCACCTGACCATCAAGGAAGTAAAACTTAATATGTTGGACCAAATCAAATTTCTCATTTAATCTATGCAACCATTCCCTTGAAGAAAATAAAATTAAAATACTTGAAAAAAAGTATTCCCAAATTTCCATTGGTCTTTTTGAATGAAACACTAAATTTGAGAGAAAAAAAAACTGAAGGAATGTCACTTCAACAGAATATTTGAAATTGATTAAATGCAATCTCTTCTTTTTTCTAAGAATGAAAAAAAAATGTTTTTAAATGTTTTCTTGAACCCCATATTTTTATTAAACAAAAATAAAACAAATGATTAATTTTGAATGACATTCATAGTAAATGTAAGGTATAAAGTAGGCAAGTAAAGTTTAATACAAATAAAAGAATTTCAAGGTCATTCTGAGTAAAATATATGAAGATTAGAAAGTCAAAGGAAGGAATGTTACATAATATCTTAATAAGATTCTGATTTCTGTGAAACTATCGTGTACCAGTAGTTCCAAAAATGAGTTTAGTTGCAAAGTATAATGTTGAAATGTTTTCTTCATGAATGATTTAAAATCAAATTAATTAGAAGGCCAAAACAACATTTGGCTTTATCACAGCAGTAAAAAATGTTTAAAACATTAAGAGAATTAAAACCTAAAATGCAATGCTGCTAATTGTCCTTTCTAACATTTCGTTTTCTTGTTTGTGACTTTACTTTATCATCATTACTGTCTTGTTTACAGCCAGATGCTTTTTGTTTTTCAGTTTCTTCTTTGTCTCCATCTCCACTGTTCTTGTTAGCATCTTCAGTATCATCTATAATGTCTTGATCATCCTTCTGAAATTAGAAATGAAAATAATGAGCTGTCTTACTGATATGTAGAAAATTACCTGCTCTCTACCACAACAACTGTGCAGATGAATGAAGGGAAGAATGGACAAACACCATAATCACTACATACCTACAGCCTTCAAAACAGGGGGTATAATGATCACTATTCACTACAAAAACAGCAAACTTAAGTTCTGAACAGACAAGAATAAATTCCTTTAAAAACGAAATGCAGAGGCAGCATATTTCTCAAAGTTTAGATTATAAAATTTTTATATTGCTGAAAAAGTAATTTTATTTCTTGGTATCAGTTTTCTTTGTTTTTATACAACCTCAAAAAATGTTATGGTCAAATATTGGTATCATCCTGTCATCGTCTTTGGCATACATTAACTTTCATTTATTTCAGATAACTTGAGTAAAACTTATGCAATCTTTTTAAAATTTGAATACATTGTTCCTAGGGACATGGCTGAGGGCCCTATATCTTTTGGAGGTTTTCTGCACCACCCTTTTAAAAATAAGGGGCTTAAAGGGAGAAATCGGTGTCATCATTAGAATTGATGGGAAAAGTTAATATTTGATCCTAAATTTATGATTCAGATGTCAATGTGTTATTCCTCACGAAGATATCTGCCTGCATTTAGCAAACATATTTCAGATGTCTCTGATGATTGTTGACTTTATAAGGCGCCAAAGGGGCCACACCACAAAAAAAATTCAACTATTTTATTTTTGATCTGATTTTGAAAATAGTTAAATGAATTTCAAATGTTTGTGCTATACTATGTCAAAAACTTGTATAGTGTTCACACATGTCCCAACTGAACAGAGTTTGACATGCTGTGGTCTTATGCTGCTGCGCTATGCAAATCTTTTCATTGAAAAAAAATGTGTTAGTTATAAGGTTTTTAAATTTGTGGAATTTATAAGGAAATCACAGTATTCAATGGAAATTTATCTTTGGGGATTAAAATTTGTTGCAAATCCTATCTTAAAAAAAAATGCAGACAAAGGAGAAAGTTTTTTCATAGAATAATGTACTTATGTGCAAGCAGGTGTTCTCTGGGTATAAGAACTTGCAAGAGTCTGAAAAAGCTGTATTTTACAGATTTTGACAAAATAAATGCTAAATTTTAGATAAATAATTGTTTATAGAACTGTTTCTCTACCTGACTGTTTGCTCTTCTCTCTTTCTGTTTGTCATTACCAAAGGCTGTTGGAGGTATGGATGGGCTTGAGGGACTAATTACATCACATAGAAAAACAATAATCTGAAAATGATAATACATATGTACAATTGAAAATATTTTAATTTGATGAGAATCCTGCCATTTGATTGGTTTGTTGACAAAAATCAACATTGTTTCAATTGTATAAACTAATTTGCTATTTAGGCCACGCCCACCTTTTAGGCAACTACTTTTTGTTTGTCAACATCCGAAACAACTTTTTCAGTCAATAATCTGAAAATGATAATAAGTATGTACAATTGAAATTAGATAGCTTTAATTATCAATCATTTATCTTCAATAAAGAAATACTTATACAACTTTATATCAAACATTTATACTTTAAGAAACAGAAAGGACAACTTTGTAAGTTTTTGTTAGGTTAAAAATACCACAAGAACATCCATCAATATAAGGTAATGTCACCATGAACTCTTCTGTTCTTTTAGAGGATCACTCATTTGACTAAATACAAGTGAACATGTCTATCGAATACAGCTTGAGACCAGAACGTCCTATATACAGAATAGGATTGACTATTGTAGACACAGTTGAAAAACCCACATAAAAAAATCAAATAATACCTTATTTCTGATTTTTCTGGTTTCAGCATAATCATTTGACTAGTTTCATTGCCTGATTAAGTAACTGCAGCACTTGGGAGGGGAGGAATGAAAATCTACCAATATTATTTGAATTATATAGTTATTACAGTGATGACTTACCAAGCCAAGGGTGAGACCAGACAAAATTGTACCAACAGCAAATATAAGATAGCATCCCCATTCAGGTATTCCATATTCATCCGTCATCATTGTATATAATGCCTGGAAAAGAATAATATATCACTCAATTGTGAACTTTTGTGACTCTTTATTTGTTAGTGTAACAGTTTAATAAAATATTCTAATCAAAAGATTCTTAAAATCCTTCAGCCATTTTTGTCAGATTTTCTGACTCGTCTGGTTTTATAAATTTCATAGCATTAATATTTTTTGCCCAGTGACCCTCACTTTTCTATTCATAGTTTCATTAAACACAACTTAAAATGTTTTTTTGGGAAGTTTTTATGAAAAACTTGGTATTCCTCAGTGTTTTTAATAGATAAACCCTACAAAGACAAAACCTATGGAAAATCTAGAGAAATTCTTTTCCCGCCATAATTTCAAATGTTTATAATTCAAAAACCACACTGACCCATCTATTTTTTCTTCTTATATTGCTCTAGCATGAAAGATCTTCAAAGATTTCACAACCCAATGAAATCCTTGTCAATCTTAAATAGACCAGCGGACATCCTTAATATTCTTCAAAGTCTAATTGTACATATATTATTAAAAACCATAATTTACCAAAAGAAGGTTAACAAACAACTAAAACAATAAAATGGATCACAATGCGCTCTAGCTTTTTTTTCCTTCTTCCATAACTGAACTAAAAATCAGTCTGCATTTTAATGTAATATACCACTATAACTACAGAATCTACCAGAAGAATTGATGTTAAATACCCACCCTCATTTTCATGGCTAGCTTGAAGAAAAATCCAACTGCACCCATCCTGTAAAATCAAGACTGCATGTACATGTATCTATCAATCATTGTGATAATATACTATCATAAAATCTTTCAAACTTATTCACATAGCATTGTCATTCCCCAACCCCCCAAAAATAGAGGACTTACTCCCTATCACTTCGATAATTACATGTAGTATAATGCAACAGTTAGAAATAGGGGATTTAAAGACAATAAAGCAAATATAAGGACAGAATGTTCTTAATCTTTCTTTGTCACATTATTACATCACTGCTAGTTTCTTGTTCTTATCTAAATATTACAATTGGTCTGCACTATTTACAGATGACCAGCAGAAATTTCCAAATTAAGGTGTTTTAAAGCTTCTGAACTTTACCAGAGGGACAATGCCATAAATTCCTAAAATCATATCATCAGCCCACCAAAGACTGGTTTTATTGCGGAAAAAAACTATTTATTACTTGCTTTCTAGAAGTATATAATAAGAATAAACAGAAGACTTACTGGTACGATCCTGGTGAAAAGTACCAAGCCACCGGAGGAATTTCTTCCCATTTCTTGTCATCAACAAAAGCTATCAAGTCCTCCTGTTTCCTACTACCTTTGTATTGTCTGAATTCCCCATCCTTGATACTGAACATGAAAGAAATATATACTGTATACAAGTCAGTTTTTTTTCCACAGTAATTTAATTTGTATTACATTTGCTTTCAGCTTTAGATGTTTGGACACAGAAATAAAAACACACAAACATGTATTTTTACCTCTAAAACTAAGAGTCATTCCTTCTTATGTGTATATTTTTTAGGGATCAGACAAATTTAATCACCAATTATTACCACAAAACCCGTAAATAAACCACAGTTTAACCACTTATATGATAAAATGATTTCTTACAAATATTTCCTTCATACTTTGCTATTATCAGAAATATATGATACACTTATGGTACATGTAATTAAAATTTTAAAGAGTCAAATTCTCAAAGCATCATTAGTCTTACAAAAAATGTTTCTTTCCTCAAATAAGTAGCATATACCTTACTTTAGATGTCAAAATACATGTACATGTAGATTTTGGGTCTACATTTATGCCAGATTAGTAATAATATGCATGTCTTTTCCACATTACACCAGAGACTTTTATTTTTAATTTGTTTTCAAATGTTGGAAAAACAATACAATTGACTCCCTACCTACCTAGCCAGAATTCTCAGTATCTAAAACGATATACAACAAAAATTTCTTGTGCTTTAAGTAAAATTATTCCATATGCCTGACATTCCTACAAGTATTTGAAGGACTAAATCAACTTACTGGTAAATTGTTGGCAAGGCTGATACAAGAAATCTTCCACTCAGTTCTGGAATGAGAAACACTATTTTTTTTTAAATTGTAGAAAAGCATTTATAGAGTTTTTTATTCAAAATAAACCAGGGCTCAAGCTAATTGAGTGATACAAGGTAATATGAGGTGTTTTTTCAAAGAGACGAAAGGGAAAAGTAGGAATTGGCAAATGAGAACTGAAGAGAACTTTTCTACATGAAGAATGTACATATACTTGTATTTGCATGATAGGCTAACCACATCGCTGACGAGGGAAAGTTTAATAAATTCTGTTTGTAAAATAACAATGCTAACATTTTGCCTATGTAATCTAATAGAACAAAACTTCTCCCTTTCAAAGATAAATGGGAGAAGTGAGCACTAACAAGGAGAAGTTTTTGCTCATTTCTCCCTCTACATTAGGCCCTGCTTTTGTAATAAATATTAAAGGTGATGTTACATCATACAAACATGTACATGCGCACTTCAAAAAGGAGAACGAACACTTATAGCTACACTCCCTTTCAAAATATGGCAACAATAATTAAAATAGGAATCAAGATTATAATTCTTACAAAGCATGGTGTAGTATAGTATCTATTGACTTTCTTCTCCCTAGTAGTAACATGTACCACTAAAAAAACTTATGCATATAGGCAAGTGTATTGGAACTTGGAACACTCATTTATACTTTCATGGACCTTACTAATAATATTTTCTCAGTCAATAAGGTTCTCTGGCTAATAAGAGTATCTTCAAACTGAAGCATATAGAGAAAGTTAACACAAGAAACAAGTCTGAAAATTTCATTGACATATTGTAGCAGTAGGACATAAAGATGATTTAATTGATGCAAAAGAAAATTCATTGCAAGGTGTGAAACATGAAGACCAAATCTACAGGGAAGCCTTTTACAGCCAAATGTTTCATGTGTCCAACAAATGACAATGAGCAGAAGATAGATTTAAGAAAGTTCTTACTGTATTCTACAATTTAAAATAAAAAGCATTTGATTGTCATTTGAGTGTCTTAGGGTTAAGTGAGTAACATCAGTGGGACTGTTTACCAAAATCATCCAGTATTGTAAGCCCTGATACATATACATGTTCTTATTGGTTCAACCTTATTTAAATCGTAAATTTATTTTAACCTACCACCAAATTGTATACATACATGTACATGCAAGTATAAACAAACAAAAAAATGTAAACCTGGGTTTTCTGTAACATCAACAACTCCAACATTTATATCGAGATCTCTACCCCAATCTGCAAACTTATTCCAGGTTTCAGTAAACTGTCTACATGCTGGGCACCATGGTGCCATGCTGGAAAAAAAAAAACAATAATAAAGCTGATAATGATGATACCAGTTTTATGAGTGTATGTTGCAAGTACAATGTACATGTAAATCATTCTGGTATAGTACATGTACATCATATTAAGTAAAAAACAAGAGGCTCCCAGGAGCCTGAATTGCTCACCTGGTTAATTTTTTGCCTTTCAAGGGCAATAACTCTAACAAGAAGTTGACCAACAATTTTGACTCCATGAAGACTTTGGTAGGACTTATCATTAGGATCCTTTCATCAATAGAAAGTTTCATTCTATCTATTATAGTTTTCAAGATATTGATTGAAAATGAAAAAACATAATTTTTTGCCTTTCAAGGGCAATAACTCTTATATGGAGTCGTCTGACAACTTCGATCCCTGAAGACTTTTGTAGGCCTTATGATAAGAATCATTTCAGCAATTGAAAGTTTCATTCTATCTATCATAGTTTTCAAGATATAGGCTGAAAACTAAAAAGAAAAAGTCATTTTTCACCTCTCAATGACAATAACCCTTACATAGAGTCATCTGACAACTTTGATCCCTTGGAGACTTTTGTAGGCCTTATAATAAGGATATTTCAGCAATTGATTTTGGCCAAACCTAACGGTTTTGGAGAAATATGTAGAAAACTACTGTACGACCCCTATGTTCTATTTTTAGTAAAGGCGGCCATGTTTTTTAACTGATCAAAAATCCAGTCATTTTGTTAAGAATACCCTATAAAACAAAAATACCAACTTTCATTGAATTCTGAATAGTAGTTTCTGAGAAGAATATTTTTGAAAGTAATAACATCAAAAACAGCAAAAAATGCCCAAAAAAGGCAACAACTCCAACGTGGGTCAACAGATTTTCACCAAAATTTTACCACAGATAGATCTCATCATGCTGAATACTTTTACCTTCTGTCATAATTTAGATTGCAACTTTATGGATCTCATAAACTCAAGCCGCTGATCTTGAACCTGAAATCTTTAATCTTCCTGCATATTGTAGGATGAAACTGGATATACATTTGTATAAATGCTTTAGTCCAATAATGATCACACAAGGGATGGGACAATGTCCTGACAATAAATTTCAAAAAATGTCAATATGTGAACTTACAATTGACCACTATTTTACCTTGTTGACATAAACATTCGCATGACACCTAATATTTGTTCATAGACTATCAGAGGCCGTTTTTATCTGTGTGAAAAAAATGTGTTATGGTGACTTCGTTGTATGAAATTCTATTTCCTTGCTTTGTCCCTAAACATTTATTTTGTTTAACTTTCTAGTGAATTTCTAATTCCTACGGTGAAACAAAAAAAGAAGAAAGTATGTCAGTATTAAAAAAACAGTTATAGTGCCATAAAAAATAAATATTGTTAAAATGAGGTTCTAGGACACATGAATGTATTAAACTATCAAAAATAAAAAATAAAAATATAGCTTAGTGAATTTCTGGATTATATCAAGTTAACATTAAATTGAAATACAAAAAGAATGTACTGTAAGATTATTCTTGAAAAAAAATTGTGATCTCTTTCTATAATTAGTGTCCAACAAAACTCACTGGATCAGATATTGTATTCTTTAAATTAGGTATTTAATAGATCGTTACCGCCCCTATCTGAGTCTGGATACCTATAATACCCATTTTGAAACACATTTTCTTCAATACTTGAAATTAAATTTTATCTCATTTTTTAATTTTAACACATTTGTATTGTAGTCATAGACCTTTCTATAAAAAACATCAGAAATTCATCTCAATATAAAGAAGATTTCAGCAATAATCACTTTCAGCTCGAGCTAGGGATACCTGAAATACCAACTCCCCATTTTATACTGCTGATAAGACCAAAAGTAGAACTACCATGATCATGGTATAACTAGATTAAAAAGTCTTTACAGGGCTTTCTTTGACACAAAAAAACATTGAAAATTTAGTGTTTCTAATGTTATTTTACAGGTAAAAGTCAAATCAGCACCTACAAAAATAGTCGAATTGACACCTAGTCAAATTGGGACCTGGTTAAATTGGCACCTATACTTCATTAAATATTTGCTGTCATATATCTTAAATCAAATTTTTGTATTCTTAATAAAAAATTGATCTTTTTTAGATGAACAAATCATTTGAAATGTGCACAAAAGAATAAAATGAATATATAATTAATATTTAATAGATATTTTGATGCAAAAAGAGCAGACACACCTTGGGTAAAGTGTTTGCCCTTTAGAACAGCTATGTTGAGAGGGGTATCAGCGCCAGTCAACTCTTAAGGGAGTGTGCTTTTATCTATGGGGCCACAGCAAAGTGAACATTATAAGACTTGTGATGAATTGTGATGACTTTTGATTATTGAAACAATATGCCTTAAACGAACTTGTGCAATGTCTTTTTGCCTTGTCTATAGTTTATATGTTTAAATAGTGCTGTGAATGACAGTAGTTGTTTAATTTGTATAGTGCTTTATATCTATGGACTAACAGTGCAGAGCACATCATACTTCTTACAATGACTTGTGATCACGTCAACTTAATTTTACTTTTAAATATTTATGACATTTTTCCTGCTAAATTTAGTTTTATGGGCTACATTTGTAAGTGGATTCAGAGAAGAAGATAAAAATATGAAATCTCAATTTCCTTAATTTTCAGTCATTTTTGCATACATTAACAAAATATTTACAACATAGATTTTGTACTTATACATAAAACACTGAGGCTTTATTCCTTGCATTGCTTATGGTAGAACCTCTCGGTGATGGATTTGGCTTCCTCTTCCGATAGTATTGGTTTTGAGTACTTCTTGTATACAACTAACATTTTGATTTTGATCTTCCTAAATATTTGATTTTAATGCTGCTGATGAGAGGTTATTCCTTGAAACATGTGTACAGCATATCGAAATTTACAATATATAAAACTGGTATTTTTTGTATTGAATCAATCATATAAGACCAATAAAAAACAAGTGCCAATTTAATTAGCCGAGGTGCCGAAGTGACTGTGGTGCTGACTTGACCAGTTGCCAAAATGACTATTCTATTTAACCCTCCCACCCCCATTTTAAAAAAAACTAATTAGAGGTCTACATGTATCAGTGTAAGCGGGTTTGTAATTATTCTGTTAAATACATGACCACACCAAACTTGTAGTGAGAACACTTATTCATATAATATTTAAAAGGCTAAAAGTTAAAGTCATAGGAAATTTCAGGAGTGGCTACTGAACCTAAACCAGGAAGGCGGATTTATCACTCGGCATTTGAACGTAAGGACAAGTGTCTTACAATTCTAACATCCAATCGCCTTCCAAAACCATCTGCCAATTGCTGTCAGTAATTTGGATGAAAGATTTCCCTACAGATCCATAAAACTGGAGGAGAAATAATAAAACACTAATGAACTTGGTGAAAACCATGTTTCCTTTTTCCTTTTCAAATTCAATCTGGGGATCCGTAGTCAAAGGGAGTGAAACGCCGTCTTACTCGCGCGTTTTTAGCCAATGCGTCCCAAAGACGACTTCGACCATTACATCTGTAACATATATTTGGTTTTTAGGGTCTTAAGCTTAAATCAAATTGTATGAAAGTATTAACCAGAATATATTTAAACTGGCGATATACAACAGAAGAGGCGTTAATTTAGACATAATAACATGATGTCTCATTTTTTTTTGAACGTAAGTTTTTTTTTAAATCTACTCGGTATAGTACGGCGATTAACAAATGGTGACGAAGAAGACAAAACTCAAAAGCAAGGACTACTTGTACATAGGGTCGTAAACCTGTAATTAATCAACAAGAGAGTATAACACAGTGATTATAAGTTACCCTGACTAGAACAACGTACATTTATGTGGAAACGTACGAGTCCCAGATATAGAAACTAAAACAATAGGGGAAACCAGGTATGAAACTTCAAGAATATTTCAATGAATATTCGGTAGTTTATTTTTACATTTATACTGGCCTACACATATATATCTAAACAGGTTTATTCATATGGTTTCACATATAGAACAAGGAAAAAGAAAGCATGACAGGCGGCCAAATATTAAGATAATATCAGATACACGAAGGCGGACATCCTTGCATATTTCCCCAATGCAAGACAGTGCTATGGCTTTACTACAAAACATTATCAAACCGGTAAGATTATAGATATTCTACCGACTTCGGTTTCCATGCGATACTAGTACAAATCAATACTATTCTACCAACCTAGGCCATCGGTTTCCATGCGATACTAGTACAAATTATAACTATTCTACCGTCTTAGGCCATCGGTTTCCATGCGATACTAGTCGAAATCATAACTGTTCTACCGACTCTTGCGCCATTGGTTTCCATGTGATACTAGCTAGTACAAATCATAACTATTTTACCGACTCTTACGCCATTGGTTTCCATGCGATACTAGTACAAATCATAACTATTTTACCGACTCTTACGCCATTGGTTTCCATGCGATACTAGTACAAATCATAACTATTCTACCGTCTTAGGCAATCGGTTTCCATGCGATACTAGTCCAAATCATAACTGTTCTACCGACTCTTGCGCCATTGGTTTCCATGCGATACTAGTACAAATCATAACTATTTTACCGACTCTTACGCCATTGGTTTCCATGCGATACTAGTACAAATCATAACTATTCTACCGTCTTAGGCCATCGGTTTCCATGCGATACTAGTCCAAATCATAACTGTTCTACCGACTCTTGCGCCATTGGTTTCCATGCGATACTAGTACAAATCACAACTATTTTACCGACTCTTACGCCATTGGTTTCCATGCGATACTAGTACAAATCATAACTATTCTACCGTCTTAGGCCATCGGTTTCCATGCGATACTAGTACAAATCATAACTATTCTACCAACTTATGCCATCTGTTTCCATCGATACTAGTAAAAACACTAACAAATTAGTAAGTGTCACATTGCTTTATGCCCTTCTTTCACTAAATGTTCTTGGTAAGCCGCCTCATGATTTATGATTTAACACAACAACAAACAAACAAAACAAAAACAAAACAAAACAAATTGAATAAAGCTCAAAACAAACATAAAAGGGACATCGCAGTGGTTTTCAATTACTGTATACTCTATAGTTCACCTTCACGTTCAATGGGCAAGTGCAAGGTCGATTTCTGCAGCAAAAGAAATGTTCTTTATTTCACATAATCCAGAGTCATAGATTTTTTTATGTTTTGACACCTTTACAGCCAATTCCATATGATGGATACCTATCATTTGGAAATTTAACACCAGAACATACCATTCTAATCAAAGGGGAAGCTCCGAAAGGTGGTGAAGCGTAAGTTTTAAAACTAGATATACATTTGTATCAATTCATTGAAGTTAAACAAGCTTAAAAATTGTTTTGTTGACTGCAAAAGATCTCCGTGTTAAAATCAAAATATATTTTCAATTTATTTTTTTATTTACTGAAATCAATTATTTACAGAAAGAAATTATTTTTAAGCTATCCACTTTGTACACAATGTACGACTAAACTTGGGAAAGTGAAATCAATTGAACCAGGATTAGAACGGTTATAAAAAGGATAACGATAGATACACACATCAAAGAACATACGAGATAACCAAATAACGCGTACATAGAAATAAAAGCAAATGAACAAACCGGACTCTTCTAAAAACTGGGAGCATGGACCAAGTGCATCGGAAAGGAAATCGTCCTCTACTTTTCTAGAAACACACGCCGAGTTGCTCGTAAAACGCCATGTCAGTGGTGAACAAAAAAGGAAAGAAAAATTATGACACTGTGAACAAATCGGTACTTGTTCGTGGTTTCGATGGAGACAAAATAACGATTCATGATATTGTAATGACGACCATGAAAAAAATTGTAGTGATGACTTTAATCTTGTAGCAAAATAAATTTGTTCCAAAGCGACTAGCGCGGTACAAGAACTCACCATAGTTTCGACGAATACGAGTTGTGATATGAAAACTCCATACCCAGATGCTCCAAAGACGAAAGATTTTTTTTACGCTAATTACATAGTTAGAGGTATCATTTGCACCACATACATTTTTGGTTGTTTTAATTGGCCAGAATGGGACATTCATTTGTGTCATGCAGTCCATTTGTACACATATTTAAATTAATACATATCTGGAGTATATGCAAGTATGTGTTGTAAGTAGTGGTCAAGAGAAATTATATTACTGAATAAAAATGGGGAGGTACAACCCCGGGGTTACAAAAGGAAAGAAAACATTTCCGGCTATTATATGTACCGACGAACAGAATATCACAGTACTTTTAAAAATGTTAAAAGTTGATCCTATTTATATTCACTGGCTCAATTGAATACTAAATTTTTGGCGCAAATGAGCTCACGTTTGCAAAAGGCAAGCGCATGGCACAAACACCACTGGTGGTAAAGGACGCAGACGGATATCTCCCAAACTTACTGAATTTGTTCCCACTTTAAAATATCCAGCCCGAATAGTACGTTCCACTATATCAAATAGGGAGATCAATTAATATATAAACACGAACGTGATAGTATACTAGTGGGGATGCATATTTGATATTGGGCATACTAGGACAAGACCCTGGCTGCGAATCAAGTTTGCAAGTCCGATTTTTACTTTGCTATTTTTTATAATGACATATGTGCTAAGTTTTCAGTAATATTTTCTAAATATCTGACGAGAAACTTATCTGTGTTTTTAAAGGTGGAATTTCGACAACAACAAAAAATCAGTATTTTCAACCATAAAATTATGGTCGGCGAAGATTACCGAGTCAACTACAGGGCCGGATCCAGACACTTTGAAATGGAGGGGTGCCAGCCGATGTTCCTCAAAAAGGGGGTGCTAGGACATTATTTGCTATTCCTTATCAATTTTATGCATGAAAATGACAAATTTTCCAATAAAAAAGGGAGTGCCAACCCCCGCACTCCCTTCTGGATCCGCCACTAAACTAAATGTATTTCGTATCTTGTTTAATACACGTTTGCCGACGCTCTTTTGAATAACTTATTATTATCATTTATTGTTAACAAAATGGTCAAGTTTTTTTATAAGACGAGCGGACGTACGGTAACAACCGAGACCATAGATTGTCACCTTGCTCAATAAAAAAAAATAGTACGTCATCAATATGGTTAAGAATGTCAACATAACACTGAAAATTTTAGCCCCGTGCAGGTCCGGGTGTTAAAAGAATAGGCCTGCAGCACCGCTAAGCTTGTCGTAAAAGGCGACTAAATAGTGCTCAGAACCCTAGCCTGGGGCTACGGCGCTCTGCCCACAGAGCAACTGGGATGTGTGCCCCAGGTGTTGAAATGGGATACCCCTGGCGTGTTACATGCTGGTGTTGTCAGGCTATAATATGGAAAACCTGACCGCAAACCATAGTGGTGCACCGTGTTGGGAAAAATGCCACGTTCCTCGCACGTTAAAGAACCCTACTGTGGTATTCTCCCGGAGTAGGAACCATAGGGCTCCGCCACAGGAGGCTAAATTGCCCGACCCTACCCACCTCTCTTATTTCCAGTGGCAATCAAAATTTGTCGACCCCATTGTCCTTGTGTCCCATCCCTTTTTCATTTCATCATCATTTCATGTTCATTTTATCATCAATTTCATGTTCATCGTCTGAATATAGCTGAAATATTGCTGCTCGGACGTTAAACCCAACAAACAAACACACAAACTGAAAATTTTAATTTTATGATGTTACATAGCGGATTTTCTGTGAATCTGACCCTTGGCCCAGGAGTAGATGACAAGAGATCTGACACAGCATTATACTTCAATCCAAGATTTTCTGAAAAATGTGTTGTACGTACATCCTACCAAAATAAAACATGGGGCGTAGAAGAGAGGGGCAATGGCATGCCGTTTAAGATAGATTTCCCCTTCCTTATACAAATGTCTACTGACCTATATTACTATCAGGTAAGTCAAAATAGAAACCCAATGGGGTTTCAAGCGAAATACATACATTACACGAGGCCAAGAACACAAACAGTTACTAAGTAAATAAACAGGATATCAGTCATATAGTCACTTAAAAAGGTTTACACAGGCGACCCCTACCAAAAAATATTTAAAAAAATAAACAAAAAAACTCAGCTTGAAATTTACCTCATCAGAAAACCACCGCCATCAAAACCCATTCATTTCTAAGTATAGTTCAGCTTCTTGAAATCCGGCAACTTCGCATATATATATATAATTCTAAGAGCATAAACAAGCTTCGGCTCGAGGTATTATCAATGTTTCACGCAATATCACAGAGACCATGTGAGCTGTTAATTTATCATGATATTGTCTTCCACACAAGCATTTATTGTAAAAGTAAATATCGAGAAAACAAGAGTTATCCATTGCGTTACAATATTCATGCAGGGACAAAATGTAACACAGACGAAAATAACAATCCTGTAATAAATGAAAGAAAACGCACCAAAAGCTAAAATAATCAAATTGAGCTGTACCTTTGAAATTATTTGTCGAACAGATTTCGGTCGATGGGCAACATTTCTGCAAATTCAGACACCGGTTACCATTGACAGCAGTCAATACCATCACTATCGAGGGAAAAGTGGACATAAGTTGTGTACAGATCTACGGGCCCAAAACGGTATTAGTATAGTGCTTTGAAAAACAAGCACAGAAATACATGTCAGTAGCATATATATATATATATATGGTGTTCTAACAGGCGAAACAGTTTTGCAAAATCAGTTATGCGGGAAATAAAATACCTGACAAACATACAGAGACTACTATTACGGATGTAATACTTTTTTGTACTTGTTGCACACTATCGGACTTAAACGAGTATATATTTTTCTTTGAGAATATTATGAAAGCAATATAAGTAATCATTTTGCTTCCTCCGTGACGACAGCTGGTCAATACACCTTTTCTTTACGTTACAGCTTAGCAATACTGCACCCACATTCCAGTCTGGATGCTGTGTCCGTAATGAGCCTATTCTCGGCCCGGTATGTCTAGTACACAATAAAACTGATCTATAATGCTTATAAATTTACTTAAAATCACTCACAGGAGGTTCTAAAGAAGTTTATTCAAACCGTTTCAAATAACAAAAAAATACCCCAAAAACATGTATTCATTGTATATAACCCAGTGTATTTGGTAACCAAAAATAAAGTACATTCCACTCTTTTAAATGTGAGGCGATGGACAGTTGGGCAGTGGTGGGTCAAGGGGGAGAGGGTTGCAGCCCTCCTTTTTATTAGAAGATTTATCATTTTCATATATAAAATTGACAAAAAATGTTAGTAACTTTTCTATGGAGCCCTCATTTCAAAGTATCTGGATCCGCCCCTGTGGGGAGACCTGAGGTAAGGGAATTGGGAGTTAAATGACAGGGTTTAATATTTACTACATTTAGGGAGGGCTGTGTCTAACCTACAAATATTGAAATTAGAAACCAATCCTTCCACACGTTAAATGTACTTTATGAAAGTTATGAATGCTTGCTTGGGAAGAGATATCGTACCGAGAGTGTGCAGTTATCCTGGTCTGTAGTAGAATACTGAAGGGCATCTTCATTTTAAAGGTTGTACCCCTAAGTACTGGAGTTCCAAATGGACTGCATCATGGTAAAATGATATTTATTTCTGGAACACCGCCTGGCACTAGCAGGTAAAGTATGACTTGGCATACAAAAAAAAATCATGTACATGTAGATAAAAAAACTTTGGTCATCTTGGTATCAACATTAGTTTTCTGAGACTTCTTTCTTCAGTTTTATTTTCTAATTTCATACTCTGAAGAGAATTAGAAAAACGGAAAACTATGCAAATTAAATTTTTGTTTTCCAGAGTATTTTTTCTTCAGGGATAAGATTTTGGCTTTACATCCAAGAAAGCATGCATCTTCAGTGCCAAACCAGTATGCTTCTATGCTTTATTTTGTAGGGAATATCTTTTAATACAATCAAATCTTAGTGCAAATGAATAAATACAATTCCTATTGAGACGAAGCATTGGGGTCATTCACCCTAAACCAACATTTTGTTGGCAAAAAAAAATCTAATTTAATGCTGCAGTTATATAAGCAAGTCTTTTCAAATTTCACCATTTATTGTTATGGTAAAACATAAAAGTATTTGTTAAATGTTGGCATTCCTTGAAGACACCATTTCTTTATATGTATAACATGCAGGTTTTCAATATACCTACAAGAAGGATCTTCACACAGTGCTGATGTTGGGTTTGTGTTTGACGTCAGATTCAATTTTGGTTCTTGTGTGGACACAATCGTCCGTAACCATAGGAGCCGAGGATTATGGGGACAAGAAGAAAAAGCAATTCCATACTTCCCATTCAAAAGGAACACAGATTTTGAAATTTTGATTCTATGTGAACAAACACAATTTAAGGTATGCATTTAATCTTTTACTTTTTACCACAAATGTACAAACAAAGTCTTTCCTTTTAAGGCCACACTACTTGTAATGCAAAAATGTTGCCCTTCTAAAAATGCTGTATTAGAGACAACATGTTAATGACTTACAGGTACTTTTGAAATGCTAGGACATCCAAATGTGAAAGCACTCAGACAAATCAATACGTACCTCTCCTAAATATCATTTTAATATACATCAGTTTGATTTTTTCCCTTCATATATATTTATTCTGATCTGATGTTACGAAAACATGCAATATTATACTGTAGCTACATGTATAAGGAAAAGGCTTCATAATTACAGTCTACTTGTGTCGTATCCATTTTGTGACTTGTTAAATATGTCCAAACTAATATTTTCAGAAAAAGAAGATGACTTATTTCAAGAGCAATGAGAAAACTGACACACTTCATATTTTTTAGGTTGCAGTTAACAACCAACATTTTATCAACTTCAAACACAGATTGATGCCATTTGCAAAATTCAGCATGCTTGTTATAGATGGAGATGTAACCTTGCATCAAGTCAGATTCCAGTAACATGCTTATTTTGTAAAAAGGACAAAATACTATAATAGAACAGTACTGTTTAAGACATTCCTAGCTAGAAAACTTAAATTCTACAAATAACTGAGATTTCAAATAAAGTGTATTGCATTTTTTCCCTTTTAGATTGTTTTTCTTTTTATTGACAATCATGGCACGTTACAGCAATACCACAAATTCTATATCTTCAACTCATATAAACATTCATAAATATATTCTTTATTTTTACTAAGAAAGACAATTCCTGTTATTTGCATGTCTTATTCACCAGGGAAAATTATGCAATTTACAGAAATCATTATTTAAAGAGAAAATATCATGTTTTCAATGTTTAATATAATTCAAGTGAGAACAATTACATTGTAGATACTTGTTCCAGTATACTGTTAAAGAAATAGGAAAATTTGTTGTCAAACAAGTTTCACACAAAAATAAGAAGTTTTACTGACAACAAGTTGTTGTTTTACTTATGTTATAAACACACTAGCACAAATTAAAAATTTATGCAATGAAAAAGAATTTTCAAAATTTCTGTTTTACAAATAAGAGAAAAGGTATTAGGTGAACAAGAAAGGGAATGGCTTTGTGCTTTTTCAATTCCTATAACAAAAATATAAAACATTAAAATATACAGATATACAATTAAGTTACACTGTCTGCTTGTATTTTTTTTTGCAATTTTTGCATGCATTTTTTTTCTAAAAGGTTATATTACAGTAAATACATAATTTTAAATTGAACACATGACTGCTACATGTAGCCATATGTCTTCAAATTCTGTTGAGAAGTAAGTTGTCCAAGTTCTATAACTCCTTCAAATATAATTGAATAAAAAATGGGATGTTATCAATGTTCAGATGAGTAAAAAAAAATCTATTCGCTACACTGCTCCATCGGATCAAATTGATACAGGGAAGATAACGTAAACTTATAGAAGGGTCTGAAAAATTCCCAACGATGTTAAAACTATCAAATTTGCTGAAGCAAATTTTGGGTCGTTCCTTCCGTAGTTTAAATCACAAAATCTGCAACAAAGGTACTTTCCATTGACAATGGAGATGACCAAAGGAATTTTACTTGAATTTTGATCTGTTTAACAGTAAAACAAACTTTAACAACTGCTATACATGTTTGTAACTTTTCCAGTCAAACAACAAAAAAAACAAATTATCTTTTAACCGACTTCACCCACAAAAATATGTCAGCCAAAAAACAAGACCACATACAGCAATTATAACAAAGTTAGGTAAAAACTGGTATGCAACAAGAGTATACAAGTTTGACAGAAATCATTTCCAATATGCACGAGGATTACTCTTGAATTTATTTAAACACTGAGGTGAGCAGAGAAATCCCTGGACTGGCACTTCATTCCTGCCTGAATCACCGACTGAAGTTGAGGTAGATGTGAGGTCTTTTAGAGAAACTTTATGCATGTATCGAGCACTAGACTGAAAACAAAAACCACCACACCAACAAGTTCTTGCAGACTCTAAATATCTAATAAGGTGACCATGTAAATCTTCATCTGTGTAGGGAACTCTGAAAAAAATAAAAAAGGCCAAGTAAGTGCAATTTCAATCTGAAGTGGGGAAGAGTTTCGCTAATTTTAGAAGACTGGACCCCACAAACCCTCTTCTGAATTTGAGGTTTGAATAGACAATCAACAATCAACGCTTCAACACTTCCTGGAAGTGTAGTTTGGTGAATAGTACATGTACATAACATAAGGTTGTCAGTAATAATCAAATTTTTGAGAACATACAAATATAGTTTAATTTTAGTTACAAGCTTTCAGATTGGATAAAAATTTGTGTCCATTATCTCATTTTTTTATCCATTATTTTGTAATTTGCCAGTGACGTCATCAACCTCTTTTTGAGGATATATTAGTTGAATTTTGATACTGAAATCAAATCATAATGCATGACAATTATATTTTTTCTCTCGGTCTATTTGAAATAACATCAAAGCCCGAAGTGTACAATAAACTACCTGATTGAGGTTAATTCTTCAGACTGAAAAAATGTAACATTCATTCCTTAAGTACAAAAAATACAATATGTTTCATAGATTAAAAAGTAACATTTTTAGGGATAAAATCAGAAGCATGGGCTGCTTTTCTAATTAAAGTTTTTAATGGTTTTTCATTTGGTTCCTGTTTGTTGTTACTTTCTCATTTACTTTGCTTCATCTTGGTCTCTCGGCTTAAGTAAATGTTAATGACATTTATCCTTATAACACTTTCAACCTTCAGCCACCCAAGCTCTAAAATAATTAGTTTAAAAATACCACGTAAATACAATCTGTTTACCTATTTTTTCTGATTGATCGAGCACATGCTTCTACCAAAGTAGGGACACCAACATTGTCTTCTCCATCCACAGTCTCCTCAAATTCCTCAGGGAATGCATTGCCATAAAGGTCAACATATTCAAACTGAAGTTGCATGAAAGATGATGGCAAAAATGTCAGCTTGTTCTTTGATGCTGAGAACATTTGTAATTTTCTGAGTCTTCCAATGGTTGGTGGTAAAGATTCTAAACAGTTATTGTTCACTTTGAGATTGTAGAGATTACTCAATTCACAAATTTGCAGAGGTAGTTGTTTGATTTGATTGAAACTTAAATCTAGTATGCCTAATGTTAAAATCAAATTACTCTGAAGACAAAATTTTGGATCTAAAATAGTTACAGCATTATTGTTCAGGTAAAGCTCACGTAATGCTGTAAACTTCCCAAAGTCTGTTGAAACCTCTTCCAAAATATTTTCACTTAAGTTCAAAATCTCAAGTTTCTTTAAATCAAATATTCTAGAGTCTATCCTTTTCAATTTACAAGTTGAAACTTGTAAGTGTAACAGTGACGACGGAAAGTTTGTTGTTAATGGATACTCTTTCCTTGAAAGTATTATTAATTTACTTTTGGGTTTCTCTACATTCTTAGCCGATGCTGGAGCCAGAACAGACAATGTTATGTGTTCTATACTCTCACCAACAGCTGCTTTCTTCAACAGATTTAAGAAATTCTTTAACTGCAATGGGTCAGCCTACAAATATAAAAAAATGAGAAGATCAACACAGGACATTAGAGTGAACAGAAAAAAAGTATAGAATGAAACACATGAAATTTGAAATTTGTGATATTTCTTCTGCCCTTGTGGGCTCATGGACATTCTAAACACTCCTTATACTGCAATCATATCAATTTTTGCTATTTTCATGGTGGACAAAAAGTGAAAAAAAAAAAGTACCAGGGAAATTGATTTCCAACACTATATGATGCTTATCCTTTTTTAAAACTGTAAAAATTAATACCTGCAAATATTTCTTTTGACAGAATCCACAGAAATAAGCAACCACAAAAATTATAATATTAACACGAACTTGTCTAAAAAATTTGTTACTTTTTCAGCTTACTAGTATAATAAACATACATATTCTTCTTCAGTAATGAGTGGTTTCAATTACTTCTTCACTCGAGATGGTAAAATTAAAATTTTCAACATGCAAGCTTAAGTTTTAAATCTTAATATTACCATAGAGAGTAGAGAAATAATTTAATCAAGAATAGGCTGAGGGGGTATTGGTTTCTCCCATGAAATCTGTAGAAAACTTGGAAATGTAAATTGGTGGGAAAACTCCCTTAGATATAAAATCACCGCCTGGTGGTTAAAAGTAATATGCATTTTAAATCACTGGGTTAAAATGAGAGAAATGTATATTCATTCTAAATGGTATTCAATAAGAAAAAATTTCAGACTAGAGGTGCAGATCCACTCACCAGAGATTCTGAAAAAGGAGGAAAGGGGTTGTGTTTCTGCCTTTTTTATGGTATTTTTTTTTTTGGTCACCATAAAGCATGAAATAAACAAAATATTCCAATAAACAAGAGGCTCCCAGGAGCCTGAATCGCTCACCTGGTGAAAGTTTGTCTTTCAAGGGCAATACATTTAACAAGGGAGTTGTCCAACAATTTAGACTCAAGAAGACTTTGGTAGGACTGTCATAAGGATCATGTCAATGATAGAAAGTTACTTTCTTTTATAGTTTTAAAGATATTGGCTGAAAACTGTAAAATCTTTCAAAGGCAATAACTCTTACAGGAGTCAACTGACAACTTTGATCCCTGACCACTTTTGAAGGCCTTATAATAAGGGTCATTTCAGCTATAGAAATAAGTTTGCTAAACCTAACAGTTTTGGAAAAACTATTGCCTGACCCCTATGTTCTATTTTTAGTAACAGTGGCCATGTTTTTCAACAGATCAAAAATCCCCACATCAGTTCTATGCACAATACCCCAAGGAACATTCATACCAAGTTTGGTTCCAATTGGTCTGGTGATATCAGAGGAGAAGA
This sequence comes from Perna viridis, assembly GCA_037379345.1. Taxonomy (NCBI): domain Eukaryota; kingdom Metazoa; phylum Mollusca; class Bivalvia; order Mytilida; family Mytilidae; genus Perna; species Perna viridis. The sequence continues at coordinate 43,322,231 of CM074512.1, read as the reverse complement.
TTTTTGAAGGAAATAACATTCAAAATAAAAAAAAAATAATAAAAAAAGGGCAATAACTCTAACATGGCTCAACATATCAAAATGAAAATTTGACCACAGATAGATCTCATCATGCTGAATGAACACTTTTACCTCCATGTCAGAATTAGGCAAAACCTAACTGTTCTGGAGATATATGTGAAAACTACTGTCTGACCCCTATGTTCTATTTTTAGTAACAGCGGCCATGTTTTTCGATGAATCAAAAATCTCCACACCAGTTCTATGCAGGATACCCCAAGGAACATTCAAACCAAGTTTGGTTCCAATTGGTCAAGTGGTGTCAGAGAAGAAGAGTTTTGAAAAATTGTTAACGACGACAGATGCCAAGTGATGGCAATAGCTCATCTGGCCGAAGGCCATGTAAAAAAGGAGAAGCCTACCTCTGTACTTCCCCTGGATCCATTAATGGACTTCCAATTCAATTTCCACAAAAACAAAACTTACAACATCTGAGGTATGAAAGACAGATGAACACAATGGCTAAAATAATACATGTGAACAGCTCTGGAACCAGCTGGGCATAAAAATACAAACCAACTTATGAAAGGGTTTTGATAATACTAAAACAATTCCTTTAATACATAAGTGGTACCAATATTCTTTGCTCGCTTATAATTACAAATCTTTGGCAGACAAATGGAATTACCCAAGCTTTATGCTGTATGAAAACAACTTTATTTATGCACAATTTTTTATTTCAACCCAATTTCTCAATTCTAAAACAATGTCGTGACATTACCTTGCTAATGCAGAGATCATGCTCTGGTTCTTTTAGGCGTACTGTGGCTTTACCTTCACTTAAAAATTTCCCAAAAATCTGTTGAACATTGTCCTTTATCTATCAAAAAAGGAGATGAATAGAAATGTTGTAAATTTGATTATAAATAAAAGTAGCAAAAGGACATTATAATATCAAGGAACAGGACAAAATTTTAAGGTTCACAAACATAATTCAGGTGATTGTGTATGTTTTTTTTTTAATGAAAAACAGTAAAAGTCAGAATTTAAAGACAGAAAAAAAAATCCAGATAACACAGAATTCTTGAAATCTGTTGACATATGTAACAGGCTCCATTATAGTTCTAAAAATTGTACACATATTATAATATGCAGTGTAGTCCATAATCATATTAACTTATAGTGGGTGGAAGGTGCATCACAAAATTCTGCATACATTTGAAAGGATATGAAGTGTTTATTTTATTTATCAAGGAATTATTTCTTCATCATTAACATAAAATGAATGCATATGGAATATAAATTGAAAAATTAAAGATGTTACACGTATATAGTTCAAGCACCTTTTGTAACTGTTCTGGTTTTCCTTACTGTTTAAATGAACCTACCTTACAATTATATTTTAATGTTTCACTTCGGCAATTAGTGCTGACTTACATGTATTGTTAAAGTACTAGACATTTTTATCATTGGTATCCTTTCCATTCTGTGAATCCAGCTCCCAACTCCCCCAATTTTTTTCAAAATATTGCCTTATCGATTATCTAAAAGTAACAACTGACTAATCTTTCCTGATACCATATACAATGTATCTATGTACATGATGTCTGTTATATTTATTTTCATTCTGATAAGAGTAAATGAATACATTTCACATTTATAACCTTGAATTTTGCACCATTTCTATCCTTAGCAGTGCATATCATCAGGAATAGAGGTGAGTCCTTGGAACCACCACCTGGCTTTTTACCAATAGATAGTTGGGTGTGTAAAGCTCTTCCAGATTTCTTTAAACTGGCAGCTGGTAGTAGCCTATTGACAACATCTACACTGCAAGTGATGCGCATGCCTCTACAAGACAAAATTAAAACTGGGTATTTTTGTCACATGTAAAAAAAAAGATGAATAGAACTGTCAAAATGATTATCAAAAATACACAAAAAATATTAAACCAGAGCCCTATGTGAAGAAACATGGCAAATAGTGTACATGTGTCTTTTACATTTTAAAGCTTTAAAAAATGTATATAAATTTAACTTATCACAAATGTTTTTAATAGTAATTGTAGTTTTGTAGAATGTAGAGATATTTTAACCTAATAAATACTGAAGTATGCCCAAAGCACAGCAAAAAAATTCAGATTCTCACATATAAAAATGCAAAATTTGTGGGATATTTTTGGTTAAAATTACTATATTTTCAGTGAAAAATACTAAATAGTTGAATATTTACATAATAAATTTGCTTTAATGTAAAAATCTCCTACATTAGAGAGTATATGGGGGAAAATCTCCCACAAAAACTATTCCACAGGTTAACTGGTATGTTAAGAGCCAACCAAAATCCTAGAAATTTACTAGAATGGTGAAAATGATGTATAACCCAAGCTAAGGATAACCATCAGATGTTACTGTACAGTTTTACATCAATAATAAACCATAAAAGACATGCATAACAAAAATTCTAGAGAATTACAGTTATGTTGAAGGCCTTTTCAAAAACTACTTGTACCTTATCCTTTTTTTTTAATGGGAAGGGAAATATGCATCATTTATTTTAACTGGGGAAATTTAAATTTACTGTACAAAACCTTGAATTTGTAGTTAAATCAATTAATTTTATAGATGATATGAAGAAATAGAAAAGTCATGAATAATTTTTCAGTGTAATTTTGAACAAACACCATAAAATACCATTTTACTACCAATCATAAAATAGTTTATCTAATTTGGGAATACATTTGAGTCATTGTTTTGAAAAATTGTAGTCGTAAAATACTGTCTGACCGATGGATGTCAGAGAAAAATTCAGTTAATCAGACAGAAATTTTGAAATTTTTTTACAGCTAAAATAGGAGAAAAAGGTCAAATTTGGGTTTCGGTCAGATGAGTCAGAAATATATTTAACAAATGACTATGCAGATTATTTTTAAGTGTGCACCAAGGGCATTGAGGTTATTTCAAATAGACCTAAAAAGTATAAGTCATTCCTTATAATTTAATCTAAGTATATGTGCTTAATTTCAACGAGTAAATCAATGAAAAAGTCTGATTACGCAGTCATTACAAAATTTGGTCTATGAGATGATAAACAAAATTTGTGATCCAGTCAGAAACTGTGTTACTTCTGAAATTAAACTATTTTGAAATGACTGATTAATTTAAAAGAACAGCCTTATTTTGGAGGTATTTTAAAGTCCCTTACAGGGAGATAAACAGAATGCAAACTTCATGCCCATTTTGTTAATGAAAATAGTTTGGAAACTAAGTTTTCATTAATTTCTAAGTTCAAGGAACATAACTCAGAAATCAGAAGATTACTTTATTACTTGACAAAAATACGAAATAATATTTCTACTTGATATCTCCCACTACTTGGACATAGCTGTAAATAAAAAAAATAACACATCAACAAATGGTGAACATGTACAAAATAAAAAAAATAGAATGTACCTAATTTTTATGTAGCACTCCAGTTAAGGATCATGCAGAATGTGATTCATGGGTAAAAAGCCTACATGTTTTTATTTTTGATATTTTGTTTGAAATGTCATAGTAAACAGAAATTAACATGTGGTTTTTCATATAACCTGTGCTCTTAGGAGATAAAAATTATATAGAATGCACTGTAGATTTCAAAATTAAGGGAGATAACTCTGTCAATGACACTCAAATACAATAGAATCTACTGGATTTTCAATGTAAATTATCTCCTAAGAGCAGGCAGATTTGAATGAATAATTACACATTTCATAGTATAGACCCATAAAACAACTTAATTACAAAAATAAAAATATGTAGCCTTTTTTGGGGTGTATCACATTTTTCAGATTTTGCATGATTCTTACAAAGACTACTACATGACTCAAATTTTATTCTAACTGGAGTGCTCTGAATTAACAAAGGATATACACCTGAGAAACAGAAACAGAACATACAACATGTACATTGTATCTTATAATGAATTATTATCGTTATGCATCATTGGTTTGCTTTCTATTCATCTCCATCATAGTCATTTCAGCCATGGTTTTTAATATGCAATCAATTAAGTAATTTCATTTGTTGAAAAAAAGTTGCATTTGATTCATCATTTAATATATTAATCATTATCAACATATGCTTCTTCTATCGTAAAATAGTTTTATTAGAGTAAAAAAATATTGTTTTGCCTTAAATATAGACATTCAAAGTGAAAGAAAATGCATGAATAACATAAGATAAGTACCGATGACATACAAACTGCAAATCTCTGTCTAAGAATGATTTGCACAACAAATATACCTACAGAAAGATGTAGCAATGGACAGGTATATAATGCTGAAATGGATAAGACTTCGCTCTTTTTGTACTTGAATGTCGTATCAGATCATAATTAATACATTATTAACCCCATAAATTCGATGGACATAATTTTGTCACTGAACGTATAACTAATGTCATCAACTAAAAAGACAACTTTTGAATTGGGCAACAACTCCATATAAGTCAAAACTCTTTGAAGGATTTATTTTTAAAATATTGTTTTATTCGCTTGAGAGATGCACAGATTAGAAGAAAATGCTCAGTCTTCCACATCCACACAGTTACATTAAGGACAATGCACACAGTTATAATAATGTGTGCACTCTAGAAAGGAATTCACTGAAAGTAATATAATTGTTTCATGCAAGAAGCTTTAGGCAAAATGATTGAAAGTCCTCGTAGTTCAAGTGAGCTTGCCTTCCAATTTTTTTTACATTAGGATGTTGGTAAATAATTATATGATCCGATTGTAATTGAATAAACAGGTAATTGCACATGGCATGATTATTAAAAGGCTCCATAATCAAATTACCTATATGATTAATTATCATCATGTCCTAGAGACATTGAGCTGCAATTAAATTAAATTATAGTTCTGTGCTAGAAACTTCAACTAACAACATTCATTAAAAAAAAAAAAAAAAATCGGCTGAATCGCCCACCTCCTTGAATTTTTGCCTTTCAAAGGCAATAAATTTACCAAGAAGTCCAACAATTTTGACTCAAGTAGTCTTTGGTAGGGCTTATCAAAATGATCATTTCAACAATTGAAAGTTTCTTTAAATCTATCATTGTTTTCAAGATATTGACTGAAACCTTAAAAAAAAAGTAATTTTCCCCTTTCAAGGTCAATAACTCTTACAAGGAGTCAGGTGTCACTAACCACTTCCGGGTCAAATGGCCACCCCCCTATGTAGTACCAAAAACACACTGAACCTAGAAATATGCAATGTAAGTGCATTATTTGTGTGTATTCTGATCAAAAGTAGTTAAAATAAATCTGATAATGTGTACTTTAAAATCATATTTGTAATTTACTACAAAAGTGTATGAATATTGTTTACATGTGTGAGTAATTTGCCTCCATGCTGTCAGTTAGCAGAAAAGGTAAAAATGTTGATTTTCAGTATTTTTTATTCAAGTAAATTTTGTGAAGAATTTCTATGGTCATCATACCAATAGAATAATGATTTTGAAAGCCTTATTTTCCATGCTTTGCAATGGTATGCAACTTTCAGGTGTCATTTGTCCTGGGAATTCACAGTGAAACATTGAAAATTACTGGTTTAACATGTAAAGTAATGGAAACTTTAGAAGTGGTTAGTGAGACCTCATCTGACAACTTTTATCCTTGAAGACTTTTTAGTCCTAATAATAAGGATCATTTCAGCTATTGAAAGAATTTGGCTAAACCTAACAGTTTTGGAGTTATATGCGAACAACTACTGTCTGACCAATATGCTGTATGTTCTATTTTTAGTAACGGCTGCCATGTTTTTTGATGGATCAATGATCCCCACATCAGTTCTATGGAGGATACACCAAGGAACATTCATACCAAGTTTGGTTTCAATTGGTCCAGTAGTGTCAGAGGAGAAGATTTTTGAAAGAAATAACATTAAAAATAGCAAAAATCATTGAAAAAGGGCAATAACACCAACATGGCTTAACGGATTAAAACCAACATTTGATCAGAGATAGATCTTATCATGCTGAACACTTTTACCCACGTCAGAGTTTAGTTAAACCTAACGATTTTGGAGATATATGTGAAAAACTACTGTCTGACCCCTATGTTCTTCTTTTAGTAACAGCAGCCATGTTTTTCGATGAATCAAAAATCCCCAAATCAGTTCTATGCAGGATACCCCAAGACACAGTTTAGTTGTTTCAGAGGAGAAGAGTTTTGTATAATTGTTAACAATGGCAATAGCTCATATGGCCTTTGGCCAGGTGAGCTAAAAAAAAAAAACTGAAGTCACATTCTTTAAACTTACATTGGAAATTTTGAAAATTTAGAAATGAAATAACCGGGAAATAAACTATACCTTTTATCAGGGACTCTATATTTGATATACACTCCCTGTTTTTATACATACATGTAAATGTATGCTGAACATTGAGGAATTTTTTAAAAACACATTAGAGAGAATCTAGTTATCAATAATTTGAATAAATTTACAGTTTTCTTAATATGAACTTTGCTTCAAGTTTTTTTTAAGAAAGAAAACAAAATGTGTTGCAGTTTATTGATACAATTTATTTTTTTTGTCTGTCTTTAATTCCTTATATAATGCAACAGAGGGGCATACTTTTTTTAATATCAATTGAAGTTTTAATACCTTCCGCCTGCAGTGCATGTTGCCTATGTTCGAACATGCTGTTTGCATATGACACAACCAATCAACATGGTGAATAATGGATCAGCATTTAGGAATCCTTTTTATGTACACGAAAGAAACTTTAAAAAAATAATTCTAAGGCAAAATTATGAAGAAGAAACTTTATTGCATCAGCATAAACAGCTTTAGCATTTAAAAAACAAGAAATGTTATACATAATCAATCATAAAGTGTGGAATAATAACTGCAGAGAGCAAAAATGCATGAAATTCAGGTATACTGTAAATAGTTATGAAAGTATAGGAGTCCTAACAGGGATTGACACCTGTTTTTTTTCTGGCAGTAGTCCAAGGACTAGTAGATACACAATTTTTAATAGTTCCCTAAAAATCAAGAAGACATAAATAAGTCAACACGGCAGAGTGAGACTGTGTGTGTGTGTCAAACAGAGAATACTGTCAATTATTTAACAAATATTGGACAAACCATTTAAACGTAAACAACATCTCCTTGCAACCCGATCACTGTAAACATGGCCGACTTTTTACAATGTAAATATTGGCACCTAGAATTAAAATCTGACCGGAATTTAACGATTCAATGTTTAGGGAGAAGCCGTTTGGCTAAACCAATGAGCAAGTCATTTAAGACAATTTAAACGACGGTAGGTGTCAATAAAGTCGTAGATAATATTTTTATTCAAATTTTAACAGTATGTTATTTATGTGACGCCGAGTATAGTTATAGTCTTGTTATTGTATGTTGACCAAAAATAATGCAACGGACGAGAAATACATATTTTGTTTAAAATCATTGATTTAAAGACCAGTTTTGGTTAAATCTTTTGGAAACTTAATTTATGACCTCAAATTCAGATATCGGATGTATTATGAGGACATTACCCTTAATAGCACGAAAATTTTTCATAAAAGTTATGTTATACCATGTTGCTGTCAACATCGTACTGATCATAACTAACAACCCAACCGACCAATCACGATTCCTAAAACAGTCACACAAAAATCAATAATATAAACATTCTATTTTTTAACCATAGGTGAAAGAAACACGTTCCAGAAGTTCATTTCTGTCTGACGGCTACAATAAAATGATTCACAAGACAACGACATGCAATTAAAAGTCATTTTCAATACTGAATATTTACTAGTCCCGCGGACTATTTCTACCAAAAATTTCAGTAGTCCCCAGCCAGTTTTAGTCGCCTCGGGCGATCAGACTAGCGGAAATGTTGATGTCTGCCTAATAAAGCAATAACAATTTCTAATCTTGCCACCCTTTCAGCTTGACTACATGGCTTCGGTAAATGTTCAAGTTGTTTTATAAATTACCTTTTAAACTTTCTTATATATAAACTGGTGTTTTCTCCCTCAGTAGTTTTTATTTAATTATTTATGTTTATCAATTATTTATTCATCTTTTTTTCTACTTATGTAAATTACTCCTTCTGAAATCAATTTTTTTTTTTTTTATAAGTTTACCACAGTCATCCATCTTTTTCTTTTTTTTAACTTAAATACAAATTTATGTAATAGCGAGCACTGCAAAGCAGAGTGAGCTCTACGGTTATTACGTGTATTATCTAAATTTTCCTTAATGTTCCCCAATATCAATAAGTCATGTCCCGGAAGTAACAAGAAGTTACGGAGAAAATTCATCGCTTCCTTAAACCAGACAAATAAAAATACATAGGTTAGGATTATGTTTAAGTAAAAATAAATTCATCCTTTCTGATAGTTTTAGAGACTTTCTCTATTCTTTTTTTTTCTTATTAAAAGAAGTGAATATGATGTTTTTAAAAAGTTCGATATATGTGGTTTTAAGTACATATATTTCCACTGTCGCTGTTATCAAGAACCTAACCCGCATTTTAAAAAATGTAACTCTGATTATATTATCAAAATCTAAGGACAGCTTTCTAAGACAGGAAAGGCAATCATTTTCTTGTTTGGAATTTGCAGTTGTCATCTGAATTTTGTTTACATCACATGACATGTGTAAAATATTCCCATCATCCATGGAGAACTGCAATATTTCCAGTATCTGTACAGATTAATCTGACTGGTCAAAACTGAAATGGATGTTGCTAGAGATGTCCTTAAGGGATAAAAAATGTAAAGTATTTCGAAGTGCTTCAAAGTTATCTATCAATTTGTGAGCGAGAGGAAAAGGGGTATGGGAATGGAAATTTGGAGAAAAAAAATTTCAAGTCATTCATTTATTGAATAAAAAACTCCACCAGATTTTCGAATAGAAATATTGATTTTGCTTGCAGCTTAAATACAAATAAAAATATTGCACTTGCGAGGCAAAAATTTTCATCTGGGTCGACACCCCCCTTTTGTAATGTCGTTCATTATTTTTACGAGTCTCGCACAGACGATACATGTATGGTAAAGCTCACGGTGCTTGCTGATATAGGCAATGCATACCCCATATTATTTGTAACCGTATACAATACTTTAAAAATGTATGGACCAAATATACTGTGGCCGAGATAACTATGGCCAAGTGGCAGTATCGCTGAAACGACTTGCATCCTTGGATTTTACGACCATTACAATATACAGACAGTCGATGTTGGCTAGGTGGAATGTGGGTTTTAATACGGACTCTGTTGGTGTAACACAGTTTCACTCAGGTTGGACTTCGGGGTTATAGAACCATTCCACTCTGAGTGTAATAATATGAAGTCCCTGCTACAATCGACGGATATTTCCACAAAACATGAATAGGTCTACTCCATGTGTTTGAAGAGATCTTAAAGGTTATTACCCATACCATGAAATGTGTGGAAAGAATACGACAGTGCTTTAAGGGTTAAACCTGTCATCAAATCAAATTTGGGAAGAAACAGTTTTATCTAAGTTTCGTGCCCAGTGTTCAAAAAGTCCGCCAAACTTGACAGATCAACTTCCGGTCAACCGTAATGAGGCGAATGAATAATTCAGGAAGAATAGTTCCTTACATCTCTTATTTTGCCCCTCATTCAATTTATCACCAACTAATATATGATTGATTAGAATTAAGACGAAAGTTTTTCGTGCAATATTGGAAAAACATCTGTAACTGGTTGCACTATTTTAGGAACGTAGACTTATCCTTCCAGTACAGGTCTGAGTTCTACGGTCACCATAATGAGGAAAATTTCTTATTCAATATGTTACACTTTCTTCATCTGATCTTTCCCACTCTGCACTGAAAAATTGTCCAATTTTGTTAGCGGTGCAGTTTAAGTTTGTGGAGAATAACTATTGGCACTGAATACCTTTTGCGGTAGGAATTATCCTTTATACTTTCTTACCTGTTGCAGAGGCTGAGATGTCACTTTCATTAAGAAAGAGTACTGTTCGCCTTCTGGCATTGTCAGCGTTTTATATACTCTATGTTGTGATAGGAGCATCGGTTTTTTCAGCCATTGAAGGTCCCAGAGAAAGAGATTTAGTTGTTCAAATCAGAGAAGTAAGGAAAAAATTCCTGGAGAGCAACAAATGCCTTACTGGTAAGAAATAAAAAAAAGTTGCTATTACGACAATACTCCATAATTCTCATTAATCTCAATATTAACTTGAGATTCCAGAAACTGATAGAATAGTCTGCTTTTTACAGTTAAATTAAATCTTAATTTATGCATGTATACATGTAGATCAGTATGGAGAAGTTAAAAAATGTATAAAAAGAAGTTAACATACATTGTACACTAGAAGTCTGAAAGAATGTAAGTGCAACTTTATCTTTCTCAATAATAATTCTATGTTCATATTTTTAAAATCAGAGAGTTATGTTTAAGTAGATGCCATAATACATAACTTGCATTGTAGTTTAAAAGGATACAGTAAACCACTTTTTCATGTAAACTGTACACAGTACATTTACATGTGCATTGTACATGCTTTTGATGATTGCAGATATACATGTATGTACATCTGTACATGCATTCCAGGAGAGCAATCTGCATTCTCTGCTTTAAGCATAGTACCAGTAATAGCTTAAATATTATAAGAGAAATTCTTGTTATGTGTGTGTATCAAAAATTCACTACAATACCAATACCATGCATTCCCAACCTGATGTATGCAAGCATTTCAAATTTGGTTTGTCTGGTATAAGTTTTTCATGGTGTACAACATCAATTCTATGATTAATTTTCCAGTTAAATATGAACTTTTGAGAGTAATAACTTGTTATTTGAAGACTTGAACTTCTATTCATTTGTCTGTTAGAGAATCAGGTACCAGAGATTTGGATAGAAGGTGCTGTGCCATATTTATCACATTCCAGCCTATTCCATGAACAATAAATAATCTGATCAATTATAAAAATATACACATTTTTTAAAAGCCATATGAAATCCTGCATTTATTGGGAATTAGCCATTTTGAAATTCATACATGTATATGTATCTCAATTTGACAATGTCGGGTAAAAATATCTATTTATGCAAACGCAGTACAATTAATAATACCATTATGAACTGAACTGAATGTTTCTTTCAATGTATATTAAAGATCTGTACTGGTAATCAATTTCACTGCCCTATCTGATACAATGATTTTATTCTGCAATAATTCACTATAGTCTTGGAAATATAGTAAAGGCATCTTGCATCATGTGTTGGAATGCTGAACAGTATTAGCATTTAAACAATATCTGAACTTTTAAGTCGAAAGGAGAAAAGGAATGGCAAATAAAGAAGGGAAATAGCTATATTGACTAAAAGCATATTGTATTGGTGAAATAATTAGAATGAAAGGAGTAGGAAAGTGATATCTTCAGTCTGATGAGTGTTATTGATTTTGTCTTAGCATACATTGATTAAAACTGCTGACTTTTAGCTATTGTCCACAGCAATTTTACAAGAAATTTCATTGAGGAATTAATTAGAAAAGAAGTAGTCTTGAAGTATTGATTATATGCCATTAATGAGCTAAATGATGTTTGTTAATCATTACAAGTCACAGTTGAATTTTCATATGTGACGAAAGGAAGGTGCCCATGACATTTATATGTGGGTGTATTTGGTTTGAAATTATATATACATGTATATGTTTATATATGTGGTTTTTCATAATACAATCAAAATGTATAAGGTATTGCTTATCTGTTAAGTCTTTATATTCTACATATGTTGAAAGAAAAAATGATGAATGAATAATTAGTTAATCCTGCTTGTAAACTACCCTTACAGGTCTCACAGGGACATAATCATTAGTTTTATTATTTCAGCAACAGTGTATTTATATTTTACCTGTAGTTAAATGCAACCAAGTTGTACCAGTCATTTGCTTTTGTAAATCAAAATGTCTGTCAGGCCTTTAAAATTAATGAACCAAGTTTGTATGTGTTGGATAAAATGATTTTAAGAAATGTATTTTGATAATGTAGCTTCTCTTGTTTGATTTTTCTTCTTAGTATATAATTACAATGATACATGTACATGTATTATTAAACCTTACATTAAAGGGGGGATGGTTATAGTTTAACCTCACTGCAGATTTCACTGTCAGGAGATGTTGTTTATTATTGTGTCTGTGTTGTGTTTAGTTTGATTTTGAAGAATTGTCATCGCTCAGTTACTATGGACTTTATTACCTTGTTGGCCGAGCCTTCTAGAGCTGACTTAAAGGTGTGTTTAGAATTATTGAAGACCGTTTGTGGTCTCTGAAAGTATTTACTACTTTGTATTTAGGTTATATGCTGGTGCATTTGTTACCTTTCAACATATTTGTTCTTTTTCTGTTGTAAGGAGGTCATCAGTTAATGGCTAAGAATTTTCTTGAAGTTATCCATGTTATGCCGGGTTGCAGTTGTATTTTTTTTTTTTTATTAATTGATGTTAATTTTTTAGCAAGGTATGTAGGTGATTGATTTCTACTATAGAATATAATGTATAAATGTATAAGATGAACACATTGTTTATGAACCAATTCATTACTTTTTTACTTTAGTAATTATACAGTACATTTAAAAAAAATTATTTTTACCTTCAGATGATGTCTTAGAAAAGTTCTTGATTGAAGTAAATAATGCAGCTCACAAAGGTGTAGCCTCTACTGGTAATGTTACCATGGCTGAACCAAACTGGAGCTTTGGGCAATCCATCTTCTTCTCAATAACAGTACTGACCACTATAGGTGAGACTTAAAAAAAAAACACAACATTTTCAAAACTTCTGTTGGCAAACTGTGTTTGTTTCTAATTTATAAATCTTGTAAAAGTCAAAAGCAAATATTTTCTTGCTAGTCAACTTTTCTTGTTAAGTCAAACTATGGAAACCATTGTGATATCTACTGCTTCAAGTGAGTAGCTATATGTACATGTATACAAGCTTCTGTTTTTATGGTTATAAAAACATGTAAACCTTTCTTTAGTAAATCTTGCCAGCCTGCAATCAAAAAATTTCTGTAATCCAGGGTATAGATGAATAAAATAAGAAAAACAATATTTGCCTAGTGATATATGGGTATATAACATGACAAGTGATATATGGGTATATCACATGACCATTATTGTTTTTCTTATTTTCCAGCATCTGGACAAGTTACTCCTTTATCACACAATGAATATATATATTTTTTTTAATTTTCCATGGTCTGGACAAGTTACTGCTTTATCACACAATAGATGTGTTTTTTTTAATTTTTGGGAGTCTACACAGGTTATTCCTTTATCACACAATAAATCTTGTTTTTTTTTCTCAGAGTATGGACAAGGTTTCCATTTATCACTAACAAGCCATATTTTTCCGGGTTTTAGACCAGTTACCCCTTTTTAAATGATAAGCTATGTTTGTTATTTTATTTTCCAGGATATGGTCGAGTTACTCCTTTATCAGATGAAGGAAAGGGATTTATAATATTGTATACTGTAATAGGCATACCTCTGACTTTAGTCCTTTTCAGTGCAGTAGTAGAGAGACTTATGATTCCCACTAAAGCTTTCCTGTACTTTCTCTTCCGAAAATTAGGACATTTATACAAAGTGTTTCATATTCAACTTTTGCATTTATTTATAATGGTGATGATTTTGCTAGTTTTTATATACCTTATTCCATCGGCAATATATTCCACCCTGGAACCAACATGGAACTATCTGGATTCATTCTATTATTGTTTTGTTTCCTTGACAACCATTGGACTTGGAGACTACATTCCAGGGGACAACCCTGAACAGGTGTTGAGGCCTCTATACAAAGTTGCAACAACCTGTAAGTACTGTAGGCACAGTTGTTTATATTGTTCAGAATCTTTATACTCGCAAATGGATAAAGTTAATTATAATACAAGACTGATTTACAAAATTAAAGTGTTAATTTAAGTTGGTACATGTACATGAAACACTGTTGGATGAGAGATAAAAAATAGGAGATGTGGTATGATTGGCAATGAGAAAGTCATCCAATAAAAGCCAAGCAACGAACAAACTTCTACTGGTCACCACACGATCTTCACTGATCGGCAAAACCCATACCATAAAGCAAGCTGTAAAAGCCCCCAAAAGACTTATTTCATAACATGACAAGTATCTTGTATTGAATTTTTAAAATTGTTAAATTTACAAAGAAATGGCATGATTTATCAGTTCTTAAAAATATTTAAATTCATATGTAGAAAAATATTCAACACTACAATGTATGTTATCTCAAAGCTACAGTTTTACCTAAGACAAGACTCCAAAGCTACATATATAACTAATGCAAGATACTTAAAGACTAGATTAAGGACTTTTTAAGCATTTTGTAGGCTATTTGGTGCTTGGCTTATGGGCTATGATGTTGCTGATGAGTATCATGTACGATATTCCGGAACTCAATATAGGATTCCATTTCTATATGAAGTCAGACCCAGAAGATGAAGAGAGACAAACATTAAAGAGCTCAATGGACAAACAAGGACCAAAGTATACTAAACATGTGGATGAAGAACAAACTGCACCTACTGCAGAATCCAAGACTGAACAGTAGATTATAATTTCTTTGTTTAATACAGGCTAAAAGGGTTAGAGGTTTAAATTTTTTAGTGAAATATTTAAGTTGTGCTTAGAATAAACAAGGAAAGATATTTGACCAGGGAAAAATTATTAAATGAATTTGTTGTTTTAAAAATATTGGAAAAAATCTGTTATTGTATTTTCTACTACATTTATAAAAGATCAAATGTCTTCAATCAATTGTCGTTTATATAGTTCTGTTCTGTTCAGATAAAAAACATATAAGTCCCATCAATTTGACATAAAAATGACCCAAACCTCAAATGAATTTTACAAGAAGAAACTAATGTGCTTTTGTATTAGTAGTTGTTCAATGTTAAATGTTAGTACCAAAGAAAAAGAATATAAAATTTTTTTTATTTGTATTTAATATAGGAAATTATTCTTTGGAACATGTTTAGACAACAAAATGAAAATAATGTTTTTTTTTCTGTCAACAAAGCACATTTTTAGAGTAAATTTAGGGTGAAAGCAATTATGTAGACATTTAATAATTTGTTTCAAATTTTGTATTACTGGTACAGAGAATGGGAGAAGTGACTTCTTCCTTCCAGGAGTGATAGGAAGAAGTGAATTGTGAATGGACAGAAATCATAATTTACCGCTAGTAACATTTAATCTTATTAGTTTCCAAGGAGAAATAGTTGATATGATGTACAAGGATAATCAGGAATTTTATTTCTTTTTTTTTTTTTAATCCAATTGTTAAATTTTTCAGAAGAATCAAACTACAAATAAATCTGTGGTTTAATTTTATATATTCTTTTGCATTAATCTAATTCAGTTAAGTTCATCTAAGTATTTTAACAATCAGAGGATGAGCAATTTCAAACCGATATAATTTAACAAGAGTTACTTCCCTTTTTAAACAGAATTTCTTGTTAAAATTTGAAAGTCTACTTTGAAGTTCCCATTGTTTAGTTTTGTTGGATTTATTCAGTGAATATTTAGGAATTACTGCAGTTTATTTGATTCAAAGGATCTTTTACGGCAAGTAGTATGCAGTTAAACTTTATTTTGACTATGCGTATGTTTTGTTCAACTTTTTGAATTTAAAAATATCAATATTTCTATATTGATAGCATGACAAAGGAAATTATTTTATTTTCTTTGCTGTATTTCATGTTTGATAAATTTGTGAAAAGTTGGTAATTGATAGCATAATTTAAATAAATTTCAAAATCTATTTTTTTTTTTTTCTTTTCTCTCTTCGTTTGTTCATTTTACTGAACTCTTGCGTGGATCAATACAAGTACAAGTGACTTGATCAAAATATTAATTGTATGATTTATAGTGACTTCACTTCTTATTCTATATTTATACATATAGATTGTTTCTTTTATATTATTTACAGAATGAAAATATAATTAAATTTCATTCTTTGTACAAATTTTATTTTTCTATTTTTCTGATAAAAAGTTATTATATAGTAATTTGGAATTTGTAAAACTTGAGTTTATAAAAGTGTTTGTCTTTTTAATTATGTGGTTGTTGTAGTACTAGTGGATGTGAGAACTAAATAAAAACAATTGGTTTTGGATGGATTTATTACCTCTATTCTGTAAACAGTTACATGTAGTTGATTCCAGATTTGGCATTATGCACATTATGTATAATAATGTCCAAATATGAGTGTAAGTTATGTGTTAGTAACCTTTTATGAAAACTACAAAATTACCGGTAGGTGTTTGTGATCAATTACGAAAAAATATTGAAAACCAGTGCCAATATTCAGTACCGTCTAAAAATTGATCTGTGTTCACTTGTTACTTCTTTTACTTTCCATATACATATGTATTATTTCGGCAAAAAAGTCAAATGACAGCATTGACTCCCCTTTTTCAAATTAAAGAACTGCACCTGCTCTACAATTTTTTTGCATGATCAGAAAGAAATCCATTCTTATTTGATTACCTCAGATATTTACCAACTTCAGATCAGTGTACAAAAATGTACTTTAGATTAATAACATACTGTTTAGACATCTTTTGATAATATGTATTGTAGATTTTGACATTATTTAGAGATAGAATTATTTTACTTTTAATTTTATGTATATATTTATAGTATGTTGGGCAGGGCTATAGTTATTTATATATAGATGTGCTATTACATATGAGTCTAGTACAATTTGGAATCACTTGAATCAGGGAAAATATTCAGAAATGGTACATGTGTACATGTAATAATAAAATTATAATATTTGATAATATAAATTGTAATGTATTGTGTTTGATTCTATTTTTTGTAGGTTTATATGGGCTGTATTGAATTTCTACCATATTTTAATAAAAGTGAACTGATGTGGAGGGAATTTAATAAACATCCAAATGATCATTTCTTTCAAAATGTTCCTCGACTGAAAGTTTGTCCAATCAGGTATAATGAAATTAAGGATTTGAGGAACAAACATCAATGATTTTAGATGATGTTTTGTCTAACTAGGCTGTGGTCTTTATCTCTAACAGTTTTATTCAACTTACTTATACATGTATATGATTAATTCTAATTAATTGGACTCCACTGTAATGGTACTGCAGTTAAATCTGTATCAACCAAACCACTGAGTCCACTTTAATCAGTTTTAAACTGATTTTATGGACTTAAGTAAATGACACACAAGTTTCTGGTTTATTCAGGTTTAACTGCACAAGATTTTTTTTTACATACATGTAGTGCACTATTTAATTTTGAGAATATATAAACCTATAGTGTTATAGTCTGTATTGTTAGTACATGTAGAGAATGTATATTTATTTGACCTACAAAGGCACCAAGGATTTTAATCGTAGACTTCTATACAAAGAAATCCTTGGACCTACCCCTTCCTTGTAATAACTTAGTGCTTTTACTATGGTTGTGTTATGATCTGTTTTGGAATCTCATTTATTGGGGTAACTTTTGTACTTAAACACATTTTACACCAGTATATGCTATTTAGTTATTGAGTACCTATGTTATCTTTTGGACACATTCTTTCAAGTTTGATTTAGTAGCTGGCAGTTATTAATTATATATTTTACCTATTTAAACTTGAAAAGCTGTGTCCTAAAGATCCCACAGGTAGAATGTGGTTTCTGCCCACAGAGCTATTCAATAATTCTGAACCCTATCAGGATTTGTATTGAAAGTAGTATTAGTTAAATTTGAATTGCTATAGTGTTGTTTATACAGATCCTCCTTCAGTAATATTGGTTTAAATTATTTCTCCACTCATGATTGTAAAATATAGGTTTTCAAAATGCCAGTCTTAGCAAGCTTGTTAAAATCTTTATTTTATCATATAGAATGGAGAAATGAAGTGTTAAGTATAGGCTGAAGAAGAATTGGTTTCTCCCATGAAATCTGTGGAAAACTAAGAAACTGTAAAAGGTTTTGGGGGCTCTCAAAGAAGTTTAATCACCACCTGGTGGTTGAAAAATTGCTTGCATTTTCAATAACTGGCATAGAATGGGAGAAAATTGTCTTTATCAGTATCAAAAATGCTTAATTATTCCCTTACTGTACATCCCAAGCAAATATTAATTTTGCCGAAAATGTCATTACTGATATAATTATTAAAAAAGGAAGTTTATAATAAATATTTATAGATTTGGAAGTACATATATCTTTTAATTCCTAAATGTACATAACTCTTTTGTTAATTTGTATTTTCAATATGTGCAATAGTTTACTAGTTCACTGCTTGCCTATAAAGATCTCGGATGAAATTGATATTGTTTTTTTTATTTATATAATTTGCTTTTTAAGGACAGTAACCTTATTTAATTATATGTTATTTTCTGTAAATTTGATTTGGTATTTATTTTTTTTGCCAGTTAGTACCTAGTAATTAGTGAAACGGGTCTTAACCTAATCATTCTTAGACTGTGAGTGGTTTGTTGGCTATGGATGGTGTGTCTCATAGGACATTTTGACATGATTATTTGTGATTTAGACAGTGTATAATTTATGGAAGGTTCAGTTTAGACATTTTTTTTACATGTAGCTACAAACTTAATATGTTGTGCACTTAAGGAGGTAGACCTAGGGTAAGAGATATAACTCTTACCAATCACTGGAATGTTTGTGTCAAGCATTTTACATCAATCTCATCTAAGCATTGAAGGAACTTGGATTGATTTCATTCTATTTCAAATGAAAGCTTGATAGGCTTTGGTGAAATTGAATATGATGTAAACATATCACTGATTTCAAGATTTATGCCCCTTACCCCAGATCTACCTCCTTAACTCTACCCTGCTCCTAACATAGTCTTGAAATATAGGTTACAGCAATCGGCTATCTTAGTTTATCCATTTTACTTAGAAATATTAAGCTCTTGTGGTATTACCAAACTTTGGTAACTCTAATACCAAATACTTAGTCTAGAAATAATAGTGTGTATTAATTATTGAAATTATGGAATTAGCTGAAATACTTTGAAATGCTTTGAGAAAAACACACATAGACTAAATGGTTACTAGTCTATTACACAAGTTTCAATTTTTGTAATTTTAAGTCAGTCACATTTTTTGAAATAGTAATATATGAATTTAGATTACTCACATATTAATTTATACGTGTAGCATATTTTATTTGAGAATTAAAATTCTCTAGTTACACCATCCGATATATGAATGAAATTTTCTTATGTGTTACCAGTTGAGACTTTTAGAGTATAAGCTCTCCTTTCCATCTATTATGTTTTTGATCATTTTTTTAATAAAACTTATTTTTTATGAGATTCTATATACTCCTTTTCAATGTATTAATCGAATAATTTAGGACAGGACACCATTGTCATGTCATTTTCTTTTCATTTTTCTCTCATCTGGCAGTAGGCCATGTGAGCTATTGCTATCACTTGGCGTCCATTGTCGTTAACAGTTTTTCAAACATCTCCTTTTAAACTTCTAAATGGATTCAAATGAAACTTCGCCTGAGTATTCCTTAGGGTATCATGTACAAAGTTTATGCTTTGATTCTTGATCTGTTGGAAAACATGGCTGCCGTTACTAAAAATAGAACATAGGGCTCAAGCAGCAGTTTTTCTCATATATTTCCAAAACCGTTAGGTTTAACAAAAGTCTGACACGAGTAAAAGAGCTAAGCATGATGAGATCTATGTGGTCAAGTTTTGGTGAAAATCTGTTGACCATGTTGGAATTTTTGCCCTTTTTTGATATTTTTGCTTATTTTTGATGTTATTATTTCAAAATTCTTCTCCTCTGAAACTACTATTCAGAATCAAATGGACCTATGCTGAAATTTTCAAAATGATTTGTCACCCGATGTAGGAGCTATGGCCTGTGAAACAGATTTTTTTTTCGTTTTTTCATTTTTAGAACATAGAAAGTCTTCTTTGATACACATGACAAAATGTTATGAAAGTTGGCATTATTGTTTTTTAGGATATCCTACACAAACTGATTGTTTAAAATTTTTCATAGGCTGTCATTACTAAAAATAGAACATCGAGGTCAAAATGCTTTTTTGTTTTTTCCTCAACTATAGAAGAATGATGAAGGTGAAAGCTACTCATAAGATAAACATATTACTCTGAGTTGACTGGCAGTATTGGAATTTTTTTTAGGCTGCCATTTTACGACCATATTTGCCAATTGTTCAGATTCCAGTTTTTTTTTGGTTGCTGTAGGAAATATGATATTCTAAGTTGATTAGTGATAACATGGTCTCCCGAGTTGAATGTTGATGATAGAAATGTTGTATAGCAATGATTTAACTTCATTTTATGTTCTTTTTCAGCAAATCTATACTGGGCTAATGCCCTCTCAGACCCAGTTGAATAACAGTGCATAGGATAACTCCTACCCAATTTTTTTCCTAGGATTCTAAAAACACTTTGAAGGCATTTCCCACATTTTTCATTGCCTTAGTTACTCAGTTGAACTTACAGTATTCATCAATATATGCTCTTTTTCAGCAATTTTTTGTCTAACATGGAAACAAAGCATGATACCTTTACTTACTTTGTTAATAGGTCATGGTTTGCCAGATGAGCGATTCAGGCCTTTGAAAGCCTCTTGTTAGTGAATGCTGTAATTAAGCATTTAGATCAAAAATCAACATTTTAGATCACTTTTTAACTGCTGTTCTTAAACATTTCTCTACTCATTTTTTGTATCCCACCTTTTAAAATTTTGACCTTTCCCACTATTCCCTGTGTATGAGTGATTAATTATATGATATAAAGCTAATTATAGATTGTATCTGGAAAAGTTGATCTTTGTTGATATTGAAGTCTGTGATTTTATCTTTGTGTAATGCTATATGAATATCTTATTTGTTGTTTTTAATAATAATTGTGTCAACACAGTTTTCCTGTAAAGCTTTTGTCTTGTTGGCATTTTCATTTATGTAGTGTTATAGTGGTCCTGTGTCTTTTACTTCTAATATATATGAGGTTGGAGGTCCTCCATATTCAATGATGGCACTTAGTAAATATAAAGTGTGCCAGTCAACCTCTTGTATTAATACAGTACTGTGTATTGGTTAATTAGAAATATTTATATTTTTATTATTCTATCCAAAATAATTTCACATGGCATATCTATTTAATCTGACATAACTTCATTTGTATGTATGAGGAAGGAGATGTGTGTGTTAGTTAAAATGAAAATATTTAACAAGCAATTTAGTTTGGAATTAAAGATGATTGAGACTGACCAAAGTTTGAATAGTCACGGTGCCTAAATTTGTTGAACAATGTCCACTGCTAACTTATAAGCAAATACATTTGGTACATAATGTTGGCCTTTCCCACTATTCAGTGCCTGAGATTCTGCAGTTTTAACTCTGAAAATGTTGATTGGTATTCCGCATGATTGCAAAGAGTATAATGTTAATCATAATGTTTTAAACTAAAACACAGAAGTTCTTGGTATGTACTTGGGACTTGTGGAACATCAGGATAACTTGGTAAAATCCCTTTTTTCTGTATGCATTTTTCATCAATACTAGCAATTTTTTTATTTTCTACTAATTGTTATGTTGTATCAGTATCTGTTGATTGTTTTACAATTGTTTGTACTGCTGTTAGATCAAATAAATTATATGTTTACAGAGAAACAAGAGGCTTTTTGTAGTCATTAATTGCTTGTCTGGGTACTGGAATGTATACAATTTATCTTTATGACAAGTGAGAACAGAACAAAGCTTCACTGTAATAAACTGTTTTCTCACCTTGTTGCACAGGGAAGTTATTATTATACACCAATTTGAAGTGGGGGTATATAGTGATGGAGGTGTCTGTCTGTCATTCCATCTGCAACAAATATTTCTGTCAAACATTTTTTGGCTTCTACTAGAGGAAATGATTAGATATTTGGGATATGGTTTAAGCATGATGACTTGTACCATGTCTGCCATTTCCATCTTTCTAGGTCATCTACTTCCTGTTTTTGGAATGACTTAGAATTTTTACATGTGAGGTATTGGGAAATTTTCTGTCACAGATTTTTCAGCACCCATCAAAAAGAATTAGATTTTTTATACATGGCTTAAGCATGATGACTTTAACCATGTCTCCACTTTCTAGCTTTCTAGATCATCTACTTCCTGTTTTCTGAGTGACTTAGAATTTTTTCATGTGCAGTATTGGAAAATTTTGCTTCGTAGATTTCTCAGCACCCATTTAAAGGAATGATTAGTTTTTTGGTACTGGTATATTGCTTAAGCATGATGAATTGAACCATGTCTGCCATTTCCATCTTTCTAGGTCATCTACTTTCTATTTTCGGAGAAACCTAGAATTTTTACCTGTGAGGTATTGGGAAATTTTCTGTCACAGATTTCTCAGCACCCATTGGAAGAAATGATTAGCTTTTTGGTATGTGGCTTACATATGATGACTTGTACAGTGTCTCCCCTTCCCAGCTTTCTAGGTCATCTACTTCCTGTTTTCTGAATGACATAGAATTTTTACTTGTGCAGTATTGGAAAATTTTTCGTCACTGATTTCTCAATGCCCAATGGAAAGAATGATTAGATGAGCTTTTAAGATACTTTTATATACAGATTGTAGCTTTCTTAAACATATTATTTACTGTGAAAGTACTTGAATTTGTAGATACCAGTTTTCGTGGATTAGGGAAGAAACAGTTCTTGAATTTGTGTTGTTGTTTTCAGTATACATATCAAAGGAAATCTCCTTTTTGATGAGAACGATATTTCGTGGTTTGGCCTTCTCACGAAAACCACAAAAATTGGTACCCCATTAACAATAGTACTTTCACAGAAATTTATTAAAAATTTCTGTTATTAGCAAGAAACAATGAAGCCACTGAGGACATTCACTCAACCTTGAACACTTCAAAGGTTACGAGTTCATATCACTTTTGAATATAACAAGAATGGATTTTGATAATATGTCAAAGAGACAATGACCCAACTAGGGTAAAAAATATCAGAATTTCCTTGACACTTTCAACTTTTAACAGGTTTTGTACCTAGCCTACAGTTCAGATTTCTGTGTATATGGTCATTTTTTGGGGAGTGGGGGTTTAGATTTAGTGAGCATTGCTCGCAGTTGACTGATGGTGACATTGTTACTAATTTAATATAGCATGGACAATTTATAATATCAACACAATTTATGAACACCTACAAAGTGGGCAGATTCCTCAGGTATAGTTTACTGTTTGCATACATGTTGTTTTCATGAATGGAACTGTGACAAAAAGTTATTTCAGTAATGAAATATTTCAAAGTCAATTGACTGTGAATGTGGGTGTAAATGCAAGAAAAAGATATGGAACAACAAAGTTGTGATGTTGATGCACACCAACTAGTACAAGTGATTCATATCTAAATGACCCTATCAGAAACAGTGACTGCAGGGGCATATGCATGTATGGATATATAAATGCAAAAATCTTTAAGTGAAATTAGAAATTCTGTTGCAAGAAGACAAAAAATGTTTGAATATGTACTAGAAATATGAAATGGAAACTCCATTCGTACACAAGTAGCATGCAACAAACACACAGGTGTACCATTCTCTCATCTGCCACTCCCTCTACATTAATTAATGGAATTTAATGAAACTGCCAGATTATTTATTAAAACATCAAAGATGTACACCTCCTATATTAGATTTTTATTTTTATTTTCAAGGTCAAAATGTGAAGGTTATCAAATGGGGGTCCACTCAGTAGGAATATCAATAATAAATAAAGCGAGCATTGCTCACAGTTAGCTAATGTTTAAGCTTGGATATCAAACAATCACTTGCCCGTATATTCACAAACATCTTTTTAATAGCAGGGTGAAAATGTGCACGGAGAGCTAAGTGGAATTCATGAGATACAGATAGCCTGAAAACAGGGGAATAAAAACTTGAGACTGAACAGTGTTTAGTAAGTCTTCAATTTGCCAATTTTTACAGAGAAATAAGCCATTATGGTTTATTTTTTCAAAAAAGGCTTTAATGACAACTTTTGAATGACCATAGCCATTAGTTGATCCACTGAACCCTCAAGTCCCCTCATGCAGGGGTCTGTTGAATGTTTTCAGAATTAAATATACTCTCAGAAGAGTTGCTCTTTGACAATCTGCTAATCAGAAGCTAAGACAATTACGTTTTTGTGTACTTTAGAAAATGCACTTACTAAGTGGAAAAATTAACAAAAACATTCTAAATTTATAGTTGGACTGAATAATTTTTACCATTATTTTTGTACATGTGTTGCTAATGGTTACAAACAGGTCTAGTAGCTGCTCCATTCCATCTGTTTTTCACACTTATGGGCACCTACTCAAAAATAGAGATCTAATGCAACATTTAATGATACCTGGCTACATTGTGTTGCACTTAAATATCCATGGAAACATCCTAAATTACAAATCATCAGTTGGAGATTAAATTCATTTGTTTGATCTGTTGTTCCTATGCAGTGATCACATAGGAACGAATGAACTTAATACGTACCTTGTTCAGCATTCCAAGAAAGACAACTCCAATTAAACAAAAAAAAAGTAGTTCCACCTTTTCATAGTCCATGAAAGATACATGTACCTCTAAATCATTGGAAAAAAATTGGCAGGGAAAAATAACTGAAAATGAAATTTATACTTTATCTTGACCCTATAATACCCAAAAGAAACAATTTTCCACAATTCTAATATTCCAAGAAAGAAAATTCCAATTTGTCAAGAATTTTGGGGGTTAAAAACAACTTAAAATGGCCCTAACCCTAACTTCTGACTAAACTGAATTAAAAACGATCTGCATTTTATGATAATCAATAACTGTATAGAGTCAGAAAAATATCCTTCAATTTCTTTTAAAGTTATCATTAGGAAATCCTCAGGGGACAGACAGATAAACTAACTCTGAACAACATTTTTGGAGGTTATCACATAATGCCTCACCACTATGAGTAGTGGTGTATTAAAAGTATTGAACCTATATTATTCAAACTTTGCATTTACACATTAAAGACATGCACATCCTATTATAGAGCATTTTGAAAAATTTGTTTTTTCATTTTAAGGTTGTTGAACTAAGCAATTTTTCATCAATTTATGTCAGGGACAGTTCTTACTTTCTGAAGATTCTGTTATCTAAAAAGTAGTGAACTGATATTTTTCAGTCATTTTAATGAACAGCTATTTCTACAGATTCTTTGATAGGCTGAATAAAGCCATGTATTTAGATTTTTCATATTTAAAGGTCAAATTTGGAACTTAAGTTCATTCAGTGTCAGAAACTTACATGTTTGTTATATTGTATAGCATGTCAAATTTTTAATCACAAACCTAACTCAGAGCTGCATCAAGCTTGAGTATAGTAAACATACTTGTCCCTATTGTTCAAAATTTGAACTTTGAGTGAGGTCATTCAAGTTTTCCTAACACAAACACAAAGCATTTTTGTAATAATTTTTTGTGTGTGCAAGAAAACAATACCACTTAATAGGTTGGAAGCTACAATTTAAGTATTTTGCACTCTGTGAATGTTTCAACTAATCACTATAAAGTGTCCTCTAAATGTTTGTTGCTAACACCAGAAAGCATATGAAACCCTTTGCAAGGCACACAGGCAGGTATGGACACACACTTATTTTTAAACCAGTCACTATTTCATAATGCTTTGCATTAGGCACTAAAAGTATAGGTTTAAGAGTTCAAAGCAATGTGTGATAAAAAAAGGAAATGTTTGGCGGGGCATGCTTGATACAATTGCAGAGCTCAACCCTGAACAGTTGAGGCAAGTATGGAAAAACCATTAAAACTTGACACAGGTTTTAATTTTGATTGCAATAAGACATTTGACACAATGCAAATTTAACCAGAATTAAAGGGTCAATTTGCTGCTCTATGTTCCAAAATGGTTCCAGCCAAAACCTCCAAAATCAATCCTGACCTTCATTTTGGAGTATGGCACATTGTGGTAAAATTTCAAAGCATTCAGTTCACTTATACTCAAGAAATAAGAACAAAATATTTGTTTCTGGCCCATTATTCTTACTTGGCTCAAGTCTTAAACCCCAAAATCAATCCCAGTTTTCATTTGGTGGTATAGCAGCTTATTATACATATTTCAAAGAAATCCATTCACTAAAAGTCTGATCATTTTGGTATACTGTGAAAGTACTTTAATTTGTGGATACCAATTTTCGTGGATAAGGGAAGAAACACAAGTTCGTGGATTCTTGAATTCATGGTTTTGAGGTTTTCAGTATATACGTCAATTAGATTCTCCTTTTCGTTGGGAACCAAATTTTGTGGTTCGGCCTACCCACGAAAATCCTGAAAATTGATACCCCACGATCAATAGTACTTTCACAATAGAATACTGTGGAACCATATCATACACATAGCTATGCCCTCTCTTGAGATATATAGTTAAATGAAATGCTTGTTTATGACCCCTAATTCTAAAACAGGTGGGGCCATAACCATTAAAATTAATACCAACCTTTCTTTTGTGGCTTGGAATCTGGTTATAAAATTATATAAAGATCAGTCAACTAGTATTCAAGTTTTTGCACAAAAACAAAGTGTCTATTGACACATACACAGATGAAGATGCTGTGCCATACCATTATACCACCTCAATTTTTTTGCAATGGTACAAAAAGTGTGAAAATGATTATTAAGTATTCCCATTTTGTACAAGTTTAAAACCCCTCAGTTTGTAAAAAAAAAAAAAAAAGAGGTGAATTAAGCAGTGTGAAACTCAAACTTGATTTGTAGACACTTCAAGATAAAATGACATACCCAAATAATCAGCTTAACATCTACAACCATATAGAAAAAAGTCCAAAGAATATATATTTTACTGGAATGACAGGACAACAAGAGCACTGTCAATGTTTTCGCTATAAAAAAAAATTGTTATGACAATGAAATTTGATTCTATCAAAATTTTACTTCAAACAAATTTTTGTTTAACAACATGACCTTATCAACAAATCAATTGTCATGATTATCACATTATTAGCATTTTGCGGAATATCATTCACCAGTAAAGTTACAACTAATCATCTTTCTGTACTTTTTACAACAATTTGTAAAAATACTCAAAGTCACCATATGATAGAGTTCTCTACAGTTCACTTACTATTATCTCTTTAAGTGATAACAATTATTGATACAATAATTTGTAAGTGGCAAGGCCATTGTAATCAGCTGTCAATTAGATGTTTAATGTGATATATATACTACACTTGTAATTAATCACATCTGTAATCATCACACTCTTGAAGGATAACACAAGGTCAGAATTTTCTATTGAGGTAGTGAATCCCTGAACTAACTAGCAGATGATGTCAACTTTGTTCAACTTGTGGTGCAACAGGAAAATAGAAAAGTCCACAAAAGGCATCCTGTAATGCTCTCTGACAAGAATATTTGGTATCAAAACCACCCGCTTTCTCTGAATCTGATGTTGTTCTTACATTGCTTAAATACCTGGATAAAAAACATCGCTTTATTATGCTTAATCTGAAAGTAATTATCTAAATGCTTCCCAAGCTTTATTAAAAGCTTTCTAACTTGCTTCAACCCATGAGATAAAGAAAAATGTACAAGTCCAAGAAACAATGGATTTACAAAATCCTAGTCAAAATTAACAATTCTGACTTTCAAGGCATTTTCAAGTTCAGAAAACAACACTGACTATAATTAAAAGTAAAATATTTATCCTAACTGGATTATACATTACTAATATTCTTCACAACATCAGGTGAACAGTTTTTTTTATATTTAAACTATAAAATTCAATTACATATCTGTCTGGTTCCAATTAGCAATACTTCATTACTGGTGAGACATAAATGTTAATATCAAAATAAAATTAGGATTTGAGAAATTAATTTTTTTTTTATCTATTTATATAGAAACAAATTCAACCGCATATTTTGACTTTAAAACACAGTTGTGAAATATACATTCCATACCCTTTTGAAGTGAGACTATCATCCTCCATTAACTCTGGACCATCCACAAATAAATGTACTGGAGAATATCTGTACACTTCTTTGTTTTCTTCAGGCACTGGTAAAAATAAATTTTGGGAACCCTGAAAAAATGGCAATTATTAAATATTTTATGGTACATATGTAGAAAATTAAAATCTATTAAGTAAACAACCTCTTAGCCTAACATTCTGCTTTGTAGTAAAGTAAATTTAATATAGTCAAAATAAATTAATGGAAAATCACTATAAATTAATTTGTAATAAAAGCCCTCACCCCCCCCCCCCCAAAAAAAAAAAACAAAAACAAAAACAAAACAATACTATCTAGAAAAAGAGTTGGCAAATAAAAAGGATAACTCTCTGCTCCATGAGGAATTGGATTATATTAAAACAACTGTAAATTCAGTGTTTTATGATTTACCTTCTTTTGACAACAGGTGTTAAACAATTGTGAATGGGGCACCCCAAAGTTTGTTTTTTGCAACAGTTTCAGGTTGTTTGTCAGCTAGTAGAGAAGTAACTGAAGCCAGGTGACACTTGTACAACCTTGCCCAGATAATTACAATGATTTCATATACATTTATATATTCTGTCTTGCTTGCCTATTAATTTATTGGGTGTCTGTTATATAGTTCTAGAAGTCCTATTAAAGAAATTCCTTTATCTTACATGTTCCTATTTTTTCTGGTGCGTTTAGGAAGTATGTTTTGCTTTGTCAAAAGAAACCCATCAGTTTGCAGATTACAATGATCAATTTCTCATACTTTGAACAAAAATAGATTTAAAAGAAATGAAACTTTTAAGAATGCCAATTGTGTTTTCAGTAAGTGCTATTACTGAAGCTAAGCCTCTCACAAACTCACTTATTAAAGCAATCCATGATACATGAAAAAGTTCTTTAGTTTTCAAGATCCCCATCATCAGCATTTATTCACATTAGCAGTTCATATCTACTCGTTTGTGATAAGATCTTCATTTAAGGTGAAGGTTATCACTGACTTGAGATGTTTATTTTATTAAAAAGCAGGAAATTGGCATGATTTCTGACACTTGTAAAGGAATCCTGTTAACTAGCATTTGACATGGTAAATATTAACAGCAAACACTGAAATTTCATGATTTATTTTTATCATCCAATTAGCAAGTCATAAAAATAAAACCATGCATTTCTTCCCTGCTTACTTGAATACTTGAAAATAAATGCATGCAAAAATGTCTGAAGGGAGCTCACATCAATAGAAAGATACAATCGCCAAAATTTTAACAAAAATTGGTGGCAGAAATTTTGAGCTATGCGCTAAGTATAAATGATGGACAGATGAATGAATACTGTTACTCCATAATACATCCTGTCTAGAAAGATAGGCATATAAAGATGTTTATTAGGACTAAAACAGAGGGAAAGATAACAGGATTACAGTACTCTTGCCCTTTCACAACTTTGTTTGCAAGAAGTTCATAAATATCTGTATAGAGAGTTTGAGTGCTTTAATTACATTGTTAGGACCTTCACTTAAACAGATACTTGCCAGTTTAATTCCTGTGGAGAACTGTGTTGCTGGTTGTTGTGGAAGACCTGTCTCTTCATTCTGTTTTTCTTGGTCTAATTTGTGTACTGCAATTATATCCTGAGCTGATCTGTCTGAAAACATCTGAAAAATATTATGAATTAAAACTGACCAAGAATGATCGTTCTGGCACTTTCTGACAAGAGCCATAAAATCATTCAGAAAATTAAATGACAATATTAATAATGTCAGTGTACTTCACCCATCCAACAAAAACCTAACCCTGAAAAGTTATGAACAAACTAAAATGTTATATATCCCTATATTACAGACTCAAAACTTCTTCAGAGAAAACTTAAGACTTGAGAATAAATGAACAAGTAACAAACATAAAAATTAATATGAATTTGCATTTAACTTATGAATTTTTTCCCCATTATAAAGTGAGTTTTTATAATAACTAGATCAATTTAAACCGAAGTATTTAAATTAACTGTTGAAATGGTCACTCAATTACATTGTAGTTCTTGTTGTTATCATATTATGCCTTCAATATTTTTGCTGAAAACTATTTATACACTAAGTCATATACCAATAAACACTACAATGAATGAAACCTACAGGAGAAGTTGATTATCACAGACAGACAGACAGCCATTTTCTTCAGTGGAAAATTCAAGATTCTGTATTTATAGGTACCGTATTTTCCAGACTATAAGTTGATGTGGAGTTGAAGTCGAATTGCCATTTAGATAACACCTTAACTAATTATAATTTGAGCCACGTGTGAATGTGTTACAACATACTGTAATTAGGTATAAATTTGCATAAAAAAGGACCAATAACTCCAGAACGACTTGAATTAAGTGGTCTTAATGATCATTTATATAAATACAATCTTGTACAATAACGCAACTGTAACCTTGATGTGACAGAATCCATTGATCACTTCTTACCGTATTGTCCTTTTTATGGCGACTTGCAAAGGGCATTGTATAATAATCTTAAAATGATAATTTGTCCAAATGTTAACTTCAATATTTTTGTCAACTTGTCTATAATTTACTATTGTTCGATAGTGAAGATCTTCGTGATGAGGAAAATATAACAATCTTTAATCATATGTTTGAGTTTTTGATCAAGAGCAAGAGATTTTGTTAACATTTCAATTAACTTTATGACATTAAAATATACATAGACAAGACAGATACACTCTTCTCACACATTTTGTGATTTTACATCTTTTGTTTGTAACTTTCGTATTGTGCATGTCTTACATTGTCTTGTCTTGTATATACATTGTATTGTCTTGTACGTATGTTGAGGAGAGCCACTAGTGGTCTTCGGACCGTTCGTAATCCTCCTTAAATTAAATTAAACTCCAGAACACTTGATAATGTCTTCCCAGTGAAAAAAGAGTTTTGTTAATGTATCTTCTAGAGTTCTATATATTTTAACAGTTTCAAAGTTTCTATTGTCATTGTCGTATTCATTCATAAAGGATAGCAGTAATGATCAATAATATTCGAATTCAATCGCGGTTTGACTGTTTAGGTGACTGCTTTCATTGATTCAATGACTGCTGTTTATCAAAAATTTTGAATTAAAGCAATCAAAAGTGAACTAAACAAATCTAATGAAATGCATTGTAGATGAACATTTTTTCTTGATAAGTCGAGGCTGACACTTATCTGAAAAAAAAATATCGACTAATAGTACGGAAAATACAGTAGTAATATTTTAATAAACAGGATAAAAAATTGAAATAACATGCTCTGATTAGGAGAAATTGTAATACCAATTCATCAATGAGAGCTTCTTTGTTCTTTCGTTTTGTACTTTTATCCCTTTTTGTTTCTTCTTCCATCATTTGTCTGCGAACTTCAGAATCATGTTTTTCCTGTTCTATCAGCATTTCCAAGTATTCTTCATCCTTGCTCTATAATAAGTCGCATGAAAGACAATTAAATTAATTTCTATCAAAAACTTATCATATTGTTTTAAGATTTGTTAATAACAAAGAGGTTATTCTAAGTAATTCTGAATTATTCATATAAAAGTGCCTATAGTACAGGCAATTTATATGTACCGTCTAACCAAAGGCATCTTTTGCAAATCACATATCACTTTAGAACATTCAGGTTGAATCAGATTACTTCTAATTATAATCCCATACTTTAATTCAGTGGATTCAATTTCTTTCCAAATCTTATGTGAAGTGAATAACCAAAAATATTAAAAATAATTTGTTGTAAAAAGATTTCACAAGCCCAGTAGTCTGATCAAAATTATATAAAATATTTTTTTCTGATATTTGAAGCAACAAAATATCACTGAGGTTTAATGCCTTGTATTAAATATGTTAGAACTTCCCATGGCTGAATTTAGCTTCCTACTTCGATCTTTTTTGGTTTTGAGTACTTCAAGTAAGCAACTTATTTCTGACTCTGAAATGTCCTATGACTCTGATTTCAACGCTGCTGATAAGAGGTTCCGTATTAAGACATGTACAGAATACCAAAATTTGCAATATTTATATGATTGGTCTTTAAGTATAAATGGTACATTTCTTTCTAAAAGAATAACAGAATTAGCATTAGAATTATTCTGAAACATACCAAAAAAACAAAAAAACACAATAAAAACACACATTTTCAATGCATTAGAAAGAATGAAAGAAAAAAAAATCAGTTTACATGGGAATTTCAATGACACACATTGGTATTTCCAAATGAATAAATTACCATTTTAGGTTTTCCTTTGCTGATTTGATCTTTGTTTTCTTTTTTGTATGTGTCAATCTTTCTTCTAGTTTCTTCTACTTCAATATTATTTGCAAGGTTGTAAACTAGAAATAGATAAAACATGAACCTTCTAGTGTTTTCAAGGTAGATAATTCTTGAGTATTATCTATTTTACAATGTAAATTAAGGTTTTGTAGCTGTGTTTCTTTAGAACAAAAAATTCACTAAGGCTATTTTTCAATTAATTTATTCATGGTTCTCAATGAAAATTGAGTAAAAGGTACCTAAAAACAGGCACCAGTGAAGGAAAGTAACAGTATAACAGATACTTATTTTGTACTTTGTTAATAGGGTATGTAAGTCTCCTCACGTGACTCCATGATTTCATGAGAATGGGTCCTCATCTCCCATTCAAATGCATTGAGATTCGTCATTAATATAGCACTGAGTTGAATGTTAAAATCAAAATATCTTTTTGTGAAAAAAAATACTGATAAAAAATGACAAATATCTAGTTCTACTGGATAAATATGTTAAATTTCCCGGAAGTGAACAATAAAATGCAGACTGATGTTTGGATTTCAATAGTTTTACATCTAAAATTCCAGAAGGAAAACTTAAACTAGAAAGAGACTTACCAACCCTATTGTGATGTCAACTTCTTACCCAGAGTTTGAAACACTAGCCTGGTCACCAAGGGACTTGTAATATGAGAAGAAACTTTATTTTCTACTTGTATGTAGCAAAAATATGTATTGGTAAAATATGATTTGTTGTATTGGTGACATTTTTTTCATGAATTTACTGAAGTTAACACAGTCAAACCAAATATAACAACTTACTTATTGTTTCAATCATCTCTAAGTAATCATTATATTCTTTCAGACCTTCAAAATCCTCTTCTTTTTTGTTAAAACTACAAAAGATAAAACAACCACATCACTACTACAAGTACACTAATACATGCACATTACTACACTAATAT
The DNA here is from genome assembly GCA_037379345.1 of Perna viridis. Taxonomy (NCBI): domain Eukaryota; kingdom Metazoa; phylum Mollusca; class Bivalvia; order Mytilida; family Mytilidae; genus Perna; species Perna viridis. The sequence goes on along the minus strand of CM074512.1, from coordinate 43,288,915 downwards.
ACAACACTACAATACTACACTTACACATACCCTTCTCCCCAAACAATACATTTACAAGTATCTACTTACTGGTAGTAATAATATTATAAGGTAAAAATATTCGGTTGTTTTTTTTTTCATTTCTATTTTATTTTTCAAAACATGACTACCATACATAAATGTATACATTTATTTGTGTATAATTTTTAATTGGAAGGAAAATTCTTTCAAAGGGGAGATGACTAGCATTTAATGGGGGTTTAGTTTTTCTAATATTACAAAAAAAAGTTTAGTCACTCACAATTTTCTTTTTGAAATATGATAGAATGTCAATTAATTGTTCTTTATATAAATCTAAAGGAAATCTTTTCTACTAGTTTTTAACAGCACAGAATCCATATAAAAGTGAAACATTGCCTTTAGGCCAACTAAATTTAATAGTTAGATTTTAATCCAAGAATCCACAGAAAAGTGGAGAGGGTGGGAGGATTTTAACTTATTTTCTTATATATTATTTATATATGCAGATGGAATTCTCATTTTAAACCATTAATCACTTAAAACATACAGACAGGTCTTCTTCCATACATATTGATATTAAATCATATGTTTTATGGTTGCATACCATCCTCTTTTCTTGAAATCATAAATATGAAAATTAAAAAAAATTGGGGTGGTAGTTTTTTCGAGGGGCTGGCAGGATGAAAATCTATCAATCAATTTCATTTTACCTTATCTTGAAATCAAGTTTATTGGTCTATGTTTTTTACATTGAAGTATGTTCAATCAAGGTCACCTTTGAGAAAAACAAGGAAAATCTACTTACTAGAAATATAGAGTATAATCACCTTAATAAACTTTAAACTATAATACAGAAATGCATACATCCAACAGATAATAATAAAACATACTCTCTAAGGATTTTTTTCCTAATGTCCACTTCCTTCTCAATGAATGGATCTTCAAATAACTGTAGCCTAAAGTTGCTCCGTCTCAGTGCTGTATTACATTCTGGACATGCACCCGAACCTTTTATAAACAGTAAGTCTACACAACTCTCACATCTTGAAAAAAAATAACTGAAGTATACTTTCTGAAGAAAGTATGCTTTTTATTTTAATATCTAAATATTTGTGGACCTTTAAATATTGCATTTTACTTAGGTTTGTATTTTTGTAATGAAAATATAATGAAAATAAAAATTTTCTTCCTTCGCAAAATTCACTATTAATTACACAAATATTCCCACTTTTTAATAATATTTCATAATAAGAAAACTTTGAATTTTTGGGAGCGTTATTGGTTGTATTGTCAACTTGGGTCTGTTTACTTATGCCAAGAAAAAGCATCAATATCCAGTTTGTACCTTCAGATTCAGGAGCTTAAAAATAGCATCATGACAGCTTCATTTGCATATACTATGTAAATGTAATTGCGAACAAAACCAGTCTAGAAAATAAACACTAGTTTCTATGATTAAAATTCTTACAAACTTTTGTTTACAAATGTCCAAGAAACATCCTATACAATAAGACAGCCTAAAAAAATATCCAAAATTGAGCTATGAAAAAGAATTAAGCAACAACCATAACACAGATTATAAGATCTAGAAAATGGAAATGGATTGGATATACACAATGAAAGAATGACAAAACCATCACCAAGCAAGCTCTGGACTGGAACCCACAGGGACAACAAAAAAGGATGGCATAAAACACCTGATGTAAGGGACTCACTATTGAGCTTAATGAAATTGATGAGACCTGGAAAGAAGAAAAAAGAAAAGCAAAGGACAGAAAAAGATGGAAAAAAACTGTAGTTGCCCTATGTCCCCCATGGGATGAAGTGGAATTAGTCAAGTAAGTAGAGTCGATGATTAAATACAAATGGACAGAACAGTCTACAGCATTGTGTACAGATGTTTACGAAAATGACGTTATCAGCATTACCAATAATTATTTGGTACTTAAAATTCCCAAATGAAAATAAAACAAAACAAAATAAAAAGGACTGATACAAAATAAAACAAAATAAAATAATTCGAAACAAAACAGTTCAAAACCAAAAAAAAATTTGAAATATAACATTTTAAAATGAAACAGAATGGATTGAAACTAAATGAATAAAAAATTTTAAAGAAGTTTTGTAGTTTATAGGTACCATAATGTTCACCTATGCCAGACAATTTGACCCAAAGACATTTCAGACCATAACACTTTGGAGCATGTATTAGGTCAATTCAATAGTACATCAGATGATTTTAACTGTATTGGAAAGTTATTTTAGAAAAATTAAACAGTGCTTACAATATGAAAGGTGGCATGAATTCATGTTTCTTGGGAAGCAGTTCTGGTTTTACCTGTCTCATATTAATGGATGAAAAATCCACCATATGAGGGGTAATACCCCAAATTGGGATTTAACCGTAATCTGAGGTCTTTTTCCTGACCTGTTTATTACTAATCTTTGTTGGCTCCCACAGATGAAAACACTGCATAAGTCAAGTGGTTTATGAGATTTCATGTTAATCCATCCCCTAAGTGGATCCATCCCCAGTCAATTTGTCCAAAAGTCAATCTGTCCCCAATCATAAACTAGATGCATTCTGTATTATGAATTAATAAATATTGAAATTAAATTATCATATCCATTTCTATAAGTCTTTTCTTAAATTCTACAATATAATAGAATAGATATAATTCATATAATATTATTAGTATTAGACCTACTGGAGAACAGTTTAGAGTATTACATATAATTATTACATTACAAAATGATAAGTAATTTGTCAATTTAAGTTACATATATGCAATAAAGTGGTTCCTTAAAAACTGGAGATTTGTCATTTTTCAGCTGGAGATTTTATTTGAAAACTGAAAGTTTTTCATCAGTGTTTATTTTTCGTGGCGTAGCAAGTAAATTATGTGTGAAGTTTATGGAAATCCACTTACACGAAGTTTGTTTTCTTTATGTTCTATAAGAATAATGTATCTATCCCCCGATTTGCTCATTAAAAGTTCACTCATTTTAATGCACCACCATCATTGACTAATTTATTTTTATGTACCACCTTCCTTGACCAACTTTCCTCACATTCACAGTAGGTTTTCAGTACTGTCCTGCGGCATATCTGTATTATATATATTGAAGTTTAGGCCCTTTTTTCATTAACTGCATACCATGTTGTAAACTATTTGGGAAATTGTAACAATTAATCAAGAATGTTGATGCCAAATTTCCAAAATCATAATTTAAAAGGAGTAGTATTTCCTACAACTATTGCAAATGAAACTTGGGAAATATACTGAACTGCTGAAATTACAGAAAATGTAAATAAAGATGGGTAATTATGAAAGAGGTAATTGACATTTTGAATCAACTATGGTAATTACACACATGGTTATACAAAATTTAGACTGTTAAATTGACAGAAATTATCAAATTAATTGTGCAGTAGAAAATTATTGTCTGTCCATAAAAAAGTGATGCATCCAATCTGGGTCTATTTTTCTAATTTTCAATTGTCACTGATAACCCAGATCAGGTGATTGCTCCTCAGAGATTATTTACCTGTCATAAAATATTCCTTTACCTGTTTACACAGCTATTAACACCTTTTGGCAATTTTATGGCTCAAATAATCAAGGAAAAGAGATAAAAACACAACTTTTGGGGTTTAAATACTGAGTTTTCAAAATGGTTTTGATATGGTCACTGCAATGTTCAGAAACTGGTAGATTTTCCACTCCCATGGTAGAACTGTAGAAAGGTTCTCATTCCGATAGAAATGACCTACCAAGGGCAGGTTCATATTCATGAAGTTATATTTTTATTATTAAGGGTTATTGTTTTCCATTTACTTCTTTTTAATCAAGATTTTTACAAGTTCAACCCAGCATCCAAGCCTACCACAAGCTTGATTGAATGAAATAGACCAAACAGTTACTCAGTAAGAAAAACATTGCTTGGTGTCCTGCTCCTTTTTAAAAAAGAGAGAAGGGAGAACTACAACTACTCAATCAGGAACAGTCAAAGCGGTGATATCTGGACAGCACCTTCAAAGATATACAATATAATTTTTAGATGGAACTGATCAACTTGGGCCAAGTTAGGGACAGATTGACTAGCACTTGGGGTTGGAAAAGTATGGGGACACATGAACCTGCTACCGTTTTTAACATGAAGTGTACTTCATGTCAGGGAATATAATGCTTTATGCTTCGCTCGAACTTATGTCTTCAGAGACCTCTGCCGCTATGACAGTATACTGATTGACCAAGTCCAAGACGTATTTTACTCGATTGCTTTTCATATTTATGCATATACAAAGGCAATCCTTAAAAGATATATAAATTTTCACCTACAGTGAGTGTCCACATATATTGACAAGCAGTTTTAGGGAGGGATTTCTATATTTTGTTGTTTTACACCGTGGACATCCTTGCTCATCCATGATCTCATGGAGGGGAGACAACTTTGGGAGAATTCATTTCACGTAAAAAAATTTAGTAAATAAACATATTATTCCCTTTAAAATCTTGTTTATAGTTTAATAAATCGTTCTTATTTAATTATGTCTAAATTTATACTAAATTTATGCGATTAAGTTTAAATAAAGTTGGTATTATCCATTCATAATTGAAAATGAATAACTGCTCCCTTTCTACTCTTCAAAATAGAAAACAAAACAGGTATCCACTTCCGGTTCAGAAAAAAGTGAACGCTTGGATTTGTTGTGAAATTGTGTATTTACCGAATATGCCGTGATTTAACAATAAGTCAATGTTTGGATATCGACAGTTAACTTCTTATATCTGTAAGATCTTAACAAAAAACACAAAAAGTCTGGTCAGAGTTTATATCAACGGGAAATGGTCTCTCAAAGTTACTCCAAGCACGTTTTGGGATAGAACAATCATACGCACTTCTAAAAGTTCTATTTTGAAATATATATTTGGTGGAAAGATGGACACTATTTCACTACCCGATTCTCTGACTCCACCTTGTGTTGCTGGTATGAAAAGTTTGGACAAATCTGTTTTCAAAAAGAAGTGCATGATTCCAGGAATAAAAGTACCAAACAAATCTGTTGGTATTGTAACAAAAAAATTAAAATCATCACTTATCAGATTGCCTAAATTGAAAAATGTTGCAGAACTTGAAAATACTGATGCAGATTTCAGTACACACAGACTTGTTCTTCTTGATCCTGTCAAATATGAATCTAGTGTTGACCTAGGCTGTGAAATTGAATCCTTTTTGAAAGAGAATGGTGTTGAAATAAACACTTTTAAGCATTATGATATAGAACTTTGCTATGACAATTGGTCTGTTTCGGAAATAATAAAAGCATTGCTACCTGAATTGAAGACAAACATATCAGGATTTTCAGTTATTGGACATATTGCTCACCTGAACTTGAAAGATGAGGCTTTAGATTTTAAAGATTTAATTGGTAAGCATGAGTATTTGATAATACACTTTTATAAGATTTATTTTTTCGTAATGTACATGTAACTTGTAACCTTAACTATTTTAAACATTTTAACTACTAAGAATGTACATGTAAAGTTTAAGTGTACATTTTGATAAAGATACAGAAGTAGTAAAGATCCTTATTTGACTGTTAACTTCCTGCTATACTGAAATGATGCTCTCAGTGCTTATAAGGTCAAAGGTTAAATTTGTATTGATTACCATTATGAAGACTTCGTCTGGCTAATTGACTAATATGAGATAGAAACTTTAGTTGATGCTCCCATTGTCTTAGAGCTGCTTGGTCTTATCAAATCTTAGACCGTTGTTTATGTGTTTCAATGTCATGAAACCGCAGGTAAGTGCACATGCCATAAAGCCCTTTTTGGTCATCTTGCAGTTTTTTTTTAAACACATAATAGAGCAGGTCCTTAGTTTTAATTTTTTCTATTTTTGGACATAATTACATGTTTATGTATAAATGTAAATCATTTTAGTTTCTTTGAGAGCATTTAAAAATAAGTAGTTATTAAGGATGAGCATGAAATGATAAGCAGTAAAAAGCATCTTGCCAAGTTTGGGTTGCTATTCAGTCTTTTAATTGTTAAAAAAAAAAGCAACAAATATTCTGATGCGACAGCAAGAATTTTGCAGTTGAATTATGGTTAGATTCTATTATACAAAATTAAGTTAGGACTCTTGAAAACATTTTTGTTTGCAAAATTAAGTATTACTCAATGGATCACTGAAGTAGTTTTAATGCAAGATATTCTACAACTAAGGTAGTCTGATTGAATGCCTGAAATTTCATCCTGTGAATAAAGAAATCTTACGAAGATTGAAAATCTATGTATAAAAAATCAAATTCAATTTGTAAGCAAAATCAATTGAGACCACATGGACAAAGTTCAACATTCACATGTATAAAGTCAAGGAATACTAGTAATATATAGTCCCTGATGAAATAATACACCTACATGTATTTCTGGAGTAGAACTACGCTTGCAATTTTGCATATGCCAAAGTTACTAATGGCTAAAAATAATGCTAAAAACATGCTTTATATCAAGAGTGAAACTGGTGTTTATGTATGAAAGTATGTCATGAATTAATGCTATTTTGAAAAATTGATGAATACAACTCATCAGTAGACCTACTGTCAAATTCAAAAATTAAAAAAATGAATCAATGTTTTGCCACCTTTGTTGGCTCCAATTTCTGGAAATTTGCAACAACCATCGGCAGCTGATTATTTTTGTGGCAATAGAAATTTGAAAGCCAGAGCTGCCCTTGGAACAGTTTTGTGGGTTTTTTTTTGCTCCAACCTGTTTATGTTGTTTTAAATTCTACGACTATCAGTATTGGAAACCTATGCAGTATCAAAAATTATAATCACAAATTTCAGAGATATTACATATCAAGCTTTATTGTTCTGTCTGTACATGCACCAATTTTTTTTTGTTTGATCTTCAAACTGGTATCAAGCTACGTAAACAGAGCATTTTATTTTTACAGTGACAACTTTAAATGAATACTAGAACTAGATTGCATTGTAAGTTTGATGTTTATGGTGTTTAATTTGAAGTGATACTGTATTTTCCATTAATGCTTTTTTCAGGTCAAGTTATATTAGATAAAAATCCTACCATCAAAACAGTTGTAAACAAAACCAGTGAAATTGACAATACTTTCCGTAACTTTAAGATGGAACTTCTGGCTGGAGAAGAGACGTATATAACTCAAACAAAAGAGAATGGATTTGTGTTTGAACTTGACTTTTCCAAAGTCTATTGGAATCCACGTTTAGGTAATTATATGTTTTGTGAAAGTTCTACTGGTCCATCAAAAATTTTGAGTGTCCCATGAAATGTAAAACACACATTGAAAACTATGATGTTAAAGAGGTCCATGAATTCAAAACTCTTTCAACATATAGTTTTTTGCAGAACTACATGAATTAAAGAGCCACCACAGTATATAATGCTTAAAGTTAAAAAACGTACTTTCAGTAACGTGTTTGTAAAAGAATCCTCAATATGATATACATGTATTCAGACATCTCTATTTGCATACAATACTTCATAGCCCTTCTTTTTATGTACAGAATTTTATTGATAAATCAATGGAGTACTTTTTAGGTACAGAACATCAAAGAGTTGTCAGTGAAGTACAGAAAGGTGATATTGTTTATGATGTTTTTGCTGGTATTGGACCATTTGCTTGCCCTGCTGCCAAGTCTAGAAAGGCTGAAGTATTTGCTAATGACCTCAACCCGAACTCTTATGAAAGTCTTTGTAGGAATGTTAAATTAAATAAGATTAAAACAGGACTTAAGTGCAGTAATTTGGATGGGAGAGAATTCATAAAAACAATTGTAAAAATGGATATGCTTGAAAAGTGGAAATTGTCTTTTGAAAATGGGAACTCACCAACTTTTAGAGTTGTGATGAATTTACCTGCACTTGCTATAGAATTTACTGATGCATTTATAAATCTTTTTGATGATATTGATGAAAACCTTATACCAAGATCAGAAGAGTTACTTCCTTACATGTATGTGTACTGCTTTACCAAGAGTGAGAAGCCAGAAGAAGATGTAAAACAGAGAATTGAGAATGTAATTGGCACATCGTTACCTAAAGGTCATATGATACGAAATGTCAGGAATGTTGCCCCTAACAAAGACATGATGTGCATTTGTTTTCATATGCCAGCATCAGTCCTGTTTGGTGAAAAGGCTGTATCATGTAAGACTTTTATTTAAAAAATTTCCATATTTTAAATTACTTTTTGAATGATTTTGCTAATAAATTGAATATCAAGTAGCAGATGGTGTGTAACTGTTCTAACAATTATAGCGAATTTGAAAAAGATAGATTTTCACCAATTAAGCTTAGGCAATTTGCTAGACTATCTACCAGATGGGTCGTAACTGGGTTTTACCAAGCCAGTTGTAATACTTATTGGCCATCTAATTATTGTTGATGGTTCATTAAGATTTAGTTGAGGCATGAATTTTCTCCCATGAGCTTGATTAATTTCATAATGGGTTTAAGATGGGTTGAATTTTAAGTACACTTGAAATGTACACCATTTCTAATGTATTAAATTGAAGTTTTGTATATGTTTTCAGAATATATTTGTTTGTTTTTAGGTGATGAAGAAAGCCTAGTAATAAAGAGAAGAAAGATTTCTAGTGATAGTATTGCTACCTTATAAGGAGATTATACATTTTGAATAAATGATTTTAGATTGTATTGTTTTCATTGACATCTATAGATTTAACAATTCCATCACCCCAATCAACCAAAAAAATATGGCTATTAATTTCATTTAAAATCCATGTAGTGATTCGGAAGTAGCACTTATATAAATGTGTTGGAACCGTTAAGTTTGGTTTGTCCCCCTTGCAGGCATCCCGCAATCATAACCTTCCTTCACAGGCTTCTATATTCAATGCTGATAGCCTTCCTTTAAAGTTTCACCCAAATTATTCCAAATGATGATGACAGAAGGGCAGACACAGCTGGTGGACGGACAACTGTATGGCTTTTAATTAGATTGACCATAATAACCCATCGAATATGGGTACATAAAAACTATTAGCAGTGGTATTTGTTTATCTCACAAATAGAATAAGTACTTAATTCTGAAAACTTATTGTTTCAAAACAGTCAATGCACATAACTTGTACATTCTACAAAAAAAAGTTATCACAGTTTCACACCTTTCCTGCAAGATATTCTACAACTAGTCTGATTGAATACCAGAAATTTCATCCCTTTCATTCCTATTTTTCTATGCTAAATTTGAGTTTGATATTAAGGCCTTTCATTTGTTTTTGATAAACTTCATCAAAATGCATGTTCTGTTCTGTTGTAAAGAAACTTTTCCAATCTCCAACTTTACCTGCAAACACAATAATGAAAGCAGATATAAGATATTTAAAGTTGGACAAAATCAAAATATTTTTAACTGTTCTTTTTCATACATGTTGAGATTTCTGAGAGTGGTCTGTTCTCACTATTTAAAAAATAGATTTATAGGGTTTTCTTGTTAATGTTACATTTTTTATCAGTAAGTTCTATTTATTTCTATTACAAAAAATAGCAAAAAACAAAAATTAAACTATTTTTATACACACAAAAAATGAAGTAATTAAATGGCAAAGGACTGCAGTTGTCTTTGTCCATAAAATAGCTTGATTTTTACTCAATTGGTCTAAATGAAATTTTAATACAAGGTTTAATATACCACAAAAAGGGGATTGAAATGAGTTTGGAGGTTATGGTCCAATCCTTTTGGAATTAATGAACACCCACCCCATCCCAAAAAAAAAACAAAAAAAAAAAAGCAACAAAAAAAAAAAACAACAAAACAAAAACACACTAACAAATAATCATTCATTAATAAACCATATTATACTTCATACAAAAATCTTGAATTCTGATTGGGTAATAGGCGATAAGTTATTTTAGTCTATTCCCTGTACATCCTTACTTGCCCCGCCCCCACTGTACAGTGATTGGTGGATCGATAAATCACCCTGACGGCAGCGATATATCACACTCTCGTATCCAGTATAATATAACACATACTACCTGTAGTAGAAGGTGTTACGCATCGTATCACACTCTGTAAATATATCACCCTCGACTTCCTCTTGTGTGATACATTTACCTCCAGTGATACTACAGCGTAACACCCCTACTACATGCATTATGTGTATAATATACTTCATACAAAAATCTTGAATTCTGATTGGGTAATGGGTAATGAATTATTTTATTCCCTGTACATCCTTACTTGTCCCTCCCCCACTGAACAGTGATTGGTGGATCGATATATCACATATATCGCCCTCCTCTAGGATATATCATCCTCAACGTCACGATATATCACACTCGTATTCAGTATAATGATATATCACATACTTCCTGTGGTAGATGGTGTTAAGTATCGTATCACACTCTGTATATATATACATATCACCCTTAACTTCGTCTCGTGTGATACTACAGCGTAACACCCTCTACTACAGGCAGTATGTGTATAATATCACTAAATCAGGAATATGTAATATTAGAAAATGAATTTTTAATATTACAAAATGAATTTCTAATATTAATAAATCTTTTCTAATAATACAAATTCATTTCCTAATATTACAAAATATTACTTTTTGTCCAATATTCAATGACCCTATTGAAAGTAGACCACATTAATTCTGTGTCAGAAACACATTAATCACATAAAAATGAGTGTAGTGCCAGTTTAGGGTCAACATTTACAGTCATATCAATCTGCACCAAGGGAAGCATTTTATTACATTGTCTACATAAGTATTTAAGAACATTTTGAAATGTGTTACTTTTTTAGTGTGATGAAGCAAGCTTTATTATTATAACACCATTACCTTTTCTATACATTCCGTCACTACTATCCCGCCAATCCTCCAAGTCTTGACATTTCTCCGTTTTCATCACATCAAACTTGCATTTCTCTCCAATTTTTTTCACCAGACTTTCATTTGCTTGTATACCAAGATAACTAGCCAACTTTTTTATTTCTTCTATATAATTCTTTAAAACAAAAAGCATTTATACTGATTTTTAAGTCAAAGTAAAATGACTTAATAATAGGAAGGGAGACGACTAACAACATACAAAATAAAAAAAAAAACAACAAAAAAACAAGCGTAGAAGGGTAAACCTACGAACTCAGTGCTTTTATAGAAGTACCCACTGGGTTGATAAGTCTTTTCTGGGACTTTACATTACTAACTATATAAATTGTAGTCTTGGTCTTGCGAATTCGACAGTGAGTAATGTCAGTGGCGGGTCCAAGAGGGAGGGTGCAAAAGGATGGCACCTCTCCTTTTTATCGGTAAATTTGTCATTTTCATGTGTAAATTGTCAAAAAAAAAATTGCAAATAATGTCTTAGCCCCCCTTTTTTCTGATGATACCCGGCTGGCACCCTCCTTTTCAAACTGTCGGGATCCACCCCTGAATTTGTCTAAGAGTCAAGACCTTCCAAATTGTTACAAGGCAGCAGAAGCGGATCGAGGATTTTAGGTTGAGTTGGGGCGTAAAGAGAATTAAAAGCCCAGAGAAGCAAGTCTAAAAATAAAGGAGGGGTAGAATATATGAAAATGGAGATTTCATGCAAAATAAGCTAGTGGGTCGTACGACACACACGTCTTTCAGTGGACCCGCGCCTCGGCAGTCTATAGATCTACAATTTAAGTAAGAATGCGAATTCTTTATTATACCCCCCCCCCCCAGACAAACGAAGTTGGGCGTATATAGATTTCACCCCAGTCTGCTGTCTTTCCGTCCGTCTGTCCGACTACTTTCTTAGCAGCTTGCAGCGTTGTTATACAACATTGTGGGATGTAATGTAACCACATGGAGATGTGCATACTGTTAGGAATATATGTTTGGACAAAAAATGTAGAAATGATGGTTGTTGAGCGTTTTTTTTTTCAGCAAAACTTGGTCTCTTGCATTGTCCGCAATTCCTCCCCAGTAACTTGTAGCATTGTTATGACACTTAACGATGTGTTAGATTACCATATCGAGATGTGCATATTGTCAACAGATATTGTAGAAGTGAAGGCCGTTTGAACTTAGGCATTTTTTTTCGTAACAAAACGTGGTCTGACGTGTTGTCCGCAACTCAGCCTAAACGACTCTGAAGTTTATAATGAATCTCAATAGAATGTTAGAATATTATATTGGGAAATGCGAATTGTCAGGAATCTATGTTTGGGCAAAAACTGTAGAAATTACGGCTATTTGAACTAAAGTATTTTTTAGCACAACTTTGTCTCGTGTGTTGTACCTGACTCCTCCTTAATGACTTACAGGATTGTTATGAAACCTTGTGAGTTGTTAAATTACCATATTCGGGTGTGCATATTGTCAGAAATTTATGTTTAAAGTAAATTTGCAGTTATACTATGTCATTGTGTTGTAAAAAAAAATAGTACTGATTGTGGTTTGGAGTTGGGTGTTTTAGAAATGGAAGCAAAATTTTGTGCCAAAAGTGCTTAGTTAAAATTTAAACAAATACACAACATAAATACAGTAATATATAAATTAATATGGGTTTTATACATTTACGTGAATAAACAGTTGTCTAAATCCGTTACTCATTCATATTTCGCGACATTACAAAAAAAAATTATGAAAACAATATTTCTCAAATAAACTCTAAATATTAGAACATTTCATGGTTGCTGGTAATTCGTTCCAACTTTTAACAGCCGAGAAATGGAAAGATTTTTTTTAATAAAAATTTGTATTAGGTCTAGGTAGAAAAATGCCATTGCTTAATGGAGATCTTAGATAGTACGGTTGACATTGATCTCGCCACAGTAAATGGTCTTACACTAATCCATTAACAATTTTATACATTAATATTTACTCGATCAAGAAATGATACACTGGGTCTATTTACGCGAAGAAACACGAGAGAATGAAACAGAATAATCACAATTTAATATAATGTACCGTATGTAAGTCTTCGTAGTAGATCAAATGTATTGGATAGTCTTCGTTGCTTTCGGTTTTATCATACCAATCCAGTGTATGTTGAAACCACGACTTGTAATCAACTGAAATAATAAAAATGAAAAACTCTATTTCTGTAAAGAAGAACAATTATGTTCATGATACCAAGGAGAATATCGACAAGATCTTTATATCAAAATATTAAAGCCGACTTTGGGGGATAGTACATTTAGAAACCAGGCAGTTCCTATGATATGGATCGATCGCACATGCTAAATTTTATCCCACGGAATTTTTTTTTCCAATGTAATGTTTATATCATGTATGTGTCCAATAGTACATATAAAATGGATTGTTCAGAAAATGATTTCACAATTCCCGAACAAAGCAACAAAATTTTGCATAAAAAAAGAGTTGCATGCCTCCATTTTTCAATGAATTTCAATGCTTTCTATGTATTTTATTTCTCTTTTACTGTTTCAGTTTAATCAATCAAAGTGCTGTTAGCACTGGAGGTTTTTGATACTAGTGAAAATTGTAACATGAAGAAACTTTCAAAGATTACACGATGTAAAATAAGACTGTAATCATACATTTGTGTTTCCCACATTATTTAGAACTTTTTTTTCCAAAATGTAGAAACTCAATGTCAATCTTTACTACTGATTTCTGAAGTATGAACTGTAATCAAAAGTTAAACAGTATCCAATTTCTCTCACGTTTTACAAATTTTGTTCAATTTCACCTTTCCAGCAAATTATTAAAGCTGTCCAAAAGTTAATTGCATTTACCTTCAGAAACTAGTTTAACTGAGTAGTTATCGTACACTGTAATATTAATCAAATAAAATCAGTTTCAGTTTTTAACATAAGATTTTACAAAACTGGACACTTTTTATCAATTTTAATTTTTCCACCAACTTTACGTGGTTGAAACCATTCCTCTTTACTTTCTGTTTATTAAACATGAAATATAAATGATAGGATAAAGATTTTGAATGATAAATGTGCTAAATGGAACATTCTTAGCACATTTAATGTTTCTTGACACATCACTGCAATAACTAAATTCCCTAAATGCTATTTTATTGCTAAACATCTTTCAAGGCCAAAAAACTTGTTATAAAGGAGATACTAAATGGTATAAAATGAACTGAATTTCATTAGAATTGATAGAAAAAGTGTACTGTTAAACTTATTTTATTTTAATGATTCGATGTCAATGTGTTCCTTTCTAAAATTCGGTTTTAAAAGTTTTTTTTACAGGTTAGACTTATCATGAACTAGGATAATAAATTGGACCACGATCGAGCAAAAAAGTCAACTTTTATCTTGGTCCGATTTTGAAAATATTATTTCATTGGCTTCCTTATGAAAATCGCTACTCGCGTTCATATATCCATTTTGGTTTTCAAGTCAAAAAGGGCCAAAGGGGCCAAGCTTCAAAAAATCATTTTGTTGTTGGATTATGCTACATGTATATCGTGTCCATAATGAATTGTAAGTTCCTATTTTTAATTATGTCAAAAACTAATATTCTGTCCACACTTGCCTCAAGTAAACAGAGTTCAAAATGCTGCGGTCGTATCGTGATGCACTCCACGAAGCTCTTTCTCTGTTATTTAACAATATTCGTAGGCGTACGTTTTATTAGTCTAAATTAAGTTTAGTTGAGTTTCGCAACAACTTCATGAAATTATCTTACCATCCCCTATAAGAAATCTCTTCAAGTAGCTTTCCCATGAACCTGAATATTCATACATCAAAATATTTCGATGATGATGAAAATATGAGACAGCGACATCTTTTGGATTTCGTACTGTGTATACTATTTTGCCTTTTCTTTTAATGAAATCCTTCGGTAACATAGAAAAGTAGAGGTGGGAATTCAAAATTCGCGGAGATGGCAAGAAATCGAATTTCTCCTTAGAGATGCACTCGATCATGGTGTCATCTTTTAAACCTTCTACAAACTCCGCTTTCTGTCTGTACAGCATATTTATCATTTCCCAAACCCAATGCGTCCCTAAAAAGTAAATAAAAAATAACGAACTGTACGAAAACTAGTGCATCTAGTGGGAATGATTTTTTGGATTTTGACTTGAGACAAGTAAGAATAAGGAGCTAGAAACAAGTATATTTCTGTATTTTTTAAATTAATTTTTTTTTTCTGAATATTATTTTTTTTTATTTCTGAATAATAACTCGAGTAAAAGGGAATGAATCGCTTTGATATCGTACCATCAGTGCCATACCCCAAAGGAAGGTTCGGATTGATTTTGGAGGTTTCGACTTCAATCATTTAAAGAATAAGGGGCCAAAACGTGACTGCTTCAATTCTGGTCAAATTCTTATTCTGTGTCAAGTATCTAATAAAAATCTTCGGGGTTCGACCTCTGCGGTCGTATTTAGCTGCCTTGCAAAGCATTTAATTATCAAATAGTGGGCCATTTCATTTCAAGTCGCAGCTTAAGCCAATACTTTTTTTTTGTCTGAATGCAAGTTTAATCATCGCTGAAGAAATATACCGTGGACAATCTCGGGACCGTAAAACTGATGGATATGTGTTCTTTCCATTAGACTTCAATATGTATTGTGCTAGCCTTAAGCTTATCAATGTAATATTGCATATGAACAGAAGAGAAATTAAGGGACCGGTCATTATTTATCTGCAGGGGTGGGCCGGCTAAAAAGTAGGAGGTCAAAGAAAAAAGAGCAGTACTTGAAGGGGGTATGTATTTTTTGACTAATTCATGAAGGGGGTTATGGTTTTATCTACACAGATACTTGTGCAATACCTAGAATTTTATATATAATACCCTGTTTAATAAAGCTTTTTATGTTTGGTTCAGTCATTGTCTCTAATTGTTTGTTTCATTTTTTATCTATGCATAGAAAATGACATTGCTTAATTTTTACTTGGGGCCTTTCAGAGCTCACTACTGGGGCCTTTCAGAGCTCACTACTAGATGAGGTTATCCTCATGATTAAGGTCTTGCTGTGACCACTGAAGGTATTAAATTTACCGGTGGTTGTAATGATGGTTTGCATTTGTTGCATTATACCATATTGTTCTTTTTCAATTGCATGAAGTGTTTGTGCACATAGCAAAACACACAAAAAGATATCATTTCTTTTTAAATGAATAAATTGTGTTTTTGTATGAAAAATAATAAATATGAAAAGCCCACAAAATGGTAACACAACAGTTTACAACTCCTTTACAGACAATTGTAAATAATTGAGTAAACTTTAATAATAATATATCAAACATGTACTTAAACAACTAGAATTCCAAGGTTTGCTATTATACATTGCTTTAAGATTTCCTAAATTAATTTTGACTACTTCTGTCCTTATTGCACATGATAGATTTTGATACTTGAGATCAATTATGCAATTTTTTTGTGTGATTTATATTTGAAGTACAATGTATTATAACAACATTTTGATCTGCTTTGAGGTATTGTATGCTAAAATATTTCACCTTTCTGATGCATTTTATTTGGTTACAAATTGTGTCTATGATTTTTTGTGGATGGAAATGAAGAAACATGTATAATTTAATTGAGTTTAGGTTACAGACCACCAATTCAACCAATGAGCATTTGGAACGTAGGCAAAAATAGTCCTACGCAGAAATTACCCCTGTTCCTCATAGTGCTGTGAAAAAAGTTCTCATCTCATTTGAAAAATTTAAACAGTTTCTGAAAGGAAAAACATTTCTGTACATTTTATAGGTGCATTTTGCTTCTTGTGATGTGAAGCCTAATCTCCATAATGATTTCTAAATATACTCCTTTTTTCTTGTGAAAACACTGGGATTTCCCATGCTATTTATAGACACTTCACTTCCGGTGACCAGTACTGCACTGCAAGTCTGCTAACCCCACATGCCATTCTGAGGATTGTGAGCTGACATATGTAGAATCATGCTGATATATAGTCCTCTGCAGGTTAAAGTTAAGGTAAAGTCCAGAGAAGCCATTGAATATTGTGAAATTAGCATAGAAGCCTATGGGAAGTGGAATTAGTGGTTTTTAGCCTATAAAACAAGCTTTTTGATTGGTGTAACCACTCGAAGGAACATTGTCCATTTGGTCAATTTTGAGGTCACGCCCCTTTTATATTTATGTCAAATATACATGTATGTACTCAAGTGGGCGGAGCTTATTTGATTGATGTGATATTTTCCTGCGCCGTTTTTTAATTGTTTCGATTATCAAAATTATGCAAAGATTAACCTGTTTTGGGGCACTTTACGCTAAAACATTGACCGCTTCTCGGCCTTTTAAGCGTAAATTGCCCCAAAACAGGTTATATTGTATAACCTATTCAAATATTGGACACATTCCTTAAATAACATTTGATTGTACTATATGTTTCCTATTCTGTTTTGAATAAATCAATACATACATTGAAATTTCATTAAAAAAAATGCAGGGATGACTTTTTTTGGTACTTGAGAGAGGGGTTGAGAATTTTTCTGTGTTTGGAAAAGCGGGGGGGGGGGTCAGTTATTTTTTTTTTCGGGATCATTTTTCAATTTGCCGGCCCACCCCTGGAGATAAATAATGACTGGTCCCTAATCTATCTATTCTTTTCTCTAATAAAATAACAAAGTAAATCACCATGTGATTACATTAGATAAGGTATAGAACCACTACAGTAAATGTAGAGTATGAATGAAAGAGTCATACCTGACTTGGGATAGTTGCAGATGATAACATCATCATCTCTGGCCTGCCATTCACCCAGAAGGCGAAAATCCCTTTCTTGTGACGAGTATCCAAAGTCTGGTATGTAAAAACCGTTTATATCCAACACTTTCAAATGGTACCCATCCTCGTCTGGTAAATATTTTACAGGCATTTGCTATTGTTTTGCTTTTATTTTCAATTTAGCATGGCTTTTATTTGGATTATGCTATACTTAGTACCAGATCAATAGATCCTTCATAAAATGACGCATGTAGTTATAGCAATTAACAAACCAATTAACTTTTATTATATTAATCACGTGCCAATGTTAATCGATTTTGCGTATAGATTCTTATGTGGTAAGTTGATGTCACACTACACTTCCGTGATGTAGGGCTTAGTAAAGTAGAACAAAAAGTATATATTGCAAATAACAAATCAAAAACTAACCAACAAACTCTAAAGATCTGTAGGAATATCTGACTCTAGATTGTTGTCTTATTATCAAGATTTTGATCTTTAATCATAGAGGGATATTCACTAATTTGCATAATTGGTTGGCAACTAAACAACTAAATTAACAATTTCGTGATTAGAATCCCAATTTACAAAACTTTATAGCGTTGTTAATTTAAATCCAATGTTGGTTCTGTAAAATGTTTCATTTAGATAAGATGTGAATTTACAACTTATTTAATTGAAAAATAAATTTGAAATGATATTTATATGTAAACTTCTATTTTCAAATAAAATTATTTAAAAAAAATATGCTAAAATAGTCTAATTACTGAATATTTATTTAAAAATCACATGGATAAAAAGAGTTGTGTCGGCAGTGTAGGGAACCAAAAGAAGTTTTCAGTTATCTTAAAAAGCGAAAAGTTCTGATGATTTAAACTTAATGCCCCATGCCACTCAATGGATTTTTTGCCGACCAAAACCAAATCACAGGTAAGTGATGACATCACGAAAAACTCTCCTATAAGCACATACAACGTTGTCCATAAATAGACACTCTACACGTTGACGTACTCCCAAACAGAGTGGGAAAACGCTCTCGGACCCACGTAGGGTCTGGGGGAAGGCCAGAGCGTCAACACAGCAGCCCAGTCGCTAGTAGGACATACTCTGACCGAGTTCTTCGTAAAATGAGTTGAACTAAAATCATCTAGACGCTTTATCCAAATCAACACAATGCCATGTATCTTGACCTACTCTTAGAATGCGACGATAGAGACATGGCTGATATGTGCACAGCTTTACATATATCTGGACATATTCTACTGTCCATCTTCCCGCAACTTTTTTTTTATGGTAGACGGATTTTCTGTTTAATGTAAAATGTCATACTGATAAGCTTCAGAGGACACGCGACTGTCCACAAATACGGTGTACCAATTTCCACCAAGAGGACGCGAAATGTATTAATTCGATTAGTCATATTTTTCTGTTTTCATATTTACGGACATGATGTGAGCAACCATGAACTGCGCCGGATGTTTTTCAAGAAAAAGTAACGGAAACAAACCCGATGCACATGGTCCATATTCCTAGATTTTGGTAGAGTCCATGCTGATTATTTGTGTGTTTTCTTTGGGTCCTGCATGTTATATTACATTCCTATCTCTGTTTTATTAGTATGGAATAACTTTGAATTTTACCATGAATTTTCATCCCTGACTTTCAGAAAAAAGTTTGTTTTAAGCAATTTATAAAAGCGCATTTTTCATTATTCATCATTTCAGGTAGGGCGTGAATTTAATCTCCCATCTGTCACGCCCAAAATTTCTGTCAATTGGTAGTTGCAGCTTTTCACAAGGCATTTTGAAAATGCACAGTAAAATATTAAGAACGCCTATATCCATAGATGCTTAAAACGAGGTTTATTCAATGATATGTTGCTGGAAAATATGGTTCTAGCATTTCTTCGATTGGTCCTATTATTTTTTTTAATAAGATATAGTTAACCAGAAGCTATCATGTATAATATCTTGTCAAAAATAACTCTTGTGTATAGTACTTAGCATCAGATTATGTAGGTCACACCAACAAGCTACTCAAGGGTAGGAAGTTAACTCTCATTTCAAGTTATGTCTGGACGGTACAGTAAAGATGGCGAAATATCAAAATACATTTTTAGTGTATGTCACATTATTTGTTTTTGAGTACAATTTTGCAAGATCTAATTTGAGTGACAAAGAGAGCATTACTGAGCAGGTGATTAAAGAACAAGCAATAAACATGGCAGAGGAATTTCTAAAGGATATAGAACTTCGTGAAATTGATGGCAAGGTGTATGATATTGAAGAGCAAGCCGAAGATGAAATAAATCAAAAACAGAATGAGATTTTAAACAATACCAAAAGTTTGAAAGACAAAATAATCGCCGTTAAGCTACAAAACACGGCGAACGATCTCGTTAATTGGACGGACAACCTAATGGACCAAGTTCAAGATGACTTTGATGATTTAATTATTAAAGTTGGAGAAGTGTTTCAGTCATATTTGAATGACAAAAATGACACTTTCAGCTCTTATTTAAACTCCCGTAAAAAAGAAACACAAAGACGATTTGAGAGAGGATTTAATAACGTGTTGACAAATGTTTCTAGCTTAAGACCACAAGGTAGGCAACATATCGCGTTCACTGCGTTCCTATCCAAGAACGCCGACTATGAAAATGTCGTCTGCTTTGACCATGAAATTACTAACATTGGTAATGGATACAACAAATCTAGTGGTTTCTTCACTGCACCGAAAGATGGCGCATACATGTTTATTTCGTCCTTTCTTGTCAACGATGGCTACGTCAACGTCGAGTTGTCTAAAAATGGGGAACCTAAAGGTCGAGGGTATGCTTCGAAAGGTAGATATGAAAGTAGTGGGTTTTTGAGTTCAATTTTGACTCTGGTGCAAGGTGATACGGTTGGAATAAAGATAATTAAAGGACATCGTACAGGTCATCTGAGAGGAGATTACTACTCCTCATTTACTGGAACATTATTACATTGATTGAAGTACATGAACATAATGTAAACAATATTTGAAAGCATGTGAGCTGAAATATGATTTTGTAATTTTCAGGTTGTATGTTAAAGAAAAAATATTTGGCATAGTAGAAATATTTTCTGTAGCTATGTTACAATCGGGCGGAAATTGAATGAATGTATTCAATCTTAAATTTGAATCGACAAATACAGTTTTAGAGAATCAATATGCATACAGCATCTTATAGTAGATTTTTACTGTACCATATAAAAAAGTTTGAATCCTACCAGAAACATTTACATTGGAGTACACAACATACAAAATAAACCCAATACATTTGTTTAGTTTTGAAGTAGTGCGTTAAATAGGCAATTGGTGATAACATGCGGTGGATCCAGGTGGTCGAAACCCCCTTTTGTTTGAAAATTTTATTAATTTCGTGCAAAATTTTGGCAAACGCGAGCAAAACTAGTATGGAGCTCCCACTTTTCAATCTCTTGATCGGCCCCTGGATAACGATAGTAAATGATACCCAGTTCCTCCTTTCTGACTGGCAATGTCCTTGTTGGCATTAGCATTATAATGCAAATCCTTTTACAATTTTAATTCTAAACAAGTGAAAAAAAACATTAGGTTGACTACTTCTCTTCAACGACAATAATAAACAAATAAATAAATAAACAAAAAACAAAAACAAAAAGCAAAAAGCGAAACAAAACAAACCTCCAAAAACAAAACAAAAAATACCCCCCCCCCCAAAAAAAAAAAAAAAAAAAATCTGAACTGCTATTCTTATTCGTGAAACTAGACAGAAAAAAAGCCAAGACAAACAAAATAATAAACAAGAGGCTACCAGGAGCCTGAATTGCTCACCTTGTTGAATTCTGTCTTTCAAGAGCAGTAAATTTAAATAGTTTTCATTTTTTTCCCCTTTCAAGGGCTATAACTCGTACAAGGAATCGTCTGACAACTTCTTTCTCTGAAGACCTTTGTAGTTCTAATAATAAGGATCATTTCAGCTATTGAAAAGGCTAACCCTAACGGTTTTGGGGATATTTGTGAAAAACTACTGTCTGACATACTGAAATATGTTCTATTTTTAGTAACAGCGGCCGTTTTTTGACGGATAAAAAATCCTCACATTAGATCTATGCAGGATACCCCAAGGAACATTCATACCAAGTTTGGTTCCAATTGGTCAAGTAGTGTCAGAGGAGAAGATTTTTGAAAGAAATAACATAAAAAATAGCAAAAAATGTTGAAAAAGGGCAATAACTCCAACATGGCTTAACGGAATTTGACCGCAGATAGATCTCACCATGTTAAACACTTTTATCCATGTCAGAATTTAGCTAAACCTAACGGTTTTGGAGATATATGCGAAAGAACTATTTTCTGACCCCTAAGTTCAAATTTTAGTAACGGCGGCCATGTTTTTCGACTGATCAAAAATCCCCACATCAGTTCTATGCAGGTTTTTATGTCAAACATAAAATAACCAAAATAATGCATACAAAGTAACAAAAGTAAATTTAATCTTGAAGTTTTAAATAATCGTTTAACATAAGCGGACATATTGCTTATAAAAGCTTATTTAAAGAATAATATTTTTAAATCTTTAATTATATTATTACAGGTGCACCGGTAGGGTAAGCGTCTTCTGCTTTTCTAGAATGTAATCCAGGGACAAACACCAGACATGGAAAACAGACATACACAAAGAACATAAAGTAACTAAAATCACACATACAAAGTAACAAAAGCAAATGAGCAACTCGGAGCATGGACCAGGTGCACCGGTAGGGTAAGCGTCCTCTGCTTTTCTAGAAACACCCGCCGAGTTGCTCACAAAAAGTCAAGTCCGGAGTAGACAAACGAGGAAAGGAAAACTATGATCCGTCGAATAAATCAGTTTTCATGGTGCAGATGGATACACCATAACGATCCACGAGTTCATGATGACGACCATAAAACTTCTGTAGTGATGACTTCAATCTTGTAGCAACATAACCCTGTTCCAGAAGCCTATTTGTTAGAGTTCTAGCGCGATACAAAAAGTCTGCGTAGTTTCGGCAAGCTCTGGCATAGCGTATGAGTTGTGATATGAATACTCCATACTAGAAGAGCTACACCACCTATTCAGAATAATATGGGCCACCGGTAAAGCACCAAAACAGATTGGAAGAAAGGCCTAATAATTAAATTAGCCGAGAAATGAGACCTTACAAACTTTGGTAATTGGCGAGGAATAACACTTATGGCGACAGCAGCAAAATAATGGGCAAATTATCATCAAAAGCTTAGTTTCAGTAGTGGACCAAAAGTTACGGGAAGAACAAACAGGTTTTAGAGCTGAAAGAGGTACTACCGAACAGATTTTTGTTCTTCGTAACATCTTAGAGCATGCTATCGAATGGAACTCAAATCTCTATTTATGCTCCGTGCGACTTTGAAAAAAGCATTTGAAAGTGTCCATCGTGAAACCTTATGGACGATTATGAAGGTGTATGGTATACCAGAAAAACTGATCGAAATGGTTAAGATCACGTATGAAGACAACAAATGTTCAGTTGTTGATGGCACAGGGATATATGAATGGTTCGATATCAAGTCAGGAGTCAAGCATGGGTGCAGCATGTCAGGTTTTTTGTTCCTTCTAATCATCGACTGGATCATGAGACAAACAACCTATGATAACAACACTGGCATTTCATGGAAAATGACAACAAAGCTAGATGATTTAGACTTGGCAGACGACATTACCCTTCTCTCTAGCACGAAAGAGACGAAAAATATACAACCTGAACAGATATCCAACATCAATTGGGCTAAAATTAAATGTAGCAAAAACCAAATCTATGCGACTAAATGTCAATAACGATCAATCCATCATGATTGCTGGAAAGGAGGTAGAGGACGTGAACAACTTTGTCTACCTTGGTGCAACAGTCAGCAGTACAGGAGGTACAAAAGTGGACAAACGTAGGAGACTTGGGCATGCACGAACAGAATTTTATAAGCTCAGTAAAATATGGAACAATGACCAAATAAGCAGAAAGACCAAGATCAAACTGTTTCAATCAGACGTGATCTCTATCCTTTTATACGGCTGTGAAACATGGAAAATGACCAAAGGAGATGAACGTCATTTGTTAGTAGTGATTTTTTTTAGTAAATCAAATGTGTCAGTTAGACACTATTAATGCCCCCTCTTACTAGATTAAGAACATGTTTATTTTTGTATGGCTGTGAAATATGGACAATGACCAAAGGAGGTGACAAACTACTAGACACATTCCTACACAAATGTCTCTTATACATATACAAGACCTACTGGCTTCAAAAGATAAGTAATGAAAATTTATGAGAACAAGCAAAAGTGGAAACAATCAGCCACCAAATAAAGATCAGAAGATGGATATGGTTAGGCCATGTATTACGAATGGACAACAACTTGCACCCCAGAACTGCGCTGACATGGATACTGAAAGGACGAAGAAAAAGAGGAAGGCCAAAAGAAACCTGGCGGAGAACCATAGAGAGAGAAAGACACAATATGGATCAGGAACGTGGACAGAGGCTTCAATGTCAGCTAAAAATCGTGAGGATGGAGAAGACTTGTTAACAGCCCTAATCTCCCTAAGGAGAAAAAGGAATTAAGTCAAAGTAAGTGATCACTTCAATCTTGTAGCAACATAACCCAGAAGAATGATTGTAAGAAGTCTTGCGCGATACAAAAAGTCTGCGTAGTTACGGAAAGCTCTGGCATAACGTATGAGTTGTGATGTGAAAACTCCATACGCCGGTGCTGAGGCGATGTTGCCACAGATGAAAAGCGAAGTTGACAATTCTGAATGAAAAGTCATCACGTTTGTCGTAAAGTTTGGTCAATAGTTTTCCTTCACCATCGATCTCTAAGTATAGGTCAAGATATGCTGACTTCACAGTGTCTGTAGTATCCGATTTATCAAATCCCCGAACTTAGGATGGTTTAACGATAATACGTCATTTAAATAGCGGAAACTGAGATTAAAGGATCTAACTAAATGATATTATTTCTTCCGGACCAGATCAGCCATAAAATCAGCCTCATAAAAGTGAAGAAATAGGTCAGCAAGTAGAGAAGCACAATTTGTTCCCAATGGAAAGCCGATCGTTTGTTGAAAAACGCGTCCACCACACTTGACAAATATGTTGTCGATCCAAATTCCAGCATGTTGAGAACTTCCTTCTTCTGTATATTTGGGCCCCGTGCAGGTCCGGGTGTTAAAAGAATAGGCCTGCAGCAGCGCTAAGCTTGTCGTAAAAGGCGACTAAATAGTGCTCAGAACCCTAGCCGGGGGCTAGGGTGCTCTTCCCACAGAGCAACTGGGATGTGTGCCCCAGGTGGTGGAATGGGGTACCCCTGGCGTGTTACATGCTGGGGTTGTCAGGCTATAATACGGAAAACCTGACTGCAAACCATAATGGTGCACCGTGTTGGGAAAGATGCCACGTTCCTCGCACGTCAAAGAACCCTACTGTAGTATTCTCCCGGAGTAGGAACCATAAGCTCCGCCATAGGAGGCTAGATTGCCCGACCCTACCCACGTCTCCCTATTTCCAGTGGCAATCAAAATTTGTCGACCCCATTGCCCTTGTGTCCTATCCCTTTTTCATTTCATCATCATTTCATGTTCATTTTATCATCAATTTCATGTTCATCGTCTGAATATAGCTGAAATATTGCTGCTCGGGCGTTAAACCCCAACAAACAAATAAAACAAACTGTATATTTGGAAAGACGATTTGGAATTATTTTTTTTTACAAAAAATGAGGAATCTCTACCAAGAACTATATATTTGTATCTAGTTGTAGCATTTTTTTAGAAATAAATAGTCTCCGTGATTTATTTCTTAAATAATTTGACCTAGACGCCAAGACAAAATAGATTTAACCTACTAAACACAGAATGATTTCCTTTGAAGAAATAAGTTCGATACAAAGATTTATTTATTTCTCCATAATATAGATAAACAAATTGTACAAAAATTTTATAAGGTCCCGTTACCCTCTGCGATTATTTAGACAGCCCGTAGATCTGTTGGAAGGATTCGGCTAACGCCTCACCGTCACCAAGAATCTACTCACTGTCCGAATAACCTTTGACAGTCACTGTCACGTGGGTTCGATAATCTTGATCTTTGTGAAAGAACTATTCAACGCCACTGGCATACTAGAAAACAAGGAATAGAATACTTGATCAAACAGCTGTGTGTATGTTAACTAACTTGATTTATTGAAAACATATGATATGATTTTTTGCTATGCCTATGATGGACGGGGTTCAATGTCATATTTTAAACAAAACAGCTACTCCACACTTGTGCAATCGTCTACTTCCGTGTCAAAAAAATTCTTCACTAGCGTCAGAATATTTTTTCGCCATTCGTAGTTCTGGTGTTACATTTTACATATAGAGGACGTCGCTGATTCTCTGACCATAATATGTCTAGGTAAAACAAGGTCTTCGTGTAAATGCCAAGAGAAAAAGTAATGCCAGGTAGTAGGACGAAATTTGATAGTGTTCATTAATATCAAAATGAAAAAAAAACGTAATTCAAAGATTTATCAAGGATACGGTGAAGATAACCCTTAACGAAAAGTTTATTCAAATATTTTACCAGACTCAGAGGATTCTATTTAAAGTTTCGAGTTTATGTATTGCATTAGTTATAGTACCATAAAACTAAGGTGTGAAATCCCATTTTAGATTAAGTAGATTAAGTTACAAGTACAGCCAAACTTCAGCATCGAATCTTTATGTTCATGGAAAAAAAATTAGTAAAACTCTTAACTAATTTATCGTAACGAAAACCTTGACTCAACTATTTACCGGTAATACAGAAATTTCATTCATTATATTATTAAACATCGCTACAAACATGGAAATATCGAAAAAATGTTCTTTATGAAACAAAAAGGAGAAGAAAGCATATAACAAAAGGAAGAGTGTAAGGTTGAAGCAGTGTAGAGCATATCAGAGAAAATTGAAATTGTGAACATACGTGAAAATACAGACATACAGATGATGACTAAGATGCTCATAAACGTTTTGAATGCTCGAAAAAGATGAAAACCTTTTCAAATATTTTTGAATTTTTTAATGACAGGTGAAGTCATCGCTATCAAAGAGGAATATGGCCAAATCTTTTACTTCATCAGCCAGAATAGTATATCCTCTAGCTTCTTGATATAAAGAGCATTTCAATGGGTAGCAACTTCATATAGGGATGACTACAATTGGATGAGGTGTTAGTAACTGAATTAAATCTTCCTTAGTCTGCTTTAAGAGAGCTACACTGGTATTTCTCTTGAACCTTTGTGATTAATATGGAGTGAACATTGCTTATAAGCGAACACATTATTTCTTTTTTAACCAGTATTAGGTTTTAATTCAAATTTTAATTTAAATGGCAAAAAGTTGTAGGCCCATGCGTAAGAAGTAGTAGGCAGCGATCGTTTGCAAATGAATTAGAAAATGAACTGAAAATAGATGATACTTATAAAGAAGTAAAGGCCGATGTGACACAAAAAAATGAAAAAAAGTAAAAAAAAAAATAGTTGAAAAACTTTATAAATCTCACAAAAGAAATGAAACGCTATTTATTACCAAAAGGATGCAGGTAAAGTACAGGGTAATCCGAAACTTCACAAAAAGAATCACCCGTTTCGAACAATCATAAACGGCTGAAATCACCCTACCGAGAAAATTGCAAAACTGGACGAGAATGAATTGAAAGAACACGTACGATCACTCCCAAGCTTCATGCAAGATACAACAGACTTTTTAAGAAAAGTAAATGACATATCACAGGCGTTACCGAAAAATACAATTTTATTTTGTTTTGATGTCAAGAAGTTATACCCTAGTGTACCTCGCAATGAGGCAAGAGAAGCTTGTATCGATGTTCTAAATGAAAGAACAAGTCAATACCAACGAAAAATGTATTAGAGATGCTAGATCTGGTGTTACAAAACAATAATTTTACATTCAATGGTAAGCACTATCTACAGACAGAAGGAACAGCCATCGGTTCACACTTAGGAATGAACTATGCTTGCACCTACCTAGGAGTTTAGGAAAATGAATTATTAAGGAATTGTAAATTGAAACCTTCAAACTATTTAAGATACGTGGATGACATATGGGGAACATGGGATCATGGCGAAGAAACAGATGCGCATCAATATTTACATGCGCATTCAAGCCATCCTTCATCCGTTAAAAACGCAACACCGTATGATTTGGGAGTACGAGTTCGACGAATATGTTCCGAAGAAAGTGACTACTCAAAGGAACGTGGAGAAATTAAGAAACATCTAAGGAGAAGAGGATACAATAGAAATATAATAGAAAACCAACTAAAGAAAGTAGACAATTTAAAGCGTGAAGATCTATAGTGTTACCACGAAAAGAAACAAAATTCAAGGGTACCACTTGTTTTAACTTTCTCGCGAGCATTACCGAACGTACACAGAATCTTGCGAAAAAATATGAAAACACTCCATCAATCACCGGGCTCGAAACAGATATTCCCTGTCGCTAAACATTTTAATATTCAAAACGGTCATAATGCAAAACACATTGAGTTGCAGGAATTGAAAAGGTGAACAGTTCAATAACATCGCGGGAAGTAAAAGTGTCATTTTGGATGAAGAAATTGAATACGTTAGAACCCTATGGATTAAATGTTAAATATGTACATTAAATATCTTTCTATTTCCTAATCGTAACTATAGACGCTTAATTATTACTACCGTGTTCTATTCTTCGACAACTGTTTACGTTGTATTTATCTATTTTTATCTTATTGACGTTAACGTTGCAATCAACTTTAATGACGTTTGTTCCAATAGTACTAACAAAATAAATTCCCTGAGGAAGGTGGGTACACCACCGAAACGTTGGAAATATGTGTTCGAGTTTATGTATTCCAATAGAACATTGAGACTTTAAGCGAATATATAAATTCATATAAAAGTAAAAATTGTGTATATATATTTGTGTGTATGTGTGTGTGTGTGTTTGTTTTGAAATTTTGAACTGCAAAAAGTTCTGGAATTTTAAATGACATTAGTCTTCGGAACTGAATAAGGGATGAAAGTTAAAGGGACGATATTGAGTGCAGCGTGATGTTCTCGTATAATGAACATCAATTCTGTGTTAATACATTCAAATTAGATTTTAGACGTTCAAGACACTGTTTCCAATTAATAATATTTGGGGACTCTTTCTGTAATTTTGTATTTTTTTTCACGACATATCACTAACTTACACGTGCTTGTTTCCGTTGAGCAGTACTTTCTTTAAGTATGTTGATATCTAATAAATAGGAAACGTAATACTTGAGCATACAAATTAGGAAGTTAAGCCTTTTCTAAATACATTATCGTACAGCGCTTAAAAGCAGATATAAAATTACTTGTAAGTACTTGAAAAATAGTTCGTACATTACTCACCGGGAAGAAATCATGCAAGTATGTCAGTCTGGTGCTCTCTTTCAGCAATATTTGTCTTAGTAGTGTTGAGATTTTCTGTTGGATCCGGAGTAGAAGATGACGCAGAAGAATTCGGAAAAAAATTACGTGAAAGACTAGGTGGTGAAGATTTCAGAAATTCCATAAAGAGTGAACTAAAACTATCAGTCGATGCAAATATCTCACAAGCAATTAAAGATGTAATTCTTATAGACCAGATGAAAATTTTCGAAGACGCGGGCAAGAAATTGGAGACTATTAAACAAACCGTACTCGAAAAAGATTTAGAAGCAAAGATAAAAGAAAGAAGTCAGAAATTGAAGAATATAAAGACAAATGCGATAAATGAAATGAAAAAAAACTTATCATCTATTGTTTCCGGTATTGAAAGAGAGGCAAAACTTAACTTGGAACGTGAACAAAACATGTCATATTCTGATTTTGAAGTTGTTATTGATTCTGTTCAGAAGATAATGGATGAAGACGTAGGTCGCTTGCAGACAAATAATCCATGGGGAGAATCAAATAGTCAGCCAGTTCCGATAGCCTTTACTGCCCTGCTTTCCAGTAATGTTAAGCAAGATGACGTGATAGTCTTTGATCACGTGGTTTCTAATTTGGGTAATGGATATGATAATGGCAGTGGGATATTTACTGCTCCTGTGAATGGAGTGTACATGTTTATGGTATCTTTCTTGGTTGACGATGGATATGTCAACATACACTTACTAAAGAATGATCAGGAGTATGTACGTGGCTATGCTGCAAAATACCACCTTGAGGAAAGTGGATTTGTCCAAACTGTACTAAAATTATCGCTGGGCGATCAAGTAACAGTCCGCATGATACAAGGTAATTACACTGGATGTTTGCGGGGCGACTACTACACTTCGTTCGCGGGTCTGATGATAGAGAATTCTTAACACCTTATCTGCTTCACTTTTGTCAATACCTAAGGTTGAAAAAGGATTTGAATTCTACAATTATTTTAAATGAACATGTAGTATGTGGGCTCGATGTTTTTTTTCAATAGCCAGTGTTTAGTTTTCATAATAAAGCATGAGTAAAGAAAAGGCTTCTCCTAGTCTATTGAAAGAAAAAGAATAAAATAATTACTGTAAAAACGAAACCAAAAAAAAAAAATATTCGGTCTCGGTGTTCCCTAACTAGACGCCCTTGTAAATTGAGGTTTTAGATAATATAGAAAAGGTCCTTTTGCATGAGTTAGGTCCAAAAAATGAACATAAATTACCAAAGCAGGGGCGGACACAGGAACTGAGGGCGCACTGACTGACCAAAGATAGGACGCGCATCGCCAAGCTTCAGTGATTGTCTTTTATTTCAACCATTTTTTCTTCGAAAAACGAAAAGTACATTTTACTGTTTAATTATCGTATCATGCCATTTCCAAATTATTAGAGACCTCGTGGTTCATTTTTCTGGACGAGACCAAGAGATATCGCAAGCCATATATTTATATTTATTAACCGAACCCTGGAAACCAAACCCGATACGTTTTCTTAAGATGCCTTACCTGTTTAGTAAGTTATATTTTATGTATAATTTTTTAAAAAAAGATATCTTTTACCTTTCATTTAAAAAAAAAACAAAAGAGATATCTTATATCGATCAAATTTATCAGGTATCTTATAAAGTTATTGTGATTTCTGTAATCTTATTTATTTTTAACAGGCGCGTAGCTGCCGTTAGGCAAAAAACCTTTTGCCTGCACTTAATTTTGCCATTTTTTTAAAGATAAAATACATCCAGGAGAGACATAAATGATGCTCTAAAACGCTATCTCCGAGGAGCTTCGGGGGGTGGGGGGGCTTCGCCCCTCTGGACCTGCTGGAGGCCTTAGGCGGCCCCCAGACCCCCTGACGTAATTTTGCCTACACTTCAATTTGGCCTCAGCTACGCGCCTGTTTAAGATATCATATAACGTTGATAAGAATATCTAATATTTTGTAAGTATTGAATTGTATTGTACAAATTATGTAACACGTCTTGTGTTTTATCTTATAAAACAGTATATGATATCTCACTAATAAATAAAAATACGGTTTAAGTAGCACTCCAGGTAAGAATCATGCAAAATGTGATTCGTGGTTGTAAAGTCTACATATTTTCATTTTTGAATTAAAAGTAAACAGAAATTAACGTGTGGCTTTCCATACAATCCTAGTTCTTAGGAGATAAAACTTGCATAGAATGTTCTGTAGAATTCAAAGCTAAGGGAGAAAACTGTGTAAATGACACTAAAATACAATAGAAACTGATTTTCAGTGTGGATTATCTCTTAAGAGCAGACTGATTGGAATGAATAATTATACAATTCATCATATAGACCTATAAAGCAACTTAATAACAAAAATAAAATTGTGTAGCTTTTTTGGGGATATATCACATATCACAGAATTTACATGATTGTTACAAAGACTATTACTTAAATATCAAAAAAACTTCTT
Organism: Perna viridis; assembly: GCA_037379345.1. Taxonomy (NCBI): domain Eukaryota; kingdom Metazoa; phylum Mollusca; class Bivalvia; order Mytilida; family Mytilidae; genus Perna; species Perna viridis. Next base: position 43,257,269 of record CM074512.1, on the reverse strand, counting down.
TATTAATATGTATTTTAAAGCGGCGGATTCAGAAATTAAAAAAGGGGGTCCGATCATTAATTCGGGATTTCCAGATGCTCATTCCCCCAATTTTGCATGAAATCAACAAAATTTTCTGTCAAGAGTGGGCTCCATCCCCCGGAATCCTCACCTGCATCCGCCACTGTAATTATATATATAAATGAGATGCTCCAGTAATGTTGTGGATTACTAATTCCACTGAGCAATGGAAACCATGAAAGACCTTATTTCACACATGGTAAATAAAACAAACCTGACATACTTCTGAGCTAATAGGGGTACACGATATAACGAGAATAGATAGGGTGAACATGTCAAAGAGAAAAGAACCCCAGCGGAATGAAAAATGTCCGCTGAAGGTCACCAATGGGTCTTCAATGAATGACAGGACGGTAGTTTGTAGCTGTCCTTAAAACAAGAGTATACACAGGTACAGCGAAATAGTTGCCCCCATATACTCCAGCAACATAAAAGTAAACTGTAAGTGAAAACTAAACAATACAAGAAACGCAAGAAATTCCTGACTTGGGACAGGCGCAAATTATAATTTCAAAAAGGTCTGAGTACCTTGAAGACACTGATTATACATTACACACTAGAGTACACATGACGCAGAATATAGAATTACAATCTAAATATGGATTTTCACATTTTCACAAGAGGGACGAAAGAAAAAAAAAGAACATAGTCAGCCGGACGGTCCCTAACATTTAAAAAAAATTAATTGAACGACATTGATATAAACTTATTACAAAATATTACCAAACCGAAAGAGCTACAATTCTAAAATATAGTTTTCTTTAAACGAACAGGATGTTTTTAAATCGTGTTTTTTCCCAAAGAAGCAACTTTAGATACAAACAAACAAAAGAAAACAAAAAAACGCGCGTTGTATTACACTGACGCTAAAGTACTGTCATGAGCAACTTTGCGGGGAACAAGAATGACACCTTTCATTTACTTTTAGAACCTTTTCTGAGCTTGGTATGAATAAGAGGTGGAAGGAACAAAATATTTTCATTTAAACCAGGAACCGCAGCCCTTGTTCAACCAACTTTTATATCTGTCTTCAAAAACAGTTCCAAAAACTTTACATATGGAATGCATTCATGTATGACATTTGGTAAAAATCGGTAGCAAAAATATCATTACGATGATACTCCAATGGATTAAACAATATCCCAAGGTGTCTTCCAGAACACGAAATCGAAATCTGGAACCGGAAGCTTAGTAAATACTGGGGACGTCTAAATGCTATATTATTAACTTTTCTCAAACCTTTACAATTCCCAAAACTCTGTCGAAATTCCGACCCAAAAACCATCATACATCGTTGTTACTCCAAAAAAGACGCTCTACCAAGATACAAATACATAGTACTTGGTAGAGAGTCTTCATACTTTGTAAGAAACGATTCCAAATATCGAAGATGAAGTCAAAATACTGGAACTATATTTTTATTGACGACATATTTTTCCAGTGTGGTAAACGCATTTTTCAACAGACGGTCGGCATTCCAGTGGAAACAAATTGTGCCCCGCTACTCAATTAGGTGTGAAAATATTAACTTATTTGCATAGAAAATTGACTTTTATTACCTGATATGGAATTTAAATAACAAAAGTCAATTTGTGAGACAAAAGTCAATTTTATGAGACAATATTCAATTTTGTGGGACAAATTTCAATTTTCTATCACAAAAGTCAATTTTGTATGCAAAACAGAATATGCAAATGAATTCTGTCATCACGATTATATAAGAAGGCCTCTCGTTGGATATAGTGACCGCGGATCTCATATGGTTGAAAAAAGTAAGTAATACTTTATCAGGATGGCTTGAGTTGCAAATTGACGAACTTCATATATGGATTAGAATGCAGCTTATGCGATCTAGTATATGTCGGTGAAACACAGGAAGGATTGAACAAAAGAATATGCGGTCATCGTTCGGGAATTAATACCACCAAATTCCCGACAGTTCATCAACATTTTCATCAACAAGATCATTCAATCCTCTCATTGGAAAACGAACAGTCCCGACTTGAGTAAAAACTATCGTAGGGAAAGAGAGGAATACCTTGGGTACTGCAATACCTTACGGTGCAATGACAAAAAAAAAAGATAATGGAAACTTTTCAAACCAATATAACAATAGCATAAATAAGATGAATTTATTTGACAAAATTCCAAGACGAAAAGCTGTCATGGCCATACGTCACCTAAGATACATGATGTCTCCATAAGTGGTCTTCTTCCTTTAATGCAAAAACCTCTAGGACTTCATCACATTCAAACTAAACTATTCTATACCTCTCACTCTCCTACACTCCCTTTACAAAACAAGTCTTGACACTCCTTTTTCTGTACATACCTCATCATTATACAGACTTGTATCTTTTTGGATATTGGTTGCCACACACTCTTTAAACCAGTTTGTGTAAAAGGCCAAAATGAAGTAAAACAATCATTACCCAAAACCACAAGAGACCCATTCGGCGCCCCTTATCCAGTGGAGTCCCGATTGCTCATTTACGTTTGTTTCGAGTCTTGGTTCCCTTGTTTACTCTGATGAATCGGCGACGAGGCCAACATCGACCAACCTAGAAGTAATTCAACCACAGCCAGACGCATGTTTTACTCAGCAATAGAGAGCCGTATATTATCTTCGCAGCAAGAGTTGAGAAGAAAATAGGTAAGCGATAAATCATTATCATCTTCATCTATCAATGAAGTGGCGACTTTTGGGAGCAGTGAAAAAATAACTCTTAATAAAACAGTACAATTGACATGAAACAGATATCAATCAATCAATCAATCAATTCAATGCTCATGTAGACTTAGATTTTAAGCAAAATTTACAATCTTTAATTACTTTTCTGAAAAAAAGTAAAATTTTTAAATAATTTCCATAATAAATCCGTCCAACATTGATCATGCAAGTATACAGCACGAAACTCAATAGATTCCTTTACAATCTATAACAACAGCAAAGTAAACACGTTACAAACTTAGACATTCTCAGTCGTATGTCACTGGATAGTTTTGCCGTAAAGACTTGAAGCAAGTTATTTGTCAGAGGCCAATTCGTTGGTGGGCTGAATTCTCATTACATGTAATCGAAATGAAACAAAGTAACAGTGAATATTTGTGCAGTTCGCTCAGCTCGGTGACGGATTAATTTTCTTTACTCCAGAGCCGATACTGATTTCAAACGTTTATGTTTAAGGAGAACAACAAAAAAATCAAAGTTACGGACACTGCTTCTGTTAAATAATAAATGTTAGATGTATTTGGTGGTGCTTGGGATGAAATTTGGATCAGAAAAAGACAAAAAGTCGGAGAGAGTGTTTAGATCCATTTTAGGACAACAATGTCAAAAATCAGTAATCATGCATGTTAAATAAGAAACATTTTAATCCGCGGTTTTAACACGCCCGATTAAAAAATAAATTGATAAATGCTGAGGAAAGATTCGTTTGGATGCTTTTGAGTGAGCAACAACTATCACACTCTCACAGGAATAACATTAAAATTTAAACACTGCCAATGGTAGCGGTGATACAATGTGTAGAAAAACTCCCCGATCAATGATGCTTTTTTTTTGTTTTTAACGGCATTTTTACGTAACTTTAGTCTTTTCTGCACACAGACTCGTATTTTGGAGAAAATTATACACTCATCTCCCTCTTAAACTACCCAAATCAAGAACAATAACTCTCGCAAAACGCCAATTTCATATACGGTATGCATTAGTTTTGTTTCGAAAGTGCGTCAACTGACTGGTTATATGGCCTTTGATTGAATTGGAAATAAGGTGGACTTTGTGGGCTTTTGACTTGCATGTATCATCTACTGTCTGATATTTATAAAGAAGATTGTTTACTTAGTACTAAATCGGGACTCCTCAGCTTCCCTCCTTTACGTTTTTTAAAGACCGAGTAGTTCCGATGGACTCTTCACAGTTAAAGAACAAACATGAAAGAGTAGGTTGTGACAGATTTTCATGAAAAGCATTCATGGTAGCAAATATAAGCTATCTGTTTGAAAATTCGTTTTCATCATACATGTATTTTTGTAACCAATTTAAAAATATCACTTGTAGGTGAACTTTCAAGACAAGTTGGCGGAGGAGAAATTGTTGTTATTGCAGATGTACATGCACACGCAAATAAGCAAGAGTTGATAGTAATACTATAATGTTATAATTTCCTAGTGCCTCTTTGCCATGTAACTTATATATGTCTTCTTATTTACAGGAAAATCGCATTATAACTTTTTTTACTAAGTCTGTCAAACTAATGATTTTTGAAATTGTTTAGTGGATGGGTTTGATTATCTACATTATAAATACATGACCAAGTAAAACACTATTTAAAACCTAACAAAAACATTAAAAAAGCGTAAAAAGCATAAAACGTGGGTGAGCAGGTGTGGATCCAGGAGATTCTTGGTAAAAGAAGGGCATCCAAGTTTTTGAGGCCATATTCCAAATTCCATTTCGATCGACCCAGCAGTTTTCTCAATTCCTCGAGCACAATTTCATTGAGAGGTCGTCGACTTATATAAGATTTCACAATTCTATTGTCCTCAGAAACATAGAGGACTCAACCTAGTTTTATTAATCCGTAATATTTATTACAAGTGCTGTATTGGATGTCTGAGATTTGAAAAATTATATTACATTTTATCCAGCATGGTGACTGTATGACTACTTTGGAAGATAGCCAGAGATCAGCTCTAAATAGCTTTTGTAACTATGTTTTTCTCAAACAATCAAATAAGTATTAAAACAGTTTACTTGTGATCAACAGATATCATGACATTATTACGACCTTCAAAATGCAAACGGGTAAGACACACCGTAGCGTACAAAACACGTGTTCAATACTGGCATTCAAAGCGTTATACCACAACCCAGTTAAAATTTTAAGGGCAAACTGAATGACCAAGGAACGTCCACATGGAGTATACTTTCTATCCTTTCTTTTAACTTAAGTCATCAACAGTGAGGCAAAAGCGTGAGGGAAATTTCCATTAGACAACCATCCACGCAAAACAACAAGAAAGCACACGGTCTAGCCTCAGACAGGGTGTATGATAGTCCGTATTTTCTATGACCCACGACCCTTCTCTTTTTAAATCGCTAATATTGTTTGCGACTTCTTGCAGTCGTATTTCAGTACTTTCCATTCGCATATGATTTGCATAATTATAATATATTACTACTCAACATTAAGCTGCTGATCGGAGCCGTGTTTACCGTCATAGCTTCTTAGTCCTAGCTCCATACGAGATAAAAAAATGTACCCCTTAAATAACACACACAGGTGTTCTACGTGTGTTTTTTTTGCTTGTTTGAGAACATGAAGTGTACATTAAAAGATGAAATGATCGGTTAGCATTGGACATTACCCAGTTTTCCATTCGCATACATGGGCTCGTTACAATTGACTATATAGGTCATATACATCATCAGGGCCCTATTTCTATATATATGCCCATTGCCAGTTGTTTAATCTGGTTCCCTGGTTAATATCATCAGCGACAGAAAGATCGCTAAAAATTTGAGAGAAACTTGTGGAACGAAAACATTACTCGTACTTCCTGGTAAACAGTAGTTTGATTGAAAAACATTCATGATTACAGTTACGAAAGAGTGGGATTCAAGTACTAATGGAAGTCATCCCATTTTAGAGCATTTCGCATTCGTGCCATTTCGGATGTTGAAAGCATGCAAAAATCAGTAGTATATAGAATATTTAACGATTAGCAACTCTGAAACTTCGATAGTTTTTACTTATGACGGGACTGTTTGTTGGATGGTAAATTTTTTCAAGAATACGAACTTTCATAAAGAGGATTGAATGATCTTGTTGATTAAAATGGTAAACTGTCGGGAATTTGGTGGTATTAATTCCCGAACGATAACCGTATATTCGTTTGTTTAATCGTTCTTGTGTTTCACCGACATATACTAGACCGAATAAGTTGCATTCTAATCCATATATTGAGTTAGTCGACTTCTTGTGTGAAAAAATTTTGTTCGAAAGGTACTAGTGAAGAAAGAGTCGGTGATTATAATGTTGCACGTTTTGCAATTTTTAATACCACATTTTGATATAGTACAATGTGGTTCGTCATCGTTGCAGTCAAATATATCATTTAAAGTCATGGAACATGGTTTGATTACTTTGAAATAATCAGAATTTTTGTACTGAAATAGATGGTCTGCAGACTGAACGAGTGATTGGGTACTTTTTGTTGGAATTGTCGGGGCACTATCCACACCAGATATGAGCGTGCAATGATTCCTATCTTGGGACACCACAGTCTTACAAGACAAAAGTGTGTCCGGTCTGTTTTCAGGTTCGGACCTTTTTATACCATGCGACGTCCGAGCCAGTTTTTCATGCATTCCTCTTGTTAAAACCATTAATCATATTACTGGGTTGATGCTATCCTCGGGGACAAAGCAGCGGTATCGACCCAGTGGTGGAAAAAACAAAAGAATGTAATCCAGGGACAAAACCAGACATGGAAAACAGACAAACACAACAAAGAACGTAAAGTAACTAAATAATACATACAAAGAAACAAAAGTAAATGAGCAACTCGGACTCCACTAAGAACTGGTAGCATGGACCAGGTGCACCGGTAGGGTAAGCGTTCTCTGCTTTTCTAGACACACCCGCTGAGTTGCTCAAAAAAGGTCAAGTCCGGGGTAGACGAAATAGAAAAGGAAAACTGACACGTTGAACAAATCAGTTTTCATGGTGCAGATGGATACACCGTAATGATCCACGAGTTCATGATGACGACCATAAAACTTCTGTAGTGATGACTTCAATCTTGTAGCAACATAAACCTAATTGTACGAAGTCTAGCGCGATACGAAAAGTTTGCGTAGTTACGGAAAGCTCTGGTATAACTTTAAGAGTTGTGATGTGAAAACTCCATACGCAGGTACTGAAGGGATGTTGCCACAGATGAAAGGAAAGTTGACAATTCTGAAAGGAAATTCATCACGTTTGCCGTAAAGTTTGATCAATAGTTTTCCTTTTCCATCAGGGACTTGCTAAAACAAGTGGCACAGAATGAACAGATAGCTGTACTGCTATATACATGGCTAAGGAAGATGTAGATCTACCAGACTGCTTGACTCAGAAAGACTCCAGTCTTTGATTTTATTTTATATTTGGTTGTTAGGTTGGGACATATCAATATCCAAATGAAAAAAGGAGAGGTACACGGTCAGGGGGGACTAAGTGTATGACTCGTACTAGCCGGTAAGCACTTTTAGGGCCCTATATAGTTAGTAAAGTTTTACAAAACCAAACAACCCAAAAATATAGAACACAAGAAGTGGAATATATTCACCATAAAAAAAAACCGCAAAAAACTTACAAGTAAAGAGCTGAATTTCATTACATGGTGACGAAACATGCTCTTGACTTAAAATTACGGTTTATATTGTGAAATCACAACATATTCTTATCTTTACTGCAATACAATATATATAATGTTTTTATATAATTATAAAAGAATAAGCATATTCATGATAAGTTTCATTTTCTACGTTCGTTCAGTTATTCTGTTACCGGTAACATTCTATTTGTTTATGTGTTCTTGGCAAGGTGATTAGTTTTTACCTTCTTTGAAGGGAAAGAAAACAAGAAGCAAAATAAATAAATAAATAAAATAGTAATAATAATAATACGACATGGAACCAGATTATGGAACAGAGCAAACAGGGAAAGATATTAATGGTAACGATATTTCGAACACATTTCAGGGACTTGCAAAATCAAGTGACACAGAAAGAGCAGATATCTTGACTGCTATATACATGGCTAATGGAGACGTAGAGCTACTAGACTGCTTGACACAGAAAGCTGATATTGTGCCCGAAATCTGTAAACAACAACGAGTAACGAGTCGGACACAGTAAGAAGTACAAGGAATAGGAAAGCAAAGACCATTGGATCAAGAATAAGTGGAGTCTTTGCATGCTTTTTGAGTTCAAGAAATAAGTAAGTATATTAATGTCTAGCATTTCATGTAACTGATAATGATTTCATTGTTATACCGTTTCTAATATGAGGCAGATTTAGTCTGTAAGAGAACGAAGTTGAATACCGGGTATACAGATTTATCTAAAAATTTTCTTGTCGCTTTTTCTAGACATCTTGATGGTTCTTGTCACTTCTAGTCTTTACTGTTTCTATCTTTAGCCAGAAAGGCCTACTCCAAGACATGTCGGAAACGAAAAAAAGTATTAGATCTGAAATATAATTATTGAAGACCATAAATTATAATAAACGCTTTTTAACGAAGAAACGAAAATACGCGAACTTTGTATTGGAAGTAGTTGAATGCGTGCGCTCAAGAAGACATGCTGCTGAAAGCTCTGCCAGATTTCGCTTTTTATTCAGTCTTACCCTACTCCAGCAGTGCTAGAGGTTGTCCGGCAATCTATTTGCTCACTTGGTGCCATCCTAACCTCTAGCATCTGACATGTTGAAAGCCACCGCAAATGTGAACAAGCTAAACATGTGTTTTAAAATATTTTAAAGTCTTTTATTTACATAAAAAAGAAGTTTAACCACCGGAAATCAAGCGATAAAAATCATAAATTTTTGTTGAATACTCAGAAAACATCTGTAAACAATTTTCTATATTTAGTTATACAGTAAGGTCGCATTGGTCGAAACGGAACCTATTCCTTGTAATTCTTACAGGGTCAGACTTGTTGTTACAGATTTCGGGCACAGTATAAACTTTCTGCGTCAAGCAGTCTGGCAATTCTGGACCTTCGTTAGCCATAACAAACAGGGAACAGAGAAAAACCCGAGATAGAAAACTGAAAACATAGTACAATAAAACACGAAAATGAGACATTTTATTCTTTGTCGTAGACTTGATCATTTGAAGTAGTACAATGTAATTTAAATAAGAATTTGGGTTGCAATAGGTTTTATTTTTGTCTACTTTTTACCATGTTTTCGAAAGATTAATCTACAGTAGAACATTAATTAAAAACGATGAAGAATTCAGTATGTTAATTGACGTATATTTATTACAAATGAAGATACAATGTATATATAAACAATTCTGAATCATGTAAACAAAGGGGTTCAAAAAATATACCTTTATGTACCTACATGTATTATTGACAAGGGTACTACCTCCTCTGCCGAGATTGAACCTTTGTTAATAAAAGTTTGAAAACCAATCCTACTTATGTGCCCTGCATTTTTCCACGATATGAAATGGTTACACTCTTATATTGTGTTATTGAAGAGGTATCTTATCGGAGATCCGGACATCTCGGCCAGCGGACATCTCAGGTGGTGATCACTTGTCTCGTAATGAGAATGTTAAAATAGACACAATTTTTAAGAATTTTGTTTAAAATTGGTGTCATTAGAGTTTATTTCTGATGTTTTAAAATGAGTTCGTACTTCAGAATTTTTGCGTGTTATTCCGTCTATGATGCATTCATGGCATAAACTGGTTAAAAATTAGTGATCGTCTGAGACATCCTAAGATTCCCATTTCATCACTAAAACTAGGTTTCTTTACAGATTTAAGTATTCCACAGTTGGTCTCCGTATAATTTATTTTTTCCATGAATTATATTAAAGCCATTTTATTTCATATTGGATATCCACTAAGCTCCCATAAAATTCAAATAATAGCTTCCATATAGTAAAATGAATAGCACCAGCAATTATCTTGAGCAAATTATTCCACGCCTATGTCTAAACAGCTATCATTACTATCTTGGATATATAGATTGTGTAGATTTAACAATTTAAACAGATAAAATATCATTTACTAAATTTCACAACTACTTTTGAGTTCTCCATTCGTTCTTTGTATATTTTATCAAACATCTCATTTTGTGCAATTGTGAACCAGTTTTTCCAGTCTCCAACTTGTCCTGTAATTACAAAAAATAAAACAAAACAAAAATACTGTGATCGATGCATGGTTCAAAGTGTAAACGAATAACCTATTACAGACAAGATCACTATTAACTTAAACAATAATGTATAACAAAGATATACGTAAAGCATGCAACATGTGATTGGAAACTTGATGAGACCCAGGATGTTCGATTGTCGCGCTGTAGCGGGTAACACTGTACTGTAACTCGTTGGTCAGAACGTGGATGTGCGTTAAATGTGCATTACTGGTAAGAAGACAGTGAATTTACAGAAACCAATCACGTGTTTATCGGCTGAAGCTATGAACTGCATGTACCTGACTATGTTATTGGCCCGTTGCAGTACCTTTTAAAGCTATCATTAAAGGCATCTTGCCATGAAAAGTATAACCTTGTTCTTAAGTTTAACGAAAATCTACTGAGGGTTTCATTATTCTTTCACCGATATGTTTTATAACAGCCCGAGCCATATCGTTCATCTCGATAGAATGAACCAATTACTATGACCAGAATAAGCATTGACACTTGAATTACAGTCGAAATGTTGGGATTTCAAATTGAGATTACCATATATTCGGCAATCTCTAAACCCTAAAGTAAATGACTAAAATCACCAACTGAACCCTGAAACTGGCACTTAAATCAACCTCACGACAGAAGATTTTCTTTCGAGTATATTTATATTTAATATCAATTTTGTTAAACGATCAAATGGTTTCAAAACACTGATAATATCACACTACATCCGACTATCAGTTAGAATTGGACGCCAGTCTTCTTAATCAGACCAAATATCACAATGACATAGGGTCAAATATCAAATGAAATACAATAATACATTAAATCTCAAAACAACTTTTATAAGCTGCGCATCGGACCGTAAATAGTGTCATACTACAGCTTTATTGATATTGGACACTAGCGAGGCAGAGTAGTTCTTCTAAACTAAACTTGCAATAACTCCATAGTTTTGTGGAGTCCAGTCTCATTTTTAAGTCGCTATAAATATTGTGAGCGACTTCTTGCATTATAATATCATTACGTTACATTCGCATATGATTTGCATAATTATATATTACTACTCCACATTAAGCTGCTTATCGGTGACGTGTTTACCGTCATAGCTTCATAGTTTTAGCTTCATATACGAGATCAAAATGTACCTTTTAAATATCATACACATGTTTTCTACGTGTGTTTTTGTTTGTATGAGAACGAAAAAAAAAAAAATGAAATGATCGGTTAGCACTGAACATAACCCAGTTTCGGATTTAGACACAGGGGATCAATGCAACGTACTATATAGGTCATATACATTATCAGGGTCCTGATATATATATATAGCTTCTTACATCGATGGGAATTTTCCAGACCCTTCTAAAAAAAATCCAAACGATGTTAGAACTGTCAAATTTGCGAAGCAAATTTTTTGTTTTTGTCGCTCCCTCCGCGGGTCTCCAACTCGTACCGCTGTGACATCTATGACAACATCGCCCGCACAAAGTCCAGCGCCCTAGACCACTCGATCAACTAGGCTATATAAAAAAAAATATAGCTTTCGCTGGCCTCTATCTTACATAATAACACCGAGATGAGCTGTCCCGTACTACCATACATCGTGTACGAAGTTACAACCCTAGATTAATCCTACGAGGAAGAATGACCCTGCCAGCGAAAGCTATATTTTTATATAGCCTGGCTGGCCGAGTGGTCCAGGGCGCTGGACTTTGTGCAGGCGGTGATGTCACAGCGGTAAGAGTTCGAATCCCGTGGAGGGAACGAACAAAAATTTGCTTCGCACTTGACAGTTCTAACATCGTTGGGAATTTTTCAGACCCTTCTCTATGTTAACATCACATATATATATATATATATATAGAAGGGTCTGAAAAATTCCCAATGATGTTAGAACTGTCAAATTTGCGAAGCATATTTTTGGTCGTTCCCTCCGCGGGACTCGACCTCGTACCGCTGTGACAGCTATGGCAACACCGCTTGCACAAGGAAATTTGACAGTTCTAACATCGTTGGGAATTTTTCAGATCCTTCTATACTTACATCATCTTCCCTGCATCAATTTGATCCGATGGAGCAGTGTTACGAATAGAATCGTCACATTCTGAGACGTTGTATATATAGAATTTATTTTTCCATGAATTATATTCAAGCCATTTTATTTCATATTTGATCCCCGCTAAGCTCCCATAAAATTCAAATAACAGCTTCCTTATAGTAAAATGAATAGCACCAGCAATTATCTTGAGCAAATTATTTCACGCCTATGTGTAAACAGCTATCATTACTATCTTGGATATATATAGGTCGTGTGGATTTAACAATATAAACAGCTAAAATATCATTAACTAAATTTCACAACTACTTTTGAGTTCTCCACTCGTTCTTTGTATATTTTATCGAACATCTCATTTTGTGCAATTGTGAACCAGTTTGATAGGTCATATACATTATCAGGGCCTGATTTCTATATATAGCCATTGCCAGTTGTTTAATCTGGTTTCTAATCTGGTTCCCTGGTCAATATCATAAACGACCCAAAGATCGCTAAAAAATTGAGAGAAACTTGTGGAACGAAAACATTACCCGCACTTTCTGGTAACCAGACGATTTGATTCGGGTCATCACGGTTATGTTATGAAAGAGTAATCATATCAAGGGAACCAAGAGTCTAACGGAAGTCACCCAATTTTATAGCATATCGCATTCATGCCAATTTGGATGTTGAAAGCAAGCTCAAATCAGTGGCATAAAAAATTTGACGATTAGCGACTTTGAAGACTTCAGTCTTTGATTTCTTTTTTATTCCTGTATAGAAAAGGGAACAGATATGGAGACACACAACAAATGTACCATCGTATAACCCTCCTTACAGAGATCACCAATGTACTCTTTTAGATAAATTTTCTGGTATAGTCTTAATCCCCAAATTATGAGTATCTCGTTCTTTGTTCATATCATGGTCTTCTTGCTTTCACTTTCATAAAAAATGCATCTTAATCATCTTACATACATACATGCAATGTTTTAATGACCCATCGTTGATTGAAATTATTTACCTTTGCGGTACATTCCTGGCTGATTGTCCTTCCATTCGTGAGGCTCTTCGTGTTTATTCTTCTCTTTTTTCATCTTATCAAATGAACACATATCATTGATATCGTTGATCAAGTCATCAGATGCATCGATCTCTAAAAACTTTGCTAGACGACGGATTTCTTCGATACCGTTCTGAAATCAAAGTGTTTCGTATATTAAAGGAACGAATTCAAAATCAAAGGAGCAAAATCCAGGGAGCAAAATATTGAAGAAAAAGAATCAAAGCAGGGATCTTTCTGGTTTTCATTGCAGAAATAAATGAGGCAGATGAATGTTAAAAGAATGACAGAATCCGAGAAATATAAATACAGAATAAAACAAATTATAACAGTAGCATATGAAGAATCTACCCGAAATTGAACATGTTAATAAATATTTATTAACATGTTATTAAATCATTTATTGATATCAATAAATAGCTGAATTAATAACGTGTCAATAAAGAGGGCGCCACATACGCTCTTTAATCGTGGTCAGAAAAGTATTTGTAATTCTCATCATTTACAATGTTAGCAAGCGCACGGAAGATTAAGTTTAAAGCGCGAAGTTTTCCAGTTGTTATTGTTTACATTGTTTGTCAGAAGCAGAAGATTACAATCAAATCAAAGTATGGCAGAGAGTTTCAAAGCTGATCGACCTAATACAGGTATGTTGGATCTTGTTCGAGCCGAATGAAGGTTAAAAATGTTTAGTATACAAGTGAAGGGCGGAGGGGAGCAATTTTAAGCACAGACATTTGTTTCATATAAAAAAAATTGTGGTAAGCCACCGTAAGGAAGACGAGGTGACCACCAATCAGGGGCTTCTCTGGCTATCAAAATTCTGCCGCTAGAAAATCACCAGCAGCCAGTTTTAGTCGCAAGTTTTCAGAAATTAAAGCCAAAATGGTTGCCATAAAATGCTTTTAATTTTTATATGTCAGTATTAAGTCCAGTGTTGAGTTAACTCTGTAAATTCATCAAAATAACATCTTCATTCATGACATACATGTATCCAACAATTAATTCTTGATGCATGTACATGTATAAAGAAGGTTTTAAGCTCTAGTCTAAGTCAGGATCCAAAACCATTAGTCACTTTTTGACTGCTGCATATTTTTTTTTGTATTGGTTTAGATAATGATAAAGCATAAAACACGTTATTAATGCATTTCACCCTTTTTTCCTAAATACTGTATTTTCTCCTCCCCACATATCATATTCTTCAACATGTGAGTGTGCAATAGAACATGTGCTTTTTTTATAAGGAGACGGTCTTTGTTTAAGCTATGCTTGTTTCCGAATCCTGTCTTATTACTATTATGTTTTGTAATTTATTGTAATCAAACTAATTCTTAATAAAATATGTTTAAAAAAAAATTAAAACACATCTTTCCAAAATGGATTGTTAATATTGTTAATATTCTTTGATACTTCTAATTTCACCTTTAGTAAAGAAAAGGCTCAGAACAGTGATTTTACCTGAAGTGTCAGCTTACATGTATAATAATACCATAGGGCTTAACTATAATGAACAATCTATGCTAAGATACCTAAAGTTTGAAAATTGACCAATCAAGTTTTATGTCATGGCATAAGATCAAATTTGAAAACTTTTACTACCTGCCCAAATCACTTTAGTATTTAAGGTGTTCATTCTTAGCCCAGATATCAAATCAAAATAATAACATTGAAGTGATTCTCTTAAAGATGAAACTCTACCATCAAGAAATAAAAATGTATTAACTGCATATTGGCTTAGTGTGGTTTTACTGTCAGCCACATGTACAAATGTACTCCTTATGTTAATTTCAGCTCCATAGCTAACAGTTCAACTCCAATTATAAACAAATAAGGTGAGAGAGGGTCACATTGACGACATCCTCTTTCTAATTAAAAGAAATTTAATAAGTGTCCATTATCTATCACACAACTTTTTGCCCCTTGATAAAATATTGACCCAGTCGCAAAGAGATTCACTAGAATTAAAATTTTGATGTGCTTTTTTAATGAAATCCCATTCAGTTGAATCAAAAGCCTTCTCAAAATCGAAGAGTAACAATAGACCTTTCTCCTTATTTTATTCTGAATAAAGCATCACATCAATAAGTAATCTGGTATTCTCTCAAGACATTTGATGGGGGCAAAAAAAAACTGAATACCTCATTGTACTACTATAAAACATTGATATATTTTTGTTTTTATCAACATTACATTATCAATGTTTTGTGTTTCATTGTTTTTGTTCTATACATGTATGTACAATGTACATGTATTTGTATTGATTGATGTACACCATCTGCATATGTGTAATTATATTCAGATTGTACTTCTCAGTCAAACACAAGCCCAAGTATTTTAAACATGAAGGAACTTTTAATCCTTGTTTAACTTTCAGGATGAAGGCTGTGAAGTGAAGAATAAGTTCAGGATGATGATTTAGTGACAAAAGCCAGAAGGAGCACACAAGTACAATAGTCAGCAATGAAGTTAGTACATTTTTCAAAGACATTTGAAGTGACTAAGCAGTCAAAAAACACTGGACTCAGCTTCTCCAAGTAGTATGGATGTATATTCAAAAAACTGTTTTGGTGTGAAAGAAGCAATGATACCTACAAATATTGAGCTTACTGTATATGTCTAATACATACATGTATCATCTTTCCTGAATGAATTTTGAATTTTGGAAATATGCTCCAGTGCATGTACTGAATTACAATGAACATTATATTTATATACAATGTATATTAATGAAAATGATCATTTTTATTATGTTTTACATTTTTTGGCTGTACTAGTCTTTGCAGTTGAAATCCAGCCTACATGAAGTCATTGTGATTGGGGGATAGACCAAATTAGGACTAGTGTACACTGACTCTGAATGGCAATTTCAACACAAGATAAAAAAAACTAGGGAATGTTAATGTAAATATGAACAAAATTGTTGTTTCCTTGAGCTAAAAATAACATTGAAGTTGATGATAATTAATAATAAGGAGCATATAAGATAAAGCATGTACATGTATCAAATGTAACTACAAGTTTTAAAAGAAGAATTTGAATGTATCTTTTATGAATTGTAAATAAATCTTGTTTGCGTGTATTTTTGTCATTAATATTCTAAAAAAAAGGGCAGAAGCCATGCTTTCATTAAGAACAGACTGGAGGCCAATTTGCATGCTTTAAACACCTGTCTGGTTGGTTCAAGTAGACACTATTACATATCATTCAATTAAAAAGGAGTCTGGAGATAATTCCATTTTCTTTTTTAAGTATGGTTATTGTTATTAATAAATTATTTATCAGCATGTTAATAAATAATTATCAACGTGTTAATAATTCATTTATTTATTGATATTAATAAATCATTTATGCACGTTGATAAATATTTATTAACATTTTTATTAAATATTTATTGATATCAATAAATGGGGAATAAATTCCACAACGGCTTGCCATATACTTGTTTATAATAGCTACAGTCCACATTATTACAAAAGGATGCGCCCAAACACGGGTCAAAATGTTACCCAAGGATAAAATGTGGAAAACGCTTATATATTGTTTTCTGAGTATTTTCAAAATTAACATATTAGAACATTTATATCATATAAGAGGACCGAACCACCCCTTTTTGGATCCGCATATAACTTTGTCTTGAAACGGAAATAAACATAATATGGAGATGGGTCTTAGCTAAATGAGTAGTGATGCACGCTGTCAATAATTTTTTTCCCAGGTATCATGTAGTTGTAAAGGATAAAGATTAGATAGTTAGAAAGAGATAACTGTCGTCAGTGTAAAATGTAGTTTACATTAACTGACGTATTTAACAACAATCGTTATTACCACGATATTTATCATACTATGACATAAAGATGGTGAAACTATTGAATGTGATACAACATGAGCAATACATGTCTTAAATCATTACAAATTGGGGAATTTAGGAACGTATGATCTTTTTTCTCAAATCTGAAAAAAACTGTTTAAAAAAGATCGTGAGTATGGTACTACTGACTAGTGTCAAAGCGCCTGATTTGGCCAATGCACAGTAGTAGCATTCAGGAGGGAATGCATCGAATCTGTTTCAATGAACGAAATTGAAGTGTTTAACAGGCTTGTGTCCACCCAAAGGCATGCTCTAAGCGATCTTATGAACACGCTCAAAGTTAAGGTGAATCCTCAATTAAGACTTTTCGAAAACCACTCATCAAACAAGGACACATACGGCAAAAACGTTCCAGACCACTCCAGGCTCTGATTACGGAAGCTGATATATGGTGGGTGTCAGATCTTCAGGAAAGTGAAACATCCTGTCATAATGACGTGTTTTTTTATTTACATGCTCCGTAAGGGTCCATTATTCTTATTTATACTAATAATAGATTGCAGGTTTCAAAACGACTTTTACAACTGACCACAGAAGTAGCAATACACAAACCTGTTTCATGGATTCATAAGATAAGGTGTGGATAGGATACTCTGGGTTGTCAGCCATCATTTTCTCCCAATCTAATGTGTAATCAAACCAAGAACCATAGTCCACTGTAAAAAGAAGTGACAAACCCATTCATTAAACGGCACATTGTAAAAAAATGTCATATACATGTATTCTCACCTCCAATCGTGGACACGAATGCTGAAGAAGTCCTACAAAATCATTACCTTTGAGGGTTTCAAATATTTTTTTTATGACAAACTGTTCTAATGAATATGATTCATATAATATCATTAAATACGATTCATCACTAGTTCAGTCATTAGTTTAATAATCACGGATTATAAAAAGAAAATGAAGTACGAACCATCACCCTTTATATATCTAGGAAGATAGTGTTCCCATGTGCCACTGTATTGGTACTCCATAACTTTAGAATGGTGATTATAGAATGAAACAGCAACATCTTTTGGATTTCTGATCATGTACAAGATTTTACATTTACGATTTTTAAAGTCTTTCGGCAGATGCCGAAAACAGACATGTGTATTAATAATTCTGGGAGAGGAAAGGCTGTCGAAATCTTTTTGGCGCATGCCCTCTATCATACTCCATTCTTTTATAGCGTCTATTCTTTTTGCTTCCCGTTGAACCAGCATGCTCACAACCTCCCAAATCCAATGCGTACCTGAATGAAAATAAAGAGCAAAAGCTTGTATATTAAACATTAGTTTTGTCCTTTCATCTACAAACTGTTGACACTTCTGGTTAAGTCTAGCAGTCACACCATTCTGTATTATGATTTATCATTGATAAAAAGAGAGCACAGATATAATGTGCAAACTGTTGACACTTCTGGTTAGGTCTAGCAGTCACACCATTCTGTATTATGATTTATCATTGATAAAAAGAGAGCACAGATATAATGTGCAAACTGTTGACACTTCTGGTTAGGTCTAGCAGTCACACCATTCTGTATTATGATTTATCATTGATAAAAAGAGAGCACAGATATAATGTGCAAACTGTTGACACTTCTGGTTAGGTCTAGCAGTCACACCATTCTGTATTATGATTTATCATTGATAAAAAGAGAGCACAGATATAATGTGCAAACTGTTGACACTTCTGGTTAAGTCTAGCAGTCACACCATTCTGTATTATGATTTATCATTGATAAAAAGAGAGCACAGATATAATGTGCAAACTGTTGACACTTCTGGTTAAGTCTAGCAGTCACACCATTCTGTATTATGATTTATCATTGATAAAAAGAGAGCACAGATATAATGTGCAAACTGTTGACACTTCTGGTTAAGTCTAGCAGTCACACCATTCTGTATTATGATTTATCATTGATAAAAAGAGAGCACAGATATAATGTGCAAACTGTTGACACTTCTGGTTAAGTCTAGCAGTCACACCATTCTGTATTATGATTTATCATTGATAAAAAGAGAGCACAGATATAATGTGCAAACTGTTGACACTTCTGGTTAAGTCTAGCAGTCACACCATTCTGTATTATGATTTATCATTGATAAAAAGAGAGCACAGATATAATGTGCAAACTGTTGACACTTCTGGTTAAGTCTAGCAGTCACACCATTCTGTATTATGATTTATCATTGATAAAAAGAGAGCACAGATATAATGTGCAAACTGTTGACACTTCTGGTTAAGTCTAGCAGTCACACCATTCTGTATTATGATTTATCATTGATAAAAAGAGAGCACAGATATAATGTGCAAACTGTTGACACTTCTGGTTAAGTCTAGCAGTCACACCATTCTGTATTATGATTTATCATTGATAAAAAGAGAGCACAGATATAATGTGCAAACTGTTGACACTTCTGGTTAAGTCTAGCAGTCACACCATTCTGTATTATGATTTATCATTGATAAAAAGAGAGCACAGATATAATGTGCAAACTGTTGACACTTCTGGTTAAGTCTAGCAGTCACACCATTCTGTATTATGATTTATCATTGATAAAAAGAGAGCACAGATATAATGTGCAAACTGTTGACACTTCTGGTTAAGTCTAGCAGTCACACCATTCTGTATTATGATTTATCATTGATAAAAAGAGAGCACAGATATAATGTACACACTGTTGACACTTCTGGTTAAGTCTAGCAGTCACACCATTCTGTATTATGATTTATCATTGATAAAAAGAGAGCACAGATATAATGTACACACTGTTGACACTTCTGGTTAGCTCTAGCAGCCGTACCATTCTGTATTATGATTTATCATTGATAAAAAGAGAGCACAGATATAATGTGCAAACTGTTGACACTTCTGGTTAGGTCTAGCAGTCACACCATTCTGTATTATGATTTATCATTGATAAAAAGAGAGCACAGATATAATGTGCAAACTGTTGACACTTCTGGTTAGGTCTAGCAGTCACACCATTCTGTATTATGATTTATCATTGATAAAAAGAGAGCACAGATATAATGTGCAAACTGTTGACACTTCTGGTTAAGTCTAGCAGTCACACCATTCTGTATTATGATTTATCATTGATAAAAAGAGAGCACAGATATAATGTGCAAACTGTTGACACTTCTGGTTAAGTCTAGCAGTCACACCATTCTGTATTATGATTTATCATTGATAAAAAGAGAGCACAGATATAATGTGCAAACTGTTGACACTTCTGGTTAAGTCTAGCAGTCACACCATTCTGTATTATGATTTATCATTGATAAAAAGAGAGCACAGATATAATGTGCAAACTGTTGACACTTCTGGTTAAGTCTAGCAGTCACACCATTCTGTATTATGATTTATCATTGATAAAAAGAGAGCACAGATATAATGTGCAAACTGTTGACACTTCTGGTTAAGTCTAGCAGTCACACCATTCTGTATTATGATTTATCATTGATAAAAAGAGAGCACAGATATAATGTGCAAACTGTTGACACTTCTGGTTAAGTCTAGCAGTCACACCATTCTGTATTATGATTTATCATTGATAAAAAGAGAGCACAGATATAATGTGCAAACTGTTGACACTTCTGGTTAAGTCTAGCAGTCACACCATTCTGTATTATGATTTATCATTGATAAAAAGAGAGCACAGATATAATGTGCAAACTGTTGACACTTCTGGTTAAGTCTAGCAGTCACACCATTCTGTATTATGATTTATCATTGATAAAAAGAGAGCACAGATATAATGTGCAAACTGTTGACACTTCTGGTTAAGTCTAGCAGTCACACCATTCTGTATTATGATTTATCATTGATAAAAAGAGAGCACAGATATAATGTGCAAACTGTTGACACTTCTGGTTAAGTCTAGCAGTCACACCATTCTGTATTATGATTTATCATTGATAAAAAGAGAGCACAGATATAATGTGCAAACTGTTGACACTTCTGGTTAGCTCTAGCAGCCGCACCATTCTGTATTATGATTTATCATTGATAAAAAGAGAGCACAGATATAATGTACAAACTGTTGACACTTCTGGTTAGGTCTAGCAGTCACACCATTCTGTATTATGATTTATCATTGATAAAAAGAGAGCACAGATATAATGTACACACTGTTGACACTTCTGGTTAGCTCTAGCAGCCGCACCATTCTGTATTATGATTTATCATTGCAAGAGAGCACAGATATAATGTACAAGACTTTTACCCTTCTAGTTTTTGGCACTTTTCTTGTATACGTGCCATTTTTAAAATTTCATCTTCGTATTTTACTAAATGACATTTGTTAGAAACAGACTGTTTTTTTATGGAACTTATATTTTATCATAATAAAATCATGTGTAAAGAACAGCATGTATTACGGTTTGTGTGCCGCAATCAGGGTCCCTGCCACGGCATAAACACCAAGTCAACATCTCTAAATCACAGACATGTAAATAATATTTGCCTATAATGCAGTTTTTTCAAATATCTTTTTTCACGAACGTAAAAAGTACAACTCTCGTACAAACTAAAATATTATTTGTAGTTTTTGAGATTGAAAAGCTGATTTGCAGATATTTTCTTACTCGCACATCACGGACACTTGTCATTCAAACCTATTTTGATGAGAGTACTACAGGCATGGTATGAGTGATTCCCCTCTGTTTCTGTATTGTTCTTATGTGAAACTAAATTTAAAGGGCTTCTCCAAAACGGTATTGATATTCGAGTCGTGACATTCCATTGAAAATATTCATTTTGATCTTTAATCACATATAAAAATCACAGCAATGAATGTAATACAAACCAGACTTAGGATAAGCAGACACAAGAATGTCACTGTCCCTTGCTTTCCATTCTGGTAAGCTCATGAATTCCTGTTCAAATTCTGGGATATGAAATGTTGGTACGTAGAATCCGTCTTTTGCACTTTGCAGGACCTTTAATTTGCTTCCATCTTCACCAATCAAATAAGTAACCGGCATTCTGTAAAAGTCCGGTAAAAAGAAACGTTTAAAGCATGTTTTTTTTTTTAACTAAGAGGTTGTGTCGCCTTTAGCACTAGGGTGAACAGTTACACATGTACATGTATCCTTTCGTAAATCAGCAATTTATTTATGCAACTCGCCTACAGAGTTTTTACAAAAGCAGAGGACGTAAGATTACTCTAATTGTACACCAGGTCCATGCATCTAGTTTTTTTAGTTCAACTATTATAGTTTCGCAACTTTCTGAGCTCTTGAATTCTTTGTTGTTTATATGGTTTTGTTTTTGTTTACACATGACATTTTTTCATACGTTTTAATATCCCCGTATTGACTTTGTGGTATGCCCTTTTTTACAGTGAAGTAAACAGCTCAACTACCCGAGTTGTTTCCATTATGTGATGCCAATTACTAACTGTGTGGTCTGTAAAACAAAAATGATTCAAAATGCATTGCAGGCGCGTAGCTGCCATTAGGCAAAAAAGCTTTTGCCTGCACTGAATTTTACCATTTTTTTTAGATAAAATACATCCAGGAGAGACGCCTGCATTAATCAGTTCAGATCATTCTTCATTTTTTACACAGTACGAGACGTGCTTGTTATGCAGATAATAATTTTGTAAGCTGTCACGTGCTCCATATACTTATCTTGAATGTTTAAATTACACGCATTATGCACAAGAGTTATCTACATATCGACTCAAGTATCTGATGTGTACGTGTACTTTTCTAAGGTCGCGTAATTTGTCTATTACTCCTTTATCATGCATTAACATTGATAGAGTCTTATAACGCTAGCTTTTGCTGCCTGTTTTTTTAACCATTTGACATCGTATAGCCATATCGAAATCCCCATATCGAAAGTCTTTACTAATATGAAAAACGGGCATTAATGTCTCTTATTGCCTAAAAATACCACTGAAAATTCATCAAGTTTTAAAGTATATATTCGTTATGGATCTGTACACTTTACTACATTACACGGATCTATGAATTTTTTTCTGTTTTAGTTGTACGCAAAATAACGGCGAGGGGTCTTGGGGGGGGGGGTCGCTCAAGGCCCCTAGTGAGTCCGGCAAGGCAAAGCCCTGAGGGAAACTCCTGAATTTTAACGATTTCGGAGCCAGTTTTTCAGAGCCTATACTACATTCATGGTATGCATATGTGATAAATAACTTTATTTCATCTTTAAAATGTGTGTTTTTATTTTTGTTACTTTTTCCGAAAGTACGCAACTGCGGATTTGCGTATAGGCAGCTACGCCCCTGTACCAGTCATATTTCTGACATGGAAATTGTCTCCAAACAACAGAAACAACTTTATATTTAGAGAAAACATTAATTATTAAATATAAGTGTCATCACTTGTGCAAATATTAAAAGCTGTTTTCTTTGACGTGGACATAATTTCATGGAAGTAGCACAAAAAAAAATATAAAAAAAAAAAATAAAAAATGCATCAGTTCTTGTGCTCACTAGAAGTACTTCGTGTTCCTGTCATATACATTTTACCCTTGATAACCCATTTCTATTTATAGTAAAGTCAAAAGTAAGCAACCTAACTGAGCATTTACGCGAATTATTACACAAATGTAACTCGTTTGTCTATATAATTAGCACAAAGACGGATTAGTTGTTTTCAAATTAATCATATTGTTAAGTTTTTATAACTTTCGAAACAAGTTGTAACTATAACTTTCCTTACCTCGAAAAGTTTCGACTGAACTTGTAACCGTCGATTATGAGGTACAATTGGGGAGTTAGAAGAATTTTTAAAAATAAAATATGATTATCAATAGGAGATGATATAATATTGCCGAAAAAAATCGGTCTATATATTCTTATGTACATTTGGGTTAACAACAAACATATTGTACGTACATTTTCGACCTTCCCTGAAAACATTTCGTCTGTTTATTTCATATTTTTATTCAGGCAAACAGGTAAAATGATATTATCACCGATAAATGCTCTTATAACAGAAACTTAAAAGTCAGCTTTATAACAATGTCAGTGAAAATACTTCTTTCATTAAAAAAGGTCAAAAAGTCAGTACATATAGTTTGAAAGAAATCAAGGGAACCCAGGTTATAGTGGTAATCACAAGAATGTAATTCATGGACAAAGACCAGACATAAAAAATACAGACATACACAACAAAGAACATGAAGTAACTAAAATCATACATACAAAGTAACAAAAGCAAATGAGCAACTCGGACTCCACTAAAAACTGGGAGCATGGACCAGATGCACCGGCAGGGTAAACGTCCTCTGCTTTTCTAGAAACACCCGCCGAGTTGCTCATAAAAAGTCAAGTCCGGGGTAGACAAACGAGGAAAGGAAAAGTATGACGCGTTGAATAAATCAGTTTTCATTGAGCTTTCCAAAATGATCATCTGGCTTTATATTGCTTTTTGTTATTATTTGCCCTTAGAGCATTTATTGTACAAAATTAATTTAATATTGACAACATCATTTTTGAAAAGTGTGAAGAAAGATAACTGTTATGATTTGTTTTATTTGTGTCTCGCTAAGTAAAAGAAATTACACCGAGCTACAATTAAATTTTTCGCTCTGTCATTATCCAAAGACGCCAATCAGTTTAATACGTTGTTTGTGCAGAATAACGCTTCATTGGTAAAATACATTAATATTGATTTTTTAAGACACGAACGGTTCTTTTGTGAGTATAAAACTTTTCAATTATTCCTTTTACATTGCGACAAATTTAACAATTAATAATAGTAACAGCTGTTAGTTGTCAAGTAAATAACACATTTTTCCTTTTTACAGTTTTAAGCTTCAATATCTATTCATATCATAATAATTCGTTGATCCAACGTTTATCGATTACACACGGCATCGCCCTCAGTGTATTTTCCATTAGAATTACTTGCATTTCTCCACTTATATTTGAGACTCTTTTTATATCTTACTTTTCCGCGTAGGACACGAGGGAGGACACGGGGAAGACAGAGGATTACAGTTATCAGTTTGAACTTCAGTAAAAAACTATATTTAACTGGTATTTGCATAAAGCAGTCAGCATCTTATTATGTCTTTTGTGCCCTTCGCTTCAATGCCACTTGTTTACGTCTATAAATACTACTTTAAAGTACCAGTCCATATAAAATTCAGACACTGCCCATGGTAAAGATGATTCATGGTAAAGAAAACTCCACCGATCAAACAATGCTTTTTTGCGGTCTACAGTTGCTATATTTTTGCGTAACGTTTACATATTGTATATTTTCGCGTAACGAAAGTACTTGCTGTATTCAGATCTGTATTCATTCATCTTCCACTAAAACCAACCAAATCAAACCAAATCAAGAGCGTTAATTCTCGCAAAGTCCCAATTTCATGTACATCTATATAATAGTGCAACAACCTCTATAACTTTTCCTGAAAACACAAGAAAAAAAAAAAAAAGAAAAAAAGTTAATTGGGTAGGTGTTTGGCACGCATGAACCACCTCCTTTATGATATTCATAAATACTGCTACTTAAACACATATAATTGAAAATCAGCAAAGCTTGGCTACAGTAAGCTATATTTCGCGTCGATCTAATCATAATGTAACTTCTGCCCAGCATGGACCGTTTATTAGTTTTACGAAGATCTATCATAGGGTCGTTTTGGAAAAAAAAAAACAAAAAACAAAAAACAAAACAAAACAAAACAAAACATAAAAACGATTGTTGCATAGCAGTCTTAAGATCGTTCATATTATGGGTATGTATCGGCAGTTTCACGAATCAAACCACTATAAAGAGGTACTACAATGTGGTGTGACATCAAAGTCATGATCCAGATAGGTAAATAGGAAAGGAACAAGCCATTTTCGCAAACAATCGTATAAATTTGCTGTCAAATCCTGAGGTCAAATCACATTCATAGTTTATAACAATTTTATTTGCTCAACTAGAACAAATGAGATAATAGGACACAAGTTAGTCAAACTTATAAAGTCTTCTCCCATGCATTACATTTCTTACAATATTACATTCATATGTGAGAGGATTTGAACTGTAAGCGTTTCTTTTTGCCAAAGTAAAAAAAAATACACTATGTTGAATTATTTGTCAGAAACAAATTATCTAACGTCTCTATTCTAAACAAATTTACACAACCATGTATTTAACTGGAGGTATTATAATAAACATACAAAGCCTTTGCATAATTAGGTACATGTACACCTAATAGCTTGGTTTTACGTGGTTTGATAAAAAAAAAACACGATAAAAACTATGTACATATTATACAAAAAAGGATAAAGGTGCCTTTAGGGGGAGAGACATGTATGACAAAGACATCTAAACATAAATCAAAATTAATCGCTACTTCTGTTACTATGTTCTCACTATATGGAGAGAAATGACTTGGAATGACATTGCAACGCTTGTATTACATGTATTAAAACAATTTTGTAAAAACAACACGTTATGTTGTAATGCAAACACATATTGTTTTCATTGTTGTCTGGTGACGTAGTCGGGTACAACCATTTATCATCTTCAAAAATCCTCTTACTATAAAAGATACAAGAGGAAAGTTTTTCGATATCTGATACTCAGTTTGTTCTCAGCTGTAACAGGACGACGTAAGTTTTTACAATATGATAGTAGTGTAAAACAATAAGAATGATCATTAAAACAGACATGAACTGCTTTTTAAAATTATCACGTAATACAATTTTATTCATATTATGTAAATTTAGAAACTTACCTTTCATGACGTATAATATGGGATTTTTCTAGGAATAACACACGTTAAAATTTTGCAACAGACAATATAAAGAAAAAGGTACACAACGCCACCAAAGTCGAATACGACTACATTTCCGATAGTTGAAAGCTATACACTTCGTCATTTCGTAATTCGGCTATTTTCATTTCCATGCCAATCAAATTTATTCAATTGATGCATCTGTTCAGCTTTACTCCTTGGCATTACAATATTTTTCTTATACTTCAGATACAAGCAAGTCTACCTAAACATGATGCTGAAACTTCTGGTCCTGTCTTTGTGTGTGGCTGCTGCACTAGGATTGTATTTAAACAGTGAAATTTACGACGACGACTACCTGTTTGGAGGTGGGGACTTTGATGGCTACTCAGAATATCAGAGATTCGGCAACGGTTATAACAGACATTCAAACTTCCGTAGACCAAGCTACGGTAGAATATTCAGGCCACCTTTCAGACCAGTTACTAGAATTGGAGGTAAGAATGATAAACAGATGATACAAAAATCGTACTGAAGTGTCCGGGATTTAAATGAAATAATAATAATAATAATAATAATAATAATAATAAAGAATAAAAAACAAAAACAAAAACAAACCATTTTAATGTTTATAATTTTTTTTATTATAGTTTCGAAATAGCAATTATTTTTACCCACGAAATCTTACTGAAATATAGACTAAAGGGCAAGGGACAGACAAAAGGTGAAGAGAAAATTTGGGATCGATGGGCAATCTTTATGACCCCAAATTAGTAGGGGAAACTGCCATTGCCCATCGATCGACCCCAATTATTTCCCTCTTCCTTTGACTGATTAAGCTACGATGTAGTAAGATAATGAAGGTTGAGGTATATTTATGGGTTAAATTGGCCCCTTATTTTCGTGAAAATTGATGTTGGAGTCACAGCAAACTTTTACCTGCTGAACTAAAATATTAAAATTAAAGTTTAATTGCCGTTATTTATAACTGTATTGCACATTTTCGTCATAAACACTGATCAAAATAGCATTTTTTTAAACTTAAAAGAAACCAAAGAAACTAAAAAAAAAAAAAAAACAAAACTAACAAAACCCAGAGAGTAAATTATTCATTCCGTGTGAAATACAAGTACCAAAATAGAGCCATGTAATATTTTGATATTATGAAGCAGTTTTGTCTATTTTATCAGACTTCCTGAAGATTTGGTGGGTATATATTTGCGCTGGTACCACTAATTCGACAAAATGACCAATTTGGCACTAAAATTTAGCTAATTTTGCAAAATCTTGAATTTTCTACTACATTCAACTTGTCATTACTAAACCAGAACTAACAGAAAAATTATAACAGCGTAATGTTGTTGTACTTCATAAAGTCCATAACAAAATGTAGATTCATAGAGTTTTATTACCATGTTTAGAAATTCAACCTAGTAGGGGCCAAAAACATCCCCAAGTGCACGTTGTATTTTTTTTTAAAAAAGGAATGTATGACAAAACATATTGTACGCAACATATACTGTACAACACACTAGACCAAGCGTGTTCAGATTTGAATATAAAGTGAACACCATGCCGCGCATATCTATGACATTGTGTAGATTTACTAGTTATGTATTTAAAATAATAGTAATACCATTCAAACACGGCAGTCCATACTAGATTAAAACAACTACGATGCTTGGTAAGAAAATAGGCACGATTAGTAATGTAAATTCAGTTTCGTCCTTGGTTGATGATTTGTATTGGACATGGCCAAGGTTGTCATGACCTCGAAGATAAATCATAATGTGTCAAATATATTGCGATCCAAAATTGTCTGTTCTGTCGGAAGAACTTATTAGCGTAGTATTTAAAAATATGAGGAAAGAACACTATAAGATTTCACCTGGAATGTTGAATGTTGAATTGAGATTCAGATCGCTTGAAATTGGAGATTTGAGGAAATTCTCAACTTTCACGAAAAAAAATATGGATCAACCCTAACAACCCTAAACATGGTTATGGGTTTTCTCTTGCCCCTAACAATCAAGTGTCAGCTTGCATATTTCCTACAAATAAACTTTGTCCATCGAGTAAATAATTTACCATGATATTTTATACAAAAAAGAATTTTAACCTAAACTAATATTTGTGCTGATATACTTTATCAAAAATTGTAAACTATAAGATCTCTTGTGACATTTTAAACACGTTTGCTGAAATCTAAAATGTATTTGTAATTTCAGGTTATCGAGGATATTAAGAAAACCAGCAGTTATCCCGAAAACGGAACGCGGGATGTAAATTATTTATACGTGATTTAAAGACAGAACTCAACAAAGTTGACCTTATACATGTACTTGGTGATAATAAATAAAACTTTTTTTAAATGATGTCGTCATCTTCTACTCAACGCTGCAGTGTTTTTCATGGTTTAAAAAAAAAATCAAAATACACCTTAACTAAATTTTTTGACACAAGATATAAAATACTTTCGTATTTCGTTGTTCTACTGAATAACAAAATCCAGCCAAAAATCAGCACCCTTCGTACAAAAGTATAACCACAGTTTCTTCAAATTTTAGACACTCAAAGAAGACTTACTACTAGCAAACACTAAAACATAGTTTAGGTTTGAAAAAAAAGAACATCTTACACCAAGAGACTTTAAATCATATTTATCATTTACAAAATGACAGGCATCAAACATTTACAATACACATTCAGATACTTATATCTTGACCATAAGACAAACCATTGTCAACTTTTTTTTTATCTGTGGTAACATCTCATCAGCCCTGCGTATGGAATGTTCATATCACAACTCGTAGGTTATGCCAGAGCTTGCCGTTGCTATGCAGACTTTTAGTATCGTGCCAGTCTTCTTACACTTAGACTTCTGGAGTATGATTATGTCGCTACATGATTGAAGTCATCACTACAGAAGTTTTATGGTCGTCATCATGAGCTCGTGTATCGTTATGGTGTATCCATCTGCACCACGAGAACGGATTTGTTCACTGTGTCATAGCTTCCATTTCCTCTTTCGTCTGCCCTGGATGTGACATTTTATGATCAACTCGGTGGGTGTTTCTAGAAAAGCGGAGGACGCTTACCCTACCGGTGCACCTAGTCTATACCCCAGTTTTTTTTGTGGAGTCCACCTTGCTCTTTTACTATCTTTGTATGTGTTATTTCTGTTTTTTTCTTGTTCTTTGTTGTGTATGTTTGTTTTCCGTTCGAATCTTTGTTCCCTTGATTATTCTTAAAACAAATCAAGGAAAGTTTGACGTTACTCTTTGAGTAAAAAAAAATCGTACCGATATAATTAACTAGGTAGTGCTATCTACATTGATTACTCGTATTTATTTCATCTCATTTTGATTTTTATAGGCAGATAGAAAAAAAACAAACAAACCCAGTGTGTGTGTTTTTTTTTAAAAAACTTTTCATAATAATCAGTAGCAATAGTAACATATTGGAAAAATATCACATAGATTTTTCAAAACCCAGCGCAAACACTTTGTTTTATAAAATATCAGGTACTTCCACAGATAGGAAGTCTGCACGGAGGAGGTGTGAACACTAATAAATAATGATGCCTCTTCCGATTATTTTTTTTTCGTGAACTAAATTCCTAACGATTGTGTGAAATTAGGTAATGCTTATTTTGTTTGTATTATTCTTTCGTTACCACAGTTCTCGTCAACATTTTGTTGCTATATTTTCAGATATAAAATATATCATGTATCACATATGGTCATAAAATCACAAATGAATTCACAATACACGTACAATCAATTAAATGTTGCTTTAGAATATAAACTGACATAGAATAAAAGAGAGACGGGAAAAGTTTTGAGTTTTCTTAGACTATTGAATCGATATTTAAGTTCAGCGTATGACAGAATCGCCGATGTTGTTAATCAAAACCCTGATTTGTGATTATTTGCCTTTCCATGAAGCGACACATGTTAAAGAAATAACAAAAAAAAAAAAAAACAAAAAAACAAAAAACAAAAAACAAAAACAAAACAAAACAAAAAAAAAACAAAAAAACAAAACAAAACAAAAATTCACAAGCATTACTATCAAGTACCTTATTGCATATTTCATGTTAGCAGATTGATATACCCAGCACATCGATGCAATTCATGTATCAATTTTCCTATCGCATATAATTTATGTTACTAGGAAAATGTATACACTTTGCATATATGCTAGAGATAAAATGTGACAAAATCACCATTAATGAATGCTCTTACAAATTATCAAGAAAGACATATATATCTAATGTGTATATATAAAGGTAAACATCTAGGTATTGTTTTACTGTGGGATAATCAAAAGGCACTAAGGTACGTTGTTTATAGTGAGACAGGTAGAGGAAAATATGACAAGAGAAACATCATTTATTGGTGGATATCTCATTTATTGAATTTGAAAAAAGAAAAAGAAAAGCAAAAAAAAAGAAAAAATTAGGAAGAAAAAAGAGAGAAAAAGAAAAAAAATAACAATAGTAAAAAATTGAAAAGTTAACTTCTGTAAGAAATTGATATTTAATTTTTTGTATATGTTAAAATTGAAGGTTTATCGGCACCATATCTACTATTTGAGACATGTTTTACATCCGTTCAGATTTTTATTGTACGTTAGTTTATTAATGTCAATAAAACTTATCTAAAGAGATAAAAAAAAAAAAAACAAAAACGGTATACATGTATGTAGCAAAACGACAAACCAGTTTTTATTCATTTGGGTCTTATTAGTTACGCAACAACTCAGTTTGAATAGATTTGTACGCAAGTAAATAATAAACATTACGATTTTCGTCGCAAAAAACTTACAAAATAAAATAAAATCACTATGAATTCTTTTATTTATAAATGTTTTCTTATCAACTGAATGTTAGCTCACACATCAATAGGATAATTTTTACAATGAAAGTTTTTAGTTAGTGTTGTGTTTATGTAAAATTTACATATAAGTATTCATCATTTGTTGTCAAAGATAAAAAAAACTAAATTATTCCTGTTTCAGCTTTAAGCTACTGATTTGAGATTGATTACGGGAAAACCCGATAAGCAACGGAACAATTGTATTTATGTTTGCATGCAAATACGATGAAGGGGTCCGGGGTTTAAAACCCCCTTTATGCTTGAAGCGTTTCGTGTCATATTCCATGGGTGGAAGAAAGAATACTGAATACATGATTTCTTCTTCAATTTCAAAGGAATTCTTACGAGAAAACATTGCTTTAACATATATCTGCATGCTAAAAGATCACAGTGATTATTTTATTTAACGTATGACCATACAAATAAAATAGATGTATATAAAGAAGAACTTAAATACACTAAAGAATAGAAAAAAAATTATCCACTGGCGGTTTTCATTTCATAGGTTAAGATAGATGGCCATATTCACTATGAGAACAGTTTCGTTTGCTCCTTGTAATAAATATTTAAAAAATGATAAGACCCTATGGATTATTTACTAATAAATTATCAAGGAAAACTATTTTTTAAATACAATCAGTAATTTTAAGAGAACATTATTTTTCTGTGAGAGATAATACATTTTCATTTCTTTCCCTATTAAAATTTAACAATATGGTGAATAAATGCAAATCATACATCAAGTACAACAAAGATCAATTAAGATGCACCCTACCGGTGCACCTGGTCCATGCTCCCAGTTTTTAGTGGAGTCCGAGTTGCTCATTTACTTTTGTTACTTTGTATGTATGATTTTAGTTACTTTATGTTCTTTGTTGTGTATGTCTGTTTTCCCTGTCTGGTCTTTGTCCCTGGATTACATTCTTTTGATTACCGCTATAACCTTGGTTCCCTTGATTACTCTTTCAACAACCAAACACTATGTCACAAGAAAGAAAGCGACTTATTTTGTATCTCTGGGGTGTATTTATATGTTGTCACATAACTGTCCATTACAATGATCATTATATTTTATCGAGATTACAATAAACATGCCCGTATCCTACAATTTGATATTTGTAAATGTCTTTGTAGGACACTTTAATGACGTGTTTCTATTATGGTATACTATTATTAGATTACTTATTGGTCGCAAATCTGATGACCACTTAGTGTAAACATTTGACTTACGTAATTCTATCATATTCAAGTAATTTTATTTGCTGCCTTATTGGTTTATTTTCTTTCAAATGCGATGTAAAAGCTCTATATGTTATATTCATAAAAATGAAAATGAAAAAAAAAATAAACCAATTAATGCCACAAATAAAAAAACCAACTTTTTTCTTAATATACAAATGGTAATTTCTTAAATGAATTTTAATTTTCCCATATAAATACTTTAAAACCTAAAAGACCTTTTAATTTTAGGACAGTACTAGGAGATACAATGGCTACCTGTCAATTAGTTTGCCTTGTGCTTGTTTTTTGTGTCATGATGATTAGAGCACAGTTTTACCCAGGTAAGAATAGTAACTATTCACAGTGAATGTTTGAATCAATTTGTTCGCTATGTCATGGTTTTTCTTTCCTCTTTCGTCTTCTCTGGACTAAACATTTTATGAGCAATTCGGCGGGTGTTGCTAGAAAAGCAGAGGACGCTTACCCTACCGGCGCATCTGGACTATATTGTCAGGCTTAAGTGGGGACCATGTTGCTCATTTACTTTTCCCTCCTGGTACGTATTCATTTGGTTATGTCAGATTCTCTGTTGTGTTTATCTACCATGTCTTGAATTATACTACTTCTGCTAAATCATGTTTATTTTATAATTTTTAGATATTTTTTTCAGATATTCTGACCGAATGTATAGCGAATTCACTTCTTAAATATGTTATTTCCAAAAAAGCTGTTCGAAATCTACCATACATTCTGAGAATTTCATATATTTGGCATAATATCCAGAAGTATGGACAGAGTCATAGTTTTAACCAATTTGACCTTTTTACCCACCAAACACAACATAACAAAACGGTGATAATAAGTTTTTCATCCAAGAAAAAAAAAAAAACACCACTTTTTTATTTTCAGATCATCGATCACAAAAAAAGATTATGGATGAAGGATTTGAATTCTTTAGAGAATCCCCATCATTCTGGTTAAATTCTCTTTCTACATACTCACCAAGAGGGTATTTGAACTCACGACGAGGTCTTGCAAATGTCCCAGCAAACAATTATTACGAACTTCCCATGAGTACTAATGAACCAAGCCCTTATTCAGAAGCTCCACACAATGTGGGTGACGCACCAGCTGGAGGATACAACTCAAACAGTGGTAAGTAATGACATAAGATTTAACAGATATGAAACGTTGAACAGATTATGAATTTGGCTAAGATTATAAAGATATCAACAATGTTCAATATTGCGTAAAAAGATCTGCATTCAAAGTATATGTACTAATGTATTATGTATATGCTAAATAACAACTGCCGAGGTTGTTTGTTTGTTTGTTGGTCTGATTGCCGATCGAGTTATACTATAGACCTAAAAATTGAAAGTATGTGCTTCATCGCAACTAGTTGTCTTGAAACTAGCATATTGTGTTTGAGTAGAATAACATGCCTATCTACGAACGATTGATACAGCCAGAAAGCACATTAAAATCCGATTCAGCTTGTCGAACTTGTGCCAAGCATGGTCTGTTCGTTAAATCTCATATAAAAAGGTATTTTCGCAGTAGACGTTCAACAACCACAACCAATCAATCAATTATTAGAATAACTTTCTTGTATTTCTTAATTAGGTGGGGGAAGCATATTTCAGTCAAGAGGATTCATAGATGAAGGACTGGAACATGTACGAGAGTTTGGAACATTTGGTAACTGGCAATCACTCATGAACAACCCATCTTTATTATTAGGTAAGCATTTTAAAGTAGTCTTTAAAGCTTAAATGTACGAGAGTTTGGAACATTTGGTAACTGGCAATCCCTCATGAACAACTCATCTTTATTATTAGGTAAGCATTTTAAAGTAGCCTTTAAAGCTTAAATGTACGAGAGTTTGGAACATTTGGTAACTGGCAATCCCTCATGAACAACCCATCTTTATTATTAGGTAAACATTTTAAAGTAGCCTTTAAAGCTAAAATGATTTTTTTTGGTTTTCAAAATATTTCGTTAAACAATCGACATCATTGTTTTATTAAATAGAAGTACAAATATTTGATGTGTGAAAAAAAACACGAATAATTTGACATTTATACTAACACAAGAAGTTGTGGAAGGCAGCTATCATATTAGAACATTACACTTTATGAAAAATGTTATAGGTGTTATTAACATACTTTTCCTTGTTTTTTTTTAGGTTCAATGTTCCTTTAGATTAATACAGAAACATTTTACAACGTCGAAGAAGGAACAAATCTATATAACGAGAAAAAAAGAGATAAAACTTCTTGAACATTATATTTCAAGTTTATTTCATTTTATAAATGGAAACTTATTTGTTCAAAGTAAATAAAATTTAACACATTCGACCTCAAGAACTGTTATGGTTGTTTTGGTCAGTGCATCGATAATCGATTCAAATTTTATGTCATTTACGCCATTAGGTTAACATACAGTGCGTAATTCCATGCAATTATGGACTACCAATCTTTTCTGCAAGAGAATAAATCAATCTAATAAAAATTAGGCCTTTCAATTGTTCCATCCAGTTACTAGACTGTAGGACATAATCCCATTCTACTTCAGATGATCATTAAAGAATCCCCACGTTGTTCCTTTTAAATAATGCTTTTCAAAATCATGAAAGACAAAATCTGATTGACTGATAAGAAAGATCATTAGAACAGAAAGTAGAATGGAGTGTCGTTAGATCCTACATGCAGTGACTGAATGAAACAATGGATAGGCCTTATTTCAATTAGATTGGAGAGTGAATATACCTGATTTGATTAGACAAATAACGATAACATTGATATTCTTGTTTCTATTTTACTAATATCTTATCGTATGAATTAACTTCATCAATTATCAATCAATAAATTAACCCCTATGTGCCGAGTAATGGGAGACATCCTTGGAATTTCACCTTTATCAGTATTATTTGCCCAATCTTGTGGTCAAGGTTCGATCCTGTCATTTTTGTAATAAAATGTCAATTTAATCATTTTGTTTTTCTTATTACTGCCTTGTCATGGTTATAAAAACAACTGGGAAAATAAACTTTATGTAACCTTTACAATAATTCCAGAAGACACACATTTAAACTATACCCTAATTGAGGTTCTTGTAGAAACTACACAAACTTTGTGTTTCGTCCTTAAACTCCTACAAATAAGTTTTAAAATAGGAAAATGTTTCGCACAGATAAATACAAGTAAATACATATTTCCCCAGAAACTGGCCACATTATTTGTTTTTTTACTATAACGTCATTACCCGAAATTCTACGGCACTATGTTGATCCGGTCAAGCATGCTACGCTTCTTACACGTTGATAACATATTTATTTCCTTCGATATAGTTTCTGTTTTGTATACCAGACATTGTATGAGCATTCGTATGATGTTTCTAAAAAGGCAATTTGCCAAGTGAATGCTCTATTTTATTATAATATATGTTTCGTGTTTTTGTTGATCGTTTCCGTTCCAGTGTGCTTTATAGCTTGTTACCCGGAATATGAATATTTATATTTTTCATCTCTATCCTTAGTTACTTCTGATTGTACTTCCATACTTCTAAATTTCAAAGATGTTCGCATTAGCTTTATATTTAGAAATATTTTAAAGACATTTTTAAAGAGGCTTTCGCAAACACATCTAACCCTTTTGTGAACAGACTTGCCTGTAACAATCGTATTATGTGAAAGTGTGAACAAATGAAAAACAAATGTTAATCAGGAACTCCCGGTAGGAAAATTTGGAGTCTGTTTCAGACTCATCTTATAATACACGCGAGCGAAATCGAAAGATAATTTAAATATTTTTTTTTCATGATGAACACCAATATAAATCAAAAACAAACAAAGCAAAACATAAAAAAATATCGTTATTTCGTTTTTTCCTTGTACAATTCTAATCAAATCATAGTCAAGCGGACCAGGAAAAGCATTTTATAAGTTTTATCTTTTAAAAAAGTTTAAAATGAAACGAAACAAGGACTATGCTAGCTAGATGTTGTGAGCAGAATGAAATCTTTAATGTTCGAATTTTGATTCCATCTGTCAAATACACAATCAGACATCAAAGAGTGACTTTATTATAGGATTGAACAGCTATTTTCGGTCGTTCATATATGTATGAACGGATCTCGGAGCTCCCAAACTCAATGAACGGCGGAAGGCCGTTCATGTAATGTTTGGGAGAGGAGAGATCCGTTCATACATGCATGAACGACCGAAAATAGCTGTTCAATCCTTATAATTCTATCCGAGAGTCAAAGTTACCCTCTGATAGCCTCAGTCGGTTATATTTGCATACTGTGTATATGTTTACGCTTCGATACACACACATTCCTTTGCACATGTATGGGAGCGCGGACGAATATTTACAAATAATCGGCTGCACAACAATAATGAAGGCGGTATGGACGAAGTGATAGTTGGCATTGGAAATACGAGATGAAAACAATTCAACAGGAATAAAATTATTAAGGAATTACAACAAGGAAGAGGAAAAATTACAATAAGGTGTTTTAAAGGGTTCAGTCAAGACTCAGTTATAAGGTCTCACTAACCACTTATAACGTTTCCATTACTTTATATGTTAAAAAAGTAATTTTCAAAGTTTCACTGTGAATTCCCAGGACAAATGACATCTTAAAGTTGCATACCGTTGCAAAGCTTGGAAAATAAGGCTTCCAAATTCATTATGCTAATGGTACGATGATTGTAGAAATTCTTCACAAAATTTACTTGAATAAATAATACTGAAAATCCACATGTTTACCTGTTCTGCTAACTGACAGCATGGAGGCAAATTACTCACATATGTAAACAATATTCATACACTTTTGTAGTTAATTACATATATGATTTTAAAGTACACATTCTCAGCTTTATTTTGACTACTTTTAATCATAATACACACAAATAATGCACTTATAATGCATATGTCTAGGTTCAGTGTGTTTTTGCTACTACATAGGGGGTGGCCATTTGACTCGGAAGTGGTTAGTGAGACCTAAGTTTCTTTCTCCGAGCTGAACAATTACTCTCTGTAAACAAACTTGACCGATAAAATCAATGTGCATGTAATAAACTATTCTTACGGCCACACTCTTTCGAACTACACAGCCGCCATATTGGTTTCAAGTTGACTGGCGTTCATGCATGCATGAACGATGTGGCGAAGTTCATGCATGTAGGAACTTTCTGGCAACGACGTTCTCGACCAATCTAATACGGCTATAAGCATGAAGAATCTCATGATTAAAATTATTTGCCAATGTTACAAACATGTTCTAGACAGTACATATTACATTATAATGTTTACAGCGGTATATGAGAATATTTTATAGGCAACTAAATTTTACTTTGTGGTAACACTGTTTTCTTTGTGACTTTTGAATTATTTTCTGATAGATGCGATAATGACCTCATGATAATAGTCAAATGCAACAAATTATCACATGATCTACATTAGAAATAAAAAGATAAACAAGCTACCAATAGACATCCATCTAGTCTCCAAACAATATTGATAACTTTGTACGTTGCATTTAATGGATAAAAATCGTTTAACGTTAATGTTAACGTTCGCCCGCTTTTTGAATATGGCTGTGATGTTTTGGATAATCGTGGAACACTGAGTTCCTATAAACTTTAGAAAATACAGCTTGATGAGTCTATAATTGTTACTGGGTTACCGATATTCACAAAAGCAGAATACTTGTACTACGAAAAAGGCTGGGATCAATTCCTTGAAGGAAGATACCTCAGAAAACTTCGTTTTATTATTTCAATATTTTAAACTGAAATGTACCGGGCTATCTCATTGTTCTTGAACCCCCTGTTATTCAAAGTTTAACTTTATATACCTTTCAAAACGGCAAGGATTAATATTGTCATTCTATAGGCTATTTAACATCCGAATCTTGCATCCCCTCTGTAATTAAAACCTTGAACATACTAGACCCATCCTTCCGCGAACAAGACTCTCTTTCAAAATTCAAAGAAGCACTTAAAGATAAATCCTCAAAATCCGCCTTTTATTATTCATATGGTCCATGAAAACCTTAACATAACTCTCTCACAACTCCATTGTTCGGCTTCATTTTTAAATGGGAATCTTGACAAAACTAACATAGTTTCTAGTCCAGTGTGGTGCTCAAAACGAGGATGTAAATACTAGTTACGTCTTTTAACAATGACATTCGAAACGGCTATGTTCATAAAATAATTTGGCTACCCTTGGAATAGGAAGTTATATTATCTTACATGGGCATCAGGATCATTCACACGAAAAGTATCAACCATAGAAGAAATTTATACACTTATCAAGAAATCGAAACGTTTAAAATATATAGTTGGAGTTGTTGGGTCCATAAGTAAAGTATATATATTATAATATTTGTATTAGTTTTTTTTTCTGTTTCATTTAATTGCTTTTAAATTGTTTTTCCCTTCGTGCCATTACTGTATATACTTGTAGTATGCTCTGTATGATATTGTAAAAAAATGGTATTTCATTTAAGAAGACTTCACAAGTTTGACTAACTTGTGTCCATCCCATTACTCTAAGTTAAAGCACAACTCGAACATAGGTCGGATGCATAAGTTTATAATTCACCAAGTTTTATGTCAGCTGAGTTCTCTGATTATAAATCTGAAGCTCCGGCAGACAATTAAAAATTGACGATTGCGATATTGTGATTTGGTTTATTTATGAAAGCTTATTTATGTATAATTAACAATTTTATCGTGGGAAATATGATGAGTTTAGCATGCCCATCTACTTAATGACTTTAGGTCTTCTACAAGATATGTCACATTTAAATTGACTATTGTCATGTTACATGAAAGTTGCATTGTAACACTTGTACAAATCATCAATTTATTTGAAAAGTATATTATTTTTACAGGGAAATCATTTATTCGACAACACATTATGAATAAAAGAAATGTGTTCTCACATTGTCACAATTTATTAGACAATCGGTTGGATCCTATGCAAGGACCACACAATGGCCACAATGTATCCAGTTATTTTATTATGTTTTAGTTTGTTGGCTGCCAATGGACAGTTTCAGAGTATGCTTCAAAGTAAGTTTCCTTTCATTTATATCCAAGCAAATAATTTACCGCGGTTTTAACAGAAATCTTCATGTTGAAGTATAACAAGTCAGTTTAACAGAGTATTTTACAAATGTAGAAAGTACATTGTTAACATCGTGTACAGTAATAACTAGAGTGTAATAAAGGGTATGCCTGAAGTCATTTTCAAGATTCGATTACATACCAATTCATGCATGCAATTCCGATTTGAAAACCAATCGTAAAATTCGAAAATGGATACATCGAATTTGAAGTTTACAATAAACAGATAAGTGAATTAAAAAAAATCCCTGAAGTATAGAAACATTCAAGATGATACAAACGCTTTCTCTTCACTTTCCCCTGCTGTTTAAAAATAATGCAAAAAGACAATTTATCATCACTAAAAAGATTCATCCTGCATGTACCGGCTAAAACATTAAGGTTGTTGCGAGAGAATGCGATATATATAGTATGGCAAGAGCTGTACTTGAACCACTTGCTTTAGTGCCATCGAACATTTTAAACTGGAAATTCATTCCTTCTTCTTTTCTAATACTGTCATATTCATGTTGAAAAAAAACGAAATCAAACAAATAAATAAATAAACAATATAAATAATATAGAAAATAAATGCTATGCATTTCATCTTTTTATCTCTTATCTCTTTGATGAAAAACTCAGTTTTGTATGATACCGAACCTCTGCCATTCGTAATTACGAATTATATCAATTTAACGATGTTACTGTAAAGATTACACAACAGTTTTTTTTTTGTTTTCTAGATCAGGTTAATGTTATTAACCAGAATTTGGGAGTACAGGCATTCCAATTAGATCATTTCATCACCTACCTCCTATTTAGAGATCTCATGCATGGAAACGACGATGGAGGGTTGATGTATAGTAATTTCCTTTGGGATGTGTTTTTAGAATAATGCTGTAACATATATATGAACTACCAGTATTTTAACCAACAAATATTCTCATTGTCTGAACATTAATTAAAAACCACTTACAATCCAGTTTGCAGCAGCATTGTTCAAATTCATAAAAAAAAATGTGAAAAATAAACAAATGTATGTGAAGTATTCATTTAGTTAATTCAAAAATACAAAAAAGAATCCTTAATTAAAAGCTATACTAGACAAATTTAAACGATAAGACAGGTAAAACAATTTAAGATTCTTTATCCAGTGGGATGTTTCTATTGCATGCTGACGCCAAGAAGACATTTAAAAAAAAAACAAAACAAAAAAAAAAAAAAACAAAAAACAAAAAACAAAAAACAAACACAAAAACAAACCAAAAAAAAAAAAAAAACAAACAAACAAACAAAAAAAACAAAAAAAAAAACACTTGATTGAGACAAAAACTCTAAATGCTTGAGGGGCCACTATACTTCAATAACAGAACGAAGAATTAACAATGGGAATATTTAAGTCGTGTGCGTTTCACAGAGTGTATCTGGTGTGTGTTTTAGATGGCCATAAGAACAGATTTGTTAACAGTATCGTAGTTTTTCTTTTACTTTAAGCCGGATTCAGTGTTATATTAGCAACACGGCGGGATAAAAAAAAAAAAAAAAAAAAAACAGCTTGAGTAGTCAGATTTCGTACTTTTCATTATCTCCGTCCTTAATTTGCATTTCTTGTTGAAGGATGATAGCAGCTCTCTTTGCCAAAGTAAGTAGAATAACTGGAAACAAGAAAAGTCCCTCTGTATGTTGTAGTGAAAACATCGTATACCTGTTGGAACGTGAAACATAATATACCTTATTTTGAATAGAAAAAAATGCCCTATTGTTTAGAATAATTTTTTCAAGCAAAGTCTTTAAGTTTTAACAAAGTTGACATTGAATTATGGAGCAATATATATTTTATACTCTAAATTGGAAGAGCATACATCTCGACCAGACTCCGAATGACGAAGATATAAATATTAATAATCATGACAAAAATTTGTAATCGACGGTTGTTCATTTTGATACGTCATAAAAATTAATAAAAGCCACGACAAAATTAGTTCACAAAAAAAAGAATGATGACATTGAGTTATTACAGAAGAATCACCATTTATCATGCATATATATAAAAAGAACCTAAATTAGTGCTTATATGGTAATTGCCGACACACATATATATATATAAGTGAATAAGTCATTTTGAACCGACCACAAGCGTGAAGCAAAAATGGCTGGAAGATATGTATTTTTGATTCTAGTTTTGTGTTCAATTAATTTTTTTGCCGTAGATGGTGGAGTATGTTATGCGTGTTCAGGTTACCGTAAGTACTTGCTAACAGTGTGTCAGAATAAAAGAAATTGATAATCGACGGTTTAAAACTATTGGCATCTATGATGCTAGATTTATTCGCTTGGCTATTCTATTATAAGTTCACTTTATGTTATGACAAAATGACCACCATAATAACTTTGATTCATGCAGCATGCACAGCCATTCTACATTTTTTATTGCGAGATAAGGCAAAATGTAATGTGAAAACCAGCATAAATCAAGAATGTCCCTTTCTAATGTTCTCTTATGGAAATATAAAATGGAAATTTAATATTAACTTCGCATTTTTAAAGGTGAAAACGCTTCAATATTTATCATAAACTATATATAGATACACGAACTGTCACGTTTATGTCACTGTTATATCCTTTTATATTTTCTAAAAAATTCTTATTTCAGGAGGAAGGTCCTTCCCGCCGCGGCCATCTTTTGACGACCTTAATAGTATTTTGCCGAAAAAATCACCTGACAGCAATGGTGACAGCAAATAGAGTATACTCAACGTATTAATTGACTAGTACTTAAAAAGTATAGAAAGATATATTGTGCTTACATAAAAATTCAAGTGATGATGCTATTAATGCTAACATTATTATTCAACCTATCATAGTCTTGAAATCTGATTAATATATTCTCTACTCGTACATGTAGTAGTTTTTTTCGCCAATGTGTTAATTCTTGTTATACATACCAAATATCGAGTGATTTTGATAGGGTGCTAATTTTGGTGTTTATGTGATTTGAAAATGCCAAACTAATTCCGAAATTCACTTAGTGCATGTATTGATAAGGATCCGATTGATTATTAAAAAATTTTCATCTTTGTAGAATAATCTCTTTAGATGTAACATCTAGCAATAAT
Source organism: Perna viridis (assembly GCA_037379345.1). Lineage (NCBI taxonomy): Eukaryota > Metazoa > Mollusca > Bivalvia > Mytilida > Mytilidae > Perna > Perna viridis. The sequence goes on along the minus strand of CM074512.1, from coordinate 43,214,269 downwards.
CGCCAGGATAATAAACAGAAATTTGTTTTAATGATTACGGAAACCGGTTGCAAGTCAGTTGATACAATGATACCTATCTTCACTCTGAATATTCGAAGTGTGTTTCGAGCCCTGGTATACCGAACATCTACGTTTAAAAACCAATTTTAAAATCAGAAAGGGGTTCGGTTAATGATGTTCACTGGTCATGTTCAACCATTTTTGTAAGATTGCCGGACTTCTCTGGTTTTATCCATTTAATAGCATTAATATTTTTTCCCTGTACCTTCCACTTTTCCTTTCAAAATTTCATTAAACAAACCTGAAAATGTTATTTCGGAAGTATTTTTTTTTATGAAATCGTTTTAATTACCACCGTGTTTTAACAGAAACTATGGGAAATCTAGAGAAATCCCTTTTCCCTCCAAAATTTCAAATGCTTACATCTCACTTACACGTCTATTTCTTCTTCTTACATTAATATAGCATGAAAGGTCTTAAAAGATTTCATAACCCCTTTGAAATCCTTGTTATTCATGAATCGGTTTGCTGTATATGAATTAACAAACACGAACAAGGGAAAATAAAACAACTTAAAACAAAACATGAAATAACTAAACAAATGTTGCCTTGTGTTAAATTCTAACTTTTGCCGTTCATTAAAGAAACAATTGTTCCGTGTTATCGGTATTACTTTTTATTGATGGGTCACTTCTAAAAATTCCATTTCATTTTGTTTAAAAAGCTCATACTAGGCAGACAGAAAAGGAAGTTTCCTCTCGATTACGGTACATAATTTAAGTGCATACGTCACCTTTGTCCTAAAAATCAGTAGCAATGATAACGTACAAAAATGTTTCTGAATATTAGGTACAAGTGTGGGGTAAAATATTCTATCATCTGCCATTAGTAGATTTATTCGTAAAAATACAGTTTTCAAAATACTGTCTCAGATATATTCGAACCCTAGTTGCATCCTTACGTAAACACTAAATCATTTTTAGTTTTACACTACATCGAACCTTGCCTATTTAAAAATTTGACGCTACTACTCCAAATTCAGTCCTCTGGAATTGAAGTGATCGATTATTTCTAATGCGGGTAGCTTTGCTCCTTATGGTTAGATCCTTTTATTGGGTATCACACACAGGTCATTTTAAGCAATTGTTGTGGATTTTTATAGATCTATTTTCGCTATATAGGTGACAAAAAGGGTGAAATTTGAAAAAAAAAAAAAAAAAATATTAAGAACGATCTACTAAATTGTAAAAAAAGTGCAGATGTCATTTCCTTAATAAAATAAATATCATTCTATATTTAAACTGACACTTTAGTTTCCATTCCATTTAAGTTGTAGATTTGTTTACTTATTGGCAAAAACCCAAACAAACAAACAAAACGAGAACAAAAACCAACCAAACGAAACTAACCAAAAGAAACAAACTAAGAAGCAAGAACAAAATCAAAGAAAATAAGAAAAAAAACTGAAAAATAACAAAAACGAAGAAACGAATCCTAGCAGGAAGAACAAAAATAATTTTCATAACAATTTAGCAGTCTAAATTTGATACAGAAAAGTCATACTTATATAATTATTTGTATTAATGCCTTACCGCTATTTAGTATTTCCGAAACATAAGAAGTTTAAACATACATGTATACTTTATACTTTACTTGAACTAAAAGGCATGTTCAGTAAATAAAATAGTTGATTGAAATAATTATAAATTTACAACTCTTTGAATTATATTTCTTTTGACAACCTTTAATAGTTTTTATGACAATTACAACAATTATACCAACTAAAACTATCATGAAATACTGATGCATTAATGGTTATCTTACTATAAAAATGTATCAGATAAAAGTTATTACATAATGCTAAATTCATTGGTTCTTTATACGCAAATTTTGTGATACAGATAAAAGTGACTAAGATGGGGAGATGGATGTTTCTTTTACTATCTTTGTATATTACGTGTGAACTTGGTACAAATGAGGTGATTGCAGGAAGCATATGCTTTCAGTGTCTCGGTCAAGGTATGTTGTTGTCACTTTGACACTTTGACTTTCACCATATCTATTCTCTTTATATGTTATAATCACTACAAATACATAGAATGTTTTTGAAGGGCGAAAAATGGTAGCTACAAAACTAAATGCAGGGACGAATTAGTATATGTTGGAACGGTTATCATTTGCTCATGTTTATCAAACTTATGTATAAAATTAAACAAAATTATTCAACAAAAGATGCGTTCCAACCCCGGAGCCATCTTGATCCGCCATTGAAATAGATTCAAAACTGTAAAACTTTTTTCGCTGTTTTAGCACTACGAGTTTTTTTTATGAAACTGATCCTAAATGATTCAGTATTTTGTTTTACTTCACTAAATAAACTACTAAACTATGACTTAAAGCGCCGTTCATCGATTCTACCACTAAATTAAATTCTTTTAAATATGAAAGCCGTATATTTTATATTGTCTTATTAATTTCAGCTAAAGCTATGGAAAGGACAACTAAATCTAATCCAGGGAGATTAACAATTTATCAGTTAAAAAGCTTGTATAATTATCAAGAAAAAGACATTGACGAGTGACATACCCTGTTTAGTGCTTTCGTGCGTAATACTTTTTAAATCGCCTTCTAATGACATTGTATAATATTTTGGTTTTTGTTTTGTTTGATGTTTGATATTTAAATTTTGTGTTATTTTTAAATCATTTAACCGATCAACAGAATAAACTGTTTTGACACTGAAATCATTTTTCCTGGCCAAATAAATCAGTAGTCAGAAACGCATGTTGTGATTACTCTGAACCAATATAATGTCGATATAGAGGTAATTTGATAATTTTTACATTTGAAATAAAAGAACGATATACATATCTCCCATATGATGAGAGATCTATTCAATCTTCTTTCTTAAAAAAAACCCGATTATTATAGAACAACTAGGCGGTAGGTATTTCTTTGATAAAATTTGAGAAAAGTGTGTACCTGGAACATGCACTCAGGTTTTTTCCTGCTTATTAAGCTTGTTGCTTTGTAGGTTTCAGGTTGTAAAAATGACCTGGAAATTTGGTATGATATGTGGCAAACGAATTCGATCTGTTATATATATATATATTCTTTTCCTACTTTTATTACCCTTTATTATTCAAATAACAATAGAGCGGGCTTTTTCCAAAGAGCAGCTACACGTTCTTGAAAAGTCCAGAATTTTACTGGGACTCTTGCTGCTTGTTTTTATTGGTCTTCAATGCCTTTGCGCTTTATGTGACCTGTTTTCGTCTGTAGTCCTTCTTGATATATCCGGATATGTTTATTCCTAAGATTACCCTTTGTTTGAAACTTCGATATTCCTACTTCATAATATTCGGACGATTATTGGTCCTTTTTATTGAAATAGATGGTAGTTAAATTGTAAAACGGAGAGTCTAACGATAAATCATAAGATAGTGGTTTGAGTAACTACTTTTTATACAGAAATTTGTCGTAGCGACGATAAAGCAATGCATACGTTTGGTGATTTGAAATAGATGATTAAAATAAATGAAATGAGCTGGTTATTTGTCGCCAAAAAAAAATAAATAAAAAATAAATAAAAAATAAAAAATAAAAAATAAAAAAAAATAAAAAAGAGTGGGTATCAATTATAACAGGATAATTAATTAGAAATAATGAACAACCAAAATATGATACGAAGAACGCCTAGAATCCTGCAGCGTTCTTAGCATGGGTGATTATAGTTTGGTTATTCACGATAACCAATTGATTGTCCAATTTATAATATAGATTTTGCGATTGGCGGATTGATATCAAAGTTGTGAAGTTTTGGCGGGAGAAAGTGCGAGAGTGAAATTACTGAATTTATTTCACAGTGTGAATTATCGAAGTTAATTACGCTGGGATCATTCGATAAAACACTGCTACTTTTATATTATATACAATCTTCTCTGTTTGATATGTGTGTCTTCTTTAAAATATACATCTTTTTGTATGTTTGAATAATATTGATGTCGACATTGAATTGGAAAAAAGTAGACATACTAATCAATCATCATTCATGCAAAGTTACATAAGTAATTGGAGCTTTTCAGGTAGGTAATTGCTTTAGGATTTTCTCGCGAAAAGTTCCATTTGACTCAAAACAATGAATAGCATATTTTGTATTTTGTGTTTAGCGTTATGCTTTGCTGGTGTTTCAATGGTATTTTGAGGTGGATGTTATTCTTGACCTAGTGCACGTGAGTTCCTATATATACAATCAGTGCACGTGAGTACCTATATATACAATCAGAAATTGTAAAAAAAATTAACGAAACAAATCAATAAAAACGAAATTTGATTTAAAAAAAATGCCTAAGTCTTTCATCAGTGTAAACTAAAGCTTTGGTTTTTATCGATTTTGATAGGTCAAGATGTCATGACATGTCAGTACGCTTAAAATAGTTTTTTGTTCATGTCGTGGTTGAGTTTGCGTTAATTTTTCATGATACTGTTGAAGTGGCAAGCCACTTAACATATATTAAAAGGAATTTGGAATTTGGAATTCATCTATTAAATTTGTGAAAGATAACCCGTTTTTTGTGGACAATCTTAAAATGACACTGTCTTAACGTCTTGAAATCAAACGGATTTATATAATAAAAAATATTTTGAACACAGAGCCTGCCTAAGGGACGGGAATAGACACGCAACAACACCCCTCCTTACAGCTTTTACCTTATCCTGTACCATCTTTGCCATCTTTACCTTCTTCATTACCTTATACAGACGAAGAGGAAGAACAAGACAATTAGACTTTTGTATGACTACTTAAGGAGGTAGACCTAGGGTAAGGGATATAACTCATGAGGTCAGTGATACATTTGTATCATATTCAATTTCACCATAGCTTGTCAAGCTTTTATTTGAAACCGAATGAAATATGTCAAGGTTACTTTGATGCTTACATGATATTGATGTAAAATGCTGAATACAAACGTTCCAATGCTTTTTATTAGTTGTGTCCTATACCCTAGGTCTACCTCCTTAATACACTTTGTTGTTATTTTGCAGTTTTGTTGTCAGCAAAGAATTTTGAGAAGTCAGCTTTGTTGACAACAAAACTGCAAAATAAAGATTGAAATATTGTGGTACAACCAAGTCATATCATTCACGATAATAATCATCAAATATATCTGAACTAACACTATTAAAAAAATAAATCCTCGTATTGTGAAAGATACAATTTTTCATGGATTAGGTAAGATACACAAGTTCGTGGATTCTTGAATTCGTTTTTTTAGGGTTCAATTTACACACCAATGCGAATCTTCTTTTCGTTGGGAACCATATTCCGCCGTCTGTCTCACGAAAACCACAAAAATTGGTACTCCATGAACAATAGTGCTTTCACAGTATTTATCTGAATCCGGTTTACACCATGAAAATTCTACAAAACCACGAAATTTTAGGGGACAGGTTTATGCAGTGTAATTAAAATACGATATAAAGTATCTTTTAAAGAGGTTCATGTTTTGAGTTTGCCTTGATCAGGACAAATATGTATACCAACCTATGACTTAATTCACTTGCTCGCTAAAATTATGTTTTATACCTTTAATGACAAGACTATGATAATTTGTAACAGCTTGCATTTTCCGTCACTTAGTTAGAATAACATGATAGATGTTCTTAAAAAGTAGAGAAAGTAAATCATTTCAAAGCAGTTTGCTAGTGAAACTTATTTATAACTCAAAGTACACGCATTTACATATGATAACTGAAAGCAGGTTAAATAGTTAGTGTGGTTTTATCGTTATCATTGTATCTATTCAATTTCATTTGCATATTTATATCTTAAGCATGACTCAACTGTTGTTTTTTCTTTAAATGTATACATGTAATACGCGTGTCTATAAATGCAAGATAAGGTGTCCTTTGATCAACCAATCCTTCCGTCCTCTTTTCCATTCTTCCTTCTTTCCTTCCGAAATTCCGTACTACAGTTATACAGAGAGTACCCATCTTTTACCAGTATCTCCTCGTTCACCACTGAATGGAAGTCAATTATACTTCCACAGGATCTTTGTTGTATACTTCTACTTTTGAGTAAAAGAAAAAAAAAATAAATAAAAAAAAAATATAAAAGAATAAAAAACTAAAGCAAATAAACAAACAAACCCAGCAAAAAAAACTACATAAAAAGCAGACAGTAAATTTTGATTTTGGCACAAAAATAGTAAAAAAAAGTAAATAGAAAATTAAAATATAAAAATAAATAATAATAATAATAAAATGATATGAAAAAAAGCCATAAAAGTGATATAACAGTTTCACCCTAACTACCACTATCTTCATAACAGTTGTCTTATTTTTGATGGATTAATTAATACATGTGTGAAATTTTAAACCAAATTATGCGGAGATAAGCAATAATAATGCGAGTAATAAAATATAATCATAGTAATCATAGTAAGAATTATAATAATTACTTAAAATCAATCAAGTATATCATCTAGACAATTGTTGAGCAAAAACAAATTTCTAAGTATGCAATTAAATTATTGCATATTATGTAATTACTAATGCTCTACGTGTAGATAATTTTAAGGAACTGTTAAAACAGATGTCAACATAAAATAGAAAAAAACACGTAGCAATAAATTCATCTAGAAATTACATAGAATGTAGGTGCATAAATGGGTTAAGTAAGTGCTACACTAGAAAAAAAAGTAAATTAGGTCTGTACCTTCTGCAGATTTATCAAAATGATTTTGATTTTTTGTTCACTTGTAGAGTATTGTAGCAAATTTACTGCAATGAAAGAATTGAAAATGATCTTACGGACAACAAAACAAACTACAGACCCTTTCATGAGAAGTCGATGAGCATACGTGACATATATTTCCGTGAGTAGGGCTTAGGTAGAACAAAACTATTTTCCTCGCGGAAATGATTATTGAGCATACTCTATGCAGTCCCAACGACTACCCCAAAATTTTCAAGAAAGAGTCTATGATATAAGGTGTATCAAAATGAACGGGGCTGCATTATTATCATTGCAATATCCTGTAAGAACATATCTGTCTACCAACAGAGTGTCTATCTTGTATTTAAAAGTTAATATACAGAAAGAGCTTTTCTTAAATGTAGCAAACCTTTCTTAAAAATAAAATAAGTATCGTTTGAAAGAATAAATGTAATTAATTGTGAGCAGAGAATAGAGAATATAATCACTACACTTTCATAGTTATATCTACTTAATTTTAGGCGATTTAAATTCCATATTAACAAGTAACTGGTTGTCAAACTTAAAATGAAACAGAATTAACAACTTTAAAATTGGAAGAACTGCTTATTTGAATAAAACATGAGACGTTAGGAATTACGTAACACACAAAGAATATTAATTAAAACAATTTGTCGGTTGCTGACATTATTTTCGCGGAAAAAGTCGTGTAGAAAATTGCAATATATTATGATTGGAAAATATTGGCTTCTCATTTTAGTGTTGTGTGTTATTGATGTAAAATTTGTAGATGGATATGGTCCATATACGTGTGCTCCATGTTCAGTTGGTAGTGAGTATGATTAAAACAAATTCAGACAAAAGAGGTTTTCGGATAACTAATGGATAATCAAAGTATGGTTAAGAGTGCCGAAGAGAAATCCTTGATTTCACGAATATTCTTTATGTATTTTTGGTAAGAGTGATCATCTTTTGAATATTCACGATTACCAATTGATTATCCTATTTATTATATGGATTTCCTCTATTATTCACTCGGCGGATTGATATTCATGTTTTGGTGTCTTGGCGAGAGAAAGTACCGAATCTATTTCACAGTGTGAATTATCGATTTTTTTACAATGGGAACATTCGGTAAATTACTGCTATCTATGTTATAAATTGAATTACTACTCTTTTGGTCATTTGTATATATCTGGAATCAAGGATATCCTTGTTACATATGTGGCTTAAAATGGCAAGATATATGGGAAACAGAAAGGTGTTGACAGGAAATCTTTATTTCCCTTCTAAGACCACATTAAATCCACAAATTCAAATTCATATTGTCTATTTTGTAATCCATAAATTAACAATTTAAGTAAACGTTTACTTATTTTGAAAATAACCCGTGTTTGGTAAAACATAAAACAAACAACAAACAAAAAAACAAACAAATATCAGCTGTACAAAATTCGTTTGCTTAGACAAATTTCATACTTTTTAGAGAGTGTCTTTAAATCAAGGCCTCCAAAGACCAGAGTTCAACTACTCGGCAGTCGTGGTAGTTTCAGGAGAAAACTATTACCAAGAAAAACAGATAATACCGATGATAGAAAGTAGATACTATTTTGGTATATTAATAAATTACCATAACAAGGTCTAACGTTATAACTAGGTATTTATAGATTTGTCACTAGTATCAGTTCAAAGTTCTGGGCTACTACATAAAAAAGAATTAAGAAAAAGTATGAGTGCAAACGGTTCGAAATACTTCATTTAAACCATACCAGGAGCAACAAATGGACACACACACACACACAAATTCGTATACACAAAAACAATTAAAAGGTCAAATAGAACACCATGAAAACCACTAATACTTGGTTGAACTAGGGTGCTCCGAAAGTTGAACAGTTCCTACTTCTCGCAAGACACTCCCCTTTCTGCTAATATAAGTTCAAGTCCGGTAAGATAGAACGAAAGTCTGATTGATAGAAGCAGTTTGCCAACCAGGTCATGATGACGACCATAGAAATTTTAAAATCACGAAAATAATATCTATGCAACATATCTAATCATAGTTCCCAGAAATTTTCGTCGCTAAGCCTTACCTAGAAAAAGTTAATGATATTTTCCCCGTACTTAATCCAGAGAAAACCAAAGACTTATCATTCGGTTGAGAAAATATCATGACTAAGCACAAAATGACTTTACTCATTGTTTTTTTTTATTATGGAGATATTTATATAATCTACAAACATGACAAAAATACCTAGTTGGTAGTAGTTCATTCCATCTAGTTGTGATTTCTGTCTGTAATGAATGCAAGTAAATGCTGAGCCGGAACTTGATCGAATATGAACAATATATTCGCAGCTTTCATGCGACTTGCTAAACAGGCTTCCAGCAGAACATGTAAACAAATAACGACCAGTTTTAGTTATGTCGATTGCCTTACAAACGGAAGACGACGACGTCTTCCTAGATATGAATTGTCAATAGGTCTGAAAGAGTAATCAAGAGAACCAAGATTCTAGCGGAATCAAAAGAATGTAATCCAGGGACAAAGACCAGACATGGAAAACAGTCAAACACAAACAACACAAAGTAACTAAAGTAATACACACAAAGTAACAAAGCAAATGAGCAACTCGTTCTCCACTAAAAACTGGGAGCATGGACCAGATGCACCGGTGTTGGAAATTATGGCGTAGTGGTGTTATGTGTTTATCAATATATGGTTAGTATTTCAAGTTAGCTTGAAAGTAAAAATGTTTTAACTTATCCACTGAAATGTACGTTACTCCAAACCACGTTATTTTACCCAATCTTTGAAAAACAGTTAAAGAAAAAAGAAAAAAAACTTATAAAAATCCTGATCAAACACATGCACAGAAACTAATATTTTTTAGAAAATAGATGAAGAGACAATGCTCAATGAATGTAAAACAAATATCGCACGTATAACATATAATAATTAAGGGAAGTTTGTTGCTGACTAATTTTAATGTGAGTTAGACTTTAAAATACAGTGAAATATAATGTAATATTAAAATATTGGATTTGGATACTATGTATGGATTTAGTTGAAATTAACTCTTTGTTGATTATGGACTAAGTGATTGCGGAGGTTACGCCGTAAATTCACGTTAGTAAATATTTAACCAAACAGATAATTGAAATTATCAACCTTCCAGTAGACAGATTAAACTAGAAAAAAACTGTAAGCACTGCTCTAAAATAAGAGACGGGGCACAAAAGGAGTAAAAGAAAAGAGATGGATCCCCGTATTCACAAATGACAAAGTTCATGTTTTGGTATGTGAAACCCCCAGATTGATTAAGATCAAAATTAAAAATAGGGGGTTTACAATGAGAACATGTAATTCATATATTGTGAAAGTGTCTTTCAATTGCATTCAGTGGTGTAGGAGGGGTAACGATAAAAAAATGGGACACTCATGTACCTATATTCACAATGACAATTTTGATGAAATTAAAATGCTAATTAATTATGGTATGCTAACTTACAAGATATTTTAAATGAAACCTGAATACAGCGGCCAACTAGGACAACTGTAGGCAACGTTCACTAAAGGATAAAAGCCAGCTCTGCTACCAAGAAACAATTAAGTAAAAATATGAATAAATTTTTACTGATCAAGTATCAAAAAACAATCATAAACAATTTCAATCTAAGGAGTAATGTCACATCAGACAAATACCGTACTTTTCGATTTCTCCTCTGTGTGACCGAACTTACGATGACCAGTAACGAACTTTTTTTTCCGTAAAAGTAAATTCAAGGCCACTTGACGAGACAGGCATGAGAAACATATTCTTGTTCTGGAAATCATAAATCACCTATTATTATCTTCTATTATCAATGCGATTTATAAACTGAGTTTTTCATATAATTGCAAGGCACACTTAATGTAGATGTAAGGGATAACTTCTTCAACATCCACCAGTTCTGTTACTGTTAAAATTAAATTTCTTTTTAGACAAGTATGGAGGATAAATGACTTACCACATGCATTTTTACAAGTATTATGTATTTTCAACATGCTCCAAGCGCGTTAATCTTTCCATAAATAACATTATAATATATCAGTGTACCTAGTCAAAACCGCTAGATGTATATAGAATATGTTAGATCTAGGTGCTTTTCCCAAACTTGAATATGGTTAATGAAAGAATAATCAAGGGAACCAAGGTTATAGAGGTAATCAAAAGAATGTAATCTAGGGACAAAGACCATGAAGTAACTAAAATCATACATACAAAGTAACAAAAGCAAATGAGCAACTCGGACTCCACTAAAAACTGGAAGCATGGACCAGGTGCACCGGTAGGGTAAGCGTCCTCTGCTTTTCTAGAAACACCCCCGAGTTGCTCATAAAAAGTCAAGTACGGGTAGACAAACGAGGAAAGGAAAACTATGACACGTTGAATAAATCAGTTTTCATGGCGCTCTTAGCTTAGATAGAAACACCCGCCAAGTTGCTCATAAAAAGTCATGTCCAAGGTAGACGAAAGAGGAAAGGACAACTATGACACGTTGAACAAATCAGTTTTCATGATGCAGATGTATACACAAGTTTATGATGACAACCATATAACTTCTGTAGTGGCGACTTCAATTTTGTAGGAATATAACCCTGTTCCAGAAGCCTAATTGTAAGAAGTTTGGCGCGATACAAAAGGTCCATGCATTTATGGCAAGCCCTGGCATAACGTATTAGTTGTGGTAGGAAAACTCCATATGCAGGTGCTGAAGAATTTTGCCACAGATAAAAGGAAAGTTGAAGTTGACAATACGGAATGAAAAGTCATCGCGTTTATCTTATAGTTTGGTCAATAACTTAAATGTGAAAGGGAACTACATGCAAATAAAATACAAATAAAACGTTAAAATATAAGGAATATATGCCCAAAATTTCGGCCTTACGGACTTCGTTATGGGCAAAAAAATATTGAAAAGATGACTGATAACTGCCCTTATTTTCTCGTTTTCATAATAATTGGATTGTTAAATAACATGCTTTAACATCACGAAATGTTTTTTTTTTATTTGTTTAAAATGTGTAATTTTGAAGTAGAATATATTACAAATGAAAAAAAATTATGAAAATTAATCATGCAGACGACAATATGCATGTCAAGGTTTGCGGTTGGTATATTTGTTGGCTGAATTTATTCAGTTTCAGATTTTATGCTATGACGACGAAAATGATAAAGTATCAATTTTTATTGGTATTACTTTATTCTTGTGTGGTTTTGGTAGAGGGAGATACGATGTGTGCTCCGTGCTCGGGTAAGTATACATATTAAGATAAAATGTATTTGTTTCTAATAATTCAATGGAAATGGTCGATATTGTCTAATTACTAAGAGCTATTTTTCACAATAGGGAATAAAAAAAATATTTGTTATAATTGACCACAATATTCATGAACACATGAAAACCATCGATATTAAGAGCAAAAGATTCGAATAATCAAAAGACTTATGTTTTATGTTTTTAATCGATGTTTTTAAATGTATAAACTATGCTATGCGGATTTTTTCCCTTTTTGTGATTTTAGTTGAGTACAGGTTGCTCATATACTGTTGTCTCCATTTACGTTTAATATGTTATTTCAAGTTCTTTGTTGTTTGTGTCTATTTTCCCTGTCTTGTCTTTATCCTTGGAACATATTCTTGGTTCCCTTGATTACTCTTTCTTGTTGTTGAACATTTCATACAGAGAAGTTTATCTAAACTCATTTTACACAGTTAACGTAATGATTGCATGTTATATATATTTATATATTTTCAGACCCGAAACCATTAAAAATACAGCAACTTAAGAAAAGTTATAGATCTAAAAGCCAAAGTGAAAGTGTTCTATCGAAATTGTCACCACGGAAAGATGAGAATGATGACAGCAAATAACAACGTCTTCTCAGTCTCTTATATCAATAAAATAATAAAAAAACAGACTGTTGTCTTTACTGATATTGGTAGTATTTTAAATTTACATACATAAACAGGGTAGCAAATAGAATAAATTGAAATATCATATTAAATCGGAAGATACGAAAAACAACACATCACACGAAAAACTAACGCACTTGAAATATAATCTCCGAGAAGTGTAGGCATGCCCTGCTAGAAAAATCCGGTAAGAGTCAGTTACAATGATATAGATCCCCGACACACTCCGTCAAGGCGCAGTCGTAAAAAGTCGCATGAAAAACGATGAAGGAATTTATGTGCGATTCATACTTAGGTAAAATCATTTTACTAACAAAGTTTCACAATGTAAATATTTTATCAAATGAATTGAGTGAAAAAGTACTGTGTTTTTTCCTCTGTAAATTATTATCCACACCATCCATCAATTTAAAATTTCTCAATTTGCAATTTGCTTTGAAATATACTCGTTCTACACATACAAGTTTATGTAATGCTCCCCCACCAAAAGAAAAAAAAACAGAAAAAAACGTAAACATGATAAACGATTTTCTATGAGATGTGAGAGAAGTCATTCAAAACTGACGTATAAACTTCACTCATAACATAGTACATTTTTGTATACTTTTTTATGAAGCTTTACAATTGTTTAATGCACATAGCATTTTGTTTTTAAAACAAATCTATTAGTTTTTTGTAAATAAAATCGTCAAAGATACATGAAGAACAATTCCTGAAAGCCTAATTATCATACAGTTATTTATTTGATTTATATAGACAAATATTTTTCACTTTAACGAAAATTGATGACGACATTGGATGAAATAGATTGATGATATTACTGCACAGAAAACAAAATGTACATACAAAAAGACTTATATTTTATACAAAGCCGTACTAGAGCTTGGTCTGGATTTTCAGTGGTATTTTATTCATTTTTTGTGCATTGTGGAAGTGACTTCATGCTCTTGCTAATTGCGATTGAAATTTTGTTAATGGAAACAACTTGTAAAAAAAATATGGATATGATCACTTTTTACAGATGCCTTGATTATAACATCAAAAGACAAGAACAAGGGAGATGGGATTTTTTATATAAATAGACCTAAACAATACACAAAGGAACTTAGCAATGAATAAACAAGACTTGGTTTACCACTACTTTGGAAAATATACTGATTAAAATCTTCTGTCAACACTTAGTGGATCGGACTAATGTAAAGTTAAAAGCAATGTTTAGCATAATTACAATGTCGTAAGTGGTATTAGACCACAATAAAAAAGGGGTGTGAATATGTCAGTCAAAGTAATAAAAGTCCTTTTCAAAGCTTATGTGTATGGTTGAAGCTTTAAAACTAGGGAGGGCTTTAATGTACACTTCAAATTATATTTTTTTGTAAACACTGCTTGCTCAAAAATGGAATATTGCATTTATTTAAATAACAAGCTAGTCTTCAGATTGATGTTATTTAGATACATTATGCATGATTATTTCAAGGAATTTAATGCCACATTTCTTATGGTACTTCTCAGAATTTTATTTATAGCCAGCTTAGAAAATTGCACAATGGACAAAAACCCATTGTTTTAAACTAAATTCAAATCTATTGAATACAAAAACAATAACATAAGTACTCATTACATGTTTCATGTTATAAAATACATTTCAAAAATCATAAACACATGTCTGGACACAGGCAGCCTCTTGATTGTCAAGTAGCATCTGTTTTTTAATTTGGCTTAAATTTAACTGAACCAGTAGAAAAAAAAGACACTGCTTCATACACTATATTGATTAGCTGGATCATAAAAAAGTCATTGAACGAACATCATTCAAAGGTCATAAAGAAATTAAACACACACACACACACACACACACACACACACACACACACACACACACACACACACAAAATTATTAAAATAGAGCATTTATACGTTAACATTAATTCTGTTTGTTATAGAGAAACATACATATTTTAACACACATGAAATTCTAATTTTAAAAACCCATGAACAAACTGTTGACCCTGTATATAAATCAGTAGGGCTGGTTTACAACATATTCGTCCCTTCACAACAAAGCGAATAATAAATTGCATTTGTCAGCAGTAAGCTTCTTTTCACTTTTCCTTATTGTAAGCTTGTTAAACTCAGTTTAAAATCATTGTTTACCTTGTTCTATTTCAGTGCGTCTGCCAAATTAAAACAGGTGGACTGTAAATGATATAGAAAATAATAGAATATGTTACAACAGCATGCACTGTGAATACAGTTATAAAGTATGATCTATTCCATGGGAAGTAAATGTTAATGCATAATGTCACCTTCAAGTTGAGAACTAAATAAAATATTAACAAGTTAATGGTTAATAATAAAACAAAATTATTATTAATCATAAATAAAACTAAAATTCCTCCAAATAAAAACCTAAGAATACAATCGTCTTGATAAAGGTTGTATTGTCACATTCAGTAATCGACTAAAGAAGGAAGAATTATGAACAATGAACAATATGTAAAGAGGGACAAATGACAAAGTTTATCACGATCATTTAATCATTATCACGACCTTTTAATCACTTGGAATGCCCGTACCAAATTCTTGCCCTGAAATTGTCATTTGTTATACGGACTTTCCTTTTAGAATATTACTTTTGACTACTGCCTAGATTTTATTAGTTCGGTAATTTTGTTATTTCCCTTCAATAACTGTTTGATTAAAAACGATTTAATTGAAGTAACTTGTTTGAAGCAAAGCAATCTTTTGGATTCAGTTGTACAGACTTAGTTAAGGTCCACTATTCTCACAGTTAATTGCCAATTAATGAAAACAACAATTTTAATACGTTTGCAAACTTATTCCTTATTCATAACAAAGTGTGTTGTGACCTTCCCAGAAATGTCAAATTATTCTATTCACAGAAATCGTGAGGTTACCCTTAAACGTTAAAAAATGTACGTATGTTTGTTTTAATCATTGTTTAACCTATACAATTCAGTGGAGAAAATTGCTCTTCGTGTTCTAAAGAGAGAGAGAAATATCACCTTCGTTTACATATAATATGAAGCTTGAATCCATGTCACAACGAGACGCGTATTGTTGAGTGGTCATATGGGAAAATACAATTCATCCATTTTGAAAAATGTAAAACTTTTGCAAGATTTTAGTACGTTTTTTAACGTGAATTAACTTTTTATAAACGGAGAAAATTGTTGAAAATAAATGTCTTCCTGATTGGTATTCATGAGCACTATTGTCGAGCTACTCAAAATACATCGCATGATAATCGCAAAATAACCTTACGGTTTTTTTTAATATATTAAATATTATTGAAGTACCTCGTTATTTAGGTCACTCGACCGGAATGGCTTCTTGAGCTATTGCCGTCACTTGTCATCCGTTGTCGTCCGTCGTAGTCGTTGTTAGCAATTTTTCAAATCTTTCCCTATGACACTAGAACAACCAATAAGACCCAAATGAATGGTATGAATGTTTTGTTTTTAGGATTAGAACTGATGTAGATATTTTTTCACTCGTTGTCAAATAACACCACTGTTACTAAAATAGATTAGGGGCCGACACTTATTTTTCGCCAGATTTCATAATTTGTAACAGAAAGAAAAGAAAGTAACACTATATTTGCTCTTCAATTCGGCTGATGTTGTAAGAGTTATTGTTGTTGTTCCCTTTGTGATATTAATTCAATGCGGATCCTGAAAAAATCTGGAAACCCTCAATAGATCATTAAAGAAAATAAAAGCATCAAGATATATAATATTTTATCCCTCTACCCTACTTTTGTTCACCGTGTCATGGGTTTTTTTCTTCTTTCGTATACACCGGACTTGACATTTTATGACCAACTCGGCGGTTTTATCTAGAAAAGCTGAGACTGCTTACCCTACTGGTGTACGTAGTCCATGCTCCTAGATTTTAGTGGAGTCCGGGTTGCTCATTTATTTTTGTTTTTTAGTACGTGTTGTCTTCGGTTATTTCATGTTCTTTGTTGTGCCTGTTTTCCGACTAGTCTTATCCTTGGAATAAATTCTTTAGATTTCGGCTCGAACATTGGTTTCCTTGATTACTCATTCATTTATGAGCACTGTCAAAATAATTTACAGGAACCTACAACCTACTGAAGCATTATCAACAAAAGAATGATGTTGATCCTCTTTATTGTGTAGACTACTTATTGTACCAACTTTGTCCTATGACATTATTATGTTGCTTGAGTGTACATGTATTGTAATATACCAAAAACAATTTTCAGAAATGAAAGTTGTAGGTTTAGCGCACAATTAACACTAGTTTATCCATCTGATGACTATACCAAATCAGGACCATTGCGATTGTTTAAACTTTTTAAGGTTTAAATTGTATTGCCCAATTCTTTTTGTTCCAATATAATGTTAAACCCATCATGATGTCAGGAAAAGCAATAAGTTTCTTGTATTAAAGGTGGACTCATAATATATGTCCAAATTCCGTAACGCCTTTCATGGACACTTTTTGGGTTTATTTTTTGAAATCAGTGCATACATACCTTGTGTCAAATGTGACTGTGCGACATCTTCATTTACAATGAAATGCAAGGTAGGAAACACAGCAAATACAAAAGTATCATTGTCCCATAGTATCCTGTGGTCACTGCCTCTTAAATACGAACAATTTTCGAAAAACTCTCTCAACTAACGGACTTAGTACCTATCACTGTAAGCACGAAACTGCTTCCATTAGACTACCATTTACAATAAAAAATGCTAAACATTACATTTTTTTTTAATCGGTTAATACAGAGGTAAATACTTTTTGTTATCAAAAATGAAATCAAATAATGGGTTTCTTTAGTGACCCTTTTTTCTAAGCTTCATTATACAAATCATCAATGCTTAATTGTCTAAAACTGATTTATAAACTAAAATTTACCATTTTAAAAACTATATAGGTAATACATTTTCAATGGAGTAATTTGGCTTTAACCATTTGATCACAAGTGCAGCTGATTATATTCATTAAACCCGAAAGAATAACTGTATTCCACACAGATACTTTATTGCCTGTAATGTGACTTTTTCGGCTGAACGATACTGTCTTGCCTGTACTGGGACAATGTAACAGGCGTTACATATTGTGCTTTCATTTCACATCAGAGAAGAATAGGTTTTTCATTCGCCAAAACATCGTATTGTATTCAGTAATCGTTTATATAAAGCGGGATTTACCACACAGTATTAATGCACGCTTCATTTTCTCAAAGAATATAAACACAGTATTGCTAATGCAAAGTGTATTATTGGTACTAATAAATTGACTGCCATTGACTCGCCTCTAGTCATTATCAAAGTGTCTGCCGTTGATTCATCGTTATAATGCGTTTAACATAGGCAACTATTGTATGATAATTACTTTAATCCCATATAATGCGTGCCTAAGTCCCCTAAAGATAGACCGTGCATGTTAACATCTTGGCCAAGGTTTCCAGTTGAATGAATAATTCAAAGCCACTGTGTCGATGCTACTGTTTGTGGGCCAAAGGTCTCCCTCTCCCGAGGGTATTCACCAACCCAATTGTCAGACTTGCATTGGAGTTCCAATGGCAAAAGTTTTATGTTCAATCATAATGAATATATTTGAAAAGAGAGGTAATAATTTTGATAAAATTGTCATTTTACATCGGTCATATAATTCCAAGGAAATTATTCGTATGACATAATTAGTCATCATTACACTGGATCTTATCATGTACTGTTCAACAATAGAACAATTCATAAAACATTCAAGAGAATCCTGTTCACGAAATTATGTTCGCTGCAAACACAGTGTGCAATGTGTAAAGTTATAATTGTAGCAACAAAATAATAATAAATAAAAAAAAAATGTTTTATTCCATTTTAAGGAGAATGGATAATGACAATTTCATCTAAAGAACGACACATTAATGTATCACAAAAAAACAAAACAAAAAAACACGAAAAGCAATTTATCATGTAGTGGTTTTACTCCAGGATTTGGAAGATTTTGTCATTCGATAAATAATGGCTTTGAAGTATTGGTTGGTTATATTGTTCGTTTGTTGTGTAAAGGAACTATTTTCAATTAAAACAACACCAGGATGCTATTCCTGTAAACCAAGTAAGTAATCCAGGTAAGTTCTTGTATAACGTAAAATAACAAAAAAAAAAAAAAAAAAATAATAATAATAAAATAAAAAAAAATAAAAAAAAATAAAAAAAATAAGAAAACAAAAGAAAAAAAAAAAGAAATCGCAACATTAGAAAAATGTTTACGCTTTGATTCTCACAGACAAATAAAAGAGGAAGTGTATATTTTAAACGTCGAAACAAAGAAAAAAAGATGACAATTGAAATTAAAAAATATTGTTCCAGGCAGAGTATTTCAAGGATGTGAGATATTGGAAAAACAACATATCATGGTTCGTATGATGTCAAAAAGCTGACACTTAAATATTGTTATACTGCAAAGCACTGTTGTAAATTGCGCTAAATATTAACCTCACTTTTCACGGCGATGCCGCTTTACTTGTGACGTGATTTATATATGTAATGTAACGGGAAAATTAGAATCTTGCAATGAAAACGCTTCTTGTTACGCTCTGCTACAAGGTCACAAACGCTATGTCTTGACCACGACACATTGATGTCGTGACCAGGATAAACGAAGGATGGAAGTTCAACGACAGAAATCCATGAGAGCAGGGAACAGAGTAGTTACGACTAAAATACTGAAGTAACTGGATGATGCCATTGAAGAACCAACTGTTGATTCGAACACTATCAACAATTCAATAATGCAAACAGAAAGGTGAGAAATATGGACAAAACAATAGTACATTTAAAATAAATTGAAAGAGAACTTATTCCAATCAACGTGTTAGTTGCACCTACTGTAGCATCTCCATTGCAGAATTAAAAACCATTCAGTCAACACAGTAATTATCCGTTTTTACGAGGATTGCAATTAGCTCCCCAAGTCAAACACGAAGAACAATTTGAAATTTCCTTATTAATTAGTGGAGATTTTTACTTGGATGTAATACAGAACAAGATAGTTCGCGAAGAGGGACCTACAGCAGTTAGTTCAAAAAAGGATACCTACTTTCTGGACCCCTTCCACCAAAGAACAATGGCATATCTACATCAATGATGAATAAACGTGTATGTCACAAGCAAGAGGAATGTGATATCGATAAGTTGTGGAAAGTCGAATCGGAAAAGAAGCCAGAATGACATAACAGAATGGCTCAAGTCTGGACGATCTTGTTGAAAACTACGGAAAGTACGTCGCAAATTGCCAGATTCGCCAGAATTACCGACAAACCGCTAAAAGAAACACTGAAGCCATAATTCGTCGTTTACAGAAAGACCCAGAGATATTCCGCAAATACGGGGAAATTATTGCCGAATAAGCGAATCGAGGATTTATAGAAAAAGTGCCCATCGATAGCATTGCATGCAACAACAAGGTACACTACATTCCACATCACCCGGTACGTAAGGATTCCGCCACCACTCCGATACGTATTGTATATAACTGCAGTTGTCGAGATAGTAAAGAAAGCCCATGTTTGGATGATTGCCTTGCCTCATACCCACCTATGATGATAGATTTGACTGAAACTCTTGTACGGTTTAGGACACACAAGTATGCCGTGACGGCCGATATACAGAAAGCGTTTTTTTTTCAGATAGAACTAGACACAACTGAACGAGACGTTAAGATATTCTTCTGGCTTAAAGATACTACTGACCCAAGGAGGCCATTTATTATTTACCTTTTTAAGGTCGTACTTTTTGTGCTACATGCTCGCCCTTTATTTCAAGTACTGCACTAACAAAACATTTCCGAGACAACCCATCAAATACTTCAATAGACATATAGAAGACTTTGCTAGTGAACAACTTTCTGACCAGCTTTGCACGATCTGCCTTGTGATTTTACATTGAATCAAGAAATATACTGGCAGAGGTAGGATTCAATCTCCGATCTTGGGATTCTAAAAGCCAGCAAAGAACTACAAACCCGAGCCAAGAACGATAATACAGCAGAACTAGACGATAATTGAAAATATTAGGCATGAAATGGAATACTGAATCCGACACATTAGGGTATCCAAGAGTAAGAATGCTAGAAATGGACAAAGTGGTGACTAAACGAGAGGTTTTGAGTTTATCGTCGAGGATATTTTGATCCGTTAGGGCCAATAACACCCATGACAGTGGAAGCTTCTGTGCAGCAAGTATGTACTATAAAACTATAAAAATAGACTGGAATGAGTTCTACCAGAACCAGAAGATGTTAACAAAAAATGGCATGAAATTGTTATAGATATTGAGGACGCAACTCATTTGAATTTTTCACGAACTCTGTTGAAATCGAATAAGCTTGAAGATACATACCCATACATATTCACAAACGCCAGTCGTTCAGCTTACGGAGCATCACCTATTTAGTAGTCGGAAATTCGTCGCTGATCTTTATGGCTAAAAACAGTTGCGCCCGTTTCACTGCTACGTTTAGAACTAAATCGGCAGATTGTCTTACAGGTCGATTAAGCGCCAAACAACTAGAAAGAATAGTAACTTGACAATCGGATCGGTCTGGGTTTCAAATAAAGGTAACTGGCCTACTTGGAACCTAAAATTGCACGAATGCAATAAACTTACAACGATAAGTGAAGAGACAATAAATGTTGAAAGGTCGAAATTGAGTGGAATTTCGAATTGAACACGCCCATTCATCGGCACATCAAAGTTAAATTCGTTACAAAAGCTGAATAACCTGCTACGTTCTGCACTTTACCAAGAATTTGTGTGAATCCCGAAACGACAATATGGACCGCTATGCATACTAGAACGAAATAGCACATTAACTATGCTTGTGAAATCGGTACAAGAAGAAGTATTTCAAGGAGAGATCGCTAGTTTGAAATAATTAACCAAAGCAACTGCGCATAAAATTCAACTATACTTCACGAAAAATGGGTGTTACGATGCGCCGAAAGAATACATAACGCATATATTAAAGAGGATACATAACATCCATCCGTCATTATTATCGACAACTCACAACTTTACCACATGTTTTATAGCCAAAGCGCACAAAAGGACATACCATGATAAGAAAGGGGGGCTAACAGTACAATAGCTAACATTCAGCAACAGTATTGCATACTGCGAACAACAAGTCGTAAGGTCTCAACTCCGAAAATGTGTCGCTAGTGGAAGGATAAGCAGTAAACCGTATTGCACCCTCGATCCTCCCTCCACCATTACCCAGATAAAGAGTTAATTACGGATTTCCGTTCTCAGTCACAGGTGTAGATTTTACAGGTGCAATAATTACCATAGGCAAAATAATGAACTCACAAAATCGTATATATCTTTATTCACATGCGTCGTAACCAGAGAAGTTCTTACCGATCTAAGCGAAGAATCCTTTATATTAGCTTTCAGAAGATTTTGTGCGAGAAGATCTGTTCCTAGAATCAGGTTTTCGGACAATGCTGCTACTTTTAATGCTGTGGCCGAGCGCATTATTAGATCAAAAACAATCAGTAGAATTCAAGAAAAACTATATTATTCCTAACCGTGCACCGTGGTTTGGAGGCTTTTGGGAACGTTTATTTGGTCTAACAGAGAGGGCTATTAAATATACTATAGGAAAAGCTTGATTGGCAGGAATATGCTTGAAACTATTGTGACCATATCGATACAAGTTTGAGATATCGTCATCGTCCGTAATGATTCGAATCGTATAAAGTGGAAACTCGTCATAGTTCGAGACTTGTACGCGAAAGAGATAGATTACCGGTGCATCTGGTCCATGCTCCCAGTTTTTAGTGGAGTCCGAGTTGCTCATTTACTTTTGTTACTTTGTATGTATGATTTTAGTTACTTTATGTTCTTTGTTGTGTATGTCTGTTTTCCATGTCTGGTCTTTGTCCCTGGATAACATTCTTTTGATTACCGCTATAACCTTGGTTCCCTTGATTACTCTTAATCAAGTCCACCGTGATTAAAACAGAAAATGGAATACAAATCGCTCTATTATGAAAGTGCGAAACAACGAAAAATGAACCAAAATGAACCAAAGTGAACCACTGTTTGCCGGAGGAAGAAGATTCAACGACATGCAGTAGTGAAATAGTTTAAATTTATTCTTGAGAATAGCCGTTGGCTTTTGGCAAATAATGTATAATAACTTTTGACAGAATACTAATACAGTTATACTTATTTAACGAAAAGTCTATCAATATATGATATAAAAAACAACGTTTGAAATCGCAAAGACTAATAAAAACTAAAGAGGTTACTGACTTAGGCAGGTGCAAAAGATAGGGCAGTGTTGAGCTAGTTTGTTGCAACCCCGATCCTACCGCATAACAATTGTTTTCATAGTTTTATTTTAAACGAATCAACTTCTTAATAATGTTTGAAATTTTTTTTTTACATCAGATTTAGGCGTTTCCTGTTAAGTTGTTTTAGGAATAAGTATCTCTTGGAATTTTTCACCAAAGGTCATTTTTATTTAACCCAACTTTATAAATATTGATGTTTCATTTTATTCGCAAGCAAATGATCAAAACAATAAATTTGATAAGTTCTCATGGAATGTTCAGCTAATTTCATGGCATTATGTAATTGTAACGACATCGACGTTTTACCACGAGAGTTTAAATATAAGTTTTCGGTGATTTTAATTTAAGTTTAATCAATCAGTTACAGATGCGATCAGTTCTAACCTCTCAGGGGAACTGCTAGAAGAGCTGAAGTGTCATAGAACCGTAACAGAGCCAGCTCTTATGACAGTTCTACTAGCAGAACCGGTTCTACGAGAATAGTTCTACAATTACAGTCAGTTCTTTTGACAGTTCTGGCAGAACTGGCTCTACAACCCCGGTAGGTTGAAATGTCAGCCGAGGCCACCCATTGGTCTTGAGAGAACGACGAGGAAACCCTCATACCACAGGGCAGGCTGCAGCTGGGCCCAAAACATAATTATAAACATTATTGTAAACAGGTACAGTGAAAAAGTTGCCCCTATTTACTCAAGTAACATAAAAAATAAACTAAAGGTGAAAACGTAACAAGACATACAAAGCCCAGAAAAAATTCCTGACTTGGGACAGGAACTAAAAATGCGGCGGGGTTAAAATACATTGGCGTGATCACAACCTCCCTTTAATTCTGGCCACTGTGGAAAAAAGATTACACAATTAAACACAATTAAAAATCAGTTCAAAATGTCCCTTGTTGGAATGATTTCATGGTTATGATACTCACCATTGTCAAACATTGCATTGCTTATTAACAAATTTTTGTTACTTCTTGTGTCAGCTATAAATACACTGTAAAACAATATCAAAGTTGACAAAACTCAATCATTTTAGTGAACACCTGTATTCAGCAATAACCTACCTTAAGAAACTATGATTAATATAACCCTATGATGTGCATTCTATGTTAAAATAATTTATTCACAAAGACAATCTCTTTTTGCTCTTTTCTAAATAAAACACCATAGCAATTTACTGTTTCTTTAATGGGATACATATACAAAATACAGCTAGTTATAAGCATCTTGGAGTAACATTCTTTGGTAAATGGAATGCGTAAATTGATAACCTTATTTAAAGTGTAAAATCAAAATAATTGATTACCGCTAGAATCTTGGTTCCCTTGCTTAATCTTTCATAAGGAAAGTTAAAAGAAGTAGTGTCAAATAACAAGGATATGTGGTTCAAAGATTGGAATTATTGTTTCGAAAGTTCTACGGTCGTCATCATGAACTGGTGTGTTGAAATGGCCTATTTGTTCCTGGAATGACCATTGAACTACATTTTTCATATATTTGTTTTTCATTTTAACCGGACCTCCATCGGGAGTCAAGACGGGTGTACCCACAGGAGCTGTTATCCTTTTAGGGTCCCTTGAAGTCATCACTGTTCTTAACTAGATTACGCTGCTCGTTTCAGGTGTGTGTCTTTATTTTCAGTCTTGTTGTTAATACTAATTTGTTTATACGTTCTCAAACGTTAACCCTCTTTAATGTCTTGCATTTTCATTGACACTTCGGTATTTCGATATACCTTTCTTAAGAGTCTTTATACTTCCGTCTGAAATATTATCAACACCCTGTATGGACTTAATATTACTTAATATTGATATGAAATAAAGGTAAAGCAGCTTTTACTTATTGGGGTCGATGTTTGTTTTAAGTTTGAAAACCTATCTGAAATTAGATAAATGGGATTCGAAAGTAGATGATAGAAAATAAGTTAAACAGAACCTTTCGTGCATATTCGTGAGCAAGCTGAGAAGCACATCTTGTGTTGTAAATGCAATACGCTGGGTGAAGAAAAGCGTTAAGAGTGGAACGGTTTTCTTGTATTAATCCATGTAAAATATATTTTTATATGTATTGTTGTAAATAAAAACCTTTTTGCTCGTGTTGAACAAACTTGACACGGTGTCTTAATCGATGATGTTTTTTACTATTCCATATTTTCAAGTTGAGGTTATTGGCGTATTTGAAATGCTCTATTGCTGACGCTTTGATGTAGTGGCCGTTGTTTGCCATTAGATTCATCAATAAAAAAGAATTGGTATTGATAAATCATATTGATAAAGTGAATATGAAAAAACGAACAATATAAATGAGATTTTAGTTGAAAAGGGTAATAAACTCGGGTTGCTTTAATTACCTGATTTCAAAGCTGTAGATTAATTGCATACCTCAATAGTAAGCAACTTTCAGAACTAAATGCAAAAAAAAGTTGCAAGAAAAAGAAAACGGCATGAAACTCAACTTAAACTAACATTTACATAGACAGACAGCGGTGCACTGACTTGATATGAGTTGACAGACGCAAGAAATGTGTGCTTGCACCGGGTTCTAGTCGACAACATAAACGGTTTGGATATTTATACTGCAAAAAGAAAAAAAAAAAACAAATAAGAACACTTTAAAAATAACATTAAAATCTTGGTAGAAACAATATGTTTTAAATTTATGCGTGAGTAACAGCCTGGCATCTTCAATGCCATGACATCTCAACGACTTTATGTTTAGTTAGTGACAGCACATCATTTGTATATACACGGTCAATGCATTTTAAGTCTACAAAAACTACTTCTGCATTTTTGTAGGAGATTGTAATGATTAAATGGAAAGTCATTGCGTACATACTTTCAATTACGATTATTACTGTGTCATTGAGTCGAGAATTTGACATCTCAGTAACTTAAATAGATGTAATGGAGGATTGTTCGATGAAAGAAGTTAAGCTGAAAATTAAATGAATTTGGGTAACCCTTCAGGTAAACAATCCATTAAATAATGGGAATTCATTTTTTTTTTATCTTCTGATTCAGCTATACAGTCATAAGGTTGCTTATTTCTACTAGCTAATTATGAATAAATAATACCAAACAAGCCACAATACTATAGGGTTTTGCATACTAATTCCATACTTATAACATAGTGTGTTGTCATTTATCTTGACAAATACTATTAAAATGTAATGTTTAGCATAATCTAGACATAAATTGCAGAGAATTCAACTTGCTCTAACAGTTGTGCAAGAAGAGGAAAGATAGCAAGTCCGTAAGTTGACAGAATTTCATAAGAAATTGGTCGTTTTCGGAATAGAGTGATCTGCGGAAACAATGAGGAAATCTGTTTTTTTCTTGCTGGTTGTCCTTACCATTTCGTTTTTCCCTGCTACTGATCAATTTATTTGTGGACCTTGTAAAGATATAAGTATGTATAAATTTATTAAAATATGTAAGCTACAATTTTATTCAACATTATTTTGAATGTTGCTCATATATGATTTAAACGATAATCTCAGGTCAGCAAAGCCGATTAATGACATTTTCATGTAATGATGTATTGAATGTATTTATATCGAACAAAGACGAACCAACACCTATATCACACTTCATTGGAATCTTATACGTTCGATTAGAGTTTGAATTACATGTGTATGATTACAGAGCATTTAAACTTGTAAAGTAATCAAGGGAACCAAGATTCCAGCGGAAATCGAAAGAATGTAATCAAGGGACAAAGACCAGACATCGAAAACAGACAAACACAACAAAGAACATAAAAAGCTAAAACAATACATGCAAAGAAACAGAAGTAAATTTAATCTTGAAGTTTTTAATAATCATTTAATCTAAGCGGACATATTTCTTATAAAAGATTATTTAAAGAATAATATTGTTTAAATCTTTAACAGCATTATCAAACAAGATGTTTTTTTCGTCTATTTCCAGAAGAGATTTTAGAAAAGTGTAAGAGCCTGAAACCAAATCCGAACCCCTACGTGACTTGGTTAATACAATACCTCATGCAAAAAATACGAAAAATAGAGATGCGTTTAGAAAAGGACGACGACAAGTAACAACTAAATGTGAGCTCAAGATTAGTTTGTATACCTTTTTGTATTGTTATGCTGTAATAGAAAAAAAAAGAAACCTTGATCATATGATATAATTCATACGTTGTTGTCAGATTAATAGATAATTGTATATTAACCTTTTTTCAACTTAAACCCCTGGATACTCACACTTACACTAACGAAATAGATAGTAAAAAAATATACATATAATAGATTATTAACTTAGATAAAACAGCTATCCAAACATAAAATAGCTTGGCTTAAAAAGGGATAGTAGCTCCCATAGTGATAGAAAATACATATTTCAGTCCAACAAAAAGTCATTCATACGATGTTATCTGAATAATAGACTGTACCAAACTATGTATACTTCAAATCTATTTAGCATATACCTCCTTGTGCATTATAATTGGTAGTTCACCTTTCACGACCTCAGCAATGACAGATTTTACAACAGTGTAAATTCCATGTAAATATCGTAAACAACACGTCTACCATCGCTTCGACAAGACAGAGTCGTTTAGAGGCTTAAAACGGCATTGTATTTTCAAAGCAACAATCTTTGAAAGAATACAGTTATCAGTTACCCGTAAAAACATTGAATCTTTAAATTGATAAATTGTCACGTTGTCGGTTGAATGCCGCCATTTGCTTTGTCAATTTCGTGTGCCAATTTCACTGAATGAAAACCTACAAGAAAAAAAAACTATTAATATATTTCAGATAGTTAGGGATTTGATTTATGAGGATCAACAATGTTTTTCCCCAGAATTTATGGATGTATAAAATCGGACTATTCACTCACAAACCTGGCATTAAAGTCCTTTGGATATATTTTT
Organism: Perna viridis; assembly: GCA_037379345.1. NCBI lineage: Eukaryota > Metazoa > Mollusca > Bivalvia > Mytilida > Mytilidae > Perna > Perna viridis. The sequence continues at coordinate 43,186,339 of CM074512.1, read as the reverse complement.
GTAAAAGTATCTTCGTATTTGTCTGAACTTCTTTGTGACTCCAACTTGACAAAGTGAGTTGGAAATCTTCGATATCACAGTTAAACATCAACTACATTTCAATCACTTGTGACGTAAGCCACTGTCACATGATCCGCTGGCGCTGCAGGACTTTATTACCTTTCAACTTGTGTCAATTCGTTGTGTTCTTTGGAGTTCATATTGAAAGTGCCTAAATTTTTGTAAGGCGTCTTGTTTTCCTCACCTTTAGTTTTTGTATGTTTCTGTTCGCTGAATCAGATTTAAAATATATGTCGTTCTTCATAAAGTTTTCTGGTACATTCTAATACAGTTTCTTAATATACCCTAATACAGTTCTTCATGTACACCTTGATACACGTTCAGCTTAGATGATAAAAGCAATTATCATATCAAATTCGTTGTTTTAAGCTTTGAAAGGGATTTTACGAAATCAATTTTTACCAAAATTATATAACAACAAGGTTTTTAAGTAAAATTAATTACAAGAGGATATTGCCTTCGTATTTTTTAAATTCATACGAATTAATTTTTAGCCAAGCTATTTTATCCATCCGCGCCATGAAAACTGATTTGTTCAATGTGTCATAGTTTTCCTTTCCTCTTTCGTCTACTCCGGACTTGACTTTTTATGAGCAACTCGGCGAGTGTTTCTAGAAAAGCAGAGGACGCTTACCCTACCGGTGCACCTGGTCCATGCTCCCAGTTTTTAGTGGAGTCCGAGTTACTCATCATTTGCTTTTGTTACTTTATATGTATGATTTTAGTTACTTTATGTTCTTTGTTGTGTATGGCGGTTTTCCATGTCTGGTCTTTGTCCCTGGATTACATTCTTTTGATTATCGCTATAACCTTGGTTCCCTTGATTACTCTCAGAGGACAAAGGGATAATCACAAATATTATTTTGTATGACGTTTTTTTTTATCAGAACATGTTTAAATTCGATAAAATCAAATTATAAAAAAAATAAATTTATTTTGTGTAACATTTAAAAGGATAATTATTACCATATCTAAGTAAGATTCCCCAAATCTTCTTCATTACAAGATGGAGAAATAGATTAAAAAAGTGGCAAAACACGGGTTTTAGGGAGAAAAAAAAGAAAATACCATGGAAAGTATAAACTATACTCTTGGTAGTCCCTTTCCTGTACTGTATGTATTTACAAAAAAACCAGAAATTTCTATTCATAAGATCTCCTGTAGAAACAAGTTTCATGTCTGAAGTCATAGGAATTCTTCACAATCTCGTGAAAAAGAAGAAACAAAGCTAGATCTTTTAATTTCACACATTGATATATTGACGACGTTCTTTACATTGATAATCATGAATTTAGAGAATAGGTTCCATTTATTTATCCTCCAGAAGTAAAAATTAAAAAAAAAAACACCACTGACAATGTTACCTCCGTGTATTCCTCGGAATACCTTGAGTACCAGTCGTACAAGAAAATGGGACAATTTACATTTAATACATCTGTCTATTCCTGTACAGGTTCATAGTGTTGTACAACTGAGATTGACTACTAAGAAATAATGTAAACATCATAACTCTGTGTTAAAAATACAAATAAACATTAAACACATTGTCACGAGGCAAAATACAAAACACCAAACAGAGTTATGACCCTTGAATTTCTCATAAAATGTCTTGAAATAAAGTTTTGGAAAACGGGTCAAAACACGAACATGAAACTTGAAATGGTGCTTAAAAGCCAATCAGAAATCCAAAATACCATTAACACTTGTTATAATTAAAAATAACAAAAAACTCAGATGCATGTCAACGCATATTGAAGATGACACACAAGGAATGACATAAAAAATTGCAAGAAAAATATGATGTCAAATTCATTAACTTTACCACAAAAAACCTAAGAATGTTAGCCTTAACCTCATGAGATAACGTGAAAATGCCATGGAATCATATTATATAAACATACCATATTTATTATGTTCCGGTAGTCTGATATTCTTTCAAATGATCCAAAAATATACACATTGTAGGTTTCTGTCACTTCTCAATATGAGAAATTCTAATGCTGGGGAATGAGATGACAAATACGATAACAAAAAGGGATGGTACTTTAGCCCCCCCCCCCCAAACCCCCCCCCCAAACCCAAACTATTGGCCCTTACACTCCGCAACATTCTTTCAGACCTTCATCTCGAATTTGTCGACAGTAGTCATCTCTGTAAATAGTATATATAGAAACGAGACTATTTCTCCCCCAATCGCATGGTATTTATATTTCTCGGTTAACGAATGCCAGAGCTAGTAGCCACTATTCTGACTTCTTAGTTTTCTGTTTCTGACAAACAGATTAAAGAAGATGGATTTTTTTAGTTTCAATTAATTTTCTGTACCGTTTACTTGTTTCTGATGACTTAAGCGTCTTCCCCAGATTTAAGAATTATATTAAAGATGAAGTCTTCTTTATTCGACTTGTATTTCAATTGTTTTTGATCACCTTTTTCTTGTTTATGGTTGATATCTTCTGTGTTGCTTTTACTAACGAATTTACCAATTTGACCAGTGGCAGCGTTATTTTGAAACGCTCACAGTGTTTACTGTAAAAAAAACTTAATCTTCAAGTTGCGTCTTGTTGAAGGAAGTACCCTTCTTGAGCACCTAAGTTCATCTTTGTTCTTTTTTTTTGTTGGTGTTTGTTTAGGTATGGGCGTGTGTTTTGTTCCTTATAATGTACGTTTTGTTCATCGTTTGTTTTTTTAGGTCTTCCAGGTATTGTAATAACAAAGAATTAAAGAATTTTCACTAGAATAACATCAACTTCTATCATAATAAGGGTAACAACATAATTGTCGAACGCTAATCCGATTCATAATCAAGTCAAGTCCAAAATAAATTTGGCAAAATAGCTACTACACCACCGGAGCAGCTGTTACCGCAATTGTTCTGACTTGGTAAAGACGAAATGGTGGCTTAAATCTATGATTTACAGCGCGTTAAACCTCCCTCTTCCATTGCGGCGTGACTGTATCAGTGGTGATTAAAAAGCATTTGCATGCTATTATCATAATCGGTAAATCAGCGGTCACATAAGCACAAAGAACATTTTCCAAAAGAAAAAAAAAGAAAAAACAATTATTACTCATTGTTTTGGAAGAAATTGGGTATTTTTTAACTAAGGAATGATATCTAAAAAAGAATTTTGTAAGATACCTTTTAAGAAAATTTATGATATTAAAATTAAAGTCGACTCTTTTACCATACATCGTAGTGCTGAGATGACCACTATATTCAAATTCGACTTGAATGTCCAAAAAAGATGCAGAACAGACTGTTTCTGTCGTCTCCTTTATCTCGAGCCCTGGTTGATATATTGACGGTAACCATTTACCAAAAGAAGGGTTGTTGATGGACAATACACCATCAATATATCTTTATGTAAAGTTAAGGGATTTAGCATCTTTTAATTTTTTATTCTTAACGAGGTTCTAAAGAAATTCAGTCTCGTATGAATGTAATAACAAATCGGCTAAGACATGAGCAAGTTGGTGACCATTGGAAAACCAACTTGTTGTTGAAAAATAGCTCTTTATGTCTGAATTTAATATTTTACTTAAGATTTTACCGCCAAAATATATCTTTTTTGTGTAAATGACATCGATATATATTTTTATTTTGAAATGTTTGTGGATTTGTATGGGTATGGAATATATCCATGTTTATTAAAATGATTTTAAATAGTACATAAATCATTAGCAAATATCATTCTACAACATATGTAGATTTAAAAAAAATGTCCTTATTTTTTTTCAGATACTGTTGATTGTTATTCATCAGGTGCAAAACATCCATAGATGGTTTATACTCAATGCAATCATATCCGGATATAGAAGACCACTTACAATTTAACCAATGCAGAGGTCGCTCGTCGATCTGAAACACACAATTATTTGAGCTTCTATGGAGAAACAAGGAAACCGCAATATGTTTTGTTAGAATTCGTAATATCTTGTAAATTATTTATATTGTCTAATTGCAAATATCTGATTTCAAGGGGGAATTATTCCCAATAAAAATCAATTTTGGAAGTTAATACTTTTTTTAAGAAATGGAAACAGATATATTGTTGCATGACTCGTTGGGAGACTAGAAAGTAGCAAAATAGTGATATGTAAAAGGGGAAATTTTGCTGAAAATACGTAAAATTCATTTACATGTAAAAGTATCATAATTCCATTCTGTCAATTTTGACCAATTGTGTAATGCGAGACATCGATGTTTATATATTAAAAGATATAGATATAAAAACGACGGAAATAAGTTTTTTGTTGAACAATTCTATCAGTCGCTAATTTAGGAAAAATATTGCTGGGGCTTAAATTAAGACAGTGCAGATAACTTAAATATACTGTAAGGAGGTAGACCTAGGGTAAGGGACAGAATTCTTAAAATCAGTGCTATGTTTTATCTTATTCAATTTCACCAAAGCCTATCAAGCTTTCATTTGATACAGAATGAAATCAATCCAAGTTACTTTGATGCTTACATGACATTGATATAAAATTCTGTATACAAACGTTCCAATAATTTTTAAGAGTTGTGCTCCTTACCCTAGGTCTACCTCCTTAATACCAATCACGCCCTTCTGTGGACTTGGACAAGGAATGAAATGTCGGATACTAAATATCCCGAGTATTTATAATACGATATATGGCTCGAATACATTATAGATTATGGAAAATAACAGAATTATAGCATAAATATACAATTGGAAATAGTAAAGGTTTTGCATTAAAATGAACTGCAAATAATAATGAAAGTATAGGGGAAAGCAATAATAATAACAATAAATATAATTATAACTAAAAAAAAATCAAAACAAATAAAATTAAAAGTTCAATTGAAACATTAAAAAAATGTTGTGCAGTAAATTGATTGAAGTCTAGTATTTTATTATTTAACCGTTAAATGAGTAATGATTATAATGATTACGATATTATTCAATGCGCCAAATCATGTAAAGAGATTTAGTTAATGAGTAATCAAGGGAACCAAGGTGATAGGGTAATCAAAAGAATGTAATCCAGGGACAAAGACCAGACATGGAAAACAGACACACACAACAAAGAACATAAAGTAAGTAAAATATATAAACATCGATGTCTCGTTTTAATATCATTTATAGTTGTTTCGGTTAAATACTTTATTTCAAAGATTTTCACATGACACCATGACAAGTCTTGCTAGTGGGTAACCTTAGCTTTTCATTAACTAACACGCAAACTCTCATAAACGAATCTATTTCTTTGTATAAAAAAGGAGTCTTATTTTTAAAAAAATCTGGAAAATAAATAAATTTTGAAAACTTTAGATCTAACATAGAGAAATTGTTTTCCTTTTGAAAGTTTGACAAGGGACATTACTTACTTTTCAATAATGAATCCACAATTGCCTTGTCATTTGTTTGAATACTTCGTTAATGCATTTGTACTTTAAATGAGTAATCATATTTAATCTCCAAATTCTTCATAAGACCTATTCCTTTATTTTTTCACCTTTTTCATTGTTTATCTGACATTTTTTTCATGTTTCTAGAAATATTTGTCGATATTGCTTTTTCGAAACGAAGACAATTTTCTGTTTTAATAGTTATACTTTACAAATTACAAAAACTTAAACCACTTAATGGCAGGTTAAGTAATTTCGTGTATATATAAATTAAATTGTCGAAAAAAAATAACAAATGTAACGGGTTACGCATAATAATTTTGTACTTTTGACATAAAAGCAATTATCCACCACGAAAATAAAAAAAATTTGAAAAGCGGCAAAATTTTGCAAGACTTTGTTTTTTGGTGCAGTTTGTAGTAAATAAAAGTGTAGTTTACAAGCAGGATTCCAGACGCATTGGCTGATAAATTTATTAGTCTAAATCTTACTACGAATTTTGACAACGTTTCAGATGGAAAGACATATTTTGTTTTGTATATTATTGATTTCTCTAAATTGTGGCTACATGGATGGACAGTTGTATTACAGAAATCCTCCTGTAATTTGTGGGGATTGTAAAAGACATGGTAAGTTATTGAACGTATGTAAACAATTAAATTGACGTTTTATATTTACTTTGAAGTCACTGGATTTTTCCAATTACCCTTGTTAACAAAAAATATTACATGGGTTTAATTTCCTGAAAAAAAAAAAAAAACATAATTAGGCTAACATTGAAATGAAAAGTGGCAAAACTAATGTTTTAGAAAACATATCAACAGACAATGAAGCTAAATGACGAAAATTATTGGTAATTCCGATATAGTAAACCTCATCTACTTTTCTAGGAATAAGGACTGACAATAGCTATTCTCTACAGAAGCTTATTGAAAGAGTAATCAAGGGAACCAAGGTTATAGCAGTAGTCAAAAGAACGTAATCCAGAGACAAAGACCACACATGGAAAACAGATATGCACAACAAAGAACATAAAGTAACTAAATCATACATACAAAGTAACAAAAGCAAAGAGAGACTCCACTAAAATCTGGGAGCATGGACCAGGTTGAAGTCACTTGTTCTAAAAAATTCTTTATTGCGTTTAAGCACAAAAGTTATTCCGTTTTTTTCTTTGCAATGTTTTGTGTTAAAACGCAATAGTTATTGAGTTTAATTGCAAAGTTTTTCGTTTAAACGCAATAATAATAATAATTATAAAATAATAATAAAAACAAATTTTCCGAATAAGCTTCAATATATTCATTTATTATATATTTTTGAAAATGGTACATAAGGAATATTAATACAAAAAATAGCTTGCCTACAGTTTGGAACAAAATACATTCATATAATATATAAGAGTATGAAGGAAATAGATGTAAACCAGATTAAATTAGCTCTATCCTATTATTATGCTTGAAAAATAGAAAAATCTATTTCTTTCAAAGAACATAGGCCTGAAATAATAATCCCGTTATCGCAAATTAACACATCATGACAAAAATGTTCTTATTAGCTAAATATATAACAAAACATTTAGCAGAAAACAAGTTGCGGTTTAGGACAAACCAGTTTTTCATACGTGAATGTAATTCAACATGCCTGGTGTGTTGTATCTTTTCCATCACCTCCTCCAACAAAAAATGATTAAAAAAAACCAGAAAGATCGAATGACATCTTTCCAAATTCTTAGATTACTCATGTGTGAAAGACATGATTAATACGTGAAAAGAATCGCACACAAAATCAAAAACAAAGAACCCTCGTGGTAATTTTATAAGAAGTAGAAATTAAAATAAAGTCAAGAGGTCCACAACTGTTCTGCTTACAACACACCCATTACGAATTATCGTTCGATAGTCTAATATTTTCTATAAACTGAAACAACTTTACTTTATTTTTTAGCTGAGATATTCAGAACAACCACCAAAAAGCCTAACCCTAGTCCGAACCAATACGAAAAGGTTTACTCCTATTCATATCTTTTTAAACTGTTGAGAAGACCTGATATGGAAATTGGAGATGATTAATTATTTTAATGCATCGCTGGAAATACCAATAATTTAGGTTCGAAAGAACCATTAAATATTTTATATTTCAAGTTGCTGAAAAAAGCACTATTGAGATACCTAAATAAAATATTGAGGATAACAATTACTTAATTTTCAAATTAGAAATATGTCAAGGAATCATTATTCACAGCAATGCAGTTCTGGTTACCTTTGGGATTCAACAAATTATGCATGTTATGTTTATCATTAGAATGAAGAAAATATAAATAAACCAATACACATAGTATGAAGAGATAGTTTGAAAACTATAAATGTAAAACGTCTATTCACCTTGAGAACAGATCTTTGCGCCACAAAAGTAAAGAAATTCTTAAGTCTGAGAATATTCTTAACTTCCATGGTAACTCGAATCAACGTCTTTGAAACATCACAAGCAGTTTAGAATTTTCTCAGACATAACTAAGTTTTTTGCGCTAGGGTCACATTTACCTTCCTTGTCATATTTTATACTGTATGCTTGAACATTTATTTCACGTTATTGTTTGTTTTAATTATACATGACTGTAGGATTTATAGTTATTCTTCCTGATTGCGCTTACCCAAACTTGTGCTTCTAGTTAATGGTACAGTAAATAAAATGTTGCAAGGTAATCGTTTTCGTTTTTTTGTCTATGGATTTCTTCATAGTTGCCCCATGGTATGGCGTTTTATTCATTTATTTTTGACCTGGTGTTTTATTACCTCCATATGATACCAACATAATTTGCATATGCCTTTTTCGTGCATTATGATTGGTAGTTCACCTTTTACGACCTCAGCGATGACAGATTTTACAACAGTGTAAATTCCGGAACATATCGTAAACAACATGTCTACCATCGCTTCGACAAAAGCTGTACTATCTGCTTTATTTCATTCATTTTGGGAAATCGGCATTGTATATTCCAAATAATTTTTGAAAGAAACAGTTATCAGTGACCCGTAAATACTTTGAATATTGAAATTGACAACCATGTCACGTTGTCGGTTTGTACCGCCATTTTGCAATGTCAATTCCAGTGAATGAGAGCCTTCAAGGGAAAAAAATAAATATATTTCGGATAGTTAGGGATTGGAATTATAAGGATTAAACAGTTTTTCGTTCGTACTTCTCTTTACATAACCTTAATTCAAGGTAAAATCGAGGAACTTGCAGATATGATATTATAACGAGCAAAAGTCATATATCACGCCTAAACGCATCCTAATTCATTAAGACAAGTATTGTATTGAAATGAAAGGATAAAGTTTTATTTTTTGTTGAATTATAATGAGGGTAACGGAATGGTATCTGCATAAAATATGCATCCATATTCTTTTTTTACTCTGTCCGTCAAAAAGAGTACCAAATAAAGTTTTAGGAGGTCTTTTCCATTATCATAGTTTAAATTTAATGTTATGTAATAAGTAAATTACGTGTCTGGTTCATGAACTTGTCTGTTCAGTATTTACATGTACCTTGCACATATTAAACATACTTAACTTGGTAAAACAACCAAGTGTTATATTTTTGTATAATTTTACTTCTATGGAAAACTATACGTATTTATTATAAAACCATTAGATATAAGATATACTATATACATGAAGCGCATACTGAGTCTTTTATCACAGTTAGAGAAACTGTTTCATCATTTAAGCAAATAAAAAATTGATGTGACACATAACAGTATCTATGAAGTATTATATCATAGAATCTTAAGCATCTGTCCAAACTTCATTTCGATCTGAAAATGTAAATAAAAATATTGAAAATTCAACTTATGTTTAACTAATTACACACAATAAAATTGTACATCTAAGAGATAAAATAAGATTGTATAACGACAAAAGTTATAAATAATATGTCCTTTTTCAAGTAACAATTAGGATTTAAAGTGAGGAAGATCCGATATCACCAGAAAAGTTTTAAATACTTTTGGTTAAAATATCAATCCGTTTCTACTACAGTAAAACACAAAGCGATACGAAATGAAATATATATTTTTATTATATTTGTTTGATTGAATGATTGATTGATTGTGGTCTTTACCCTACTATAGAGTCGACGTGTATTAGAGGCAAAGAATGTTTGCTCAATCGAACAGACCCTGTTTTGCGGTAGTTTGAAACGTAGAGTCTAATGTATAGCAACAGCCCACAGGTAGGCATGTCACCCGAATCGGACACATAACTTTGACCTACGAGGTAAGCAGTCACCACTCTAGCTTAACTTCATGTTTTTTTATATATACGTTTAACTTTCAACGCTGTGTTCTAAAATAACTGAGATAATACCTCGTATTTTTGCATCATACCTACCTCCTATATCTTTGTATCCTCTACTATATCCGCCATAGTAATTATATGATGGGTAATATGATCTGTAATATGTTGGTCTACGTCTGTAATCTGTTTAAAATACATTTGAACCAATTTTGAATATTTTGTCAACTTGCATAATTTGTAATCTGCCATACGATGAGTCTTTTCTTGTGAGTGTGATGCTAATTATGACTTGTACACAATTTTCATGCAAACTGTAATGTACACAAAATTGTACACAACATATACATTATCAGGCATATACAAGTTTTTATTCATCAAATTATACTTCTAGTATTGATGTATGACATTTTTAGATATTGGAAAAAAATTAATCTCAGTCCTGTTTAAGAATCAGGCAGTAGGAAGAACATGGTATAAAAAAATTCATCATTTTGACAGTGCAATTGAATGATTTTCACCATCCGGATCAAGGAAAACAGACAAGATTTTCCGTATCATGCTGGATCATTGAGTTAAAATTTCATTGAAATGCACAGAAAATGAACATTCCAATGGCAGATAACTGTTATTTTTTAAGATTCTGTTGAAAAATTTCTTAGCAAAACCAGTGATGCAGAGATAAAATAATGGTTTTTTCAAACAGAGAAAGTATCCTTGAGTGATTTACATTGTCAGATCGGTGGGATCTTTACATGCATGTTTCTGATTTTTCCCATTTTGCCCGATTCTTACAAATACTTACACTTAATTTCAATTTTCACAAATATAATAGCACAATGCTCAGTGACAAAGTCATTTCATATGATATATATTGATATATTTTGTTATTGTTGAAGTTACGTTTACTGCGTGATACTTGATATTTCTCGTACAAAAATTAAGAAAAATATGAAATGTTCGACCAAGTTATGCGAAAGTAATAACAGTGCGATTGGAATTATTTAATTTATCTACATGAAACAAGGTAGTGATGAATTTAAACCGGAATGGTTTAGAAATGTATAGACGATTACACGAATTTATTACTTACATAAAAATCTACCAAATCCACTTGCTACAAGAGTAAACAATACCAGAAGAATGGCCAGTTTCATGTTCAAGATTTTTGTTGATTATTGTCTAAAAAAAGAAATATAGAAGATGAAGACATAAAAGACAAGTCATATCATATTATCTGAAATACGTACGAATCCAAAATAAAAAAAAATCAAGATATGCTGGATAAGACTTGTTTATCTGAAGACATAATCGTCTTAGCAAAATGTTCAAAAAGTACTATATGACTGTGAGTATTACGACCACAATTTAGTTATTGACTATGTAGTAATCGTTAGCGAGTACAAATTTCCATATTCAAAGTGTTTCCTATACCTTTGTATAATGGGACCTAGTTAATGCATTGGCCAAAAAAATGTAACAAGATTGTCTGTAAGACAATAATGAATGATTTTGTTTACTACAAAGCTATATATTGATTGTTATATATCGCGGTGTTAAATGATGTTTTGAGTTGTTTTGCTTAATCAGCAAATATGGCCTTAATCTAAATAAACACTGTCCCGTATTCTTTTTATAATAAAATATCAAATTAACTTGTTTCTGGCAAGGAAAAGAGGAATAAAAAATAAATAAGATGAAAAGGATGTATTAACAGACATTTGCTCTAACAGTAACGCAATTATTTCCCAGAACAATTTTAGAAGCCCAGCAGTAGAATATTTTGTGTATCAGTTTATAAGTGTGACAATACATAAAAAAATCCATCGATTTTGGTCTAAAAATGTTCATCCTAATTTATAGTAACAATTATAAGGAAGTAGTGAAATCCCTGTTTAAGTTCATTCTTATTTAATATTTGAAATAACAAAGTGAATTTTTCTGTGACTTTTATGAACAACTCGGCAGGTGTTTCGAGATATATTTTATATAGCCTAGCCGGCCGAGTGGTCTAGGGCGCTGAACTTTGTGCACGCGGTGTTGCCATAGATGTCACAGCGTTACGAGTTCGAGTCCAGCGGAGGGAACGACCAAAAATTTGCATCGCAAATTTGACAGTTCTAACATCGTTGGGAATTTTTCAGACCCTTATATATATATATATATATATATAGATAGATAGATATCGGGCTCCTGATAACATGTATTACTTATATATATAGTCAGTTGTAACGAACCCCTGTGATTGAATCGGAAACTGTTTCAAATCCAATGCTAACCGATCATTTCAACTTTTAATATAAACTTCCCGTTCTCATACAAGCAAAAACAAAAGACACACAGAGACAAGCGTATGCGATTTTTAAAAGAGGTACGTTTTTGGGTTGCTGATGAAATGTACTAAGTAACCAGATTAGGAACCAGATTGAACAACTGGCAATGAATATTTATAGAGATCGGGGCCTTGCTAATGAATATGACCTATTTAGTCTTGTAACGAGCCCCTTTCTCTGAAATGAAAACTGGGTAATGTTCAATGCTAACCGATCATTAGATGTAAACTTCCCGTTGTCATACAAGCAAGAAACACACGATGAATACACATGTATGATTACTACACGGGACCGAGTATGAACCTAGAACTATGACGCTATGGTGGTAAACATGGCAAATATCTGCAGCATTTTATATGCTAGTTTTAAGTATTAATATCAATTACATTAAATCATAGTCAAACACACCACAAACCGTATAATTTTAAAAAGCCAAAGAAGATACATCAGCTGAACAGATAGAACCAGAGTTTTCTTAAATTTCAAATCAAGTAATTTAAGTTTGTAGTGTGAGTTTACGGAAGAAAAAGAGTGATAAAAATAATTAAAGCAATTTTGCATTCATAATATGAATGCAGAAAATTTTAAGAAGCTTTTAAGTCTTTAAGCAAATCACCTCAACGGTTAAAAGAGTGAGCCACCTCAAACTCATTTGATTTTCGAAATGAAGTCAAAAACTTTCTGCTATGTGTACAATCATTTATTGTATTGAGTTAAAGTTCAAGCTCTATTTTTTTTAAATATCTTATTTAATTAAAAACCGTTAAAATTACTTATCAATGAAATATTGTTACTTTTTTACTTTTTGAAACAAGAAAATAACATTATGAAAACGAATATGATAATCACATAAAAGAATGAATAAAAATAAACTGCAATTAACATTTGTACAAAACAATAAGTATTGAATAAAGATGATATATTGGTGTAACCCTACCTGCTACTTGTCCCGCGGACTGAATGTGACAATAAAGCTGGCCAAGCTTATATATGTAAACCCAATTTCCAAAAATAGTTCACATTGTTAACCAAGCAAGGTGACGTTAATATGAAAACGACGAGTTGTCATAGGTTTTATTGAATATACAAACAGACAATTGCATTTATATTAGGGTACAATTGTGACATATTTAGTATTTGTCGTCTAAAAATAGACAAACTTGTTGCTTTTTTAAACGGCTTAAATTATTTTTTTGTGATATTCTACAAAAAGAATACCAACGGTTTTAGTATATGGTGGATGTTATAGTACAATAAAGGTCCCATTAGACAAATTACGAAAATCTAATCATTTTCATATTAGTATTAAAATCTGAACATGTTATAAATTGTACACATTTTGCCTATACCAGTTTTACATTAACAAATACAAAAAAAAAAAAAAAAAAAAAGAATTGTACTTTTGTACAACTTGTACAAATTTTAAAATAACATTACATTTAAATTTGCCTGTTCAAGTTATAACATGTACAAAAACATTGCCAAAAATGATTTCAGCTTGTACTAAATTAAAAAAAAACATTACACTCACATTTTATGCATGTTTATTGAGTTAATAATGGAAAAGCGTATATTAACAAAACACCTGCATGATTGATTATTCCTGAGTTATTGACATATGTCATCTGGAAAAATGCACACCACTTTCATTTTTCTGCACCTACATCTTCCACTCTTACAGTTTTTCTTGATGTGCCCTTCCTGCACTCAATGATAACTTATTAACAATCTCTCTAACAATACATTTATTCATAGGAACATCAGACACTCGAAGTGTTTTACATTATAAAACCAATATTAAGGACAGTAAGGGTTCCTATTAGTTGTTTGTGTTAAAGAATAATCAAAAGAACCAAGGTTATAGCGGTAATCAAAAGAATGTAATCCAGGGACAAAGACCAGACATGGAAAACAGACATACACAACAAAGAACATAAAGTAACTAAAATCATACATACAAAGTAACAAAAGCATGAATGTCGCCTAGTAGTTGTTTACCTGACAATGCTATTCTTTTAACGCATTTTATAGCAGGATTCATTCGAAATCAAAGGAAACACATTGTCACTCTCTATGATCAGATAACGTATGAAATACCTCTAGAATGTGGATTTCTGGAGTCTCTGATTCAACATTGTTTGTCATTGACCGAATGTGTCCGGCTAACTAGTCACATCTTAACTTACTTGTGTCCTAACTAATAATTAAAACCCTACAAGCTCTTTTATATCAACTTCACTTTGTAGAATTCCACCCAGCAAGAAAAAAGTTTAACAGAGCTCGAGTTATTTTGTTAATTAATGAACATCATAGAGTTCACATTTCATGTTTTTTTTCAAATAATCAGTTAATACGTTTAAGAAGCTTTGTGTAAGTCCTTTTCTTATGTTATAATTAATGTTAACATACCTATCATTTATTAATTTTTATTACATTTCTATTCCTATTTCATTTGACAATACTTTACGTATTAATATGATTCATTTCAATATTGTACAAGTTGAGATCCTTTCTTTTGGTCATTTTTTGTACATGTTATATTATTTACAGTTTGTATATGTAATAACTTTTGTTTTTTGGTTGGTTTTGATTTTTTTGAAAATCTGCTTCTAACGAACATAGTTTGACCTTACACCTTCTAAAACAAACAAGATTTTAAACACACATTTATTTAAATTGTTATCAAAAAAGACTTTTATTTAAATTTATAACTTTCCACTATCACCAATCATAAACTACAAAAAACCCAATTGTTATTCCAATGTGACAATACAAAAATATGCATTGATAATTATTAAATTCTACTTACCGAAAGGAAGCAAGTAAAGAATTTTATTGATGACATTTGTTTCTTTGTGCACATATAGGTTTTTTCAGTTATAAATGGTTGTGCTATAGTCTATCGCTTACTTCTACTACAATGGTTTTCGTTTTATCATAAAATACGTTAGCGATCAGACTTTGACGTGTGTAAGGTCGTTACCTATTATATTTGACATTATTGAATTGTTAATTATAATTTATGTACATAATAATATGTTTTGTATCATATATATGGCTATCAAAAGTTCAATATGTCAACTTCACATTTTTTCAAATCAATCTTTAGAATAGTCAAAACATTGGTTGTATACGTATATGTTGTATAATTGTATTTTGTACATTTCTAATTGTTTTTAATCATGCTGAATTTGGTTTCCTATTCCGATACTTTTGGATTTTCGAACTTCTTGTATATGCAATTATATTGGATTTAGATCTATTTGATTTTAATGCTGCTGATGAGAGAGATTTCCCTGAAAAACGTGTACAGTACATCGAATTTTACAATGTTTTTTATTCTTAAAATATAAAACACATTAAACTTAAGATTTCACCAATATATACAACATGGTAATTACCTGATTCAAATCTTTTTGTTTTATTAATCAAAGTTCGTAAATTTTTTGTTCAATAATTCTGATGACAAATCAAAATACTTAAAGGTCTTTTAGTTTTCTAATATATTCGATGGACATTTACGTTTGTTTACATTTGTTGTTAAACGCTATGGTTTTTTTATAGAAATTTCTTTTTAGAGAAAAAAGCGTAGTTCCCTATTCAATTTAAAAGTTACATGTGTAAAATAAACATTTTCAGCATGATAAATTGATTGCTGTCTGCTTCAAATCAAAATTATATTAATTTAACAGCATTTATACATTGTAATGTTTAAAATAAACACTAATTACTAAATGATACATGGTACGTGAGTCTAAGAGCATTCACATAAAACCTTCATGTCGTAGGTTGACAATTTAGGGATCAAACATCCCATTCCAGAATGTTCTAATTATTAATAAACTCACAATATACCAATGGAAATTTTTCAATTGTCTTTAATGATGGTTTTTTACATGATGGTTTTGTTCAACTGTCGTAAAATAGTTACGCAAGAACAAAAGACGATTATATAAGATGAAATATTAAACCATAAGTCAAACATTATGTCGAATAAACTTTGATGATAAACTTATGTTTTAACATGAAATAACAAGAAAGACTCGATTACTGTTTCAATAAAAATAAGCAAATAACTCATTACCTGCTTCTTGTTCAAGTGACCCAATAAACAGCAAGTTTTTTTTAATATTTTTGTCTTTATATACCAAGTCGTTATTATAAGATTACCTAGGCAGTCAATGTCCAAAATAGCAACACTTTATTGATATATAATCGAATATAAAAAGGACGTACACCTGACCTCCTACAACATTTGGCAATTATCACAAGTTTTTTGTATGTTTTGTATACGTAAAAACACCATAGTGGTCATATAAAGCTAATGAAAATTGGATATCTGTCAAATCTTTGATAACTTATGAGCATAAAAAGCTTTTCGTATGATTTAAAAAATGGAATACTTGCCAGCTCCACTTTATCAAAGGTGATGGATTGATGAAATTGATTGATGCACAGGACAAAACATTGAGACAATAAAATAGAGTGACAATGCTTAAAAAAGCATTTCCTTGTAAGAAATTTACCCGTTTGAAGATATGTTTTGTAAAAGATTATATAATTCGTTTTATTTAAGAACAAATGATCTAGAGAGGCTGAATTGCCCACCTAGGGAAAAGTCTTTTTTACCTTTCTAAGGTTTGACTCTTGACCCTACTGAACTGTTGTCACAAGAATCATTCAATCAATGGTGGCCACTTAGTTATCAACCAGGTTTTCTTATAATAAAATAAATCTTTCGTAGTCATTTTTGAGTCTTCATCGGCAATAACTCCGGCTCACCATGCTTGAAAATTTTACCGCTTGAAAATTTGGCTAAAGAAATTGTTTTGGTTTTCGATTTATTTCCACAAATCCTTGTTTTTCGATAGACCAAAAGTCGTCACACACAAACCGTTGAGTATATCATATTAACAGCAATCTTTATTCTCATAAACCATATATTTGGTACAGAGACTCATAACATATATACAAAACATACTATACAAAACTATTTACAGACATGTTAGGCACATTTCAGTATTGATGAAGTTAGTCAGGACGACTCACTTTTTTGTTTATGATTTTAATAAATTTACAAAAATAAATCAGACTTTTTTTATCTTTCGGTGACATTATTGCCCTTTAACCTAAAATACATACGTGCTTTATAAGCACATTGTTGATATACAGTTTTCTCTTTGTTGCAATTGTTGAACATTTCATAATAAAATGGTATTCGTCCCCTTTTTCTAAGTTACATAGATTACAAAATGGTTTTCCTCTACTGATATTTTGCCATAATATCAAGGAGTTTTTCTCATCGAGAGTTTTAAAATAATTTTCAAAACTAAGAGTTTCTTTATAAAGCCTATAGTTTACAGTTTTCGCACCAATTGTGATACTTTCGTGCCAAGATTGTCTGTACTGATCGGTAAGACATAGCTTAACCTTGCATTTTAAACAGTCAATGTTCAAAACATTTTGCGTTAACCAATTATTTGATACCCACACTCATCTAAAGTTTCTTTAATACTCAAGTTTACAGTTTGCCTCATTTACATATTCATCGTCAGTTTATAAGCGACACATAAGATTTTACACGGATTACCACATTAAGTTTTGACCAGAAAGACATCATTCTCTGTTTAACATCAACAGACAAAGGGAAACGACTAAGTTCTCCATATATAAAACACGAACGCGTGGAAGATTTAAGATTCAGTAGTAGTTTACAAAACTTCAAATGATCCTTTTCTAACGTATATAAATTGGTAAAACCAAAGATTTCAGAACCATATAAAAGAATAGGCTTAACAACTTGTCGAAAAGATCTCACAGACAAGAAATCGTCAGTCTATGAAATAGTCTTTTCTGGCAGATTTACAATCGCAATTATAACTATGGTTTATCGTTAACTTTACTCCGATTCTTTTTCTTGGTCTTGTTTTATAAGTATCAAAAATAGTTTTAGCGCTACGCAGAAAAATGTCACACAAGTTACTTACGAAGTTATTGATATTAACTCTACTAACTTTAGCCATACATGTAGTATTTGACAAGTTAATACTAAGAGGGCGTACTTTTCCTTTATCTATATTTAATTAATAATCTAAAGTTTTGTCGTTGTTCCGATGTCTCAATTTCTTTGTCATCAAATAAATTCATGTTTGAATTTTCTGATCTGACCTATTATCATTACATTTAATGCACATAGACAGAGGACAATAATCATCAGAAAATAAAGAAGAAAAATCAAGTACAGTCATAGTTTTGAAAGTACCAAAAAAGTGCATATAATTGATACAATAATCGACGACACTAACATTTTTACATGTAAAGTTTCCTTCAGTGTCACCCCCTATTCTACCATATAATATGAGAGATCGTTTACCGAAACGATTAACGTTTCCAATTTCTATGTAGTGGTCAATTTCTAATTCCTGCTGCATGAAGGCCATTTTCGCCATTTTCATATTTAGTGTGACAAAGACTACTAAACACCAGATTGTTCTTCACGTTTCTGCAGTGGAGGCCTAATACATTA
The DNA here is from genome assembly GCA_037379345.1 of Perna viridis. Taxonomy (NCBI): domain Eukaryota; kingdom Metazoa; phylum Mollusca; class Bivalvia; order Mytilida; family Mytilidae; genus Perna; species Perna viridis. The sequence continues at coordinate 43,167,745 of CM074512.1, read as the reverse complement.
CTTTTGAGTTTCTCTACCTCTTGAAGAGTTTCCTTGGTTTGTAACTTACCAAAGTTATCGATTGTTTATGTTTTTTGTTTGGTTTCATATTTCGTGCCATTCAATTTTTTTACTCATTTCATTTACTTTTACTGCAAGATGTATATTTTTCTGCTTTACATTTGTCATACATGTCGCTCATAGCTTATACACTGGTCTCGAGTTCATTTGTCTTTTTTTCTACGTTTTTTTTTTTTGAATTTACGATGACATGTTTTGTTACAATCCATCCTTCCACTAGTATCAAAGGAGAAGATTTTCAATGTTGGAAATGTTAAATTGGGGAAAAATCCATTTCAGGACTCATAACTCACTCCTGATAGTTTCGGCATAGATCCATTTCATCAACTTCAACAAGTTGACACCCTGCCAGATTTTAGTTAAACCCAACTGTTTTTGAATTATTTGCATTTTTGACCGCTACGGTCTATTTTTAGTTACCGCAGTCATATTTTTCGCCAAATAAAAATTCCCCACATTCAGATTGTTAAAAAGACCATGAGAAAGATTCAAGCAAAGTTTGGTTACAATCTGTCCAGTAGTTTCTGAGAAGAAGCTGTTTTAAAAAAATGTATGGACGACGGACACAAAATGATACCTTCAGGCCAGTGAGCTAAAGTGATCTAACATTGTACCAGACAAAGTTAGATCAACAGCAGCCATGGTCGTTATTTCAATGAACATTTAACAAAGAAAACAAAGGCAGCATAAACAAGCAATCCTTACAGCATGTTCTTTGATTATATTTTACAAAATTTACTGATTATCTCTTCATCATTGTAGGCTTCCCATTTCTTTACCCTAGGTTCCCTTGATTACTCTTTAAATAGTATTCAAAATTAATTACATAATGCATCGACAAGTAAGATATTTTATTCGAGATATCGTGTAAACGTAAAGTATTCAAAAGGTCCAATATTCTTATCCCTTTAAAATGACATTGAAGTGTAGGATATCACTGTTAGGGTGTGCATCTAATGTGTAAACGACAAATAGTGGAGGCATAAGTAACACTTTCACAAAAAAATATAATTCATCATAACAGAATGGAATATAGGTATTGTCTGTGGTGTTAAACTGATTAGGTAGGTGTAAAAACAGAAAAAAAGTCAACAACTTAACAAACAACAACAAGAAAAAACAATATCCAGTCTACTAAATTATGTAAGACAAATATATCATACTTTTCAAATCAAATCAAAGTTAAATTTATTCAAAATCTCCCAACTTTACGAGTATAGTATTATCACTTCATGTTTTTAGTAAACAAAAAGCGCAGTTGCACGCATGTAGGTTGGTAATCAAAATGTACCGTACTTAAAAGGAGATTACAATGTAATTAAATAGTAATTAATTAACATGTCCCCTAAGGCAGTTAACATTACAAATTTTGTATCGATAGAAAAACAAATTACTCTACGTGATAATTGTTCGCATCAAAACAACTTTTATATGGCAATCAGGACAGACACGGAAAGGCCAATTATAACCAGTGTGATTTTCGTGTTAAATATAATTTTGACCTAATTATAAACGTTTAAACGACCAAAAAAGTATGTCCTTTTTCTGTTACATGGGAAAGGGTCTATATATGATCCTTTTGTGTTTTATTTGATCAATGGTATTAGTGGTTGTGTCTTTATATCATAATTAACATTGAATACAGTGCAATGATAAATTAAAAACACTTGTTTTTTTTATGTACAGTGACCTTCAACTTAGCAACAATTAATTAGAGATCTAAATAAATACAACGTTATAAAGACCACCCATGATAGAAACGTATACAAAACGATGCATGCAGATGCTCTTCGAAAGCACTGTCTATATTACTCTATTTCTTGTAAATAAGAATGATAGTCTAAAAGGGCCCGAAACATTTTTAAGTCTTGATTTTTCTTAATGCATGTAACTGAAACACTGACCAGCTAACTTACTGACTACTAAAAAAATATGTTATATATCACTGACACAAAATTAAAACTACCTTTGATTTGTGTGGTGATTGCTGCCCCTAGTTACTTGATTTTTACTTCAAAATAGATGGTCTACTAAAACATTAAAATAACAACAAGTCTTACTGAATTTTAAGTGCTTTTTTTTAAAGATATTAAACATCGTAGTGTTATTCCTTAAGCAAATGCCTAAGAGACAACATTTATAATGAATTATGTTCATCAAGTTGTACAAATGAGACGTTCATTTCGTAAAACTCCTATGAAAATGGAAGAACATTTGTAAATATTCATTTTTGCACATTTGAAGGTATTGTTGCATTTTGAATGCATTTCGATGACACTGGAATTGATTTATTACTTTTAACTAGAAAACTAATCAAAATTATACCTGACTTTTAAGTACAATAAACAAAATAAATGAATTAAAAAATGATTTATTACACTTTCTATGTTTTAATGCAAACTTTTGAACATGGCGAAAGAGGAAGTGTCGTCTCAGTAAAACAGATGGACACTTTACTCAATCAAACTAAATTATGAACAGTAAATTACAAATAACTCATTGACTAGTATTTGTCTATATCAACATTTAATTTAATTAGGTACATGTTGTACACTTTTAGAAACCTTTATGGTCGGCGAATGTTATAGGTCGGTCTGTTAGATGCTTGTACTTGCCGAAGACAACGCGTTAATATATTACCCGTTCTGGTTGTTATTATTTTGTTGTTACGTTATAATAACGTAATGGCAACATGATTCTTCATCATTACAATAATAAAATTGATTTCTTTATAACCATATTCATCATCGTTTAATGAAGGTTTTGGGGTATATATATGGTAGATGTCCAAACATTCACGTTACTGCTTTGAAAAAAAAGTAAGTATCATAACCTCATTTTCGTCGGTAAATTTGGATAAAAAATTACCAAAAAAAAACAACTTACTATTATGAATTAAGTTCATTATTTACTGTCAGAAACAATAGTGCTTTTACAACTTTTCAAAAGCATTTTCCAGGTTGTACTCTAAGCAATCTCGAAAGCCGAAATTTGGAAGTGTTTTACATTTATAAACCTTTCCTACATTTCCCAGGTTTACTTCTATTGTTTCCGAAGGACTATCGATTGGCAAAATTTGGAATTATCACATTATCACACGAAACAATTTCACCCATAAATATCATTAATATTCTTTAAAGTGAATAGCTGAAGGTGTTTTTTTTTTTATTTAGATTTAACATGCTGAAACTTATTGTTATTGCCGTGTGTGCTACTTTGGCCTGTGCTAATTATTACGGCTATGGAGGATACGGGGGACCTATTGGATACCATGGGGGATACAAGAAAGTTATCTATCATGACATGAAAGGATATGGTGGATACGGAAAAGGATACGACTTAGGTATGAACTTTTTTGGTTTAATGTTGAATGATGAGTGGATGAGTATTCTCATCTTTTAAGGCTGTCTATTTTTGTAAATAAAAATTCCTTATTATAATGAATATGGCACGGGTTGGGTAAGATCAAAGCCATGTATTTTTATATTTTCTTATATTTTGTTTTTCGTACTTCTAATAAAAAAAGATTAATAACTGAAATAAGAAAATTATTTTCATTCTGACAAATATTACGTACAGTTACTGCTGTTTTATTCATTTATGCTTAGAACGCAAAGCAAAATCGGAAACCTAGTTACTTTTTTTCTAATTTATAGTATGCATGTTTTGATGATAAAATTGCTATTCTTGAAGGATATGGAGGATATGGAAAAGGTTACGGAGGTATTAACATTGGATATGGTGGTTATGGAAAAGGATACGATATTGGCTACGGAAAAGGTTACGGTTTAGATATTGGATATGGAAAGGGATTTGGAGGTATCCATGGTGGATTTGACGATAAATTTGGAGGATTTGGAGGTTTTGGTTATGGAAACTCATACGCTTACGGACCTGGCTTAGACTTCAAAAAAGGAAAAATTGGTTAGTTTTGTTTATGAATATGATTATTTATGAAGAGATGTAGGTTGTGGTCATCGGCTTGTAAAATAGAAAACAAGGAAACATTGACGCAAGAGAGATTAATATAAATTTCACGAAGTAAATTATACGAAATCATTTTCACTTTCAATGTCGACATAGAGTACTGGTATGTTATCAATAAAAACAGAAAAAAGAGAATAAGGCTGCTTCCTCGATTCTTTAGTTGGAAAAAGTAATGTGATGCCTAAAACACGTATTTTATATTCTGTACATGACTACTCAGCAAAATATAAGGAAAAGCTTATCTTCCTTTAAAAAAATCAATCGGTACATTTTATGACAATGTTTTTATTTGTACATCTTTAGACGATTTTACAGCTACATGTGTTTTTGCAATTTATCATTCTATGAATTATGGTGTTTATATTCATCAACTGTTGTTACATTTCATTTTAAACGGACCTTACAATGATTTAACTACTACTTGCCAATTTACCAATTACATGTCCATTTTAGTAGATCATATAACGTTGAACAATATATAAATTACGAATCAAGTAAAAAAATTAGCACTGATAACAAAGGGGCTTAGTAATCAAGTTTGTACTTCATGATATTGAAAGGAAACAAAAATCGCTTTTTCTTTTAAAAATGAATGCACAACGAACTGTTTACTTGTTGAACAATAAATATATAATGTTTAATTTTGATATCTTCTAGGAGGTGGATACTAGTTACTTCACAGTTTTGAAGGGAAGATGATTTACTGATCTCCTTTACAGGTTTTAATAAATGTGATAATTGTATATGTATTTGCCTTTTTTATTATGTCTCACAAATTATGAGGTAAAGGAAACATAATCCTTCACATCATTCCATTACGACCGAAATAAAAGAATTCTAAGCGATAACATTACATTGCGACAAAGGCTAAACTAACATGAAATTTAACATTAATTTTCTAGAATTTTTCTCAGAGTTTTTTTTTTTAAAAAAGAGATGAAAACAACAAAAATGATTTGATGCTCTTTATTAAATGATAAAGGATTAAAATCTTAATCTCTAAATAAGGTGTAACCAATATAATTATCAACAACACGAAATTAAGTGAGTGGAAAATAACGAACAAAAAAAAACGATGACGATACAAATGAGGACAAATTCATGGACAGAACAATAACGGGCTAAACCATGTGACCGAACAAAAACGATCACAGCTATAGAGCAACCGAAATCAGACACATCTATGGGACAAACCGAAACCGGTCAATCGACAATACAAACAAATGACAGACACATTCAAAAGACAAAACAACAATGGGCACATCTAAAAGACAAAACAAATAAGGAACGTCTGTAGGACAAAACAATAACGGGCACACCTACAGGATAAAATAAAAAAGGATAAATCTACAAGACAAACCGGAAAGCCGGTACATTGAAAGTAAAAACAACAACGGGAATATCAACAGGACAAAAGCAATAACGCGTACATTCAGGACAATACAATAACGGGCAAATCTACAGGAAAGAAACACAATAACGGGCACATCTACAGGACAAAACAAAAACGGGAACATATACATGACAAAACAATAACGAGTACATCTACAGTACAAAACAGTAACGGGTACATCTACAGTACAAAACAATAAGGGCACATCTACAGGACCAAACAATAACGGACACATCTACAGTACAAAACAATAACGGGCACATCTACAGGACCAAACAATAACGGACACATCTACAGTACAAAACAATAACGGGCACATCTACAGTACAAAACAATAACAGGCACATCTACAGGACCAAACAATAACGGGCGCGTCTACAGTACAAAACAATAACGGGCGAATCTACAGAGCAAAACAATAACGGGCACATCTACAGAGCAAAACAATAACGGGCACATCTACAGTACCAAACAATAACAGGCACATCTACAGGACCAAACAATAACAGGCACATCTACAGGGAAAAACAATAAGGGAAACATCTACAAAACAAAACAATAACGAGTACATCTACAGTACAAAACAATAACGGCCACACCTACAGTACAAAACAGTAACGGGTACATCTACAGTACAAAATAATAACGGGCGCATCTACAGTACAAAACAATAACGGGCGCATCTACAGAACAAAACAATAACGGGCGCATCTACAGAACAATACAATAACGGGCACATCTACAGGACCAAACAATAACGGGCGCATCTACAGAACAAAACAATAACGGGCACATCTACAGGACCAAACAATAACGGGCGCATCTACAGAACAAAACAATAACGGCCACATCTACAGTACAAAACAATAACGGGCACATCTACAGGACCAAACAATAACAGGCACATCTACAGGACCAAACAATAACAGGCACATCTACAGTACCAAACAATAACAGGCACATCTACAGGACCAAACAATAACGGGCACATCTACAGGACCAAACAATAACGGCCACACCTACAGTACAAAACAGTAACGGGCACATCTACAGGACCAAACAATAACGGGCGCATCTAAAGAACAAAACAATAACAGGCACATCTACAGGACCAAACAATAACGGGCGCATCTACAGAACAAAACAATAACGGGCACATCTACAGAACAAAACAATAACGGGCGCATCTACAGAACAAAACAATAACGGGCACATCTACAGTACAAAACAATAACGGGCGCATCTACAGAACAAAACAATAACGGGCACATCTACAGGACCAAACAATAACGGGCGCATCTAAAGAAAAAAACAATAACAGGCACATCTACAGGACCAAACAATAACGGGCGCATCTACAGAACAAAACAATAACGGGCACATCTACAGTACAAAACAATAACGGGCACATCTACAGGACCAAACAATAACAGGCACATCTACAGGACCAAACAATAACAGGCACATCTACAGTACCAAACAATAACGGGCACATCTACAGGACCAAACAATAACGGGCACATCTACAGGACCAAACAATAACAGGCACATCTACAGTACCAAACAATAACAGGCACATCTACAGGACCAAACAATAACGGGCACATCTACAGGACCAAACAATAACGGCCACACCTACAGTACAAAACAGTAACGGGTACATCTACAGTACAAAACAATAACGGGCACATCTACAGGACCAAACAATAACGGGCACATCTACAGGACCAAACAATAACGGGCACATCTACAGGACCAAACAATAACGGCCACATCTACAGGACCAAACAATAACGGACACATCTACAGAACAAAAAAATAACGGCCACATCTACAGGACCAAACAATAACGGCCACATCTACAGGACCAAACAATAACGGGCACATCTACAGGACCAAACAGTAACGGACACATCTACAGGACCAAACAATAACGGACACATCTACAGGACCAAACAATAACGGGCACATCTACAGTACAAAACAATAACGGCCACATCTACAGGACCAAACAATAACGGCCACATCTACAGGACCAAACAATAACGGACACATCTACAGTACAAAACAAAAACGGGCACATCTACAGGACCAAACAATAACGGGCACATCTACAGGACCAAACAATAACGGGCACATCTACAGGACCAAACAATAACGGACACATCTACAGTACAAAACAATAACGGGCACATCTACAGGACCAAACAGTAACGGACACATCTACAGGACCAAACAATAACGGGCACATCTACAGGACCAAACAATAACTGCCACATCTACAGGACCAAACAATAACGGACACATCTACAGGACCAAACAATAACAGGCACATCTACAGGACCAAACAATAACGGACACATCTACAGGACCAAACAATAACAGGCACATCTACAGTACCAAACAATAACAGGCACATCTACAGTACCAAACAATAACAGGCACATCTACAGTACAAAACAATAACGGGCACATCTACAGAACAAAACAATAACGGGCACATCTACAGGACCAAACAATAACGGGCGCATCTAAAGAACAAAACAATAATAGGCACATCTACAGGACCAAACAATAACGGGCGCATCTACAGAACAAAACAATAACAGGCGCATCTACAGTACAAAACAATAACGGGCGCATCTACAGAACAAAACAATAACGGGCACATCTACAGGACCAAACAATAACGGGCGCATCTAAAGAACAAAACAATAACAGGCACATCTACAGGACCAAACAATAACGGGCGCATCTACAGAACAAAACAATAACGGGCACATCTACAGTACAAAACAATAACGGGCACATCTACAGGACCAAACAATAACAGGCACATCTACAGGACCAAACAATAACAGGCACATCTACAGTACCAAACAATAACAGGCACATCTACAGGACCAAACAATAACGGGCACATCTACAGGACCAAACAATAACGGCCACACCTACAGTACAAAACAGTAACGGGTACATCTACAGTACAAAACAATAACGGGCACATCTACAGGACCAAACAATAACGGGCGCATCTACAGAACAAAACAATAACAGGCACATCTACAGGACCAAACAATAACGGGCACATCTACAGGATTAAACAATAACAGGCACATCTACAGGACCAAACAATAACAGGCACATCTACAGTACCAAACAATAACAGGCACATCTACAGGACCAAACAATAACGGGCACATCTACAGGACCAAACAATAACGGGCGCATCTACAGTACAAAACAATAACGGGCACATCTACAGGACCAAACAATAACGGGCGCATCTACAGGACCAAACAATAACGGGCACATCTACAGGACCAAACAATAACGGGCACATCTACAGGACCAAACAATAACGGACACATCTACAGTACAAAACAATAACGGGCACATCTACAGGACCAAACAGTAACGGACACATCTACAGGACCAAACAATAACGGACACATCTACAGGACCAAACAATAACTGCCACATCTACAGGACCAAACAATAACGGACACATCTACAGGACCAAACAATAACAGGCACATCTACAGGACCAAACAATAATGGACACATCTACAGGACCAAACAATAACAGGCACATCTACAGATTCAAACAATAACAGGCACATCTACAGTACCAAACAATAACAGGCACATCTACAGTACAAAACAATAACGGGCACATCTACAGAACAAAACAATAACGGGCACATCTACAGGACCAAACAATAACGGGCGCATCTAAAGAACAAAACAATAATAGGCACATCTACAGGACCAAACAATAACGGGCGCATCTACAGAACAAAACAATAACAGGCGCATCTACAGTACAAAACAATAACGGCGCATCTACAGAACAAAACAATAACGGGCACATCTACAGGACCAAACAATAACGGGCGCATCTAAAGAACAAAACAATAACAGGCACATCTACAGGACCAAACAATAACGGGCGCATCTACAGAACAAAACAATAACGGGCACATCTAAAGTACAAAACAATAACGGGCACATCTACAGGACCAAACAATAACAGGCACATCTACAGGACCAAACAATAACAGGCACATCTACAGTACCAAACAATAACAGGCACATCTACAGGACCAAACAATAACGGGCACATCTACAGTACCAAACAATAACGGCCACACCTACAGTACAAAACAGTAACGGGTACATCTACAGTACAAAACAATAACGGGCACATCTACAGGACCAAACAATAACGGGCGCATCTACAGAACAAAACAATAACAGGCACATCTACAGGACCAAACAATAACGGGCACATCTACAGGATTAAACAATAACAGGCACATCTACAGGACCAAACAATAACAGGCACATCTACAGTACCAAACAATAACAGGCACATCTACAGGACCAAACAATAACGGGCACATCTACAGGACCAAACAATAACGGGCGCATCTAAAGAACAAAACAATAACGGGCACATCTACAGGACCAAACAATAACGGGCGCATCTACAGGACCAAACAATAACGGGCACATCTACAGGACCAAACAATAACGGGCATATCTACAGGACCAAACAATAACAGGCACATCTACAGGACCAAACAATAACAGGCACATCTACAGGACCAAACAATAACGGCCACACCTACAGTACAAAACAGTAACGGGTACATCTACAGTACAAAACAATAACGGGCACATCTACAGTACAAAACAATAACGGGCACATCTACAGGACCAAACAATAACGGGCACATCTACAGGACCAAACAATAACGGACACATCTACAGTACAAAACAATAACGGGCACATCTACTGGACCAAACAATAACGGCCACATCTACAGGACCAAACAATAACGGACACATCTACAGAACAAAACAATAACGGCCACATCTACAGGACCAAACAATAACGGCCACATCTACAGGACCAAACAATAACGGACACATCTACAGTACAAAACAATAACGGGCACATCTACAGGACCAAACAATAACGGGCACATCTACAGGACCAAACAATAACGGGCACATCTACAGGACCAAACAATAACGGGCACATCTACAGTACAAAACAATAACGGGTACATCTACAGAACAAAACAATAACGGCCACATCTACAGGACCAAACAATAACGGCCACATCTACAGGACCAAACAATAACGGACACATCTACAGTACAAAACAATAACGGGCACATCTACAGGACCAAACAATAACGGGCACATCTACAGGACCAAACAGTAACGGACACATCTACAGGACCAAACAATAACGGGCACATCTACAGGACCAAACAATAACTGCCACATCTACAGGACCAAACAATAACGGACACATCTACAGGACCAAACAATAACAGGCACATCTACAGGACCAAACAATAACGGACACATCTACAGGACCAAACAATAACAGGCACATCTACAGGACCAAACAATAACAGGCACATCTACAGTACAAAACAATAACGGGCACATGTACAGAACAAAACAATAACGGGCACATCTACAGGACCAAACAATAACGGGCGCATCTAAAGAACAAAACAATAATATGCACATCTACAGGACCAAACAATAACGGGCGCATCTACAGAACAAAACAATAACAGGCACATCTACAGTACAAAACAATAACGGGCGCATCTACAGAACAAAACAATAATAGGCACATCTACAGGACCAAACAATAACGGGCGCATCTACAGTACAAAACAATAACGGGCACATCTACAGGACCAAACAATAACGGGCGCATCTAAAGAACAAAACAATAACAGGCACATCTACAGGACCAAACAATAACGGGCGCATCTACAGAACAAAACAATAACGGGCACATCTACAGTACAAAACAATAACGGGCACATCTACAGGACATAACAATAACAGGCACATCTACAGGACCAAACAATAACAGGCACATCTACAGTTCCAAACAATAACAGGCACATCTACAGGACCAAACAATAACAGGCACATCTACAGTACCAAACAATAACAGGCACATCTACAGTACAAAACAATAACGGGCACATGTACAGAACAAAACAATAACGGGCACATCTACAGGACCAAACAATAACGGGCGCATCTAAAGAACAAAACAATAATAGGCACATCTACAGGACCAAACAATAACGGGCGCATCTACAGAACAAAACAATAACAGGCACATCTACAGTACAAAACAATAACGGGCGCATCTACAGAAGAAAACAATAACGGGCACATCCACAGGACCAAACAATAACGGGCGCATCTAAAGAACAAAACAATAACAGGCACATCTACAGGACCAAACAATAACGGGCGCATCTACAGAACAAAACAATAACGGGCACATCTACAGTACAGAACAATAACGGGCACATCTACAGGACCAAACAATAACAGGCACATCTACAGGACCAAACAATAACAGGCACATCTACAGAACAAAACAATAACAGGCACATCTACAGTACAAAACAATAACGGGCGCATCTACAGAACAAAACAATAATAGGCACATCTACAGGACCAAACAATAACGGGCGCATCTACAGTACAAAACAATAACGGGCACATCTACAGGATCAAACAATAACGGGCGCATCTAAAGAACAAAACAATAACAGGCACATCTACAGGACCAAACAATAACGGGCGCATCTACAGAACAAAACAATAACGGGCACATCTACAGTACAAAACAATAACGGGCACATCTACAGGACATAACAATAACAGGCACATCTACAGGACCAAACAATAACAGGCACATCTACAGTTCCAAACAATAACAGGCACATCTACAGGACCAAACAATAACAGGCACATCTACAGTACCAAACAATAACAGGCACATCTACAGTACAAAACAATAACGGGCACATCTACAGAACAAAACAATAACGGGCACATCTACAGGACCAAACAATAACGGGCGCATCTAAAGAACAAAACAATAATAGGCACATCTACAGGACCAAACAATAACGGGCGCATCTACAGAACAAAACAATAACAGGCACATCTACAGTACAAAACAATAACGGGCGCATCTACAGAACAAAACAATAACGGGCACATCTACAGGACCAAACAATAACGGGCGCATCTAAAGAACAAAACAATAACAGGCACATCTACAGGACCAAACAATAACGGGCGCATCTACAGAACAAAACAATAACGGGCACATCTACAGTACAGAACAATAACGGGCACATCTACAGGACCAAACAATAACAGGCACATCTACAGGACCAAACAATAACAGGCACATCTACAGTACCAAACAATAACAGGCACATCTACAGGACCAAACAATAACGGGCACATCTACAGGACCAAACAATAACGGCCACACCTACAGTACAAAACAGTAACGGGCACATCTACAGGACCAAACAATAACGGGCACATCTACAGGACCAAACAATAACGGGCACGTCTACAGGACCAAACAATAACAGGCACGTCTACAGGACCAAACAATAACGGGCACATCTACAGGACCAAACAATAACGGGCGCATCTACAGAACAAAACAATAACGGGCACATCTACAGTACAAAACAATAACGGGCGCATCTACAGAACAAAACAATAACGGGCACATCTACAGGACCAAACAATAACGGGCGCATCTAAAGAACAAAACAATAACGGGCACATCTACAGGACCAAACAATAACGGGCGCATCTACAGAACAAAACAATAACGGGCACATCTACAGGACCAAACAATAACGGGCGCATCTAAGGAACAAAACAATAACAGGCACATCTACAGTACAAAACAATAACGGGCACATCTACAGGACCAAACAATAACGGGCACATCTACAGGACCAAACAATAACAGGCACATCTACAGGACCAAACAATAACAGGCACATCTACAGTACCAAACAATAACAGGCACATCTACAGGACCAAACAATAACGGGCACATCTACAGGACCAAACAATAACGGCCACACCTACAGTACAAAACAGTAACGGGTACATCTACAGTACAAAACAATAACGGGCACATCTACAGGACCAAACAATAACGGCCACACCTACAGTACAAAACAGTAACGGGTACATCTACAGTACCAAACAATAACAGGCACATCTACAGGACCAAACAATAACGGGCACATCTACAGGACCAAACAATAACGGCCACACCTACAGAACAAAACAGTAACGGGTACATCTACAGTACAAAACAATAACGGGCACATCTACAGTACAAAACAATAACGGCCACATCTACAGGACCAAACAATAACGGACACATCTACAGGACCAAACAATAACGGACACATCTACAGTACAAAACAATAACAGGCACATCTACAGGACCAAACAATAACGGGCACATCTACAGGACAAAACAATAATGGGCACATCTACAGGACCAAACAATAACGGGCGCATCTACAGAACAAAACAATAACGGACACATCTACAGGACCAAACAATAACGGGCACATCTACAGGACCAAACAATAACAGGCACATCTACAGGACCAAACAATAACGGACACATCTACAGTACAAAACAATAACGGGCACATCTACAGGACCAAACAATAACGGGCACATCTACAGGACCAAACAATAACAGGCACATCTACAGGACCAAACAATAACGGACACATCTACAGTACAAAACAATAACGGGCACATCTACAGGACCAAACAATAACGGCCACATCTACAGGACCAAACAATAACGGACACATCTACAGAACAAAACAATAACGGCCACATCTACAGGACCAAACAATAACGACCACATCTACAGGACCAAACAATAACGGACACATCTACAGTACAAAACAATAACGGGCACATCTACAGGACCAAACAATAACGGGCACATCTACAGGACCAAACAATAACGGGCACATCTACAGGACCAAACAATAACGGGCACATCTACAGTACAAAACAATAACGGGTACATCTACAGAACAAAACAATAACGGCCACATCTACAGGACCAAACAATAACGGACACATCTACAGTACAAAACAATAACGGGCACATCTACAGGACCAAACAATAACGGGCACATCTACAGGACCAAACAATAACGGGCACATCTACAGGACCAAACAATAACTGCCACATCTACAGGACCAAACAATAACGGACACATCTACAGGACCAAACAATAACAGGCACATCTACAGGACCAAACAATAACGGACACATCTACAGGACCAAACAATAACAGGCACATCTACAGGACCAAACAATAACGGACACATCTACGGTACAAAACAATAACGGGCACATCTACAGAACAGTAGGAAAGTAATGGTGGTTCAATCCATAGGATAATAGACAAAATAAAAGTTGCATAAAACAAAAGATATAATACGAGTATATTAATCGATTATATAAAAGGATTTCTATGTTGTTCGATATGTGACTAAATCAAGAGAGTATGTCTCATCAAAATAGTCATTGGAAGTTGTTCATCACGGTTAAAAGTGAGTGATCGTGGTTGTCTAAAATGCATGTATGTATATTATCTATGTCGATGTTATTTGTTTTAAATCATGATGCAGAAAATTTACAAACAACCAAACAAACATGGTTGTTGTGTTTACAACAATGAAAAAAGGAAATGAAAGACTGAAGTCTTCAAGGTCGCTAAACGTCAAATATTCACTGTCACTGATTTTGGCTTACTTTCAACATACATTCGAAATGGCACAAATACGATATGCTCTAAAATCGGGTGACTTCCGCAAAAATCTTAGTACAACTGGGAAAGGCTATATCGGTTTCTTGATATATCGAACTCGTACCGCTGTGGCATCTATGGAAACACCGCCTGTACAAAGTCCAGCGTCCTAGACCATTCGGCCAGCTAGGCTATAAGTTTCTATTATCTTCCCTGTATCAATTTGATCCGATGGAGCAGTGTAATAGAGTCGTCACATTCTGAGACGTTTATATATATATATACACTTGTGTTTGAATCGGAGACTGGGTGATATTACATGAATTTAATGCTCACCGCTCATTTTATATTTTAATGTTAACTCCACGTTCTAATACAAGCAAAAAACACGCATAGACATGCGTATGATATGTTTTTAAAGAAATGTACGTTGCAGTGATATTCGGGTCGCTTATGACATTGTCCAGGGAACCAGTTTAGGAACCAGATTAAGCGGCTGGCAATGAATATTCATAAGTATCGGGACGTGCTAATGTATAGTCTTGTAAGGATCCTCAGTGCCTGAATCGGAAACTGGGTAATGTTCAAAATAACCGATCATTTCATGTAAATTTCCCGTTCTCGTACAAGCAAGAAACACACGTAGAACTCACGTGTATGATACTTTAGAGGTACATTTTTATATCGTATGAAGCTAGAACTATGACGCTATGGCGGTAAACACGGCGAGGATCTGCAGCATTTCGTGGCGTAACCACATAATTATGCAAATCATATGCGAATATCAAGTACTGAAATTACGAGTGCAGGAAGTCGCTAACAATATCAGCGACTTAAAAAGAGTTGTTTTTTCAAGAAAAATCGCCATCAAGTGACCAGATAAATATTGAAACAATATCACAATTCAATATAAACTACAGGAATGGACGTCTGAATGTCAAAACAATGTACAGAATGATTTGGTTATGGCGTTATTGGACAAAACTTCGGTTTTGATTTCTCGGTTTTCAGTTGTTTTTGTTTGTTTTGATTGATTATTTGTTTGTTCGGCTGGTTGATTTTTTTTAAAAGCGAAGGTTGACTTCTCAATTAATATACAAAGCAGGTATAGGCCTAAATTATCGATAGGCCTAAATTTGAAGGGTCAGACGTTGATTTGTTTTCTGATGAAAAAGTACCGACCCGATTTGTGGATGTCTTGTTTTCTTTTGTTAATCCCACTCTTTTTTTTTAATCTTACGTTTTAAAAACAATTCTTTTCACAATTTAATTCTAAAAATATATGTGATTTGACCAACTTTTCAACTCGTAACAATTATTATTTTAATGCTGATACAAATGAAAGGTTATAACATAACTCAAGGAATATTTATAAGAAAAGCCCGTATAACAATTTTCGATATAAAGGAAAAATAGGTAAGCTGGAAACATGATTAGAATGTATAACAATGAAAGACATGATGAAACAGAATAAATAATACAAATGATCATGTTACACGATACAAAGCAATACTTCCAGGTCGGTATTCTAGACTTAGAACATTTGTATTGTCGTTGAAGCATATCACACCAGGGTGATGTAGACTATCAGCCGATGTAAGCAAAGTCTTGAATTCCTTCCCGTTGTGTCCAACAATTGCCAAATTGCTATAAGTATTCCCAACAACAAACACGTTTTTATCTTTGTTTGCTGATATACCATACAAAGGTCCTGTAGATGCGTCGGAGAATGTCCATAGTTTTTGTCCTGTCATGTCATTACAAGTGACCGTATAATTGAACTTGTTGACACAGTAAATCTTACCATCAGAGGCAGACATACGTACTATAGTTTCCCTAGGAGAAAATTATTTAAAGTTTGTCCACACAAATCTGTAACAAGAATGCTACTGGATGCATTTTCTATCTCGAAACACATTTTTACCCTTATTTACAGATACATTATAACACGCTCCCATAGTTTTAACAATAGTACTGACTGTTTCAGTAACGTGCCTGTTAGTGACAAAAATTGTAAAATATTTTGATCCCTAATAACTCTTGTATTGATATTGACTCGCACGTTAAGTGGGTATTTGGAGAGTCAAACAGAATAGACAGAAATTACACAGAAACTACTATTTAGCGGTATTGTTTCTTCTGTCTTATAAAGGCTTAATGTAATTCTTGTTTTTTTTCTAAAAGGAAGATGTAGTAACACCAACAAATATAAAAATTGGGAGGGGAAATTTGTGCACAAACCGATGCCAGAAAATTAGACGAGGAATAAAATCTATGAACTTTTTTTCTAAAAGTACACAAAGAGACAAGAATGATTACTGAAAAGAAATGTAATTATTTCATATACTAAGATTAAAATATAACTTCTTTGTATATGCATTACAAGCGTTTGTTTAAACCCAATATCACACCTCTAGACCTATATCGCAAAAACCTTTATCACACCCCTAGACCTATATCGCATACCCTATATTACATCTCTAGATATATATCGCATACCCTAATCACACGCCTAGACCTATATCGCATACCCCATACCATACCCCTAGACCCATATCGCATAAAATATATCACACCTCTAGACCTATATCGCAAAAACCTTTATCACACCCCTAGACCTATATTGCATACCCTATATCACACCTCTAGACCTATATCGCATACCCCATATCACACCCTAGACCTACTTCGCATACCCTTATCACACCTCTAGACCTATATCTCATACTCTATTTCTTACCCCTAGACCCATATCGCACCCTTTCACAGACCATACTTGAAGTATAGTTAAAATATGATATAATGGACATGACATGTCATAATCTGTATCACACTCGGTATCAACCCTCGACCTACATCACCCCTTGGGCCCTTGTTCTTAGGGTGATATAGGAGTCTCGAGTTTATACAGGATGTGATACAGATTTTGACATGTAATATTCAGTATATATATAACAGTAATTAACTGATATTGTAGGACTGGGCTGTTCTTTTTTTTTTTCTGTATTTACCCTTGTAAAAATCTTGTATCAGCAGATCGGCAGACGTCGATCTCCAGTGGCATGTATTGTCAAGATTTCAAAAACAATTTTATCAAAAGCAGAGACTGGACATGATCAAGTTAATAGTTATATTTATGAAACTTTGAATTGGGCTATAATAGTTCCACTATTGCACGACAGAGTTTTGTTGTAACTGTTGTAATGCACAACTCCAAATTTGTTTAATTCGTCAGTAGCTGTTATCAACGTTTTAAACTGTTTTTCATCATGGCGTATAATAGTCAGGTTATTTGTTTCGGTAATCGAAACGTATATATTCTGGTTAGCATCCACACTGATACCATATGGTTTTTTTTCTGCTGTTTTATCCTTAAACGTCCATCATTTTACCATAGATTGTGTAGCACTTAACTGTGTTGTATTTGCCATTTTTGTCTATTTCAGTATATTCTGTCACTTGATATTTCCATGCTTGAGCAAACTTTAACTAATTTCATTTTTTTCATAAATTTTCCTTCTAAACAAGCAATATACATGTATATCTTAACGCCATGCTGTCGGTTTTAAGTATCAGTCTTTCTAAAAATCAGATAGAAGGTGATTCATGCAAGTCAAAAACCCACCAAATTCAGTTTTATTTCTTGTTGATAAACAGTAATTGATCACGTAACCAGTCTTAGTTTTTCATTTGGTTGTTGTGCTTTTGAGATAAAAATTATTTAGATTGTTCATGAAATTTGCACTTTGCAAGAGTTATCGTTCTTGATTTGGCTTCATGTATGGTTTTCTCAAAAGTGCAAATCTGAAAACAGAAAAGGTTGTTGTTATGTGAAAGTATAGCATGTGTAGACTAAAAAGCATTGTTTGTTTGATGGGTTTTTCTTGACCATGAATCACTTTACTATTGGTAGTGTCTGAATTTACTGGGTACTTAAACCAAATGTTACGGCCAATCGAGTGTTGTCTATATCAACCACTGACCACGAATTATCAGACAAAGGTATGACACGGATATGATTACCATCACGTCCAAATTCTTTCAATGAATCTGTTTTATAGTAATTAGTGATAAATATTCTACCATCAAACATAATGGTGCATCAAGTAATATTACCTAAGTTTGTATTAAATTTGTTTCGCAAAGTTAATTTTGTCTTTAGTATTCCATATAGATCGTTAGTTGAGGGAACCTGGACCTCAAGTTTGTCCTCTTTATGTTTCATTTTGACAGGTTGCTCATTGAAAGATAGCTTCCCAAAATATGTAACATCTTTCTCAAGGTTTAATAGTTTTGTTTGAAATTTCAGTTTTAAGTCGGTATCGAAAAGTGATTGAAATAATGAGTGTCGATTGTTTCTCTTTATCAAGTGACTCCGTCAATTGATAGCTACCAAGAAAAAATTAAAGATTTGATGCGTTGTATTTTATCAGAGATATATTTTGCTCCATATCTTTTGATTTGCTTTCAGCGATCTCAAATTTTCGCAAAAGTACTTTTTGTTTTGATTTGTATTCAGATTGAGAATTTTGAAATTCTCGTTATAATTCGTGTTCTTATTTGTCCAAATGCTGGTTAATGTGTTATCTAAAATCTTTAATTTCCACTTCTAATTTACTGATGTCGTTATCAAACTTTTTGGATAGGGTCTGTCTACCATAGACGCATTGTTGAACTTGTCTTAAGAATAATAAATCTTGTTCAATGTCGACCATTGTAGACGATCGTGATACATTCGCTGCCATGCCATTGATTGGAATGACGTCAGAGCACTTTTTGTGGAAGGAAGATACATAAACGACGCATACAGCAGCATCATGTAATTTATAGAATATATCGAATAGGTGGTACACCATTTCCCAGCATCTCTAGTTGTTCCATCATACGTACATGGTCCACACAGTATCCTTGGTGTTACCATTCTGTATATTTGTCTCTATTAAAAATTTCAATATTTTCACTTTAGTTTAAATTGCATAAACTTCGAATGAACGTATTACAGAAGATAGTTATGGTTATCTTTGGTGTGTAACTGCATTGCATTAAAAAAAAACCTTATTGCTTGTTTGCGTTATACACGGGGTAAGGGAGATAATTCAAGTTTAACATTTTTCAGTCCCTGGATTCGAAGTAGGGGAATAATACAAAGTTGGGGTTCAAAGAAATATTCAGATTAAATAAAATGTTGACTGTCGTGAGACAGTAAGGATAACTTATGATCCTACCATTCGTAAAACTTGACTTTTTACAGTTGAAAAGGTTCCTTCTTTCTGTTCTAGTCCTTACGAAATTTCAAGTGCTCTATTTCCATATTGAACATTGTAGCAAACTGTAAAAAATTAACAGCATATAGCCCTGTCCAGCATGTATGAGGAAACGGGTAATTGTTCGACATTACTCCAATTCTGTTTGGTCGGGGAGAAAGGAAGGGGTGTCATGATCTTAACTCTTTATGATCACTCCTTATTTACAATAATTTGTTGGATACTTCAATGTTTTTAGTAAAAAAAAATCAGAAATTGGCTGAAAAAGGTACACTGTAAACTTTACAAATGTTCTTCATGGTAGTTATTTATATATGAATGGTGCATAAAATGTAATTTTTATACCTTAATTAAATAATGGAAAACAAATATTTTTTAATAAAATTTTTACACATAAAACTAATAGAACGCTCGCCCTTTTTGTTTCGAAATTCTATAAAACATTTTTTTCCTCTGATGGGTTGATTTACTATGCAATCTCAACCTTAACCTTAGTTTCTCATACTTTATATGCATGAACATATGAGATAAAATATTCAACTTTCAATAAGCCTTCCTGGTCGATTTCTAGGAAAACCGTTATCAACAAGAAACTATTTGTACAACTTTATTAACTAACGGTATTTTTTTCTGATCGTTCCGATTGTGTATTGCTAACATCGTTCATATATTAGACAGTATTTTTTGTGTTATTTTATTTTATGAATGTTAATGATGTGAATAAACGGGGGAGTAAACATCCTAAAATATTGTCTGATTTGAATGTTTGTTCATTTGGTTTGACTGTGCATGCCAAATCTGAAAATCAAGAACAAATTGTTTTTTTCCTGGTTGGGAATGTGTTCAAATGAGATATCTCAATCTGATCAATAGGCTATCTCAATCATCTTTAAAAGTGAGTCGACAATAAATTCATCTCAAGCAGTTAATTCCGGTAATTTTGTATTCACTTCCTTGTTTCTGTTCTTTTTTTTCACACTGTTATACCTATTTGTGATGTTTATATTCATTAACCCCGAATTTCGTAAGTTCAATAAATTTGGCTTTTATTGAATATTCACAGTAAGTATGTTTTTACTTTAAAAAACTAGAAGAAATTTTAAGAAGCTATCAATTGATAATTTATTTGTTTGAACATGCATAACCTTTATCGTTATTTTACCATTGTAAGTTAGGTTGATGGGCATCTGGAATAAAAACATTCGCAGAAACAACTGGTGCTCCACTAGGCAGATGCAAGCCCCTGGAGTGTCCCCTCCTTTGTCAGTCAGCGGGAAATCACCCCCTCTGTCTTCTATCTATCTTTATTTCTCATAAAGCCCATAAACATTGGTACAGAGATTTTTCAGAATTTTTGAATCCACCTGTGGAAAGATTTACATAGTATGCGCTATATATGGGCTATATTTTGATATTAGAGCTCGTAGCACACTTTACTTTACATGTCAGAATATTTAAACGCTACCATATCAGATTCGCCATGTTGATTTGTCTCTCTCCTCTTTTCAAACTGCTTCTACATGGTTTGAGTGATTTTCTGTTTCCTTAGTTTGCTATTCAATGTAACATTTGAAACCGAAACTTTCCGAGTAATTATGACGGTATTATTTACATATTTAAAAAAAAGAAATTTAATTTTGCGACTTTCCTGAAAACTTTATTAAAATTAAAATTCTCCATTACGTAATATAAACCTCCCCCGCCCCTGAGCCAAAACAATTGTTTCAGTTTCTATTCAATGTAGGTAACTCAATATTATATACAGTAAAACCTTAAAACCTGTCTTAATCGAACCCTTAATTCGTGTCAATGTATTTTGAACCGAATAACCGAACAAGAACCCTACGGTCCAGAAGATATTCGATTTATTGATTGTTGAGGTATAACGCCCGAGCAGCAATATTTTAGCTATATTCAGGCGATGAACATGAAAGGGATGATAAAATGAATATGAAATGATGATGATGAAATGAAAAAGGGATGGTACACAAGAATAATAGGGACTACAAATTTTGATTGCCACAAGAAAAAGGGAGAGATGGGTAGGGTCGGAACCCAATAGGACCCAACTTTAAGGGCCTTATTTGAAATAGTGCCAGGAGGTCTTGGGTTTCGCGTTGTAGAGGTGACCCGTACGCATTATTCTTCGTCGAAAAAAAGTAGGGGTCAAGTGTAATTCAGGGAAGTGCCAATCGATCAAAAGTTTTCCAAGTGTAAAATCGGGGACCTCACTTGGACCCAATTTTAAGAGGCTCACTTGAAATAGTGCCAGGAGGTTATAGAGGAGACCCGTGCGCTATACTTCATTACTTAGATTTTTGGTAATCAGATATGATCATATAATTGTTCGCTAGCTTCAGTCTAGCTTTATTGCTCTCTGTTCAAAAGCGGTGTGCAATTAAAAATCGTTCTGGTCGAGTGAGCATGCAAAAAAAAAGAGTAATATTTCGAATCGATAACCTTGAAATACATGTACATGTATTTAAAAATGTGTGATTTGATACAATAATTCAGTCTACAATTTACTTGTTAACTTTGATGTAAACCATGGGCTCGGGGGGTCCACCGTGCACCACCACTCATCGACTTTCTGGTGATTAAGTTACCTTTATACCTCCCATTACCGAAACGATTTGTCGTCAAAGAGTATTCTTGGATTCTTTTTCAGTATAAGCCTATATTTTTATACCACCGGGTCAAAAAGCCAAGATTTTTGTTACTCAATTGTTTGAGCCTCTAAGCCTTCCTAGGACAGCATGTGTGAACAAACTAAACTAATTAACGTATCATTATGTCGCCTAATGTGTCAACTTTACAATGGCACCAAGAGAGTTACACTAAGGGTTTTGGGGTAAAATAAACAATTAACATTTTAGTTCATGCTGAGGTATTATTTTTCATGGGTAGGAGTGGCAATTTTTCACCTAATTCGACTTGGCAAAGTTCAAATATTTATTACTTGGGCTCATTTGGAAGCTAAGACACCATATTAATGAGCTGTTTCACGCAAAAGCTTGTTTAATCTACTGTATTCTGAAAAAAGGAAATAACGGTGATATGGAAGAAATTCTGAACTTCTGAAAATTTCCTTTTTACTATTTTACAGTTATTGTAATCCCAAAAAGAAAATTTAAGCGCCTGAATTGACCAGATATGTTGGGTACATTATTATCTAAATTACGAATGCCTAATATATAAGTTGTACGATGTCGGTACGATGTGAATTGGAATTCTGTTTGTTACTGAGACCAGTTTTCTTGGGTTAGGGGTAGTATTTTTACCATTTTTCTTTCAAATTAGTTTTTAGTTTATTTTTGTTTAGGAAATTTATCTATTTAAAGATACCAAATTTAGACGTTTTAGTTGAGCAATAAATAGTAGAGTCGAATTTATGTGACTTTTTACGGAAAAATCGGAAATATAATTTTTTACATTTTTGATTTATTCTTATTACGAAAACCCCCAAAATTCATCGAAAGAACCTCAGAAGTATTAATTGTGAATACTAAACAGAAAATACAAAAAAAAATGCATTTTTTACTGAAGTATAATTCCTCTAGGGGATTTGACATGAAAAAATATGTCAATTTCAGCGATTTTTCGGTGGGGTAGGAGTACTTTTATTTTTTTCCTTTTATTCCAAAATCCTTACTGTTACCGCAATTTTTTGGTACCATTGTAAAGCCGATGAATTGAGCTACATGATAATATATATATATATATCAGTTAACTTCGTGCGGGTCCGGGTGTCAAAAGAATAGTCCCGCAGCAGCCCTAAGCTTGTCGTAAAATAAAACAAAATAGTGCTCAGAACACTAGCCGGGGACTAAGGCGCTCTGCCGTCAGAGTAACTGCGTTATGTGCCTATAGGTGGTGGAATGCGGAAACCCTGGTGTGTAACATGCTGGGGTTGTCAGGCTATAATATGGAAAACCTGACCGCAAACCATAGTGGCGTACCGTGTTGGGAAAGATGCCACGTAGGAGCCCTGCGAAGAGTCCTGTTCCATAGGAGAAGGAACCTTTGCGCTCTGCCACAAGAGGCTAAATTGCCCAACCCGATCCTACCCATCCCTTTCTTTTTCAAAATTTGTCGACCCTATTAACCTTGTGTCCTACTCCTTTTTTCATTTCATCATCATCATTTCATTTCGCCTGAATATAGCTGAAATATAATGATTGCTGCTCGGGAGTTTAACTCCAATAGTAAAAAAATCAATCGTTTTGTAGAAAGTAGAAGTCCGAAGAAAAAAAAACGTAAAAAATGGATTGTTGCCTCAACGAAGTACAAAAAGTAGCAAAAAAAAAAAAAAACAAAAATGATTCAGTTTATTTTTTGACGACAAAAAGATTCGTATATGCGAGGTATAAGGATACCTAAAAATCATATTTATTTTGATGATTGCTGGATGCACGAAGGTTATGTCAGCCCACCTACTGATATAAATAGCATAAAAAGCGATATAGATAATATTAGGTATATTGTAACAATAATACGACTAAACCGATCGTTCATTAAATAAATTATGTCAACCAGGACTATTATCAGTTCCTTACTTACTTGAGAAAAGTGTCGGTCATTCATCACTAAATTTCAAAGAAAAGGTCTTGTATAAAAAGTATGTTTAAATAGATTTACATTTTAAACGAGAATTGAAAGTCAGAAAAGTACATGTGCCTTGTGTTACAATTATACATATTAAGAATTATTTTAGAAAGACATTGTATAGGTGTCGTTTTTCGTGTCATTTATGAACGAATTTGTTTCATGTGTTCACGTTTAGGCCGTGATTTTGGATTTTGACGTACTAAATATATGAATCATTCCACTGCTGACGCTTCGGAATTTTTATATTATGAACCGTTTTCGTCTTTTACATTTTTCAAAGAAAAAAAATGGTCGTGATTGTTTCTATATTTAGAATAAATAGGAAGGATGTGTTAAACGAGTTTCTCTTTTCATTGCTAGATACGAATCTTTCTTCGACTGGTTGTCTTTTAAAATAAGCATAAACTGAAATATTTATTTGTCAAATATTTAATAATTTGATAACTGATTGCCGAAGCCAAGTTAAATGCAATGGGTCCTATATTTTCCCCACGAGAACTTGAATAGGGTATGTAAGTCTCGTCATGTGACTCCGTGGTTCCGTAAGAATGGGTCCTAGTCTACCATTCAAATGTATGGAGATTCGTCATTAACGTAGCATTGAGTTCAACATTAAAAGCGAAGTATCATTTTTGGGTAAAAATACTGATTAAAAATGACAATTATCAAGTTCTAAGAGATAAAATTGTTTAGAATAGCATAAAATAGAAGATTTTGCATTGTGAAGCAGCGTTTGAATTTCCCGAAAGTACACACTAAAATGCATATCGGTCTTCGGATTTCAATACGTTCTACACCGGAAATTCCGGAAGGGAAACTGAAACTAGAACGAGACTTATAAACCCTACATTAGGCTCAAAGTGAGTTTTTGGAAAATCTATAATATGTGATAAAGTATTTTTACTTTCGTCAGTTGGACAAAACGGTAAATTGATGTGTTAATAGACGTCAAGTTAAACTTCTCTGAACAATCTTATTTCAGGTTCCGAAAAAAAAATATAAAAAAAGTCTGCTCAATAAAGCAAATAGCTACTTATGGTATTAAAGGAGATGGCTGAAACAACACAAACTGTTAAATGGAAACCTCAACGTCTGACACCAATAGATGTTGAACGATTGAGAAGGCAACACAGTACAGACTCGCAGAGACCGAGGTTCAATACAGATATTTCTTTGAGAAGAACTCAAAGTGCACATCGTAAGACAGCAGGGTAAAACACTAATAATATTATACGGAGAAACTTAACAACTATTTTTTTTTATATAATAAAGGTCCTCTCTCTAGTTGTAAAAATGTAAATGTAAAATAAAAGTAATTAATCATAAGCTGGGATAAGTTTCAGGCAAGGAAATAAATCAACAGCATGTCAAACACTCACTCCCCCTCTCCGTGCCTATCTGCACCTAATGACTCAACTAGTTTCCACCATATCTGTGACAGACACACTTTAGTAACGAGTCTGTCCGCCCGTTCGTCCCTCCAAATCGTATCCGGGCTGTAAATCTGTCGTCGGGTTTTTTAATTTTTGGCATGAGGGCAGATCCGCTCAAGACAATGTGTTGCATACCATGGTTAATGACCTTTGAATTTAAGGTCATATTTATGATTTTACAAGACATATTCGTCTCAGGGCCGTAATTTTGTTGACATGATGCTAGATCTTCCAAGATGATGACTGTGTCGCATACCTTGGCCAATGAACTTTGACCTCATACATGAAAGGTTAATGTCCGGGTTGTCCCTTTTTGCCTATTTGGGTAGGATTTTGATATTTTGTAGGAATGCAGATGAACTCAGGACAATGTGTTGCATACCATGGTTGGTGACCGTTGACCCTTAACTTTTTTACTTTTATGTCCGGGCAGTAATGAGTTGTGTGATAAATTGAACGTGTTGTGCATAGCTGATATAAAAGAGTTTTACCACAGCGAGGCCCACAGAGACTTTAAAAACTTAAGAACTTTAAATTCATTTTCTGAGCCATCCATTGTCATTTGAAAAAAATCTTTATGCTATTTGACATATTTATGATAATTATAAACATTACATTGGAACAAAGATAGAAATTTTCAAGTGCCATCGATATCATTGGAACTACCTGGTTTCTACATGGATAGTCTCTTAAAAGGATGGCCCATTAGCAGCTTCTTTAAACGCACTCATAGGCCATACGAAATTGATGATTTTCAGTTTGTTCTGGTACTCAGTGAATGCTTTGGTCTATTACATGTATGTTTTTTAATGGTTTAATGATCGACACCTTCATCCTGGTTGTTTTTTTTCTCTCTCAGGACTTTAAGTTATATTAGTACGTAGCATCACTTATTCTGTTTTGAAGTACTCTCATCAGTATCTTGCTTTGTACTAAAAACAAGAAGTTATAATACTCAATCCATTTGCTGCAGTCACTTTGATATCCGTTCTTTCGTTGTTTTTTTATTATACCATTTGCATAGTAAACTACAAATGTACTATTTTATGATATGATGATTTACTTTTTTCTTTTTTAGGAGGAATAGAGTGGTATACAGGGTAAGATTTTCTAGTCTCTGATACAGTTTTCACTTCAAGGGTACCGTTTAACCTAATTATATAATATTAAGACGATTTAGTTTTATTCTTATTAATATTTTACATCAGACTGAACATAATGTGATAACCAAACTTTGAAGTATACAAGTCATATTACATTTCAATAAGTTAACAAATACAATAGTTAACCCTTGATAATTTACTTTTAGATGTAACACGCTTTCTGATTGGATAAACGAGTTTGTCTATTATCTCAAAAACCAAATTTTGTAATGTGACTATGATGTCATCAACATTCTTAAATGATTTACTCTTTGAATTTGGATACTATGATTTAATTATAAGGAATGACTATTAAACATTTTTTTCGGCCTTTTTGAAATTACCTCAATGTCCGTGGTACACACTTGAAAATAAGCTACTACATAAGTTGTTTAGTGAGCACCACATGATTGAGGATATTTCTTCATAGACCGAAAAAATATAACAGTCATTCCTTAAATGAAGCAGAGTTCTATTTCAATGTAAAATGTCAAACTCACATGGCCCAAAAGTATCTAAACATTCCATTAAAAAAGGGATCTTTTATTATATATGATTTAATAATACAATTTAATACCATAAATAGTTCAACCAAAATCATACCCACTTTTAAAAATTTAAAAGTTTATTTATATTATTGGTGCAACGTCCGATACATCACGGAAAAAGAAAAACATTAATTCAATAATACATGATATAAAGAAAAAATCTACACATTGCCGATTTTACTGTTAATAGCTATTATAGTTTAAGGTGCTAAAAAACATTATATGGACGATTTTGTTTAAACAAGGTGACATATACATTATACAAAGCTGGGGGAGTTGTCTCACAAAACAAGATTGATACATGGCAACATAGTTATGTTTATGAAAGATTGTTTTTATTCATAGGCAAAAAGTAGAGCATACGTGAGAGTCACATTGACACCAGAAAAGTCACCAAGAGGTACTGCATGGATAATAATAAGATACCACAGATCTGAAAAAATCCAAGTAAAACATATGCTACACTATGGAGTTCGAAAAGGAATAAGTCATTCACATCATTTTGTCCCTCCAAATCCCGTACGGTCACAGAGTTTGTTAAAGAATGAAGAATTTTCGTGATTTTGGGAAGAGACACGAGTTAAACACCATTTGTCTGCTAGTGTAACACCCCTATCTTTATATAGTATAACAGCCATAGCTTACTACAGAAGAACATCCTTAGTCTTATAGAGGAGAACACCCTTAACCTGCTATAGTGAAAAACCTTTAACTTGCTACTACATTAGAACACCCTAAGTTTGCAACAGTAAAGGCTTAGCTAGCTACAGTTGAACACCCTTAACTTGCTTCAGTAGAACACATTAGCTTTATATATGAGAACATCCTTAGCTTGCTACGGAGAACACCTTTAGCTTGCTACCGTAGAAAACACTTAGCTTGTTACATTAGAATAGTCTTAGCTTTCTACATCAGAGTTCCCTTAGCTTTATACAGTAGAACACTCTTACATTACTACAGTAGAGCACCCTTAGCTTGCTACAGTAGAACATCTTAGCTTTATATATTAGAACATCCTTAGCTTGCTACAATAGAACACCCTTAGCTTGCTACAGTAGAACACCTTAGCTTTATACATTAGAACATCCTTAGCTTGCTACAGTAGATCACCCTTACCTTTCTACAGTAGAACACCCTTGGCTTGCTACAGTAGAAAGCCCTTAGCGTTATACAGTGGAACATCCTTACTTGCTAGAGTAGTACACCCTTAGCTTGGTACAATAGAACGGCCGTGGCTTGCTACAATAGAACACTTTTAACTTGCTTCAGTAGAACACCTTAGCTTTATACATTAGAACACCTTTAACTTGCTATAGTAGAACACCCTTAGTTTGCCACAGTAGAAAGCCCTTAGCGTTATACAATAGAACACCCTTACTTGCTACAGTAGTACACCCTTAGCTTGGTACAATAGAACAGCCGTAGCTTGCTACAGTAGAGCACTCTTAACTGGCTTCAGTAGAACACCTTAGCTTTATACATTAGAACACCCTTAGCTTGCTACAGTAGAACACCCTTAGCTTGAAACAGTAGAAAGCCCTTAGCGTTATACAGTAGAATACCCTTACTTGCTACAGTAGTACACCCTTAGCTTGGTACAATAGAACAGCCGTAGCTTGCTACAGTAGAACACTCTTAACTGGCTTCAGTAAAACACCTTAGCTTTATACATTGGAACGCCCTTAGCTTGCTACAGTAGAACACCCTTAGCTTGAAACAGTGGAAAGCCCTTAGCGTTATACAGTAGAACACCCTTACTTGCTACAGTAGTACACCCTTAACTTGCTACAGTAAAAACACCTTAGCTTTAAATATTAGAACACTCTTAGCTTGCAACAATAGAATATAACTTGCTACCGTAGAACACCCTTAACTTGCTACATTAGAACAGTCTTAGCTTGCTACATAAGAATTCCCTTAGCTTTATACAGGACATCACCCTTAATTTTATACAGAAGAACAATCTTAGCTTGCTACAGTAAAACACCCTTAGCTTGCTAGAGTAGAGCACTCTTAGTATGCTACAATAGAACACCTTTAACTTATTACAATGGAACACTCTTAACTTGGTACAGTAGAACTCCCTTAGTTTGCTGCATTATAACACCCTTAGCTTGCTACATTAGAACACCCTTAGCATGCTACAGTAGATCACCTTTTACTAACACTCTTCAGCATACTACAGTAGAACACCCTCAACCTGCTACAGTAGAGCATCCTTAGCTTAATATATAGTAGAAGACACTTAGCTTTATACTGTAGAACACTCTTAACTTCGAACAGTAGCACACCTTTAGATTACTACAGTAAAATCCTAGCTACCTACAATAGAATACCCTTAGCTTGCTAGAGTAAACATCTTAGCTTGCAACTGTAAAACGCCCTATGCTTACTTTAGATGAAACACCTTTATCTTGTTTCATTAGAACACCCTGAGCTTGCTATAGTAGAACACTCTTAGCTTCTATACGATCTCACTGTCAGACAAAAGTTTTTCTACTTTGCCAAAAAGTGGTTTAACAAAAATGTCAAATTTTTAATTAAAAGCTACATATAGTCAACTCACGATCCCCAATTATATATCTCTTACGCTGAACAGATCGACAAAACGAAAATGAATGTTTTCCGGTAATTGCTGGTCTGGAGTAATTATATATATATTTTTTAAATATCTAAGCTCTTTTATTACATAATTAATAAGTTAACAAATAAATAATTTGTTATTTTCATGTTTTTGCTATAATCTGAAATCCGACCAATTGGATTTGGAAAAGTTAACTAACAATAACATGAAGTTAAAAAAAAATTCGTACTCAACTTATATACGATAGACGTTAAGGAGTCGCTATGACTGCATTTTCAAAATAACAAAGACCTCAAAATCTATCAAAAAATGTCTGATTTGTTTTAAAAATTCTTTTTTGTAGACAGTAACACGGATTTTGAATTAAGTTTGAAAGGAACTAAAGATTTATCAAATTCTTTCAAGGACAGTAAAAAATCATATAAGGTGTATCTTGATGAAACCGACTCGGTGCAAGCAGGTAAAAAACTGTCTAAGTTCTCGATTATTAGCTTAAATTAGGACATCAAAACTTCAAGAGGGGTCTTTCTTTTGAGCATGTTTTTTTCTTGTAAAACAACAAAAAAACAAACAAACACATAACAGACTTTAGTACTGAGAAGCTACATCTTTGCAAGTTATTGCGTTTCAATCAATAAGCCATGATAGGAAGTCGCCTTATATATTGAGACTGCTATAGCATTTAACAAAAAGGCCATGGAAAGGTACCTACTCGGGGAGGGGGTATTTAAAACCGATTGATACATACCAAATACATGTACGTAAATTTGTGTGGGTAGAAAGCTAAAAACCGTCTGACATCTCCTTCATTTGGAATCATTTTCAGAAATTATCGTAAAGAAGAACAAGAAGGAGGTGGAAAGGATTCCTCTTGGGAATATTAAACAAAAACAGAAGCTGTTTTATAGAGAGGTGAGTGAGCTTTGATTAGCAACAAAAACAGGAGCTGTTTTACAGAGAGGTGAGCGAGCTTTAATTAGAAACAAAAACAGGAGCTGTTTTACAGAGAGGTAAGCGGGCTTTGATTAGAAACAAAAACAGAAGCTGTTTTACGGAGAGGTGAGCAAGCTTTGATTAGAAACAAAAACAGGAGCTGTTTTACGGAGAGGTGAGCGAGCTTTGATTAGAAACAAAAACATGAGCTGTTTTACAGAGAGGTGAGCGAGCTTTGTCTAGAAACAAAAACATGAACTGTTTTACAGAGAGGTGAGCGAGCTTTGATTAGAAACTTCTTCCATTTATTATTAAGTAGCAGTCTTTATAAAAATCAGACAGGAGGTGATTCATGCATTTCAAAAACCCACAAACTTTACTTTTATTTCCTATTCAGAATCAGTTACAGACCACATAATCAATCTTAGTTTTTCATTTGGGGGTTGCGCTTTTGAGATAAAATTTATATAGATTGTACATGAATTTAGCACTTTGCAAGAGTTATCGTTCTTGATTTGGTTTGCTTTGGTTGATTTTATTGGGAGGTTAAAAAGTGCAGTTTTCTCAAAAGTACTGATCTAAATACAGAAAGGACTATTGCCACATAAAATATATCATGTGTAGAGCAAAAAAGCATCATCTGATCCATGGATTTTTCTACACCACGAATCACCTTATCAATGTCTGAATCTTATATGGACTGGTACTTAATACTGTTTGTTTTCTTCTTAAGATCATTCTGTTTTTTTTTTTTATCATTATTAAATGTCCAATATTTTGATTGAAAATCATTTCTTTTCTTGTACAGGTTGGTGTAACAGTTTGTCCCGAGGTGTAAGTATATACAAAATTATTAGGGGTTCTCTTTTTGTTGTTTTAAAAAATATACATATACACTTAGCTCAACTAGCGTGTGTTAATTGTCCAAATCATGTCTAGGCAAATTAAACAAACTGACTAATTTGAAAATTTAGGTAAAAAATGACGATAGTAGTAAACTAAGTGATATTCAAAATCAAAAAAATAAATAAATTTGCGGGAAAGGCAGCAAACTGTAGTTTTTCATTTTTTTTTTTTTTTACATTTTTGATTATTTATTTGCATTGTCAGTTACACTTATGACACCCGATATCAAATACATCAAAGTTCGTTTTAAAGGAATCCTTTATTACTCCATTGTTCTTCAGAAAAATGCCAGAACTAAGAACGTACAATACCGATGGATTCCTCTGTAACGAAGAGAAATCTTTTCTTGAGAAACGGAAATTTTATGTACGACAAGCTGTTCAAAAATTAATGAACCAGGAACTACTTAAAGAAGAGGTGCTTATTAATCATTTATTCATTTTCTATTGTTTCTTTGTGTAAGTGGAAAAACAATAACAATATTAATACTAGAAAATGTTATTTCGATGATGTTCTTTCATTTCTAGGTCAGCAAAAAATTAGATTTTATGTCCGATTCGGTCACTTGAGTACTACAAATGTATATTATAAAATATCGGCAAAACTACTACAGCATCAAAATAAAAGGAACATACATGACTTTCACATTCGCCATTTACGCCGAATCTGGTGGAAACTGGTTGACGATTTTGTACTAGATAAAGAAAGTTTATTTGAAGGCTACAAGAACAGTAATAGTTATGTGGAAATATGTCTCCAAACATAAAATGTCGGAAATGCTTCTATAATATATGTACCATTTAAAATTTATGACAGTAATCGAATCAAATTTCTGTTCCCTTGGCTCCAATTGCAATGTTACCCGAGCTTACGCCTGCTGACCTCAGTTGACCTCGATATAATTGAAGAACTTTTTTTTGGAATGGAAGCGAATGTGAAAGTCATCTATGCAGAGACAACAAAATCCAATTACATGGCCAAACGTGAAAACCGGAAACAAAGATGATATGTATACACAATGAAGACAATAAAATAAAATACAATTACATATATAAAACTGAAGATAAGAAAACATAAAATCATACAAAACTAAGGCATTTGAAATATGAACTCTAACAAAAACCCGGTGTGACATCCTGTTGCGCAAGCGGGACTTACGAAAGACCGGTAGTGCCATGACTTCTTTCACCTTTCCCGATTGATGCGAGACATTTCTCAGTTGACACTTGGAGCTGAGAAATGCCAAGTTGGAAGTGAGAAGTTTCAAGTTGAAACTGAGAAATTTCAAGTTAAAAGTGAGAAATTTCAAGTTGGAACTGAGAAACGTATCGCATTAATCGGGCAATGTAAAAGAAGTCATGGCACTACCGGTCTTTTGCAGAGACTTATCACATATCAAGTGAGTTAAACTTGGTAAGCATCAAATTCAATTGGTTGTCAATCCGAATAGACGTGAAATCTACCGAAAACGTTTGGTCTAAACTTCATAATCATATCTGCCAATTAAATTGACTGTGATGATGACAATATAACTATACTGTGCATAGTGATGATTACCCGCTATTTACATGTAATGATGCAAACCGTATTAACAGAATCCAAACCATATTAACATAACCCAAACCATATTAACAGAATCCAACCCATATTAACAGGTACCAAACATTGCTTTAATGGGATCAGGTGGAGGATACCGAGCAATGACTGCCATGTCAGGGGTCATCAACGCCCTGCATGATACTAAAATTTTCGATACAGTATTGTATACTGTAGCGCTGTCAGGTTCCTCTTGGTGAGTATTTGAATGATACGTGTACTTAGAATACCTTTGTGGTGAGTACAATATTACTAGAAGAATTCGTACGCTGCTGCTTTGTTATGTTTTTTTTTGGTGTAAACAATAAACCTATATAGATACCATATTCTACGTACACATGCACTATTGCTGTTTTATATACTTATATATGAAACAGGCGCGACTTGCAACGATCAAATGTAATACGCAGCCCCGTTAAACTCCGTTAAAAAGTATAGTAAACAGTAATTTGTATCGAACATTGTTATTTGAAGATTTTTAAGGTAATAACTGTATTGACCTGACTGTTCTTGTAAAGTTCCCGATACTCAGTAATATATATCCATTTTAAAACGTGTACATCTCATACTGTGACAACTCTGCTCGGATCATGTTATATATTACAAAGTAAGATCTGCGATATTTGTTAGGTTGTTTCCATAGCAGAATCGAACTTCATAAGTCCAGCGCCATAGACCACTAGCATTGAAATACCATATAGCATGTACTTAGTTACAAACCCTGATTAAATGTTCATGTAAGTAACACCCGGTCAGCAAAAGCTGTATATTATCCATTTATATGCTTAATTGGTCGAGTGGTTTACTGTACAGGATTTAGGGCAGGCATTGTTGCCATTGATGTTACAGTGGAGTTTGAGTCCCGCCGAGGGAACAGTTAAAAAATTGTTTTACAAGTTTCATAATTCTGACATCGTTTTGAAGCTTTCAGACCAAGATATGCATCCTTTAGCAACCTTAAAATAGCTTATATTCATTCATATCGACTTACCTTTTGCTACTATAGGTATTTAGCAGTTCTGTATTCCGATGAATCTTGGCCAGACATTGACCCAAGAAATGTGCAAACAAAGCTGAGAGCAAACATTACTAGCAAGAAGCACAGCATGGCAATGATTTTCACAAAAACAGCTTTTAGTTTTCTCACAAGGAAAACAAATTGGAGTTTTACTTCTGATATATTTGGGCCTCTGCTGGGTGAATCACTAATTCCAGATGTAAGAATTAGTATAGAATATCTTTTATATATAAAAATAAGAGATGTGGTATAATTGCCAATGAGACAGTTATCCATCAAATACCAAGCAACAAACATGTAATAAAACTTCTACAGGTCAATCAACGTTCTTCAATGATAGACAAAACCCATACCATAAAACAAGCTGCAGAAAGCCCCAAAACAAATGAAACTATTCTTTAAAGATGAATATCGACCTAATCTACATAGTGAGACCGCAAAACGAATAAAACAACGACAACCACTGGATTACAGGTTCATGACCTGCGACAGGCATATAAAGTATGTGGCGGGTTTTAAACATGTATGTTAGCGCTCAACCTTCCCCCAACCTGGGACAATGGTTGGAAAACACAACAATAAAACGAACTATAAAATCTGTTGAATTTGGATTTAACTCTTGATATCGATACAGAATACAAACACTATAACACATTGGATAAAAGACAACAAGCTGTATCTAACTTGAAATCGACTTATTTAATTTGGTCCGATTTGATTTTTTTTAAATGGATTCTATGGTAAAATGCATGCCTGCATTTTTTGATCAGGTTTCAGTAACTGCTAACTTCTAAATTAAAATAGATGGTCTGTCGTTCTGTTTTATATACAATGTCTTCCCGTGAAATGATTTTCACGTGTTTTTATTTACAAAAAGAACTTGGTGACTGATTGAAACTTTGATTTACCTTTAATTATTTTTTTTGTAGGTTTAATTTGTTTTACACTTTTCTGCAGCGTATTTCAACGCAGTCGGTATTGAGTTCTCTTTGACATCACGTGACACCGATGATGCTTAACTATGGCAGCCTAACCGATAGCGCTTACAATCTCGCATTTCATTGGAAAAAAGTGATGAGAACCGTGAAATTGATAGCTCTAGTGGGGGCTTTTTATGTCCGGAATATTTTAACCTAAAACAGTTTTTGACTTTCATACATTGGTTTACTTGTTTAACCAATAAAATAATTGAAATACGAAACAGAGCGCATTGATCGGATTTGGTATTATTTAATAATAGACCAACAAAGCGAGAAAAATGCATGGGCTATCTTTTTTAAAGATAGTACTAAGTCTTGTTATTGATGAGTCAGATTCTGTTATTGGTTTTAACTTTTTTAATTTTTACTCCGATTATATCTTTTGTCTGCTGTTTAAGAGAACACATAGCAGATGGAGTGAACAAGCTATGAAACTAAATGATGGAACAGCTCCATTACCCCTTCTGGCAGCAATTCACGCAAAACCTGATACGGACATTATGGAGTTCCATGGTTAGTAAATTAAAAAAAAGTACTTTGTAATTTGATATAAATTCGTTTTGATAATTTAATTCTTACATTTCGTAAAATTTTTGAAAATTGTAATGTCAGAGACATTTGCACAAAGAGAAAAAATAATGGAAAAACATTTCTGAATCACTTTTTTAGGCTAAAACTTAACAGGAAGCTCTAGCGGATGATGAATTTACATACAATTACATAAACTTTGTTATCAACCAATTTTTACGAATAAGGTAGTCAGCTTAAAAAATGTGCGTTTAATGCGCGGTTACACTTTTTGTTTTATCTTGTGCTAAGCCTTGAACAAATACCAAACTTTACCTGGTTTAGCACAAAATGAAACATCTATTTTCATAAATGTATGTATAAACTATGTTCAGGCTTATCGTACACAAAATATTCTACATAATCATAATTCAAAATTCAAATAGTAGTGACCACGTTCTGTCAAAGTCTAGCACAAAACGGGTTCATATGACTGTATGTGGTCGTTGATTCATGTACAAGTAACTGCTGATATTCTAACAGGAACAAAAAGGGCTATTTTGGGGTTTGAATGTAGCTTAACATTAAATCACATTTATTATTCATAGTCGGCTTAAATCCATGCTGTTGTGACTGGTGTGTGAAGTAACAAAAGTACTAATAGTAACACAATAATGGATGATGGTATAATTACAACAAAGTGGGTCCTCGCCTCGAATGAAATAATGTATTGCAATGTTTTCAACCCGGAAAATTTCTTCACGCCATTGACTTTTTTGACCAGTTGATTTAAAAATAACATATAAACGCATAGCTAGGTTTATGAAAATGTCAGGTAAATTTGCATATGTTTTCATGTATTTAAAAGAGTAATTGAGTTGAAACTGCAATTTAAATCAAATTTGTAGAATGGGTTGAGTTTTCACCGTACGAGGTCAACTTGTCAAAGTATGGGGCAGCCATTAAGATGAAACACTTTGGAAGCAAGTTTCAGAGGGGGATAGTAGAAAGACAAGAAAAAGAACTACCCTTACATGAAATTATGGGTAAGATAATAGAAAAAATCTTTCACAGGTAACAACAGATTGAATGGATTTGTCGTACAAATATGGGGGAAAATTTTAATTGTAATTTAATGTTATTAATGGACTATTCTAAATAATTAATAAATCTGTATTTTACTTTAGGGTGTAGAAGCAATGTAGCACGCCGGAAGCAATGTGATCACACTTTCATTCTTTTTTTCTATTACGTCTTTAAGCCATTTTCTTTAACGTGTGAATTTCGGTTTAAGTGTGACTGCACTCGAACTCTCATGTTTTTTTCTATCAAAGTAAACCACATTGTACCTTTAAATGATTTTGACTTAATAAATATTTTTTTCTTAAGGAATATGTGGAAGTGCATATACTGTGACTTTTGAAGAGTTAAATAATAAAGGTAAATTTGCTTTTAATACCATGAAATACTTCTTAGTAATACTCATCAAGTTAAGATTCAAACCTTTGAGTACGGTTTGTACAGGTGTTGAATTGTCTGGATCAGTTTTTATATTAAAACATTATCGTTCACAGTCAGAATAGAAACACATGAAGGATAATAACAAGACAATCGAACTGGTAAAATCTAGACAACAGTCAAACGGTATAGTCAAAAAAAGAAAGTGTATAACA
Source organism: Perna viridis (assembly GCA_037379345.1). NCBI lineage: Eukaryota > Metazoa > Mollusca > Bivalvia > Mytilida > Mytilidae > Perna > Perna viridis. Next base: position 43,129,441 of record CM074512.1, on the reverse strand, counting down.
AATGACAATGTCCGGTGAAAAACCGGTATGTTGGAAACCACGGTTATGGTAATGACTTGGTACATGTACAGGCATTTCCGATAGAAATGGTGATTAAACACGGTTTTAGAATACAAGGTATTGCTGATTGAACTTACAGTTTTTCGTGAATATATAAAAATATTACAAGACTTCTTTGTGTTCACTTCTATCATATGGTATATTTTGCTACACGGACCAATGAAGAACAGAGTAAGAAATAACAAACCAGTTACCTCTATCCAGTACTCGTTCTAATCACACGAGTTTAATTAATTTGTCTTCTTGAATGAATAAAATCAAAGCGTAAATATATAAACGACTCTGAGATGTTTTCTATAATCTACTTCATTGTAATACTGAGATATTGTCCACTTAATTTTCATTCGAGAAAAACGGAAAGGTGCCAAAAGACTTTCTAAATCATCAACCATGAAGCAAAATGCGATTAATGGGGGAGACGAAATTGATGGCCCATGGCAAGGACTTGACACAGATGATGATGATTTAGAAACTGATGGTCCATGTGATGAGCTTGAGTCCATAGATGATGTTGACGAACTTGATGGGCTTCAAACCAGAATAGGGACCGAAAGCAATTGTGACGAACTAGATGGTCCTCGTCCTAAACTTTGGGATGAAAGTCTTGGTAACGAATGTTCCGGTACTATTTCAGGATGTTTTAAAAGTAATCATGGCCGATCTGATGATATTGAGATTGACGGATCGTCCTATGATGACCATAGATTGGCTATTGGTTCTCATCAAACTTATGAGCTTAGAAACAGTTTTCAAGCCTTGACTATAAATGAACATGATAGCTCGAGTAGACAACCCAACCAAATACAAACGACTGATGACGACGAATCAATGGATGTGATTGATACAGTTTTTACAAGTAATGTTCAACAAAATACTCCAAATGCACATTTCATCGATGATGAAAAGTTCGATTCGATTGAAGATTGTAATATTTTTGGACGTTGTCAAACCACAGTAAACGACTGTAACGAACCAAGCGAGGAGGACTTAGAAGAACTTTTACAGAAACTACGTGATATCAGGGAGACTAATGACGCGTTGTCGTCACAAGCTGATCTGACATCTGACCCCATATCTGTAGGCTCTGAAGGAGATGTTGAGTTAGATGGAGTAGGAGATTTCATTGTAGATCGTGCAAAAAGGTGGTAGGTGATCTAAATTAGCCTTTGAATTTATTTTCAAATAAGTTTAAGTGCAATAGCATGGGACCCATCGTATCTATGAAACCGTGATATTCTTGGGGAAACATAGTATATGTTATTTAAGTGTATATAAGTATAATATGATAATTAATTGGAAAGAGTGAATAACCAAAATATTATCAGGAGTGCCGAAGAATGCCTAGATTTAAAGAGTGTGCGGAACTTGTTCGGCGCACAAGTTAAATCCTCACGCGTTCTTGACACGAGTGATAATATTTTGGTTGTTCACGAAAACCAATTGATTATCCTATTTATAATATAGATTTCTTCATAATTTATCGATATTTTCAATATGAACTTTAAATTCTGTGATTGGCGGATTGATATCAAAGTTGTGATGTTTTGGCGGGAGAAAGCGCGAGAGTGAAATTACCGAATTTATTTCACGGTATGAATTACTAAAATTTATTAAACTGGGAACATTCGATAAAACACAGCTATCTATATAATAAATTGTATTCTCTGTGAAGTGAACTTCTTTTCTGATCTGAAAATCTTCTCAAATATATTTGAAAAACTTGAAAACACAATTTGTATGTTGTTTATGTGACATTGTTATGCATTTTAGCTTCCTACGTAACAGAACATTAAGAGCAGCAGCAATTAACAACTTCTTGCATAGAGTCTCATTTGAAGATAAGGATAGTAAGCATTTTATGTTCTTTGATCATTTATTACCCGTTTTTACTAACATTTGTCAGTTATCATCACCTTTTGATAAATAAGGTTTTTATCTCTTCACGACGATCGCTTTTACTACAGACAATCATATTATATTTCAGTCGGAGATTAACTCAAAGCTGACTTGGGCTAGATAATTAAAATTAGAATTCATTTTCATGATGTCATTTTTATAATGTAATATTTAAATTATTAAAATCCTAATGTGATACCAGTATGCATTTTTGTATTAATTCTACAAAGAATGCAAAAATAAACAAAGTTGAGGTTACATTTTGAGATGTTTCCCAAATATTAACTCTATTTAAACTTAAATGCTGGTCAATAGAAGCACAATTAACAGTGGAATCTTCTGCTTATTTAATGCTTATATTTATTATTGCCTTTTTTCAACATGTTTTCCTTATGATCAAGCACCATACATTGTCTTATTTTGTTTGAAATACTAAATTTTAATTCTCAATGAAAACTTTATTATTCAATCGACTTTTCAAGGGAGCAAACGTTGAGAATAGTTTAAAATGTATAGATGACATTTATACTTAAAGCAGAAAGATTTACAATTTGAAAAGCTGAATAGGCAAAATACACACATTTTCTTTTTTGTTTCTTGATTAACGGATACGTATCAGATAATGGTATAAATACTTGCTTATCAAAAAAAGTGTTTATCTTAGTATTATTTCTACTTTTGTAGAAAAATTTAAGAGTGACATGGAAACTCTGCTTTTTATTGATGCTGGCCTTGCTCTGAACTCGCCTTACCCATTATTATTTCAACCGGGGAGAGACATCGATTTAATCCTGTCCTTCGAATTTACAGACCGCCATCAAGATTTAAATCATCCATTCAAAGTGAGTATGTTTTGTTTTAAATCGGCCTACAATCTAATCATACCAACTGCAGTTTCTTAAGTAGCTCTCCAGATAAGAATCATGCAAAATGTGACACATTGTTGGAAAGCCTACATATTTTATTTTTTATATTTTGTTTAAAATGCTTATGTAAACAGAAAATTACATGTGGCTCCTCACAGAATCATTGTTCATAAGAGATAAAAATTATGCAGAATCCATTGTAGGATTTAAAATTAAAAGAGATAAGTCAGTAAATGACACTGAAATACAATAGAAACTGTTGAATTTTCAATGTTGATTATCTTCTAAGAGCAGATAGATTGGATTAAATAATTATACATTTCATCATATAGACCTATAATGCAACTTCATAACAAAAATTAAAATGAGTAGCCTTTTTGTGCATCACATATTACAGAGTTTGCATGATTCTTACAAAATCTGCTACTTAATTATTAATGTGCACCAGACTGATTCTAAAAAAAAACATTTACCCTTTAATCACAAAAACTTATGGACAAAAACGTAAAGATAAAACATATTTATAAAAACATAAATAGAAGGACATTATTTGACCTTGAAGATGCGGTCGACTTTAAATTTATGACAATATCAATTGGAAATATCCTATTTATAATAAACATTTATACAACTCCGAAAAAGTGAAATTATCACCTCGAATATCTTGCTTACTTGAAGATGATACTAAAGGCAGAAAAATGGGCAAGACAAAATGCCATCAAATTTCCACCAATTAATATTGACAAGTTCAAAGGAAGACCAATTGAAGAAGTGTATGTGTTCGATGATGACACAGACGTAGACTGCCCTACAATCATGCACTTTGTTCTAGTCAACAAACATTTCTGGAAATATGAAAAACCAGGTAAATATTTTCTTGGGTTGATGAAAAAAAAAATACCTTGAAACTTAGAAAGAAACATTGTGAATGTGTATCAGATATAGAAATAACGATACGGATATGCGAACTTGCACTTAGGGAACAGTAGTTATCCGGCGATATTCTTTAGTGAATTAACTTAATCTTTTTAAATATTCGCGATTTTAATTTATTATTAAATTGTTCTGTAAACAATATTTATAGAAATATTATAAAATGACAGAAATGAAGAGAAAAATGCCCATCAATGACACTCTTCAACATATACATGTTACACGCTTAATCACAATGTCTTATTATATCGTAATATTACATATGTATTACAACAGCACACACCACCCAACAGAAACACTCCAGTTTTGATTTCAGTTGTATTTAAATAAAACACACACACAAACAACGCTTATCTCATTGCACTTCTTAAGAACTGTCTTTCGAAAACAGACTGTTCTTATATTAATAATGATTTGCTAATTACTATTTAAAAGGGGAGGAAAGAAGCCAATTTGAAAAACAGCGTCTTAAAAACTTTAAAATATTTGATCATGGTTATTACGATTGTAAAAATTTCAACTACACGAAAGACAATTTTGATAATTTGGCCCAGCTTGCCGAGTTCATAGTGCTCAACAATGTAGAGAAGATCAAAGATTGTATATTAAAGACTATACAGAAGAAAAGGAAACAAAGGCGTAGGCGTCATAACACTAATTAAGAATAGCATCGACTCATTACAAAGCCTAGACTGAGGGTTTTCACAACTGCTAATAAAATTCACTATAGTTGAAGAGGTGACATGTAACAGCCTTGAAAACCTGTAATATCGTGCTATAAATTGACGTATTTTTCTGTACAATAAGTAAATAATTAATTTCTTTTCTACTTCAAATTGTGCTGTTTTATAATGGTTCCACATTTGTTTCTGTATAGGTCGAGAGGTGTGATATAGGGTATGCAATATAGGGTGAACGATATATGGTTTAAACAAGCACTATAATGCATATATATACAAAAAAAATACATATGAATATAAAAATATCATAAAACGCTTTACACTGAGCTCTTGAGACGTAATGGACAAAATGGTATGATTGATATGCCTTTGATTTAATTGATATTCAACATTTTTAGACATAAATACTTTTTTAAGATATCTCATATTAATTTTCGTTTTGATATTTTTTGTTTAGTCTTACCATTTTAAGTATTGCATGACAAAACAGAAAACAATCTGAAACATAGCAAAGTTGAAAATGTTTTTACGTTACTCTTTTACTTTTATATAAATGCATTTTGTGTAAAGATGATATCAAACTGTATATGTCAAACCGTTAGATGTAATGTTCATACATTTGTAAAAGTATTTATCATTCCTGTCACTAACCTCATATATTTAATTTTTAAAATTATTACATATTTATTATTGACAAACATGGATTGACAAACAAACTTTGTCCTGTGCACCCTTGTATCTTTTATGTATCTTTTATGAAAGTTATTCTTTCACATGAAAAATTGCGTCTTTGTATTATATCACAATGCTTGTACACCATCAAATTGACATTAAACAGTTTTACGACTTCATTCTTATTGCGCATTTGGTTTCCCAACTTCGTTATTTTTGATTTTGAGTACTTTTTGTTAAACTTTATTTTTCGATTATATTTTGATATGATCATTTTTTTACTTTCGTTTTCATAGAATTCTTCGGGAGCGTTTATGGTTTCACCTTCCTCATCTTAAGGAATTTCACTAGTATCAGAGTATATTGCTTTGTATGAAGAAATTTACACAAAATAAACTTCTTCGCATTCCGTAACTAATACTGCTGATGACAGTATAGCGAAACTCTAAAAACAAAATTGAGTTGTACTTTTGCATTGGGAATTACACTTTAATTCAAATAGAAGGATCAGAGGCCGTTTACTGTTTACGTGTGACAGTTTTCGAGCATATAGTCTTCTTATATGACAAATGACAAATAAAACACGAATGCCCGGGTGAACGAATAATTAAAACATGTTTTGTGGTATTAAATACACAATGAAACTTTGAGAGTAGAAAATAATTAAAGGAAAGATGATATGTTTCAACATTGTTGTTACGTTGATTATCTTTGGAAAGAACATTATACATTTCAGGGTTTCAAGTCCACGATCGACCTTTCCAAACTTTTATCATACGCATTCTTTATTTTGAAGCTTTTAATTCGTTATAATAAGATTTATTTAACAGTTGCATTTGCATTGAAATTACTGACATGGCACCAGTAAATTCAGTATTCGACCGTTAAAACTAGAATTGACGTCTCAAATCAATCAGACCCATACATCTCCTTAAGAAGGTAGACCTAGGGTAAGGGACATAACTCATGACGTCAGTGATATGTTTGTATCATATACAATTTCACCAAAGGCTATCAAGCTTTCATTTGACACAGAATGAAATTAATCTAAGTTACTTTGATGCTAAGATGACATTGATATAAAATGCTGAATACAAACGTTCCGATGATTTGTAAGGGTTGTGTCCTTACCCTAGGTCTACCTCCTTACAAGAGTGTATTTGAAAAAAAAAAGACACATAATATTTTATCAAAAATGTAAATTTTATTATTCTATCATTCTGGTAATTGGCACTCTGGAAGTAACAACCATGAGTCTTTTAGTACAATCCTGTGGAAAAAAAGGAATCTGATGTTATTAACATTAAAACTAATTTATACCAATACGCAGTAATAAACTAATAATTCTCATTCAATTCTATTTGACTTTGGAGGTAAAACAGTCTTTTTTCAAGTGGATAAACTAGATGTTTTAACGTAAAAAAATAAGTTTTATTATAGGCATGAAACTTTATTTGTAAAGCCACTTACCACCAAATTTTCCTTTTCCAAATCCGTTCTGTCCTTGTCCCCATCCTCCACTTCCGTATCCGATACCGTTTCCGATTCCGTGACCGTAATTGTTTCCCCAGCCTCCGCTGATGATTTCTACACCTTTTCCTCCCCATGATCCTTGTCCATATCCTCCATAACCTCCATTGCCTCCCCATCCAAGGTCAAGATCACCATATCCTCCTCCTATTCCGTAATTGTTTCCCCATCCACCTTTTCCACCTCCATAACCACCTCCTATATGGATGATTTGTCCTTTACCCCAACCTCCAAGTCCTCCTCCGTTATTTCCATAACCGCCTCCGTAACTTCCGTATCCGGAAAAGGCGCATGCCATGGAGGCACATAGGGCGATGGCGACGAGTCTCAACATGATGTTTGGCTGGTATAAAAGAAATGGAAAAATAATGTAATGCACGAGTATATATCAGTATCATTTCACTAATAAACTATTGTAATAATTAATTTATTGGGACCACTCTACGAGAAAAAAATCAAATACTCGCAATCTTTCTACTTAACAGGCTTGTGAGTTGAATCGGATTTAAAAACTCGTTCCGGTTCAATGACACGTCTATCAAATTGAAATATGGTTGCTTTCCCAAAAATTAAGAAGAAAATACTGCTCTATATTGTGCAAATATGTATAAATGTACCATGGCCAAAAATGCATTCCAGCAGCCGTATTTTTCGGAAATTATCATACCAAAAGGAGTAAAAATATTATTGAAAATATTGTCAATTTGAAGGCAAGTAACCTTTCTTTATTGATACAAAGAGAATAACAATTTTTAAAGATATATATTTAGTTAATATTGTTTTCCTCCTAAATAAAGATATTTGTGATATTTGAAAATAAAGATGGAATAACATTGAAATAAGCAAGGTTAATACAAATATGTACACTTTATTTTCTATTTTAAAAGTATATAGGACACGTAAAAGGATAAAATACTCATTGTTTACTTACATGGATGAACAGCAAATGGTAACTAACATTTACCTACCCAACTTGACTTCTTATATAGTTATTTACCTCCACACCCCGGTTCATAACCTGTTCAATACATCATTCATTGTATCTAATTATTCAATTTTGTCGTAAAGGTTGACACTCAAACCTTCACCGTTACGAAACAAACAATGGTCAAAAGAGATATGACAGTGTTACATACATACATGTAATTATAAATCATACATGCTGAAGATAAATTAGTATTGTATTCTTCAATAAGTCAACAAGTTATTTATTCTCATAACCAAGGATATGGTACAAAAAAAAGAATAAAAAAATAAACATAAAAAATTAACACACAAAAAAAAAAAAACAACAAAAAAAAAACAAAAAAAAAAAACAAAACAAAACGGTAACATGGAATGAGAGGAAGGAAGCTTAACAAAGGATAGATATGTCGTTTATAAATTTACATCATTTATGGAGATAGCAAATATTTTCAGTAAATAATCAGTGCTTATATTTTATATCATTATGTAATCTCTCTGTTTTCTTTTCAAACTATCGATCATTGCAAAAAAAAATGAGGACTTTCTTTAAAAAGTGGAAAGTTCTCCTTAAGTATGTCAAATGTGGTTCCCACTACTACATCTCTTCAACTTAACAATTTTTTCGAGAGTAGGTATCCTTTTTTTTAATTTTACATGTCTTAGAAATTTTCAAATTTGTTCAATAAGCTTTGATTGTTACTCTTAAGTACATTTTCAATAGAAGCATTTCTGTCAACAAAGTTCAATATATAAAGTCTGAATATCATCATGATTTTTTCATCGCCCAAACAGATATAGAACGTGAAAATTTTCTGATTTTACATACACTATTGAAATTAGCGTAGATTAATTTAGAATTGTGTACAAAAATAACACTATTTTCAATGATTTACTTTTATAAAATGATGCGTGTAATATATCTAAAATCCAGCTGATACTAGTAGTACCCTATACACAACGATCATTCTTTCATCTACTAAAGCTGTTCATTTTTGACAAAAATTATTTTAGAAAACTAACATCACGATACGTTATATTTGGTTTAGTACCAACAAGCAGCCTGTACAAGGGTATTCAAGCCAACCAAGATTCAAAAGAATGCTATCCAGGGACCTGACAGGGGAAATAGACACACAAACAACAAAGAACATAAAATTGCAAAAATAATACGTACAAAGAAACAAAAGTAAATGAGCAACTCGGTCTCTTCACTAAAAACTTATAGCATGGAACAGGTGCACCGGTAGAGTAAACGTCCTTTGCTTTTCTAGAAACACCCACTGAGTTGCTCATAAGAAAGTTAAATTCACGGTAGACGAAAGAGGAAAGAAAAAATATGATTCGTTGAACAAATCGTTCTCATGGTGCAGATGGATACACCATAACCATCACCGAGTTCTTGATGACGACCATAAAACTTCTGAAGTGATGACTTCAATCTTACAGCTCATAATCCTGTTACAGAAGCATAACTATAAGAAGTTTGCGTAATTATGGCAATCTTTGACATAACGTTTGATTTGTGATATGAAAACTCCATACGCAGGCGCTGAAGGTATGTTGCCACAGATGAAAGGAAAGTTGACAATACGGAATGAAAAGTCATCGCGTTTGTCGTATAGTTTGGTCAATAGTTTTCCTTTTCCATCAATCCCTAAGTGTAGGTTAAGTTATGAGGCTGACTTCACAGTGTCTGTAGTACCCCTTTTTTCAACTTCTTTAGAGTAGATGCGATATACAAAATCCCCGAAACTAAGATAGTTTAACGAAAAACGTCTTTTATATAGAGGAAACGTATTTCAAAGTATCTGGCTAAACGATTTTCCTTCGTTTTGGATCAGATCAGCTATAAAGTAAGCCTCATAATAGTGAAGGAATAAGTCACCGAATAGAGGAGCACAATTATTTTCCCACTGGCGTGCATTATCGATGCTAGTTTATAAGTTTCAGTGTGCTCACGAAACATCGACTAAACAGTTCAACAGTTTATTGTACAGCTTTCAGTCATTTAAGTTCATTTGTATACAAAAGTACACCAAATAAATATAAATTTTCAACTTAGGTTTTGATTTTTACTGCTGAATGACTTTAATGCGCTGACATTTTGCAGAAAAATATGCATTTCCCTTTCTTTAATTTGTAAACATTTAAATTACAATTTCAAAATTCTCCTCAGTGGATGACATATTTATGAATTAGTAATGAAAAACATGCACATTTGTATTAGGATACTTTCATGTCATAGAAAAAGATTTTAGCTATCTTTGATTTTTTTTCTATAGCCATTTCCATCATAGATAATAAAACGCTAAACTAACATTCGTAGTAGATTTTATTTAAATCCCTGTTAATATAACCTCGGCAAAATAAACCCTTAATATCAATCTATGGTGTAATGAAACTAGAAAGTTCTTCATCGCTATTTACTAACGAATAAATAGTAACCTTTTCCGCTAGAACATTGGTTCCCTTGATTACTCTTTGTTCAGAGAATAATGTTGCGTCAACATAATAAGTTTCCTCGTCATTAATGTCAGATATCAACAATACCTGTCATATAGCTTGTTGTCCATCCAGCCCTATCATTATGTAAATAATGGGCTTGACTAAACGGACAACGAATAACACCTTTTTTGCATTGTTATTAAAATAGTTATTTGAAATGATTTTTGATTATGGTCGATATTTATCTGTGCTCTTGCCTGCCATAGATAATAAGTTAACATATTTATATGGTCTTACTCATGAAAAGATTTAAAAATGTAGGTTTTGGCGAAACGAATATTCGTATGAGTGGAACATTAATTAATTTCTAATTAGTTCGACAAATTAAATTTTAACTTAGAACTGTTTTCAACGCTCGGACTAGCACAAAATCGTATCATTATTCCTATACAAAAATGCATTAAGAACTATATATCATATTATAAATTTAAAACACTGCAATCTCATTCGTTGTGTTCGATATAGAATGTTCATACTTGGTCTTTAAAACTAATCCTGTGTGTCATTTTCTATCGTTTTGAGCACTCACATGTTTCAATAAGAATAGGCACATGATATATAATCATACATTATGTTACAATAAATAATAATCAAACTGTGTATTTGATTTTCATTATCTTCAATTATTTTACATGAAAAACAACTTGCCTCAAGCAAAACAAGCGTGCATAGAATGTTTTTATTTTACTTTTTCGATATGTTCTTTCATACCGTGTATTTTACAAGTGTTTTTTTTCTACACATATCTCAACAAAAACAATGGTCATTGAGTGCATCTATATAACCTGAGTAGACGAACATTTTCCCCCTTAATACTCAATTACAGTGTTCCAGTTTCCCTTATAAATATTTTACTGAAAAGTTTTCTGTTTCACATTTTTCAAATTTGTGTTATCAGATATAACAATGAAATTTGTTTCATTTATTTATGGTTTGATGGCATTTATCTTAACCTGAAAAAAAAGAAAACAGCTTCCTACATTCTGCTGTAGAGATTAAAACAGGAATATTTCACTCCATTCTGTATAATTCGAGCACAATGTTCGTTTCATTTATTTCCATTTAAAATTTCCAGATGCGAATATTCTCCACAATGTATAAGCAGAAACAAACCTCTTGTCAGTGATGTTATGTAACATCCTGGCGTATTGAATAATCACTTGTAGCTGGTAAAACTTAGCTGCAACTTTCGTTATAGACTCCTTTCTATACTTTACCTACACTGGAAAGATTCAAAACGTTTTCACAAAATGCTGATCCATAAATTCGATAGAAAAATCTTGCATGTATACCTTCACGCAAAGAGGCCAACACTTGATAACTACCTTGTAAATAACATAACTTAAAATAGATAAAACTCGTACCAACAACAATGTTTAACTTTCGTCTTTACAACAAGCATTTGGACTGATTTGCATTTCAAACGTAAGATATTTCAAAATTCAAAAGTACTATACATATCATGATTGCATATTTCATTATGGTGAACACGTGTTTCATGAACTCGTGGATCGTTATGGTGTATCTATCTGCACCATGAAAACTGATTTATTCAACGAGTCATAGTTTTCCTTTCCTCGTTTGTCTATCCCGGACTTGACTTTTTATGAGCAACTCGGTGGGTGTTTCTAGAAAAGCAGAGGACGCTTACCCTACCGGTGCACCTGGTCCATGCTCCCAGTTTTTAGCGGAGTCCGAGTTGCTCATCATTTGCTTTTGTTACTTTGTATGTATGATTTTAGATACTTTATGTTCTTTGTAGTGTATGTCTGTTTTCCATGTCTGGTCTTTGTCCCTGGATTGCATTCTTTTGATTACCGCTATAACCTAGGTTCCCTTGATTACTCTTTTAAAGAGTAACCGCTCAACATAAGCAAGTACCACAACTTAGGAAGTTCAAGATGTAAATAAAATTGTATACAGAAGCACTAAAAACAAGAAAAAAATATCGAAATAGAGAAGCAAATCCAGCAGCGATAAGTCCATCTGAGTATGTCAAGGAGTAATATTACTGTAGCCCGTGATTTACAAAGGTATGAATTCGAAGCGCATTAATTTTTTGAGGATTTGAATTTTGTGCAACGGCAAATGTCGGTGTATAATGTATAATATATATACATGTAGTTCGTGGTCAGACAAGCCTGACAAACTGGGTTGGCAAATACTTTGCTCATCTATGGTCCACCAGGTATTTTATCGCCCCAGTGATTTCTAAAATGCCAATCATATGAATATTGCATGCTGTATCGTTCTAAGTATCATTAAAAAGACAATTTGCAACGATACCAACTCTCTAACTGTATCATACCTCTAGATAGCTATATTGATGGAGTTCACATTCAAAGTATCAGTAAAAAAATAATCGCAACGATACCAATTCTCTAAACGTATCCTACCTCCGAAAACGGTATAGTGATGGCGTTCGAGAAACCAGGATCAATTTTAACATCGGATATCCAAGCATTCCACATTGTGAAAGAGTATTTTTACCTATTTGGCAATAAATAAAAGTGCAATGTTACCATTTGTCACAATAAAAGTATTATAAATACATACAAACGTTAACATTTTTTTAATCATTTGTAGTTTCAACATCAGCATTAGAACATAATATATATATATATCCACTTGAAAACTTCGTCATCTTTTATAAAAAGAAAAACCTCTGAATATAGTACAGTAATTTAATTTCAGAAGTAACACGCTTTTTGTTTGGATGAAAATATTTTGTCCATCATCCCATAGACAAAATTGTGTGTGTGACCTCATCAGCCTTATTAACTGATTTACCTTGCCACGCAGATTATTTAGTGTGCACCACGTGATTGAGGTTATTTCTTCATATACCACACTACCATATCTACATTTTTAAGAACAGTACCAGTATTTTTAAGGGATTTGCCTAACAGGGAAAGACCTTCTTGTTTTGCTAATGTTTTTTTTTATTATTATTCCGTTATTTGCAAAATTTTCTTTGACATGCTCCCCCCTATTCATCTTTAAAGATATCATTACCAGATTTGGACCATCGATAGAGCTCATTAAGGACATTTACCAGATGACCCTGTGAAGAATTCCATTATCCATTGTAGAAGTTATCTCCCTTTTATTGGCGGTTTTTTTTCAACATAGTCCCCCCGAACTCATTTTTTAGGATATCATGACCATATTTGGTGTACATGTAGATGTCATCAGGTTCAATTAGGAATGACCATGCTAAGGATTTCATTACCATCTTTAGGAGTTCTGTCCCTTTTAAACAGCTTCTTTTAATCGCTCATATCTTAAAAACCATAAGAGATAGAATAATGCTGAAAACGGATTCATGCACATAAGCAGACGGCCTAATTAATAAACATGAATTTGTATTTTGTTATCAAACCATACGGGAGTTATATCCCTTGAAATATCTTAACTTTTAAAAATTTATATTAGAGAACCAGAAGTCGTAGAAACATGGGACCTTCATCAATGATCTTTGGTCCTTGTGACCTTTCATTCGCATCCAAAGTTCAGAGAGTGCTAGAAAGCCTTCTCACTGCAAACTACAGGCCTTGATATTGACAAAACAATAAGAGATAAGTGCATACATACAGCGTATGAAATGACCCTCTCGATAAGCCCTACATTTTGAGACAACATTTACAACTGTCAAACCGTCTGTTCAAAATTCAAATGTTTTGCAGAATCCGGTTTGTGACATTGACATATATGTATGATCTTGACTTTGTAGATTTTTTTTCAGGTCAGGTAATCCTAAGATGTATGGTGGTAGTTTCATGTCTCTTCGACTTCCGGTTCTGGAGTTTGTTATTGCATCATATTTTAATAATCATTGGGCTCAAAATGAGCTCCAAAATTGCCCAAATTATTTTGTAATTTTGTTGTATATGTTCTGCAAATTATCATACAGTTTTCAGATTTGACATATCTGGTCTAGTTTTGGATCTATTGAAATTTTAAGTTTTGAGAGCGGGGATATATATTTTATTATCCAGAGCAGACACACAAATGGTCATTCTATAGAATGAAAGATCTGCACAAGTACAACTGTTTCACAAAATACCAAGAACCAATAAAAAAAAACCAATGATACCACAACAACTTCAAATTTTCATATTTTCAAATGGTTTGATATATTTCATCAATTCACCTATTTATAGATTTGATATTGCATTATCATTTCAACTTTGTCGAAAGAGGGGGGTCTTGTGATACATCTTTTTGAAGGTCTAAACGTGCACATATAAAAAATATCAGAGTTTCAACCATGTAATACATGTTCGAATAGTAGGGCCATTAAGTGCAAAAATTTAAAGTTCTTAGAGGGTAAGGTTGTTGCATATCAAATGAAAGATCTTAAAGCATACATCCGAAATATCGATGTTTTGTCTCGAAATAAATGACTTGGGTGAGGTCAATGAGTGCAAAACTTAAGTTGTTTATGTAGATAGGTTGTCGCATATCAAATTAAAGGTCATAATATGTACATCTCAAATTTCAATTTATTTATATAGAAAAAGAACCCAGTTGGTGTTAATAAGTGAAAAAGTAAGTAGGGTTATTGTATATCTAACGAAAGGTTGTCGAGTTAACATTACAAATATCATGATGGGAACAATTACATTTGACAAGGTCTCCAAGTGCAAAAAGTTTAACTGTTGTAGATGTTTTAATGTGTATATTACAAAGAGAAAGTTTTCACGGAAAATACCTTTCAATTGTTTAACAAACAATTGACATACTAGTCTTTTTTTGTACTTCTTTTAATGATTAAATTCAACATCATTTTCATCCATTATTTTATTGTGATAGTTAAAAGATTCCGTTATTGAATATTTTGATTTTACATTGTATCTACGACACAACTTATTTAATAAGTTTGTTATGAAATATACCAAATTATTGTGATTTTAACTATTTGATAAAAATTGTATGTTTGAATTTCGAATCTTGGTTACCATGATTACTATTTGAATAACACTTGTTGATTGTGTATATGTAGAAAATATCTTGCGGTAAGAAATTTCAAAACAGCTGTCCTATTTATTTTCTTTGTCACTTCTTATTAGCGACCCATTTTTCTATTTTTAACACTTATAAAACTGATAGGAGACTCCTATTTGTTTTCTCCATAGATGCAAATACATTCTACCTGATTGAGTTTTTCATGTGTGTGTATTACTGCATCTTTTTAAATAAGCATAATTACAGTCATATTTATTTTGATTGGAAATCGTCATATCATGGCCTGTTTCTACCTTGTAATAGATTTTTTTTTTTAGTACTCACAAAAATTTCATTATTATTTTATTTTGTCTTAGACGTGTTATTTTCCTTCGCTTTTTTTATATCATACTGTAATTTATCCTGTTAGCTACATTGTGTGTGTACTCATGAAAATGGTCTCTGATTAAAGTTTACCTGATTAGGTAATGTTTCTTCATTTTAATTGTATTTTTACGCATTGATATATTTTTGCCGTTATATAATATCCATTACATACTTCTTAGATAATTATAGGTTTCATAAATGTAAAAGTCGACTATCGCAAAATATCAAAACGAGCGTCTGTTGATTTGTTATGAAGTTGAAATTCAATAAAGAGGTTATTATTTTGTGTCATTCAAGAGTTATTAAACCTTTTCTTTTGTGATTCTTTTTCATTTGAATATTTTGGCTGCCTGCTTGGCATTCGGTGCTGTCATGGCGGAAATTCTAGAGATCGTCCGTCTACAGTGTCGGGAGAAAAACGCTAGAAACACCACAACGTCGCATTCGACCTATTAAGTTTTATATAAAAAGAATGATACACAATCACACGACCAATCGCAACGGTGATTATTTTTTTTATATCATTAGTTCATATCACATCATCCATGGTTTTATATCACAAATATCTAGCCGTTCAAGAAGTAGATAAACTGATCAAATCAAAGAGAATACTTCTTATGTCATCGTAATTTCGAACTTTTCTCATCTCAAAAACAAAGAAGGTTGAGAGTATATTGTATTTTTAAACTGTACATTCGTTTATTTCCATTAATTTCTTTGGTTCTTGACATGAATTCATTTTCATAACACTATAAAAATGACAGATTTCAATAAATCATCTTCTGTAGAGACGAATCGTTGAACAAGAAGCATTGTATGCTTCCAAATTAAGTTAAAGGCATTTAATGAAAATATTTAATATAAATATTTCGTGTTCTGATCTGTTTGTAAGTAGCAAATAGTGTGTATAGTAGATGCAACGTAGTTAATCAAGATGAATAAAAAACCAAAAGTCAAATTACGAAGTGTCAGCCATGGTATTAAATGGAAATAAACAGTAAGAATATTTTGCTTACAATGGTATAATGTTTTGGTCATTAAAAAAATGTGAGTTAATGATCTCGTAGTGACAATGCATTAAACGTATTTACTACAAAGAACCACTAAAAAGAGAGGAATTTGAATATTCTAATTTGATTGACACCTCATTCGAACCTTTTAGTGATTACATATGAATTGAAAATGCAATTGAATTACTAGGTGTGTAGACAATGAGACCTTTATTGGTATTGGATGTTTTAGTATGAGATGAAAAGAAATTGCATCCTGCTTTATTTTCATTCAACGGACTTTTTTTATGCTAGTATTTCTTTGAGCAAAGAAAAACTGGGTGGAAGTTAATGTTAACAAAAAGACAAATGCATCATGTAATAAATAATCTATAAATGATTTTATTATTCTTGCGATTGGCACTCTGGAAGCAAAAGCAATGAGTCTCTTAGTACAATCCTGCAAATAAAAAAGTTAACAACCTTTAAAACTTAACAGTTACTTATTTTGCATAATGTTTACAATTCGAGTCTAACAAAAGATTGACTTATTTGCACACTTTTGGCAATTGCTACATTTAATTATTTGCATACCCATTTTGACGATCTTAAAAGTTAAAGAATGTAAAGTGGGTTTTTTATTGTAAAAAAGTAAATTCTTGTCACATATTAAAACAAAACCAATAAAAATATTGATTGATTGAGCTTTCATAAATTGATCGTGAAATAATTTGCGAAACAACTTACCACCAATTTTGCCTTTTCCTTGTCCCCATCCTCCACTTCCGTATCCAATACCATTTCCAATTCCGTAACCAAAATTGTTTCCATAGCCTCCACTGATGATTTCTACACCACCGAATCCACCTTTTCCTCCCCATGATCCATGTCCAAAACCACCATAACCTCCTTTGCCTCCCCATGATCCTTGTCCATACCCTCCATAACCTCCGTTGCCTCCCCATCCAAGGTCAAGATCACCATATCCTCCTCCTATTCCGTAATTGTTTCCCCATCCACCTTTTCCACCTCCATATCCACCTCCTATATGGATGATTTGTCCTTTACCCCAACCTCCATGACCTCCTCCGTAATTATTGTATCCCCCTCCGTAACTTCCGTATCCGGAAAAGGCACATGCCATAGAGGCGCAAAGAGCGATGGCAACGAGTCTCAACATGATGAATGGCTGAAAATGTTAGCATATACATAAAACATTGACATACAACTTTTTATTCAAAACTTTTCTTCTTAAAAGAGTGTGGTTTACGAATAAACAGATCGGTCTGTTGACTAAGGCGATAGATCTGAATTACTATGAAATTACGTAATTTGGAAATAAAACAGCGTCATTTCCGCCAAGAAGACGAAAGTTTGCATAATAATATGATTTATTCAACCTAAACTTTAGTTTTGATCTAATTATAATATACATTTTATATAAGAACTTTATGAAATATACTGCGATATTGAATTCAAACATTTTTTTTTTTTGGAAATGTGCTAAAATTATAATAGTTTCTTTCATTGTATTTTCAATAACAAAATATTATGATTTTATAATTGTCAGAGTAGTAACCGTTAAACATTATGTTTCCAAAAGAGACAGATGTAAAGCTTGGATAATAAAATGTTAAAATTTTGATTAAATGTGTTACATATATTACCGGTATTGTTGATATTGCTGGTTCAAACGTATAAAGAAATAAGCAAATTGAATGAATTACTTCATTTTAACAGAAATCAAAACTTTTTTTTTCTACCGAAAATATATATAAATATAAAACGCCAGTTGTTTACTTACATGTTTCAACAGTTAATGGTCACTGACATTATACTTGCCGACTCGACTTCTTATATAGTTATTTTCCTCCACACCCCGGTTCACCTCCGGTCCATTATGTCATACATCACACTTCATACTCCTATTAAGTTGTAAAGATGGATACTCAAAACCTCAAAGTTATGAAACATACAAAGGCCAGAGGAGACATGAGAGTATTACATATATTATGATAAATCTTAATGAATAGCATATTTATTGCAACACACAGGCATTAAAAACAGTGTATATATGTACATGTCAATTCTATATTGCATGTTTAAGTTCAAATAATTGCCAATTCATGGATCAAACATATTACAGGGAAGGTCAAGACCTATCGACTGAGAATGCAACATGTTTCATTGTCTTACAAACTGCCTTTCTTATGACCAAAATTTTACTCATAAACTATCAAATATCAATATTTGAATATAATTGTTTGTAACATCGTATAAATGGTGTCACTCAACCATATTCCTGATTTAGAATCATCCGTTATATCAATTAAAATAATTTTTATCATAATTCCTTTTTTTAAGTTGACATCTTAAGTCATAGCATGGATAACAGGAAAATTTTGATTGCCGTAATGCTAGTTTTCAGAGTGTGATATAAAAAAATACATGATACAGCAGCATAATGATTTTTTCAACTAAGTTATTAAAAATGGATTGTTTCAAAAGCACATTCTGCATATGTCAGCTGATGGCTTTTCATCCTAAAAACTTTAAATTTCATTTAAGTAATATAGTCGATAGAATACATTTTTTTTGGTCAGAACTTATTGGATTGCATCGTTTTTATCATGTACCTCATTGTAAAAACACACATGGGAAAGTTTAGAGCAACCCAATTTTTATTTAGATTAATTGAATTAGTGTCTTTCATTCAGTAATTCAAGATCTACTACTTGAACTCATTTTGAGGAAAGTTGTGAGCATATTCAAGATCATCGTTTAATATAAACCAGAGGTCTTCGGGCGATGATTAGTCACATTGTAATTGCGGAGTTGAGAAGTGTTGTAATATTTATTGACTTGGCATTCATCTGTGTCGCATTATCAAAAGTTAAGTACCATTTCTATGACAAAAAAAAAAAGAGAACAAAATGCGTTCCATATTAATCTTTTTACTTCTTTTAAATAACTGTTGCAGAATCTGTTTTTATGTATATGCGAAGAACAATTTATGTTCATCAAGAGAGTTGACTGCAAAAAGTTTAAATACAACCTGTTGACAAGAGGAATGTTTTATTTATGTCTTATTTATTTAACTGCTTAATGACTTAACTTATTCATTCATTAACTTCAAAATCACTCTCCCTTTTTGTCCTGTCATACTTTCTATTTTTCTAATAAAGACTATGTTGTTGTTTCTTTCTATTTTAAGGGTTGTATTTTTCTTTTATAATGTTGACCAAGGTTTGCGATATAACCAAGTTTGGGTCAGGTTACGCTTTATGAAACGTGAAAAATATAATGAATGATAAAAACGCTACACGTCATAAAAGAATGTTACGTTTGTCATTATCTTGCAGAGGGTATGGAAAAAGAGCACCTTTGATTTACAAAACTTGAATCGTCATCAAAAATAACAGTTTAATTCAAAGAATGCAAACATTATCACAAAAGGCATTGTTCACCAGTCGTTTTCTGGAAATATAGTCTATAAATTCTACGGGGTTATCAACTGCCCTTAAACCTAAAAGGCCTTTCCATTCAATGCATGCAGCATCTGTAAGTAAGACAGAGAAAAATCTTCATGAGTTGAAATTGAACAATATAGTTTGAGCAAAATTCGCATGAATATTATGTTTATTTATTTTTTTCTGATATAAATATTGTGCATCTTTTTTGTGTTTCAGAAACACCATATTAGTTTTCATTCATCACACTGAAATTAGGCTTGATTAATTTACCAAATATGGGGAAAGTATCCAATTCAGACACGACGATTATCTAAACAAATTATAACAGGTGGTCATCGGATAGTATAGTAGTTTATTCTTTGTTATTTTAGTGGTGATCATAAAGGTAAATATGATAATGGTAATATCTTTAGCTGGACATCAAGGAAGAACTGACCATCAGAAACACATTTACTTAAAAAGAAAACTAGATCTATGCACCAAAACTAAAAGAAAACTAGATCTATGCACCAAAACTAAAATAAACGTACCATAAAGCTGGAAAAAAAAACGAATAACTCGGACTCCATCAAATATAATGGGCATGCGTGGGGACACAAAGATAAATGATACTTTTGTGACTGTGTTACGTGATGTATAACTCTCTGTCTCAACTTATTGTGTTAATCAATGCAAAGAACTTCTTGGTTTCTTCGCTAAATAATACTTTGTAGCTAAGAGGTCATCTTTAAATAATTTAGGCGTCCCTACAAATGTTATTTGTGAATATCTTTGTTTGCTTGAAATGTGAGCAATATTGGCTAAAATATTTATCTTGTTCTCTTGATATATGTATTAAAATTAAACGAAGGATACGCACACGCGTAGTGCAAAACCCGGCAGCTAAGGAACTATGCAGTATGAACTGAGACTAGAGAGTGAAAACAAAGGAATTGGATACATAAATTGTCTTTATTTTGATGTTTTGTTTTGTTTTTTTTATGTTATTTTTCGGGATGGTTGTTTCTTTGTGTGCTTGTCTATTAGAGCGAAGTTACTCTCTCGTCTGTAAGTAATAAAAATATAACAATGAGATTACTTCTGTTCAAATTCACAAACTATTAAAACTTGAATTTAACTTTGACTTTGTAGTTGGCCATTGTTTTGATAGACAAAAAATTCTGTTTCTAGATTTTTAGAATGTCCACAAGTAATAATACTTACATTATAGCACTAAAGATGTTTTTAATGTATATGATATAAATGCATTAAATAACCCAATTTCTATTTAATGTAAACCTTTTTCAATTTTTTTTCTTTTCATAACTGGCAAAACACACAAGTAAATACTTATGAAGGTATATTTAATGTACTTTTAGATGAGTTCAGCTCTTGTATAAACAAAATTATATAATCATAACATTCGCACAATATAAATCCTGAGTTACACGTTTGATAAACATGGTTTATTGAAATAGCTATAATACAGGTATGTTTAAAACTTAACGTAATTATACCAGTTAGTTGTAATTATTGTTTTGGGTAAAAATTGTTAAAAAAATTTAAAAATTTCGTTTTCATCAGTATTTTTTTTTCTTTTTAAACGTTTATTCTTGTGTTTTCGACTTTTCTTGCATACATTTGTATATGTAAAATCCTTCTTCGCAATGGCTTGTGGATGTGCCTTTAGAATTGATCATTAAAAGACAAGTGGTGAATTATAATGTCTCTTAAGTTATTAATAATTCCTTCAAACATGTATGCAATTGATCTTGTATTAGATATAGTTGACCAATAGGAATGCTTGTAGTGTGTGACGTATTTCCTTTTGTTACGCACGTATAGGTAAAACCTTTGATGAAGTAATATTTTCATCTATTGAAGAAATCATTTGTTTTGATATTTTAGTTTATTATAAAATATAATGTATAAATAATTACTGTCTACAATAATTAATTAAGATAACATTCACACAGTCTAAATTTATTACACACATCATGTGACAAATTCCATTAGCACCTAGACACACCACACTATCCCGATGATCCAAACGTCCATGGAAATTATCAGCTAACACACACGGATAAGAATAGAACTACGTAAAATATAGTCACTCTTTAAAAGTTGGATTTCACATAATTCTTAAAAGGGTAGCTTTTTATTGGTCAATATTTGCTCTCATAAAAAATAATCCTCTTCTTAGACTGAAATATAAACAAATACATATTTTAATATTTCACTGAATACATGACATTTTTCACCAATTTTATATGGTTATGAATCATAATATGTACATTGTTTTAATAAAGCGATATGACAGTGTAAAACAAAACTCAAGGATAATTAGTATCCCATTCAATGTAAACATGACGATATTATTCTGTGTTAACTTTCTGTAGTTCATTTTACACACAAAACAAAATAAGGTTTACAAAAACTTTTTTAATCCTATACTTAGATACTAATATCATAAGTATACATACCGATAATTAGTCTAGCCACGGAACATTCTTGTATTTCCTTGAAGTCCCCTGGATCGAACTCCACCGAAGCCACGCTGAAACTGGTTTCTTGGTCCCTGTAAACTAGCACTATTTTGTGCACCACTAAATCTACCAATTGATGTTGAGGCGAATCTGTTTTGGCCTAGTTGAGATCCAGACAGTCCTCCAATCTGAGACCCTGCAAGTCCTCCTACTTGAGACCCCCCAGGAGCGGAAAACCTGTTAAATGCCGGTTGATGTTGCATATTTAATCCATCATTTAATCCTTGTTGTTGGCCAATTCCGGTGTTTAAACCCTGGGATTGTCCAATAACGTTTGTTTGTGGAGCTAACTGACTGAATCCAGCATTAGCCCCAGCTCCAAGCCCAGTATTTCCAAATAGACCGGTGTTAGCTGCAGGCAGCTGCTGTTGTGAAAGTCCAATGTTATGACCAACATTTCCTACAGGATGTTGAGACTGTTGACTCGCAAATCCACTTGCGTGTAGTTGGGGCAACCTTGACTGTCTACCTAATCCCAGCCCAAGGTTTGATTGTCCACCCCTTCTTATCAGAATACCACCGCCTCCTCCCTGTCGACCAGTAATAGCATTTCTAATAGCGCTTTCTGGTATATCAATGTCTAAAGCTTGAAGAGTCATCAATTCATTCAAAGAACCTTGTCCCAGAGCTACTGTGACACAGGCTGATATAGTTAAAGCTATCAAAGCCGCCATTTTCACCTACAATGAAATAATACGTTAATCAAAATTGAGCAACACACTCCCATTATAAGAGTGGTGAAAATCTCTATTGGCCTTTCAAAAACAAGTCATTTCAATTTTGAACCATGTATAGAATTAAAGAACTAGTGTTATGAAACAGAAGACAACAAAACAAATGAACATTAACTATAGGCATGTATCTGTGAAGTTTCAATCTCAAAATTTATACATGAAACTTACTCATATTAGTATGATATTAATTCCTGTCAATGCAAAAAGTAAACTTACGTGTCATAAGAAATAGAATCGACGGCTAAATGAGGTCTATGTAATATTGTTTCAAACATTTATACACTAAAGAACATCAATATCGAATCTGTCATTTTAATTGCAGGTAAATGTAACATTACATGTAATGGTTGTCCAAATCTCAGGACATGAACACGAGGAGCTATTGTTCTCCGAGGTTTTGATGTCAGTGTTACATGTTCTCTTATGAGCACTACAAGTACAAGGTAATAAAGCTATAATTGGTATAACAGTCTGGGTCTTTCAATAAGTAAGGCACTTTCGTCATGTTTTGACCAGAAACCTGGCTGGACAAAATTAAATGTTGCCAGCATATTTTTATTTAGGGTTTTAGCCAATGGCTATGAAGCCATTTCGACGATGATATTGGGATTGACCTCATTATGTTGTTTGAATCTATGAATGAAACAAAGATGTCGGATTCAGATTGAAACTGGAATCCACACTTTTCTCAAATGTATGCTCAAATTTATAATGTTAAAAAAAAGTAGTATGTAAATAGATACCATTTTTACAACTATGGGTGACATATTATTTATATACGGAAGTATATTTACATAATCTACTTCCGACAATTTTTAACTATTTCTAGAGCTCGTCGGTCTCATTTCATTGTTCTGTCTTGTTTATTTGAATACAAAAAAGACAAATGAATAATCGAGTAATCGTGTGTAATAAAACACATCTTAATACAGCAATAAACGTCGTATGTATTTATTTAAGTCCATTAAATATTTAAAGAATTCAAATCACAAAGATTTATTCATAGAGATAGCTTTAATTACAAAATTTGACCCAACATTCATCCTGACAAAGCACAGAAAGTACGGAAAGGTAATGTTATCACGTGAATAAGCACACGTAAAACATATTATTTTCCTTTCTTTTTGTGGGTTTGTTTGTTTGTTTCAATTTACTTATTTTTAAATTATCATATATAATTTTATTTATTGCAGCTTTATTTTTCTGCTTTCCTTCTTTCTTCTTTTTTGTTAGTTTGTTTGTTTGTTTGTTTTTTGCTTTTTGTTTGTTTCTATGAATCTTTTTCACTAAAAAAAAACGAATATACTTGATTTCATTTACTTGACTGTATATGTACATGTATATGTATTATAAAAAAATGTTACATATATACGACCGCTAAATGCTATTAAATAAAGTCACACTATTATTGCATTATATGGAACACAAATTTGGACTGCTAAACAGTTACATAAATGTATAGAAAACATTTTGAAATCTTATAAAGCCTTTAAGATAACAGTTACATTTATACCCAACATATTTGATTAATAATTTCAAGTTGTCATCAAATAACAATTATAAGTATGTGTACCATAAAAACTCCGCCGGCATAATTCACTCGTGTACAAGCTCATGTATAATATTGATAGGTATATACATATATATGTCTTTGTTAATTCATCATGTTTCCTTGACACTGTTGACAGACTCTAAAATTGTTTAAAGAAAATTTGTTTATAGAAACAATAATGAGGATACTTAAAATTTTGAATTATACCTCATTAAAAAGTTCTTACTTGACATAATTGAAACATTCATTCGACATCATGTATCAATTTCCACTTTTTTTTTTGTTTCGTTTTGTTTTGTTTTTTTTTGGGGTTTTTTTTTTTTGTTTTTTTTTTTGTGTATTTTGTTTTTGCTTTTTTTTTCTACAAATTTGTTTTATGTTGACATACTCAACATCATATTTATTGTAAAAGATCTCTGTCCTTTTTGTGTTACATATATGCTGGTTCTTATTGGGAGTTTATTTTCAGTCCTAGCAATTAAGTTATTTTGTCAAATAACTCCAATAAAACTGTTCAAATTGTTCTCTCCTCATTTTTTTATTATTTGACAATATGATTGGTTATAAATGGATCAAGGATGATAAAAAGACGTTTACCATAATCGCCGACGGTGAAACAACCGGCTAGCTTGCGCCGCATATTGTAATTGACTAAATCGGTGTATATTGGGTCACTTCGATTTTTGGCCTTGCGGTTATTAGACATGACGATAAACACGCCCACAATCGAATACAACGTCACATGCAACCAAGACCTGAGGATATAACCCCCCCTTTTTGGACTTGGGATTTTGGTCATATTTAGAGTGTACTTAAAACTTAGGCACACAACTTCATGGACTTAACATTTCAAAACAGCCGTACTTTGTACTTCAAATTTCATTGAATTTGGACCAAAAAGTAAAAATTGTTCTTGGCACTTCATCCAAAACATGGAGTGCACTTTGGACTTCAAGGGGGAAGGGGCGATGCCCCAGACCTCTGTAGTAAAATAAAACATTTTCCCGCAAATTATCTCTACTTAAAATACAATTAATCATTTTGTATTTTTAGGTATTTTAAACTAATTCAAACATATAATTTTTACATTATTTTAAACATTTTTAGTTCATTTAAAATTTATGTGTCAGTATGATTTTGTAAGATGACAGAAAAGATGCTCAGTGTAATAGGTATGACATACCTTAAGATATATCTCTTAATAGTTAAGATCCTTATATATCCTATAATATAATTATATTAAGATAAATGGCGTGTAAAAATTAAAATGGTTTATCACATAGGAATGTTTATAATGATCTACATTGGTAATAATATGAAGAAAATTGTCGATGATAAACATTTTCCCCCTTTTTAAGGGGTTATCCTCTGTTGTTATTGTATAATATTGTGCGTTATAAAAGTCTCTGAATAATAGGTGTTATGCCCCTTGCAACACAAACTGCCACAAAACATATTCAAAATAGTAACAATTATTATAACAAATAACACATTGAACAATTATCCATTTATTACACAATCATCATGTTTTTTGTTTGTTACCGGAAATACATTAACACGGATATAAAGAACCGTTTTTAAGTAAGGTTTTATATATAGTTTTTTTTTGCATATTTATGTCTTTTCAGGACTCAAGTTTCTATGCCTGTCATAAAGATATTATCGACCAATGAGGTGTGTCCAGATAAATGGTGGATGAAGTTAATGTTCTTGAATAATGAGTACTTCGGCAGTGCAAACTTGTTGCATGAAAGCAGTTTCAATTAGTAGAACATTTCAAGGGTAGATATATGGACATTTCCTGCAGAAAATTGGCAGACCATTTCAAAGAGAAACTTTAAATTAGGAAACCTTTAGGAATCAATTTTAATTTACACCAACGATTAAGACATCAGACATAGCGAATATTCAGTCGAAATATGCTTAATGCATGTAGTGAGCCCTCTCTTTTACATTCTTCAGTCTTAATTTTGATTTTGTTTTGATTTTTGTTTATTGTTAATGTCAGCACTTGGCGTACGTCGTCGTCGTTGTTGTTAACAATTTTTCAAAACTCATCTCCTCTGACACTGCTTGACCAATTGGAACCAAACTCGAACGTTCCTTAGGGAGTTCTGCATAGAACTGACGTGGAGATTTTTGATCCGTCAAAAACAAAAATGGCCGCCGTTATTAAAAATAAAACATAAGGGTCAAACAGGAGTTTTTCGCATATATCTCCAATACCGTTAAGCCAAATTCTGACTGTGCGAAAATGAGTTCAGAATGATGTCATTGAGATCTGTCTCTGGTCAAATTTTTGTTTTAATCTGGAGTTATTGCCCCTTTTTGACACTTTTTCCCTATTTTTAATGTTATTTCTTTCAAAAAAATTCTTTTCTGAAGCTACTTGACCAATCAGCCCCGTGCAGGTCCGGGTGTCAAAAGAATAGGCCTGCAGCAGCGCTAAGCTTGTCGTAAAAGGCGACTAAATAGTGCTCAGAAACCTAGACGGGGGTTAGGCGCTCTGCCCACAGAGCAACTGGGGTGTGTGCCCCAGATGGTGGAATGGGGTACCCCTGGCATGTTACATGCTGGGGTTGTCAGGCTATAATACGGAAAACCTGACCGCAAACCATAGTGGTGCACCGTGTTGGGAAAGATGCCACGTTCCTCGCACGTTAAAGAACCATGCTGTGGTATTCGATAGGAGTAGGAACCTTTGCGCTCCGCCACAGGAGGCTAAATTGCCCGACCTTACCCACCCCCCCTTTTTCTAGTGGCAATCAAAATTTGTCGACCCTGTTGTCCTTGTGACCCATCCTTTTTTTATCATTTCATGTTCATTTTATCATCCATTTCATGTTCATTTTATCATCCATTTCATGTTCATTGTCTGAATATAGCTGAAATATTGCTGCTCGGACGTTAAACCCCAACAAACAAACAAAAACTGGACCAATCAGAACAAAACTTGGTATGAATGTTTCTTAGTGTTCTGCATAGCACTGTCGTGAGGTTAATTAGTCTGTCCAAAAACATACTAAAATAGAACATAGGGATTATACAGAAGTTGTTCGTATAGATCTCCAAAACCGTTAAGTTTGCTCAAATTCTTACTAAGTTAAAGTGTTCAGCATGATGAGATATATCTTTGGACAATTTTTTGTTTTATTCCGTGAAGTCATGTTGGAGTTATTGCCAGTTTTCGACGGTTTTCTTTTGCTATTTTTAATGGTTTTTTTTTTTTTCAAAAATCTTCTCCCCTGAAACTACTAGACCAACCAGAACCAAACTTGGTATGATTGTTTCTTAGTGTGTTTTGCATTGAACTGATGCGGAGTTTATTGATCCGTCGAATAAACATGGCCGAAGTTACTAAAAATAGAACATAGGGGTAAGATAGAAGTTTTTCGCATATGTCTCAAAAACGGTTAGGTTTGGCCAAATTCTGACGTGGGTTATAGTGGTAACATGATGATATTATCTCTGATCAAATTTTGTTTTAATCTGTTAAGCCATGTTGAAGTTGTTGCCTTTTCGGCGTTTTTTCCATTCTTTAATGTAATTCCTTTCAAAAATCTTCTCCTCTGAAACTACTAAACCAACCAGAACCAAAATTGGTATTAAGGTTCCTTAGAGTGTTTTGCATAGAACTGTTTTGGGGTTTATTGGTCTGTCGAATAACATGGTCGCCGTTACTAAAAATGGAACATACATGTAGGGCTCAGTCAGTTTATTTTTTTGGATATATCTCAAAAACTGTTACATTTAACTTAATCCTATGAATTACCGAAATGATCCTCTTTTAGCCCAATTCTATCAATTGCCGAAATGATCCTCATTATAAGGCCTTCAAAAGTCTGAACTGGGTCAAAGTTGTCAGACAACTCCTCGTTAGAGTTCTTGCCCTTGAAAGGTGAAAAATGGTGTTTGTTTTTACAGTTATCAGTCAATATCTTAAAAACTGTGATATATAGAAAGAAACTTTTAATTGCTGAACTGACCCTTATGAAAAGTCCTACAAACGTGCGCGGAGATCAAAGTTGTCGGACGACTTCTTGTTAGAGTTACCGCGCTTGAAAAATTATGTTTTTAGCAGTTTTCACCCAATATCTTGAAAGTTATAAAAGAATGAATGAAACTTTCAAGTGATGAAATGATCCTTATGAGTCCTACCAAAGTCTTCTTTGAGTCAAAATAGTGGAACAACTCCTTGTTAGAGTTATTGCCCTTGAAAGGAAAAAAAACTTAACCTGGTGAGCGTTCAGGCTCCTAGGAGCCCCTCGCTTGTTTTTTTTTACACAACCACAACAAACTGAATTTTCTGTTAGTGGACAGTTCATTGTACT
Organism: Perna viridis; assembly: GCA_037379345.1. NCBI lineage: Eukaryota > Metazoa > Mollusca > Bivalvia > Mytilida > Mytilidae > Perna > Perna viridis. Next base: position 43,100,395 of record CM074512.1, on the reverse strand, counting down.
CATTTTTTTTTAAATATGAAATATCCATCCCCCGACTTAAATATGCAGTTCTATATATTTATATGAGTTTTGAAAAAAAATCACATGGATACAATCATAATGTGAGCTTAATTTCGTCTTAGTTCATGTAGGTCAAACTATAAAAGGGCTTTTTAGAAGGTATATTAACGACAAAAACAGTATAATTTCAAACTTGAGTGGCGATAGATAAATATTCGTATGAGTAAGCATTCTGGATACCATCTTCGATTTGTGAAAATCTAGTACTTTTAGTGAATGCATCACATTACTTTACATCATTTATTTCAATGAAACATACTAAAAACCCTGTACATATAAAATGGATTTATTGAATGGTAAAATGGGTAATAAACATTTCCACCGCTACATTAGCGATTTTGGTTATTGTACATTAAAATATTAAGCTTCATTACCAGTACCTGGTACTGCCATATATATATCGGCAAAATAATAAAAAAAAAAAAACGCAAAAGCATAAAAAGGGACAATGCAGATAGAACTAAATTCAGGAACATGGCCTGAACGTGAAAACAGGAAACAGCGACCAAAACACGCTACGTAGCGAACAGAACATTATACAATTACATGAAAAAAAAATAAGATAAGGAAACAAAACATCATACAAAACATTAAAATGTGAATTCCTGAAAAAAATGGGAGTGATAGCACGTGCTTCGAAAGGGTAGGCATATCCTGTTCCGACAGCGACACCAGTCACAAATGCTTTCTTTTTTTACCGGACACGACTTACAACAGGCAACACCGTGTTTTTTTTTACAAGAAGTAGGAACAAGTCACCCTTCTGAAGTAACTAAGTTCCACCCTAGTTTCAATGGAGTTCGAGTTACACGTTTTCTGTGTGTTTAAGTTCATTTGGGTATGTTGAATTTTGTCTTTATTGTTGGTAATTAGGTATTTCTACTACTGTTTCTTTACAACGATATTTTAGTCTACAAATCCATGAATAGCTTTAACCTTCAGTATCATAGTTTATGTATCAGCAGTAGCATAAAAAATAGGAAAATTCGGCGAAAATCCTCCGATTCATTAATTCATTATATTGTAAGTTATCTTGATTTTTATGAAAATAAATATTACGAGTGAGAATTAAAGTTAGATGTTTTTAAAAGTAATGTCCATATAAAATGCAACCGGAACTATATGAATTAACTTTAGAGGAACGTGTGAAACTAAGAACCGTTAAACTAGTAATTAATACTTAATGACAGTTGGACTTAAAAGACTAAAATGAAAACACTTGATGATTTTGAAAACAATTACAATTGTTTATGAGAGTCCTAGTTTTCTTTGACTGATTTCTCTCTGTTTCATACTGTTGACTGGATTCTGCAAAAAACAAGCACAATTTGATTTTATGTTCTAATTTCAGTTCTAAACCATTGACGATTCAGCAAGCTTTCGAAAACATGGACAATTTGATTTTGTGTTTTAATTTCACAGTTGTATTCCGTTGACAATTCAGCAAATTTTCGAAAACGTGGAAAATTAGATTTTAAAATTTGTTATTGTAATTTACTTGACATATTAAGAGTTAAAACGTAAATTGATCAAGCGCCTCATTTATTTTATTGAATGTCCAGCGATGCTTGGTTTTACAAATCAATGGGGGTATTTAATTTTATACGCGGTGGTAGGATTGAATTAAAGTCAGTCAGTGCTTTTCACCGCCTGCTCTAAGTTTGAAAAACCACGAAATCAAGGAGAATATAATGTTGAATATATATATGTTTAGACATAGCACATCAAATTGATGAGTGAAAAGCAAAGATAAGTCGAATACTCATGGACTCGAAGTCGACGGGAGATTGAACAGCTTCATGACCATTTGTTGCCAATGCCATTCAATGCCAATGTTATTTATTGCCAATGACATCAATTGCCAATGTCATTCATTTCCAATGCCATCCATTGCCAATGAAAGACCGATGGTTCCCTTTCCACTACTGCTATCATAAGAGGCAAATGTGGATCAAGTGCTAGTCCTCCTGCATTGACATTTTTAAAAGATGTTGTTTCACGAATAGAAGTTTATCTTCACAATCAGAGTGTACATGGAGGGGTGTTTATGTTCATTTGTCTTTATAAAGAATAAAGTCTGTTGCCAATGCCATTCATTGACTACGGGTCCTAGTTTTCCTTTCCTCGTTTGTCTACCCCGGACTTGACTTTTTATGAGCAACTCGGCGGGTGTTTCTAGAAAAGCAGAGGACGCTTACCCTACCGGTGCACCTGGTCCATGCTCCCAGTTTTTAGTGGAGTCCGAGTTGCTCATTTACTTTTGTTACTTTGTATGTATAATTTTGGTTACTTTATGTTCTTTGTTGTGTATGTCTGTTTTCTATGTCTGGTCTTTGTCCCTGGATTACATTCTATTGATTACCGCTATATCCTTGGTTCCCTTGATTACTCTAACGATCGTGAAACAAAGTTTTGTTACACAGATAACACTTTTGCTACTTAGTCCAATTCTAGAATTCGAATTAGAACTGACAATTCTCAGAAGAAAACTGAACTAAACTGAAACTTACAATTTTAGTTATTCAAAGTAGTTTTACACATGTTTGTGGGAGTTGATAAGTCTTGCACTGGCCACTGGAAGAGATGGAGATCTCTGTAAAACAAAAACAAAACAAAAACAAAACAAACCAAAGCAAAAACGAAAAGCGAATAAAAACAAACGAAACAAAAAACCAAGAAGAAATCAAAAAGAGTGTAAAACAAGTGAGTAAACATTTAATTCATGCATAGTATGAATGAAACTATTTAATCTACAAAACAAAACAGTCTATAGTATAGTACAAGTGTATAACGGATTGGTTTTTTTGTCGTCTGGTATCCTTTCTCCAAAGACTACTTTTGATCTCTTCTTTTTTGACTTTCCAGATGCTTCTTTCTCAGACTTTTTGTAGTAATAAGAATACCACCCACTTTTTATAGAAGGACTTCTAGACACACCTTGAACTTTATCATGAAAATTTGGCAAATTCGACAACCATCTGGTAATTCTGCTAGATTTTCTGTTGCAAGAAATTTCTTCGCAGTTCATAGGTGTGTAACTCTCACTGGATGCTGTCGAATTAGTTGCAGAGAAGTCACTAGCTGGGTATTCGACCATTTTTTTTTCTCCGTGTTTACCTATCGCCTTGGCAATGTTTTTGTATTCTTTTATTCGTTGGTGCTTTGTACTGGCAATGCATGTTTTTCGGCTCAAGTATTTACCGTTCAAATATCTCCGATCCTTATTTGTAGCTGTCTTTCTTCCATTTCCAACTCGTTTCTTTTTCTTTCTTTTGACATGACGCTTGTTATGTTTTGAAGGTACGGTTACTGTTGAAATAGTATTCACATAAGGAAGCCTCTCGCCTATTTTTGGCACGGCTTGCCCAGGAACGTAAAAAACCTGAAAAAGTTTATCGAAATACCTTCTTTTCATTCCACGGATTCTCCATAATTCATCGATATGGCGGATTCGCTTCCGCTTTTTCCTGTATAAAGTGATTTTTTCAGCTAATTCTGGTGGCACTCCAGCAAAGGCTTCAATATGCCGAGCCGTCACGCAGTTTATATCATACATTCGTGACATGACGGCTCTTCGCCGCACTAAATAGTGGCGACGTTACTATGGAAGGCATGATTCCTTGGTGCTTCAGTGACGTCGTGGCTGTCATACAAGTGTATTGTCGTGCATCGCGGACTACCTGTGATACACAGACATACAATATGTTTATGTCAAGGATCATTGGGTTAAAAACAGGATCTAGAAAAAGAGAAGATCGGGACGCCCTTTGGTGACTTATCAGAAGCAGCTTCACTGTAAATTAACCAAATAATTTTAAAACTGAATGATTTTTTTTCAACAGATTCCATTTTATTAATCATATTGAAACTGGATAGTAATATAAATTCATTTTAGTCGTCGTTTATTTTAATTTGGTTTTACAATGACGGACATGAAAAATTATTCACTCTAAACTTAGTGATGTTTCTATGATTCCCAAAGTATAAGAAAAGTATGCATTATTCTGCTCTGTTTCTTCTTTGATTCTTGGCAACTACAATGGTTCAACACTGAATTTAAACAAAAAATCCTCACCTGAATACAATCAAGAGATAATTTTATAATACCGAAAATGCATCGTTTTAAAGGAAGATAACTCCTTAAAAAGCATACCGAAAGGGTTTTTATCGATTTATATCAAATTTGGCCTTGAAAATAAACTTAGTCAAATGGATATGCATGAATATAGCATAATATATAAATAAATGTGAGTATACCTCGCCGACAAAAAAAACTTTTTTTGTTTGCGGTTCATCCATGCATAACATGAAATGCTGCCACAAAATGTAAAATGTAAATTCTTTCATATTGGCGAAAAACACTTGATTCCATCAACTTCATTTGGTAGAGATAATTGCCATATGGAGCGACACTTAAATATTCCAACTACCAAAGCCTCTTGTATCAAGACATTCATCAACTTTTGACAAATATTTGTCGAAGCATTTGGCCGATACAACTGCTGGTAGGTCAAATGTCCCCGAAGGTATTCATCTGCATCCAAGTAGTCAGGTATGTCTAACCCAAATTAAATCTAAGCCTATTTACCGATTTTCGCAGTGGCAAAAGAAACGAAAGTTGAACCCTTAATACACTGATGCTTCATTCCTTGTATTACAAACGGTAGAATTTCTATGTGCTGGATTTGGCTTCATATTTCGATATTTTGATTATCACTATTTCTTGTATTCAAATTATTTTTGGATCTTGAACTTTCTAGGTTTTTTGGTTTTAATACTACTGATGAGAGATAAGTCCTTAAAACACGTGTACTTATTTACTTACAGTCCTTTATGCCTTCAGGCAAGTAGGGAAGCAACATAGAAAAACAACACGTATACAGCCTACCGAAATTTCAAATATCTATATCTTTTAACAATATGTAGTCTACTTCAACATGTTTAAAAGACTGCAGATTCTATTTATATGTACAAAAGTTTCCAGAACCCAAATTATCGTGAATGGGTCATGCGTGCATGGTTCGGATCATGCGTCTCGGGGGAACGACATACATCTAGATATTTTTTTCCCTTTAATACTGAAAATTATAAAACCGGTGGAAAAACTGCTAAAAAACTGCTATCACAAGATTTATATATTTACTTGTAAAAACAGCTTCATTTTTTTTTCTCCATTTTGGTTTTTAGTGACCGAAAACTTTTGACACATCCCTGTGTCAATTCTGTCTTTGTCCTGTGTTAAATTCAGTTATTGAAAAGGAAAACTTACTTAGCAGTCTTTATAAATGTCAGACAGGAGGTGGTTCATGCATGTAAAAAAACTCACCAAATTTCTTTTATTTCCTATTCAAAGACAGTCAAAGTCTTAGTTTTTCTTTCAGTTGTTGCACTTTCGATATAAAAAATATATATAGATTATGTATAAAATTGGCACTTTGAAAGAGTTATCTGTCTTGATTTGGTTTGTTTTTGGTTGATTATATTGGGTAAAAAAAACAGGGTTTTCTCAAAAATACAGATCTAAACACAGAAAGGACAATTGCTATATAAAAGTATAGCATAGGTAGATAGAAAAAGCATCGTTTATTTGGTGCTTTTTTCAACACCATGAATCCCCTTTACCACAGGCAGTGTCTGAATTTTATATGGACTAGTACTTAATATGATACAATATTAAGTGTCCCTACTCATTACCACACTTAATACCACAAATTCTCGTGGTCAGTCGGTATTCTAATTAAGAATTCCTCTTATTTCAAGTTTTACTTACCAACTAATAAAGAAGCTGAAATAAACTCATATATCCTTAGTTATTAATGGATTCTGTTTTTAAGTATTTAAATATAAATTCTCGTAATGGGTTGTTTAAATATTCCAGGACTCGCGCTGGAACATGTTAAAATTTTCAAAATAGAGAATTAAAAAATGATTTAAATTTTTGAAATGAAGAATAAGCTGATGGAAATATCTTTTTCTTCTATGAAATCAGTAGAAGACATATATGTAATAAAATACACTGGCGGGAAACTTCCCGCAGATTAAAAAAAAAAGAAAGTCACGTACTTTTTTAATCAATGGCATAGAATGGGAACTTTTTTAAAACGGCGTATAAGTTATTACAGTAGGGAAACAAATGACGAATTCGATAAATTTAGGATGTACTGTAGTTTGGTTATTGACACCCATTAACGTTTATAGAAAGCTCAAACAATACGACGTAACACGTCAAACTATCTCCGACCCTCGGTAAATTCAGAGATCAAGCTGCAGTTGATAATTCCGTCTTCACTGCTCCTTTTACAGCGTTCATTAAAAGTATACATGTACAACTGGAAGGGGTAAAAAAGTGGGTTTTTTTCCCCAACTGTACACTATCAGTACAAGGCGATGCTTCAAGATCCTAATGGAAAACCTGCACGGGAATACATAGTTCCAAAGAACAAACAACACACAAAATTAAGGAACAAAACACAAAAATGACTTAGCAATATTTTTGAGTTTTATACGCAAGAACTATATTTTTGATGAACCCGTTAAACTGAAACTAGTCCATGGTTTTCTTATTTTTTCACACATTGGAGGCCTTCCTTAGCCTCAGTGCTTTAGCACTTTCATTATTTTTAAAAAAATTTCCATAAGGAGACAAGATCATATAACAAGTTGCAAGACTTAACAGAACATTCAAATCATTTCGATATATTTGTAGAAACAGGCATCATAAACCACGAGATTTTCCAATCTTCATTCATTCTTGCAAAGCTGATTAGTGTCAATTTATTTTCTTTACATTGGACAATGAAATTTTATTTTTACATTTAAAAACCATTTAGAACGCCAGACAACTTGCTATTTATAAAAGCGTTCAGTCAACTACAGTCCCTTCAGGATTCTCAGCTGTTTTTCATTTAATATACTGAATTCCCATCTATTTAAAGGCAGAATAGGATCTAAATTAGGATGAATAATTTTGCAATTGTGTTCACGATATCTAACAAGCACTGATCAAACAAATAATCATGTGACCGAATTAAGATTTCTGATACAAGCTTAATGTACCGGAAATAATCTAGATTAATCTACATCCATTATTGTCAAGGAATTGTGGGAGGAGGCAATTAAAATTGACTGAGCTGCTTTTTGCGTTCTCCCTTAATCTGCCATAAACAAATAGAGGTATTAAATTGTCCCCTTTGATATGTAATCTATGGATTTTACGAGTAAATAGAACTTTATGTTTTTCTTGAATTGAATTCGTTTTTGTGGGAAAACATTGTTCTTTGGGCTTGATTGATAACTCTGTTATCTGTCCTCAACGGGATTATTAACTCGAATGCGAATACGTGGCTTCAGTGAAAATTTAATAACTGTTTCTATTTGCATTCTTGTTTTATTTAATCCAACACATGTTACCATGAGACAACGGGATAAATAAAATTTTTATTTGGAACCGGTTTTAGATCTTCTATTTAGTTTACGTAAATGTAATTTGACCATTCAGAGAAACTTATTACCACAATACGAATTTCCTTTAAGAGAATATCCTGTATTGGAAATTAGAAGTAAAAATAAATACTGTTATAAGTTGGCAACATGATAAAGTGACTCAAAGGCACTTCTAAATGCATGAAGACAGAAGACAAGGTGTGTGTGTGTGTGTGTGTGTGTGAGAGAGAGAGAGAGAGAGAGAGAGAGAGAGAGAGAGAGTATGGGTGGGGGAGAGAGTTTTCTTGCTCCCCTTACTTATGACAGCAATTTGTGCGGAGTTTCTTTTTTAGATTACACAGAAACTTGGTTACACGGCTTTTAAAATAGACTATAAATGCAGCATGTCATAAATCAGTTTTAGTTTACCTTCCAAGTAATCTTATCTTAAGATATTAACTACAGATCCAGCCAAGATTCAGGAAATTAAGAAAAATAAATACAATATTTTAGTCAATTTGTTGTATCAACATTCTAAATTAAATAACTCAATACTTCAGCATGTTCAGAACATTAACATTCTTGACAAAAATGACTATGTGTTCATCTAAGTAACGAAATTAGTCGAAACAGTTTAGTTGAATTCTATGGATAATTATTTTCCGTCGTCTTTCAACCTACAGATCAAAATCAAAATTTATTAACAATTAAGTCAGTTCCAAGCAATTGTAAAACTTCAAAACAGTGTATCAAGAATCAAACTATGTAGTAACTTCTTATTGGCTTTATCCGACACAAAAATAGCATAGCGAATATATAAAATGGACAAAAACTCCAACATCAGTCGACATAGTTTTACAAAAACTATCTCCATGGTTAGATTACGTCATGCTGAGCATTATACCTAGTCAGAATTTGTCTACACAAAAATGTTTTTGAGAAATTTGCAAAAATGCTGTTTATCCCTATAGTCTTTTAAGTAATTCCATCCATTTTTGTCCACGGTGCAATGAAATCCCCTCAGCAATTTTGCGAAGATTACCGCAAGAACATATTTAAAAAGTTTGTTACATGTATGAATCTGTTTTAAAGTTTTATATACTACTAAATATTATGTTTAGAAATAAAAACACAAAGGCATCAAAAACGTAAAAAAATAGGCATTACCTAAAACATGAATAAACCTTATTTCACGAAAATTTCACAATATACATTTCATCTTGCTAAACACTTTTACCTTTGTCCAAATTTGTTTGCGGTCTATTTTTTTTTTATAACAATGGCCATGTTTGTCAACCGATAAAAAATTCAAATATCTGTGTGTTAATTTTCCCTGGCGGGTCTTTGTCTTTGGAAAAATGATTTTAGCTCGAAGTTTGGTTCCTTTGATTATTCTTTTACTAACGGCGGCCATTTTTGACGAATCTTATATCCAAACAAAACGTCTATCGAGCTGTTTCAGAGAAGAACTTTGAAAAATGCTACAAAGATGAAAGTTCAAAAGTTTGTCATTTATTCGCGATTTACAAAATAAGAATCTCCAAATATAATTAGGAACAAGGACAGATGAACGATAAACAGGTACTGCAGTAAAATATTAACGCCATACAAAGAACTAAGATAGAATCAGTTTTCATTGTTACAGTTTCAATACAATATTTATAATTGGAGTATACCGGTAAATTGTTTGCTTGGTGTCTGCACTATGGTGTGTCTGGTTTCAGCGTCTCATTCTTTTGCTGATACCCAATAAGTAAAACATATAACTTTTTCTTGCATACAGTTTGCTGCGTTCCAAAAAATTACATATCATCTTCTATTCTTTCCTAGTAACAGTTAAAATGTGTTAACAAATTGCGTATTGTTAGACAAAAGGACAGCGATACAACCACTTCAACTGTATAAAGCGCCTGTTGTTGCAGTAAAACAAAAAAAAAAAAAAAAAACACTACACAAGTTTGCCAACAAAATAAATCAGTATTACATCTTTTAATTCAATTCTATTCCTGTCGCTTATCCACAGTAATTTTGCATTCAATGACAAGAAAAGTATAGTATTGTGTATTTCGTATTCAAAACAATTCTTATCATTATATATTCACTTGTTCTATTATTTAACGTCAAATAATTGAGTATTATCTTTACAAATGGATTTCGTATTTACCAAGACACAGCTGGTTTTGCCGTCCGCACATGTAGACACTGTTCTCCAGTCACTTCATAATGACATAGGACCCTATCTTTACTCAAAGACAGATTCTACTGGCCAGGGATGGATAGTGCAGTTGACAACTAGATGTTAATGTTAAATGTTAATTACATTTATATCTAAGTGAAAAATTTTAAGATAAGCCTAAAAATATTAGAGAATCTCAGTTTGGAAATATAAGCGTTGCAACTGATCCAATAATTTACTAGCACGACAGGAAGCCAGTTGAAACCGATTATTAACTTATCCCACCGGTACACCTGGTCCATGCTCCCAGTTTTCAGTGGAGTCCAAGTTGCTCATTTACATTTGTTACTTTGTATGTATTTTTTGTTGTTTTGTGTTCTTTGTTGTGTACGTTTGTTTTCCATGCTTGGTCTTTGTCCCTGGATTACATTCTTTTGAATTCCGCCAGAATCGTGGTTCCCTTGATTAGATCTACTCTTTCTCACTTACTGATGTTAATTACAAATTAAAATAAATCAAAGAAAGCAATTGAGTGTTTTGGTGTATTGTTTATTCCTATCAATAAAGAATAGTAAAAGTAGTTATCAAATTCTTGCCCTTTTGTTTCTATTTCAACTTTTTTTCATAGACTCCAATTTGTTTTTGCTTTAACATGTTTGGGTGCTTGTCCAGATTCTAGACTTTCAATTTGAAACGATAGTTAGATAGTTTGTTCAAATTTGTTCCTTTTATTGTGAAAGCAACCTAGAGAAACTTTCAACAGAAATGATCTGCATTTCCTTTTTAATGTACACAAGAGGCAATAATGATATTATCTATAACATAATTGATGATATCATCGAAACGTTCTTGATCATAGTGCATTACTTAAAGAAAATAAAATTGAGCCTTTGTTCGACAAAACGATTTTACATTGTAAATGTAATAGTAGATGACAAAGAGAAATTACAGACTTTGATAACAGCGATTATACTGAACTACCAGCGCATCATTTTAATTTCTGTCTTGTAATTTACGTTTTCAGATTTCTATGAGAGGGAGGATATTAAATTGTAATTAGCCCAATTTGTCACAGACAGATGATAGGGAAAGCTTCTGTGTACCGTTTGATATTCTATAATTGATAATTCCACATTTACTTTTAAGAGAACTAGAAGGTCACCTTTTGTTCTCTGTCACTGATATTTAAACGATATAGCGATACAATATCACATTCTATAGAAAACATGCATATCTTAATCGGAATCATTTGTTTTTCACGTTGCCGACGGAACAATAGATTATAACAGCCTCTTGGCATATGTGTACTTGCCATGAACTACATTCTTGCAATATTTATACTCTAAACACAGTAAGCATTTAAAAACAAAGTTTCATCGGAGTAAAGTTTAAATTCCTTTCTCTAGGCTAAATTCAGACGTTTTTCGAAAATATGTCTGCTGGCTCTGGTTCTATGGGGTTTCGTTTAGGCTACACTATACAGTTGCGATTGAGTTGCACTGTTTCGTACACAAAGTAATTCCGGTCTTACTCAGTTCAACTTAAAAATAAAAGGTGAAACTTGGTGGAAATATTTATTGAGGATAGTAGAGCATTTGTACATAAAAAGATGCAATACTTGTGAAGGTAAAAATGTGTAAAATATATGCTTTAAGCTATGCGGAAAGATTTGGAATTCTTTTGGATTGAGTTCTCTTCTCTACACCAACTGGCTGTTTTTCAAAAATGCAAAATTCGCACGAACTTTAAGAATTAAATTCATGAGCAAATGAGCAGAAAAAGGTATACTTTTTCTTTGTTTTTTTTTTTACAATAATACCATGTCCGCTTACTTTTTCTGGCAGTTTTAAAGTATCTTATATTTTAGAAAACCTGTTTTTTTTTTGTTTTTTTTTTTTTGACAATTTTTAGAAGGCACCCAAAATTTGTTATGAAAACTGATGTATATTTTATTATGTTACCATGGCTACAGTTTTTTATTACAAAATGAAAAAAGAATATCTATTATTTTTTCATTTATCTCCATAATGTAAGGTTTTGAAAAATATATACTTTTTATCGAAAAAAAATGGTTCGATTTGCTTGTTTAAGCGTTTCAATATAGCTTTATTTCCACTAATTAAGTTATCTGCATTGACCTATCTATTTAGTGGAACATTATGGCAGTTTCGATGCATGGTACATTTAGAGCATAATATTATTTTTACCATAGAAACCAATGCCTTTTTTACACCCCTTCAGCACCTGCGTATGGAGTTTTCATATACGTTATGCCAGAGCCTGCAGTAACTACGCAGACTTTTTGTATCGCTCTAGACTTCTTTCAATTAGGCTTCTGGAACAGAGTTATGTTGCTACAAGATTGAAGTCATTGCTGCAGAAATTTTATGGTCGTCATCATGAACCCGTGGCTCGTTACTGTGTATCCATCTGCACCATGAAAACTGATTTGTTCAATGTGTCATAGTTTTCCTTTCCTCTTTCGTCTATCCCGGACTTGACTGTTTATGAGCAACTCGACGGTTGTTTCTAGAAATTTCAATAAATTTGGTATATTTTGTAATTCTCATATACAGAGCTTTCCAAAAAGTACAAAATACTTACATGTTAAAACTAATCCTTCGCCTTTAGGTTGCACTTTACAGATGGGATTGAGGTGCTCTGTTTCGTACACAAAAATGACCCAGTCTAATTTTGTAAAACTTGGTGGAAATGTTGATTGTGAATATTAGAGCATTCGTACAATGATAGATACAATACTTGTGAAGATAAAGAGGGGTAAAATGCATGTTTTAAGCTTTACGGAAATATTCAGGTCCTTGTCGTAGTGGGTTCTCTCCTCTGTATCAGCTGGTTGTTTTAAAAAAAATGCGAAATTTCTCATGAACTTTAAGAATTAAAATCATGAACAAATGGGCAGAAAGAGGTACACATATTTTGGGTTTTTTTTACAAGAAAACAATTCCTGTTTTCATTTCCTTGTAGTTATAAAGTGTCTGATATTGTAGAAAACCTGTCTTTTGACAGTTATTTTTTAAGAAGACATCCAAAATCTGTCATAAAAATTTATATTTTTTTCCCATTATGTTACTGTTGCTACAGCTTTTTATGACAAATATAAGAGAGTATCAATTATTTTCATGGATCTCCATAATGTAAGAATTTGAAAAATATATAACTTTTTAAAGTAAAATATTGTGGTATTTGCTTGTTTCAGTGTCTCAATATAGCTCTAATGAAAAAAAAATGTCATTAAATTATCTGCATTGGGATATCTATACACTGGAACCTTAGCATTGATTATAGATGTAATGCTGGTGCCTCAAGGAAAAACAGGTTTGAATGCGTACTTTTGTAACACGCAATTATTTCAAATGATCATGCACGTGTTCTCATGGTGTCAACTACACGATGCACTGAAAGTTAGTGTAGTTGCTAGGTATTAGCAGTAAACGTTGAATTGTCGTTTTTCATATTTACGGAAAGCAAGCCATTTTAGCAAGTTTTCCATAGGGACGCAATCCACCAGCATACAACTACCAGATTTTGGTGGTCTCATTGGGGAAAGGAAAGGAAGAATAGTGAACATGTTGTTTTGAAACTTGAACTATTTTCACTTCGATAAGTAGCTAAATTGTTTGAAATATATCATTTTAAGGTGTCAAAGTACTTATTGCAGGTCTAATAAAATCACATATTTGAATTTGAAACCTGCTGCTTCATCAACAATACAAAATGATTCAGAAATATAAAAAGAACAACAAACTATATGATATATTACGTAAAGAGCGCGGGAAAACTGTAAAAACTGAAGTCAAATTAGCTATTCTGATTTTGTGCTTTAACTGGTGCATCGTTAGGGAAAGAATTTTTTTACAGAAAGGTAATTTTAATAATAAGGACAAAGGAAAGTTTACAAATAAATGTAACGTCTGCTAAACGTTGCAGAATATTATCATCTATTCAAATATTTTGGTGTGCAAACCAGTTACAATATAGTTTTAATAATAGACTACCTTGAATTTAAATAATATTTCAAATATTTGATATTGAAAATATTGGTTTGACACAAAGTTTGTAAAACACAGGTTAATAAACTTGTGTAGTTAGAGCTCGTTGAAACGCCAAATTGTTAAATAAACTCTCCTGCTCTTCAAGTGGAAACTCGTTTGAATATAGATTATTAACTTTTATCATGTCACCACTACACGAAAATACGTCTATCGAACCAATGCATAATAAAAATCAGACTCTCTGAGTATGAAACGTCTTCATATTATTACAATAAATAATATAAATCCTTCTATTATCAAACATTTATCAAAAACGATATTGAATAAGTTTCGTTTACCGACAATAATGAGAATACCTACACACAGAATAAAAACGTAGAAACAATATTACATGACGCTCCTTCGACTGAAGCAAATCTATTGTATAAATTTAGATCCATCCATGAAGGATTCAAGTGACACTTTTTCAATATTGAATCTCATCTCCAACGGGAATAAAAAGAGAATGCGCAATATTTTTTTTCATCGAAACGTACTGGCGTACGGGGAATATATATGTCAATCAGTACTACCCGAATCAACCTAATGTGTATTCCTGGTCTTTGGTGTTTCATATACAACGTGATAAGAATATTCACAAAATACAAAATTTGCATACTTATTTTGTAAAATGTCCATCGGTCTGCTTCATGAAAATAAACTTGTTTTTTTTTCTCTTCATACATTTGAAATTACGGTATTCCGATATGTGAATAAAATTCAATCTAACCTATATTTTTCCTCAGGAATTTAAAATACTTGATGAGTGTTTTTACATAAGCGTTAAATTACCCATTAGTAAAATTATGAACTAAGTCTTCAATGTTTTTCTTTAGCTAGATAAGGGACACTTGGTTAATTGAAATCCTACAAATCTATAATAAAGTGTCCCATCATGTGCTTGGTGGTATCTATTGAAATTGAGAACTGTGTTTTTTCTAAAGTGTGTGATTAAATTGAATAAATTTTTTAAAAAAAAATCAAAGAAAATTAAAGAAAATCAAAATGTAATAAATATTGCTAACATAATGTAATAGGAGGCAGTGGATAATACCCATGTAATTCATTCTTGTAAAATCATTTTAATATCAAAGTTCAGGTTTTTCTGATAAAAAAAGCAATAAAAAAGAATCAGAAAGTAAATGCGCCTTGTGTTTATTTCCTAGAGAGTTAAAAAAGCAGGTATGTGCATGAGTTGCAAAACTAAAAACAATTAATTTTTTTTTCTCTGGAAATATCTAATTCTCCATTCAAACCTTTCATACAAATATTATTTATAGCAAAAACAAAATTTTGGCTCACAGAATTACTAATTAAGGGTGTCACTTCCTAGTTTATTTTTGCTTAATCTGACCAGGAATATAGAGCTTAATAACAAATATGATATGGCACGTGTTTCCATCACAAATTTTGTTACTTCAGAAATTTTGTATTTCCGCTGGGAAGAATGCAACGTGATTATTTACATGTATCAACAAAGTAACCGACAAATTTGCTAGAATAGGAGTCTAGTTATTGACTCGGGGATAATATGACCCATAATATACTCATTTATCAGGCCTTTCACCGATCCCTTTTACTTGTACTCTTAGAAGAAATTTTACCAAAAGCATGTCTCGTAGCTTTTGATAAAAAGTAATTAATTTACAACTGTAATTTAAAGTAGTAAATATGATAAAAACAAATAACGACGAGTCTACAAACACGTCTTGGATATGATTAAGTAATTTAAGATGCCTTTCTGATATTTCATGCATTTGGTCCGATGTATAGACTAATACAGATACAGAAACAATAATTATCTTAGCTTCCAATCACGTAGAAGTCTGAAAGAAAGGTTTTTATTAACACAAGCGATGTCTCCAAATTAGTTTTCATACGAATTTTACATAAACGTGGAATAAGATTATTCGCTACATTATTTTGATATTATTTTACCGTCTTTGACTAGTTGAATCCTACAGAAAACATAAACACGTGATCTTGATTATTGTGGGTTTTAAATCATATTTTAAGTCAGCGATTCACCCAACTCGGAAGTGTACATTATTGTTAAAGATATGTACAAATTCCAAATAAAACTAATTCCAAATAAAATAATTCCAGCAATAAACGACGAAAACAAACAAATCAACATCAATCAATTAGCAACTTTGTACAATGATTTACAAAATAATGGTTATATTGCTTTTTACATATAAATACTTCGTTGTCATAAAAACGAGATTTAGAAAAATTATACGCGCATTGTTTTGGTCTTACTTGTTAAAGACGGTAATCTTTAAGAAATACATTCATTTTCCTATTGTCAAGTCTTTTTTTTTAGAACCAAATCTCTAGTATCACATTCCGAACTCGTGCAATCCTGATAACTTACAACATGCAACTTTACTATGGCATCTGGCACTGATATCTTCTATAAGATTTTCAACCTGTGACGTCATTACACTGCACAAGCAAGACAGTTGGTATATAATTTATTTGAACTCAATAATGTCTTCACTTAAATATCTTATACTTTGTCGGTTAAGCCATAAACTGTGCTTGATTTTTTAAGTACCATTCTGCGTAAGAATCAGGTAATGGGCGGCAAAATCATTTTTCTCAATTTGGACTTTTTTGCCTAAAATATATTCGATACGTCTAGAAAACAACCAAAAAGCTGATTAAATTTATTCTGAAGCATCTGTGACGTAAACATGTTTTGACTGCTTATATAGGGATAAAGTGTGGGGAAATTTTCCTGCCATTTTTTCCATAATGCATACCAACTAAATTTGACATATCAATATCTTAAAGAGGCAAGCATTACTAACACTTTGATGGATATTTCTAGAGGTTTTGTGGCATAAATACTTCGATAATGCAATACATTCTCTGTTCTAGAAAACAACCAAAAAGCTGAAGATGCAATAAATTTTCTGCGTTTCTTTTTCTTCATATGCCACATCTTGTACACATTTTGCCTGGTTGTTGGACAGAGGAGTACTTAAGAATCATGATTCATGGTGTATAAACTATCAACTCTCAATCAAATTGCAAGTTACGCGGACTTTTTATGGCTTTTTAAACTTCTTAAAGGCTTATTGGCAGGATTTTGGCACTTCGAGAATGGATAGGTTATCAAAAGTCGTCGAAAATTTGTCAATCGATATTTTTGCAAATCCACCTTTGTTTTGGGACTAAATTTCATCATAGATGTTGCACCTTCTATAAACTACCGCATATCAATGAGCGATTATATTTGTGTTTTTAGAATTAACCCTCTCATTTAGTCTATGTTCTATGTATATATTGGGTGATGTCCGGGTTTCCTATCTTCTATCAGTAATTTAATGTTTTGTTCCTTCTCTTTTCTGTTTTCTTTTGTTTGTTTGCTTTTGTATGCTTTTGTTTCTTTGATGTTTTTTGTGTGTTGTCCATAGTTTTCTTTTTGTGTGTTTGATATACTTCTTCCTTTCTCTCGAGTTTGTTTTGGTTATATTTATTTCATTTCTATTAACATACTTATACTTTTCTTTTTTTTCTTGATTTGTCTAGGTAATTACATGAACAAATCAATTACCTCTAGTATGTTTTCTATTTTAAATTGTTCATTTAAATTGATTGTTTGAAACTAGATATTTGCATATCATCAAAATATATTTCCCTTTCAAATACTTTTTAACTTCTGTGAAACAATATTTTTAAACATCTTACGCTAATACTAGTAACTGGATCACTATAATCTGTTACCTCCTATAAAATTTTGATTCATATAAAAAGTCTCAAATAATCTGTAAAATAATATTTTCATGAACATGTGATAAATGAACTTTAAAAATATCTTTTTGTTTTGTTTCAGTATATAACTCAGTAGAGAAAATATGTATTTGGATTTTGTTTGTTTGTTTGTTTTGTTTTGTTTCGTTTTTGTATTATTTGATAATTATGTACTTTAGGAGGTTAATCATGCGTTGATGTTGAACTTAGAAGATAAAAAACTTGAACAAAACCACGAACAACATGAAGATGTTTACATTCCTACGTGTTTAGTGCCAGATTTTTTGTTATATTTATTTGTACGATATACTTTTGATTTATTGATTGTCTCGATGACTACACGTACTTCGATTATAATTAATATCATTCCTCTCTGATTAAAACATTCTGTTCGATTTTTTTAAGTGTAAGATATTATTTATTAAACTCGTAATAGTAGGTAATTAATCACTTTCCAGTATCCAGTACTTTCTTGTTTATGTACAATATGCTTCTCTTATTTGTAATGAAACATTATGGTTCGGCAAAAGAAAAATAACAAAACAGAATCTTTGATTATAGGTGCGCTTTCAATTCATTTTACTTTTTTTCTGTTCTATCTAAGAACCAACTAAACAAGGAAATACCAAAACAAAAACAAAAACAAAAACAAAAAAAAACAAAACAAAACAAAAAACAAACATACAAAAACACAAAAAACAGTCAAATATATTGGAAATTTCCATATGCTGTACAAGTATCTCAGTGAGTAACTTCTAATCAGCAAATTTAGGAATATCTCAATCCAAAAAAAAATTGTATACAAGAAGTACTCAAAGACACAATTAAGGAATAGGAAGGCAAATACATCACTGAGAGGTTCAAACATGTGCAATTCATGGAATTATTCCTCAGTATTTCAGGTCTGGAGGAAATATCTAAATAAATACAATAAATAAATGAAAAAAATGTTAATATATCAAACATCTCTTCTTGGTTTGTAAGTTACAATAATCAATCAACCTACGAGGAGGAATCACCTGGCCACCGAAAGACATATTTTTATACAACTTAGTTCGCCGAGTGGTCTAGGGGCTAAGATCTAACCAATATCACACAAGGAACAAAGACGCAGCAAAGAAAATCAGAAAACAGAAAAAAAACATAAACACACATATAAAGCTAAAAGTTAGGACCTTCTCAAAACACTGGAACCATGCACTAGATCAATCGGTAAGGAAAAGTCCCCTGGTTTTATAGAAACAACACCTAGAGGCCTATGTAAAAAAGGGAATACTGGCAAATTGGAAAGATTGTCCTCAAATTGGTCGACGTGATAGCGGCCGTAGAAATTTTGACAAGACCTATTTTTAATCTTGAGGTTACGTTTACATCTAAATGTGCCACATATGACAAATCATATGATGCTCGATTCATTTAAGTAGCAGTCTTTCTGAAAATCAGACAGAAGGTGACTCATTCATGTCGAAAACCCACCGAATTAAGTTTTATTTCTTGTTCAGAAACAGATACTGATCACATAACCAGTCTGAGTTTTTCTTATGATTGTTGCGCTTTTGGGCTATATGTATAGATTGTACATGAAATTGGCACTTTGCAAGAGTTATCGTTCTTGATAAATTGTAGTTGGAGATGGATGTATGATTTTCTTAAAAGTGTAGATCTGAATGCACAAATGATTATCGTTATGTGAAAGTATATCATATGTAGACTGAAAAAGCATCGTTTATTTGGTGCTTTTTTTCAACACTGTGAATCACTTAACCATTGTAGTGTCTGAATTTTATGTTGACTGGTACTTAAATACTCATTTATTAATCATACGATAATTAATCGATTTTTTTATGTGATAGTCATATGAATCTCAGATATTAATTTTGGTTTGGAAACATATAATAATCATATGTTTGTGGAAAACTTATGATGATCGTGCAATAATCCTATGTAAACTAAATAAATGATAACCACATGATGCTCGATTCATATGAAAATCATATGTTGCAAACATATTATTTTTATGTGTGGCACATTTGGCTGTATGTTGCCTTGTTTCAAAACGGAACATTTTCCTTTGAATCTATCAGCTTGGTACATGCAATAAGTTTTACTCAGGCTTGCTCTATATAATTCATTCATGAGTTGACAGATATTGTAAATATTCAAGAAACTTTTAACAGTAAAGATGCTTTCATTTAAAATACAATCAATGACATTACAAATGTTATTTTTCTTTAGAAGCAAAATCTTCCGCTGCAAAATGTTTAAACTCGAAATTACTGGTGAATGACTGGTGGACAACAGAGTTGACTGACACCTAGTTTCATAAGTCTGCATTAAAAAATTCAAAAAATCACTCAGCAAAATGCATGACGATATTATAAGTCTGAACACAAGTAGATAATAAATTGTAGTTTTGGGTTATCCCTTGTCAATAAATTACTCTTTATATCAGAACACCACATGTAGCATGTATTTTCTCTAATAAAACCTTATAAACGGATCTATAAGATTACAGTTTTACGGTGTAACAGCATAAACCATGTACGTGTAAAACTAAAATAGAAATTATAGAGAATTGACTGACATCTTTTATTCAGACACGTAAAGTATTTCTTAAAAGTATAATTATTCAAATTTACTGACTTTGAATAAGTGAATGGAGATATTATTTGAGCGATGCCGAAAACGGTCCATATACCAATCTTTCGGTTGCAAAAAGTCAATGCTGCCACTTTTTATTTATTTCTCTTTTTTTTATTGTTATAAGTATTTTTTTCTGTATTTTCTTTCTTTACATGCCGTTTTTATTTCGTCTTTTTTAGCTTTAATGTGGCAGTTTTTTGTTATACATTTCGGTAAATTATATAGCGTCTTTTTGGTTTGTTCTATGGAATTGATTTCAAAAGTACTATCTGAATCGTTTAATAATTTATTTTTTATTTTTCTTACTTATATATTTGAATTATTTCAGAATAAGACATCGTTTGTGCAAGTTCAGATATTATCTTTAAAAAAACTTTTATAATTTGCTATAGTACTTTTATATTCTGCTATTGTACTTTTCAAATTAACCCGTATAATATCCGCCTCTTTAGACCAATGGTATAAATACGTCATCTTGGTATAGCTTTATGAAGTATGTTCTCGATAAAGCCAGACAAGTATTTGTTTGGGAAATAAGATAGGAATCGAAAGCTTCCTTTAAGGAAATTTTATATCAGTTACATGACGATTTTTCAATTCATCAAGAGCCATTATTATGATATTCCTGGCTTAACGAATTACACCGCGACAGGTAATACCGATAACAAAAAAAGACGGAATTTTACTGTTTCAATTAATTTGTTATGCAATGGACTATACAATCCAAGTTTCTCTGAAATACAAAGAGTACAAGATTTATCTTTAAGTTCAAAGCAGATGAATGCAACGCTTTCTTTAGCAAATAGCAATGGTTACATGTAGTCAATCTGGACATTAAACGCCCAAAATTTGCCAGAGAATATGATAATGTTTTGAGTATTTCTGTATTGGATAATTGAACTTTCCATGGCAATAAATCAGTCAACCTTTTTATAATGGTATTGATTTTTGGTGTTAAAAAGAGGATAACCTTGCAAAACGAAATCCTCACACTAAGCTGCATAGCATATCAATTTTTACTTTTCTGTGGTTTCATCTGAAACAAATTTTACATTATACAAAGATAGAATTGATTTCTTATACACCTTTGTCGCCTGTATATCAAAGTCGATGTAACATACATAATTTGGAAAGGATATAGACATGTTATTGTGGTCAAATCGTTAAAGATAACATTTTTGGGGATACATATGGTCTTTACATAGAAACTAACACACTATCTTTAAAAATAACTTAAAACGGTTTATTGCATAACATGATAAAGCGTGGTTCTCAACCCTGTATGGGAAGAATTGGGATTGAAATTACATACGATGAGGACATAACTTTTGTAGCTTTAAACTGGTCTGGAGCCGCTATGTCAGTCAACTGCAGGTAGTTTTTGTTTGTTCATTTGTGTAACATATAATTAGTTTTTTTATTTCTGTTTCAACAAGGAACTCCCGTCGTTTATTGAAGACCCATGCGTGGCTTTGAGCTGACATTTTTCATCCGGCTGGGGTTTTGTCTCTTTGACTTATTCACCATTTCATTTTCGTTATAGATATTATTATTTTTAAATGGGTCTTTCCACTATCAGTTGACGCGTTCATTAATTTAGCCTTGAAGATGCAATTTTTATCAAAATTACAACGTTTCTTTAACTATCTCTGATAACTCCAACCCACTCAATGATAACAGTATCGGAGGGGGTAAAATATCTGCAATATAATTATAGCTTATGCATCACTTCAAAAATATTTGAATTTTGAATCAAAAAGATACTAAGAATTTGTTAAATTTAATAAGTCTCAATTTACACTTTAAGAAAAAGACAACAGCTGTACGAATTGAAATGAATAAAAGCATAGTCGGAACTCTTGTTGGCCATTTTTATTTAATTGTTCCACAGCTTGAGTGATGCACTTGATAGTATGATATACTCTATAATCAAACTATATTTCTACAATATACATATTTTTGGTCCTTTCATTTTCACACATTTAAAAAAAATCAATTAAATTTTGAATTCATATCTTCATTGTCAACGAATTGTTTCTATTACTTTAACTAACTAGAGGCTCAAGAGAGCCGAAATCGCTCACCTGGTTAACCATTTGGTTAAAAATGAAAAATGAGACAGGCTAAGTTAAAATCAACTATATTGTCAAATGCAGGAAATGTTTTTAATAGCATTTTCATAACCTGAACCATAATTTTGCTAAAGGCAACAATTTTTGAATTATTTTCAAAAACCTGTTTTCTGACCCCTAAGTTCCATTTTAAGTATAGGCAGTCATATCTTTCCGCGGATTAAAAATCACAACAGTCATTTTTAGCAAGAACTAGAACTATTATTCTTATTTTCATTCAATGATTTTAAATGGTTTTAGAGAAGAAGATTTTCAAAGTTATACACTGTTTCAGGGGCCATAATTCCTACAACAGTCAATGGAAATTTCTTCATAGATCCTTCTCATGATGCTTTACAATTTTACCCTATGCCAGAAATTTGCTAAAGGCAAGGGTTTTTGAGTTATTTGCAAAAAACTGCCATCTGACTCCTATGTTCTATTTTTATTAACAGCGGCCATGTTTTTTTTTCATGAATCAAAGATCCCAACGGTCATTTTGTGTGGGATACCCTATAAGGAACATACATGTCAACTTTCATTGATTTCTGTGCAATGGATTTTTAGGAGAAGATTTACAAAGTTGCACGTGCGAAAATGCAAGAAAAAAGAACTGTCTTAGGGGTTGTAACTCCTACATCAGTTGACGAATCGTTTTGCAAATTTCGGCATAGGACCGACTCATGATGCTGAGAACAATATTATCCTTTGCCAGAAGAAGCAACGGTTTTTTTTAGTTTATTGCAAAAAAACTGCCATCTGATCCCCTATGTTCTATTTTTAGTAACGGCGGCCATGTTTTGTCATGGATCAAAAATTCCAATTTTCATTTTGTGCAGAACACCCTAAGAAACAATCATGCCAAGTTTAAAACCTGTCGGTCTGGTGGTTTCAGAGAAGAAGATTTTTGAAAATTTGTCCACGACAACGACGACGACGACGGACGCCAAGTGATGGCATAAGCTCACTTGTACAGGTGAGCTAAAAAGGAAATGTGGGTATTGTTCATTAATGTACTTGCCAAGATAAGAAGAGGACACTCATTCATTGGTGTACAGGCCAAGATATGAAGAGGACGCTCATTCATTAATGTACCGGCCAAGAAAAGCAGAGGACGCTCATCCTACCGATTGACCTGGTTCGTTCCCAGTTTTTAGTAGACTACGGGTTGATCAAATTACTTTTGCTTTTGTGTTATTTTGATGGTTTTATGTTCTTTGTTGTGTATGTTTGGTTTTTTTTTCCTTTCAGGTCTTTATCCCTCAATTATATTCTTTTGATTTCAACTCTTTCAATATAATAAAAGGGTTTTTCATGATCATCATATGTTAAAAATCGCCAAAGACTGAGGCACTTGGAGATCTTATGGGCCACCACCAGTCGCGATAAAGATAAGTGAATGAGTCATATTAAGCAGTCGTCTTCCATTTGTTTTATCTTTTATGGGAGAGTTTGAAGAGATAGATTTTCGCAAACCAAAAGGGCCCTATGCTACATAACAGCGGAACCTTTTTTTGATTTTTAAGGTTAGGATGACCCTTTTCTTCGTGTCTGCTCTTACGCAAATTCTCTTAGTATTAATAAATAAAACGATTCTTTGATACACAGCAAGGCTTAAAAAATAATGGTTGCACATTTTAAGAAAAACTGAATATTTTAAACGTTTGACTTACTTCGTAGCATTGCCTGTTTTACTTGAATTAAAAGTTTACTATTTCAAGCACTTTAATCATTGCTGATGTCATAAATACATTCATTGTTAATTTCTTCCTTAAATTTATGTTAGAAATCGCCTGAGTGGCACATTGTATTAGTGCTAATACAAGCATTCTTGTCTTTCACTCTGTAAAAAATTACTTTGAGTTTGTCAATCTGGCAATAAAAAGCTAGAATAAACGATTCGATGCAGACTATTGACTTTCAAATTCAATTAAGTGACAACAAATTTTATTTTGTAACACACTCCCACGACCGTTTTGGCGTTAAAATTTTATTACGACAAGATCCAATTTTGCTAATCAAGTCATGGAAATAAGGTGTTTTTAAACATGATGCAATAAAATGTCTTGGTATAATTTAAAATGATGCTAGATTTTCTTATGCATGTTGCATACAAAGAGCATTTTCAGTTAATTGTGATATTTAAATAAAATAAAAACGAACAATTTCTTTAAAAAAAAATGCAATGAAATAGAAAGATATTTGAACACTTCAATATTCTAACATTTTTTTTTCAGATGATAAATGTATATCCTAGAATGCATGTATGCAATTCCAAGAAGAGGTACAAAAGTCGTTGTAGCGCTTAACGACATATCACAACCTGAAACCACGACCTTTCGATCTTATTGTAGAAGCTGATGCATACATTAACTACTTACACTTTTCCACCTACGAAGAGAAATACACGAAAAACTAGTAATAATATGTATATAATATTTGAACCTTTCTTCATTTCATCTCCAATCGTACAAGAAAGAAAAAAAAATGACGTTATAAATATAGATCGGTGATCGAAATGAAGACTGTATACGACTTGACACAACCTGTCTTAGTTTTACTGTTCCCTAATAATCTGATTATATATCAGAACGTCGATGTGTTGATGAAACTATGTCTGTTAAAGCCGATAAGTAAAATAAAATATGACAGTGATCCCGATTTGTTGAGATAAGGAACTTCAAATATGATATTATTCTGCTGAATGCTACTGACGTCACCGTCGATTTGATGTTATTTTTTTTTAAAAATCAGGTAGAAAGTACAAGAGAAAAATAATAATATGGAGGGAAATAAAAATTTTGGTGTAATTTAAAGTACATACTTTTAGTATAGAATCATATGAAAATTTAAACATTCTGCAGCTTTATCAGAAATTTCGGCCGACCCAACTGAAACCTATAACGAGTAAAAACCCCATTTACAAAGTTGTTAAAGTTGTTGTTATCAACCTGTAGTAATCTAAAATGCTAGCACAAACGTTGAATTGTATGATGGAATATATTTGGTATTAATAAAAAAGTCTAAATTAGTCTAAAATATTCGTAAATACAATAATCGCTTCTGGTGTGTGTTTTAATAAGTAACTGTAACATGTATTTTCGTTGAACAAACAGAATTGGTATGTATTTTCATAATTTCGAAAGAAAGAATATCGTTTGGCTAGATCCTTTAATCTCAGTTTCCGCTATATAAATGAAGTATTATCTTTAAACAATCCTAATTTCGGGGATTTGATACATCGCATCTACCCCAAAGACCTTGAGATAAAGAATACTACAGACACTGTGAGGTCAGCCTAATATCTTGACCTACACTATGAAATAGATGGTAAAGGAAAATTATTGACCAAAAACTTTACGACAAACGTGATGACTTTTCATTCAAATTTTCTTTCATCTGTGGCAACATCCCTTCAGCACCTACGTATGGAGTGTTCATATCATAACTCATACGTTATGCCAGAGCTTGCCGTAACTACGCATACTTTTTGTATCGCGCTAGAAATCCAACAAATAGGCTTAAACAGGAACAGGATTATGTTGCTGCAAGATTGAAGTCATGACTACAGAAGTTTTACGGTCATCATTATGAACTCGAGGATTGTTATGGTGTATCCATCTGCAACATAAAAACTGATTTATTCAACGGGGCAAAGCTTTCCTTTCCTAGTTTGTCTACCCCGGACTTGACTTTTTATGAGCAACTCGGCGGGTGTTTCTAGAAAAATAGAGGACGGTTATCCTACCGGTGCACCTGGTCCATGCTTCCAGTTTTTAGTGGAGTCCGAGTTGCTCATTTGCTTTTGTTACTTTGTATGTATGATTTTAGTTACTTAATGTTCTTTGTTGTGTATGGCTGTTTTCCACGTCTGGTCTTTGTCCCTGGATGCTTCAAAGTCGATTAACTCATTTTGGAAAGATAAAAAGCAATGTAAAAAAATCAAATGCTAATTCAATGAAAAGAATTGAAAGGACATTACTCAAGACCATGACCAATAAAACGCTGTTTCCGTTTTACGTACCCAGTTAAGTCAATGTGGAATTATCTAGCGTATAGTGGCCAACCTAAGTATAAACGTTTATTACAATAATTAGTGTACAAAGGTAACACATTGAACTTAATTGTTCGTTAACTCTTCAATGAATTTTTGGTTTATTAGGTATAATGTAAAACAACAAACCAATTGACTCCTATCAATGACGTCAGAAATACTTAATTGTAACCACCAAGGTTATCACATGTTAATTAAGGTCAGCTATGAGGCGTTCCATTTGATTATAATCCGTGGATAGAGTGGAGATAAACAAGAATCAGAATCGTATCCATACCTGAATTTAAAAGACTAAACAGAGAGAACGAAAGGAAGAATATTCAACGAAAAAAATAAAGTAAAAGAGTAAAAGGAAACTAAATAAAACCTCATAGTGCGCACACATTTTGGTGTTAACACAATTCAATACGAACACAGCAAACATGAAAAAATATCATAAGATTGCAAAGAAGGTTATTTTTATTTTGGTCGATAAAGAAATGGAGTCATGTATTGGAAGAAGTCAACATATGCATAAAACAGTTTCTTTTATTTAAATGTTTTACACAATGTAATGTAAAATACGATAATCCACGAAAGCTGCGGCAAATCCAGCGGATTGGGTACACTGACCTTCGTTGCTTGCACATGAACCTAGAAATGTAAATAGTAGAAGCTTTTTCGTACTTTGGTATTACAAATCGATGGTCTGTTAAACAAGTCAATGTTGAGATATTGGCTCAGCTCGTAGAATGGGCGATTGTCTATTGTTTTCATCGATATTGTTAACGACTTGAACTACTATTGGTCAATTTGTTCCTGGTATGTCGGTTACTTAAAAAAACGTTTCAGAAAAGAAGGAAAGCGTTTGCGTCTTGACTGGTGCCCAAAACAACTTTCATTGAAAGAAGAATTTAACTTCATTAATCAAAAGTAGTGCAGAGTTGAATTGTCCACCTGTTTTGAACAAGGACTTAGGGTGCAATATACAGTTACATTAAGGCGCACTGTTTCGCACACCAAGTTACCCCCGTCAAATTTTGTAAAACTTAAAATTAAAAGTTGCAATTTGGTGGATATATTGTTTAAATGTAGTTAAGCATTTATAAATAGACAGATGTAATATATATAATGGTAATCAGGTGTAATTTAAATGAGGAATGGTATCCGCAACGTTTCAGTACCCTGCCGTATTAAGTTCTCTCCTCAGCATCAGATGGCTGATTTTCAAAATACCTTATTTCGCACGAACTTTTGGAACTAAAATTGTGAGAGAATGAATCGTAATGGTCTTATTATTTTTTATCATTTTCCCACCTAGTTCATGCATGCTTTCATCCTGTGGTAGTGTCTAAGTGCCTGATACTTTATAAAACATAGTATTTGGCTGTTAGTTTTGGAAAGGCACCCCTGATTTGTACCAAAACTGAGTAACATTTTTTCAGTATGTTACCATGGCTACTGGATTTTATAACAATAATCACTAAATCATTTATTAATGACTTGAACCTACACACACCAAGGATTTAAAAAAAATATGCACTTTTTTATGACAAAACACTAGAAATTTCTGTGCGGACTGCCTCAAAACATTTTTATTTCAACAAAATGAGACCAAATTTTCAGAAATGACCTAACTGTATTGTACTACCTTAAACGTAAAAGGATGTAGCAATGTCGGAGCTACAAAAGAAAGGATAACACAACGTCGGATTACAAAGAGACAACAAAACAACAGAAGATACTTGTGAAGTTATCCTTCTCGCCAAATAATATCGACAACCTTCTCGGTGTCCAATTATATAGTAGACGTTGGAGTCTGTGGAATATTACTGTAATCGAGTAATCGAACCGTTTAACAATATGATGTGATATCGGATGTGCTTTTACTAGTTGAATTAGGGAAAAAGTTCCTAAATTTGATTTGATTTGTTTCGTATTAGTTTTTGCAGTAATCCATAGCTATAAAAAAAAAGATTTTTAAAGAAAAAAGTTTTTCATAGGTTTTTAAAATGTTTCTATGCTTTTTTATCTATGAAGAAAGGAGAGACAATCGGTAAACAACGAAAACAATCTGCGTTTACTGTATAAAAGTATCCAGGGGGGATCAAGGGCTTTTCTTGTTGAGTTTTTGAACATGTAAAAATGTTAAAAAGTCGGGCGTGTTTGGCTGATATGACAATTAGAAGACTACAAAATCAACGCTTTAATAGACTACATCGTGCACAATTCTTTATGGTTCACATAGAAATGGAAGTTTTCACAGATAAAGGATCAACTACAGTATCTTTTATAA
The DNA here is from genome assembly GCA_037379345.1 of Perna viridis. NCBI lineage: Eukaryota > Metazoa > Mollusca > Bivalvia > Mytilida > Mytilidae > Perna > Perna viridis. The sequence continues at coordinate 43,071,840 of CM074512.1, read as the reverse complement.
CTTGCAATGTAAATTTACAAGTGTTCAAGAGAGTTTAATACATCATTACATAATAAAGAATCGAGGGCGATTGCGTGATTTAGTTGAAAATTTTAATTATACATTATGCAAGTGCAGTTTAAAATGTTTCTTACGATGGCGATATTTCTTTGAGTGTTGATGAACTAACGCTGCATAACTTCTTAAGAAAAAGGGAAGTGAGAAATGTTCTGAATGGAGAATAGTTTATGGAATATGTATTTGTTTTAAACTGCAGTATTTTATTAAAATCAAAAAGAAAAAAAAATAACTCATGTTGCGGAGCAATGAGTAATGTATCTTATGTCATGTAACCCTGTCCTTAACTGATTAAAACGTTACAGTTGAAACAATACAGAAAACGTCCTATTCTATTATATTGGGCATGGTGCATTGGGAATTTCGTATGGGGTTAGAAATTTTCAATGGGGAGAACAAGAAAACCCTTATATCTAATCAAATTAAAAAATATTGTCTAAATGCTGAAGAATTAAAGTTTGTAATGCTATAAAGCAAGTACAGTAAAATGCAATGGAGATTCTATAAGAATGCGGATTTTACTATGGAAGTAAGGAATTTTCTGGTATTTATGCTGGATTGCATTCCGCTGGAATCTTGGTTCTCTTTATTACTCTTTATATGAACAATGCAGGTTTTCATTGGTTTGTCTTTATTCGTTGAATTTCGAGTATCAAATAAACCTTGTCTTTGATTTTGTTTGATTTACGTTCAAACATCGCAGATGTCCATAACCTTAATTAATGCGACCGACAAACAAAAGACGAGACAAAATAGGATCAATATTTAGGGTGTGTTACTCGTTACGACGCCTCCGTTGACTGATGCGTAGGAACGTTGCCACTGGCATCTTTAAGTAAATGCAGCTTCAAATTTCTGAAAAATTATTTCAACTGGTACTGATGAATCTGTACTCAATTAATTTACCATAAGATAAGAGCCACTTAATATTTGTTCTTTATCCTAATTACACCATAATTTGTATTTAACGAAGACATATGTTCTCTCTTCATAATAAAAATGAAATAAATAACATCTTATGCAACCCTTCTTGATATTATTGATTTCAAATTTTGTGTTTTTTTCTAATAAATGAACTGAGTGGTTGCCCATTTTCATGCGTCACACAGACGTCCTAGAGCTGGTTCAGAAAAGTTGTTTTACATGTAGTGAAAAAAAAACAAAGGAATTCTGGTTAAAAACACAAAGGTTAATGCAACTAATATATTTCAAATTAATTTGAAATAAAAATGAAAAATTAAATAGTTTAAGTAATACTGATGTCTTCTTCCTCAAAATTACCCTACCCTACCAATACATAAGTAAATGATTCAAGTGTCTGGTGAAGCCCCGATAGCATGCTTATTTGATACATGGTAAAGGATTAAAGTTACTGATGTTGCATGCCTCATTGCTTACAGTTCTTTGTGTGGTTCAGAAAACGTGAAATGCTGCTGTCTCCATTTTCGTTGGTCCGTTTTTTGTCAATTGAATTGCGAGAATCGAATATTCTCTGTCTTTGTTTTCATTGATTTACCACCCGTGCAGGTCCAGGTGTTAAAAGAATAGGCCTGCAGCAGCGCTAAGCTTGTCGTAAAAGGCGACTAAATAGTGCTCAGAACATTAGCCGTGGGCTAGGGCGCTCTGCCCACAGAGTAACTGGGATGTGTGCCCCAGGTGGTTGAATGGGGTACCCCTGGCTTGTTACATGCTGGGGTTGTCAGGCTATAATACGGAAAACCTGACCGCAAACCATAGTGGTGCACCGTGTTGGGAATGATGCCATGTTCCTCGCACGTTAAAGAACCCTACTGTGGTATTCTCCCGGAGTAGGAACCTTAGGGCTCCGCCACAGGAGGCTAAATTGCCCGACCCTACCCACCTCTCCCTATTTCCAGTGGCAATCAAAATTTGTCGACCCCATTGTCCTTGTGTCCCATCCCTTTTTCATTTCATCACATTTTCATGTTCATTTTATCCTCAATTTCATGTTCATCGTCTGAATATAGCTGAAATATTGCTGCTCGGACGTTAAACCCCAACAAACATTGATTTACTGTTTTCAGTTTGTTTGTCTGACATTTCTTTATAATAAAACAAAAAAAAATCTTTCAAAGATAAAATATCTTTACCTCATTTTACTAAAATGATACATGACATTATTATCTCTCATTCAAAGACATTTTATGTTTGAAAATACATTAACCGGATAGATTGAGTTTTGTATTGTTATTAAAAACACTTTCTGGTTCTTCCATCATTTTACATATCTGAATGATTGTTGAAACTACTTGGCAAACATATCCATGAATATTACAGTATTCCAATGAAAATGTACTTTAAGTTATTTTAGGTGTAGTGAAGTATTAAGAGATTCTATTATCCCTTTATTAAAACTCAGGCGGCATGAAAATACCAAGAAAACCTGTCAATGGCCAATCCATACCATGTTACCACACATTAAACAAAGAACACTGAGTTACTTATAATATTCCCCAATGGAAATAAAAGAAAAGAAATCTAGTGCACTTTGAATTTTATAAATATTTCGCATGTATGTTTTTGATATTATTAAGATGAAAGTAATAAGTGCAACTAAAATTATTGAATTAACATGAAAAATAGGCTTGCTTGAATATCTAAAAATAAAATGCTTGTGGTTGATGTTTTACTTTGAGGTTTCATGCATGATTCATAAAGAGACTACATGTGGTGTTCTTTCTGTAAATAATTTCAAGCCGACATACTTGATATTTTTGTGAAAAGCATAGCGCTTCCGCCTCTAAATTAATTGGATAGAAAATACACACAAAAACTAGGAGACAAACGCATTAAGTGAATATATTACATGCTGTGTATTTTGTTCGAATTTATTTAAGCGAACTGTTCAAACTAAAACAAAGTCAGATACTGTTTGAGAATACTTTTCAATATAAAAATAAGACAAGAAAAAGCAAAATTAAACAGAATTGTTTCATAAATACTAGAATTATGAGTTAAAAAACAGGTCAAGAATTCATTATAAAAATAAATAGAATAAATTTGCATTTCACAGTTACTAGTATTCTTTTGAAAATGAAATTAGCAGAGAAATTCTACTAAAATCTGGTTTTATCACTGAATTTCTCTTTGGCTATTTCATAATTAAAATAGACTTTCAAATTCAGTATAAAAAGTAATACTGTGGTTTATGGTTTATTTTATTCGTGTCTTTCAAAAGACTGCAACTGCTGTTTAAGTTGAAAAAAAAATGAAAATCTATAATACACCCACTGTGTAGCAATAAATTGTTGCAACGTATCGACAAACTATAAGAAAGTGTTTATTTCTGGAGAGGTTATGAAATAATGAATTAATTATTTTCGATTTTTTTATAAATCATGTTTGACCGCTAGACATTGTTACTCATAAACTAAAAAAGCAACTATTATGTCTTTAAACAGAATGCATATTTCTTTAATCGTGATGTTTGCGAAACCTTAATTCTTTTTGAAGAAAAAGCATGTCTAAATGATTTTCTTGATTAGAAACAAAGTTTGGGTCATATAGGAATCATCTTGTATGTCTGTCTATTTGTATGTCTTTCTGTTCAATACCATGCAAGCGTTCAGTATACGAAAATACGTATTAAATATGAATATTGTAAAATTTCGGTATGCTGTTGTCACGTGTTCCAAAGAGTAACATTCAAGTTCTATCAAGAAGTACTCTTATACTAATGTTATTGGAATGTCGACAATATTTTACACATTTGAATGACAGGTGTAGAGGACTATTGGTATGCCTATGATATTAAAATAGTGCGATACGCTTAGTCGATCTGTTTGATTTTCGTATGAATCTAGTATTTACACGGGCTGCTGAAGAGAAAAAGCACCAACGAGCACATTCCTTCAATTTCAGTTTCTGCTATATGGACGATATTTTTGCCTCTGAATGGATTATTTAAATTTGATCCACCCAAGTGAATTTGAAATACTTCTATTTCATTTATAGACCTTTAAATTTATATAGATGATACAGGACATTTGAAATGCGAAACTTAATGACATAATTAGTGACTTTTATATCCGATTGTAACTTTCCCATTCTTAATGGTAATGTACCAATATCTTAAGTCTGCAAGCGCTTTTTACAATTAATTCGTTACTGCTTTGCTTGACGTTACGGACTTGACTTTTTATGAACAACTCGGCGGGTGTTTCTGAAAAAGCAGAGGACGCTTACCCTACCGGTGCACCTGGTCCATGCTCCCATTTTTTTCTGGAGTCCGATTTGGTCATTCGTTTTTGTTACTTCATATGTATGATTTTAGTTACTTTATGTTCTTTGTTGCGTGTGTCTGATTTTCATGTCTGGACTTTGTCCCTAGATTACATTCTTTTGATTATAGCTGTAACCTTGGTTCCCTTGATTATTCTTGCATATTATGTATACATTTATACATTTGTTTGAGTAGTGCGAGATTATTTTCAAATAAGCTTCTTTTTCAAGGGTATGTTTAGCCTTTGTCGATTTCATTACTACAAAAGTTTTATTGTCATCACAATTTTATTTTCTATATTACAGATGAGACAAGATATCTGCAGTTAAAAATCACGTCTTACTGAATTGACAACCCACCGAACTTGACGCCTTCCGGATTTTACTCATTTGCAATGATGCCTTGGAAGAGCAGGAAATGCCTACCCTTTAGGAACACCTGATGTCATTCCAGATATTTGTTGGTGTACCTACTGAAAATGCGTGCGTGCGTGCGTGTTCTGTATATTTTCTTTATTTTCTTAAGTTATGTACATATAATTGTATTGTATTCCAATATCTACGTTGTGTATGTAAGTTGTCTTAGTCAAAGGATACTTAGTTTTTGATGTTTTTGGATTATCCTTCTATTTTGATACTTCGATATTTTTTTTATATTTTGTGAAACTCTTTATATCGATTAATATTGATATTAATATGATAAAATTGAAGTAAGACAAGTCTGGCTAGTTCTATTGAATACTCTCAATTGATTTTTTTTGTGGGCCTTACATAAAATTGGACATCAGATTGAGGATAAGTATTTTCTGGAGTTTACAAGGGAAGATAATCCATTTTATGCGCTTGGCTGACAGAAAACTAGTTTGAGCAATTTACGTTTGAACTCACCTTTGCATAAAGTAAATGATGCCTTCTAGACAGACACGGCATTAAAACCCATTCAGTTTGATATTATGATAGTCATGTAGCGTGCTTACAATATTTATTAGACATTTTGCAATCAAATTTGTCGTTATAACATTGTAACAAAACGTTGCTTTAATACTCTAAGCTCTCTGCATATTATAAATTGTAAAGTACCTATAAAATGTGTGATGCGTGATTCATTGGGCGATGAGTTGCAAAGTTCAATATTTACACTGTTCTGTATAATGCAATGGTGCCAATTGCAATATTCTAATTATCACTGTTTTTTTTAATTTGTTATGCCTATTATCATAACATCCGTCATCATCATTTTTATAACTAGAAATTTAAAGATTTTTATACACAATGTTGCTTCGTTATCATTTCATTCACGAATATATTGTTGTAAAACAACAAAGATCTAGAACGGTGGCAACATACATTGTCATTACTTATTTTGGATTTCCATTGCAATTTATAACATTCATCATGTTTCATACGTCGCTTTACAGTAATGCAGGGAAAGTTAACAATTCTGAAAAAAAAACATATCGCATCTATCGAATAAATATAAAAAGTGAACAGTATGTTTTGGATTATTCATACACATTTCCCTGATCCAATACTTCATTTATTAGACACGGATAACCGTATCCTTCATGATATTAATCATAAAGCACTCCTTTGCAAAAATTCTTATAAACGATCATTTTCATTGTCAAATTTTATATGGAATTGTCATATTTTATAGGAATGGTTCTGAGGTACTTAAACATACTAGGCTATCTTTGAATAATACACTCCTGTTTTGTACAAGTACTTGCTTAAACCTGAACTCTATGTACACCCTAGTGTGTGACAAAATTACTTTGATCAATTAACCGAGACTATAAAAGTATTTAAGTTATTTACTAGTTATCTTTTTTAAGACAAAAACCACTACAAAAAAAGTCGAAATCCAAGATGACAATTAAAGAAAAGACATTTATTTTTGGTAACCACGTTTACTCTCGAACTACATGTATATAATTTATCCTATACTTTGAAGCTCTGCCTTAGGGCTCGCTTAATGTCTACTCACCTCTTTTTTTCTTTGATTAACCAATGAAATATTTGTTGAGATCCTTCCTTTCTTTCTTTAAGTGTATACTACATAGCTAAAAGACTCACACATGAAAACATGAGAATCATACGGTTTGCAACAAATGATTATCATATGTAGCACATTTGTCTTGGAAGTAAGTCATTTTTATGTTCTTATAAGCAGAGTCGTTTGAGGACAACGATAGTCATACATTAAACATTCTTATATGGAAGGAATTTTCTAAGCAGTTTTCATGCTTTATCAAGATATACAGGCAGCTGAACCGGAAGCATGATTGTAATACACTTTTTTTGATTTCTCTCTTTTTTTACTTTATTCCGTTCAGCTTTACACCTTAATCTACCTGTTAAAATAGTCGAAAACTATTGTTTTTACGTTTCTATTTTCTGAGAGTTGTCAAGATTTTTTTTTAAAGAATAATATTCAAGCTTAGGGTGATGAATGACTTCAAATTAATAAAATAAAAAATACACTATTTCTTAGAATTAAGTGTTTATCAACTTATGACCATGTTTTCATGGATGAGTGGCTACCTATTCATCAAACTTTACAATAGTAACTGGTCAGTTTAAATGCCCTTATAGCTTAGTCAATCCTTTGTATTGTTCAGCAGATTTATAACAAAAGAGTGTCATGGTTGTAGGAAAGTCATTGTTAAACAGAACAATATTTCAACAAAGCTTCATTTATAGATATCCAGGGATGGTGTTCTGGAAGCTATATTATATTTCAAAATTAATTCTCATTTCAAAACTAATTTTCTTCAATTTAAAACTACAAAACCATTCGATGTGATTTTAGTATTACATTTTAAATAATGCATTTTAATTTGTTTCGATGTTTAACAAGAAATACTTCTACGGTTTACGTTTTATTTTCAGCTCGGATATGTTAGAGGTTTCAAAACTCAACTTAAGACTGCCCAAAAAAAGTCCTAAGTCCATCCTAAAATTGGTCTTCGGACGTGTCTTAGAGCATATTTCAAGGTATTTTCGAAAACACGACCCTTGTGTTTTCAGTGTTGCTTCATTTATTTCATATTTATTACGTAACTAGAGACAAATAATATGACATGATTCATCATTATCGAAACTCCTATAATTACGTATTATTTTGCTATTTGATACTACCTGTTTCATTGTTGGAAGTGAAATGAATATACTCTACGTATCTTGTTACAATTTGGCGCAATGTACTCGTTTGCCATTTTTCCAACTTATTTTTTGAAGCCACTAGCTTATGGAATCGCTCAATGGAATGTTTGGTCTTAATTGAAAATATCATACTTAAGTACAGATTTAATAAGAATATGTTTTGTAAAAATAATGGAACCCAATATCCCAGCCTTTACAATTAGTTTTAAAAATGGATCTGATGAGTGGGTATTATTATTAGGTTGATTTTTCTTTTGTTTTGTTTTTGTTTTTGTTTTGTTTTTGTTTTTGGTTTGTTTTTGTTTTATTTTGTTTTTGTGTTGCTTTTTGTGTATTTGTATTTATTTGTTTTTGTAGTTTTTGTAACCCCTTTTCTCGATACTAAATTTTATATTTGGTTTGAAATAAAAGTTCCTCATATATTTAGATGAAAGAATAACTTGTCACGTTTGTAATTCATGAATTTTTAACTTTGTAAATATATTAAAAATACATGATGTACATTTTTGTAGCATTCCTTCTACTATTCAATCATAGATGGTTCAATTCAGTCAGCCGGACGCTATTGTGGTTAAAAAAAATCCTTGTTGTAATAAGATGTTTAAGATATAGAATTTGTGCGAATCAGAAAAACATTTGAAATATAAAGTAATACCAAACCCTCCTATTTATTATACAAGGGGTAGTAAATAATTCTGCATTAAAATAACAGGACATTATACATATCCTTACACTGTATTTTCTAACTTATTTTTATTGCAGTTGAGATAGCCCATTTCCCCAAAAAGGTATGGAATGTATTTAATGATCTTTCTTTTTATTTTCATTTTGATTATTCTATTATTATTCGTTATGTGTTTTGTGATATGTTTTTATTGACTGGGATTTTTGACCATGTTTCACTCATTCTTACGTAGACTGGAACTAAGGTAAAAATGAAATTGTTGATATTTTGATTGTAAGGTAAAGTTCTTACAAAAGAAATCGTGTCGTGTAACTCTCTGGTTTAAATATTGGACAAGAGTTTAAAACTACTACAAGAATCATTCAATATGACAGTAAACAGATGAGGAGTTGTTTAAAACTTTTTTGATTAAAACTATAAGGCATGAATATAAATTGAAATGTTTGAAATAAATTGACCAGTTTAAAGTGTGTTTTATCAGATAGAGTAACGGAGGAAAATGTGTTTCACCATTTCATTAATTGTGAAATACAGGAGAACTACAGTTAAAACAATGCTCCTCGTGTCCTCATTTGTCAGAATAAATAATAATTCACTAAGTTACTATTGTTTTGTTGTTGTTTCTTGTGTATTTAATCTGTTATGTTGTGTTTTTTCTTTGTTATCTTTGCTTCGTTTTGTTTTGTTTTTATTTTAACTTTCTTTTATGATTTTGTTATTTTGGGTCTCTAACCGGTATGATCCACTTGAGGCACCATGCCCACCTCATGAAATCACTACCAATAAACTGTTTTACACGGAAGTCTCAGATAGAAACGGAAGATGGCCAACAAACATAATTTACTGTTTAGTTTTGATAAAAAAAAACAGGAAACACTTTTCCACGGGATACTTAGAAAGGAAAAAACAAGCGTTTAAAGTGATAGATAATTAACTAAAAAAAATTGTTATACAAACTTATGGTTCTCTTTGACGAAAACCGTGTCCCTCACTCTGGTTGAAAATAACTTTCAGTTTTAGTTTATATCATGCAATTAATGTGTGTAGTTGACCTTATTTCTGAATCCATTCTCGTATTTCCTCTGTGTTTCTTACAAGCTTAAAACACATCATGATTTATAAGAGTACATATTTTGTAAGCTTCGAAGAAGAGAAAAACTTGAATTATAAATACAAAGAACAAACGATAAAGGGTGTTAAAGCTGTTTATATGTTCAATATGTTAATGTTTAGATGAATGGACGAACAAATTGAGAACATAAGAAAATGGATGAGTTTTCTATTGGTATTTACACTTTATCGATTCGTTTTATGTAACCCAACTGTTAGTGATTTTTAACTTATTACTTTTATTAGGATTTATTGTGTGGGAAAGCGTTTACAACACATTCATCTTTTTTAAACTTCTCCAACTATTCGGTAATATACCGTGAGATGCTATAATAGTTAACATCTGCATAACTCATCAGTACCTACAAACCTCACATACGAGAAGAGACTGCTTCATTTATATAGATAAAATACAACCTATTAATGAAGCGCGAGATAGTAACCAATCGGTTAACTTAATTGTGAAAGAAAATACCAATAAAGTGACGCTGGCGGAAACGTAAAACATTAGAGTTTGCTATGTGTAGGGGAGGTGAAACTAATTTTTTCTATAATCTTGTCGAATCAGAGAAAAGGTTGAGGCGTCAATGCGACAAATGGTGAAACGGATATTAGGAAAATTAATTCAAATATTCATTGTATGAATTTAAGTTCATTGTCAAAGTTGTAACAATTGTGAGTGGTCGAATATATTTTAAAGGATTATGTTAGCAATTTTATGTTGATCATATTAGTTTTTTGTAATCTTAGGATATAAAAAGTGCTTCATGTATTTTTACAACCGTGACAAAATTAATTGAAGGCAAAATGTTCGTTTCTTTACCATGGGATGCTTACCCATACCGATGTTATTTTTAATAGTGGTTTTGTGTTTATCATTTGTGGCGTGTTTTCCTCTGCCTGAAAAAGACCGACATTGGCCAAACTTTTTTCGCGGGAAAACACACGATACAGATCTCGACATGGGTAGTTTTGGGCGACAGATACTAGATGGTGACCGGATACTCCGGAAATTAGAAAGCGCGGGAAAAAATTCAAACAATATGAGGAGGGATCAAGATAGTACAGAAAAACTTACTGTCAACATACTAGATACATATAATGGCGAATCAAATAAATCTCACGCTTTAGTTAGACATAAGAGACAATATTCTATGAGTTTTTCATCAGTGCATAGTAAATTGACGCCATATTTAGACCCAAATTTTGACCCCTTCTACAATGCTCACGTAATGCCTTGCAGCTACGACCTGCGGAACTATTGTTTAAATAATGGTGTGTGTGCAGTTGTCCGAGCTCTAGACATCATAACATGCAGGTATGTATATTAACTTGACGCATTTTCCTTTTAGGAAGGTACTATAAATGACGAAAAAGCAAGTGAAATGCTTCCCATAGAATTGTTCTAGCCTTGCTGTTTTAGATTTTTCATTCAACTTAACAGTGAAATTATGTAATAAGTGTATAAAATTTTCAAAAGAATGTCAAGCATTCGCTTCTTAAAATTATGTGTGTGTGTGTTTTTTTTTTATTCCTATTGACATATGAATCTGTTACTTTGTACAATATTTAAGGTGCTATTATAAAATTTCACGTAGCGATCAAAAGATCAAAATCAAATCCTTGTACGGCAATACTTATTTCTAGTCTGAAACCGCATAAATTACATTTTGTAAACTAATACTATACGATTAATGTGCACTGGCAATTTTGTACAATTGTATAAATGTCTCCTCATTGCATGACATTTTGCACATTGCATGTGCACATATAAGAAAAATGTGGACTTGAAAAATATAAGGGGATGGGTTGGGGCTATGTAATGTCAATCTGTACCAAACAAATTACATTTCTATTTGCAATTATCCAATATAAATAAAATTTAGTGTGAAGACTCGATAACGCCGCTTTCGGAAAGCAGGAAAAGGGGTATTGATGTTGGACCAATGTTCTCACGCCCTTTATTCGAGTTTTGTACAATACAGTACAGTCGATTTTAGGTTTTCATAACCAGTTTTGTTAATATAATTGCGACAGAAAGAAATCCAAATTTTGAGGTTTTTTTTATCGAAACCGTTGACTTTAAATTATGATTCTGATGTAACAGTTGCTTCATCTGTCCGAATTATTTACCTTGGAAGTGGACATGGGGTTTGAAAATTACATACAATGCTGATTAGACATGTCATATTATCTCAATTAAGATCTTTACTGGTTAACTCGTACCACTCAATGTATGAAATCGTGTACGAGTCTTAGATTAGGTTAGGTTACGTTTTTTTCTGATTTTTTTCAATATAGACTAACAGCGTGAAGAACACATTTTATGCTTTCTATTTATGGGTACAAGCAAGGTGGACAACAAAGCTAAAATTTATATTTTAGAAAATAGTTTTGTTTCAGTCTTTCGTACTTGATAGTTTTCATTACACATCAGTTACTAAAAATGTAACGAAGACTTTTAAAACAAGTTCATACTCCTTCCAGTGATATATTTCTGATCCAATATTTTGTTATTAGTAGTCGTCAAACCTTCGGAATTCTTCAGATTACATGACCAAAGAACTCGGTTAGGGAATGTTATTGACGACTTGACAGTAGCATTCACCTTTCAAACTCAGGGTGCTGATACCAAACACGTAAATTGAACAAGGATAACTGTTAGTGTTCGGAGAACAATATTGTTTGTAAAAGTCAGCAAGATGTGTGTTATAATCTATAATAATTCAATACTTTCATGATTTTTAACTTTTATCAAACCCAATACTACATGTACTAATGTTATGACGCAATTTCTTTAACTACAAATATAGACACGCTAATTTCTGTCTTTCAGTATATTTTAACAGTCATTAACATTTTTATATCCCCATGTCCTTGAAACATTTGAATGGTATATACCCGAAGATAACGTCAGCATTGTCATCAAATTTAGCTATTTTGGCATTTTTTAAATCATGAATTGAATTGATTGGTTTTTCTTGTCTCAGTATCATAAAAAGGAATGTTCAGTGGATTATTGTATTGTTTTTTTATATATTCTATAATGTAGACTGTTGATTCAAGTGAGTGATTACTTGCTCCATTTCCTTGACAAAGTCATCATTTTCCAATTTTGTCTTGATCATTTTATTTGTTGTTCTTTATAACGTATTCTCATTAATACATAGCCTTTCAATAAAACAACATATCAAGCAAAATATAATATATAGTAGAAAAATCGTATTCATAGTAACTTCTGTTAGATCTGTCATTTTGCGCGCCGTCAACATCAATACCAATTAACCTCCATTTCATTTCTTCTTCGCTCTTCGACTACGAAGGTAAATAAGTGTCATAAACAATACTCTGGTAGGAACAGAAGGTGTTCTGCTTTGATAAAGATAAAGAAACAATTATAAGAATTTAACAAGATTTTTAATTGACTCAATGTATTTTAGAAACTATACGTTATATATCATGAATAAGTTCGTAGAGCACTTTATCAAAAACATATGGCGGTTTGCAGGATTTTATTGTTGGTTATTAAAACATTTCTGGCTTCTGGTGTTGCGTAACTTTGGCAGATTGAACCTAATGAATCAATGCTGAATTACAGTTTGGATCAAAATAGTTCTCATACAAATTATAATATAAATATACTGTTTCTTAACATATCCAACGAAGGTATATTTTCGTTTTACACTTAATACATTTGCTATAGTTTATGAGTTGGTTAAGAAATAAATGTAACCGATCTTAATAATGTACACTGTTTGATGCCTTTTAAATCAATTCTTAAAATAATAAGATCGTGCAAATGACTCACAGTTTTATATACTTTTAATGTAAATGTTCCCTTTTCTCATTGCTGATTTTTATCATGTTTTATTTATATTCCGAAAATCTTTTGAAGGTTTGCGATTGAAGCTGTCATGGCATTTACATCCAAACATTTTTACATCTTCATAATTTCAGAAATTTTTGTTATAAGCATGAATGGTATCTCCTTGCATGCATCCTTGGACTGACATTTTAAAATGATTAGATATGAAAAACCTGAATAAACAACGAGGTTTCGCGTGGTTAACTCATTAAACCGCTTGACATCGAAATTCGACAAGTAACATTTAAGAGATATGTTTTTAATGTCAATAATTTTAAGTGGGAAAACGTGCATTAAAAGTAGCGCATGTCAACAAGTTATGACGATAATGTTGATTTTCCGTTGATAATACTGCGTCGTTGTAAATTATCATTATGTTTGTAGCTCCTTTCAAGACGGGGCACTGCTAATTTCCCCGAAGTGCGTTTATGATCTCTTTACAATAGTACATATGTTTTGAGATACTAAACATCAAAAGGTTGTTGTAGTTTGATGTACACCATCAATGTAGGGTAAACATCAGCTGTACGGCGTGTGGCGTTGTAATGAAATGGCTAAGCGATATCAGCCTTGTACTCGGAAGACCTATAGCATCTCTTTGCAATTCCATCTAATCTATTCACCATGACGTTTTGTCTCTGCGCCATAAACTTCCCACATTCACCATTTAGTTTTTGATGAAAATATTATTCTTTTTAAGACACATATGTCAAGTTAAATATCAAAGAAGGAAAAACAGCAGTGCATAAGATAATTCATTTGGCGTTCCCCCCATATGAATGAACCCGACAAAAGAATAAAACAAGTGTTTAGACATCAATAGTTCGTAAACATTTTATTCAAATAAACAATTTGTCACAATGAAAAACGAATAAGAGGAATCATAGCGTAGATACTTAAGAAATATAAAAATTGTCATTGCAGAACATGTATACTGACACACCTTTTTAGCAAGCCGTCTTACTCGCTGTACTAATACAAGCCTACGATAAAATCAACAGTAGTCTATTCTTTCAATGACTTTACCTTGATAGTGAGCTAGTTCGGCAAACGCGTTACGATTTAACATAAATAAGTACATATAATTTACTATCAAATACGTAATTGTACAAGAAAAGCAACATGTATGTACTGTTTGATACATGGCAGAATTGAACGATCGGAATAGTACCATTTGTGTTAATGCAAGTATATTTTACCACATTGTAACATTAACTGTCAGTCTCTGTAAGAAACAGGCAGTGGGTGAAACATGGTATGAAAAAACCCACCATTTTGAAAGTTTAATTTGCATATTTGCACCATCAGAATTAAGGAAAAAAGACAAGAATAACTCTGTCAAACACCTCATTTTTTGACATTCTATTGCAATTATTGAGAAATTTGAGAAAATCCAGTGACGCAGAGGTCAAATAATGTTTTTTTTGAATTAGAGAAAACATCCTTGCGTGAAATCATATTATCATATCGGTGGGGTTTTGACATGCATGTTTCTAATTTTTCCCAATTTGCCTGATTCTTACAAAAACTGACACTAAACAACAATAGACTTCCAGATAGGGGGTCTGCGCCAAACATCTTCTACAAAATGTTTTTTTTTTTCTACTAAGTACCTCATCTGAGGTAAAGACACCCATATTGTCTTCAAACTGTAATGAGTCATATTACACACAAATGAGAGAAACTTAATTAGCAAATTAACGGTTGATAAGTTCAAAGACATTTGGTTAACGACTTTGTCTCTTTCATTCTCTTTTGCCCCCTACAATTCTGTCGACGTCTTGTACATTACATAAAAATAACATATCATTCATAATTTCTAGTGATCAGGATTTGTCATTAAGTGTGTGTGGTTTAGTAGGAAAACAATTATACTTCAGGTTACTTGGTAAAACCACATTATGTCGACTAGTTGGTTTGTCGATGATGTTTTCCTTCCTATTTAAAAAAGTTTTAAAGGCATATTTTTATCAACCTTGTATGTTTGAATATGACGAAAGTGCCTTCTTCTTTACTTGATTGGGACATATTCCATTCACTTGTCCGTCTGTTCGTCTTTGAAATACTTCGGATTTTTAGCATCCCAGAATGGTTAATGCGAAGAGAAATTAAGTGTGTTCCATTCATTTTCACTTTTTCATCTTGATGTTCATCGAAATGTTTAGTATTTAAGATATAATGTTTTATTAAACATATATGAAAAGGTAATACAGAAGAATTCATATATTTGCATAGGCCATGACATAATTAGTTGTTTTCACCACTTTGATATTTCACAAACTTATCTGTATAATAACATAGTATTTTAACACATCTTCTTTTAAGTTATGGTTTTAAGTAAATCTTCACCGAGATCAAGTACGTTGGATATTCGATGTTCGATATTCGATCGAATATCCAATGTACTTGATCTCGGTTAAATCTTTATACAAACTAAAGTGTATGCTTATTTCTATCCATGAATGGGGTCTTTAAAATGATACACCCCATGTGTAAAATGATACACCCCATGTGTAAAAAAATCACTTAAACTCGGTGTTATTTTGATTTTGGTTTTATTTTTTTTCTTTTTATAATTTGTTTTCTTTTTTAATCGTTAATTTGAAGTTGTGGAACGTTTGTATGTTACTTTTTATGTTTATATGAGAAAACATTATTTTCACTTTGTGCTGGCATGTTAGTGATTCAGTTTCAGAAATTGTGAACCCGAAATTAAATAAAAACATGGTTTGAAAACAAATATCAATAAACAAAATACTGAGTCTACATATCTTTTGTAAATGTAAGACAGAAACAGAGAGAAACACAAAAAGTAAATAAGAATCCGCATATATTGTTTTCCCTCTGAAACGTTCACTCATTTGCGAATAAAACAAATCATAAGGATGAAAGTTGCTCAATATTATTGATATATAGACCTTTGTGGTATCGCACATTAGCACACTGTTTGAGAGGAGCTTTAATATCTTTCATGTTTCGCGTTTGATGTACAATAAACCGGATGTTTAGAAGGGAGACAACATAAACTCACGCAAGAAATGTATGAATTTTGAGTTCAGTGTGAGGCTTTGGGTCTGTAGGGTGCCGAGTCGCGCAGGAAATTTTAAATGACCCTGAAAAAATTAAAAAGAGAATACTGCAAGAAAATCAAACATTAAGAATTTCTCCCCTTGAAAAACATCCTTTTGATGTTTAATTGGACATCTTCAAACTGTGATCTGAATTTGGTAAACGCAGAAGTATGCAATGAAAAAGAATTTCTTTGCGTAACTCAAAAGTCAAAGGAATAATAATAAAAAAAAGTATAATATTTATGTTATTGCAGTATTTAAATGTTATGAAAATAAATTTAAATACACATTATATTTCCATGTTTTCTGATCCCAAAAAATAATTGATAAATTAATTTTATGATTTAAGATAGACGCATTAAAAGTAATGAAGAAAATAAATTATATTTTAATCTTAACCAGCCTATATTTTACCAAGTGATGACAGCATTTCATCTTAAGAATGCTTTGTTCCCGGGAATAAAATTTTAAGTGAAAAAGACTTTTGCATGTTTTTGATTAATGTTTAATTAAATCATTTTCGTGTCAGAAAAGTATTCCACAAGAACACATTCTATTCACTTGGCAAAACGACTTAATCGTTTGTCTGGTAAAATTATGCTGTAACCGAACAGACGCTTTACTAGCTGAACCTTTGCATCTTAAAGTAATTTTGGAAGAACAAATATGTAAAAGTCAAATTAACAACCGCCAACGCAGTTGTACCGTGTTATTTCCGGTAATTACACAAAACGACAATATGCAACACGTTACACATTCTTACTTCCTAGTACATGTATTACAGTTCAACGAGAAAATATAATTATTACACCTGTTCTTAATATATTCGATCAAGCATATGAAATAAATTAGATAAAGTACAATTTTCTTTGGGTTATGTCGCTCAAAGGGACTTATACTTACTTAACAAAACCTAGTGCTATCAGTATATTATCTAAAACCAAACGGCACCGAGACAGAGAAATTTCGAATATTTTTAGTATGTGTCGCTCAAACCTGTTATGTTTTATCACCAGGCAATTATTGAATCGTAATAGGAACATTTAGTTTTTATATCAACATGCACTTACCATTGCGACGAAACCATGGCTTTCAATGTTATGCTAAAAAGTATAATTTTTTCCTACAATAACAAGCAACGAAAACCAGATGAAAATGAGAAAAACAAATCACAATAAAAACTAAATTTGTATGCACGCTAGAGTATATGAACTTGAAATTCGAATATAATATCATATACATTTGTAGCAATAAATTATGCAAATATTAACTAACACAGAATGACAGCGTCAAGAATTTTAGAAGTGAAATGTACCTCTGTGAATTTCAACGCCCTCACCTAATGGTATTGCGATTAAAAGCTATAATGGAGAAAATACCTTTTTAAGAGGACGAAGTTATGAGCTAGAGATGCCTTATCTATAGATATATCACTTATAAATGTAAGTTGGGTGACGTCATACTCGAGGCGACTTGCCTGCGGGTCGAGTTGTCTAATTTGTTAAACCTCCGTATCTCCACCACGTGATATGCAGCCGATCACTTCCTGTCAGAATGAAATTTGACAAACAGTAGTTCTAAAGTCATAGGCTAAAATCGAAAAGATTACCGTCATGAGGACTTTGTCCTTTATTAACGTATGCATTCAATATTCGGTGGCATTATCAAATAGTATAATTGATAAATTGAGAGTGTTTTCGTGTTCCATTAAATTATGTATGATGCGTAATAATAAGAGTCAATAGGAAATGTTTCAACTTTGTATATTATATATTTATTCTAATATAACAGTTGCAGTGTTACAAATGCAATAGTGGCCAAAATACATTTTATGGTACTGAGCAGTAATATGGTACAAAACTCCGAGGCGGAGTCAGAGATTCTCAGAACAGGGCGTCCCCTTACTGACCTAATAGAGGGCCCGACTCTGTCATGGCTCAGTGATTTCTTATATAATCCATTTAGGTTTTCCGTTCTAAAGGGCATCAGCCCTCTGCCACTACCCTTGGATCCATAAATGAAAATGAAGACGACGACGCATTTTTGAAAACAAATATTTTCCATGGTTTAAACAAAAATCATACCACCTCTACAAAAAAATAAAATGTGCACAAAGCGCAACTGTTGCCTGTGTAGTTGACGCATGAAATGTTGATGATTTCCCTTTTGATATGTAGTCTGGTACTGATATTGATTTCAAATTTTTCATAAGCAAATGTATTTGTTTCAATGAAGTTACATTTTTGTGCAAAATTCAAAGAGGACTGCCATCCTTATTTGTTTTCAAAAATTCTAAAAGGTGAAAAAGAAATTATTCAACTATAATCAATCAACAATCAACTACGCTTGTACCGTATAGACCACCTAACGAACGTTGACTTCGATCCAAAATTAATGAAACGGAACAAATATGCTCATTTAGCGTTATTGTTTCAAATAGTGAATAAAATTTCGATTATTAAGCAAATTATTTATCTTTTAAGTGGTCCATATTTCTCATACTTTATCAAATAGGAAATATTTTATGGCCTATGGCATAAAATGATAATCTCTAATTATAGAGTAATAAGCATTTTCTAAATATTTCCAAGCCATCTGACTTCCATCAGACCCGAAATGAAGCAAGTGATAAACGTAAATCGTTTAGAAATATAACTTGGTTCATTATTTTTGACAAGATTAACCCAAAGCATACAATTCATTTCAACTTTCTCCTTAAGCTTAAACCGATCGAGACGACTGTTTTAATTTTCTCCTTGTCTTTGCAATAATTACCACAGATAACATTGTTATATAATAGTAATTTGACAATTTTTTTTAACATAAAAGGTCATACCTGGAGATATATTGTCATGTTTAAACTAAACAATGTAACAAATATTACAGTGGGTGTATAATTGCTTGCAATTATATCATGACTGTTTTGGGTTGAAAATGACAATAAAATCAATTAAATAGGACAGATTTGGATGTTTGTTTGTTTGTTTGTTTGTTTGTTGGGGTTTAACGTCCGAGCAGCAATATTTCAGCTTTATTCAAACGATGAACATGAAATTGATGATAAAATGAACATGAAATGATGAAATGAAAAAGGGATGGGACACAAGGACAATGGGGTCGATAAATTTTGATTGCCACTGGAAATAGGGAGAGGTGGGTAGGGTCGGGCAATTTAGCCTACTGTGGCGGAGCCCTATGGTTCCTACTCCGGGAGAATACCACAGTAGGGTTCTTTAACGTGCGAGGAACATGGCATCTTTCCCAACACGGTGCACCACTATGGTTTGCGGTCAGGTTTTCCGTATTATAGCCTGACAACCCCAGCATGTAACACGCCAGGGGTACCCCATTCCACCACATGGGGCACACATCCCAGCTGCTCTGTGGGCAGAGCGCCCTAGCCCCCGGCTATGGTTCTGAGCACTATTTTGTCGCCTTTTACGACAAGCTTAGCGCTGCTGCAGGTCTATTCTTTTGACACCCGACCTGCACGATTTGGAATAATGTTCCCTACATTGCTTGACGCTTGCAAGACGTATGATGACGCCATCTGGTGTGAAAGAGTAATCAAGAGAACCAAGATTTTAGCGGAAATCAAAAGAATCTAATCCAGTGACAAGTATCGGACATGAAAACAGACAAATACAACAAAAAAACATAAAATAATAAAAATATACATACAAAGTAAACAAAAGTGAAAGAGCAACTCGGGCTCAACTAAAAACTGGGAGGATAGACCAGGTGCACTGTTAGAATAAGCGTCCTTTGCTTTTCTAGAAACACCCACCGAGTTGATCATAAAAAGTCAAGTCCAGAGTAGACGAAAGAGAAAAAGAAAAACTATGATTCGTTGAACAAATCAGTTTTCATTGTGCAGATAGGTACACCGTAATGAATCACGAGTTCATGATGACGAACATATAACTTCTTAGTGATGACTTCAATCTTGTACCAACATAACCCTTTTCCGGGAGCCCAACTGTAAGAAGTATAGCGCGATATAAAAAAGTCTACATAGTTACGCCAAGCTCTGGCATAACCCATGAGTTGTGATAAGAAAACTCCATACGCATGAAAGAATGTTGCCACAGATGAAAGGAAAGTTGACAATACGGAATGAAAAGTCATCGTGTTTGTCGTATAGTTTGGTCAATAGTAATTCTTTATAATCGATCTCTAAGTGTAGGTCAAGATATGAAACGCATGATTGCTTGATGACTTATGATAACCCCGTCTAGTGTTTTAAATCTTATGTAGGGGGGTGTTCGAACACAATAAACTATTTATGTGCTATGACTGCTTTACTATGCGGGTAAAAAAGCACAATTGACGGTAAACGGGTCTCATGTAACTATTGATTCTGATAAAAAAAAAAACAAAGACGCGTAACAAAAAGATATTTAATTATTTATTGTTTCGTACGCTTTAATTTTCAATCTACCTCTTGTTTCAACAAAATAAGATAATATACTAGGTACTGTTTGTATGTTTAAATAACACTATAACAATAAAGTTAAAAAATAGCTCTTTCCGTATATCCGTTACACCCTTCATTTCGAGCATTATAAAGCTAGGACATCGTTGCTTCTAGCACATAAATCGACTGTCTTTGGATAAAAACCACTAAAATTCCAAAAAATCTTTGATAACAAAGTTTTAATTTCTTTATTCTGGATAACTTTCATCCACAAAAGAAAGCTGTCTTGCAAAAGTTGTATACCAAAACAACCTGATGGTATCTCGTCTAGGTTTAAAAGTCGGCAGACAATCATAAAACAAATTTTTCGATCTAAACAATATAAAAAATTGTATTGGCAATGACGTCGTTCACTTTTCCCGTCCAGAAATATTCGGTCATTTATCCCAAATTTATCTAAAAAATGGTTCACCGAATAACCGTTCGCAATTTTCTTTGTTTACTCCATTTCAATTTTGGGGGGGATTTCCTTGCGGTAGTTTAATGAGCCCATTCTCCTTTGCAACGTAGTGTTATCAACGTATTTTAAGCGATGACGGCTGATGTAACTTAAACAATTTTCAAATTGTTTCTTGTCAGTAACTGCTAGAACAAGGTTAAGGTAAATACACACCTTACCAATGAACCTAATTATGACTGATAAGATTAACAACATCATGAACATTTATA
This sequence comes from Perna viridis, assembly GCA_037379345.1. Classification (NCBI taxonomy): domain Eukaryota; kingdom Metazoa; phylum Mollusca; class Bivalvia; order Mytilida; family Mytilidae; genus Perna; species Perna viridis. Next base: position 43,050,499 of record CM074512.1, on the reverse strand, counting down.
TTAAATAAACATTACGTCAGATAGCAAATTCTGTTGTTAATAAAACAGTTAGTCCTGGCTTGTTCTTTACATCTTATCAAAACTTGTTTTGATTATGAAAAGGCAACCAGATAAATCAAGTTTTACAATGATTTTTAATATTAATAAATTTTCAACATGATAATAAAATGCTGTTAAACTGAACAAGAGTTTTATGGTTCATTTCTATCCACAGTGTAACTTCTACGTACTACAATTCTGTGTGCGTTTAATTATTAAATTAATACAAGGGAACCAAGAATCCAAAGAATGTCATCTAAGGACAAAGACCAGAGAGGGAAAACAGTCACACACAACAAAGAAAAGTAAACAACCAAAACAAAACGTACAAAGGAACAAAAGTAAATGATTAACTTTAACTCCACTGAAAACTTGGAGCATAATCCGGGTGCACCGGTAGGGTAAGTATCCTCTGCTTTTCTAGAAGCACCCGCCGAGTATTATTTTAAAGCTTTACACGGAGATAGCAATGAATTACAGAATAAACAATTTTGTTACTAAGGTATTAAAACTACCCTTGCACTTACGAGTACATTTGATATTTTTCACTGACCTTGATCTAGTTAAACAACTTTTGGCTGCCTGATAATGGAATCACTGGCACAGTTTGCTGTATGATGATATATTTGAAAGAGCAAACATGTTTTGAGGCAGTTGATTGACTGTTTTGCATGCATTTACACCACATGGATCAAACAAACAATTTTCAAGTATATTATATCCATATCACGACAAAGTCGTACTTTTATCAAGTCAGACCTTCATGAACTGACATGAAAATGAGTGAGAAGGAAAAAAAAACACCGATAGAAGACGGGAAAACTAAATAGTATATATCATAAGAAATAATGATAAATGATATGGAATAAGTAAGATGTATGCAAACATGAAAAATAGATACCGCTTATCGTACATGATTGTTGATATGAACTTTTTTTTTCGAATAGTAAATAAGTTTTAATAAAAATATATATTAGTCTATGTTTAAAAAACTAATTATTTTGTGCTTACAAACATCAGTGTACGAACGAAAGTACTTATTAAGATAGGTCTTGTGTTTGTTTCCTATACATAGATTAAAGAGTTTTTTTTTTGTTTTTTTTTTTTTTTTTTTGTGGGGGGGGGGGGGGGGGTTTTTTTTATGTCATTTCGTTCAAAAAGAAGTTATACAAATATTTTTTTTCACAAGGTTTACAATGTTTTTATTTTATTTCAGGTGTCCAGTTCAGTACACGGGTAAACGATGTGAATTAATAGATGGTGATTTTTTCCTTTCATTATTTGGTGTAAGTATGAACAGAGATGTGTTAATAACCTTAAGCGTGTCATTGTTGTCCTTTTCTCTTTGGTAGACCTCGGACCTGATATTTTATGAGCAACTCCGCTGATGTTACTAGAAAAACAGAGAACGCTAATCCTAATCTCTTTCATACTCCTAGTTTCTTAGTTCATTATATATTTTTTTGTTCATTGTTGCCAGTGTCTATTGTCCTTGTCTAGTCTTTTTCCTTGGAATATATTTTGCTTTACTTATGCTCGACCCTTTGATTATTCTTTTTGTCTCTAACATGTTTCTTTCTTCTATGAGTCTTAATAGATATGTTATTATGTTATTGGGCAGTGACCTTTTCTGTGTATAAGCCAATAAATATTAATTATCAGAAGACACTCACGATCTCTATTTAACACGAATATGATAGTGTATCAATGTTCTACTATTGACAGTAAAATGTCTTCCTTCAACGAACAACTCCTCTCGAGAAAAATATCCACAGTAATAAATTTATTTCATAATATTTAATATTGATTTGTTGTGATATGCATCATTAATTTGATCCTCCATCCTACATAATAACATCTAAATGAACTGTCCCGTACTACCATACATCGTGTACTAAGTTACAGCCCTAGATTAATCCTACGAGGAGGAATAACCCGACCAGCGAAAGCTATATTTTTATATAGCCTAGCTGGCCGAGTGGTCTAGGGCGCTGGACTTTGTGCAGGCGGTGTTGCCATAGACGTCACAGCGGTACGAGTTTGAGTCCCACGGAGGGAACGACCAAAAATTTGCATCGCAAATTTGACAGTTCTAACATCGTTGGGAATTTTTCAGACCTTTCTATACGTTTACATATCTTCCCTGTATCAATTTGATCCGATGGAGCTGTGTAGCGAATAGAGTCGTCGCATTCTAAGACGTTTGTATATATATATATATATATATATATATATATATAAACAAGTCTTAACTACATCCAAACTCTGGAATATAACAAAATATATTCGAAGGAATTAGAACTATATTATTCTTTTATACAAAACATGTTGTAATATTGAAAATCAGAGAATATTACTTAAGCTTACTATTTGCCAATTCCTGATAACATTGAATTGAATAAAATACTTTGTGCTCGTTATATATTTTTTTCATATTCATGGCTTTAACAAGTTAACAAACTGGGATATAGCATGTGTTCTGCTTAATTTAGTTTGCCCACCCAACACAATTCATCACTACTAACTAGGCATTTATAAATAAATGAGCACACGACTTTTCTCAATTATGACCATCACGAAGATTAAGGGTGGTCTTCATTAGAACATACCAATATTTTTATCCTACATTTAAATTTCAAACAATGTGCATATTACCGGTATTAATGTCGATTAGAAAGAAGACACGTTTTGTAATAAAATTAACATTCGAGTCTTATGATAACCTGTTTTAATTGTAACTTCTTTGGTTTAGACTGTTCTCTTAAATTTTATTTTCCACTTCAACAGCATTAGAAAATACTTTTTGTGCTAAAAAAAAACAAGAACAATTTCAATTTACAAAGACATGAAACATTTTTTTTCATAATTTGAGCAACTCGGCGGGTGTTTCTAGAAAAGCAAGAGGACGTTTACCCTACCGGTGCATCTGGTCATGCACCCACTTTTTAGTGGAGCCCGAGTTACTCATTTACTTTTGTTTCTTTGTATGTATTATTTAAGATACTTTATGTTCTTCGTTGTATTTGTCTGTTTTCCATGTATGGTCTTTGTCCCTGGATTACACTCTTTTGATTTCCGCTAGAATCTTGGTTCCCATGATTACTCTTTCTTATATATCACGATCACTTACTTTAATTTTTGTAAAAAAGATCTTTCCAGGCTTTTACAGAAGGTTTTTTTTCTTATGAAGATTCAGTGAGGTGACTGAAAACAAATTCGCTTTCGACGTGTCCACTGAGGTGTATACTCTTATAAAGGGTGGAAATCTTAATCAATTTCAAGTTATCGCAAGTGTTATTTAATCAACTGTTATGTTGAATTCGACCCTTTAGCAATACTGAGTGGAACAGGTTTAATTGTTAAATCTCAAATATCGGTCAAATTCGAAAAAAATACATCACACCAGACATTAATTATATTAAGGAAAGCCCACTTTGATATGCTTCGTCATGTTTCCCAATTAACATTTCAAAATATTTGATATCATGTCTGGGATTATATTAATACAAGTAATACTTATGATATATTATGAAAAGCTTTTTGATGATATTTAGCGTGTTATTTTTTTTATACAGAGTGGGCGTCTATATATATATGACACTGAATATATGATAAGGGAAAAAGACAATGATATTATAGTTACACCCTTACAACTTTGTTCTGGGGTTTTCATATTTTGGGCTGAGTCTATATAAATTCGATTGATTGATTGTAAGATAGTGTGTTTTCCTTTTGTTATTCTGGTTTTCTGATTTTTTTTTCATCTGTGATGTCAAACTTCTTTTTATTGCTTACCCATAATGCCATTTGTATCTCGATGGCTTTAAAACTCGTCAGATGCTCGTTTCTAATGCTATTTGTGTTATCATCAAAATTGAAAAAGATAATGAACAAACTTCTGTTTGGCACATCATGACATATTTTTTTTTATAAAATCAAGTAACTCTTTTTAAATCTTAACTAACAATCGTGTATGATATTAACGTTCAGTGCAACCAATTTTTGTCTACTTAAATCTTGTTGTACAGGATTACGTATAATGAAGTATTTTTACAACTTATATATAGTTAAGGAAAAAGGGCACCTGCCAAATATCATTGCGACGTACTAGCCTTTGAGTTCATTATTACATCCGTAGTCCAGTATTTACAACCAATCTTTAGTCAGCGTACTACAGTTGTGTAAAACATTTTATTTGTATTTCTTGGTTCCCTTAATTAATCTAATATATAGACCTGAGTTTTTAAGTTATTTGAATTCCATTTAGAATCAGACAGTAACGAATAGTATGACTATTCAACTTTAACTCTTAACTTACCACACTGTGCTAATAGTGACATAAAATAATGAAGATTATAAATGTCTTTCATAAATGCAAATGAAATGTTTAAACGCTCTTTAACAGTTCATATATATACTAAAATTTAAGATTAAATGTCGGTAAAATTCTAATGATCATGTTAATAGGCGTATGTTCAATATCAATAGTAAAAGACATACCCTATTATCAAAGGTGGTTTTCTTATTGATCGTGAAGGTTTTTACATCAACAGCGGTTACTGTGTACACTTTATTTCAACCTATATCGGTTGCATAATACAATTATGAATTCATGAGGTGAAATTAAAGTGAAATTAAAACTTTAATTTAGATGTATTTTTTTCTGTATCAATTTTCTAAAATTTATAAAATACAGTTAACACACAAAGAGGTGTTTGATAAAACTCTTTCATTACTAAACCAGTAGTGCAGTGCAGTTAGGTGCATTATACTTCTAAAAGTCTTTTTTAATCGTAAAAACCTAGCTTATGATGTTTTTCCTTTCCTCTTTCGTCTACTTGGATTTTTCCTTTCCTCTTTCGTCTACTTGGATTTTTATTTTAAGAAACTTGGCGGGTGTTTCTAGAAAAGCAGAGGACGCTTAACCTATCAGTACACCTGATCCATGCTCCCAGTTTCTAGCGGAGTCCGAGTTGCTCATTGGCTTTTGTGACCATGTGCGTATTATTTTAATTGTTTTGTATTCTTTGTTGTGAATGTCTGTTTTCCATGTCTCGTTTCTGTCCTTGGGTTGCGTTCTTTTGATTTCCACTAGAACCTTGGTTCCCATGATTACTCTTTCATAATTTTTTTCATACTTAAATAGGTTCCGATAAAAATAAGTCTTTTCGGAAGTTCTATCAACTCATTATTTTCCGTGAAGTAAGGATACCAAACGCTTGTTCTTGTAATCTTTCTAGAATATCGGTAAGATAACAATAGAAAAGTGATATAGTACTACCTTACTAAACTATTGTGTGTGTTAATTGTAACTAAGAATTTATTTTGGAGAAAAGATACGTCGTTTCCTGTTAAAATGTTTCTGTTTTCAGCGAATTTCTAGATAACAAACTTTTTTCATATGTCAATAATTCTATTTGTAACTCAAACAAATAAAAGACAGCTATTTATTTTTTAAAGAAATAATTACAATGTTACATTACATACGTTTTCCGATCACTGTTTGACAATATTTTAGAATTCATTGTATTTTATGACATACGGTATTCATTACCGGACAGCTGCATTTTCTTTAAAACAAAGCGTCATCAAAGGTTGTTATGTTCTGATAAAATTATTCATCTGTTTATGTGTATCTTATGGTCATCAAAAAATAAAGACAGTAGAACTGTGCTGAGGTTAAAATTGATACATGGAATTAAGCAATAGACTTATGATTTAAAAGATAGCAACTTCTAATATTTTGGCAACTTTGCTGAAGACTTTCTTCCTCGACAATTAAGTGATGAATCGCCGATCTAAAGCTGCACTCAATACCTCTTGGTGAAATTACGTGAGTTGATTATAATCAGATAATTTCTTATAGTTCTAGATACGAGAACAAACGAAGACTGAAAACCGGGTAATGAGATTCATATATCATCTCCTTCCAAGAATGTCGACTCCTCAGCATGGAGCACCACAGAGAGTTTGCCATCATGCTGATACCTTAACCATTAATCAAAGAGAAATGGACAGATATTCTGCATACACTAAATGATCCTGAACATTTTATGCAGGATAAAAGTCGTGCGGACCAAATTTACCTACAGCAAACAACGTCAATACGCCTAAGTAATCTTACAACTACTCCATAAAGGACTGTCTCTTGGCATTTGTTATGTCTATTGTAGTCATTATTTATAATTTTGATAGATTTATTTTGTTAATGTTTTATTATGTACTCATAGTAGGTATATATATTTTTTATTATCATCATCAGAGTCAGTGTATATGAGTTTAGGGTGGAACTTACTTATAAACTGTCTGCAAGTTCGTTAATTACAAACTCCAAGTGCTTTAAAACCCAGACCAAGCTGATAATTTATACATGACGAAAAATATGAACAATTTACTCTTTGACTGTTAATATTTACTTAAAAGTTATAGTTAAAATCCCAAAATAAAGAGGCTTAGCAATAGCCCTGCATACAGATAGAGCAAAAGTATTTTCTCTTGAAAGGTTGAAGGGAAAATTTAATATATTAAATATACTTGGAGAGGCTGATTTTTTTTTATTATCCAATGAACTGGCTCTTGTTTAAGAAAATACTGTGATATGTCATTGTTAAAGTTATTGTAGATGCATATTACTTCTCTCACTAAATATATTTCGTGCTTGTAGTAATGTTTCAGGTTTACGCTTTAAAACCGGTTTCAGGTTAAGTGTTAATGCGTGGTAACAAGTGCAGTTTACACTAATGAATAAAACAGACTTCTAATGTTAAAGTTTCCTACCAAAATACTGTTTCTGTTGACATAGACACTATGTTAATTTCTAGGCAAGTAGGGCAATGGAAATCAATGTGCTAATTGATCGTTTACTCGTCTCAAAACCATTTTTTTTATTTAGGTTATATTTGTAAAGTATATGTTGTATGAAAGCGTCTGCTTGACAGTCATATCCCTGGATATAATGGTTAAAAACTTTCAATTTTAATGTTTCTTTAATATTTTCCTGAAATAATAACTATATTTTCATATACTCATACTTTATGCCAGAGCTTGCCGAAAATACGCAGACTTTTTGTATCACGCTAGAACTTTAACAAATAGGTTTCTGGAACAGGGTTATGTTGCTACAAGATTTAAGTCATCACTACATAAGTTTTATGGTCGTCATCATGAACTCGTGGATCGTTATGGTGTATCCATCTGCACCATGAAAACTGATTTATTCTACGGGTCATAGTTCTCCTTTCCTCGTTTGTCTACCCCGGACATGACTTTTTATGAGCAACTCGGCGGGTTTTTCTAGAAAAGCAGAGGACGCTTACCCTACAGGTGCACCTGGTCCATGCTCCCAGTTTTTAGTGGAGTCCGATTTGCTTTTGTTACTTTGTATGTATGATTTTAGTTACTTTATGTTCTTTGTTGTGTATGTCTGTTTTCCATGTCTGGTCTTTGTCCCTGGATTACATTCTTTTGATTCCCGCTATAACATTGGTTCCCTTGATTACTCTTTCACTTAAAATTGCAAAAATGAAAGTCCATCTTATTAATTTGGAGGAAATTGTTTCGATTTGGTTTTTACGTATTGTAAAAATTAAGAGACTTGCTTCGCCAAAGAACTGCTGCTGTAAATATTGAAGCGTCAATACCCGTCTTTACACCTACATTTTTGGCCACAAATTAATAAGTCTTTACTTTTGGTTAACTTTCTTTGAATTGGAGTATCGTTCGATGCAAGCCATATCTGCAAAAGATATCCGTTTTTTATTATGATAGAGGTAATTGTTGTGTACATGTATTTGATGTCAGTTTCATTTTAGATCGTACCATGAAGAAAAAAAACACATGGTCACAAAACAAATTTACAGGTATCTTGAGATACATATAAATAATATTCTATATTTGAAAGAAAAAATGTCATTAAACGTTTGTTTCAAAGAGTTAACTAATATATAAATCTATCAATGGGAAGAGTCAGTCAGATTGTGGCACTTAAGTAAAATTATGTAGTGAAACTGTCTTAACCGAGGTCCGAATAATATGAAAAATTGTTTCAATCAGACACTTTTGAATGTCCTTATAAGTAAATTTAAATGCGGTTTGAACCTCTATAATCTGAACACCTGTCATGTAAACGAAACACATTTAACAGTCCAAAAGGGGTTCGATTTAGGCAAGTTTCACAGTACTTAGGTACAATACCTATATCTTAAGTGTGTAATTAGATAAAAAAAAAAAACAGAAGGTTCAAGTGAAAATTTCTCGATGCGATTTTTCCATAACTTTATTTGTTTGTAATTATCATGCCAGTGCCATTTTATAAAATATGATTTGTGGATGTGGCGTAAATATCAAATGTGTGTACGCTGAGGCGTTTTATTATTACTATTATTTTGTTTCTACCATCTTTTACTATATCTTTATATAGGATAGTGACTTGTTATTAATATTACTTGCGTCATTTTATAGTGTAGAGAATATATGTCTGTTTGTTACTCATCAATTTTGTCTATACTTGAACGATATTCACCTGTCTGTTCTTTCTACGGAAGACATTTTTTTTTAAATCTTTAAATTACTATATGTGCTTGCTCGTTTTGAACACTACTAATTCATATTTATATCGGCTGATATTTTATCTTTTCATTGTTATTAACATTAGACAAATTCAATCGGAGGTTCTAATGTTGAATATATAGTTATTTGTGATTTTTCAAATCTATTCTAAGACTCAGACTCAGTTATTTAAAATTTGAAGACTTTTGAAAGCTTTGAATTGTAGGAACAGACACATATTTTTGCATATCAGAAGTTTTTGCTCCATTAACTTTTATTTTTGAGTGCATTATATCAAATCGTTTTTCATGTTCCAAGAATAGCTTACAATGTGAACGTCTGAACACTTTTCAGAAAATTGGCTCATCGTACACAGCTTTCGATACATTTTTCATTATAATTTTCCTTTATAGAGATGTGCTAGGATTTGATATTTAATTTGACCACTTTTGCATTTTAGAATATACTGATATTATTTTCTAATCATTTGTTTTCACCATCCTCTGAAAAATAATGATTTTTCTTCAATATTCTGTATTTTCTGTTTGTCAAAATATTTAAAATGATTTTCTATGTATATATATTTTAAACAACACTTTTTAATCAATGAAGGTTAAGGGTTTCATTATCGTTGATATCATTATACAAATTATTTGTTCGCTACAATGTAGCCAGAAAGTTACGTTTATATATGAATTTTCAATCTCTATACATACACTTTCATTTGATTGAAGGGGTTCAATTTTTTAATCCCTAATACAACTATTTGTATCAAACATACGTATATACAATATAACATTCTGGTTGTGTAGACTTCTGACCTCAAGTTGTAGTTTTGAAAAATGAAAGATGACGGCAAACAACTATAGTTCGTTTTCAAATTGGAAATAAATATTTCATGAAATTCAATTTTGACTATCTCTGAATTTTTAGCCGACAAAGAACAAGCAAACAAAGAAAATTCATTGAAGACGTTGTGATGACTAGAAGTTTACTTGTTTGTTGATTGGCTTTTGGTGGATGACTGTATGATTGGCAATCATACCACATCCCCTATTTTCTAGAACAGGGTAATGTTACTACAATATTGAAGTCATCACTATATGGTCGTCATCATGAACTTGTGGATCGTTACGGTGTATCCAACTGCACCATGAAAATTGATTTATTCAATGTGTCATAGTTTTCCTTCCCTCTTTCGTCTACCCTGGACTTGCCTTTTTTATGAGCAACTCGGCGGGTGTTTCTAGAAAAGCAGAGGACGCTTACTCTACCGGTGCATCTGGTCCATGCTCCTAGTTTTTGGTGGAGTTGCTCATTTACGTTTGTTACTTTGTATTATTTTGGTCATTTTATGTACTTGGTTGTGTGTGTCTGTTTTCTATGTCTGGTCTTTGTCTCTGGATTACATTCTTTTGATTTCTTCTAGAATCTTGGTTCCCTTAATTACTCTTTTATATTGTACGCTATATATAAATTCAAAAATATATAGTTTTTTTTTGTTTTTTTTTTTGTAAAATCTCATAAACGTTATTGATGGAACCGTAACGTCAGCAAAATGCTTCATGAGTTTGGTTTATTATTTACGGTTGTAATTTCTCTATAATACAATCAACAACTTCCTTCTCATTCCATTCAGCCATACAAACATACATAGAAACACAAGTGAGCTTGTGTGTGTTGTTTTACACACAAAACCATTGAAGATATTGAAAATGGACACTCATGAAAATAAATCGCCAAGAATCTTTTTGTCAGAAACAAAACTTGTCAATAAAATTTGGATACCGGGGTTCAAACTTTTTCAAGCAGCGTAAGAGATGTTTTTTTTTAATAACCTCGGTCAAAACTCTGTCTTTCGGTCTACGATTATGAATTAAGAAGTCAGAATAGCGGATGCTTACCTTAAGTTATCACTTCAGAATTTTATGGTCGTCATCGTGAACTCGATCTGTATAGTTGGTTTCTTCTTTCTTCTATCCCGGACTCTTCTCCTACCGGTGCACCTATTCCATGGTCTTAAGTTTTAGTGGAGTTTCAGTTTGTTCATTTACTTATGGTTCTATTTGCGCGTTATTTTAGTTACTTCATTTTTTTGTGTATTGTTATTTCCTTTGTCTAGTCGTTATTACTGGTTAGTGTTCATTTTTATTACCGTTCAAATTCTGTAAAATGTTCAGATTTGAAACAAATGTTGGTCACAATAATGCTTACTATTTCCCCCAAAGCGTCAGTCTATTCGAGTTCTCAAAACGTGGTTATAGTTGAGATACAAAAAAATAAATGAAAAGTGCACAAAGTTAGACATTAGTTGTTTTAAGTACAATTTAAATCTCAACAACGAAAAGTAATCGTGTGTAGGCAAAACTTTGATACTCAAAGTTGCCCTTCTAATTCAATAGCTAATAACATGTTTAAAAGAAGATGCCAAACATTTTACAGATATAATTAAACTAGCCCTTCAGTATAATTGGTACGATAAACTATGCCATAACCTTAACCTAGATATATTTCAAAGGTAGTTCAATGACTGACACATGATGGGCTGGCCATTAGATACAGGGACTAAGAAATGTTAAAAGACCACGCTGACATTCAAAAGGGCATTATTAAGAATATTAGTAAACACTACAGTTCTTGTTTCTAATAACATGGTATAATGTACTGATGTAGGAGTAAACGATTAAAATAACAGTTTACTTGTTTAAGAAGACTTACAATTCTGATCCCATTGAACTTTGAACTTTTTGTTAATTTTGATTCATCAACTGAATGTTCAATATATGATCTTGATCTATTTGATATTTAAAATTAACTCTTAACTTGAATAAACTGTTGGCCTAAGACCCCGAAGATGAGATATTTAGAATTGTGAAACCCAAGCTAGAAGAAGGCGTTAAACAGCTAGAATAGAATCGTATCAATAGTTGTGTTAGTATTATGATGCAGAGGAATGAAAACGGACGCTGTGGTATGACTGAAATTTGACAGGCATTTTGTTATACAATCGCATTCTGATTCGAAGATTTTTGAGTTAGCGTTGTACATCTTTTATACGACCATGAATCATGTTTTCGACAAGAATAGTATTAGAGGCAAAACATACGGCCTGTGGTACATTCAAAGTCAATAATAAGCTTACAGACGTGAGGACGGAATGAAGTAGTAAACTGAAACTTTACTAAAACTTGTTTTCCAGGTAATTTGAAGATAGGTCTGGAACAAATGTAAATGAATGGTTTAGATATGACGTCCAAACTTCGTTTCTATTCAAATATCAAAACAAATGCGACGTTAGTATAACTATTAAAACATCTAGCATAAAATAAGGTTATTGTCAAATATTGCGTGTAAAATGGACTTTAATTATACATAACGCATAGGACTAAAATACAAAATGTTAAGACACAAGGTGAAGAAGAAAACTAAACACAAATAACATTGCACTGATTTTATTACCACTAAAGCACGAATTTTTTATTTCTTGCCACCTACTTAAAATGTATGAAACTGGTGAATATATACTAATATAATATTTTGTATGCAACCATAACTCCCTAATCACCAAAATACTACTATTCACAGTCACGGTAATGCACAAAATTATTTACAAAGTGTACCAAGCGACAAACTTTAGATTAAATAAATCGCTTTAATCAAAAATATAATTTGCATTAAAAATTTCCATTGGTATTATGCCTTGTTAAATTCCCATGTTATCGAAAGCGTAATCAAGGGAACCAATGTTATAGCGGGAATCAAAAGAATGTAATCCAGGGACAAAGACCAGACATGGAAAACAGGCATACACAACAAAGAACATAAAGTAACTAAAATCATACATACAAAGTAACAAAACCAAATGAGCAACTCGGACTCCACTAAAACTGGGAGCATGGACCAGGTGCACCGGTAGGGTAAGCGTCCTCTGCTTTTCTAGAAACACCCGCCGAGTTGCTCATAAAATGTCAAGTCCGGGGTAGACAAACTACGACCCGTTGAATAAATCAGTTTTCATGGCGCAGATGGATGCACCGTAACGATCCACGAGTTCATGATGACGATCATAAACCTTCTGTAATGCCGACTGTTCCAGAAGCCTATTTGTAAGAGTTCTAGCGCGATACAAAAAGTCTGCGAAAAAAACGGGTTGTTTTCCTTTTTGTTTGAATAACATTAAGGAAATTCAATTTTTGGTATAAAATATTATAATATAAGGAAAAATACCTGAACAAATAAATTTGTGTAGGTATAGTTTTATAACAGGAAGGTGCTTCTACTGTATATTACCTCCCGTCAAGTATGATGCAACATTTACCTATTAACAGATCAATTAAATACCAGAATGATTTCATTGTGTCCCTGATCATGTCACATTTAACGACAAGGTGACTATCAAACTTTCGAAAAATAAGTTATCAACGATAGAAAAAAAAGCTCGAGACAATTTAACATGTTTGCGTACGAGTAACGTACGAGATTTGAAAGAGTTACCGCTATTGATTTTCTAAAAAAACAAATCAATTTTATCGCCGGTACGATAGCGTACAAAAATCAATGAAATTTATTTACTAGGTTGTCACCAATTTATAAAAAATGTTAGAATTCAATATGATAAGCTTCTACATTTGAAAAGGTTAAAGCTGAGATTTGTGTTTACCGCCATAGGTTTTTGTGATATCAAATTAAACGTTATTCCTTCATATATTCGCAATGTATTGAAATAAACGTTTGAGTATCAAACATATTTGCGTCATTGCTGCCGAAAACCACATGCAATAATCTCATTGTTTCAATTACAGACGAGAAAATTTATATATCTTAGCTATATATAACCTTCTTAAAAGTAAATTAATTTATGACATCTGCATAATATACAAAAAATATAAGATTAAAAAATCAGAGCTAATTTAATCCCAATGACAGACGATGCAGTTCACAAACAGCTAGAATGATACAGCCACAACTATGCCCATACCGTATGTCGTAAAACGGATTTGTAAAAGTCTCACACTTTCTTCCAAAACAGCATGATGCCAATGCTTAGTTGCCCAAGCATCTTTTTAATTTACCTTATTTCATTTAAAGTAGATGAAGCGATGAAGCTTTTATATTTCGTTTGCAATATTCAAGGTCACAGGGAAACACTCATATCCAAGGTTTCACTAAAATAATTAAACCCTGCCCCGTCCTTGTACTGTAATAAATTGTGTAGTTATATAAAGAATATACAATACACATACCTCTCAATATATTCTACTGTGGCCCTTTTCACGAAAAAAATCGTAAGAGTAAAATTAGTTGTAAGTTATGACGTCACAATACTTATATTTACTATGACGTCATAATTTACTACTAATTTTACACTTACAATTTGTTGTGAAAAGGACCACTGTCTCTCAACTTGCATCCAAGTTCCACAAGCCCTCATTTTACAGCAGATCTGGTTTTTTCAAAATTACTTTTCATGGTTATGGTTGTTACTTCGACAGTACAGATTTCCTTTCAAAAACTTTTACAATCGACTTATATATTATGTCTTTATCTAACATGAAAAAATAGTTGTCTCTTTTGACAAAATATTCTTCGGTTTATCAAATATAATAAATAACCTAGAGGACTTTTGATGCTTTTGCTACCATCTGCATATCTGGTCCATTGTTACAATTTTTAGTGGAATATAGATACACATTTGCTTCTATTTTACAACGGTTAGATATGAGACTACAGTATTTATCTTGAGCATGAACAATATCTTCAAATTAACTATAGAAACAAAAACATGCAGGTGTGGCATGAGGAGAAATAAACCCTTTGGTTTGAAATATAAAAAAATATAAAAAAATATTCATATTGGTGACTTTGTTTAGACTCTCAAGCAGTTTTGAAATGTTGGCTATGTTTACTCCATACAAAGGCAATTTTGAACATAAAATCTCATCCTGATTTGATGTAGTCCTGCATAAGATTTAATATATATGAAAGTTCAAGGGGGAGATTTTGAGACTTTCCGATAACATAGTTTCACTTGATAACTTGAGAAATCTTCAAGGTCCCAAACCTATAGCTAATTACATCATTGATTTTGACTATATGAAGAATTAATTAATGCATAAAGTCATCGAGAAAATTAACAATTGACTGTGAACCTCGAAAACCGATTAAATATCAAATATTTACCTATATTATTGTTCTTTATAACCAGAGTAATCGATTGATACAAGGGGCATGGGAAAACCACCAAAGATTCGGTTTGGAGTTACTCCACATTTTCTAGTCTTACATATGACAAAGTATTTTTTAAAATTGTCTAGATTTCTTGAACAAAAAAATTATTCTTTACTCCCATGACAACAGAAATTAATAGATACATAAAAAGTGTAGGTGGGTATAGGGGATCTTTCGTGGGAATTACCGCAGAATGAGTGTTAAAAGATTCTTTTTGAGTAGATACCACATGTTTTAGGTGTAAAGAGTTCGTTGATGGGTGTAAAGTGTGGAAAATGGGTGTTTGTTGGGAGATACAGCAAATTGGAGGGTATTTTGAGACTGAACGGTGACCTCCGAATTAAAAAAAAAGCTTGGTTTTAGTAAAGGATATTTGGGGACTAAATGGTGACTCCCGGTTTCAATTAGTGTCTTGGTTTAAAAAGGGATATTTGGAGATTAAATGGTGACCTCTACATTCAATTAGTGCTCAGGTTTAGTAAGGGATCTTTGAAGACTAAATGATGACGCCCCGATTAGATTAGTGTTAGGTATACTTAAAATGCAAGCTCATAAGTGACACCCTGGAAAAAGAATATTAATTTATTTCAAACCATTCCCATGAGTTTATACATATATATATATCCTCTAAGCAATGGAATAATAACAAATGTTGCAAATCACAAATGTTGCAAAATACAAATATGCAGCATAGAAATCCGTATTGTTCTCATTCATTTAGTATGTTGTGATTCGAATCATGAATAAGTCTGTGATTAAACGATAGTGTTAAAATGTGTATGAATGGTACCATACTAGAAGTAACATTTTCATAGATTGTTTGTTTTGTAATTTTCCTTGTATATTTGGTTAAGAATTAGAATTCTAAAAACTAACTGACCAAAAATGCACATTGTGACAGCAAGAAATCATTACATGTGTTTGTATATTGTTATCATATTTTTCTCTGTATTGTATTAGACTATAAAGAACGAATTCCGAATCAAAAACTAGCATTTCAAGTGAATACACGTGCCGTGTGAAAATTTGAATTAATTTAGTCGAACTTACTTATTTTTGCTAACTTCATACAGTAAACTAACAATTATCTAATGGAATAACACGTGATTTAAAATATTTCAACTTTTTGTTGTCGTCTTATCTGAATTAAATTGCACGGAGGTGTAATAATTTCCGCCTTCTTATTTCATTTGAACTTGATATTAATTTAATTTGCACAGGTACTTTTGTCCTTCACATTGTGGAACAAAAAGTGGGTTATTTAGAGTAAATCATTAAAAAAGTTCTAATTTATATACTACAATATTTAAGAAGAAATCCATTTTGTCCAAATAAAATAATATTTCTCAAAGGGAAATTTATACAAAATTAATAATCATTACAAAGAACAAGTACAGTTCTGAAGCAAGAGGGAAAAGGAATCAAGTTTTAGAAAAAACAACACATTACGACTTTTAGCGGGATCTTTAGAGGTAACCAACTGTTCTTCCTTTGCAATACCTGGCAATCTAATTACGTCATTTCTGTTGAATCAATGAGGTTAGATGATTTATTAAAGTCAATATAATGAAATAAAGTGATTTTGCATGTATGTTACTAAAATGGTAATGAATAACTAAAATAATACAAAAGTAGAATTCTATAGCCTTGACAAACTCGTAAGTAGAGAGGTGTATCAAAGGAATGATCATTAAAACTGGTGCATGTTTTCCGTGGTTCCAAGTTTCGGAAGAGCCGAAGCCAAAGAAGTCCATTTAAGTCTTATGTTTAAGTATCTTTCTTTCTTTGTTGTTTTTTTTTTGTTTTTATATCCATTGCCTCTGGGAAGAAGTAAACGATTTCCTCTATCCCGCCCCTTAAATCCAACAAAAATCAAAAGAATATTTCTGCCTTCATAATCTTGCAATAAATTTCAATAATTATTTTATGCAGTTCATGTCACTACATTGAAAAATGCCAGAAGTTCAAGACATTTATATGAACTGCGTGTCAGTTTTTTTTTCAGCCTTTTCAATAGTGGTCTGAAAATTATGGAAATGTAAAAATGATTGGATGAATGATGTACTCTTTATATTCATTTTGGGAATAGTATGACAGATAAATGTCAACACATGACAATGTCAATGAAACAAATCTCAATTAAAGCATATTGAGAAAAGGCATATAAAACGCTAATAAATCAAAACTATACGCCAACGACAAACTGATCGACAATTCAGATAGGGGAATTGAAAACAATCATTCGCAGTGTTAAGTATTACTCGAATATCATGTGTAATAATCAGGCAGGAATGCAAAGAACATTTTTCACTACACCTTTAAAGTTTCAATCGTACAATTTCTTTATGTTAACTGTTATTTACTTTAATCAGTCTTGCTTTCTACTTTCATCTATACATCATATTCATGTATGTTTACATAAATCTACTACATCTTCCTGAATTTTAACGAGTTTTTTGCAGTTAATTATAAAGTCATACTGTCCTTTCCAATAGCAACAGTAAATAAAAGATTTAAATTATCGTTGCATCCATTTGTCATTGCCTCCCTTATTAACCATAAAAGTTCTGCGCCTCAATCAATAATCTCAAACGCTCCTACCAGACATTTTATTGTTACATGATTACTACTCCAAGGAATACAAATAATTATTTTTTATCATTCAGGGTGTTTATAGAATTGTACAATGTTTATCGTGATAATTAATCTTCAATATTTAGTCCAAGAAACATTTTTTTCTCCTCAGCTATGATAAATTATCGTAGATTGTTTTATGAAGTTGCTACCATAAGTATTCTATAGCTTCAGGGACTATATTTTGTGGCTTAATGATAATGATACCAATCCCTTCATCCCTTGCATGATGAAATTTCATTGTATTTCTGATCGTTCGAGGTCTGTAAATACAGATTCAATCAAATTTTGTTTCCCATTACAAAGAAGTAACTTACAGATTAAAACACGAAACATAGTTCACCGATTCCATCAACTCTTTAAGTGCAATTAAAGTGTATAAGTGCTACACGTGTTTGGATATATTTAAAAAGATGTATCAACTTACAGCAGATTTGTATGTCCGTTTATATGAAATATAGCAGAAAGGGTGTTATTTTTTTAAGCTCGCACCATTCTATTAAGGGGGGTTTAATCGTTTATCTGATGCTTGCTTTAGTTTAGTTAATGAGCCATATCGCTGGACTATGCTGATGGGGGAAAAACATAGGCATACATACCACCATGATTCATCTATTCAGAAGGTCATTTTTTTTCATTCATTTTCTTTGCTTTGTTTGCTTTGCCCCGTTCTTACAAGATACGTAAATTGTGTTCCATGTTTTTATTATAAATTCAATCACTACTTAAAGTTTCTAGACAACAGGACAATCATGAAGATTTCTCCCTCTCCTTTCAACTTGTCAAAACAACCTCACAATCGTTTATAAATAAAATCAATATCGAGAGTGTCTTGTTAGTAATCATTTGATAATACAAAACAATAGAGGAAAATGAAAGTTAAGTGTTTAAAATCGAGGACATTACATCATTTAGACCAGTAGAGATAATTTTGATTGCATTATTCGAAATATTCATTCCGTATCCTCATACTGTCGAATTATTGCTTGCATCTTCAAAAAACTGAAAAAATACGTTAATTTACAATTTTGATAAGTTTGATATTTACATATATACCTTTTGAAAATATAAACTTTTACAAAACCTTCTTGAAATCGTCAAAAATTATATTAACAATTATGTTTTATTATGGGATAAATAATAAAGTAGAAGTCTTTGTAAGAATCATGCAAATTCTGTAATATGTGATTTACCCTAAAGAACTCTACATATTTTTATTTTTGTTATTAAGTTGCTTTATATGATGAAATGTATAATAATTCATTCCAATCTGTTTCCTCTTAGAAGATAATCCACATTGAAAATCCAACCGTTTCTTTTTTTGTCATTTACAGATTAACCTCACTTAATTTTGAATTTTACAGAACATTCTATATACTTTTTATATCCTAGAAACAATATTTTTAAGAAACACCACATGTTAATTTTTTGCTTACTACAACATTTTAAACAAAAATATCAAACATAAAAATATGAAGGCTTTCCAACCAATAATCACATTTTGCATGACTTTTGAGTGCTAAAAGAAAACCTCGATTTTCATATCGAGGGTAAGCACGTCGTCTTTGCTGTAGTTATTCATTTTAACTACAAATTCGAAGAAAAACAGTAAACAAAATGATACACTAACAGTCCAACTAACCAAAAACATCAAAAATCAAATTCTTAATAAATGTTTACTTTCATATTTCGATGCTTTACATATCATTATAAACACGCGTGTTTTTATGCATAGATGTTTGGTCTACAATGTGAGCTGTCTATATTGATTTGTTATTCTTTGCTCAGTTACTTCAGTGATTTTTACACCTTTTACAGCAAAATCAAAATTAATTCAACCAGTATATTAATTTGATTTGCTGTTAAATTTACGATTCCTTTGCGACTTTAATTAAAAAGAAAAATGAACTTTCTTATGGGACGTTTTATTGAATGTCATAAATTCTCATTAACAATTTTCCCATTATTATTATGTTTCTGAGTATAGATAAATATTCAAAGTGATTAATGCAACAGTTGATTACCTTTCAATGATTTAATAATGCCCATCAGGACAACAACAAAATAAACCGAAAATCTAAAACAATCCTTAAAGTGTTTCTAATTGACCAATAAAGAAAACTAAATAAATGTTCCCTAAAAACACATGTGTTTTGAGGTTGCTTCGAGCTTTCGTCCTTTCTATATACGTCCAATGACCATTGCTTTGACAACGTCGCCTTTCTTCACCTCGTGTTTCTCTTCACTTTTTGGTGGAAGTACCAGCAAAACATTTGCTGTAGTCATACTTGTTAACCTACTACTAATTTGGTTGCCTGTACTGGTTGCTATTGGTAACTGTTCGTCAGGGTACCAGTCCAAAGCTGCCCGGTGATACTCCGGTCTTGGATCCAATTTAATGTTGTGACCAAGCTGAAAAAATATACAAAATTTAAATATAAAAAAGTAAAAACGTGTAGCACTATGGACTCTGTGAAGAAAGATTTGAAAATTTAATGATATAAAAATTAAAACTAATTTTTAAAACGTCTTTTGAAATAGACAGTAAATTAAAAATCTCATTTGATATAAACACATGATGTGTCGCAAACAAAGCTAAAAATGGACATTTGATTATTAATGATTACATCAATGATTTGATAAAAAATATCTACGGTTATAATTTTTTCAGCATTCCTCATAAATTAACTTCAACCACATCTTTTAAACTTTCTACACTTTTAAACATTTTGGGTGCCATGTAATGGATACACATAAAGAAGAAAACAGATCTAATGGCTTGCTGAAAAAAAAAACTATAAGCTATGCTAAAATATTACACCGTTTTATTGTCGTCATCATGAACTCGTTATGGTGTATCCATCTGCACCATGAAAACTAATTTATTCAACGGGTCATAGTTTCCTTTCCTCGTTTGTCTATCCCGGACTTGACTTTTTATGAGCAATTCGGCGAGTGTTTCTAGAAAAGCAGAGGACGCTTACCCTACTGGTGCACCCGGTCCATGCTCTCAGTTTTTAGTGGAGTCCGGGTTGCTCATTTGCTTTTGTTACTTTGTATGTATGATTTTAGTTACTTTATGTTCTTTGTTGTGTATGTCTGTTTTCAATGTCTGGTCTCTGTCTCTGCATTACATTCTTTTGATTACCGCTATAACCACAGTTCCCTTGATTACTTTTTGGTCTCGAAAAGAAACGTTATAATTCTATTACCCTAAAATGATAGCCATGGTGATTATCTGTCAATGTCTACGAATGTATCATGATAAGACATATAACCAACCGTTTACATCAGATACCAACATTATAACAAAGAAACCGTTTATCATTCATTTATTTTGACAAAAGCATTCTTTATTGACAAAATCCTGCCTAATTTCAGTAAAAGTAGAGTACAGGATTGTATCAAAAGCTTACATGTAGGGCAAGACATTTCTCACTTTGAGAAGATATTCCTATCGTTTCCTTACTTATCTCACCAATGGTCCAGATAAAACATTCCATGCTTGTGACGTCACAAAAAGCTTTATAATGTATTGTTAATACACACATGGCGATCTGAACTGATGTAAAAAGTAAGAAAATAATCAAAGACCGCAAAAATATACAAGTCTAGGAAATCCCAGACATCCTTAGGGAAATTTTCGACTTCTTCAGGAGAGCTTCGTGAAAGAACTTGAAATTTTAAGACTTGGGTGTCTGAGGTTTTCCTGTCTTACAATCTAAACGGTGTTAGATTCTTTATTTCCACTACATATAAATTAGCATACAATGTATATCTTTAAAGGAAACTCAGTTTTCTAAACCTAAGAATTTGTAAAGAATAAATACAAATATGATCAAACACTTTTCAATACTTGAAATTTCATATTTTAAGGGTTTTTTTACGTTGAAAATCACTAAACAGCATGTGTATATTACCTTTACGCTCATAACCGTCCGATGGAAGTTTGGACAACCAGACATTTTTGACAAAGCTGGAACAACATAGAGATTACATGTTACAGCAGCAGACACTGGATTTCCAGGTAGACCAAAGAACAACGTATTCCCTCTTGGACCATAGGCTGTTGCAAATGTTGTCGGTTTTCTAAATATGCAAAGCATATGAAACATATTTAATTCATTTATCAAAGAAAAATACTCATTCAATCATAATATGTCATCTGCCATTGAAAGTTTTATTTGTATGAGTAACAAATTTTATTACAACATCCTTATAGCTGAAAAAGTAACTCTGTTTCAAACGGCTTAGAATATAAAGAATTATATCATAATATTGTAATACCTTATGCAGTGAATCAGGCGGAAATTATAATTGAATAAGTAACCGTGACTCCACAAAATAAAAAGAAAACAAAAAAGGAAGTATGAACCGGGTGCACTGTATGGGTAAAATGACCTCATTAACAGACAAAACAAATCTTTGGCAGTTCAAAACCTTTTCTTGACGTTCTAGTTACCCATTTAGAACAATTACAAATAAATCTTAATTCCTAATGTCATGTACCATTTACCAAGGCATTAGTGCCCAGCATGTATTCATACTTCAAACCAAGTGGTAAATTAACAGAATAGGATAAAAGCTATTTTGTTATGAATGATAATTTTTTTAGCTTCCAATCTAGTTGGTTTATGGTTTAACGACTAGAGTATTAGGATCTTATTAGCTAGGGTCAAAATTAATACGGGTTAATGCTTAAAAATTATAGCCAGTAAAATATTTTTGGCATTCTTTTTAATGTAGTGTCATATACTATAATCTAAAATACATGCAAATGATCAAATACTAAAACGACAATAACACCTTAATGTTGCCTTTCACTTACAACCTCAGAATATAGTGTGTACCATCCACAAAACCACAAGTATTTTGTGCATCCAAAGTATACCTAGGTTCAAATATCATCGAGAAAATTTACGAGATAAATTAATTTTCTTATCATCAGAAACGTGCAACATGTAGCAAAATATGTGACATGTTAAACACCAGCAACACGATAGAATGTTAGTTATTTGTAACTTCAGATATTTAACGGCACCTTGTGATAAGATACAGTGTTTTATTGGCTTTTTTGTCCATTTATCTTAATTTTTGCACACAAAAAGGTGAGAAGACACCACTGTATACACCCATTTCATTACGTTTTATGTCAAAGGATTACGGATGTAAGGCTTCCATTAAAATTTAGATTTGACAATTTAATTCTATTCTTTATTATTTCAACCTTTACAAAGAAACCATATTAAGTTCTTTTGTATTACTTATGGATCCAGTTGATCTTCAATCACCATCAAACGCTCATCGATCAAACACTTATCGATCAAACACCAAAATAGAAATGACCAATGACTTGGATTGAAAGTTACTGTATCCAAAGAAATTACTGAATTTTTTTTAAATGTAAAACTACACTATTATTAATAAGAATTATTATTAATTAATATATCGTCCAATTAAACTGAACTATACATATATATACAATTAATGATCGTTGACTAAATATTTTTTAAAGGTTTCGATTGTAAGGCTTATCAATTGGATTCAATGCAAAACATAAATGACCGTTGAATACATTACATTTTCAGAGATGATAATTTTGTATCCGGAATTGTTTTTTTTAGTTCCCAAGGAAGGTTTAAGCATTTTACCACTATCTATAGAATGCCCCATTTCAACACCAGAATCCTTTTAAACAGGACTAAAATTTCAACTTTTTAACGCAACACAGTGTGTCCTTGGACTTGTTTTGAAGCATCGTGAAATCAAATATATAATATATACTGCATTTATTTACCAACGTGTGCGATCTTATAAGTTCAGGAATTTATCTAATTTAAAAACCCAATAAACATGTCTCACAGATCATTGCAAAAGTTCATATGAAATTTCATATACACCTGCAAAGTGCACATGCATCACAAGCACTCAACATTGTTTAGCAATTAAATCTTTTTTTTTCATTTTTTATCGCTTTGTGATTTAGATTAATATTATTATCATAATGCATCACGGAAAAAAAATGAATAATAGATGAAATTAATATATAACAAAAGCTTATCAAAAGCTTCGAAGTAATATTTTAATTTGAATTGATCCTTTTATTGACTTTCTCTCGATTAAGCTGTCATTAATTTGTAAGTATTCCTTATTTGATGACAATATTATTTTCCAAAAAAGGGTTGACATTAAATACACTACAGATACATTAAGTATGAATCTAATCTCAACCTTTACCTCGAAATTGACAAAAGAGGAAAGCTTAACTGCATGACTAACGCGACGTCTTAGATAACCCATTGACCCATAATCTCCATCTGTCTAAGAGTTCATTTCTCTTCCTCATAACATAACTTTCAACAAGTAACACGACAGGTGTCTAGCTAGAGGCATGAACTGTTCATCCTTCCAGAACATCCCGGCTTCTTGCATCCACTTGATTTTCTATTTGTAAAGTTTTTGGTTTTTCGTTTATTCTCCATTTAATATTCCCAAAAAGATTTACCCTTCCTTGTTTCTCCGTTATTTTAACTTTACCACTTAACACATCTTTCAATTCGGGTTTTTTGTCGAGTCCTTTGT
The DNA here is from genome assembly GCA_037379345.1 of Perna viridis. Lineage (NCBI taxonomy): Eukaryota > Metazoa > Mollusca > Bivalvia > Mytilida > Mytilidae > Perna > Perna viridis. The sequence continues at coordinate 43,026,469 of CM074512.1, read as the reverse complement.
GTGTGTGTGTGTGTGTGTGTGTGTGTGTGTGTTTGTGTGTGTGTGTGTGTGTGTGTGTGTGTGTTGTTCTCCTTATCTTCTTATTTTCTGCATTGTGTATGTAGATCATCTTTGTTTCCTGTTCAGGCTTAAAACCAGGTACTTGGATTTAGATGTACCTTTCTTAATGCTTCAGTATTTTTTTGCCGATATTCAGTTATAAAAGATCGTCATTTTTTCTGCTCTTGCATATTAACGACAATTTGTGAAAAAAAAAACAATATATCCTTCTCAAGAAATGAAAGAAATGACCAATTTGCTTAGCTATAATAATTTTTGTAGTACTTTCATCCTATACACCACCTGACCACTGTCGTTTTCACACAAAAGTACCTCCAATTGGAATACAAATTAGGAGTGTAGAGTCTTCGAGATGGAATTATATAAAATAAGACACACTCTTGAGACATTCTTAGAACCAATCGAGTGACCAAATATGACAGATAGCTGAATGACACATTATTCAAATTTATAGGTTGACGCCGTGTTATTGAATGAGAACTTGAAAGATAAATAACTATCTGGGAATTTAATGTGTTGCAGGGCTGGTCTGTTAATATACAATTGATTATATATATATATCATTCGAAATAATGGTAATTTGGGAATAAAATATGTTCCCAGACTGGTCTGTTTATATAGATGGATTATATATATTTCATTCCAAGTAATTTATCTGATGAAAATTGATAAGTATCTCGCAGATACTTTAACAGACTACTAATAGAATATAGTGTATTCTACAACATCTTTAATTTTTTTTTTCAAGATGTAAACAAATATTAGTTTGTCAACTGTTTGACGACAGTGCCAATTTCGTTGATGCCAGTTTTCATCTTGCGCAAGAATCGTTATAACTCAACAATTTAACATGTCGTTTTATTTTAATCATAACTGAAAAGTGAAATGAATATTTATGCGTTTAACTTATCTAAGAGAACAAAATTGTCATCTCCAGTATGATACATAATTTGTTCTAGTAACCTTAATGAGGTTCTTAAGCTTATTCAGGTGACACAGATTAGTATAATACGGTGCACACGACTATCCGCGTCTTCAATGATCGATCATAACTCGCGTGATTACTTATCATGACAATTCAACACGATGCATAATCACCTGCCGTAAATGGAAATTTGATATTAGAGCAATAAAATACTTCGAAAGGAAGAATAGTATCGCTTGAAATAAAAAGTTGTAAATGCTGCAAAATACGATTGCAGCGATCAACACGGCACACCACAGACAAAGTCACAGTGTATACCAGAAACATGCAAGTACCTTGAATAGCATACGCCTATGACTCGCACAGAAGGTAAACATGATTTGCGAACTAAGCATATGGTTCAAACCCCAAATTAACAACATGACATCGCTGTTCTCCAATAAATTTTAAAAAGTACTCAAAATAGCACAACACTTTTGCCTGAAGACTTTGACTCCAAATTATAGCAGTGTTCTTAGTGTATCGAACTAAAATTTCAAATAGTGATACAGTCAAAATTTCAAAAATGAACAGAATGATAATAATGCTTTATCAAGACCATTATATCAAAACTTTTTCAACGGAATGCTTCATTTGGATTTGCAAATGAAGTTTGATTTATTTTCTGTAAATTTGAAAGTAAACAACAACAACAACGGAAATCCCATCTCGTACATGAAGCTGATATCAAAGAGCAACCAAAATTACTTGAAACGTATGCCGCGTGTAGATGAAGCCACACACCAAATTGAAAACCAATCAATCCATTGGGAGCCGATGTAATTGCAGCGAAATTCAGACGGACGGACAAGATGATTCAAATATACCGCCCACTCGTTAAGTGGGAGTATGATTATCATGGAAGATTTATATAAAAAGGAATAATTTTCAATTTTTTGTTTTACTCGTGAATATCAAGCATAAAGCTTCAGCCAGTTCTCTTTTAAATATTTAAATAATACAATAAGGAACTGTTGGTAATCCCTCTGCACTTCTAAATGCAATGTTTCAACCGAGGATGATTACCATGCGTTAACCTTTGTAAGGTCAAGTCTAAAAAAATCAGAAAGTCTACATTGATGCCCAATGATGAAAGTATAAAAAAAAACAATGTAAAATAAACTTCCTACGCTTACAGTATGTCAAACAATATGATATTTTATTGAAGGTTAAATTTTAACAGTGGTCTCAATCTTTAAGGGAATCGAAATTTCGTTGAAGCCTATCTTGAACATATGTTGTCTTCTCGTATGATGTCTAAACGTATCAAGGAAAACAATAGCAACTGTAATATTAAAAACTGGAAAAACAAGGGCAAAGTCCAGAAAACCGAAGCAGAAATACAAGGAACACTAGCAAGGGTTTATCATAATCAAACACAAATAAGGGGCATGTACTTGAAACTGATATATATGTTTTAAGTCCAAATTCATTACATAACGGTAAATGATTTTTTTTGTGTAAAATCGTTACTTCAGTTTTTTTTTCTCTTCTAAAATTCAAGTGAACTACATGTATTTTTTTGTATTGTATATGACAAGCCACTCACTAGACACGGGATACGTAATCAAAAATTGTACAATGTAAACTCTTATTTCACATTTTATAAATTTCAAGAAATTGTAAGAAAATTTTGTTGTTTAAATGTTAATTTTAATACAAATTGTCATATTAAAATATAAAAGTAATTTCGCTACAATTAAAAACAAAATCACACTGACAGCGAAACTTTAAATATAATGTTTTATGTTAGTGGACAACCAAAGCGTTCAGTGAACAAAAAAAATAGTCTTCTTTAATAATAACTTGCTTTCTAATATCTCTTTTATACTATATGAAATTTTATAAAAGGCGGAGTGCAATAACGATACCAAACTATATCATGCTTATTTTCTGGTCTTTTTCAGTTTTTTTTTAATACAGTAATGATCTGCCCACAATTGTTGTTAGTTGTGAAATTATGTACGTACTAAAGTTTTTCATTAGTTCAGTATCAGAAAAGATATTTTGATTGAAATCTTTCAGTATAAATATTTTTGGAAACAGATTTCTAGTATTACATTTAATGAAGTAATACAGAATATGTCAAACCAAGATTTGTGGTAACTTGATAGGAAGAAAAATAACCCTTCTATTATTTTATAATCGATTGTAACTTGCAATTAACGAGAAAAAAATACATTCAAATCGGAGATATTTCAGAGAAATTAATAATTCAAATTAGATTACAACCATGTAAGATTCGAAAACATATATAATCGACGCAGTAAAATTTTGTTCTTTTACTTATAAGTTTCTACATTTCATTCAAGAAAATAACAAATGGCACGCAATTTCAATTTTCGATCCAGTTTTTTCGAACGCCACTAAGTTATCAGTATTTGGCTAATCCAGAAACAGAATTGCGATCAGGTGACTTGCGTTTCCATAGAAGAGCGTAAAGGGTAGAAAGCGAAACTTTACCGACTACGTCGGAATAAAACATTTTGACATAAATCGACAAAGAGGTAACTGACATTAATAAGCATGACCTCAATATGGGGAAGGCATTAGCCGTAAGTGCGAGCGAAGCATTTGATGGGTTCTCTCTTAAATAAAGTGGATTTATGTCATTTTCCACATTTGTTTAATTTGATTTAGAATATTTCCATCTCTAAGTGCTGGCATAAGTCGAAAATATATTTTTTTATATTTTTTTTACCGGTCAAACAGTTTCGGATTCGACTTTCGAGGCTTCAATAGGTAGCGATGCGATGTAGTGTTTTGCTTTGACGAAAATTTCAAATGTGATCAATATATGAAATTTTAAGACGAATTTCTATACATTTTAGAGCAAGCTTCGCTCGCTTATCAGTAAAAAGTGTGAGTATAACGAGAATAAGTGATGGTCTAACAGGAATATGTGTGTGTCTAACAGGAATAAAACTTAGTGTGGATCTAGTAGGAATAAGTGTGGGTCTAGCAGAAAAAATGAGTCCAACAGGAAAAGTGTTCGACTAACAGGATTAGAAGGAATAATTCTATTTCTTATATACTCTCAATGCTCAAAAGTTCATCGACTTAATATCTCATTTGTCATTTACCATAACTAATCCTAAAAAGTTCTCTGTACGCCACTTTAGTTTGATTTCAGTGTGTTTTGTGTTGTTTCATTTTATTTGTAGTCTGATTTTTAGAGTGTTGACTAGTTGTTCGGTGCAACTCTATAACGAGAATAGGTATGGTGTTTGTCCAAGAGACAACAAATCAACCGGGAAGAATATATCAGCCCAACTTAGTTCATATCTGTATAAACTGAAGTTGGAATTATGTTTATCTCATTCTTATTTCAAAATGTTTTTCGTTAAAGTGTGGTTCTTCAATTATTTTTCGATAAACGAGACCGGCAAAGGAAAATAGTTTTCAATATAGTGTAAAAGCACTGTCAAAAATGCAAATTTGAGAGTTCTAGAACCTTTCCAAGAGTATGAGCCTTAATTATTTTTCCTCGCGCAATTCTTTCGATTTATTCATCAGGATTAAACGTACGAATGTTTTTGATAATATCAGATGTTGAAGATGTTTCAACAAAAACCAACTAACTAAAACACTTTACATTAAAGTGATATCCGACATTACGAATCGAATCAAAGACTTACCCAGGCTTCATGAAAACTCGTCCAAAGTGAATGGTAGCTTTGAGATCTGTTTGCAAAACATCCTTCAGAAGATCCTTGTCAAAATAAAAATCACATACTAATGAAGCCATTAAATACAGCTGGATTAACGGTTAGATAAATTCTTAATTAACATCAATGAAAACGTTTTGGAAATTAGAAAATATTTCAGGAACGAATAACATGAACAACAGAGAACTTACCAAGGTTACTACACTTAATAATGGTAGAAATAAAAGGAATAATATCTCAAAAGTGTAATGAATGCACAAGTTTCTCGTTATATTTAGTTGTTTCAATTTTGTTCCAACAATGCTGTTTTTTTTTTATATTTGCTATGAAATTAGTTATGATTTATCTGTTTTGCTCTTCCTTCAGTGCTGAAAAGGAATAACTATTTGTTTCATTGATGTCAGAATAAAGTGTCTAATGTCAACTCAGATCAGTAAAGCTCCATCTCTCAATAGCGTTGTTATGACAGGGCTAATTCAATATTTTCACTGTACTTTTAATATCAAATACTAGTACTGCAATTTGTATTTAAAATCAAATTATTCTACGATACCTTCCATCAATTTGATATCAAAGTTCTGAGTTCATTTGAATAGAATGGCTTCATTTAACATGCGTATTGGTTTTTGCAACGCAAAAAAAAACATTTTGCTCAATTTGTCAAATACTGTAAACATATTGATTTCGCGGTTACTAATTTTATTGTATTCAATAAAGTGGACACAATTTCAAGTATCAATTTTCGTGGTTTAAAATAATGATTAGTATTAGAAATCAATTTCGGGGTATTATTTTTGCGCTTTCCAGTCTACGGCAAATACAGCGAAAATTAGTACACCGCGAATTAAATAATTCATTTACAGTACCATGTTAAAAATGAAGTTAGTTATATTACAATTAAACTATAAAAATATATTGGTGCTTAAGGTAGTAGAGGTAATCCAAATTGAAAGGGGTTTAGTAACTAGAACGTTTGAATGATTCCTTATATGCAAGATCAAAGTGATACTGATGTGAAAGGGAAATTACTCCAAGCAAGGGTTCAACTTCTGAAACAAATATGTCTGTCTCCAGCAACTCTGCTCTATGTAAACTAGGAAATTGAAGTATTGATTAAATGTTTCAAATAGTAACATGTATCTTGCATTAGGTGGAAAAATGTTTGAAATGAACCCTTCTTGTGCAAAGTAAGATTCCTTTATATGAGATATTGAAATTGAATTATGAAATATTTTCTGTCATGAGACAGTACAGCTAACCAATAACCTGGCCTGATTTATAATTCCTTCACCTTTTAGAATTGAGAAAGAAACCTTGTTTATAATTCCTGATAAGATTTAAAGCCTTTTGTTTTCATCTTGTAGCTGTAAAACATCTGTCCAGCATATGACTCTATCCAGCATATAACTGTGTTTATCATATATAAATTTATCCCTTCATGCAGAAAATGTATATTAATTTTGTGACATTATTTTGCAAAATTAGTTGCATCATGATGTGCCCAGCATTGATCTTTCTTCAATATAAGTCATCATAATTTGACTTTTGGTAACGTTTTTGAAAATTTACATGATCTAAGCCATAAATTTAAAATAAAATTCAATGCCTTACCTCAAGATCATTTGAACATAAAAAAAAACTACACGGTGAAATTTTCTGAAACTTTGTTTATATAATTGTATATGTATAGTCCGCATAATATTAGTTTTGTACGAAGAATGAATTATGGAGATTTTTATATAGGCAAATAGCTAAAAATTACCCCTTTTTGTGTTAGTTTGGTTAAAAGAAAAGCCCAGTAGCTCTTATACAACTTAAATAGAACAAAAATTTCATAATAAATATAACATACTAATCCTATTGAAATTAATTTGACTTAATATTAAGGTGTTTATTCAAATAATTTGTAAAAATGACCCTAAAATACCAGATATGTTTCAATTTGGTAAATTATTCAGATTTCTAAAGATAGATGTTTCAGAAACCTAACTGTAAGAAGTCTAGCTTGATACAAAAAGTTTGCGTAGTTACGACAAGCTCTGGCATAACGTATGAGTTGTGAAATGAAAACTCCATACGCAGGTGCTGAGGGAATGTTGCCACAGATGAAAGGAAAGTTGACCATTCTGAATGAAAAGCCATCGCGTTTGTCGTAAAGTTTGGTCAATAGTTTTCCATTACCATCGATCTCTAAGTATAGGTGAAGATATGAGGGTGACTTCACAGCGTCTGTAGTATCCTTTATCTCAAGTTTTTTGGGGTAGATGCGATGCATCAAATCCCTAAAACTAGGATTGTTTAAAGACAATACGTCATCTATAAAGCGGAAACTGAGATTAAAGGATCTAGCTAAACAATATTCTTTCTTTCGGATCAGATCAGCTTTAAAACCTCATAAGAGTGAAGGAATAGGACCACAATCTGTTCCCATTGGAATCTCGACCGTTTGTTGAAAAACGCGTCCATCACACTGGACAAATATGCTGTCGATGAAAATTTCCAGCGTTTTGAAAACATCTTCTGTAAATATGGAAGATGATTTGGAATTATTTTTACAAAGTATGAGGAATCTCTAAAGGTATAGTCTAGAAGGAAAGTCCGTACAACAAATAGCAAAATCAGAGCAAAATCAGGAAAACCAACGCAATGGTCCTGATTTGGTACAGGCTTTTCAAAATGAAAGATGGGTTAAATTACTGATCGCAAACTCAATTGACAACAAGTAGTGAATAAAAGATGCAGGCTAGCTGCAATATATACCTTTTCTCCCATGGATACACCGCCAGTAGAAATGATGACATCTGCTTTCTCGAGACCATGCTTCAACACAGACAACAAAGAAGAAGGCCTAAAACATAAGAAAACATAGCAAAAAATGTTGATGTGAATTAAGATTAGTTCAGCTTAGCCAAGAATAAATACAGCCAATTTTGGTTCAATTAAATTGATTATTTGTTTGGTTTTGTAATTGGTAAGAATTGACTAAACAATAGTTAACAATGTGTAATACTTTTCTTTTTATCTTAAATCCAATAAAAATCAATCTTAAAATAATCAACAGCCACACCTGGTCATAGAAAACATTTAAGTAATAAGTTAAGATCTTTTTTTCTTCATTCGAAAACAGCATTTCTTAACAAAATTTGAAGTGTATACTTACGAGTCCTTAGCAACCTTCAGATCCACGACAGGATATCCGAGGTCTTGCAACTGCATTGTAAGTGTTGTTTTGTTTGCATCGCGAATTTTTCCCTCTCGTAACGGTTCATCAGGTTCAAGAAGCTAAAGGGCAAATATTAATGAAACATTTATATTGAAATAGATTTAACATAAATCAGTTAGTTTAAACATATTTTATTTCAAAGAATACGTCAATATTATACATGATATCACAGTGTAGTAAATAAACACAAGGATTCGGAAACAAGCCATATGGTTTATGCTAATCCGTCTCCAAATAAAGGACAAAATACATCTCAATACATTCAGAAGCTTGATCTGAAATTTTTACAAATATATGCACTATATGTGTAATGAAGTTGGAAAGGGTTAACTTATTGGGGAAATATTAATTACAGAAAAAAATATAAGAAGAAAGAAAATTGATTATAAAGAAGAAAAAAAAATATATTTAAAAAAATAAAAAATATAAAGTAGATAAAATGCACTCAAAAAATAGCATGTATACAAATTATATTTTTAAGCGTTTACAAATCGTTTACACTTTATAATATAGGATTGCACCTTCAGAAAAAGTTCAGTATTTTGATCTGTTGATAGAACATCAGACCCATTTAGGAGAATATCAATGTCAAACTGAAAATTCAAAGTGAATAGTGGTACGTCGTAAATCAGAATAAATATTACATTCAAGTAAGTAGCAGTTTGACTCAATTTGTCCGCAAACACAGTTTGGGCAACCCACGAGGTTATGCCTGAACAGGCGTTCGTTGAGTGAACTACTGTTCATTCGCAACCTGGTGTGCAATACATGACTTAGCCTGCTTCCAATATTATAATATAATGGCCGTCGGCGTTCGTTCGAAACATATAAACGGGCTTTGAATGTATGTAATGATCTGGAATTGCGCGTTTCGATCGGGAGGTTATTCCACAATTGAATTGTGGACGACAGGAAATAGTTCGAATACAAGGATGCCCTTGTTCATATCTCTGATATGTCATTAGATTGACGGGTAAAATGGTTATGGATGTTAACCAGATCATCTGGTACAAGGATACTCAAATATTCGGGTGTGTCATCATTTATCATCTTATAACACATCACAAGCTTGTGCTTTCGCTTTCTATCCCCGAGCTTTTCCCATCCGGTTTCTCGATATAAGCTGTCTAACGATGTTAATCAAAATCTGTAACCCGTTGTCCCAAACTACATCTCCGTATTCTAGAATAGGTCTGATAAATGACATGTACATTTTTTCCAAAGTAAAACGGTCGAGAACCAAACGTACACGCCGAAGTACACTGATCCTCGAATACGCCTTTTTTAACAATATAATCAATATAATCATGCCATGAACCATCGTCCGAAAAGTAAACCTCTAAATGCTTGTGATTGAAGACCTCTTCAAGATCGAAATTATTCATCTGTAAATCAGGATGTACCTGTCTGACATGTTTACGTGAAAATTAACATCGCTTCCGTATTTTGAGATTAAACCGTACAAGCCATCGTGAAGCCCACTGGTGGATTTTTTCAATATCTCTATTCAATGCTAGTGCCGCGTCGTCAGGAATCTCCACTATAGCGTAAAGACTAGTGTCATCAGAAAATAATTTGATATAAGCATCAATGTCATCAACGATATCGTTTTTGAAAATGAGAAATAATAAAGGACCAAGTATAGATCCTTGCGGAACCCCGGCTCTCACTGGTTTCCAAACAGAAAATCGCCCTTTAAAACAACGCGTTGTAGTCGATTCGATAAGTAACTACGAAACCATAGTAACAGGCGTCCGTTTAGTTCATACTGTTGTAGCTTAAATAATAATGCGTTATGCCAAACACGATCAAATACCTTAGATATGTCACAAAAGACGACATGAACTTCCTTACCGTGATCCAAGGCTTGCTCAAACGAATTAGAAATGTCAATTAACTGATTCAGAGCCGAATTGCCATGCAAGATTGCTGCTGAGAGATGACCCGATTTTCTCTCAGGTAAAAATTTACATGCTTGTATACGCAACGTTCCATACATTTGGATATGATACTGAGTAAAGAAATAGGCCGATAATTTCTAACCTCTCGCACGTTCCCGTTTTTGAAAACTGGCGTTACGTTAGCTCTCTTCCACATAGTGGGAAAGGACGACTTCGAGAGCGATAACTTGAAAAGTCTACATAATGGACCTTTCAATTCGGAAAACGCGGTCTTTAAAAGTCTCGGACTGACAAGGTCAGGGCCAGATGCCTTAAAAGTATTAAGGTTTTTCAGTACCTCTTCTAACTCGGATTCAAGAATAACGATTTCGGTAAGCTCGTTATCGCATATGATAGGATTCGGGAAATGAGCGTTAGAGTCATTCAGTTCGGTTTGAAGAACAAAAAATTCGTTAAATTCGTCAGCTTCGGCCGTCTCATCGGTAATGAGACTACTATTTTTCAATAATGGTGAAATGCCAACTTATCGTTTCTTCATACCAGATATTTGGTTGCATATATATGCCACCATGACTTTGTAGATGAATACCCCTTTGATATAAAATGACAGGAATTCGAGATAAACATGATAATTATTACCTCATTACCCGTAGACATTACTCCAACAGTGGGTAATTTATAGCACATTATCCTAGTGACACCAACTGTTGCCAGTGTTCCTAGTTCTGATGGCCCTAAACGTATTCCTTTCCTCAATACCATCTCCCCCTTTTGGATATCTGAACCAACAGGCCTAGTGGAGAAAAAAGGTGGTCATGCAGTAAATCATGGAGAAAGGCAAGATCGGCAACCTGACTTGAGACGCAGCAGAAAGCCCTCAGAAAAAGGAAAAAAAATCAAAATCGGGAAAAGTGAATAACTTTTCGTCCTGTTATCTGACACTCGCGTTAATATTTTGTATAATGATAGAGAATTTTGAAATACCTATTTGCGGTGGTTAGAAAGAGGGAAAACAAACATTTGACGCTGTATGGAGCTTGAGCAGTTTAAAAAAGGAAGACCCTGAAATGACTGACAAAAAACGTAATTAAAAGAACTTGAAATGTTCATACTTCACGTAACTTTTCAACACTTTTTAATGTGAATTTTAAACGATGAAAGTAAGTTATAACACACAGTCAGTTTATATTCATTCAGACGAGAGTCTCAGGTAACTGTTCATGATACAAGAAACCAAAAAAAATTATCAGTGTTCGACAGATTACATTTAATTAAAAATTACAAAATTTTAAAAGTGGTAATATTATATAACCCTCTACTTCCCGCTAGTTTCTAGTTATCAACGATAGGATTAGACATAGACTTTAATGAAATAGTAATAAAGGGAACCAAGATTCTAACAAAAATCAAAAGAATGTATTCCAACGGCAAAGACCAGATCTGGAAAACAGAAACCTAAAATAAAGAACGTAAAATAACCAATATAATACATACAAAGAAACAAAAGTAAATGAGCAATTTACTCCGCAAAAAACTGGGCGCATGGACCAGGTGCACCGGTAGGGTATGCGAAACATCCGCCGAGTTGATCATAAAAAGTCAAGTCCAGGGAAGACAAAACAGAAAAGGAAAACTAAGACACGTAGAACAATTCAGTTTTTCGTGGTGAAAATGGATACACCGTAACTATCTACGAGTCCAAGATGACGACCATAAAACTTCTGTATTGATTACTTCAATCTTGTAACAACATAACCCTGTTCCGTGTAAAAAATGAAAGATTAATTGTTTAAAGTTTTATATTTTAATGCAGGTAAAGGAGCATTGGTATATATTTCCTTTACCTTTAGTTCACCACCGATTTCTGAGCTGTTCGTTTTTCTGTCTTATATTGTTTTGTTCTTGAGTGTTGTACATTTTATTCTTTGTGTTGTATTTTGGTGTTCGTACCGTATGATATCATTATATTGAGTTCGTCTTCTAAACATACGCCATATCGCACTTTTTGATACGACTCATCAAATGCTCAAAAAGATAGCATCATGCAGAGAGGTCACATAAACAGAGTGAAACTAATGTCCAGGTCTTTATATGCGACTAACCATAATCTAATTGTCTCGTCATATTTTTAAATATTTAATTTTGATTTTCAGGTTATAAAACAAGCCCGTATGTTGAAATATTACTGAATTCGATATTAAGTTTTTCAGTACAGGTGTTCGTCTACTGTTAAGTATTCTTATCACTTTCTAATATTACTCTAAATAGTGTGCATTATTACTATACTATAATATAAAATTTCTCTCCAGTATAAGATAGCTAGGCATTTCGTGTCTCACCAAAAACAAAACTTTGGAGAACATATTCGATATGATACGCACGGGTGTCTACAGTTTACTCATGTTACACGTGATCCATGTCTGTAGGTGTTGTCATTTGAGATGGCTAATACATGACCTTTATAGTCTCTACAAAATTTCAACCATAAAGGTGATGTAATCTATAACATCAAAAACACCTTAGAATTGCCTCATGTTAACCAACGCCATACCTAATATCCTGGCCGGCTTTCGGTACCGTCATCAGCTCTATCTCTACTTCCGTCCTTCCATCGTCCGCATCCCGTAAAAGACGGGTGTCTTCCACCTGTATAACAGCATCAGCACCAATGGGAAGTGGAGCGCCTGTGTTGATCCTTATACAATATCCAGACTGCACAGTGTCATCTGGCTGAAATTAAAAAAGAATGGATGTTTCAACTTTCCATACAAATAATCATTATTATACACGAGAACAATTAAATAACTATAGATTCTAGGAGACCCAAAACGCTCACCTGAATATATTCGATTGTACAAAAGGTTTAATTCTTAAGATAAAGTTACAGACAAGATAATGGCAAATAGAGAAATCCATAATCTTTTGTAAATAAAAGTCGGATGATTATTTTTTTTTTATATTTTGTGTGATTTCCAAGAAACACCAAAAATCATTATTCATAAACCAAATTAAGCTATTCAAGGACAATTACTTCATAGACAGCAATAACAAGACTTCCACCCTTGGAAGAGGTTTGTAAATATCAATGCTTTTGGTATTTGTTTTTCTTGTATGATTTTCAGACATCAGCCAAAATCAGCAAATCTTAAAACAGGTCGGTGTCATAATAGGAATAGAAGGTTGGGCTAGATACAGGAAACCAAAAACAGCAACAGTTCATATGGACCTTTGATCATCACAAGTTTTAATTACATAGTTAAATACAGGTAGTAGAAATGGGAACGCAGATTTGTTGTTAGAATGTTCACGTGTCAACATATCTTGCCTCATTTTCAGATCAAAATACAAGCGAACAAGCCAACACAGAAGTAAAAGCAAAATGGTGTTAATAGTCTCTACCCACGTGGTAACAAAATTGTACAAAACCACCAATCGTTCAAGACAATTAATATAATACCTAAAATAACTGAAAGAAGACATTACACCCAGAAACCAATCGGTTGACATCGTACAGATATAAATTACGGTTAGAACACATATTATTTGATTCATTTCGTTCTCTTCTGAAAAGGAACAATTTCTTTTTATATTTAGTAAAAAGAGATTTTAAAGAGAAATACAAATAAAAAACCAAAAACTTATTGATATGAATTACGTATCGGTATTACATATATTTTGAATTTCACATTATTATCTAACGGGCAACAGCTTTCTATTTATTGAAAAAAGAAGAAATCCATACCCACACAAAATATCAAAAATATGCACTGTTTTGTAACAGCGCCAGTATACGATTGCTCTTAATTTGAAAAGTAGGCTAATGTATCCTTGGTCATGGCTATAACGGGAAATTATCAAGTGTCTTAATTTCTGTTTCTATTACCTTATTTGCATTCTGAATAATTCTTACTACTTATAATCCTGCTAAGGACATTATGGTACTATGAAACAAATTGAATAACCCATATGTGGGATTGAAGAAATTAAACATGTATAAATTTGATTCTAAAAAGTTCCATGAAAATCACCATCAAATGTAGGAGCGGGACGATATATTTGCATAATTGCAGAATTTTCAGGTCGATAAAAACGGCAGCTAAATAAGCATCATTTACCAACAATGCAGCATTGAAAGTTTATATCATGCAAATCTAATTTCCCTTTGTGAACTCATCACCCAAGGCATCATGTAATATTGAATTTTTTTTTCAATAGTGACGGATGAATACATTTACATTATATCAATGGAGTAATTAAAGCACAAGCCTTCATCTCATTTTTTATAAATTATAAAATATTTAATAAAATAACATTAAACAGAGAGAATAGAGTGCGATTTATTGTCTCTATCAGCATCATATATCTCTATCCATCATTGTCAAAAATTCTAAATTAATTTCATTATATCATGCAGTTAACCGTTGGTGTGATAAGCTATTAACAAATTTATGGATATTCAAAAATGTATATCAAGTGTCAAGTTGAAACCTGTTTCATCTCAAGTTATTAATGAAACTAGAGGCTCAAAAAAGGCTAAAGCACTCACCTGGAGACCTAAACTCGGAATCATTTTTAATCGTCAAGGGTTGTATACAGAAAATGTTTCAAAAGAATCATTTCATAAACTAATAGATTATTCCATACAATTATCGAACTGCGGAAACGATCAGTTTGATATTTCTCACATAGCCCGTCATACAAAAATTAAAGGCTAGCATAAAGAAAATGCAGTTCGGTTGAAAACCTCTATCTTTAATGTAAACCTGTCAAACCATGCCCTATTAACTAAGTAAATAAAGTATCATGCTTTGTTACCATGTTTGACCAAAAAAAAAAATGATGATAAGAAGCATATATTGATGTATGATATAAGTTCAACTGAGTATATATGGCACTGTAAAATTTTGGAAATGCCTTCAAAGTGTTTAAGAACTTCTGGAAAAACTTGGGCATGTGTGCTCCTATGTGCTACAAACTTTTGTCATTACCAACTTAGAATAACATGTTTCATAATGAAACCAAAAATCATTAGAATCCAAGCAACTAGTGAAAATAATCACAAAAAGGGCAACCTAAAAATATTACAATACTGCCATTCAATTCAGAATATCATGTTTATCTCATGAGTGGCTTTCATCTTCATTATGTATATATAGTTGAGGACAAAATGTCAAAAAAGCATTTTGACCCCTTTATTCTATTTTTAGTAACGATGGCCACGTTTTCGACCGATGAAAACTTATAAACGATTAGTTTCTGCAGTAAAAATAATTATGCCAACTTTCATTAAATTTTGTCGCATGGTTTTAGAGAAGGTTTTTCAATGTTGTACAGGTGAAAAACGACAAAAAAAGTATGTTTCAGGGGCAATAACTCCTACATCATTTTGAAAATTTCGGATTATATCCGTCTTCTGGCAAACAATAAACTTCATCAGAATTCTGCTAAAATCAACGGTCTTTTAATTATTTGAAAAAAAAAATATTTTGACCCCTATGTTCTATTTTTCGTAACAACGGTCATGTTTTTCAACGTTTCAAAAAAAATTAAACGATCCGTTTGTGCAAAACTCCATAAAAACAAACTTACTAGGTTTCATTTGATTCTGGAAAGTAGTTTTAGAGAAGATTTTTGAAATAATTACATGAAAATAGTCAAAAACGTCTAAAAGGGGCAACATCTCAAACAGCAGTTGAAAGATTTTCATAAAAATCAGAACACATGTAGCTCTTATCATGCTGAACATTTCTACTCAGTCAGAATTTGGCTAAACGTAACGGTTTTGAAGATATATGCGATAAACTGCTGTATGACCCCTTTTTTCAGTAACGGCGGTCAGGTTTTTCGACGGATCGAAAATCGAAGAATAAACTTAGTGCAAGATACCCTGAAGAACAATCATGCCAAGTGTCATCCAAATCCATTCTGTAGTTTCAGAGAAGAACAAGGACGACGGACGCCAAGTGATGGCAATAGCACACACGGCCTACGGCCAAGTGAGCTATACAATACAGAGTAATAATTGTGTGGTGCTCAAACGTCTTAAATATGTTTAAAAGCAGAAAAAAAAACACGAAAAAAAACAGCAATCTACTGATTTTTGTCTTAAATTCAAGCACGAGTCTAGGACCCATTTATAGCGCATAAAA
This sequence comes from Perna viridis, assembly GCA_037379345.1. Lineage (NCBI taxonomy): Eukaryota > Metazoa > Mollusca > Bivalvia > Mytilida > Mytilidae > Perna > Perna viridis. Next base: position 43,010,504 of record CM074512.1, on the reverse strand, counting down.
TCGTGATGTTCATTTGATAGAGTTGTTCTTCTCTTCATTAAATGAAAGTACGGTATAAAATTGATTTTCATTTCAACAAATGATGCCCTTCAATTTTCTACTTTATACAACAGAATAAAAACCGTTTATAATAACACTTCAGTTGGCCATTATGCAGCCATAAAAAAGTGCTGGCCATTATGCGGCCATAGAAAAGTGCTGGCCATGACTTTTGATGTTGTTTTGATTCATTTGAGATCTTTACGATTATGTTAACTACTATTTTTTAAAGCATATTATGATTTTTTTAATGGTAAAAATCTGATAAAAATGAAATAAGAAACAAATGATATCTCATCTCAAGCATTTGATAGAGAATATATCGGTGTTGCTTTATAAATATATCAAAATTATTATTACAATTTGCTTATGCGTGCATCAACTTTTATTCAAACCAAAATTGATTTTCATACATGTTAATGACGACACAAAAAGTAAATGCAAAGTTAAAGCACCAGCTCCGATGAACTTTTTCCTTCAGGTGAGCTCTACAAATCAAAATATTTGTTATAAAGGAAATCAAGACAGTAATTGCAACAGACAACTTTCACATTCCGATTCGCCATTTACGCCGAATCTGGTTTACGGTTTTCAACTAGACAAAGAGAGGATATCTGATTCGAAGATTACAAGAACAGTCATAGTTATGTGGAAATACGTCTCCGAACTTAAAAAAAACCGGAAATGTTTCTATCATATATGTATCGTTTAAAAATTCCTGACAGTACTCGAATCAAGTTTCTGTTCCCTTGGTTTCCATTGCAATATCACCCGATATTACGCATGTTGACCCAGTTGACCCCGGTAAGAACTTTCCAGTATGGAAGTGAATGTGAAAGTCATCTATACCAAGAGAAAAAGTTAAATAAAAAATCATATGATTTCGAGCAAATAGCAAATTACATAAACAAAGTGAGTTGTACCGAATTCATTTAAATCTTCCATTTTTTTTTCTGCAGCACCAAAAGTCCTTTATGCAATAAATATATATTTTTTTAATTGTATGTAGCTCATGTTCGTTTTTCTATGTGGGCAGTCTCGTTTTATCACTTAACACTTTAAATATTTTTATTAGACTGTTGTTGCTGAGGCATATGCCTATTTCCTTAAAACTGCCTCTTTCTCTTGAAATAAAATTGTAAATATTGTTCTCGTTGTCTTCATTTAACTACAACTAAACAAACAATCTATAATATCACTTGAACTGTCTGGTTGCAATTTGTTGTTCAATTCTGTTCAAATTGTGTTATAGTGCTTTACGAAAATACTCCTTTCAAAGTCTAGATTCGAAATGTTTATTTTTGACAGTTTTCCGAAAAGTATTTAATTTGTCTCGACTGTTACTAATACTTGCTCAAAATAAAAATCTTAATCCCACGTATTTAAATCTTATTAGAAAAGTATTGCCGATAGGAAACACTAAAATTCTTAAAGGAGAAATATGTTTTAAAATCCAAACAAATCACCAATAAATATAAAAAAAATATTTTTAAACTTCATTGACTCGTATATTTGGTCAAAGATGAGACTGTACTTTCAATTATTCCTGAAAAAAAAACCTTATAGGAAAAGATGACCAATCTTAGTAAGAAACGGGGGAAAAAATAATCGTATTTCGTTGTGTAAATCAATCGCATTGATCTTTCTTTACGCTTTGTATATCATGCTGTAACAAATAAGAGCACAACATGACTACACGAAATATTAAGTAAACTATAAATAAAATCTTCTGCTTCGATGAAAGGAAACACAAACAGTCAGTACAAATTTCCGGGGGTAAAGTTGGCCTACCATTGAAAGAATGACCATTATCCAAATAGATAAAAAAAAAAAAGCTTCGCGGGGCACAGCATGATACGACCGCAGTGGTCAAACCCTGAACAAGTTTTGACACAATATTAGTTTTTGACACACTTGAGCATAGGGACTTACAATTTATTATGGACACAGCAACTGGTTTAGACACTATGTTGCTCAAAAATTTAAAGTTCAAATAAACATTTACAAAATCAGACCAAAAAATAAAAAAGTCTTTTTTTTGGGGGGGGGTGGCCCCTTTGACCCCTTATACTCAAAAACATAAGTTATATATTAAATCTGATTAGGAATCCAATAAAAAATCGAAATCTGACCAAAAATTAACAAGAGGCTCCCATGAGCCTAAATCGCTCAATTGGTTAAGTTTTTGTCTTTCAAGGGCAAATAAAGCTCTTACAAGGAGTTGTCCGACAATTTTGACTCAGAGACTTACGTAGGAATTATCATAAGGATCATTTCATCAATTGAGAGCTTCATTCATTCTATCATAGTTTTCCAGATATTGGCTGAAAACTGCAAAAAAACATAATTTTTCGCCTTTCAAGGGCATTAACTCTAACAAGGAATCGTCCAACAACTTTGATTTCCGCACACTTTTGTAGGCCTTATCATAACGATTAGTTCTGCAATAGATGTTCCTTTATATCTGTCATATTTTTCAAGATATTGGCTGAAAAAAGTAAACACTAATACATTTTTCACCTTTCAAGAGCAAGAACTCTAACAAGGAGTTGTCTGTCAACTTTGACTCAAGCAGACTTTTGTAGGCCTTATGATGAGGATCATTTCGGCAACTGAAAGAATTCGGCTGAACCGAACGGTTATGGAGATATATGCGAAAAACATCTGTCTGACCCCTATATTCTATTGTAGCAACAGTGGTCATGTTTTTCGACGAATAAACAACCCCACATCAGCGCTGTTCAGAACACACATAGGAACATCCATACCAAGTTGGTTCTGATTGGTCTTGTAGTTTCAAAGGAGAAGATTTGTTAAGAAATAACATTAGAAAATAAGGAAATAAACGTCGTAAAGGGGCAATAACTCCAACATGGCTTCAAGGATTAAAACAAACGAAAATTTGACCAGAGACAGATCTCATTGTGTTTAACACTTACCCTATCACAATTTGGATAAACCAAAAGGTATTGGAGATATATGCAAAAACACTTCTGTCTGACCCCTATGTTTTATTTTTAGTAACGGCGGTCATGTTTTTGCCGGATCGAAAATCCACACACACTAGTTCTATGCAGAACACCCTAAGGAATATTCTTACTAAATTTTGTTCCAAATGGTCAAGTAGTGGCAGAGGAAAAGAGTTTTGAAAAATTGTTAACGACGACGATAACGACGGACGACGACGGACACCAAGTAATGGCAATAGCTCACATGGCCTTCGGCCAGGTTAGCTAAAAATTCGACTTTTCGGGGTGTGGTCCCTTTGACCCCTTATAACTCAAAAGCCTAAGAGATATCTGAAATATAATTGAAAAATGCAGGCAGGAATTTTCATAAGTAATCCAATAAAAATAATTTTAAAATCGGACGCAAAAATATAAAAGTTGATTTTTCTTCGATGAAACCCATTTGACATCCTTATAACTTTAAAACGATCAAAAGGCCGCCAAATCTGCTGATATATTTGTTTTCCAGAACCGTCCTTTGGTAGTTAGTAAGATCATTTCAAAATTTCATAAGAATTGGTCTAATACAACTAAAGTTATCGCACGAAAGCCAAGTGATTACGGATGACAACGACAGTGCCATACAAATATACGACCGCTTATACAAAAATGTCATCTAACCACAATAGTCCTTGTATAGCGCAAACAACTTCGGTACACACTTGCTTAACAAATGGTTTTGAATAACAAAAATATCAGTATATATTGAAATAAATGGAATATGGAATTGACGGTATCTATCCTAAATTTGTTAACAAAATTGTAGATGTTCCCATAAAGTGTCATGCATAACATGTTTAACGGAAAGCAAAGCAATGGATACCAGAATTAGCGAATGAACCGCACCTTACATATAAACTTTTCAACTTGAGTGAAAAAAAACACCTTGGTTATACTGAAAATCTAGTTCTTCGTTTTTGTTTTTATAATAAACGTTCTTATATCTTCCCTTGGATATAATAAGCAATTTATGAAACACTTTTATCGCAAAAAAAAAAACTGGTTTAAACATTTTAAGTTTGCATGTCGTATTAATAGTGCTAAATCAAAAATGAAAGGCGCAGGTTTACCTTTTAATACCACAAAAACAGAAATAGCTTGACTTTCATCAACTACTCTCATTAACGTTTCAGAGAAAATTAACGTTTAGAACGACATGCATACAGACAAACAGTGCATATGTATTACTTTAAATAACCCTCATGAAAACTTAAGAGGAATGCCTACTGGTATCTAATTATCAAAAAATCAAAATCGGTACATCTGATGTGCAAAAAATTACCCCTAGATTTGTTTGTTTTGAATAGCAATTACAACAACAGAGTTTAATATTATTGCATTGGCACAGTAAGTGTTTTCAATGATATTTTAACGATGGTTTGCACCTGGCTGTGTAAAGGAAGGGAACACTTACCACAGATCCAGCTGTAGAATCGCCTATAACTAATCTTTTCCCATCACCATCAGATGCTGTGAAAATCAAAACCACATTTGTTAATTTCAAGCGTTTACAGGGAGTTGGAATTTGTACTGAAACTTTCTATTGAGAAAGTTTTTTCCACCATTCTAATAAGACTGGATATCTTCATCGAGTTATCTACATCGAGTTTGTATATATAGTGAAAAGTAACGGGTAAACATTGAAAGATCTGTTAACATTTGTGTAAGTAGGTGTGTATGACAATATTTTTCTGAAAAGGAAAAAGCTTTCGATGTCTCCAAACCTATAATTTTGGTTAAAAGACAATATTGCACATGTAGGCGTGAAAGGAAATTTACATTGGTTGCGGAGACAATGTAAAATATAAAAAAATCTATCGGCGTCACAAAGATGTACTTAATTCACGATCTCAACACAATGAATTTCTGTAAACCTTTAAATAAACGTTTTGTTCGAAATGTTGAATATATTTCTAGTGACATTTCCTTATTTCTAGATCATATTAAACCCAATAGTCATAACTAATATTTATTCAAAACATATTGCATCATAATTAAAACTTTTGAAACAACACAGAACGCCACATTACAGCAGCTGTTAGACTGAAAGATTACAACTTCACTTAACCTTGAAACTTTGCTTGTGTGTTCTAAGTTCTTTTGACGGTTCCATTTTTTGAGAATAAGAAAACCTTACTTGGTTTAGTACATCATATGATTGATTGGTTGTCTAACGTAACTATGTCTTACATAGACGTTTTAACTTTCTTGTTATTTCCTTAAGCGTAAGGTGGCATACTTGTTAAGTATTGAAATAATGACACAGTCAACTTAAATTGTAGTGTTTGTCTTACAATTACCTTATATATCTTTCGACTGGTTATTTGAGAAAAATTAAAGCTATAGGGTATACAACACTAGTTATTTATCATTTGTCTTTCGTTTTGATTTCTTACAACATATTGACTTCTATGCACTGTGCCAATAGTTACCACTATTATAATCCTTGTTCATGACTTCGTCTCCTTTCGTCTTAGTCCAAGGACCAGATAACTAAATACTCCACAACTATAGGGAATTTTGCAGACCTATGCATCTACCCTGGACGTGACATGGCGGTTTTTTTTTCTCGAAAGGCTCGGGACGCCTATTACCTACCCTAAAGTTAAAAGGGTTGCTCATTTGCTTTCTTTTTTTGTACGTATAATTTTTGTTATTTCGTGTTTTAGTTGTGTTTGTCTATTTCCCCTGTCTTGTCTTTTGTCTCCGTATTATATTCTTATGATTTCTGTTCGAATCCTGGTTCCCTAGATCTCCATTTAAATTTTTTACAAGGCACGATTATGATAGTCAAATAATAACTCAACCAAAAATGACAGTGTATCAAAATTTAACCAACCAGAGCCATTGAAATCAAAGATTAAAGGAAAGACACGGGTTTTTGAGGAAAATCCTAATTCAGTTTCAGGCAAAGCGTTGCGTAACATACCATATCATATCGCCTAAGATTTTACGGTATCATCAAGATAAACATGATAACTTGAGCGTTTCTAGCTTTTCATGCTTCGTATGGACAAAGGAAAAGCGTATTTTATAAAGTGTATGTCAAAAACTGCCAATAAAATGGAGTAAATACAAATAAAAATCACAAGTTTCTACATGATAACAACTTCATTTAGCATGGAAACGGAAAAAAATCAAGTAAGGTGGTATATTTTATGACGGATCACTTTTGCTACTTAGCTAAAAATTTGTTTTAACTAAATATCTTTAACAACACTACAAGAAAAAGAATATTCTGATCCTGGTCTGGGATTCATAATTGAGATTTTTCAAACTCCTTGACTTCTTCCTCAAATGTGTCTAGCGATCTGACTGGTCAAAATTCCGATGAGGAAGAATATAAAGAAACTTCAATATGAAATCGAACATACAATTAAAATAGGTTAATTTTGTATGACAAATCAAATTAAAGTTGACGTTTAAATTTACCTTCTAAAATATAACGAGAATGGATATGGTGAATATGTAAAAAAAAAAACTACCGGGATAAATCAAAGTGCTGTCAGCACTGGAGGTTTTTGCAAATTGTAGCATGAATAAAATTTCGAAGATTACATGATGTAAAATAAAACTTTCATATTTAATATCAAGAACTTTTTTTCCCTAATATGTATAAACTGAATGTCAATCCATACTTCTGATACAACTTCTCACACAAATACAAATTTTATTCCATTTCACCTTTTTCCTAATTTTATTAAACTGTCCAAAAGTTAATTTGCTTTAACATCAAAAAACTATAGTAGCAGATTATTTATCATACTCAAATAACACCAATATTTCAGCTTAAGTAAATATTTTCCTTGATGAATATAAGATTTCCAAAAACTTGACACCTTTATCAATTTGAATTTTCCCGCCAATTTTACTTGGTTAAAATCACTGCTCTTCACTTCCTGTTTATTAATGGTAAACTATTAATGAAAGGCTGGAGAATTTGACTGACAAGTGTGTCAAATGGGACATCCTTAACGCATTTTATACTTCTTGAAACAATACTGAAAGAACTAAATTTCCCAAATGCAAATATACTACTAAATATCTTTTGAAGGCCAAAATGGAGTCCCTCAAATCTTCAGTTGATATGAAGACTAGATCTTAATTCTATTTGCAGAAATAAAAGAATGTTATTGAGCTGAACAATTACAAGAAACATATTTACTGGTTACAAAAGAGGTATTGAATGACATAAAAGAAATTACATTAGGACTATGTTTTTGTGTAGTGTTCAGAAATATTACAGAAGTTCTAGTGATAGACCGGCGACATGACGTATTTTTATTATGAAGGATAAAAAAAAACAAAAATTGCAACTTGCTCAAAACAACATCAAACATAGGTGCATCGTAATACTTGTCCCGTATACTCTAACAGCATAAAAGTAAACTGAAAGTGAAAACGAAACAGTACATACAGAGGCCAGAAATTATTCCTGACTTGGGATGGCGCAAATTAAAAGCAATACATATCTAACTGCATTAATTTTCTAAACAAAAAAATAAATTCATCATTTATATTTTCAATAAGGTATTTCAAAAACTGTATTCCCTGTGCTGTCTTGTACAGAAATAATATTTTGTGGACAGAAGTAAAAATGAAGGGTAATAACAAAATTACCGAACTGATAAAACCTAGGCAATAGTCAAAGTGAAAGTCAGTATAACAAAATGAACGGACAGAAGCCTTTGAAGCCTTATTTTGAACCTACCAGAAAGCAAGATATAATGGTTTTGTACTAAAATTTTATTTGACATTTTTAGTAACCTTCAAAGTATTAATTGGCTTAGTGACTTGTCATACTTCCTCCTCAGCATCTATATTATGACTTATATCATTTGTGTGTACCCATAATTTTACTTTTTAAAATGAGAGTATTATGCAACTCATTTAAAAACTTAAAATAAACTATAATGGCTTGTAGAACAAAACTTCAATTAACAAACTGACATTTACAATGAAAATGTAAATTAATTTTGAAAATATGAAATCATCAGGGATCAAAAATGAAATTAATTTCCTTCTTAGCCATTTCCTATAACCACAATTATACGTAGAGTATTATAACAAAGATTGAAGTTTTTTTCCTTTGCATATTTAGACAATTATATAGTCATTATTTCGAAATAAAAATATTAAATGAGCCGTAAATACAAAAAAATGTTAGACAAGTATAAATCAGAATCAGTTCTGATTGTAACAATCGTCATATTAAAGACTAATTTAATCTATCGAATGATACTCTATAATCAGGACTGTGGGAGTATGAAAAGTAACGACATGTAATCAAGTTAAGTATGCGTAGGTAAGCTTCAATGTCACAATTTTGTCACAGTCAATCCTTGAAAGGTGACAGAACGTGATGGAAAAGAGTATAAACAATACCGGCCGTAATTAACACCAACATAGATTTTTCTTCTATATAAATTTTGCTGTAAGGTTTACAAAAGTACTAATAATATCATACACCGAACAAAATGAGTGTTAAGCAAGTCCCAGTTTTTTTTTTTTTTTTTTTTTCATAAGGTGCTTAAATTCTCGCTCTATTTTCAAATACAATTCGAGAAAAAAAACAGAAACCTTTGTTGTAAGCTACAGCCTTAACATGAACAACTTAAGGTAACATGAGAGGAGAACAATCGTGATTCGAAATCAACGACGTGTCTATAAGAATGTATACACAGTATACTTATAACACTAGACAACAGTTAAAGTGTCCTCTGGTTTTGATGACACGAAGGTTATCAACGATTTGCTGTCATGTTGCTTGTACTAATAATAGATAAAAAATCATGTAATGAACAAAAATCCCTTCAGTTTGTTCGTTAAACAGCCGACGTCAATGAAAGCCCCTCAATTCTCAGGTATTGCCACATTGTCTCTGTGTATAGCTTAATCAACAGTTCTCTCTAATTATAAAAACAAATGTAAAGGTTTATTGAAAGGAATGTTAAACCAGTCAAAATCCTTGATGTTTTTGTTTGTTGTTTTTGGAAGGACTTTGTTTGTTATTGAATCTTTCATCTTTGTAGAAGATATACGGATGATAATATGCTACCTATTGAGATTTCAAAGTCGATGAATCAATCCGTCGTCTAATACATATATTGATAAAGTCAATTAATTACACTTTCTTTCTTATAACCGTACAAAGTTTTTGCTCTTCCCTTAAAACATCAATAGACTCGTCGTTTATTACTCTACTTGGCTTAATCAACAAAATATTAAACTGCCAATAAAGCTTTGTATCTTCTTAAAAATAACTAAACGATTCACCTTTGAGTCTCAAAGGAGAAATTATTTGCTTGCCTCTGGCATATTCTACATACTTTTCAAGCTGGTTACCTCATAAATAGGGCATAATGAGAGTATTTGTACAGCCTACCTGCATATTAAAATGGTAGTTTTGGGAGGTAAATTACAGAACTAAGGAATCAATAAACGAAAAATATACTTTTCTTATGTCTTTTATGTTCACATCAATCAGGAAAGAACATTTGATACATGTTGTTTGGCATGAAATTTCCGCATGAACTTAACGGACTGGGGAGGAGAGTATTACATATTTTTTTAACAAAGGTCATACGAGAAGGTAGTTAAAAACACAAATGCAAACTATGAAAAAAAGGAGAATAGCATTAACTCAATAATAAACTTGGGTCATACGAGAGAGTAGTTAAAATCTCAAATGCAAAAAATGAAAAAAAAAAAAAAAAGAGAATAGCATTTACTCAGTAATAAAAGCCTTTCCTTGAAAATTCCTACATATGCTAGGTTTAACACATATTGATCGGTGATAAAATACACCAAACAAAACAGAAATAACAGTGAACAAACTTCCGCTCCCATTCCAGTAACCTTATGGTCAAAATGTAAAGATAAGCATATCAAATTTTGAATTAAAAAAAAATCATCTGATTATCATTTCCAGCTAAGAACTAGGTTATAGTTTTTAAATACATTTCTTTTAATATTATTTTTCGTCATCTTCCTTACGTATAGAAATAAATACTTTTTTTCACCTTTAAATTCAATATCACAGTGTGAACAACAAACTGATTTCTATAGTCCAGAGGTTGGGTATCGTGGCTTACTTGCTTATTTGAGTCATGTTATAAGAACGATAAATGTAGTATGGAAACGAGACAAAATGATATTAAATATTTTAGCATTCGCCATTTTTATTTGCTTGGCGAGTAACACTCACACCTCTGCTATAAAATATCGATTACCTATAACTGCATAACCGTCCTTTATAGATGCTGGAAACGGAGGCAGAGGGTCGTGTGCAATCACATCCTGAGCTAAATATCGACCTAGGGACTCTGAAATGAAAAATAAATTAAAGTACATGAAAATGCACTAGAACGGCCATTTAAAGCCAATTTTCAAGCCGCCCTCTCGGTGGAAGAAAAAGGCTAGTGAGTCTACACGACAGTAAATAAATGCGTAAGAACAAAACCTCACAATAGCCAATTATCTTCAACAAAAATACCAAAGAATCTGAGTATTTCTTTGACAAAGGAGTAACTTTCTATTCCGAACCTCTTTACGTATCGACAACTTATACATTGTATCTTTACTTGTAGATCTTTCAGAAACTTGACGGAGCAACATGGTCATTTTCTTTTAGCTATGTAACTAATTTATTTGAAGACAAAATTCGACATTCAATCGTTCAAGCCTTGCTTGGTTGCCGATCAACTTCTTTGCAATCTTCGGCATGAAGACAATATCTCTCAGAAGCAAACACTTTTCCTTCAAACGTACCTGACGTGTTTTCTCTCAGTATTAAATTGTAACATTGACTGTTGTTCTTAATTCTTGATAACTGATTTGTAGTTATTATTCGACCGGTAGTTTAATTTGATTTTACTCTAAATGCACAGAGTCAGGCCAGAAAGTAGTAAGACGTCAGCCATCGTAATACATGCCAAGTAGAAATGGATCAGTTGATTGCATTCAGTCATTTGGTTTTTAAATTACCGATATTTTACCAATTAATTGGCACCCGGAGGTTTTTTTTATTATATTTTAGTTATCAAAATTGCTTTTGATAACCACAATATACTAATAAAACGTAAATGCCAGATAGAACCCTTGCATACTTGTATATTGTGCAAATTCCCTGAATATATAAGATGTTTTATTAGGACATTGTACTAAAAAAATGTGCATATTTAAAAATCCTATTCTTAAAAATAATCATTTTACATCAAAATAGAAAAAGCTTGATCTTTAAATGGAAATAGTATCACACATTGCAAGATGGTACAAAATTATTGCGTGATATGAAAAAAAAATGTTTCAGATATTAGTTTAATGACAGCAAAATATTGATTATAATAACTTTGAAAATATAAATTATTTAAACAAGTAATTCAGAAGGCTGAAAATAGTCAAAAGCAATGTTGTCGGTAGCACTGACGGTCGCAGCTTTATTCACAATAAGTGTCGTTGTTGACAGGCGAAAATCATGTTCAGGAAAGCTTGGTAAATATGTCATACTCTGATATCTCAGTAAAATTACCATTTACATAATAGCGATAAATTCTCATACATGAAAATCACAAATATATATACAAAACGTACAACACAAAAAAAAACACTGCTACTTGCAAATGAACAGTAATAAAAAAAAATTACCGAACTGCTCAACTCGTAAAGCAAAATGTAAAAATCAAAAAGAAAACACGTATGTAAAAACCTTGGAAACAACCACAATGGTTCTGACATTTGTCCTGGTTTGTAAATAATCGTTTCTCTTTCCAAATTTAATATTTCAGATAAAGGTACTTCTACTGCAGATCGAGACTTGACAGATGACCTCCTGAATTTGTTTGTACATTTTTGACATATCTCCTATAATTCTGTACTACAAATATCAAAGTTGTTAGTACATTTTAGTCTGTCGTGTAATTATCAACAGATACTGAATACATTTATTTATATTCTTCTTATCGTCATTGTGTCTTTCACTTATAGCCACCCTTCAAATTCAAAGATTTACTTCTTTATAAGTAAAAAGTTTAATTAATTATTTATTTTTTTAAAACAACTATCAAGAAAGAGTAACACAATATTGCACAAATATGAAGTTCAACCATTATATAATATACATTTTATATTGGACCAAAAAATTTAAAAAGTCGTTTACTTAATGTAGCCCCTTTGACTCCTTTTAACTTTTAAGTTTTCTTTATATGCATATAAAAAAATCCAATAAAAGGCACTATCGGAATCGGACCATAACAAATGTTTTATGGGATTTGGCTTCTTTGAAACAAATAATAAAATTCAAAATCGGACCAGAATTAAAAAGCAGATTTCTTCGGGCGCGGCCCCTTTGACCCGTTTTACCTCACAAACTGTAAGAGATATCTGAATCTGATTAAAGAATAGTGGCGGGGATTTCGTAAGGAATTCAATATAAAAAAATCAAAATCGGACCAAAAATTAAAAAGTCGATTTTTAGGGTGTGGCCCCTTTGACCTCTATAACTCGAGAACCGTCAGAGATATCTGAAATCTGATTTAAAAACGCAGGCAGGTATTTAATAAGGAATCAAATAACCAAACAACAGTCGAAATCGAACCTTAAATAAAAAATGTTGATTTATTAGGGTGTGGCCCAATTCTCTACCACTTTAACTTCAAAACGGTTAAAGATATGCCTACTCTGTAAACTTGTAAAACATTATTTTAAAAGGAGCCATTGACATCTGAATTATAAAAATCCGTATCAAACAACAAACTTTCCTATCAAGTATAATGATAACACCCATTCTCCTCCTTTTAGTCCCTTATTTCAATAGGGGTGGGGTAAAAAAAAACTCCATAACCTATAGGACTCTCTGCCATGCTCCTAGGAATGGTGTGTTTAAATTTCAAATTTAAAATTAGAAAAAAAAATAACTCAAGTTGTCGAGAATAAACTACAGTTAACGGATGTCAACAACAACGATGACAGGAGGATACTATTATACGACCGAAAAACAAATTGTCGAAATAAATCAAGTTTTTCTGTATTTTGGGACTGAGAGAGCAAGGTTATGAGAAAAGTCATACAAACAACAACTGGAAAGTTTATTTTATATTATACCTCTGTAGAGGGTGGAGTAATTTTGCAGCTATTGTCCAATTCCATCCCTTTAAAGTAATATTCCATATACTATGTACATAATTAATCAGAACATTTAATTAAAGTTGCTCTTAATCATACAAAGAAGTATCAGAAATGTACGAACACTAAACTTTCATATTTTTTTTTTCGAAGATGGCAGTCTAGATGAAAAATGCAAAAAAGAAAATGTTGTTGCATTTACTGCTTATAACACAGAACCTAAAAAAACTGAAGGCATAAAAAAAAAATCAAGTTTAAAAAGGTTTGGACCAACACCGGGAATAGGTTTAACGTCAAAACAGGAACGTTTACGGCTCCAGTCGATGGTCACTACCAGTTTGCAGCCACCGTCTTCTCCAGTTATTCAAAGTACTTTCATGCTCATACATGGAAAACAACAACAAAATTATCGGTATACACCCTGGACCGGGGAATGCTACTGGAACTTCAGTCATTATATTGGAACTAAAGAAGGGTGACGAAGTGAATATCCGTCATGTTCGATATAAAGATGGCCCAATAAAAGATGACCCCAACGGCCATTGGTGTTCATTTTCGGAGTATCTAATAATATAACACTATTAACAGTTTCAAATTACACTACTTATGTATCTATTCTGAAAAATCTTGTGATATCAAAATAGAATGTTTCCATGAGATCAGCGTTTAAATAATGAAATATTCAAAATTGACATTGATCATATATAATCAGTTGAAAGAAATTCCAATTCTTAAAAAAACAACAGATAGGAAGGGTGTCTATGGAATTCGCTGTGTATGTGTAATCTACTAGACCCAGCTCTAAACTTGATCTAAAAAAATATTACACCCTTCCTGTCTGTACACAAGTTCTGCTAAAAAGGTCCAAATACAAAGAGATGACAATAGGTATGCAACACATGTTGTTACACCTTTGATAAATATGTACAAAATATTTAAGATTTAGCAGTTTAAAAAATTACTAGATCGATGGCGGTGACACAATTGTAAAAAAATATCACTGAGATTAAACTTTTGAGAAGTTTAAGAAACATGCTAGATATTTTCAAGTCAAAAGAAAAATGCTAAATTCAAAATTATTACCAAAAACATTTATTATCAGGACACCAGCCGCATGTTTACAGGGTACATAGAAACCGAAAGTATATCCAAGATGGACTACTAAAGCCTTGCTTACAAAATAAAATTTGTCATTTTAATGCATGAAGCATCTTGTAGAGGTACCAGTATCGTATTGCATATCCCTGAGCAGGTGTACGTCAAAACATGGATGCTATAAAAATATAGTGTATTTTCTTTTTGCCTCTCTACAAACTAATATTTTGTCAAAAGATATGAACAATGACTTATAAAATAGAGCAAACATCACACTGTAAGATGAAGAACTTTTTTAAAAGAAAATCTAACATGATATCATAAAAATGTTCCACTGAAAAGGTTGGTTTGGTGAGTGCAAAACGAAAGTGAAAGTAGGGAAAATGGCTATTTATAGTTCGAGACTACTTTTCTGTCCGATCTTCGTGGACTCACCCTATTTTCTTTGCGGGAAATTATTTTTTCACATGTCTTTAGAAATGCTACATATGTGAAAGTTTTATTGAATCAATTTACATATTTTTTAAAAATTCCTAAAAATATGCACTTCACTATAGAAGTCTATGGGAAAATTAATACGATACTGAGACCTAGAGATGATCACACAAGCTGATCCAATAAGATTAGAAAGGTATTGTACAATTTGAATACTTCATTAGAGGCTGAAATTATGAAAGTTGAAATCTGATTGGCTGATTAAAAAGGTCAAATGAACAGAAAGTAGAATGGAGTGCTTTAAATCATACACACAGTGACTGAAAAAAATAGCTAGTAGGTCTAATTTTAATTAGACTTTATACACACATGGTTCAATTAATTTCCCCCAAATTCAAAATAAATGTACTGCAAGGAATATATATTTTTTCATCGATCAATCATTACAACTTTTTCCCAGAGGTCGTGGCCGTATAAATGCAACCAACTCTATATAGTGAAGCTATATGTTCATGTGTCGTATATGCACCATCAACTTATATTAATATTTAAAAAAATAAAATATCTAACTCCACACAAACGACTCATAAAATATTACAAGAAAATATTTTTCAACATTGATTGATATAGGAATTGAAGAAGGGAGACAAAGTATATGTCCGCCATGATAATAATACTGATGGTGAAATAGTAGACACTAAATTGAACTGTTGTTCATTTTCAGGATATTTAATAGCGTAATAAACAGCCAATTTATGACAAGGGTCATTCATTGTGTTTATCTTAAACAAAACTGCTATGCATGGCTGTCGCAAAAGAAAAGATGAAATGAAGAAGTCGCACATTAATTCTTATATTTTTTTTAGAATCAATATCGCAGTGCAATATGACCTATTACATACTTAGACTAACAAACATGCAAACTTGAACAAAATCCGTACAGTGGTCTACGATTAGTTGCATCCACAAAGTTTTCCATTAGTGTTGCAAGTACAAATTCAACAAAGTCCCATAACCCCTTTCGCGTTGCAGCGGGAACAAAAATCTTTAATAAGATAGCACAAAAAATGTTATAGCAAAAAAAATCATGTTCGAGTAATATCTCAATAGGCCATATATTTTCCCAATTTAATATAACCCAATAAATTAAAATATGGCATGTATATGAATCACCTTTTTGGTCAGCCTGTCTCTCCGTGCATCTGGCCGTTTGTTGGTCCACATACATGTATCTTAAAAGGATATTTTTTTCTAAATCCAATAATGACTTTCGGTGAAATAAATAGTGCGGTCATTATAACGGTTTAATAGCCAGGCAACCCAATAAATAATTTGGGGAATAGTGTTTCGATTTTTGTGTAAAAAAAAACTCACTTTTCACTACTTTCATGCTGGAATTTTTAATTGACAACATATTTGTCTAGTGTGGTGGACGTGTTTTTCAACAAACGGTCGGCATTCCAATGGGAACAAATTGTGCTCCTTTCCTTGCTGACCTATTCCTTCACTCTTATGAGGCTGACTTTATAGCTGATCTGATCAGAAAGAAAGAATATTGTTTGGCTAGATCCTTCAATCTCAGTTTCCGCTATATAGATGACGTATTATCTTTAAACAATCCTAATTTCGGGGATTTGATACATCGCATCTACCCAAAAGAACGTGAGATAAAGGATACTACAGACACTGTGAAGTCGGCCTCATATCTTGACCTACACTTAGAAATCGATGGTAAAGGAAAACTATTGACCAAATTTTACGACAAACGTGATGACTTTTCATTCAGAATTGTCAACTTTCCTTTCATCTGTGGCAACATCCCTTCGGCTCCTGCATATGGAGTGTTCATATCGCAACTCATACGTTATGCCAGAGCTTGCCGAAACTATGCAGACTTTTTGTATCGCACTAGAAATTTAACAAATAGGCTTCTGGAACAGAGTTATGTTGCTACAAGATTGAAGTCATCACTACAGAAGTTTTATGGCCGTTATCATGAACTCGTGGATCGTTATGGTGTATCCATCAGCACCATGAAAACTGATTTATTCAACGGGTCATAGTTTTCCTTCCCTCGTTTGTCTACCGCGGACTTGACTTTTTATGAGCAACTCGGCGGGTGTGTCTAGAAAAGCAGAGGACGCTTACCCTACCGGTGCACCTGGTCCATGCTCCCAGTTTTTGGTGGAGTTCGAGTTGCTCATTTACTTTTGTTACTTTGTATGTATGATTTTAGTTACTTTATGTTCTTTGTTGTGTATGTCTGTTTTCCATGTCTGGTCTTTGTCCCTGGATTACATTCTTTTGATTACCGCTATAACCTTGGTTCCCTTGATTACTCTTTCACAAATAATAAATAGAAAACTTAAATAGGAGTATCCAGAGGGCATTTCTATGGCCTTAATAACTGATTGTCTCATAAAACAAAATTTTAAAAGCTATAGTTCACCTTGCATAATCAAGGGCGGATCCTGAAATTAAAGGAGTATTCCAGGCAAGCATAAGCTCACTTTTTTGCGAAAGTTTGCACAAAACTATCAAATTTTCCCACCAAAAGAGGGATTGCAACGCCTGGAACACCTCTCCACCCAGGGTCTGCAATCATTAATCATTACAAAACAGTATCAAAGTATTCATAGTTGAAATTTATATAAAACTAAAAGCCGTAAAGT
Organism: Perna viridis; assembly: GCA_037379345.1. NCBI lineage: Eukaryota > Metazoa > Mollusca > Bivalvia > Mytilida > Mytilidae > Perna > Perna viridis. The sequence goes on along the minus strand of CM074512.1, from coordinate 42,993,133 downwards.
GCCTGAATCGCTCACCTGGCTTGATAAGAAACATTCCACTTTTTGTAAAAGCGGCAATATCTTTTCTTGGATAAAAATTCCTAATGACCTAAGGAACAATCATATCAACTTTCATTTAATTCTATCCAGTGGTTTCTGTAGAATTTTTTTCATAGCTCATAACATTTAGAATACATCGTAAAAGGGCAGTAACTTCAAAATGTCAGAATTGTGTTGCAAAACCTAACGGTTTTTGAGATACTTCGCTGAGCGCTGCATGATACGACCGAAGCCATTTAAACACTGTGAACTTGGAGAAAGTGTGGACACACTACTAGTTTTTGACACACTTGAACATTGGGACTTACAGTTCATTATGAGCATATCTGGTTGAGATACAATATTCCACAATATTTTAAAATTCAATTTAATTGAAATATTCTACTTTCAGATTGCTTTCATTGATCACTTTGTATCCGATCATCTCAAAAAAGTTAATGATATAGTTATTCTTAAACCCTTCAAAATAGGAACAATTAGCAAAAATAATTAAAATAAATTAATTTACTTTAAAATAACATTATGTTTTGGCCCCTTTGACCGCTTGTTATTTTAGAAAAGTGAGAAATATTCAAATAATGATTGAAGTTTGGACTTTCAGAAGAAACTCGATGAAAAAAATTCAAAATCAGACCAAAAATAAAACAGATGCTCTAAAGATATACGAGAATAGGTGTAGTGTGTATGTCAAAGAGACAACAACCACACCGGGATGAAAAGGTCACCAATTAGTCTTCAATGCACGACTAGAAAACCCTTATACTACAGGACGGATGCAGCTGATCCAAAACATCATTATACACAGGTACAGCGAAAGAGTTGCCCCTATACTCAGTACTCAGACCCTTCTATTAGTTTACGTTATCTTCTCTGTATCAATTTGATCCGATGGAGCAGTGTAGCGAATAGAGTCGTCACATTCTGAGACTTTATATATATATATATATATATATATATATATATATATATATATATATATATATATATATATAAACACAAACGTCTCAGAATGTGACGACTCCATATGCTACACTGCCCCATCGGATCAAATTGATAAGGAAAGATAATGTAAACTTATAAAATTGAAATTGATTTGTAAAGCGATATAGAACAATAAAATATATAATGTTATTTAAACCATGTAGTGATGCAATATATAAATTCAAAATTATTACCAAGAAAAAAAAACTTGTGTAATCACTTTACACCCCTAGATTATGTGTAGAATAAAGATTTTGCTATATGTGCATAATGCAATAGTAGTCGTATTTGTTTTTTTATTGATGATAGTTCTACGCTTGGACATTTTCATATTTATAAAAGTAACTGGATCAAATAAAGGGAGATAATCAATCTTAAGAGTTTTTACGCATCAAAATCCTCCAAAATCAGTGTTACACTCAATAGATTTTGAATATTATTTATTGAATGGTTCTGTTGGCATCATTTGTAGATAAGCATGAATAATCATAATAATTTTTAATCCAACTGAAGGGTATCGCATGTTAAAACAGGGTAAGCACGATTCCTAATAAACCGCTTAATGAACTTTCATCAAATTTTATAGGAAGTTAGGCACCACAATTGAACAAATGAAGATAATTGTGTGTCACCCTAAGGGAAGGGAAAGTAAGAAATCTATAAGAGATCAACAAAATTTCATTGAAGCAGTGATGTGCATTTTGTGATCATGCTAATGATATTAACGACTTTCTATAGAACTGTACAAAAACCAATAAAAAAGATAAAATTCTATAACGTTTTGCACAAAAACAGAGCCAAAAAAAGTCTACATTTCATAAACTTCCTAAAAAAGATCTATGTTCTGTTCTTTTGATGTGCTGAGAGTTAATTGACAACATCAAACAGGATTAACAAAACTAACATATTACTTACTTCTGAAAAATACTTCTTCTGTCCCCAAAACATCAGCTCGTTGGATGACCATGTTGACAGCTTCATCTACTGATACTAATGGATATGGTGATTCCCTTGGTCTGTATGCTATCTTTCCTAAATCTACCTCACCTACAAACATTACCAATATAAATCAACATTATGTAGAGACTACTTTGCCACATTTACAGAGCAGTCTTATATTTCCTGTTACACATGTTTAGCTCATAGGTAACTTTTTGTCTAGTCTTTAATCATGATGGCACTGGAGTGAGCATCGTTATAATGACAACCAGATAACGTTAAAACGACCATTAGATAAAATGAAGCTCGAGGCATACACCTGGAATTATTCTAATTCTAAATCTAGGCTCCGGAGTTAATGATACTAAATCCCGCAACTTCGTTGTGACAATGAAACTACTGTGTATATGGCAACTTGGTAACTACTTACTGTGTACATGGTGGTTGATGTGCATGGTGATTTGGTTACTACGTACTGTGTGCATGGCAGTGTCAATGTTCATGGTATCGAAGTAACTATTTATTGTTTACATGGTGGTGTCCATGTCCATGGTAACGAGGTAACTACTTACTGTGTACATGGTGGTGTCAATGTTTATAGTGATAAGGTAACTACTTACTGCGTACATGGTGGTGTCCATGTGCATGGTGACTTGGTAACTACTTACTGTGTACATAGTGGTGTCCATGTTCATGGTGACAAGGTAACTACTTACTGTGTGCATGGTAGTGTCCATGTTCATGGTGAGGCGACGAGGTAACTACTTACTGTGTACATGGCGGTCCATGTTTATGGTGATTCTGTATAAACGTACTGGGTACATGGTGGTGTCCATGTTCATGGTGAGGTGACTACTTACTGTGTACATGGTGGTGTCCATGTCCATGGTGAGGTTTCGAGGTCACTACGTACTGTGTACATGTTCATGGTGACAAGGTAACTACTTACTGTGTACATGGTGGTGTCCATGTTCATGGTGATGATGTTGGTGACCTTGGTGGTTATGGTGATGTCGGTGTTCATTGTCACGGTGACATGACTTCTGTAAATAGAAGATCATCTAGTAAGGCAAGGTTTCTTGAGTTTAAAAAATATACCTTTTTCTGGTGATGTGTCCTTCATACGACACGAACTATTTGAAAAGACCCTTCAAATTATTATTCTTGTCAATTTAAAGTCTCCCGAACAACTTCTAAAATTAAAAGTATAGTTGCAGATCAGAAATAAACTGACAAAATTAAAAAGACCTGGTAGCACAATGGCTGTTTTATTATTAGTACAGAATGGAATAGAAAACATATTTCATTTTCCAAAGCAGGACCCAACAAGAGCATATGAATAACATACAATGATTAAAATAAATAAATAAATATGCAGTTATGTTTCATGATAAGACGCGACTGCGTGGAATGTATTTATTCTGCTTTGACCCTTTTAACAAAAATGGAAAGGAAATAAAGCAATTGCGGCACTTTTTCTTTAATGAAGCTTAAGTAAAACTGTCTTCAAAGCTATGATCGTTTGCATTTGTGGATATCAAGTATTGGCACTTGTTAATTTGAATTAAGGAAGTCCTATGATTTGATCTAACCAGAAGCTGATAGAATGCAGTCACAATATTATTTCAACCAAATCTTTTGGATGCAACTTCAAATAACAAGATTAATTTTGATGCTTTTGCCGAAAATAATTGTAGTGAAATTAGAGGATCATGACAAAATCTTGATCGAACAACAATATATCTTTTAATTGATAAGAAATTCACAAGAATGTACAACTCACAAAATCTGCACCATTCTGGCATAATTTCAGAAAAAGAAATAAATTATCTACTGGGGCTATAAAATGCTTAAATTATCCCCTACAATTACATCTTAATCAATGGCTAATAATCATCATAATTATGTAGTATTTGTTAGTGCAACGTTTGTTTTTAAAAGACCTATAAGCACGGTTTTCTTAGATAAAGCAATTCCTATACCACATTACTCAATACTTTCCGAAGAAAAGCAGAAAAACTGACACACCGCAACGTTTTTTTTTTTTTTGTTTTGTTTTGTTTTTTTTTTTGGCAATTTTAGATATAACTGTCTTATTGTACCAATATAAGTATTAAGCCTAAAAGAAAGACAAAGGCTCACACGACTTCTTACAATACGTATGCATACATAGTACTAAACCGTCAACTGACGAGAGGATGCGTGGATGATAGTATGTTATTTGAATTGACTTAAGCTGCATTGTTTAAATATAGTATAGGTTATTGTATATAGTACGTGTTGTGTGAAAATGCAAGCAGATTTTTTTAAAGTGTCGACAGCACACTTCTGCCAAGCTCGGTACTCACATGTTTGAACAATAAATTGGTGTATATATATATGGTGAATATGTCAAACACGACCCAGCTAGGATGAAAAATGTCAGCTGAAGGTCACCCATGGGTTTTCAAAGAACGACGAGAAAACCCTCACACCAAAACAACATTATACACAGGTGCAGCTAAATAGTTGCTTCTATATACTCCAGCAACGTAAAGTAAACTGATTTTCAAGTGAAAACGAAGACATATAGAGACCAGAAAGTCCTGACTTGTGACAGGCGCAAAAGTTACGGCGGGGTTTAAATATTTTGGCGTGATGTATGTGTTCGAAGGCAAATCTGAACGATGTGTTCCGACGAACGTACATTCAGAGAGGACCAATAAAATTGCTCGCCTGCTCTTTTATTAAAACCTAACTGCCAAAACGAATATTAAACCAATGTTGGATTTAAAATACATTTAAATTAATACAAAAATTAAACCAGTGCTGGATGTATAAACATTTATTAGTGTGTATTAATTTCGAAGCCGTATGCACTGTAAACATTTTAAAAGTACTGTTCTCTTAAATTCAGGCAGTAGCAAGAATAATTCAATAAACAGACCCACATCTCACACCCACACCTTACTGACAGTAACTTCTATTTCAAGTGAAGTTAAGACTTTGGGGGGTTTCTGTGCCATCTCTGTGTCAATGCTTGCAATGGATCAATCAATCATTTCTACAACTGTGATGCAGCTATGGGAAATACACAGTTATTATCCTTATTATCATTGAAAGGAAATTTAACAAGTTGATAGTATAACGCCATCGTCTGTCATCATTCAAAACCATTCTGGATGGCCAACACTATGTTCGGAATTAATATGACATTTGTTTAAAAACAGATTACCAAGACATAGGCAGAGGCTAAAACAAAACTTAAAAACAAATTTATTAAAGCGTGATTTCTTTTACAGGGCGCTAAATGCGTTGTCTGCTCCGCTACCCCCAACTACTAACAGAAATCTACTAACACAATCCCAGTAAGGGATGGTCGTGGGAGAACCGTAAGGATAGCCCAGACCGTTAAAACCACAAATCGAAGAAATCAAATCATTTATACCTTTTTGGTCAAAAAGGTTTCTATACAATTTCAGAGCAAGAGTTGAGCTACATGAATAAGTATCATGATTACTTCGTTCACATGTACACTGATAATAAACATCTTAAAACGTGTTCATTTTAATGAGAAGAATTTAAGAAAAACAACTTACCATAATTTCAGAAAAAAATGACATGATTGAGGCCAATGAATATGTAAAGTCCTGATTTGTACCTAATGATTTGATTGTCTACATGAAAAAAAAATCACAGTAAAATGTTTACTTTTTTAATTGAGGGTATTTTGAGTGCACTAAATAGCCTTGCACTGGTTTCATACCTTAAAAATAACACTGTACAAATAACAACCAAAGAATGTGATATTTAATGAAGCTATTTTAGTCTGATTAATGTCAACAATTACAACATGTAAGCCATGTTTTAATATCAACAAAATAAAACACAGTAATTTAAATAAACACAATAGTATATTTGGAATAATTCTTTTTTATTACTATGGCACTAGGTAAACTTATGTAAAACAACATAACAATGTAAAATGGACGTCAATCCTAATTAAAAACAGTAACAGTAAAACTAAACCTTAGAATAACAAAAACATCCCATGATTTCATACATCAAGTTTTCCAAATAATTTAATTGCATAAAGGAATAGTGTAAACAGAAGTTTTCTCTGTCCCAGTAGAGTGAGATTTATGTAGGTTAACATCACTATACAACAATACAAGTAAATATCATTTCTGAGATGAAAACTGTCAAAATGCACAACTTTCAAACATTTTTTTCTGTAACTTTGCACTGTTCTATAGAGACCATCTTTAAGAGAAGACCATATGAAATTACATGTAATGCAAAGCCTTTTTCAAATTTGCCAGATCCTTACATCTATATTTTTCATGACTGAAACTTGCAACTTATCAAGTCTTCTCATAAACATTTTCTGAATAATTTAATCTGAACATACTGAATACTAAACCTGTAAGTGTTACAGGAGTATGGTTTAGAACAGATGAAATATGCTTAAAAAATATCACTAAAATCAGATTTGACTAAAAAGGAAAAAGAAAAAAAGTGGAAATCAGTTTTTTTATTAAATTGTATTGCAGGAAGAAAAAAAATTGAACAATAAAAACATAAGTATAATTGAAAATGTGGAACAAGGGGAATAAATCGAACTCTTTTGCATATTTAAATTGCAATCATTTGTTTCAAATTGGTATGACATTGACATCATTTGTACTATTTTCTTAAAGGACCAAGAACACTTTCTTGTAAAATTAGTCCCATGAGACTGAACAAATATAAAATGAAGACAGAAAAATGTGTTTATATTTAAAGAGTAATACACCATTATCACCGGTACCCATTTTTTCAGTTTTATCATACATAAAGCTTTAAATAATATAAGTTCAATTAAACCTGAAAAAAAAATTCAGAAGGGCACAGCTTAGTAAAAGTGCACAGGTTGAACCTTGAACAGTTAAGGCAAGTATTGACAATTCATACAAGCTTATAGCTGTAAATTTTTATAAGATTAAATATTTGACACAGCATAGGCTTATGATACAAAATGAATATGGCCAAAGATATAGACAATGTCAATTGCAAAGGAACATTATATGGCACAAAACATCACATGTAAAAGATAAATGACAAAATTCTCTCTACGTAATCATAAATAATACAATCAATTGCAAAATATGGTTAATATGGCACAAAGAAATTGCATGTTGTTTCTAAAAAGTATAAAAAAAATATTTTTTAATAGGATCACGAGTTAAAATGATTTTCAAAACATCATTATATAGATAGCAGTGTTTTATCGAATGTTCCCAGTGAAATAAATTTCTATAATTCTGACTGTGAAATAAATTCGGTAATTTCACTCTCACACTTTCGCAGTAAGATTAAACTTGTGTGCAGAACAAGATTCGCACACTCGTTAAATCTAGGCGTTCTTTGGCACTCATGATCTTATTTTGGTTATACACTCCCTGCAATTAATTATCCTATTAAAATTATCCTCTTAAAGGTTAAAAAATAATTATTAGGAAGCAAAGTAATAGTCATTGATTGTCTAGTATTGGGGACTATAAATAGTAAATTCATATATAAAACAAATATCAACAACATTAACAAAAATAATAGTACATTTTCTAACAGGTTCTATCCTGAATAATATACTATGGCAAAAAAAAAATTCAAAATACTTAAATATCATTTTAAAGCTGGTGTACATGTATCATATGATATTTATGTGTCTGTCATGATATTTCGACCCCCATGAAATATTGAACCCAGGGTTAAAATATCATAGCCAAATTTTTATCCCCCTCTTTATAATTTAACCTCCCCCTGTATGATATTTTTACCCCTACAATAATTGACCCCCTTCATCGGTATATTGATTGGCAAGAATGGAATTCTAACATGACATCCTATAAATGCTTTGAGATCACAACAGGGATCTATGATGGGACAAACCAATGAATGAAATAGGCTAATTAATCTCCCCAGTCTATCTATGATGGGACAAACCAATGAATGAAATAGGCTAATTAATCTCCCCAGTCTATCAGAGTTTAGATGATAACTTCCAATTTAATGCTGAAGTACATTAAAAATGTCTAAAAATGAGATAATTCAGTAAGTTGTTGAAACTTTGCTACAAATTATTCAATATTTTGTTAATATAAGCATATATATACCAACTACAATGACTTAACAGTGATATCACTGTAATATCATTTAATTAAAGTGCTATTAGCACTGCAGGATTTTGTTTCTAGTAAAAATCATAGCATGAACAAACTATTATTAAAAGATTACATGATGTAAAATAAAACTGTAATCATACATTTGTGTTTCCCATATTATTTAGATCTGTTTTTGTCCTAATATGTATAAACTGAATGTCAATCTTTACTACTGATTTCTGAAGCATAAACTCTAATCAAAAGTAAAATAGTGTCCAATGTCACAAACATTTACAAAGTTTGTTCCATTTCACCTTTTTCAACTGAGTATTTATCTTACACTGTAATTATACTCAACTAAAATTTTACCTTCAGAAAAAAAATTTTCTTGATGAACAGAAGATTAACCAAAACTATACACTTTTTGTCAATTTAAATTCCCCCAAAATTTTACTTGGTTAAAAAACTAAATGTTTTTCAAGGCTAAAAAGGAGCCCCACAAATCTTGAGTTGACTTCAAGACTAAATCTTGATTTTATTTTGCAGAAATAAAAGAATATTGTTGAGCTAAATAATTGCCAGAAACATACTCACTGGTTATAAAAAAGGTATTGAATGATATAAAAAGAATTACATTTGGACTATATTTTCAAGTAGAGTTCAGAAATAGTAGGGAAATTCCAAGTATGGACCAGTGACATAAGATATTTTGATCCCGAAGCTCAAAAACAATAAAATATATCAATAGCCAAACACTATTGGAACTGTCAATCAAATACATCTTTGTCAAGAAACAATCTATTACATACTATAGGGAAGTTATCATTCTTTGACATACAGGCACGTAGCTGCCGTTAGGCAAAAAAGCTTTTGCCTGCACTTAATTTTGCCAATTTTTTTTTTTTTTTTTTTGGAGATAAAATACATCCTGGAAAGGCATAAATGATGCTCTAAAACGCTATCTCCGCTGAGCTTTGGGGGGGTTTTGCCCCCCTGGACCCCCTACCAGGGCTCTGCCACAGACCCCCTGCTGTAATTTTGCCTACACTTCAATTTGGCCTCAGCTACGCACCTGACATATGCTTAGTACTCTTACAGTGTTAAGGAGAGAAACTTCATAAAATGTGGTCCTTTCTTGGCTAGCTAAAACAATGTTTTTTTTTAACTAGACAATACGATGGAAACACGGTTCAACAATTATTTCAAGAAGATGCTTTTAGCTTTAAATGAATCACCCCTTGATTTGGAATGTCACAGTTCTTTAGACACTCCCTCTAAATCATACCACCATGCTCATGATTCATTCTTAATTCAGTTAATTTCAGAGGGCACACTTCTACCATTATAGTACTGTAAAGCACAACATTGTAACGGCCTTAGGGAGAACACTGAACCATTATATTAAAATTCTGCATACATATACATTAAATAAAATTAAAAGTTCACCATACATGTTTGACAGTACATAGAAAGATCATTGAGAAAGTTAGCTAAAGCTCCTTGTTAAAAGTAATTCCTTCTATCACAGTTGGACAATGATCCAGGTTACTATAAAAGGAATATCACAGTGGCGATTCTGCATATATTATAGTTTCTTGGCTAAGGCATCTTGGACTAGCTAAAATAATGTCATCACTTCCTCCATTATGATTGTCCAATATTTGATGAGTGGTATATGTATACACAGATTTATTACCTTGATCAGCAGACTTTTTCCCACCATCAGCTATTGTTTCCACCTTGTCATTACTAGAAGTAGAAACAGTATCGAGTCTAGCATTGTAATTTTTCAAACTTCGTCTTCTTTTTAAATTGGCAACATACTTCGAAATTCTCTTTTGGTCTTTTGACAATGGCTGGATGGTTATTACTTCACCAAGTTGTGGAGGTACTGCGTAAGTTGCAATGATCTGGTCCCTCTTTAATGCATTCATTCTACGAGACTCATTGGGAAGCGACCAAATTTTACCGTCTTCCACATGTTCACCTTTGACTTGTATTCTCCAGTGTGTGAGGTCACTGAGGAGTAGTTTCATGTGTACCATTACACTGCAGTTGTGTCTATCTTGTTTATGTGCCATTCCTGTACAACCTAAAAAGAATGATGGCAATGAAGCAAAACAGGAAAGCAGGATAGTCAATCAGAACACTGTAACTATTGTTTGTAGGGGACCAAATTTTGTGGTTTTCATGGTTCAGTAAAACCATGAACTAAATTCCCCAGGTAAATTCCAAATAAGTTTCATATTTTAACTGGAAACTATAATGTTTAATAAAATCTTGAATAACAAAATGTGATAAACCACGAAAACTGATTTCCACAATACAAGTAAATTTTTTTTACAGTAATGCAGAAGAGAGTAAGCAAGAATCAAATATGAAAACATACATGTATCACAGTAATGTAATACAAAAAAACATACTCATGCTTGTACCTAACAAGGATTAAGTAATTTCATAATCTATTAATTGAATCTGGTGTATGAAAGCTTTATTAGCAAATACTTTTTTGAGTGAGTAAGTACCAGTATTTCAAAAGAATTTTAGGAATCTTTGTATTCCTTGCATAGTAAGATTTTCTTTCTTTAACAGAACATTAACTGGAATTGGCAAACTACATGCAGTACATTGTATGGATTGAATTAAGAGTTTATTGAAATAGGTATCAAATATTTTTATTTTTAATGTGTCTCAAAAACTTGGTGGTATTCATTTACCAGAAGGTATTATAACATGTATACAATTAAAAGGGGAGAATACGTGGAAGTAATACACATTTTAATGCTCAAGTAATCAGGTTAAATTATCACTGTTTTTAACTCACCATTGATGCACTTTCCATAGCCACCGCATGTTCTCAGACAGTTTCCTCTTCCTGGGCAGAAAAGGTACCAGTTCACAACATATTCATCACGTGCCATCTTTTTATCCAGCATTTTCTTCTTCCTCTTCCCTTCATCTGTGTATTCAAAGTAATCGTCCAACCTATTCCTATCATTAATGGCATTTCCTCTTTTCCAACTTCCCTGATCAATGGCCGTATCATTCCTTTTTAACTCAACAAGATTCTTTTTTACATGTCTCTTGCCTTTATTAAGGTAGATTCCTCTAATCTTAGGATGTGCACCAAGAAATTTATATACATTTTTGCCCACTTCACACTTGAGAGTTTCAATATAACCCTTATTTTTGCCTGTTTTTGTTTTCTTAGGCTTATCAGGCTTAGGAATATTGCCTGGAACCATCAACCCTTGTCCCTTTTTCATCTTGGGAACAGCAGGTATGGGGAAACTATTCAAGCCTCTATAAGATTTGGGTAGAAACATATTTTCATTCATAGTTTCATTTTCAATATCATATATACTTATGTCCTTTTTAACTGGATTATCATCATCAGATTCAACATAAGGGACATAACTATTTTCAGGACTGCTAATTCCCTCATCAATAACACAATGTTGGTCTTCTACTTTGTTCATATCCTCTCCTTCTGGATCCTCTTCATTCAAATAGTGAGATTTTTTAGCGATCTGCTTCTCCACCATAGTACTGTGGTACGAAAGTGACTTGTGATTGTCCTGTACATGACTTACATTTTCAAATTCGGAATTTGCAAAGTAACCTGCTTGACTTTGATTAGCACCATGAGTATCTTTCAATGGAGTAAAATGGGTTCTTCTAAAAGGTGTTCTAGGAGCCTCTGGAGTAATAGGATTATCTATAGATTCACAACTAAGAATCATGAAACTTGCATTCAACTTATTTGATGCTTCCCCAGCAACATTATCCAAATTTTCTGGATTATCCAAGAGATGGTCTAAAATATGGTTTATACTGGATGATTCATCTGAAGAATTCAACATAACACTACTTGGATTGTAACAATCACCTTTACTTAGTCCAAAGAGATCTCCACTTTTCAGAGGGGACAGGGTTTGCATATCAACCTCTATTTGAGTATCGTCAATAATATCTGCCTTTGGTGAGGCTATCTTCACAGCTTCATATAATGCTGGACCATCCTGCAAATTTCCCAAATTATTTTCTCCAACATCTCCTGCATCATTACATTTTAAGGTTAATTTTTCATCTTCTGTTATTCTTTGTCTCACCATTACACCAACAAATTGTCTTGGCTGATCTTTTTTTTTCCTTTTTGTTTTGAGGAAGCGTTTGGAGTATTTCCTTAAAACACCACTAGCAATGTCCAGGTGACGATTTTCCTGATTAAATCAATAAAAATGAACAGTTGTAAATAAAACACGGAACTAGCATCAATTTAAGGAGGTAGACCTAGGGTAAGGGCCACAACTCTTTAGAATCATTGGAATATTTGTATTCAGGCTCTTTATATCAATCTCACCTAAGCATCAAAGTAACTTGGATTGATTCATTCTGTTTCAAGTGAAAGCTTGAAAGACTTAGATGAAATTGAATATGATACAAACATATCACTGATTTTAAGAGTTATGCTCTTACCCTAGGTCTACCTCCTTAAACTATATTTCTAGTTGATTTCAGACCTAGCTGTTCATTATATCTATATCACAAGTTTTCCTACAGTGTTTCAGACCCATCATTTGTCAAAAGTATCTCTAGCATGTGCAACATATGTCATTAATTGTGCATATAAAACCAATACTGCATTTATTTTTATTTCTTTTCTATGAAGCTATAGCCAATAATTAGCCAGGTTATTTCTAAATATTTTCATTTACACAAAGTTAATAAACTTTACACTTACATGTATAACATTCCTTCATTGGTTACAAAGACTATTTTTTAATCAATTGAGAGTCAAAATAACATCATCAGTCATTGTGAGTTGAGATAAAACCTAACCAAGGGTTGACTGAGTGTGCGATCATTTAACACCTTTGATTGCTAATATAGTCCTTAACTGGTATTAATCCAGTATTATGAGAAACCTTAGGTTTCAAATTTGGAAGTTTGGTGCTTCTCAATTTAAGAGTAGGTTAATATATGTCAAAATCTGTACTAAATATAGTGGCCCTCATTGTAATAAACACATTTGTAGGTCTGGTGTTGATATGGCATGAGATACAGATATTAACATGTCATATTCATAATATATCATATATTTCAAGTATACTTAGTGTGTTCTGAGTATGGGGCAATATAGGGTATACAAGTGCACATTCCAAATATAATATTTTATCTAATTATATGAAATATCCTTTATACTCAAATATGAGTTGATTCACTTAAAAGTCCAACCCCATTCTCAGTCCAAAATTTCTGGAACCTAACCTTGACCTGCTGATCAGTTGGACTGATTTCTGACAGCTATTGCTAACAAGTCTTACTTACAATTAAAATCTCAAGATAGATATAAACCTACTGGCAATTTTAGATCTCTTACAAGGAGGGACCTAGTTGGTAATAACAAAGGAAGAGTATATAACAAAATAATAAATTACCCATTAGTTTATTTTCTACCCCTTTACTATTAGAAGAATTTAAAACTCATGTGTACTTTAAAGGGGTAAAATAGCATTATACTTCCTGGATCTTTTCTCTGAGTTTGGGATTATATTTAAAACTCAGGAACACAATATAGTGATGTTTCTTTCTTTGATAGACCCCTGCATGCACAAATACACAAAATGCTTTATTACACCTGTTTTAAACCCAAAAAAAAATAACACTCTGAAAAGCAATTATCTCTGGCTTACCTGCTACATTACATACATGCTTTATAATTTCCAGGATGTAAGTCACAATAAAGTTTTCCCAGACAGTGAGCATTCTACAACACCATGTCAAACACTAGCTAATGACAGGACTAACCTTATCATGTTGAACTCCTGTACCCTGTAGCTCTGTATGGGTTTTCTGGATCTCAGATGAATCACCTCTCAGAAGATCTACCGCATGTGGTATACCAGGCAATGCATAGCGAAAACACTCCTGTAAAGTCATTTATCATTGAATAAATAAATGATATTCTATCAAAGACCCCAAAACAGCCTCCTATACAGATCCTTGATGGTAATCTAACTAGATCTCCTATACAGATCCTTGATGGTAATCTAACTAGATCTCCTATACAGATCCTTGATGGTAATCTAATTAGATCTCCTATACAGATCCTTGATGGTAATCTAATTAGAAGCAGCAATTACTTTGATATCTCTGATGTTACTTGGAGAAGAACTAATGGAGATCCTTTGTCAGAAACAAAAATAATTCCATCAGTACCTTAAGTGAGTTGTTCATTTTATTCATATAAATGTAAAGTAAATGTTTATCCTGTTTTACTCTACAACCAGTTACATTTAGTTTTCACTATAATGAATTTACATTTTCTAAAAGTATAATTATAGAAATAAGGGAAATCATGACAGAAGTAGCACACAAAAAAAAAACAAAAAGACACACAGACATTCTTACCTCTGAGCCTTTAACACTTCCTGGTAAGTTAACTATTAATGTTTTTCCTCTGCTACCACAAACAAGTCTGAAATGAATGATTAAATAATATATAGTTAAATCATATATATATATATATATATATATAGCTTTCGCTGGCTGGGTCATTCCTCCTTGTAGGATTAATCTAGGGCTGTAACTTAGTACACGATGTATGGTAGTACGGGACAGTTCATTTTAGATGTTATTATGTAGGAGAGAGGATCAAATTAATGATGCATGTCACAACAAATCAATATAATACAAACGTATATATATATATATATATATATATATGGGTCTGCAAAGTTTATATCAAAGATTTTTTCAAAAAAGCTCATTTAAATTTGTAAAAACAATTATGTATTCATACCTCATTTTATAATTTTATTAACAGACTGATGTTGTGTCCCATTCTTATCTGCTTGGGCAATAACTTCCAAAATTAAATAGCAGTCAATATAAAATTTAGACATTATCCATATTAAAGTGATTCATGGGGAAGAAAATCCCAACAAATGAACAATATTTTTTCAATCTACATTGGCTATTCTTTTCTTAACAACTGTCATTTCTGAATAAGAAATAAAACTGAAATTGGTGGGTTTTTGACATGCTCGTATCACCTCCTGTTTGATTTTTATAAAGACTGCTACTAAAAACAAACATTTATGAAGTTTGAATTATAATTTATACAGATTCAATGGCTAAAATTTAATAATTCAGATAAAAACTAAGAGTCTACAAAACAATGACGGGGTCATACAATTATAAGACATAAACAATTTTAAACTAAGCAGTCATATCAAAATGCAAACCCTTAAACTTGAAACTGAGGATGTGATGTTAAGAAGTCTAAAAGTACCTAAATTTTATATTCACCTTTGAGTTAGACATTATAGAAAATACCAATAAAATATTGGGGATAAAGAATTTTATAGATGGGAAGGTCTGATCCAGAGATTTTAAAAAATGGAGCTCCAAGTATTTGCTCATTTTTGCCCAAATTTTTCACAAGATTAACAAAACATTAAAACAAAAGTTGTGATCCAACCCCAAAAACTTCCCTTACTTCTACCAATAATACATTTCTTACTATTAACATACTGAATTATTCTTCAACTGGAAGACTGATAATGGCACAATTCCAAATTACAATGTTTCCCCTACATGTATGTCAAAAGGCAATCAAATGTTTAGTGTGAAATGGAGTATTAACAGGAGATTAATACAAACCGTGAAAGCATTGCCAGTTTTGTGACCTGTAATGATTGGGATATCATTGCTATAGTTAACCCAATGGCTTCCTTTTCTAATACTGCTTTAGTTGCCTGTAACAGAAAAAGGCAAGTGATCAAACATGTACTTTTTCTTCGTCATTGTTTACTGCTATCTGAATAATGTAAAAGCATTTCATTTGCTGCAAATGTTTTTTTTTTTTCAGAGATACTACTGGTAATAAAAATAGTCAGTGATTTCAGGCATAAAACAGGTTTCGTTTCATTGGGAAAATGTATTGAAAACCCAATTATGAATGTTTACGACAGTCCCCCTTTTTGTGTCATAAAAATTCTACAAGTCATTCACTTAGGTTACATTTTATTTTTCTAACATTTCCATTACTGCGCCCATTAGAAATGTTCTAAAATTAACTAAGTTTCTTCCCTGAATGTGAATATTGATAAATGCCTGGGAAAAAAGATTTAAAAAGTATTCAATTGTTGGTAGATGTTAAAGTATGTCCAAAATACATTTTTTTTAATATTTGCTCTATGAAAAATATCAATATTTTTAGGTCTTTCACTCAAGAACTGTATACCTTATAGATTAAGCAGTGAAAATTCAACAACTTAAAAAGTTTTATTATTGCACTTCCCCTACCCTCAGTAAGAGTTTTTAACCTCATGTAACATGGTTATATGTCGTACCTCTGCTGTGAAATTATTGAGTGAGAATCCTGTCTCTGCTGTTACATGGTTATATGCCTTACCTCTGGTGTAGCATCAATGAATGAGAATCCTGTCTCTGTTGTTACATGGATATATGCCTTACATGTATTTCTAGTGTGACAACTTTGAGTGGGAATCCTAACCCTTTTGATTAATGATTATATGCCTTACCTCTGCCGTGACATCACTGAGTGATAATGGGTAAGGGTAATAACAAAATCGCACTGATTAAATCTCAGCAGTAGAAATAGTTACATGCCTTACCTCTGGTGTGACATCCCTTGGTGAGAATCCTGTCCCTCCTGTTGTTAGTATCAGGTTCAATTTTTGACTGTCACTCCATTCAACAAGTTTGTTCTAAAACAATGTTAAAATAGTATTCTTCATATTGGTACAAAATTGAATCTATGGTCTTGTTTAGACGACATTTTCCTTTTAATTTTGGAGTGTTACAAAGCCATGTATTTATATTACATACTGGGTTATACATGTATAGCAAGAGATTTCAAGTATTCATTGAAATCACTTAGTTAAGTAAATTAGTGCTTAGAACTTAGCCTTAAAAACATTAAAAACATGTATTTTCATGCAATGTACATTTCAAATCCATTATTACTTTGACTTTTAAGGAGGACTTTATCACAAACAAAATGATATGAAATGGTAATGCTGTTAATAGGATCTTCAAACTAAACAATTGGTCGTAAACTTAAATGAGTGGAAAGTTAAGTAAATACTACTGTAGTAGCTCCTACCAAAGATAAATAGACACACTTTAAAATCATAAAGATGTATTTTCACAAGCCAATAAAAAATATAGAACATGTATTATACACAAAAAAAACTTGATAATGAAAACAATATAAAAATAGGAGATATACATGTACTTCTCCAATCAATTTTCCATAGGCTTAGCCTGCTGCCCAATCCATTTCAGCTTTATACTGAATAAAATATTGTTTAAACTAAACTTAACTAATTTTCCATTCATTTGTATGACAGAGTTGTCAAATCCATGAATTCCAGAATCCACGAACTGATCATTTTCCCCTAAACCATGAAAACTGGTACCCACGAATAAAAGTACTTTCACAGTTATACAAGTAAAATAGACTATTTACAAATAGTTCGATTAAAATTATCACTTGACTTAAATAACCTAGAAGAGATATAATTTAAAAGCACGAAAAGAAAAGGTCCAGAAGGGAGTTTTTCTTGATGTCTTTGTCAAGCTGTCACATTTTTGCATTAAAATTAACATTGTGAAAAAGTCATATTTATATCATTACATATACATGTATACTACTCTTGAGCTAACATACTATAAATCCAATTTTACTATCTGGTATGAAAAAATAATTCAATAAACTTCTACCTAAAAGAGCAATTAAATGTCTCACCTTAATTACGTCAGCATCATCAGGAACAATATCCTTTACAACCACTTCCCCCTTTGTTCTAAAACATTCAAAGTACATATATATAGACAAATAAATCTGTGTAGTGTGATAAAAGAATTATCACATGAACAGACAAATGTTCAACCCTAATGATTTGTGAAGATGTCTTGCAATCACTTTTAGTAAAATAGAACATATTGGTATGATACAGGACAAAGTAGATTTATATTGAAAGTGGTACAAGTCCCTTTCAAATTGCTATAATACTTACAGCAGTTTCTCATTCTGAATGAGGTTGTAAAGATTGGCCCCACTCTTGTCTTCAGCAGTTTTCTTTGAACAAGTATCACTTACTAAAACAAAAAATGCATACAGATTGTACATATTCATGTATTAATTTAATAAATTGAAATAATGAAGAAATGTCACATGTTTAAAGTTTAAAACAACAGTCATAAATCTAGTCATTTATAACACAGTAAGAGCAAAACATTAAATGACATTAGCATCAATGTGTATTCCCTTTCTGCAGCCATAAAATATTGTTTGAACTTCAAAAAAAAAAGGATTATCCCTGTCATTGGCAGTAAAGATCAATGCAGAAATGTAATAATCTCCTAGGTCAGAGCCAGTGTACTTGATCATAAATACAGAAATAATTCAGAATTAAAAGGTCAATTGTTCCAGAACAATTGAAAGGTCTTTCCCACCAATTCTCTCCGGACAACAATCATGTTCATTGAATTTTGCATTGTAAAGGTACTATTTGAGTGTGTATTGAACAAATGTAGTCAAAATAATACTCTGATTGTAAACTCTAAATTGTATTGTGTATAAGGGTGAATAATGTGCCTCCATTGTGTAAGTTGAAACAACAATGTCGGAACAAAGTCACTTGAAAAAATTACTGTACAATAACTGTTTAAATATTTTGATAACCAAGAAGTTGGTCTCTGTTCTTGCTATTTTAAGGCAACTAAAAGAGTCAATGTAAATTGATTCAGTACATGAGTACTTTGATTTTTCTATTTTAATGACAATTGAAAATGATAAACATATGTTTATTTTACGTGATATTCTTGCTATGCTATTGTTTAAATGTTAGGCCATACATGGGGTTGTTTTGCGTTTAAAGATCGTAAATAGTGGTTTTTACTGATAAAAAGCCCAGATTTAGGTGCCAATGATAGGTCCAAGGCCACTTTTTAAAAAATGTATTGGAAGTATACTTTTAAAGACAGTTTTCAGAAACAACATCCATGCATAAATTATTTACTTATTGTCTTATAATATAGGGTTATTGCATGAATACTGGTGAATATTGTCCCGAGCAGAATAATATATTGCACGATCTTGCGAGTGCAATATAATATTCTGTGAGCGACAATATTCATCAGCATTCATACAATCACACTTTTATTATATAGTAATGAATATTTCAGTTAACATTATACTAATTTGTTGGATATAATGCACTTTACAACGTTATATATGTTTTATTGCACTAGTTCAAATATGATGCATAATAAATATATGAACTAGTGCAATATGAATTTATGAATGTTTGATAAATTGTAGTAAAATTGAAAGGAATACATTTTTTGTTTGTATTATTTGAAAGAAAAATGGAATCACAATAACAGTCACCAAACATGGAAATATGTTGAACAGTTCAAAACACATTTTAATTGAGTTTTATTCCTGGGAACTGTCATAAATCCAGTAGAAGTATTCGCTTGAACTTGTTTACAGGTGGTGGTAATGATTCAAAGAGTAATCAAGGGAACCAAGGTTATAAGGTTATAGCGGTAATCAAAAGAATGTAATCCAGGGACAAAGACCAGATATGGAAAACAGACACACACAAAAAAGAACATAAAGGAACTAAAATCATACATACAAAGTAACAAAAGTAAATGAGCAACTCGAACTCCACTAAAAACTGGGAGCATGGACCAGGTGCACCGGTAGGGTAAGCATCCTCTGCTTTTCTAGAAACACCCGCCAAGTTGCTCATAAAAAGTCCGGGGTAGACAAACGAGGAAAGGAAAACTATGACCCGATGAATAAATCAGTTTTCAAGATGCTGATGGATACATCATAACGATCCACGAGTTCATGATGACGACCATAAAACTTCTGTAGTGATGACTTTGTTAGAGTTCTAGCGCGATACAAAAAGTCTGCGTAGTTTCGGCAAGCTCTGGCATAACATATGAGTTGTGATATGAACACTCCATACGCAGGAGCCGAAGGGATGTTGCCACAGATGAAAGGAAAGTTGACAATTTTGAATGAAAAGTCATCACGTTTGTTGTAAAGTTTGGTCAATAGTTTTCCCTTACCATCGATCTCTATGTGTAGATCAAGATATGAGGCTGACTTCACAGTGTCTGTAGTATCCTTTATCTCAAGTTCTTTTGGGTAGATGCGATGTATCAAATCCCCGAAATTAGGATTGTTTAAAGATAATACGTCATCTATATAGCGGAAACTGAGATTGAAGGATCTAGCCAAACAATATTCTTTCTTTCTGATCAAATCAGCTATAAAGTCAGCCTCATAAGAATGAAGAAATAGGTCAGCAAGTAAAGGAGCACAATTTGTTCCCATTGGAATGTCGACCTTTTGTTGAAAAACATGTCCACCACACTGGACAAATATGTTGTCGATTAAAAATTCAAAGTTCGCCAGGCGTTGACGCTGACCTTCACATACAGATTTCTTTTTCTGCTTGTCTATAAAGTCTTTGACTCCTTGTCTGTCAACATTTAATACAGCATTATTTGCCTCGTTTTGTGGTATTTCTTCAAATTCTGCATTTTGTAACAACCTGTCAATATCCCGTTCAGCCTTTCTTTAAGCAGACGACAACAGTGCAATAAATTTAAAAAACGTATTCAGAACGTCTCCGAATTTTTCTGCATACAAATGAAAGTGGAAAATGGGGAGTTGAAAGACTGAAATATGTGTCAATGATCAAAATACAAGTGGAATGACTGGAAGACACCTAAAAATTTTAATTATATACAAATTAATTCTCTTTTAAACAATATTTTTACATTATATTATATTCAAAGTCAAATTCTTTTAATATTTTATAAAAAAAAACACAAAAAACAGCATTTTGAAGTAAGTACAAAAATTATGCATGATGAACTAAACGTGGTGGAATGTTACACTGATTTGACAAACCTAAAAGAGGGATTACACACAAGTTCTTATATTACTTAATTTGATAACATACAAAATATAATTATCATCTATAATCCCCCTATGTGTTCGTTCTTCAACCATAGAAATGAAGCCCTCACACGTCATGGCAATGTACCTTGTGATGGTGGACATCTCCCCATTAGTACTGGGATGTAAATTTTACATTTCCCCTTTAAAACAGTAATCAGGGGAACCAAGACATAAAAAATAATTATTATGTATACATAATTCTAAAGGTCATTTATTATTATTTTATTTTGAATTAAAATGTATATCAAATATCCCCAGATATTAATATAGGAACCCCAGGAGAGGAAATACCACGCTATTTAAACCCAGTAAACTTTTAACTTTATTTGAATTTTCAAGTTTATTTAAATTTTTAATTTATTTGAAATGATTAGAACTACTAAGATATCAAGCACAAGACACAGACATATCCTTTGTAGTCTGCAAAATAAACTTTGTTATTTAAATTTTATTGTACTTAAGTTTGTAACTTATATTCTATACACAGAATATAACTTTTACTCTAATAAAAGAGGCAGAATTATCTCCCAAAATTCTGTTTTAATTTACAATATTATCTGTAAATTAAATACATCTTCAATAACTTGACAAAATAATCAAGGGAACTAAGGTTATAGCGGTAATCAAAAGAATGTAATCCAGGGACAAAGACCAGACACGGAAAACAGACATACACAACAAAGAACGTAGTAACAAAAGCAAATGAGCAACTTGGACTCCACTAAAAACTGGGAGCATGAACCACGTGCACTGGTAGGGTAAGCGTCCTCTGCTTTTGAAGTTATCATTTTAATAATGATGGGCACACATGTGTCATATTACTATTTTATTACCTATAAATAACAGAAATTTAATCTGATAATCTAATCAGAAATGTACAACGGACTTCTACAGTAATAAACATATTACTTGTTCAGCATGTGTCATATAATCATGTCACCTACTTAATAAAGGTAGCCAGCACAAAAAAGTATGATCTGTTTGAAGTTAATTAAAAAAAAACAAAATCATATTTATCAATGAAACTTGTAATTTAAATTTTAGAAGATATAGAAGATATTAATAAAACACACATCCAGTCATCTCCACACTTTGTTTACAGTAAAGTAAGTTACAATTACTTTTCTATTATTTTTAACTAATAAGTCAAAATATATATGTAGATGATTGGTATAAATATTTTGAGTAAATACTTAAGAAAACAAGGTTGGTCATAAACGAAATACATTTATAAGTGCTTTGATATGTTAAATCCTACTTACAAATTATGTTTATATTTAAAGCT
Organism: Perna viridis; assembly: GCA_037379345.1. NCBI lineage: Eukaryota > Metazoa > Mollusca > Bivalvia > Mytilida > Mytilidae > Perna > Perna viridis. The sequence goes on along the minus strand of CM074512.1, from coordinate 42,970,740 downwards.
TTCATTTCTTTAATTAAAGACCTTTTCTAAAAAAAAATTTAAAAAACTTCATAATAATTAAAAGGAGATATCTATTCTTACTTTTAGGTCCCCCCTCTTGGTGTCATAGTTGTCATGTTGGACCGTGAAATCTTGAATAAGTACATCCTTAGAAAAACAAAACAATCTTGTAATGTTATGCATTGTATTAATTATGGGTCAGTAAATAATAAATGGTAATTAGCTAGATCTATCAGGATTAAGATTAATGTTGTATGCACAGACTTTCTCAGGACCATCTGTTGACTGATCCCAGCATCACAGGATAAAGATCTGTAGTTTTATTTTGATTAAATTTTATGACATTATCCCCTGTTGTACATTTCACTGGTTTAATTAAGTAAATATTTTGGCTTGATTAAACTTTTGAAAGTTAGCCATTGGTCAGAATTAGAATTTTTAATGTTTTATTTAAAATTTGTGGGAGGAAGTTTTGGTGAATTATATTCTTTGTACATTTTGTATGTTCACAACATGTAGCTTACCATCAAGCTCCACTCTTGTAACGTTGAGCGTTACATATACTTATGTTAATTGTGAATTATCGTACCATCTCTGTAACAGCTTAATAAATGATACATTTAGAACAGTGGATTAAATATTTGAAGTAGTGGAATGCCCAGCTCCTGTTAATTATTTTGTCAACTATTTCCGGACTTGTACTTAAATAGTTGAACTTGTACTTAAATTGTTGTTTACAGTACAGTATGGAAGTAACATTTATATTATTTAAAATGATTGAGTCATTTTTTTGTCAATAACATGAAAAAAAATTTAATTTTTTGGGTTAATGTGTATTGGTCAATGACACCTGTTTCGGTCTTTTAAGCTACCAGATATTGGGCAAAAGAGGAGAAATACTCAAACCGAAATGCTCAGCCATTCCTGAAAACGGTTCTAAATTTACTATTAAACTAATTAGTTTCAAAGAGACTGCCTCATATTGAGTTCATTCTCCTTTGAGAACTCTACGTGTATTTGAAATAATACGCTCCCAAAGGGAGCGTTTATGGTTGTATTATCAACTAGGTTGTGTATACTTATGGCAAGAAAAAGCATCAATATCCGGTTTGTACCTGCATTTTCAGGAGCTGAAAAACAGCATAATGGCAGCTTCATTTACGTATACTTGTGTGTGTGCGATTGAGCGCCAAACCAGTCTCGGAAAATATTTGCTAGTTTCGATAATTAAATACAAATCGAATCATAGTTTTTCCGAGGTAAGGTTGGCTTTATAGTCTGCAGTATGGGTACCAGATGTTTACAAAAATTATGTCATCAATATTACCCATAATTCTCAGGTCATAAAAATTGCAAAACGGAAACAAACCAAAACGAAACAAAAATAATCGATAAAAGAAAGAATTGAAACAAAACATTTTGATAAAATGAATCAAATCGTAATCAAAACATAATTAAACTATACTAAATGAAACAGAATGCAGCGAAACTAAATACAATAAAAGAAATCTTTTAAGACGTTTCACAAATTTTAAGAATCATATTGTTAACCAATGCCGGACAATTCTTCCCATAGAAATTTCAGACCACGAAAACCAATAATTCTTTATGAATGCCGGACATTTCGGCCAATAGACATATCAGACCATGACAATTAGTATAATGCTTTAGGGCAAATATATATCATTACAAAATTTACCATACCTGAAGGTGTAACATATCAAATAAGAGCTGACAAAAATTTGTTTTTATTAACGTTTCTTCGGGAGCCTTAAAAGGTTTCACCTTCATCATATTATATTTTTTTAATTATTATTTATATCCCCATGCCGGCCATGGCTTGCTTAAATTGAAGCCGTTAAGCCCCATAACTTGAGGTTGATCCTAAGCATTTATGTACGAAGTGGCACCTGTTGTGTTCATGGAGAAATATTAAGCCATAAAAGTACGTTAATACCTGTTAATATGCCAACATTAAACATGTTCCTTATTGCTTTTTTTTTTGCGTTGGGGCTACTCAGGGGGAGGGAAGTGTAATATGTTTTGTTTATATCATAGGACACTTCGTCCTTTCATACTATCGTACTGATCACCTATTGATGGTTTAAAATTTCCAGCATCACTTTAGTTGCGTTTGCACTCATAAGACACAGTGATTGGTTTCTATGTTAGAATCACATCATTAGCCTAATTAATTAATTATACATATATTTTTTTCTAAAATTTTAATATGCGGTCGGTATGGTACGATGCAAAAAAGAACGAAATGATACTATTTCGTGAACTTTGACACGCCCCTTTGATCAGCTGAAGGCACGAAACATGTATTTACCAGACTAGCCAAGGATTCTCGTTATTATAATGTTTGCAACTACTTTAACAGTTGACAAATCTGAATTCTTTGCCTTGACGTTCAACCCTTGACACAGTAATGGATGAAACTGTCTCTGAAAAGGGGAAAACTGACAATGTGCCCGTCCAAGGAACACAGACAATTGTTGAATTGCCACAAAGTTTGCCTACACTCAAAGAAGAAAACAATCACACACATACTTCACTAGAACAAGCATCACCGAACAATCACAGTTCAGAACAAAATTCAGAACAAATTCTGAAAGAGGAGGTACAGTTTTCTTTCTGGATATATTCATTTACATATTCGGTAGCTTTCATACATGTATCACTGTATGGTTGGCAAACAACCTTGCATGTAATATATATAGAAATTTCTCTATGAATCAAAGTGATTTGTCAAGTCCGCATACTTCTCACAACTTTGTGTTTGATTCATGAAGCATTTTGTTTGTACATATCTAGAATAATTGTAGTGTTCTTTTATAGTGTCATTATCTATCAGTCATGTTCTTTTCTTCTTCGATTTAAAGCTTTTCTTTCTCCTTGTGAGCTCCAGATTCAGATATGTTTTGTTATGTTATTGTGTAAGGTTTCTCAATTGTTATATATTTGTTGAAATTTTATCATTTTGACACCCATTAATGTTGCATTAAAATGTGATCAGAATTTATTTTAGGATCTTGCTCTTGCTACAGCTTTGGTAAATGATGCAAAATCAGGAAGAAACTTTGAGTACAAGACAGAGGCAAAATATGTTAGGTAAGAGAGTAGCTTTATATTCCATATATATTTTTTTTTGCCTTTTGTGTGGTTTCTTAGTAAAAAGTACATTGTCCAATTATTTTTTTTAATGTAAACAGAAAATATTAGGACAATGATAGATCCTGCCTTTTCATTTTTTCTTATGGCCTGTCCTGCCTTTTCATGTCTTAAATTTCAATCCTGCCTTTTTATTTCAAACTTCATTCTAACCCCATCCTACCCCAATGAGAGGCACCTAATGCTTGATGTTTCACCTTCTTTTTCTTGAATATGTGAATGCCTGGACTCTATTTTGCATTACCAGGTTCTTTTTAAAGCAAAACTCTTCATTTTATCATTCTGTTTTACAGGTCATATAATTTGTACCATACCAGGTTCATGAGATGGATGCTGTACTTTTTTATTGCAGTAGATCTTGGTCTGGCTGTGTTTGAAAAACCTGCCAAACATGACCTTGCCTTGCCTCTTGGGGTAAGTAGTGAAAAAAATATATCATAAAATGTCTACATGTTTGTTCTGTTGTTGGTATAACATACTTAAACTATAAAAGAGACTGGTTTAAGACCAAAAGATGTTGTTATAGCTATTTTGGTAATAAAAACAAAAAAAAAACAAAAACAAAAAAACTGGTCTATAGCTATTTACTGTGAAAGTACTTATATTTGTGGTTTAGGGGGAAAGCACAAGTTCTCAGATTCTTGAATTGACAGCTTTGACAATCCTGTAATACAATTTCAAGTAAATATTCTTCTCCTTGAGAATCAAATTTCGTGGTTTACCTTACCCATGAAATCCATGAAAATCTGTACCCCATGAACAATAGTACTTTCACAGTAGTATAAGTACCTCTTCAAGGAAGTTTCCATAAGTGTTTTATTGATGTTTCTAACTTACCAGCCATAAGACTAAAGTTAAAATTAATATAAACATAGGAGATGCTTGTTTCCTCTTACTCTATCTACCCATGAAAGAGTAATCAAGGGAACCAAGGTTATAGCGGTAATCAAAAGAATATAATCCAGGGACAAAGACCAGACATGGAAAACAGACATACACAACAAAGAACATAAAGTAACTAAAATCATACATACAAAGTAACAAAAGTAAATGAGTAACTCTGACTCCACTAAAAACTGGGAGCATGGACCAGGTGCACCGGTAGGGTAAGCGTCCTCTGCTTTTCTAGAAACACCTGCTGAGTTGCTCATGAAAATTGAAAATTGGCCTTATCCAAATAATATTATTGCCATTCTTGGATGAGATTAAAAATAAAATCACTTCTTTGATGATGGTTTTTATCAGAATCATATGAACTTTGGGATGTGAATATTTTTCTTACCTACCCACCCAAAGTCAGGAGGTAGGGTCAGGTAAGGGAAACAAATATTATTTTAAGTGTGGCCTAATATTAAAATGTACTTTAAAGCCAGCCTTGAATATACCCATATATGTTTCTATGCTGCTATATGCTTAATATTTATTCTCTGTTGTTCTTAGGCTACCTTAGCAGTGGAAGCTGTATGCCTTCTTTTTTTTGTGTTCAGAATTTGTCATTCCGCACATTTTAGCATATCAAGGATATTTTGGAGGGACACTAAAAACATCATGATTTTGGCTATAGTTGTGGTAGGTACTTAAATTGATGTTTGGATATTGAGTAATAGCTGTGGTCCCAATAGTGTATCACAACAACCGGTGACTCAGGTTTAGTCCTTTCCCATGATTTTGTTTGATAGAATTTTTTAATGTAAATCTAGAAATATATGAGCTATTATATACACCAAACTTTTCACTGATGTACTGAGGTATACCACATCTGTTACATTTTGAGGTTTTCCGTTTGTTTTCCGATTTAAATTTATTCCGAGTTATAGGACATTGAAAAAGGGGACATAAATATATGATAGGTAACAATGTATTTTGCAAGCATATACAGAAAACAAAGATGACATGTGTAATTGAAATTCTTCAGAAAAAAATCAAATTTCAATTTTCTTAGAATTTTAATCAAATCCATTTAAAATGCAATGAATTTTGATTTCTTTATTATTTTATTTCAGCTGACAGTTCTAGACATAATATGCTACTTGATATGGGTTGATGTAGCTCCAGAAACAAATCCTGTTCGGTGGTCAAGACCACTTCGTCCTCTAATCATAATTAACTTTTCTGATGGCAAACAGGTATTACATGTATTACATGTATACTGTCAACTCTTTTGATGGCCTAAGGACTTTCTGTCAAGTTAGAAGGTGTAAAATTTATAGGTGATGTCTGTATCATTTTTATTCAGAATAAATATCTATTACTGAATAAAAATGGGTTATTATTGGAAATAAGGGTGGTAACTTCAAATATATAGTAAACAATAAACAGTAATAGAAAAAAAAACCGATATGGTGAAATGTGACCAGCATATAAAGTAAATACTTTCAGAAATCACCAAATGTTTACAACAAATGTAAACATACCTTTAGGTAAGCTTTGAAAGGCCCAGACTACAAGAGTAAGACAACTAACCTTTACACTTTTTGTTATGAATTACTTTGATATTAATATAAGTCTATTATTATTTATCAAAACATTTTCAGGTGTTCAATTTGTTATACGAAATGTAATTTGTAGCACTCTATCACAACTCATACTTAATTTAGAATTCATTATCTTTTGGTAATGTACTTGAATGATTCTGATTATTCAGTGTTCTGTTTATTTTCACAGATAAGAAGAGCATTCAGGAATATAAGAAGAACTGTTCCAGAGATACTCAATATCCTGGTTCTATTTTTCCTCAGTCTTGCTTTATTTGCTTTGCTTGCCTTAAAGTTGTTCAATAAAAGGTGGGTTTTAACTCAAGATTTAATTGGCAAGACTTCAATTAAGTGTAATCTCTAAATGTAGAAAGCTTGATCAAGTATTTGTATTAGGAGACAGCCATTTGATTTTGAGGGGGCTTGGAAGAAATTTATGAAAAATATTTAGACTCAAAACTTTTTAAAAAAAAATTCGAAATGGGAGAAAAAAAAACCATGAATATTATACTTTAACGTTATATGAATATAAATACTAAGATTCAATTTATATGAAAAAGAAATACATGTATATTAACACTTAATATGGTGAAGAAAAAAAAAATTTGATCTGAAGAAATCTTCAATACTCATTGTTCACCCTCTTACAAAGTTAATTTTCTTAAATTATAGAATCTAAGCACAATAAACTTTTAAAAAATTTATTTACTTGTACCTGTAATATATCATACCACATGGCGTTTTTTTTTGGTGGGTGTACAATTTGATGATTTGAGGCAAAATATTTGCCAATTCAAATTTTGGGGGATGTGAAGTGGTGCACTAAGTACTTTAGCTCGTAACAAATATTACAGAGAATTTATTTTGGTGTTACCGCTATTAAAAATACATAAAATTTGCACCACACAAAAATTACCTGCTTAATAGTAAATACTGAGTATTTTGCAGTTATCATATTTTTTATGAACAAAGTACATCATCAAAACTTTTTAACTTTTTGTTTGCATTTAGAAATCTCAATTTTCCAAATGGTGATGATTATTTCAAAGACTTTTTGGAGAGTATATGGAGTTTATATGTATTGGTCACAACTGCCAATAACCCTGATATCATGTAAGATAATAATTCAAGTTTCAGGAATAAGATGCATTATGCTAGAGTAATATTGTAGTGTTTTTTATGACATTGTAATGTGAAAGCATTATTGCTTGTAAGGTATTATAAGGCTATCATAAAAAAATCCTTTATTCTCATCCAACATTTTTCAAAACTAGGGGTGGTTGGGCAAATTTTATATTTGATTTTTTTTATCAGTTTAAGTGAAAATGCTGTCAATTTGAAAGAAATTGACTTAAATTGGGAAAAAAATAATAAAATAATTTGGGGGGGGGGAGTGAAAAAATTAGGTCGGGGGGTATTAAAATCTAGGATACTATTTATTTTTGCCCTATCATTAGGTCAATCATACCAGGAGTTATATTCCATCAAAAAGAAAAGAATGTCAGTTGAAAAATTTTAATTTTTATTTGTAAGTTATTAAATTCTAAGTTAAAAAATGGAATTACCAGTATTTCCTAATGATTTGTACATAGGGAATATGAATGGCTTTTTAAATTTGAACATATATAATGCAAATCAATACCTTATGAACAATAAGTTTTACATAAAAAGGAGTAGTGGATTTTATACACAGGCAAAATTATTTCACATGATTTTCACCTGAATTGAGCAAATAAACTAAGTGACAGAGTTCACATGAAATTCAGGTGAATGTAGCCTTCACATGAAATTCACAAGAAATGTTCACATGAAATTCATTTTTAGTGAATTTCACATGAAAATCATGTTAATTTTATGTGAATTTCATGTGAAGCTCGATTAACATGAATTTCACGTGAAAAATATTTGCCTGTGTAAGAATGACTTTTTGATGCCAATATTTTATATACAGTGAAACCTGTCTAAACAGAACATCTTTCTGATTGAATGTTTTGTTCAGTTATCAGTTTACACAGGTTCAAAGTGCATTGAAACTGACATATACAGGCAGGTTTCTGGTTTATCCAGGCTTTAGTTTTAAAATGTCTCAGTTTATAAAGTATATAAAGTAAATAGACCACTCTCCTTTTGTAAAATGCCATATAACATGTATTGCATTGTAACAACACAACAGACTGCTTTAGATGTAACAGTATGTGTTTCTATCTTATCACAAACTGGTTTTTCTAACTACCGGTATGTTTTGTTTGATTATTAATTTTCATATTAATATTCAAGACTGAATATTTAGTTTAGTTTAGTTCTTTGTCTAAGAATTTACAAATTCTTTAGTACTAACTGTAAATTCAGAAGACTTCAGTAATTATTTTCTTGTAGATCAACAGTGTCAATTTGCTTTATTTTAAGAAACTTAATTCAAGTCAATTTTGTGGATTACATACAACTTCAATTTTATAAACTACAGTGCACTTAGCATTCCAGTAATCATTACAAGTGTACAGGAAATGATCATACAGTTTAAATTGGTGCCAAAACCCTTTTTGTTAAAACTGTACTGTGAAAGTACTATTGTTCATAGGATTCCAATTTTGGTGGGTGAGCCAGACCTTGCAATTTGGTTCCAGACGAAAAGCAGATTCCCATTGATGTGTGTGCTGAAAACCTCAGAACCCTAATTTGAAGAATCCACAAACTTGTGTATTTTCCCTAATCCACAAAAATTGGTATCCAGGAACTAGTGTACTTTCACAGTATTTGATTTGAACAAATGTGAGTGTCTGAATTTTCAGTGTTTTCTTACCACTATGTTAGCCTACTTGTTTATGGTTTCTCACTGTTTTATAACTGTATAGCAGGTGTTAAAGTTTGATATAGTGAATTTAGAAATTTTTGCAATGTTTTTATATCAGTAATTCACATTTACTGTGAAAATTGCAAGTGGATTGAATATTTTGGGTTACAGATAAGCAGCATCTTTCTAAATATCACATAAATTTGAATTACATTTTTATCCAAAATCTCAAAATAGTAATTTAAGCCTAAAATTAACGGTATTTCTGAATTATCAGTCTTTTGCACTTATTGACAATTGGTGTTTACAATATAAGCCCCAGTAAAAAATTTTGAAAATTCTATGCTATCGGTTTTTTTTTGGTTTTTTTTTCATAACCAGATATAAATATATCTTTAGAGGGGATTGTTCTTCTGTATGATATTGTGAAATTTCACCTGCTATACAGTCTTTTCTTTTCACTGTTTTTGCTTAACACTTTGTTTTTCTCTCATAGGATGCCTGCCTATGATGAGTCTAATTGGTTTGCAATCTTTTTCATCATCTACTTAATAGTGTGCTTATACATATTCATGAGCATTATTTTAGCTGCTATTTACTACAACTTCCGAAAAAATCTAAAGGTAACATTTCTGTCTATATAAAAGCAGTCTAACAGTTCCATATAATCAGTTGCTTGCATAAATGTTAAAAGAAATAGTCATAGTTCAAAGTTTGAAGAAAAGTTTGCTCATATTTTTCTATAGAGTTCAATCTTAGAATCTGCTCACTAGGCTTTTAAGTTCTGTTCCTTTATAGAATAAGATATTGATTGTAATCTTTTTATGGACACAGTATGGTATACTACTATCTATATGTATGACTGTCCACAGATGTGCAATTATTCATAGATGCCTGATTGAAGATTTAAATGGTTTTATAGAACTATATTTGTTTCATTTATGAAAGCTTCTTTTGATTTTTCTATTTTGTTTAGTTTTTGGTTTCACAGTTAGGGGACTTTAGCACAAAAAGGAGAATGGATGTATATCATATGCTAAAGCACAGACATTACTATATACTGTTATACTTAAGTAGCTGTCTTTGTAAGAATCATGCAAAATCTGAAAAATGCGATACACCCCAAAAAACCCTACATATTTTTATTTTTGTAATTAAGTAGTTTTATGGGTCTATACTATGAAATGTGTAATTATTCGTTCAAATCTGCCTGCTCTTAGGAGATAATCCACATTGAAAATCCAGTAGATTCTATTGTATTTGAGCGCCATTTACAGAGTTATCTCCCTTAATTTTGAAATCTACAGTGCAACTATATATAATTTTTATCTCCTAAGAGCAGGGGTTATATGAAAAAACCACATGTTAATTTCTGTTTACTATGACATTTCAAACAAAATATCAAAAATAAAAATATGTAGGCTTTTTACCCATGAATTACATTTTGCATGATCGTTAGCTGGAGTGCTACTTAAATGTTATCTTTATTTCGAGGGCATTGCAGAAAAAAAAAAATCATTTCAATTGTGTTTTTAAAAAAAAAACATTTGACCTTTGTATAAGGTTGAACGTAAATGGACTATTTTATTCATTTATTAGAATGAAATTAAAGCTGCAGTTTATGGTAAGAGGAAGAAGCTAAGCCAAGCATTTGACATCCTTAAAGTGAAGAAGAATGGGAAATATGTTGTCACCCATCGTATCTGGTGTCAACTGTTACACCAAGTCATACCAAACAAGAGCCAATCACATAAAGATCTACTAATGAAAGTTTTAGACCCTGATGTTAATAATTTTATAGGTAAAAAAAGATTTCTATGTTATACAGGTTTTATTTTGCATTTTAACTACCCTGTGAGTCTTATCACACTTTTTACTAATTAACTTTGATTAACCTTTTCTCTTATATACTAAGTTTGAAATTGTACCAGATACTGTGAATTGCTTTAAATTTATCTTTCTATGTGAATCATAGATGTAGTCAGATATGTTGTTATTTAGTTTTGTTTAGTTGTTCCCTTTAGAAAATGATGTTTTCACATTCTCTAAATAATTTTTCAGTAAAAAAAGAATTCCTCAAATTAGCTGACCTTCTCCATCTAGAACTAACTGAGGTTACAGAGAGAATGACATTCCTGGAAAGACACATTCCTTATTTTTACAACTCAACACCTAGCTATTACGTTAAAAAAATAACAAGGCTTAAGTAAGAATATCACATACATTTTAAAACTGATAATCAGAAAATAATTAAATAAATAAATACCAGTAGTCTCTGTAAGGATCAGGCAGTAGGTAATTCATGGTATTGAGTTATCTCAATGCTTTGATGGTGTATTTGACTATTTGTACCATCAGAATCAAGGAAAAAAAACAAGACTTTTTATGTCAGTTTGTAAAAAGAGTTATAATTACAGTAAAAAGCACTGCAAATGAATATTTCAAGGGCAGATAACTCTGTCAAAGATCTCAGTTTTTTACCTTTCTAATAAAATATTTTCAAACATATCCTGTGATGCATGGATCAAGCAGTGGTCATTTCAAATAGAGAACTCTTCTTTGAATGAAATTATATTGTAAGCTTGGTGAGTGTTTGCCATGCATTTTTCAGACTTTCCCAGTTTGCTTGATTCTTACAAAGACTAGCACTTAAAAAAGATTTATCTTCACAAGTTGTTACAATAGAGGAGCAAAAAGACTGGCACTTAAAAGATTTGTCTTCACAAGCAAAAAGTTGAATTTTTAGTTTTTTCTGTCACTGTAGTCATGTTGAACTGATTAAAATCACAACAATACCTGTTGTTAATAAAAAAACTGAGATCTCAGTCAATATTGTCCTAAATTCCACATATATATCAGGGTTTCCAGGGTTTCACAGATTTCCAGTTTGGATTATTAGGTTTTCTTCCCCATACTTTTGGCGACCAGGCTTATATTAGCCAAATGGTCCTAAATCTCATTGATGGTTTAAGATTATAAAGCCTATGTAATTGTTGCTGTAATGTTGATGAATACAAGTACAAATATTCACAAACTTTAGATAAAACTTACCTCTTATGTTTGTATTTTGACTATCAAATTAGTTATAACATATTCAAATTCATTTCAGAGCATTCAGATATTTTTTTGATTTGATGATATTTATCAATGCTTGGTTCATTGGATTTGATCTTGACAAAGCAGACTGGTTTTTCCTGTCAATATTTACATTGGAAATTCTTCTAAAACTGTATACATTTGGACCTAAAGAATTTTTCATGAGATTCTGGAATACGTAAGTAATAGTCAATTCTAAGTACAGTACATTAATCAAATGTTGCATTACTGTACATCTGTTATATTTAATACTATGGCTGCAATAATCAAAACTCACAATGTAATGAAAATATAGAAAGTACTGGTAGGTCTTCTAATGCATTGGTGTGAATTCAGAAACCATTACTTAGATTTTTTCTTGTGATATTGAAAAATAAATTAATTTGAGATCAATACTGTAATCTGATTGGTTAAAATAATTTTGTTACATCTCAATGGCTAAAAAAAATATTGACATGCCTTTATTCAATTAATTCAGAGCTAGTTTTCTCATGTTTAAAGATAAAAATATGTTTTAAAATTAATTTATAAGAATTGGCTATGATAAAAAATTTGTCTATTGAAAAATAAGATAAATTTTCCATGTGCATATTTTGTTTATTGCACTTTGGGCAATAAACAATATGCATATGGAAAATTTATGTTAGTTTTCAATAGACAAAATTTTTATCATAGCTAATTCTTAAAGATCTATTTCAGAAATGTAAAACTTTTGTCACTGGTATCACAATCATTATGTTTTTTTTTCACAATAAAGTTGTCAGTTTGTTCTTACAGGTTTGATTTTCTGGTAGTGTTTTCTGCATTGTTTGCTTCAGCTATAGAGGCTGCTGAGGGGGCATGTAAGTTCCTTACTACTTTAAATTTGAGTAAAATTATAAGATTTATGGTACTTTGGCAACTAAAGCTTTGGATGGGTTATCTGGTAGGTAAATAAAATCTGAATACTGAGGCTTTGGTTGGGTTATCTGGTATCAAATGTATTTAAGACTTTTTGGATACTTTACGCTTTCTTTTTACCTGAGTCACTTATGGTGAAAGCAGTTCTAGTAGCCATTCTACTCTGTCCATCCATCTGTCCATCATGCTTAGGGATTACTTGCTTTGTGTAACTAAAAAGTGTGATACCAATATTGTTGAAACTACATTTAAAAAAAAAAAAAAAAAAAAACACTGTGCTGACAAATATATGATGATGTTTAGACATGTATGGGGTCTCATTCATACTTACCTTTTAAATGTTGTTTGTTATTTAATTTTTTTCCCTTTTATTATGTTGTTTTAACCTACCAGTATACTGATTTCCATTACAAGTTTAATTTGAGTGAAACAAGATGTGATTAAAAATTTCTTAGTAATATAAAATAGATTGAAACTTTTACACATCATTTAGAGTATGTTAAGTTAGGTCTATCTTTACTAAATAAGAATTAACTGCAAACCTTACTGACATTTGTCCTGAAAAGGGTCTTTCAACTTTGTCCCAAGGACATTTCTTTTTTGATCCCAAAAATGTTTGTTTCATATAAACTTTTATCATATGTGTATTTACAGTAAGGTATTTGTATATTTCTCACCTTAACTTTTTGGCCTTAAATATTTTTTTTTTAATTTGTAGCAAGAGAGGAGTTTAGGACATTGGACTTACTGCTTGTTCTTAGGGTTCTTCGTCTTGTCAAAATATTTGGAAGCATTCAAAGGTAAGTACAAAAATGTCATTGTTAGAAACTTGAATTGTTCACTGAATCTATTAATTTTCAGGAAAAATTGCTATAAATATGTATTCAGTACATGTATGAATGAAGTTCATACTGAAGATACTCTTGTAAAATAATACATGTATTACTTCTTATTTTGATGTATACTGAATGTTACAGATACATACCAAAATTTTTATCACATGCCAGTAGCCCTTGGATCATATAGAGGTTTCAGGTTGATATGGTATGTGATGCATATTTTGATGTCATGTTCACTGTGTTGTCTATTACAAATATGTTCTGAGTAGGGGTGCGATATAGGCTCAGTGGTGTTATATAAGGTATGCCATACAGGATGAATTAAGTAGGGTTTTAACAATCAATGATAATGCATACACCAAAAAAGATATATTTATCTAAATATTTGATACATAGTACTTTTGCTTCACCGAGTTTTTTAATAAGAACAAACTATTGTGTTGCTTTTGTACTATTTTTTTAAATATATAACGTTCAAACTAATGGATTAAAATTACAACACATAAGGTAAATTTTGGTATGGGTAGTAAGTTAAGGAAACATACATTTATGACTCCCTCTTAATGCTTGATTTTGAAAATTTTCAACTAATATGACTTTTATCTGGAATGAGGGAGGAATGTAATTTCTTAAAAGTTTCACATAATTCAAAATCAGACTGAAATATAATGAACAGTGTGTGTGTGGATAATCTTCTCAAGAAAAAGGGCCCTTTGAAAAAAAACAATGTTCTTGTAACCAGTAAATCAAGATGTGAATTAATGATCAGAAAATTATACTGAATATTACATGCTGAAACCTTATCACATGCTATATCAACCCAAGACTATATAACCTGGCTATGTCCTGCGGGGTTGAGAGTTGATACCTCATATGATGCAGGTTTTGACATGTCATGTTTATTATATCATGTAATATAGAGTATGTGATGTGGTGTAAACAATTTAGGATTTAAGTAGCTGTCTTTGTAAGAATCATGCAAAATCAAAAAAGGCTACATATTTTTATTTTTGTAATTAAGTTGTTTTATGGATCTATACTATGAAATGTGTAATTATTCATTCAAATCTGCCTGCTCTTAGGAGATAATCCACATTGAAAATCCAGTAGATTAATTGTATTTGAGCGCCATTTACAGAGTTATCTCCCTTAATTTTGAAATATACAGTGCATTCTATATAATTTTTATCTCCTGAGAGCACAGATTATATGAAAAACCACATGGTAATTTCTGTTTACTATGACATTACAAATAAAATATCAAAAATAAAAATATGTAGGCTTTTTACCCATGAATCACATTTTGCATGATCCTTAGCTAGAGTGCTACTTAAACAATCACGTATAAAGCGTATTAAATAATGCATTATGTATAGTATATAATGGTATAGTAAATTTAATCTAAATATATGATATAATCAAGTAAATTGTTTCATGAAATTGACTGATTTGCAATCATTTTATCTATAGTATGATTTCAACCTTCTAAATAGGCATGTGTTTTGTTCCAGATTCAAAGTCGTTTTACAGACCATCATTAACATTGGTCCTTCTATATTTACATATGGTGGAGTTATATTTGTAAGTATATGTGCTGATTTATCCTGTGCTTATAAAGTGTTAGCCTACATGAAAGAGTTTTCAATAAATATTTTTAAATATTTTTGTTCTGTTCACAATCATGCCTTGATTTATGGTTTGTGTTATTCCCACTGAATGTAATAGAAAATTGATCTAATCATCATGAAACTTGGTCAGAGTCACTTAAATATGTTCTTGTTCTGGATTTGGCATCTGTTGTTTTTCACAAGTATAATATGTATTTCCTTATAAGCCACATCTTGCTTTTTATAGAATCAAATTTTGTACCTTTAATTTGATCTTTTTTGCAGGTATTTTACTACATATTTGCAATAATTGGAATGGAGATCTTCAGTGGAAAGTTTGATTTCTATGGTTATGAGGAGAATGAAGCTACAGAGGAGAAACATTTCTGTGGCAATCCAGCTCTAAATGGAACATTTTTCTTCAAGTTTCACTACTGTAACAACAACTTCAATGATTTCCTGAAAGCTCTGGTCCTTTTGTTTGAATTGACAGTTGTCAATCAATGGCATGATATCCTTTTTAAAGAATAGAAATTAAAAATTTAAGAAAGATTACCCAACCACTGCACTTGGTTCATTTCACCAGTTTATAGTGGAGTCTTGGTTGCTAATTTATTCTTTTGTTTTTGTGTATTCTTTTAGTTTATTTACATAAATAGCGATGATTTACCAAATTTTCCCTGTGTAAAAATTTTCAGTAATTTACACCGTGTAATAAATTCTGTAATTTCAATCACAGACTTTCTCCAGATAAAAGGTCACAAAACGTCACAACACGAATATCAATCTGCCTTGTTCCATGCACAAATTAAATCTAGGTGTACTTCAGCACTCACGATGATGTAATTAGTAATTCACTCTTTCCAAATAATTATCCTATTATAATATATGTTGTTTAGTCTGATTTCTTAGTCTGACTTTATCTTGGGAACATTATTATTCCATTCCCCATTATAATCATGGTCTCCTTTCTTTTACATACCCAAGTCTCACTTTGCTAGACATGGTATATAAATTGAGTTTGAGTAGCGATCTCATGATATAGGAATAAAATGATGAGTTCTTGTTACATGTTTTAATTATGGTAATTCCAAAAGTAATCAATATTATATTTCGTGTCATAGATTGTCATATATGCCTTTTTAAATGTCCTTAGTTCAGCTAGTATTACTAAAAATGTACATCTTTCAAAAGCTTCATAATTAAATCGATTGCTAATTTTTTAATTATTGAACAAAAGGTCAGTAAGAATCAATATTAGAGTTCACACTTTAAAATGACTGAGTATGATACAATATTGGATTAGCAGTATTTCAAGTATCAATCATTCACATAGAAATATTATTTATATATTTTTTTATACCATGTATATCATATTGCTATCACCTTGTCGCTTCATCCATTTGCCCTGTACACATTCTGTATCAGATATCTCAGCTTCTGTTGGAGAGAATGCTTACATATTTGGATTGTTGCTTTTGTATGATGACTTGTACAATGTCTCCCCTTTTCAGACTGTAATCTCATCTATTTCCTGTTTACAGTCAAATTATTAATTTTGTAGGTAATTGCAAAATGGATATTTTCGTAACAGATTTCTCAGCTTATATTAGAGAAAATGCTTAGATATTGGTTTATTGTTTTTGCATGATGACTTATTCCATTCTTCTCCTTTCCAGGTTTGTCGCTTAAATACTTCCTGTTTACCACAAGACTTGGTATTTATTAGGTAATTTATATAACAGATTTCTCAGCTTTTATTGAGGGGAATACTCAGATATTTGGTATGTGCTTTTGCATGATGAGTTGAATAGTGCCTCTCTTTCTAGGTTTGTCTACTTCCCTAGCTGGTTGAGTGGATAACTTTCAGCACCACATAGTGTGCAACATCTTGTTAGATTAGAATCCTTAACAAATTATACTGATTGCATCAGGATTTGTGGCTGTGACCAATAAAGCTGCCCGGATTTATTTCTTCCTTTTCCATTTGACCTGTGTAGTCATAGTCCTCAAGTAAGTTAACATATATCAGATTTAAAAAGAAAAAAGAATTACCAGTATACACTTAGTTTCTTATGTTAATGTTTCAATTGGATTAAATTGGAAACTAATCAATAGAGATCGGAGATATCTAAAAATCTATGAGATATGATATTAAAATAAGATGCTGTGATGCTTTTTCACAGATTTTAAAACACTTAAGGCTTAATGAATTTTAATTCAACAGCATCAGATTTTGTATGAACTTCTTCAAGCACATTTTTATGTCTCAATAAATTTAAACTAATAAATATTCAAAAATTTAATAATAGAGTTAGTTTGTTTTTAATAGAGACTATGTTTCAAAATTAGTAGTAAAGTATGTTTAATAACATATGTACAGATTTGTTCTTAATTTTGTTTTCGATATTTTACAGCATTTTTATAGCTTTTATTTTGGAGGCTTTTATCCTTGAGTATACACTGGACAAAGCTGGACAACTGGAATCCTGTGTCGAGAGTAAAATAAAAGAACTTGGATTAGGTGTTGGACAGTAAGTATTGTTATAACTTTTCTTATTATGATAGAGATGTTAAATTACTATGATAACTATTCATATAGCAGTGAGTTAATAGACTCGTTAATTCACATTGTAAAATAAATATGCTAATTTCACTCTCAGACTTTCTCTTGCCAAAATGTCACATACGGATGTCATTATGTCAATCAAAAAAATTTAAATTTATTGAAAATAGCAATAAATATTTGAAAAATTCTATTTATTCTTTACGATAAATAGGATAATCAACTGGTTATTGTGAATAACCAAAATATGATCATTTGTGCCATGAAGCTTGAAGTTTTAACTGGTATGCAGAACACTTGTTAAATCTGGGCATTCTTGAGCAATCTTTTGGTTATTATCTCTTTCCAATTAATAGTCCTATTATTAAAAAAGAGTTTCATTCTTGAGTGGTCTTAAAACAATTCACTTTTTAAAGTCCACATCAAACAAATTTACAGATACACGTTTAAGATTTATCTCATTGACATTGGTTTTTAGGGGAAGGAGAAGAACAAACACCCGTGATATACAGATGGATGACACAGATCTTGTAGCCAATGAACAACTTCCAGAATCTACAATGGGTGATGATAATGATTCAGATACTGATAGCATACCTGATCTGTCAGCTGAAACAGGATTAAAGTTTCACTTGAAAAAGAAAAGTTAGTTTCTGAATGTTGGTATAAAGTTAGTTTCTGAATGTTGGTAAAGTGTTTCTTAAACCTTAAACACCATATTTTGCCCTCAAAGAAATATGTATATTTTTTTTCATTTTTGGCTGAAGAAGGTAGACCTAGGGTAAGGGACACAACTCTTACAAATCATTGAAACGTTTGTATTTACCATTTTACATCAATCTCATATAAGCATCAAAGTAACTTTTACTTAATTTCAGGGCCATGCTGACTTTTTGTTTATGACTGGGTAGCCAATCAATGTAGACATTTTCTCCACCCTTGAAAAAACTGTCAAGAAATTTTCTAATCTCAACACAGGGTGCAAAGATTGATATATTTCAAAAATGTTTTTATTTTATTTCAAAGAAATATGAATACTGTGAAAGTACTTTAATTCGTGGATACCAATTTTTCGTGGGCTAGGGAAGAAACACAAGTTCGTGGATTCATGAATTCATGGTTTTGAGGTTTTCAGTATACACATCTCCTTTTTGTCGGGAACCAAAATTTGTGGTACAGCCTAACCTTGAAAACCACAAAAATTGGTACCCCACAAACAATAGGACTTTCACAGTAATCAGTTATCTGTGTTGTTTCTCAATATGACACATAGTTGAAAAAAAAGTTGCTAGCAACCCTCTTGCATTGCTTGAGTTGTCATTTTCCTTCAATTCTTTGCATAAATTTTAATTATTTCACCCTATATCTAACTTAAATCTATTTGTGTGTTGTTTAAAGGTAGGAAGAAGGTAGAAGTGCTCTTACAGCAGATGTTTGAGGGAGAAATAGACCCAGAGGATGATGGAGGGGCATTTGATGAGGAGGAGATTGAGGTGTTACCAAGGAGATTGACCCTAGATACCATTGGTTGAACAAGAACCTGAACATTTGTAAACAAAGTTATTCCTGTTCCATAAGTTTCTTGGAATGAAATTTTTCTGTGGTTATAAAGATTCTATTGAAACTTGAACTCAACAAGGGGAAAATTGACATCCTACTGAAAAAAAGAGTCTTTTTGGGGAAAATGACTCTGATGCAGATAGAATATATTTCTTACTTTTTCAGGAAGTATGGGACAGTCCTCTTAGTACATTCTTATCCAAATAAATTTCAGAAAGAAAAATGTTTGATTTTGAAGTGTTGCTATACCAGGCTCTATTATAAATTCAGAAATTATTAAGATTACAATACTTATTGAATTTTATATATATTTGCTTGTAAATATTTTTTTTAATGACAGCTATAGGTGCTGTATTTATTTTTTATTTTCTGTTTATGTGTAATTTCCACATAGAATGTTCAAACCTTGTATAGGTATGTGCAATTTGTATTTGTGTACATGCTATCTTGGGTTACTATTGTGTATTGTAACCCAACAAACTGTGTACGTACTGTTGTTTTCATGCATTTGGTAATTGTTATAATCAGATTTTTTTATATAAGATTCTGATTTTTTTTTGGTATTTCTTGTTTTAATTAAGTCCTCTGCTAACAAGACCTGTTTGATGGACTTTGATTACCCAGTACTATTCAAATGAGGGTTGGCATTCTTATGTGGATGTGCCTTACAAAGGGAGATAATTTAACTTAATTGTTTTACATGCTATAAGTTTTGTTAGCAGGGGATAGGGTAATCACTCACAGTTTTGGTCTATTTTTGTACTCTAAGCATTTACTTCTTAACTCTTTCATTTAAAAGTCATAAAATTAATAGATTTATCTTTTTTAAACTTTTTTGTGTTGGATAGATATAGGCAGATCCCTAATTATGCCCGAAAAGTTTGGTTAGTTATACAGTAAAAACTAAAATTCTCTGTAGTTAGCTCGCCCTTTGACTAGTTATCAGCACCCTACCCTTTTCAGAATTTCTGGATTTGCCACAGGTAGAAAGTACAAAAATGACTG
This sequence comes from Perna viridis, assembly GCA_037379345.1. Taxonomy (NCBI): domain Eukaryota; kingdom Metazoa; phylum Mollusca; class Bivalvia; order Mytilida; family Mytilidae; genus Perna; species Perna viridis. Next base: position 42,950,728 of record CM074512.1, on the reverse strand, counting down.
AAAAATGTCTATATGGATTAAATTAAATGCTAGTATGTGGTAATCTAGTCTTGTGCATTAAACTTATTTATTTATATTATTTGTGCATTGAGAAGAAAAAGTTATTTTTACTCCATGTATTGTGATAAGTATTGAGATCAAATTTTAGTTTTGCAATGAGTGCTTCTTAGTTTTGTTTTTTTTTTTCTGATTTGAAAAAAAAATATCACATAAGTTATGTATATTTACAACATAGTGCAATAAAATACGATTCTTTCTCATTTCTTTATTTCTGTCAATTTTTTGTCACTATAAGTATACTAGTTTTACCTTCCATGAACTGTGTACTTTTTTCACAGACATAATTAGGCTGCAACCATTTGATTTTCTTGGAGGGGCTATGGAATTTTTTCCAAAGACTGACTTTTTTCACCTTTTGGACAAGTTGAAAACAACTTTTTTTTCTTCAGATAAACAGTTATAGCTAGTGAAAGCATAGAGTAAAACACACTTTTTTTTATTGCTTGCAAAAAAATAATTTTTTGCTTGAAAGTTTGGAGACCAACTTTTTTTCTTAAAAAATTCCATAGCCCGAAATCAAATGGTTGCATGCTGCCTTATCTACATTAGGTCAACTAAAAATGATGTTTTGGTTTTTGGGCACTCCCTTTTTTAGGGTAACATATAATAAAATAGACATAATAAAATCTATTCTCCAAATCATGTTGCACTGGTAAGATAAGTGTCCTCTGCTTTTCTTGAAATTCTCTCACTGAGCTACTGATGTTACATCTTGAGTGATCTACGGAGACAACTTTGAAAAATAAAAAAAAGTATAAAGGTATTAAACATACAGAGCAACAAACTATTTGTAAGTGCAAAAGGATATTCAAACATGTCCCCACTAATCGTCATTCACTTCAGAGATAGTTTTGAATGGTATCAATATGTCACTTTTATCTATATTAAAACATATATCTAAAATACAAAATACCTATCATTTTAAATTTTGATATGCAGTCATGTGTTTCAAGAAGTAATCTTTCATCAGCAACATTAGAATCCAATACATAGCAGGATCTTAATCCAAAAATAAATTGTGTACAAGTAATACAAAACAAAAAATGTCAAAATAGGAAGACAAATCCAGCACAGTTCATTTTCTTCTAGAGGTTGGGGCCTGGGATTTTATTTTGAGTTAGATAATCTTTTCGTGCATGCACAAAAATAATAAAAAATTTTCAGCAGCAGCCTGGGTTAAAAATTTTTATTTTAAAACCTACATTGCGAAGTAATGGGGGAAGGGGGTGATAATGAATCAAATATTTTTTCTGTCCATGGCTGAATTAAAAAAAAAATGTTCCAATTTGGAATAACTTTATTTTTTTTAAATCCCAGCACCCCCTCCCCCCATATAAAAATGGTTTGTGTTATACTTGCTAGAATAACAATGTACAATGAGCATATAAGGATTTGAAAGCTTTCTAACAATGTTAGAACTATCAAATTTGCAAAGCAAATTTTGGGTTGTACCCTCTAGATCTGCGGTACTCAAGCTCATACTGCTGTGACAATTTGACCAGCCCGTGTTGTCATAGATTTCACTGTTGTATAAGTTTGAGTTGCACAGATTTAACCGTTCTAATATTGTTCAGGAAGTTTTCAGACCCTTATATTATATTATATTATATTATATTATATTATATTATATTATATTATGTGATGTAAATCTTATATGTAATCAAGTTTCTTGTTGTAATTTGTAAGGGGCGAAATATTATTGGGACGACTCACACGCTATTTCTGCCACATAATTGTTCGTTTCTTCCCCTTCGACAGTATTCCCTTTATCTTCATGGATGTTATTTTCCACGAGCAAGTAAGTTTTGTGGAAAGCTTCATTAAAGACCGTTTCCAGTGGTTTTCAACTTACTACAAAAAATCTTATATGTTTGTTAATATTGATAATTGTTAAGATTTGTTCGTTGATTGAGCATTTTAGGCTATATTTATCTTTTCATTCAAAACAATTGTGTACAAAATGTGCATGTAACACAGTGATAAACCTTATTTTGTGGCATCACCACCAGGATTACTTGTATTTTGACATCTAGACCTGAATTGCATGAAATATATGCCTTAGGACATTAAACCACAATTAATCAGTCAATCAATTTTCTTTAAGTAAATAATAGAATATCTTTATCAAGGGGTAGATTCACTAACATTGTTTTTAGACCTTTTGTAGTTTGTCTCGCAACTTTCATTTAGGGGTGCCCATTTTGCATGAAATAGAATGTTCGACTATTAGATACATGTACATGAATGTTGCCACATTTTTAAAGGCAGATATTGACATGCAGTTTGTGAAGAATTTGTATGAAAATGAGTAGTTTAGGCTTGTTATTCTAGCAAGTATAGCACAAGCTGATTTCACAGGGGTTATCAGATATGAAAGGCTTTTTCATAAAAATACATGTACATGTTAAAGGGTTTGATACATCCAGATGTTATATGAAATAAACTGTTAAAACTTAGGCCAAGTTAAAAATTATGTGTGGTTCTAGGTACCCAACTGACTCAAGACTTCTTTTGACAAAATTAAATATAAAACCAAACAACCCTAGTTACCCTACCCACTTTGGTTAATCCAGATTTTTTTTACTCAACTGACTTGGTATTTACCATGGTAAACAACAATGGCTATGCATTTGCCTGCAGCTGCAGTCGCAAACAAATGAACACTGTAAATTTACAGCCTGCTGATGTTTCATTCCTGTTTTTGAGATGATTGTGTAGTGATTAGTTGTTGTAATTAATGTTTTCATCGATCATTTAAACATTCAAATTGCAGGAATTAGCAACATTTCAAGCTCATCTTGTGAGTTGTTAAAAAACATGAAAATAAATAAAATAATTTTCTGGCATACATTATACATGTGCCAATCCTATTTTATTCTAAGAAGTGATGGGAACCACACATATTTTTTGTTTGGCTTTAGTAATTAAGCTGAATTTTATGTCATCATTATCCATGCAACACTTCATAAATGTACCGATAAAGCAATAAAACTTATTTTGAATGAAACCATTAAATCTTAAACTAATTCATATGAAGTACATGTACTTAGTTTTTAGGTTGTTTTTTTTATGTTCATTCAAACTTCCACTTTGCATTCCTACTTGCATGTGTGTTACTTTTATTTATCAGAAATACAGTTTGTTTTGAACATCAAAATGATCAAATGTATATTTTGTGTTTTGCAAACTTACATATTGATTTAACCAGGGAAGATATATCAATTATTTAATCATGATTTTTAGCAAGAGGGTTCATTATGTGCACAGCATTGTTTGAATGCCTTATTGCAAGGGGAATACTTCAGTGCAGTAGATTTAGCAGAAATAGCTCAGCAGTTAGATGAATCAGAAAGAGAACAAATGGCTGTAAATGGTTTACAGACTGAAGAATACAGAAAATTTATGCAGGTTGGTATAAAATGTACTTTGTTCATAATACACAAACCATTTCAAACAAATTATACCATGATGCCTGTTAAAACTGAACTTTTGGACTGAAGGGTATGTTTAGTTTAGATAGGGGTTCAGTTTACACTGGTTCAAATTATATTGTAAATGATATGGAGGGGCTTCAGAAGAAATTTGTATTAATTTTGACAGGTTTCTTGTTTATTCAGGGTTTGGTTTAGATAGGTTTCACAGTACCTGTTAATTTCATGATACATGTATGTGTACAGTATAAATGAAAGATTTGTTTCATGTGATTTACATTTGTACATGTACAAATTTTAATACCCCAGAAATTATTACTATAAATGTAGTTCAGCTTTTAGATAATAATTCATGCTCATGTGTATGTATGTCTTTTCATATTTTAAACTATAGATCAGTATCAGTTTGATGTTTGAAGAAGCATATCATAATACTTTTATTTTTCTTCAGCAACCGTCCAGTAATTTTGATGACAGTGGGTTCTTTTCCATACAAGTGATAGAGAAAGGATTATCTGTTTGGGGGTTACATCTAGTTCCCTATAACTCGCAGAATGAGTTAGCCCAAAGGGCCAGACAAAATCCTGTGTAAGTATATAACACCACTGAATGTGCTATACTGAAGGTCGTGACAGGCAACTTTGTAGACAGTGCAGCAAACATTTTTTAGCTACTGACCAAATATCCAGAAAATAAAAATTAAAATCATGCTATTGTTTTGTAAATTATCCTTGGTGGGAATGATTTGTGATCAGGTTTGCAGCATAAGATTAATTGAAATCTTTCCTACAAATCATTTTGAACTGTCAATCCTTAGTCATTCTCAAGTATTCATATCTAACTTGTCTGCATTTGTAAATAACTCTTAACAACTTGTTGACATCCAAAGGCAATAGTATCAGTTTGCAAAAGGAGATGAAATTATTTTGACATAACATAATTTTTTTCACAAATGTCCACAAATCTTTTTTTTAATATTTGCTTTGTAAAGAGCTCACAAACCACTCTTAACCAATTGTAAGGCATCCTTAACTTGTTGCAAGAACTAATTCAGCATTAACAAGAACTGTTTTGTTTGCTATTTAATATGATTGTTTTACGATTCATTTATGAATGATTGTAAGTAGTTTGTAATAGTTTTTGTATGGATTAGCAGATAAATATGAACTGAAATGAGCACTTCGCAAATATATGTGAATACTTTGCCCAGGACGAGGAGGGTTAGGTTGTCATGCCAATAAGGGAAGAAATCAAAATGATTTTTGGTATATGATATTGACTTATTTTACTCATAAAACATGTCAGATGTTCAAATGAAGACTGCATGAGGCTGCACAGCTTGAAGTTATATGACGAAATGCAACTCCATTGAAAATTCATTACTGTTCGTAAAACACTCTTAACCAAACCTCAGAAATTTGTTAAAACTCCTTGTGTTTTCGTAAAAGAGTAATCAAGGGAACCAAGATTCTAGTGGAAATCAAAAGAATGTAATCCAGGGTCAAAGACCAGACATTGAAAACAGACAAATGCAACAAAGAACATAAAATAACCAACATACTGTAATACATACAAAGTAACAAAAGTACAAAGTAAACCATTCATTAATAATCTGTAAAAGATTGGACCAAATTGCACTTGCAATCATTCTTTACTATATTGTATGCATTTGAAAATTGCTGGGATTTAATCACAATGAATCGTGAATTGTTATCATAAACGCGTCAAATTCATTCTTAGTCAATCGTAAAGTGATTGTTCTGATTACATTTCATACTCGTTACCATTCATAAAGCACTCCACTCATAAAAGTGGCTTAATTTGCAAGGATTCATATCAGTTTACGAAACTTGTAAATTTTGGTTATTCGTAATAAAGATTTGTGTATGTGAAGGGGTATAAGAGATTACACTAAATGAAATAAAAGACCAATGCAACCTTTAACAGGGATTCATATTTTAGTTAGAAGTAACAGAAGATTTTTCATTTTGTTTTTATATAAGACAAAGATCAAATGATGAAAAATTATGTTACAGCTGATCTGATCAGAGAGAAAGAATATCGTTTGGCTAGATCCTTCAATCTCAGTTTCCGCTATATAGATGACGTATTATCTTTAAACAATCCTAATTTCGGGGATTTGATACATCGCATCTACCCAAAAGAACTTGAGATATAGGATACTACAGACACTGTGAAGTCAGCCTCATATCTTGACCTATACTTAGAAATCGATGGTAAAGGAAAACTGTTGACAAAACTTTACGACGAATATGATGACTTTTCATTCAGAATTGTCAACTTTCCTTTCATCTGTGGCAACATCCCTTCAGCTCCTGCGTATGGAGTGTTCATATCACAACTCATACGTTATGCCAGAGCTTGCCAAAACTACGCAGACTTTTTGTATCACGCTAGAACTCTAACAAATAGGCTTCTGGAACAGGGTTATGTTACTACAAGATTGAAGTCATCACTACAAAATTTTTATGGTCGTCATCATGAACTCGTGGATCTTTATGGTGTATCCATCAGCACCATGAAAACTGATATATTCAACGGGTCATAGTTTTCCTTTCCTTGTTTGTCTACCCTGGACTTGACTTTTTATGAGCAACTCGGTGGGTGTTTCTAGAAAAGCAGAGGACACTAACCCTACCAGTGCACCTGGTCCATGCTCCCAGTTTTTAGTGGAGTCCGAGTTTCTCATTTGCTTTTGTTACTTTGTATGTATGATTTTAGTTACTTTATGTTCTTTGTTGTGTATGTCTGTTTTCCATGTCTGGTCTTTGTCCCTGGATTGTATTCTTTTGATTACTGCTATAACCTTGGTTCCCTTGATTACTCTTACATGTGTGTATTTTTTTTTTTCAGAGAGATGTGTGCTTATATATGTAACTTCAGAGACCACTGGCTTGCCATTAGAAAGTTGGGTTTCCAATGGTTTAACTTGAACTCCCTATTGACTGGCCCAGAACTTATTTCTGATACATTCTTGTCCATGTTTCTAGCACAACTACAGCAAGAAGGTGATCAATTCATTACAAAATTTATAGCTGCACTTTAGTACTGTATTTGAACAAATGATTATTAGTTTAATTTATTATCGTAAAATTGTTATTTTAGAGCCAAGAGTGATTTTAATTCTTACTCTGGCGAAATTAAAATATATCAATTATAAATAACACAATTTTGAGTTTATGTATTAAAAGAATAACTTAGTCACTCATTTCACAATAGACAGCATGGCATTGATTTCTTGTTTTATAATACATGTAAATTTAGTTGCTACGATCATTTATTGCAGGTACATGAAGGGAATACATTTAAACAGTTCAGAACTTCTACCAAATAAAACAATATTAAGAAGACATTACTACAATGAGAAAGGATCTGTTCAAGAGCTAACTTGTTAAATGTTTAGATTTTTAAAAAAGCATTTATTCTTGACAGCAGTTGGAAATTTAAGATATTGAATTTACATGTATCAGTTTAAGGTTTATGTGCTTTATTTTCTGTTTTAGGTTACTCTGTTTTTGTTGTAATGGGTAGTATGCCAGAATGTGAAGCTGATATGTTGTTAAAAGTAATGCCTGTGACGCAGCCAGTCAAACCTAAACTACTTAGAGAAGATTCTCCCTCAGAAATTAGAAAAACTCCTAAAAGTACCACTGATGCCGGGAAAAGTAGGTGTCTAGAGTCAAATTTTGTAGGACTCCTTAATTATTTCATCATTGAAATTAACTTTTGTCAGACAAATTAGTTAAAAATAAGAAAACTCAATGATTGAGAAAAGACCTCTGTTTTGATGAGTTATGATTGTTTTATGTAAATTGTTCTTTGTGCTGATGTGATTGCTGATTTACCGATTATAACATTAGCATGCGAATTCTTTTTAATCGCCACGGGTATAGTCACGCTGCAGTGGAAGAGGGAGGTTTAGCGTGCTTTAAACCTTGATTTAACCCACCTTTTCGTTTGAAGTGCCTGTACCAAGTCAGGATTATTGTTGTACCAGCTGCGCTGGTAGTGTAATATCTTTTTTGCCAGATTTATTTTGGACTTTACTTGATTATGAAACGGATTTGTGTTTGATAATTTTGTTGTTACCCTTATTTAGATGTTATTAAGACTGTGTCCAGTGTATATGAAGTTACCCTTGTGTTTACTTTTTATACCCCGCAACACAAAGTGGCCAGTAATCATGTGATACCCTGCAAAAAGTTTTGTGTCTGTCTATTTGTCCATCCCCTGACAGTTACTTCAAGTTGTAGTCAGGATTCAATGAAGATATCATGGCAGGTCATTAATGTTCAATATTTTTTATATTTCTTTTTAATGGTAAGAAAATGAAACTTCTTACAATATGTCTTACAAAGTTATTATTCAACTGATAATGTCTTACTTTTTCAGGTGACCTTACTTCAGAAAAAAGTCAACCTCAAGATGAGAAAGAAGCTGTACAACCATCACAAGAAGAAGTGCGAACAAAGAGACTTGCATTCTTATCAAAGTTAGACAACTCTAACAATTCACAAAGCACTGGCTGTGATGATAAACCTGCTGTTGAAACTGTTACTGATGCCTCTGGAACTGAAGAACAAATAGGTAAGGATTTAAGAATCATGGATAGGGTGATATGTCGACTATTTCATTAACATAAATATGAATGAACAAAATTAGTGAAGGAGGTTGGGAATTATAATTTTTTTTTTAATTGAACAGATATGTTTTGACTTAGGGCTGTTCCATCAAAACATATAGGGTACCCAGGGAAGGCATATTCAAATTCATTGTTTTAAAAAAAAATTCATTTCAAAGTTATAGGGTTTTACCATAAAAAAAAATTCAGACATCTGTGCTTAAGCACAACAGTTTATAAGACGTGAACATCAGAGACGTCATATGTTTGAAACAAGAATAGCTCAAACACCTTCTGTTAGAAGTGACTTAATTTGGAATAGACATATGCAGTTAGGAAGTGATTTTTAACTTTTAATGCAGACGCATATTGTGTGTTTAAGGAAGTCTCACATATTATTGTTGGCTATCTTTCACAGGAAAGTCATATTTATAGTTTCTTGACTTTATACACAGTGGTCAAGGTGTGTTGCAGAATCATGTGTTGTTGCATTGTAACAATTATCATCTGGGACAAACGGTTGAAAGTTGAATAAGTCCAATATAGAAAAAAACATAAATGTTTATTTTGTTGTATCTGCACATAATCAACATCACTATCGTATACATAAACAGTTAATTTGGACATAAATCAGTCAAAAATATCACACACAGACAAAACACTTCCACAGCAAACATGTCGTTTCAATTCTCTCTCAACGTCAATGTAACAAACACACAACATCACTAGCAAAATACAGGAAATAAAATATAAATAAAACGTAAAATGGACCAAAATACAAATTCACAACAAGGTGAATTTAAAGTTCGATCTTACTTGTATTGTAATTTTTATGCATTTTTATGATGGTATTGTTTATAACTGCTTTATATTTGTAGATCTAGAAAATGAAGATGATATGTTACAGAAGGCAATAGCCATGTCAATGGAGAATACTTGATGGTACATTGCCATAGAAACCATATCTACCTTGTATTTACTTAGATATTGCCAACTAGCATGCTTTTGTAACATTTCATCTGTTAATAATACACACTGAATGGTTTATGGTGGAAATTTGTTATGTTTTGTATTGTGGAGAGATATGGCAATATGGAGTTCAAGAGGTGAAAGGTTAAACTATATTTGGATTAGGTCTGTTATGAATGAAATAAAGCAGTAACATTTTATTTTCAATAAACTCAATTTTTCAGTAAAATGTATTTATTTTCCTATTTGTTCTTTGCAGACTGATATTGTATTGTTGACATTTTATAAAACCCAAGAAGAAATAGTTGATGTATTGGAATTACCTTGTCCATCCATCAATCTGTACGTCATTCTGTCTATCTGAATTTTGTCACAATTTATTCTAATCCAAAGGATGTGTTCATTTCAAATTTGAAATGTGGCCTTATATAGATTGGGTGTAGGTTGCAAGCAATTATGGTTGCTTTCTCATATCAACTTCCTGTTTTGTGGTACTTTCCCTGAATGGAATGAGTGGGGGTATACCCAGCACAACAATGCATTACCTTTAGGTTATGGTACATATATTATGTTTGCCATTACTATTAATGTTTTTTGTCTCAAAGGGTTGATAACAACTTAGAAAGTTGTAGTTCAGAGTGTAGATATCATTAAACTCTTGTTTTCAAGTTCCATAAATAATCCATCATAGTGCTCAGTTACTATAATATTGAGCACAAGAATTTAAAATTTCCTGTACTTTCTTCATTTCAAATGCATTATTCTAAACTTTGAGAACCTTAAATTTGGTATGGTTTTGGTGCCTTCATTTCTTTTTCCCCTTTCTTTTTTTTTTATAGTGCAGATATTTTTTTTACTAATGTTATGTGTGACACAAAATAATCTTTGCATTGATTTTTTGTTATTTTTGATATGTAATAAGTATATATAAATTGAAATTATTTTGTCAGGTACATGTACATGTATTTAGATTTATCGGGAAATACCAGGTTTATTTGTTTCTATATTATTGGGAATAATTGTCTGATAAATTTATCTGTCAAGTCAATTTCCCATGGAGTTTCACCTGCTCCCGTATTTTGAAATCCATTCATTCAGAGACTATTTATACATGTGTAATGAGAACTGTATGTATCAGGATTATTTTTCAAATACTGAGCCAAGAACCACACAATTCATTTAAGTGAAATATAATGTCAGTTCTATAATTATAGGCTCAATGTTTGTGTTTTCCTATACTGGAATAAAACAAATTGTTATAAGGCCGAAATAAAAAAATATCCTCATAATTCTCATCCCCTCCCGACCCAGTTTTCCCACCCTCCCTGAAAAAAAAATTACTTTGATTTCATCCAAATTTAGGCCAATTTCTTTCAAATTGACAGCATTTTTTACTTAAATTGTTCAAATATGAAAGATAAAATTCACCCGTCACCCTTAATTTTGAAAAATATTGATAAAGGATTTTTTTATAGTGGCCAAATGCAAATAGAACTAACTAGAAATCCTAGTGCAGTTTTTTTGTTGTTTTTTTTGGATAAAACTCTTCCATATAGGTGGGTTAAATCATGCATTCTTAATTTTGCACAAGATTTGACCCACACAATGGACTAAGTTTATTGATGGGCCATTGTGACTGTCATACCTTTGTAATAGACACACATGACTGACCCATGGTATAAGTAGCATCTTTTTAAATTTAATGAAAAGGCATGGTTCCCTGAATTTGTTTGATATTCTAGTTTGTTGATGATAATAGCTGTTATAATCCTTTAGTCATAGAGATAAATTTGGCAAAATTATGCATAGAAAATATCATTTGTACTTGCTACTTTTTTTCGTATTGACTAGAAGTTCAATAAGTTGAATATCTGTACATGCATGGCAATTTTTTGTTAATCTTAATCTTTTGCATTTTGTATTTTCATATGCTGTTATGACAATAAATGAACTAATTTATTTTTGTGACTTTGTTCATTTGATATGCAGTTATGATCTATGAAAAAATGTTACTGATCCTGCCACTTCAGCCACCTGTTATAAACTGTGACTAACAGTTAAAGACTGCCACTGTCATTTTTTTCAGTGTTTTATGCCACAAATCTCAGAAGCAAATACAAATCAAGACCGAAGTCTTAAAAGTCACTAATTCGATAATCTATGCCACTGATGTTGGCTTGCTTTCAACATTCAAAATGGCACAAATGCGATATGCTTTAAAATCAGACGACTTCAGCTAGAATCTTTGGTATATCTATATCAGGGCCCTGGTAATGTATTTTATATATATAGTCAATTGTAATGAGCCCCCAGGGGCGGGTCCAGGTAAGGGCGTAATGGGCGTACGCCCCCCCTTTAAAAAAAAAAAAAAAAAAAACTATCGTTATAATCTGCTAGTATTGTATTGAATGATGGCAATTTATCATATTCATTAATTAAACACATACTCTGATTTCTTTTTATACTGATTCCCCAATTTGATGGGTCATCATCAACCGTAAAATGTCGTTTCTCGGAGTCCGGCGTGTTCGACTCTGCGATTAGTATCCATTGTTGTTGATGTGATAAAGAATTCGCAAAGATGTCGATGTCAAAAACAAAACGTCAAAAGACCTTAAAATCGTATCAAGGTGTCTTGGACACCTTTTTTAAACAACCAAAACGGTAAGTAAATCATTTCTCGTTATTGGTCTACTGCTGTTAAGATCCATCCAATCATTTTAATATACCATAGACAATTAATGGAGAAAACTCGGCATAAAAAATGTCACACCCTGACACTTTAACTATAAAATATACATGCTCCAAGTCAGGAACCGTTACATTAGTGCAATTCTCTATTATTTTATGTTTTTAAGCCAAAAAAGGTCCAAAAATTTTTTTATTCTACGCCCCCCTTTCAAATATCCTGGACACGCCCCTGGCCCCTGTGTCTGAATCGGAAACTGGGTAATGTTCATTGCTAACTAATTATTTCATCTTTTAATGTAAAGTTCCTGTTCTTATACACATGTAGAACACCTGTGTATGATATTTAAGAGGTATATTTCAATCTGGTATGAAGCAGCAGCTTAATGTGGGGTAGTAATATATGATTATGCTAATCATATGTGAATGTAAAGTATTTAAATTATGAGTGCAAGAAGTCAATAACTATTTTAGCAACATAAAAAAGGAACTTTATTCAATGAAGAAACAGACAGCTTGATAGGACTCCCTGTGGAACCCTGAACAGTTGAGCAAGTATGTATACACGATTCAAACTTGATACTGCTTTGAATTTTTATTACAATTAGACATTTGACACAGGATAAAAATTTGACCAAAACCAAAGTGGTCACTTTCTGTCCCTTATTCCTGAACTGTTCCAGTAAAAACCTGCAAAGTCCATTCCAAACTTCCTGTGGGGATATGGCAATCTCTTCCCTTTCACTCAAGTTACTGTCCCAAAATCAGAAGAAAAATACTTATTTCTGACCTCTTTGTAACCCTTACTCTACTTGGTGTAAGTCACCACCCCAAAAATCAATCCATCTTCCATTTGTGGTATGACACCTTGTGAAAATGCTTGTTTCAGGCCCTTTTTTGGGTTCATATTCCTACAAGGTTCAAGCCTTAACACAAAAATCAATCAAAGTCTTCCATCAATTGGTACAGCACCTTGTAATACAATTTCAAAGAAATTCATTCACTAATAGTCTAGTTATTAACAAGAATATGCACTTTTTGGTCCTTAATTTCTTAAAAGTTCATCTATACACCCAAAATCAATCTAAGTTTGACCACTGTGTATAGAATATCGTGGAACAATATCATAGATATTCCTAAGCTTTTACTTGAGTTATATAGTTATGAGGCCACATCCCCAAAAATCAATACCAAGCTCTCTTTTGTGGTTTGAAACCTGGTTATAAAATTTTATAAAGATAAACCAACTAACTTTTAAGTTATTACAAGAAAACCGAGTGTATATGGATGCCAGCCCCATACCCATATACAACAACAAATCTTTTGCAGTTGTATTAAAGTCAATAGGTTTGCTCATAGTGTTAGGGATGGATTTTACTGTTTAGCTATAACTCTCACAAAGAAACAGCACCAGTTTGTTTTACATATTACTAAACCTGAAATTTACTAAAAAAAAACAAGGATCAACTCCACTATCTCCCACTTAAGACATATATGCTACTACATGTAATAGAAAAGGATAAACTCAACCACCTCCCACTAGAGAGGTAATCATACAACTAATAAATGGCCCAGATTAAACCTCACAACCTACCACACTTCAGACAAGTATGATACTTAAATTTACCTCTAAACCTAAAACACCAAGAATTTACCTTTAACCCTCTCTCACTAGAGATTAACCCCACAACCTTCACACTTGAGGCAATTATACTACTAAGACTAGGTATTTGCCATGAACTTTTCAAAGAGTAATCAAGGGAACCAAGGTTATAACAGTAAAGTGTGTTACTGAAAGACCTGTGATTCACCCTTAACCTTTTGAACTCTAGTCAAGTGTGCTACTTAAAGAATAGGAATTTTCCATGAACCTTTCACTCAAGTCAAGTCAGTGTGCCACTATTAGACCTGAAATTTTCTCTTAGCTTTTCAAACTTCAGTCAAGTGTGCTACTAAGAGACTTGTGACTTACCCTGAACCTGTTGAAATCAAGTCAAATGTGCTGCTGAAAATCCTGGGATTCACTCAAAACTTTTCAAATTCAAAGCAAGTGTCTACTTAAAGACCTGGAATTGGCCATAAACCCTTCAACCCAAGGAAAGCAGGTGCTCTACTTGATTAAAGAACATTGATCAGCTCATAACTATTGTAAATTTTTAATAATAAACGATATAACGATATACATTTCCATCAGGATAACAAAATCAATCGATTATATTCATGTTGATTACTGATTGGCAAGTTTAGTCAAATTTTAAAAATTGTAAAATCTATTCTAGCAGCACAGATTTTGCAATTAAGATACTGTGGGTGTAAAAAATTGAAGATGATATTAGTTTTGTACCAAGAAAAAGCAAATAGTAGTAAACACTTGATCACCAAATTAAAATAAGGCAGTATTACATACCTAAGAAAAATAAAATATTTAAGTTTAAATTCATTAAATGAACAACATGTTTATTAATAGAACCTTCTTAAAAAAAAACATAAGAAATTCTTTTAAAATGAATTATGGATAGTTTCATTATAGATGGTTTTTTTTATGTCCATTCTATACAAATTATTTCCCTTTAATGTCATGCTGAAAATAACAATGAGTTAATATTTATAAAAAGTACCTCCATGATACAAGTTTTATCTCAATTGTAAGTTGGAGATACAATTAGTTTGCATCATAAAGACACATATGAAGGCAAGACATGAAATTAAGACGCTGTAATTTGCAATCTTCATTGTAAATTTTTGGCAAGAAACTTTGAATAAATTTATAACTACATCAGAAATGATGAAAAATATATTATATGTCCATATCAATCAAGAAAACATTTCAACAAGGTTTAAATCAGCCTAGATATTAAGGTTACCTAAGGCACCTACCATTTTCATACTGAGGGGAGCCTGAGATTATTTTGATAAAAATAAAATTATTCCAAATTTGAGCAAAAAAAAATTTTTTACTCAGCCACGGACAGAAAAACAAATGTGATTCAATACTTTCCCCATTACTTAACAATGTAGATTTTCAAATAAATTGTTTAACTCTGGTTGCTGCTGAACAAAAATTATTATTTTAAATTTTCCAACACAACATAAATTCCAAGGCCCTTCTTAAGAAGAAAATGGTTTGTGCCTAAATGTAAAGAAGCAAAACTATGCTATTTAGGATTACTGTAAACATATCAAATTTTGTGGTTGCTAATTTTTTAAATGAAAAAAAAATAGCAACATGTTGGAATGCTTCCATTGGCATAAACCATTCATGTAGTGGTACCTACCATATGGTGATTTATCATGGCAGGAGTAATATGTGACTAATTGTAACAAAATGAACAATGACAAATTTGAATAGATCTAATTTTGACTGATGTTCAGTGCTCCACTAAGCACTTTGGCAAAGAGTAAAGTAGCTGTCTTTGTAAGAATCATGCAAAATTTGAAAAAATGTTACATATTTTCATTTTTGTAATTAAGTTGTTTTATGGTTCTATATTATGAAATGTGTAATTATTCATTCAAATCTGCCTGCTCTTAGGAGATAATCAACATTGACAATCCAATACATTCTATTGTATTTGGGTGTCATTTACAGAGTTATCTCCCTTACTTTTGAAATCTGCAGTGCATTCTATATAATTTTTACTTCATAAGAACACAGGTTATATGAAAAACTGAATGTTAATTTCTATTTACTATGGCAATTCAAGCAAATATCAAAAATAAAAATATGAATCATGAAAAATAAGAGTGAGTAACCAAAATATTACCACAAGTTCCAAAGAACGCCTATATTTAACGAGTAAGCCAAACTTGTTCCGAACACGAGTTAAATCCTCAAGCGTTCTTGGCATGAGTGATCATATTTTGGTTATTCACTCTTTCCAATTAATTATCCTATTATCCTATTTATTATATAGATTTTCTTCATAATTTATCAATATTTTCAACATGAATTTTAAATTCTGTGATTGGCTGATTGATATTAAAGTTTGAACGTTTTCACCGGAGAAACGTCACAACTTTGATATCAATCTGCCAGTGACAGAATTTAAAATTCATGTGAAATTACCGAATTTATTTCACAGTGTAAATTATCGAAATTTATTACACTGGGAACATTCAATAGATTACTACTATCTATATAATAACATAGCATAAAAACAGATCTAGGTTAAGATGATTTAATATAAAATAAGCAGTTAAAAACCTTAATCATTAGTTGGTAAATGAACACACAATTTTACTATTTGTTCAATAAAATGAAATTTAATATTGCATCTTCAAAACTGATACTTTAAAGACGCTTCCAATGACATGAGAAAACATAGTATTAAATAATTAACGTAGTAAATTATTTATAAACTCAATGTTGAATGTAAGGTAGATCTTAACAACAAAGATGAAACATATCTTTATACTATATCTCTAAATTTCACAATCAGTATCAATATAAGACTTATGACTAGCTTACATATTTTAGACATAATAACACACACTAAAAGTATTATTACAATATGATGACATAATAACACTCACTAAAAGTATTATTACAATTTGTTGTACAAATAATAACATTTGCTTCTGCAAACATTTTAGGGAGGACCCATCAGAATCAATAAAAAATATGGAATCTCCCACATATTACTGTCATATTTGATTAATATTACTACATTTTCTCTGAAAATTAATATACATTTGTATTTTTATATGAAAAAATATTGCTTTTACTGAAAAAGAAATCTCCCAAAAGAGGCAGTGTCGATGGATGAGAATCTCTAACATGTGCTGTTTCAAAGGTAAACAGGTATGCATATAGATGATTTAAAAATGTATTTTATTCAAATCTCTTATAAAGAAAATTGTAAAAACCAAGGATATTCCTCTATTATAGTTACTAATAATCAGTTAAGCACCAATGAAATATATATTAAAAATAAACTGCATAACAGTAGCTTTTCTACTCAAAATAACTAAAAAGTCAAACAACACAATTTCTTTCATCTATATCCAACTAATATTCTTCACATTCCTCTGAAGCTACGGAAACAAAATAGGCCTTTTAAATCAACATGTATGGAAAATATAAAAGATTAAATACATGATCATTAAATCCTTAAAACTCACAAGTTCAAACTGGGAATGCTTCCAAGAAATCCCTAAGGGACACAAACTTGAAATGCTTCCAAGAAATCCCTAAAGATCACATACTGGGAATACTTATTCATAAACATCTCCATAAAGGTTACATACTGGAAATGGTTTCATTTTTATTTCAAATTTCCTCTTATAATTCTTTAGTTCACTGAAGTACTGGTTTGCTTTTGAAATAGAAAATGTATACATGTAAACCTATAGTCCTTCATCTCTGAACAAACCAGCTTTCTTGTCTGAATTATGAAAGACAAAATTTGTAAGAAAATAATTATTTCTGTTTGTACATGTATACCCAACCTTATAATCATTTCAAAAACACTTATATACAAACTGCATGCCTAAATACTGTAAACATATTAATTTTCGCATTTGCTAATTTTCACAGATTTTTTCATGTAGACATAATCCAGGGTATCAATTTTTGCAGTTATGAAAAATTATATTACCGCGATACAATGTTGAAAATCAATCTCGCAGGTTCTACTTTTCTTGCAAAAATAGCATAATAAGTACACCATGAAAATTAATACATTTACAGTATGAGACATGACAGACAGACAAAAACAGACGTATAGACAAATCTGTTAGCTCCTTCTTTGTAGACAAGGCACAAAAATAATTTTGTTAATCAAAGTGTTAAGTTTATGCTTTTTGGTAGTCTCTTCTGATTCAGTCAAGCGATTACTGGAATCTCACTTGATGAATTGTGACATCCCCATTTATATTCAGCATGTCAAATCTAGAGATAGGTGTCATCCTGTGGCGAAATTCCAAAAGATGCTGATTATTTGCTGCAATCTGTTTAAAATACAATCATATGAAATATGTAACACATTTACTGATGGTACCAGTGATAGAAGTGTAACATTAACTACAACTGTGAGGTCATAATGGAAAATATCTCGTGACTCTTCACTTAAGATCTACCTTTCTTTACAGTAACGATGGACTTTTTGTGAAATTTACAACAAATATGTACATGGAGTAAGTTTCCTATTTTTTCAGCTTAATTCAAAACAAACATAATAAGAGTAACATAATACTCTGGCAGCATACACCAATACTTATGATACTGTTCAGAAACTTCGAAATAATTGGGTTCTCGTCCCTTTTTTTCTCTTTATATCTAAACAGATAGGCCAACCACTAAATAATTAATCCTATTCTTCCTTTTGTGGTATGGATTCAAAAGATACTTCATAGAGATCCATTCATTTGTTCGAAAACCATAAAAAAAGTCTTGTATCGTGACTGTATAAAATTTAGAAGTTTCATTTTTATTTCTTAAGATTAATTTCTATCAAAATTTTATTCAGTCCCATAGCATTTTAAACAGACTTCATTGAAGACCCATGGATGGCCTTTGACATTTTTCTTCCTGGTTGTTGTCTCTTTGACATGTACACCATTTCCATTCTTGTTATATTTCAATCTTCTTAGACTGAATTATGTCATATACAAAAAGCCTTTTTTTGTTGAAGCAGAAATTCCTGCAGACATGCTCATTTCCATACAACAATCTTTCACTGCATGAAAGTTTTTAAGTAGCACTCCAGCTAAGTATCATGCAAAATGTGATACATGGTTGGAAAGCCTACATATTTTTATTTTTGATATTTTGGTTAAAATGCTTTAGTAAACAAAAATTAACATTTGGTTTTTCATATAACCTGTGTTCATAGGAGATAAAAATGTATAGAATGCACTGTATAATTCAAAATTAAGGGATATAACTCTGTGAATGACACTCAAATACAATAGAATCTATTGGATTTTCGATGTTGATTATCTCCTAAGAGCAGGCAGACTTGAATGAATAATTACACATTTCATAATATAGACCCATAAAACAACTTGATTACAAAAATAAAAATATGTAGCCTTTTTTGGGGTGTATCACTTTTTTTCAGATTTTGCATGATTCTTACAAAGACAGCTACTTAACAATCAAGTATATGACAATATAGGAGTAGTAGACAATGTTATAATGGACAGACAAACTATGAAACAGACAGACTGACCTATAAACCGTTATAATGGACAGACAAACTGTGAGACAGACAGACTAACCTATAAACCCATAATTTTGTTTGCATGGGATATAATTAGTACTTTGTAGTGTCCTGTCTCTTTGTGATACTATATTGTTAAATATTTTTTCCCAATGCTTTACATGAAGGAACCATAGAAAGACTTTTTCTCACTGTCCTAAAGCTAAATAATAATTTTCTTCATTAACAATTTTGCCAGATGTTGATGCAGAACAAACATTATTTCATCCAAAAAACACCACTGATATTGCTTTTTTACCTTAAAACAATTTGCATCACATAAGATCAGCATCTCAAAAGAAGCATTTGGAGCAAAAGGAAAGTAGGGGACATCTCGCTCTTCTGGTCCCCAGTTTCCACCAGATCTGTGGTTCCTGACAACAACATTTGTATCCGAACCAAAGTGAAATCTGACATCAAGATGCAGCCCAACATTACAATCTGGGTAAGTACCTTCTTGTAGGTTGATAGTAAATCTTGAAAAAGAAAACAGGGAGTTTTGCTGATATTTTGCATGTAATGCTTGTGGAGGATATATTGTACATGAGAACTACAAAAAGAGAATCAATAACTGGTACACACCATTAAACATGATACAGCTCAGAATTTTGATTAGGATTAGATATATGACTTGGGATAAAAATTTCACTAAAACTGAAGTGGTCATTATTTGGCCCTTATTTCTAAATGCTTCCAGTCAAAACATGCAAAATCAATCCCAAACTTCATGTGGGGATATGGCACCTCACGGTTCAAAGTGATCCATTCCCTTTCACTCAAGTTATTGTCAAGAAATCGGAACTGGAGGCCTTGATGAGCCTGAATCCTTCACTTGGCTTGATAAGCAATAATGTTTTTTTTTTGTAAAAGTAGCCATGTTTTTCCATGGATAAAAATTTCTAACACTCAAACCTACGAAAAGATTATATCAATTTTTGTTAAATTCTGTCCAGTAGTTTCTTAGGAGAAAATTTTGTAAAGTAATAACATTTAAAATAGTAAAAAGATGTCAAAGGAGGGCAATAACTCAAACATGGCTTAACATTGACAACAGATAGATTTCATCATGTTGAACAATTTTACATCATGTCAGAATGTTGCTAAGCCTAACAGTTTTTGAGATATATGCAAAAAAACTTTTGTCTGACCCCCATGTGCTATTTTAGTTATGGCAGCCATGTTTTTCAATATTTCAAAAAAATCCCCACATCAGTTCTATGCAGAATATCCTAACTATCATTCATATCAAATTTGATTCTAATTGGTTTAGTAATCTCAGAAACAAAGGCTTTTGAGAGTAATATCAAAAATAAAATTAGCTGAAAAATGTCAAAAAAGGGCAATAACTCCAACATGGCCTTTCAGATTTTGATCCAAATAAATCTCATTCATGTTGAACACTTATACCCAAATCTAATGCTTTTGAGATAAATGTGAAAATCTTCCAAATGACCCCCTATGTTTTATTTTTAGTAATGACCACCAGAATATGCAGAATACGGTCCCTTATTCTTACTTGGCTAAGGTCACGACCTAAAAAATCAATCCTGTCTTCCTTTTGTGGTATGGCACTTTGTAGTAAAATTTATATTACCTCAATTTACCATTACTCAAGTTATTATACAGACAAAAGGAAAATGCTGGTTTTGAGCCCCTTTTTGGTATCTAATTTCTACAAGGTTCAACTCTTAACCCACGAAATTAATCCCAGTCTTCCTTTGGTAGTATGGCACCTCTTAATGCAATTTCATCCACTTATAGTAAAGTTTTTGTCTGTATATCAGGAAAAGGCATGTTTTTGCTATATGCTTGATTTCCTCATTGATAACATATTCGTCTCATGTGGAGGAGCTTTTTCTTTTCAACAAATTGGCATTTCAATGGGCACTAACTGTGCTCCTCTCCCAGCCAATTTGTTTTTGTATTCATATGAGACAGAATTTATTCAGAATTTCATAAAGAATAAAAATATGAAAGATGCTAAATCCTTTAACTTTTCATACAGATATATTGAAGATATATCGTCCATCAACAACCCTTCTTTTGGTATATGGTTACCTTCAACACATCCACCAGAGCTTGAGATAAAGGAGACTACAGAAACAGCTTGTTCTGCATCTGTTTTGGACCTACATCTCAAATTTGACAACAGTGGTCATCTGTGTGCTAAGATTTATGATCAAAGAGATGACTTTAGTTTTAATATCATAAATTTTCCATACCTGTGCGGCAATATACCTTCATATTTGTTCTTCGTGCTAATCTGACCAATGATTTACCGATTACAACATAATAGCATGCAAATGCTATTTAATCATCACCGGTATATTCACACCACAATGGAAGAGGGAGGTTTAGCATGCTTTAAAACCTTAACTGAACCCACCATTTTGTTTGAAATGCCTGCATCAAGTCAGGACCACAGCAGTACCAGCTGCTTAGGGGATGTAAAATCTATTTTGTCAGATTTATTTTGGACTTGACTTAATTATGGATGGGATTAGTGTTAAGTAACTATGTTGTTACCCTTATATCTGACCCTAACTGTTTTTGCACCTTATTTCTGAATAGTTCAAGTCTTTAACTTGGAAATCAAATCCAAGCCTGACCATTGTGGTACAGAATATTGTGGAACAATATTATAGCCATTCCTATGCTTTTACCGGAGTTATATTGTTAAATTTTATGAAATGCAGTGCCTACAGACAACGCCGTTCTGTAACTTTCATGGTTAAGCAATATACCAAATATCAAATGTGTATCTTGGAACATGATGAAAAACGTGTGGAAAACTTATATGCAAGACTAACAGATGAACAAATGGAGTGCAAACTTTGTTAATCTTGTCCATACAGTAATAGCTATCACAAATTACCTGTTTGTACCTCTAGGAGTACCAGATATAGATATCATTTTACCATGATGTAAACCATTAGGTATTGGTGTAGTTAGTGGAATCATCTGAAACAAATAAGATTATGAGAGATGAAATGAATTTGTTTAAAATCATTCAGAAATCAAATTAACGCCAAGAAAATAAAGGTCATACCAAGTAAAGGTCATACTGAGTAAAATTACATAACTAAAATAAGCCACTTTATAACATGTATATATATCTGATCCTTCAATGTTCTTCAAAATATTCTTCTCATGTCGTATCAACCTTACTCCTTACTTAATTACTGGTTACAATACTTACAGGATTTATGATTGGTCCCATAGGCATTGATGGAGGATATTTCATACCTGCTGGTATGGCAGATTGAGGGAGAGGTGCAAAACCTCCAGCAAACCCTGGCTGCTATAAATAAAAACAAATTTTTATCATTAGGAAGTAAAAATACCAATATATCAAATTATATGAGTGTGTGATTTTCTTTATACATTTAGCCTGAAATAGTTAGTATAAGCATGAAAAATTGCACAAAATGCATGTATATGGAGTACCCTGACAAGAAGCAGATGTGCAACAGAAAAAAAGTCAACACCATACCAAATTTCAAATCCTTTCAATGAAGGCTAAACATTTTTTCTTAAATTCCAGTCAACAGAAATTAATGGGACTAGTACATGTGAAAAATAGTGAAAGCATTAGACATATAGACATATGTAATCACATTCCAGAGAAATATATAAGTTATTTCGGGATTTTTATAATTACATGATAAAAGAAAAGCCCTTTATAGAGCATTTAAAAATGAACAAGCAATCTAACAGTATTGCATGGTAATACAAAGTCCCCTACCAGAAGAAATTTCTGTTAAAAAAACAGAAAGCAAACTTCATGCAAAATTTCTTCACAAAAAAAGGCACAAATCTGCATTGATTTTCTAAGTTCAAGGGCCATAAATAAGCAAAAAATCAACAGACAGGTACAATTTTCAAACTTAATCTGTCACTTGCCACGGTTAAACAGTCTGCCAAATATCAAATGAATATCTTCAAGCATGACAAAAAAAAGCAGAAAACTGAGTTATTGCATTAATTTTTTAAGTTCCAGGGCCATAACTCAGCAAAACATCAATGGACTGTACTGGAATATTATTCAAACTTAATCTGTAAATTGCCACGGTAAAGCAATGTATCAAATAACAAATAAATATCAGCAAGTATGACCAAAAAACAAATGTGGAAAACTGATTTACAAACTGACTGATTGAGTGCAAACCTAAAGTCCCCTTTGGGGAAAGTTGCCAGTACAAATGAAACCCTACCTACCTATAAAATTCCATCGAAATCCCTTGAGTGGTTTAGGACGAGTTCCATTTACTAGGTTTTAACATTTTAAGGACAAACAGATAGATGTAACGATTCCAAAGTACCCCCCACCCCCAACTTTTTGTGTGGGGGTATAAAAAATAAGGGCAGCATGTAATAGATCATAACATTAAGGGTTTTTTTTTGCCTTAAAAATGTATGCTCCTTCATTTCAACAGTTCAAAGGAGTATAACTCACACAAAATTTGGTTGATCATGGTACATATCATGTCCTAACCACCTACAAATTGAAAGTTTCTTGAAATTTGGTGTAGTATTTTCCGAGAAGTTATGCATTCAAAAATATGACTTACAGACAGAGCAAAAACAATATATCTCATCATTAACATTTGCTGAGGCATTTTTTTTAATTTGATGCTAAATATGCCTCTGGAGGCATCCAAGCAATAAAAAATTAGCCTCCAACGATGACATAATTATTTGAACAAGTTGTAATCATCAATTCAGTTAAGTACCTCATTAAGCTCAAGTTTACTCTTACTCAAGTATTTGGTGGGAATGGGTTGATTACAAAATGACACTTAGATACTGAGTTAGAAGTGCATCTACTAGTAAGTAGTAGCTTTGTCAATAAACAGTTAAATATAATGAATCATATACATATATAATGATATACATGTATGTAGAATAGCAATGTACAGTACATGTAACTGGTAAACCAAGAACAATTAATCTTTTATTAAAATATATATAATGTAACAGTAAATGCAAGGACAGACAGACAGACAGGAAGACAAGGTGATTCTCTGATATCCAAAAACTACATCAGAGTATCAAACAAGATTACTTACAGACTGCAATCCAACATACTTGATGACCTCAACAGTAACATTTCCCTCGACAGTAAGGGTATTGACATGACTCATTGGCTGTCTATGTTGATAATCACAGAAATGTTTATTGTTCACTGTAATCTACAATAAGTAATGTGAAAAAAAGTCATAAATAAATAAATTGCAAGTGTACTAAATTTGGAACTGAAAATTTGCTTTATTTTAGCAAATAATAGGTTATGTAGGCTTAAAATGCAAGCAACCCATATGAAATGGTTCATGAAAAAGAATGATTTCAAAAGATTCACATTTATCTATCAGGTAACATGCAGAAAGCGTAACTTAATTCTCAAATAGCAATACACAATATCCTACCAGCCATAAACAGGAAGTAAAAGAACCTTTAACAGTAGGAAAAGTTCAAGTGCCATAACTCTCAAAAATCTATAAATCAGCACAAATTCAAACTTAAACTGTAACTCATCTAGATATATTTTTAAATGCCAAATATCTAGTAAATATCTTAAGATGTTAAAAAAAGGACAACTGAAAACAAGTTCAACAAACTCATCTAAACCCATTTGACCAAAAGTATACATATAGCTATGTACCACATATCATGTCAGTATCTGAAAGGATGTTGCAAAAAAAACCATGAAAACTCAAAATTTGATCAAAATATACAAGTTAAATATCCAAAACATAGTCAAACTTGGTCAACTAAAACAAAATTAAAACTTAATTTGTTACTCATCTAGATACAGCTACATATAAAATATCCAGGGGAGATAACTCCAAGTCTAAACAATCAATGTAACAATCAGAACCTAAAACTTAAGCCCCCTTCTGATGTAGTCAGTTAAACAGCTACTAAAACAGTACAATTTAAGTTAACTCCTATTTTCCAGTCCTAAGTAAAAATGAAACTTAAATTAAAAAATCAAAACAGTATTTAGTTTGGGAACAATAAAATTGCAGACTGTGGACCTAGGGATATGAGTAAGAGGGGACTGTGGAGCCAGAGGCCCTTTAATTCCCTAAAGGACTTCCTTTTGAAATCTCTGGTTGCCCACTGACTCCAACTATCTTTCATTTGATTCAAGTTCAAGAAACCTTTGATCCACAGCACAAGGCACCCTTTCAGTCAAAATATACGGCTCTTATATTTTCTTTCATCTTAATGCTTGGATTAATCATTGTAAATGATGTCCCATTTCCAAGTTATGTTGTCCAAATGATCAAACTAACCTGAAGATAACCAATAAATAATAAAGATTATTACAATTCATGGTCATTCAGAAATATTAAGTCGAGTTTCTACGTACAGCATGAGCAGGTAAATATGTTACAGACATAGGAAACCTATAGACTGTAAAACCAGTCAAAACCCTATCTGATGCTTACAAGTACATACATATCTAGGTAACTTTTCATAGCAGTTAGTAAGTAAAGCATGTCAAGGCTTTGATGTATTAAAACCAGTTTGGAAATGGAAAATATTTAGGTCAGAGAAAAAACTTGTCTGTTTAAGGTTACCCTACATACCCTATTTTATCTGCCTCCCTTGGCACATCTTGTTGGATTTTTTTATGAAATGCTGCTATACTTTCATTTTTTTTCTTGAGCAATATCAAAGTCAAGAAATCCTCCCATAAGTGTCTATGTAAAATGACCTTACCTACCTACCATATTTTTTCATCCAATGTAACCTTAAACAGATATATATTTTTTGTTGGCCTTAGCAAAAGCACCAAAAGAAATGTTTTAACACGAATGCAAAACTATTGTTTTTCTAACTTGTTTTTGGAGGTAAAACCTGAAGATTAGGAGCATGACTATTGCAATTTTTCTTCATAAAAATTGTAGAGATTGGTGTCCATGGAAAAAATGCAGCAAAGACCTACGGCAACAATTAAAACAAAACAACAGGAAACAGAAAATCAAAAAATGATAAAAAGACAATAGCAATGAATGACTACACCTGGAGAAAACCACCAATAGTATAAAGCATTTTTTTCTGGTTGATGATATTAACTTACTTTGTAGCAATTAAGATCTGCATATATAACAACTTCAAACTTGCTATTTCTGTAAAATGGCATTCCGTTGTTTCTCTCCTCACAACCCCATGCATTATTTTTATAAGAATTTCTAACAACACAGTTTTGCATTAATCTAGGATTGAAATGCAAGGCTGTGTCTGATCTGGCACTGCCTATTGCCGACCCTGAGGCAAGATTAAATGCAAATCTAAAATAAACAAAAAATCATTACATGTATTATTAAAATGTCAAATAGCAAAGCTGTTGTGCGAGACTTTTATACACGGAAATAATTTTCACATTTCAGCGGATTATTTTGGTTTATATGAGCTTTTCAGTAAGAAATAAAAGACATTTGGATATCTTTGATTGAAAACCATGTAAAAAAGTAAAAAAATCAATTAAACATTGTTGTCAAAGACAATACCTATAACATGTGCATACTTGCACTTACAAATAATTTGGAATATTTGAACACCAATTTTCAAAATTACTTGGTTTCAAATCAAAAGTATGATTAAGAAAAAAAAAATACCTGATATTACACAGGTTGGATATTGATGAAAGAACTGCTGTAAAGAAATTTGATAAATTTACTCCCTGATCTGGGCCATGTAAATACATGTATAGGAGAGGATTTTTTTTAATTCAACTCAAAATCTTCCAAAGGTCAGAGTTGTACAATACTTGGCTTTCAATAAAAATATGCATGGAAAATCTTTGTAGTTTATGTTTTAAAATTTATTGTCAATCAATATGAACATATTTTATCAATAATTAATTAAAAATTGATGTAAGATGTATGTAACTGAAATGTGTACAGTCAATGATATCATTAATTCACTCACTGATCTGCATTGTAAGGCACTGAACCCTGTATGATGATCTGAAATCCATTTGTCAAACTGCCCCCTGGAATACCACCAATGTAGGGTAATGGCTACAATAGGAAAGATAAACATCAATATATTAAAGAAAACTATTTTTTTTTTATCTAATTAAAACATGTGAGAATATTCAACAATTTCAAACTGTTGATTTGTCTTTATATGCAAAAGAGGACCAGCACTGGAATATTTTGGTCATTCACCATAGTCAGACACTGAAATAATTATTTTTTTCGGGAAATAACAAATTAACACCAATAACTATGATTTGTCTCGAAATTTTCTTTTCATCATATTTATAGTGGGTTAACCCCATTCCAAAATATTAACCGCTGGGTTAAAATATCATATGATATTTTAACCTGAATTCAATATTTCCTGGGGGTCAAAATATCATATGACACCAGTTGTCAAATAATTTAGCAGTAAAAAAAAAAATTAAAAACAACAATCAATGAACATGTTTGTTTCTATACGTATAGCCTGGATATCTTCTGTTAAATGTTGTATTGTAAATGCTGACCTACTTAAGGAATGAATGAATTACAAGAGTCATTGGTCACCATTTAAGTTCTTGTTTAACCATGTCCTGATGCAATGGTGAAATTCTAGGTTATTCGTACGTTTAATTATCACCTGATTTTGGTGAAGAATGCATCCTACATTGTAGTGGCCCTTTTCACAAAAAAATCGTAGAAGTAAAATTAGTCGTAAGTTATGATGTCACAATACTTTGATTTACTATGACGTCATAACTTACGACTAATTTTAAACTTACGATTTTTTTGCGAAAAGGACCCCAGGCCATTAATTAGTTTTATTTCATTGTAGGTTGATGATAAATGTAAAAATATTAATTTAATTTTAAATGCATAAAAAGATTTCAAGGGCGTACAGTAATCCCTTTTGGGTTACTTTATCTGGATTTGTTTTCTGATTTGGCCACCCACTGAACAGTCCTGGACACTGAATACCAAAAGGGATTAGGGCGTACAGTAAATCACAATGGCAAACTTACATGAGTTAATATTATACCATTTATGGAATATTGAGCTTTAATCATGTGTTCATGCAAATAAAAAAATTAATATAAATAAATATGTTAGTAATCAACCCTTGCCCTGACCTTGATAACATATGATCCACATGTGCAGGCCCTTGATTATTGTTTTTTAAAAAATCAAAATTAGTGATTGCACTGGATTAAAGTTACACTGGAAGACACTATAGTGGTAAGATGGGGCATGATAATCAGTGGATTCTGTCCAAGCCTGAGTTCAACTTCCCCTAGCTGAAAATGTTTATTGCAGGTTCCAGTTCAATATGCTCAACGTTCATATCAATAATTGTTGTAACATCATTTAATAAACAAAATCCAGCTGATGTTTAAATATATTTTTGTTTAATTATAATGCCAAATCTACTAGAAGTCTGTACATAAATACCGTAATTGTATTGTCAAATTAAAAAGTGACTGAGTTTGGAACTGGAAAAAAAAGTGTTAAACTGAGAATTTATGTCATTATTGATAAATTTCCATACACTGCATTCTTGACCTTTTTTGTTTTTGTTGTTGTTGTTTTTGTTGTTAATTCTGCCTCGTAAAGACTTAAGGTAACAGTTTGATTAAATAACTGTATAACAGATAAAAAAAACAAATAAAACAAACAAACAAAACCATCTTATTGACATTTCTGTTTGTGAGCAGGGAAAAAGTCCATCACCAATCCATTGAATTAAGGTCACATAAAAGGGGTGTGACCACAGGTCTCACTAACCAATTCTAATGTTTCCATTACTTCACATGTTAAACAAGTAATTTTCAATGTTTCACTGTGATATCCCAGGACAAATGACACCTTAAAGTTGCATACCATTGCAAAGCTTGGAAAATAAGGCTTTCAAAATCATTACTCTAATGGTACGATGTCTGTAGAAAATCTTCACAAAATTTACTTGAATAAAAAATACTGAAAATCAACATTTTGACCTTTTCTGCTAACTGACAGTGTGGAGGCAAATTATTCACTCATGTAAACAATATTTATACACTTTTGTAGTAAATTACATATATGATTTTAAAGAACACATTCTCAGCTTTATTTTGACTACTTTTAATCAGAATACACACAAATAATGCACTTACAATGCACAGTTCTAGGTTCAGTGTGTTTTGGTACTACATAGAAGGGTGGCCATTTGACCTGGAAACAGTTAGTGAGACCGCAGTTGACATGGGTTATGTCCCTTTGAAAAACTTTCTAAAATGGCCTGCATTATGTGAATATGAAAAAGGTCTATTGAAGACAATAGACAAGCATACAAACTGATTGTTAGGGCGTACTTTGGAAAGAATGACAATGCAACATTCAGTATACGTCTTGGGGTGACAATGACTTTCTGGGGGTAACAAACTGCTCTATCCTCCTTTTAGCTATATGTTATATAATGTTAATGAGTCTAAGAATCTCATTTTAACACCATATGTTTATAGGCACTATCACTGTTTTTTCATCTGTTTTTGATAATACTGATAAGTATTTTAATTTGATGGTTGAATTATATGAAGTCTTTCTCTTCATTCACAAGTTCTCTGAATATTTTAGGCATATATTTTCTACTCTATATACCCACAATCAGTCAATCAAATAATGTAAAAAATCCTATAACCCAGCCATCTACGATAGAAAGAAAATATAAAAAAGAGAACAGAACAGAAAAGAATTTTATTTCAAACGCTCAGACACATTAAAGTGTAATGCAAACACATGAACAGAAATGGAAGACAACAAAAATATTAGATAACAATAGTGTTGATAAATAAGTCAGTATAACACAATTACAAAAAATTGTCGTGTTTTTGTAAGAAAACAGTGTAAGAAAATAGCGATATTTTTAAATACTTTTACATTACATAAAGAGAGCAAACCATATAATTTATAATTTATAGATTGTAGGGTATCTCGTGTAATACTCGAGTACATATTTACTCCTTAGGGCAGCAACTTGAGCATTACTACAATCTAAAAAAATGATATTCCATTACCAATGCTTGATAATTTGTTTTGATTTTCTAGTAATCTCTTCAAGTAGCCAATCATCATAATTTTTATTTGTATATATGTAAAGGATACCTTTAAGGTCAAACCAAGAAAAAAGCATTTATCAATTATTTTTAAAATGCTACCAAACAATACAAAATTGGGATTATGTTCTTTAGCTCCAAAATATACAGTAGTTTTCAAATTGTGTCAACAGTGCTTGTATTTTTTCTTGCATGGCTTTCAGCAATAATACTGTGTCATCTGCATATAACAACAACAAAAAATGACATATAGCACTGAATCTCATCTTCTAACACATTTTTGACATCCTCTATACCATTAACATCAGCAACAAGAAAATATGTTTTTTCTCAATCATTAAGGGAAGTAGCAATGCTAGGGGTAGTCTGACTTGGTGCCATCAATTAGGGTATGGAGAAACGGAATTCCAACCTCTTATGTTGTAGGAGTAACCAATGTCATAATTAAAGAAGTTAGAAAAGGCGTCATGTGAATGTTTATGTCAAAAAAGTAAGAAGTAGTCAAATGTGAGTTTTACATGTGAATATTTATGAAATTAAAGTAATTATTAGGACATTGTTCCATCCCTTGTGTGACCATTATTGGACTAAAGCATTTATATATCAATTTGCATCCTCCCAATATGCAGGAGGATTCAGGATTTCAGGTTACGAGCACAATGGACTTGAGTTTATGAGATCCATATGCAAAAAAAATTCTACAAAAAACCAGTGTTTTAGTTTCACTATCCATAGCCATGCACTAAAATCACACCGTTCAAACAGCATTTTAGTTGAATTTTTGCCAATTTTATAGACCTAACCTTAAACTCACATACTTAAGCCCCTGTATTTTGAACGGAAATAGTCACAGGAAAAAAGTCACGGAGAAACTTACGGGTAAAAAGTACCGGTACTAGAAAAATTGTCTCCGGAAAAAAAACACAGAAAATAAAGTCACAGTTCATACATGTGTTAAGTTTTTACAGAAAACATTGGCTGTAAATGATAAAAATTTATATTTTATCATATACCTAATACTACTTGATGCTGAAATACATGTATAATAACTTTATAATATACTGGCACACATGTATGTTGCTGACTAAAGAGTTGAAAATTTAATTTTTTAACAAACAATGAAATGAAAAAAAAAACTTATTTCATGAAATATGATATTTGAAAACCAAACATTTTAGAAATAAACATTTTTTTTCAATTGGCAAAAGGAAGCCTTTCACTTTCATAATTTACTTACTTATAACATGTATTAAAAGGGGGAAGGCCACATCTGTTTTTTAATTGGTTTCAGTGACTCTTCATTGTGACTATTCTTCCATGTATCATATTTTCAATTGGTGTAAACTTAAATGTTGTAATTGTACATATATGGGTTTTACTACATACTGATAATTAAACTTATATATATATGATAAATAATAATAGATATAATAATTTTGATATGACACAATGAAAAATCCATCAATTCATATAATAGCGAAAACATTATTAACAGTGCTGTATTAAAAATATATATCATACCTGCCAACTTTTGAAAACCCCCATGGGTTTATTAGGCAGGACGACATGTGAACAGACATTTTTCAGGACATATTTTGCAAACTGCAACGGGTTTTACTGTAGTAATGTATGAATGAGACAAACACCATAGTATTTCAGAGCCTTTTTCAGATGATCAACATGTGCATGCACTGTAATAGATTGAAGTTTGTAAGCCCATATTTTGGGGTGGATTCCTCAAAACCTAATTGAAATTCTTAAGTTTTAATTCAGAAAACAAATGAGAAAACTTTATTTACATTTAAAATTCATTAAGTACATATTTCTTTCATTCCATTAATGTCAACTGAGTCAATTGAAAGGGAGTCAGCGTTCAGTTAATAACTAAAAAAGTTTAATCCAAACAGACCCTCTTGCCTATAGACCCTTGTGTGAGAAAGATACTAAATACTATGATGGAAATTTGACCAACTCTTTCTTTTCATTAAAAGAATACCATGAGATTCAGTATATGAAAAAATGTAAAAAATATTCAAGACTGTTGCTACCAAATTTCCAAAATCATCACTATTTAAAAGGAATAGTATTTCTTTTAACTATTGCAAACACAAATTTGGGGGAATATACTGCACTGTTGAAATTACAGGAAATGTAAAAAAAAAAAATTGAAGATTGTAGGAGAGGTAACTCATTATGTATAAACAATGGTAATTTTAAAATTTGTTTACATACGTAGTTCTACAAATGTTAGACCTGTTAAATTGACAGTATTTGTCATATTATTTTTTGGAGTAGAAAATAATCGTTAAAAAATTATCGGCTGTTCATAAAATAGTGTAGATATAATCAGGATTCATTTTCTTATTGTCAATCATCATCGATAACCCTGATCAGCTGATTGCTCATCGGATGTTATTAATGCATCATAAAACATACCCTCATCTGTTTAGACAGCAATTAATACCTTTTCTCAGATTTATGGCTATTCTTATCAAAGAAATGAGATTGAAACATGATAGTAGGGGTTTGAATTTTGAGTTTAATAGGTTATTTTGACAGAATCGTGTTTTGGGATAAATTTTACCTGAAAAAAAAAGTTTTATTGGGAAAAATGGTCAAGAAATTATGACAGGTGTGTATCATGAGAAATTGTATTCTTTAATTTAGGTAGATTTTAGATCGAGTAATCTCCCCTCCCCGAGATTGGATACCTAAAATATCCATTTTGAAACACATTTTCTTGGATACTTTTTATTTCATTATATTGAATAATTCAATACATTTATAAAGTACTCATCAACATTTTTTTTTTTAAATCTAAGAAATTCAACTGATTTAAAGAATATTATCGGCACTAATCATTCTCAGCTCGGGGGAAGTTGAGCTTGGGCTTGGGCTCAGGCTCAGGATACCCGCAATACCGACTCCTGATAAGCTGTCGTGGATAATCCCAGAAGTTTTTAAAAATTGCTATATATAAATCCAATTAAGGATTGAGGATTGGGAAATACAATTAAGAATGGAAAAAGAAAATATGCAATTACATGAGATTGCAAACTTGTGGAAAATGAAAGTAAAGTAAAATACTCACACACGGGCACGTAATACAGCGTTTCGCGATTGCTATTCACTATTCAGTTTTGTACTTACTGGTCTAACAACTGTTCCAAGAAGTGACATATTGAAGGCAGCACAAATTACACGCACTGTCTTTGTAAACGAAATGACTTCTTGGAAATACGACAAATCTAAAAATATCCACACGTTAATTCCACGTTTCACTCCCTATCCCCCGGTCCTACTAAACAATGAGTGGTAAGGAGCACAAAAGTCTGGTAAAGACTGGCACCGAAATACTGATTTATTTTATTGAATAAAAGTTTTCTACTTTGTATCTATATAGTGTTTATTTTTCTATGTGACCATTGAATAATATATCAACTACTATTCTGGATATTTATTCATAAATCGGCATCTTGACATCGTCGCGCGATCAGTTCGCAAAGTCTGGTGATGTGAAGGAGTTAAATAGCTATTTATTTGCATTTAAATAAACAAAAACAATGATGTATGGTATATAACATGTTATGATTCAAAGTTATTTTATTAATTTAATGTGTCTTTTTAAATTTAAACATGATTTTTGGAGTATGTATTTCCACTCGTTTACTGTTCCATTGTGCATCCAGTTATGATAGGTCCCATGCTATTACATTGGGATGGTCAATTTGACCCCTATCATAAGTTCACCTCCCACCTTCAGGGCAAGTTGCTTGATACTGACCAGTCCCACATGATATTTGGGTCAGATGAGAAACTTGCCTTTATGAAGTCCTTTCCCAATGCTTCGCGTGTCCTTTGTGCGAAGCATCTTAAGGACAACGCGGTACATAATCTTGGTAAGTCTTTACCTCAACCTGAGGTTACTAAGATTATTGCCAAGTTGTTTGGCCCTGACGGTATACTTACCTCCGACGACTTCATTACTTTTGACGAAATACGCGACGAACTGATAGACTCGTATGACATCCCTTACCTGTGTAACAGGTTACTGACCAACTTGAAAGAGTTTGCCTTCAAGCCCCGTTCAAAGCACCCCTGGCTACCCCGACTCTGGTATAACAACTGTAATGAGTCATACAATAATGTCATTAAGCGTAGCACTAACTGGGTTGTACAAAGGCTACCAGATTTATTGACAAAACTCTGTCACAGAAGTCTCACACGAGCAGAGGTCACGACGCCTGTTGAAATTAGTTAATTTCAAGATCAGGCCCGTGGACACTTTGACCTCGACCGGAGGTCACTTGACCATACCCTCTGTGAACAGAGTTGCGCAAAAGCCGGGTATGCGAAAGCGCGTGAAGTCATGCAAGACTCACACTGCTACTAACAAAAAACTTAAGATTACTTAAGTTTGAAAATAAAAAACAATATATAATTTTGACTTACGTAACGGACATTTATTCGCCTGCAAGACAGGAGGATGAAATGAGATGAAATGAAATGAAATAACATAGACTGAAATGAAATAAATCTAAATAAATGATTCATTAAAATAAAACTGAAAGAAGGAAATTTTGATTTACGTAACGGACATTTATTCGCCTGTAAGACAGGAGGATAAAAGACATTACATACAGCAATACTTACATTTTTTCTTGGATATAACTTACCTTACGGACGATGGAGACTTACAATACGGATTTATTAACAGAAAAAGAGAAAGTAAATTAAATAGTATGTCACTCTGGTCAGCAATTGTATGAGAAAAATATCCGAAATATGAAATTCTAATTTATAGTGATAAAAAGATTGATTATATCAGGACCTCCAAAAATATTTTAAAATAAAGGGAGGGAGTAATGATGATCTCCATATATTGATTGATTGATGGTCCATGAAGTTCAATTCTCCTACTTGCATTTCAAAAACTTATATATAGTTCAAATTACTTAGATTTTTTTTACATTACTGTCTACGGACAACCTTTATTCGCCTGCAAGATAGGAGAGTAAAATACCTGACATACGTTTTTTTTTTTTTAAATAGAAATGATATAAAATAATTTTTTAGATAAATAACAGAAAAAAAATGAATTTTCAATGATTGGTTGATTGAGTATTCATTAAGTTCCACTTTCCCCTTAAATTTCTCTTTGTGGATTTTAAATTTTATAAATTATTTTTTGATTGAATATTCCAGAATAAATTTTCTATATGAAACCAAAATTATCCGACATAAAAGGAAATGAAGGTAGGGGGTATGGTTGATCACCCAAACTTTGGCTAAAAATTTTGGGGGCCCACCCCCACACGTTTCATAGGCTTGACGTGGCATGGGGGCTCCTCCATTATTTACATAATTACTGTATGTAACGGTTGTCTAATATGAACATTGTCTGGATATAGCCTTTCTGTGCTGATCGGGCTTAAAACACCACTAATTAATAAATCTATTTGAACATTACGGTTTTTTTTTCATCTCCATTCCGAATCCATTATACTTACTCTATCATTTGTTTACAACGAATCTGTCGTGACATCTGGGAGTTACAAATGAATGAAAAAATAAAACATTAAAGACTGAAAAAGTTTGAAAAACATATGAAAATGACAAAATAATATGATTAAACTACAACTTGCATAAAAACAATTTTACACACTGAAATTGTCACGAATTGTGTACCTCCAGACTTAACGGCCGCCATGTTGGAGAAACGAAAATGTTGAAGTCGTGACCGTATGTAAATAAATGTCTACAGAAATGCACCAAAAACATTTATTTTAGCTAAAAATAAAAGAATATCACCATATAGATACAAATAAACTTTCATTCAATAAAATAATTCAATATTTCGGGATCAGTCTTTACCAGACTTTTGTGCTCTTTACCACTCTTTGTTTAGTAGGACCCCTATCCCCATATGCGTTATTTCGTATCAATGCATTTCGTTCCACGTCATACATAATATGCCCTTGCAATACTTGTTTGGTCCGATTATCGTTTCCTACCCCAGTCCACTATTTACCCTTTAACGCACGAGCAATCAAAACGGGATGACTTGACTGACTGTTTTGTTATGGAAAGACTGAATTCATTTCTTAGAAGTGTTCTACCTCTTGAGAAAATTAGTGCTTTTACGAGTCATAAGTATTTTAAATCAAAGCATTGGACGTCAGGAGTGCCATTACTAGTAAGATGATAATTTCCATTTAACCTCTTCGACCTTAACTAACAATAAAAAGCACAACATGATATTCTCTGATTCTCTGTCTGTAACTGTTTCAAGCAGGTTTTTGAAGGTTTTGGACATTGTCGAAATTAAGTACCAGTTTATAAAAGACTCTTGCAGTTAAAACCTTTAGAAAGGTTGTTTAATATGTAACCTTTAATATAGTGTAATGAAGCTTGCAATTGAAGGATCTGGATATGGAAACTATTATACAATAATATAAACTCTGTATATCTTTTTACCAAATATGAAAGCAGACTACATTGTACTTCCACAGAATCATAGAGTTCAAAAAGAAGCAAACATAAAACATTTTACAGATTGCTCTGACTTCCAAAAGCATTTTTTCAGACAAGCTGCTGGTGGAAGTCAAGCAGTCTCAGTCTAAAAACATTTTAACCTGCAAAAAAAATCTTCAAACTGACCTTAAAATGAAATTGTTATAATTTTCCCTGTTTAAATTTACAAGTGAAGTGATTTTTTTCTGATTTAAACAGAGTGTATGTGACCAATTGATCACCTCTATACAATCAACTTGGTTTTGGTCAAGTGAAAAGTCATCGTTTTAAAACATGGTGACAGCCCATTTTCACAGATTTAAAAATGTGAAGACCGACAAAATAACTGAAAATTACTGACAAAATTTCCAGACCCTTGCTTGGGAGTCCTGGGAACATACATATAACTCTCATTTAGACATACATTGAAATATTTGCAAATTTTGTTATGAAAACTTCTTTATATTAATACATTTCAGTCAAATGTGTTTGTCTATGACAAGCTTTGGTAAATTAAAAGCTTATATTTTCAAGCAGTTTAGAGGACATAAAAATTACTTTGCTGTCTCTCAACACTGTAAACCATCCAAATTAAATCTGTGTAATAATCTGTGTATATTCCAATGTCTCCAGACTATTGCTGTAAAAGTTATGTTCTGCAAAAATATTTTGTGACATGGCTTTTCTCTTCTTTCAGGTTTTTATATTTGGTGGATCTTTATGGTTAAGAGAATTCACAAAATTGAGATATGAAGTTACTACTACGAGACCAGTAAGTGTGGATATGTATATACTACTAACCAAATTTCCAGATTTGATTTACTCTCAGACAGTCACATTGTAATGAGAGGCAAACATGTTACATATATACATAAGTGAATGAGGAAATAGATGAAAGGGAACATGACAGTGCAAACATACCAATCACATTCTATAAGGTGTGGACAAAACATTCAAGCACACCTTACTTTAAATACTAGTTATGCTAGTTTTACATGTACACTGAAGTACACTTGGTGGTGACTGGGATTAGAGATGGCCACAACCTCTATATATTAAATTCACGTTGAAAATGCAGAAATATTTGGTATAAAGAATATTAAAGAATGGTGTTTGGTTTTTGAGTGTCAATGAGAAATAACTGTAATTAAAATTCTAATCATAAACACTGTACATGTTTGTCACATGACCAAAAAAATCATAGGTTACCTAACAAGCTCATAATTTATGACAAACAATTCTATTTCTCTAACTAATGGACTGGAAGAATGAACTTGTTTTGATTCTCCATTTTCTTGTTATAAAAAAGATTTTAGTCATTAGTATACCAGGTATTCATATAAACTCAATATAATTATTATTAAGTTCCAACTTGTCAGCTTCATAATTGTATATTCACTTGTTTGCAATACTCATAAAAATAAAAATATATTCAAGATAGAAATTTGTGAATTGGATGGAAATGATACATTTTATCCCAATATTTGTTCAGCTTACAGAAAGAGAAGTAGAATTGCAGCAAGGAGTTATCAGAGATAACATGGAAGATATGTATAAAGTAAGTAATTATATAAATGAAAACATTTACAGCCCATACAATGATAATGTTCAAGGGATAGAGTTAGTCTTCTCTTGATAATATGGCAATCACCTGATCAACTTCCTTGGGTAGTTAACTGGACTATCGAGAAGAGGTTTAATGTTTTGTTAGATAATTCACCTGTTGATTGGTTCCTTAGATATGTAGATCTATGTCTGAAAAATATTTTACGAGTAAATATACAATATAGGTACATTGTCGAAAATTATTGAAGATATGTGATGAGGCAACGGAACGGGTAGGAAATGAGAGACTCCGCCGAGCTATTTCCCCCATTCCAAGCCAAATACACATATCTTCAGTAATTTTCGACAATGTACCTATATTGTTTTTATCCTGTTATATTAATAGTTTTGTGCGTGTGTACATTTTTAAAATAAAATTTTAAAATGCATATCCCCTGATGAGCCCTGATCGTTAAACCCGAAGAAAAAATTTAATACGCATGGCGCATGACTCAGTAAACATTGAAATTCAATCCACACAATATAATCCGTCAAAGCTGTTTGAAGAAAATAAGCAATGTATCAATTTATTTAATTCCAAGAGACAAATAAGTAAAATGAACAATAAATACAAATATTTTGAATGTTGTAAAGTCGATTTTAAGAACATTAAATTTTTGAATTTCGCGAGGAAGGTGGAAGCTGACTTGTTTCTGTTTGGTATATGGCAGTAGAGTTCAGGGGTGAAATTTGTGCACCAGTTTCTTTGGAATTTGAAATATTTGTTTTTGAAGAAGAGGAGGCAGTTGTATGGGCAGATCTATAATGTAGTGTTCCTCTGATTCATTATCTTGGGGTTAAGGCAGTAATAAATCCAAGACCATAAGAGTTTCCTGGTCGTTTGTCTCTTCAAGAGTTTTATCATATTGTAATGCTTCAATTTCTTTAAGTGGGGACCAGTTTATGTTAATTTGTGACGGACACTCAGGCTCCGAGTCCGACATGACTGAAATGACAGGGGAAGTCGTCTGCAAACTGATAATGAATCAAATCTGAACGAGATTTGGGATTTGCCATATATATGACCGTGAAAAAAATACATACAAAATCATTATTTGGTTTACATAAAATCTTTTATTTCATTCAGGTAAAAACGAACCCAAACAGCAAAAAAAAGATTAACTGGATATGAAATCGCAATTTGTTTATATCATATCTATGGTGGCGGCCATGATTAATTTACACATACCAGAAAAAAGTAGTTCCACCAATTACGTGAGTGGGAGGAGCCAGAAAGTCGATATCCTGCTAATGTACGGATACAGCAAAAAAATAACCATATACCTTTATTCGTTTAACAAATAACCTCATTGCAGGATAAATCTCCTTATTTGTTCAGTTCATCAGGTGATCAACCCTATCCCCTGAATGTCATCAGTGCATATGCTGTAAGACAACAAAAATATAATTCATAGCAGTAGACAATGAAAATTTATGTACAATATTGGAGAAAAAAGTAGAATATATGAGTAAACAACCTTTCACTTCTTTCTATGACTTATTTAAAATTTTAAAAGACATACCTATGGTAAAAACTACAAATGAGTTATTGGTACTGTGATATAGTGTTCAGGTTTGGATCCAGAATTTAAATGGAGAGGGGGGTGTTCCAGGCTATAATTTTGGATGTTTCCTGGAAATGCTGAATTGTAAGAGAATTGAAAAAGGGGGGGGGGTACATTTATGGAACACCTTCCTGCACTTCTTTACAGGAAAAACTGTATGGGGTCATGAGATTTGAAATAAATCTTTTTATTCCTGCCGTAAAGGAGAGGAGGTATAGCATTTTACCCTTGTCCTTGTGTCTTTGTTTTTTGTGTGTCCATAACAATATCAAATTCCAAACCAAATCTTCTGTTGCTCTTTATTTTAAAACAACACATTAAAAAGAACAGGAAAATTGATTACCAAGAAAAAGTACTTCCATGGTAACCAAACAGCCTGTACTATTTTTAATGATACAAATGATACAAAATACTGTATGTTTTTTTCCTCCCTTTAGAGAATGATTTCCATTTTTAGTTAATACTTTTCCATATTAAGCTGTGTTTTATTACTTTTTATCTTGATAAAATTACTCTTTTACTGAATGGACAACACAGCTTTTTTGCTAATTTTAGAAGACAGTTCAGAAGATGGACTTAAATGATTGGCATAATATTCGAGGTCCCAGACCTGGAGAAGACTCAAGAGAAATACAGAGAATTCAAAGAGAAAAAATAAATGCTATGAAAAACCAGCAAACACTATCAGATAGTTTAAAAGAGAAGCAGAAAAATTGACATGAAGGAAGATAACTTTTTGTTGTACCTACTTTGATAGTGTATATTAAAATGTTTTTTTGTTAAAATGATTTTATACCAATACTGGTAGGAGGCTGGCTGTCTCCTACTTCACAATATAAATTTTTATTTTACGGAGATGTATATACATGTAGCTTTTACAGAATGTGTTGCATATATTACTATATCTTCCTTTGATGTTGTTCTGTTGAACTAAGTTTATTGTTTGTCATAAAATAAATTGATTATCCCCGGCATATGACATGTTACATGCAATCAGATTTCTGGTACATTGTATTTAAGTACAGCTCTGTCTTAAAACCAGGCAGAAGCTTATGATACATGTTTCATGC
Source organism: Perna viridis (assembly GCA_037379345.1). Taxonomy (NCBI): domain Eukaryota; kingdom Metazoa; phylum Mollusca; class Bivalvia; order Mytilida; family Mytilidae; genus Perna; species Perna viridis. Next base: position 42,909,918 of record CM074512.1, on the reverse strand, counting down.
ATTTCTCAATCCCAAAATTGTCTTGATGGGAAATCCTTCACAATTCCTCTTAGAAACTGTATTCGACAATAAGAGTGCAAATGCAAGTATTAGCACTTTAAATTTGGTTGTGCTCCACAACAGAAAAGTACTGCAAGATCTCCTGTCAGAATTTTTACACAATAACAAGTCAAAAATACTTTACACTATATAGCAGCTCAAAGGAAATTAACACAGCAAGAGTTATTTAAGGATGTAACAAATGTATTTGAACAGTTTCTTGGATCATCTTGAGATATAATGAATTACCCCCTGCCTGCTTATTTAAACAGACTCACACTTAATTTTTCAATTAAACTGTATCCATTTAAAGAAGCCATAAAAAAATTTTAAATGTTTTTATACTGCAACCATCTTATTTGAGCAGTTAAAATGCATTGACTATATATTAACTAGTGACGGAATATAACTTTCTGTTGTGACATCATGAACGATACATTGTTTTGAAGTTGCCAGGATGCCACCTGCTTCAAATTAAAAACATTGTCTTCATCCTTGAAACTTTATTTTTCTTCTAAATTTTGTTGCAGAATAAAGACAATAACAATGCTCTGACTTAACAAAAATTGATATACGAGTTTGGCCTCTGTTTTCCTGCAGTTCTAAGCCTCATCCATAATTCAGATTTTTGTGAAGTCAGTGCACTGTTAATGTCTCTATGTACTTGCAATGGTCATATTATTGTAAAGCTCACCTTTTGTTAATACTTTCATGATTCAAAACTGGAAAAAAAACATGGCGTGTTTTGGGGTTATTTTGTAGTATTTTTCTACTTTTTTTAAATACATTTGCATTTGAAATTATGGCTGCTTTTAATAATATTTAAGTTTATTTTCTTTATTGACAATTACAAATTTTGGTTGGTTAAAAAAAAATGAAAATTATTTCTTTACTTTGAATATTTTTTGTCTGAAATATATGTAGTTTATTTAATATGCAATATCCATATTATTGTCTTGGAGTGAGTCTCCATCTTGTGATTCAGTTTGTCTTTTTGGTTATGGTCATGTGATGCAATGACTATGTGATATTTGGAAAGATTTTGAAAAGATCATCTCGTGAATAATATTAGTATTTCTCAAAATATTCTTAATCTTTTTGTTTATATATCTGTATATATACTGATGTGTTAAGAGCTTGTTGTTGAAAACTAAGCTTTACTTGATGTATGAACAGTGACCAGTTAAAGTTAAGATCCCAGATTTTAGGTGTGGTGACTTGAATCATAGGCTAAAAGGGGCCAGAAACAAGCATTTTCTTGATGTCTGGATTAGTGATTTGAATAAAAGTGTATGAATCTTTGAATTATTCCACAATTAGCCATACCACAAAGGAGAGGCTTGGATTGTTGTCAGTTGTCAGGGGTTGTACTATGAAAATTTTTAGAATTAGGGGCCAGAAACATGTATTTTCCTGATGTCTAGACAATGGTATGTTTTATCAGATCTCTCTGATATTGAAGAACAATGTGTTATACTTCGTTCAGAAATTAGGGATAAGAAACATGAATTTTCCTGATGTTCTTACAATCACTTGACTAAAACTATGGGTTTCTTTGAAATAGCATCACAAGGTGCCATTGAAGAAAAAAAGACACAATAGGATTAATTCTGGGGTTGTGACTTGGAACCATTTAGGAAAAAGGGGCCAGAAACACTAATCTGATGTCCAGACAACTTGAATAAAAGTACATCATAGGGGCTTGCTCCCACTATCCAATATGCAGCCAGACTAGTATATAAAGAGGAATACAGTGATATCTATGATATTGTACCATAAGGGACAAAACCAAAAAGAAGGACTGGGAGTGTTTTTTGGAGTGTTGTTAGTGAAAGTATAGGAATCTTGTATGAAATCGTACTACAAGGTGCCAAAGCACAAAAAAAAAAGGCTGGGATTGCTTTATAAGGTGATTTGTTGGTCAAATGAATCCTAAAACGATCATATAGATATTTAACAAAGAATAAATTTTAAGACATTTGGATTGTTAAAGTTTCCATTGTTTTCTATTAGGGAAATGGCTCTTTGCATAGTTTATTCTGGCTATTCCAACATTCTAAAATTTATAGGTAAAAATCCATGTAGGAATAGCCAGAACGGTTGTATAAACAAGGGATTAAGTTTGTGTATACTGTAAAACAAAACTTTAATTGGAATTCTAAATGTGTTGGAGTTACCTGTCACATTTTTGCTGTATTTATGAAATTTTATTTGGGATCTTTAAAGGTTTCATGTGAAAATTCTTATGAATTTTAGACTTGCAAGTGTTTAGGTGTCATTTAAAGTTTTCTTTTTTAACAAATAAAAAAATAAGATTTTTTTTTCACATTTTATTAAATATTCAATATTCATGATGACAATAAGTCATTGATAATACACACTTTATAAGTACATAATATTCAAGCACTGATAACATTGTAAATAAATGAAAAAGCAGTAAATAAAGTTAAAGTACACATGATTTGTTTAAAAGAATCATACAATAAAAGCATAAATAAAACATACAAAGCACAATAGCTCAAGCACTAATCAAAAGTTCACAAGTCAGCTCTAGATGCAAAAGATGAGAAGCAGCGTAAGCAAACGACTGATGTGAGTTCCTGGTTCTGTAGACGAATCTTTAGTGTTGTCAGTCTGGAGTCGATCTCTCGGTATTTGCGTTTTCTTGGGACACGTTTACCATCGGCTTGGTACTGGAGCAAGGTGCAGGCATGGACGGCTTCTTCATTTGTTTATTAATTAACTGAATTTAATTTTCAGTCTCTATCTTCTTTAAAATATTTCAATATTTTAAGTCTATATGTTATATGTTTATTACCATAAAAAAGTTATAAATTTGGCAAAAATAGCTCCACATTTCTCTAAAACACATTATAATTTTGCTAATAAAATGTTTAAATCCATTGTTGAATCCCAAATTTACCTGTAAAATTAATTAGGCAATAATTACTAAAACAACAAAATTAGAATATCCAGAATATATATTTTTAAAATGTTGAAATAGCTAGAAGACACCCTTTGCATATTCTTGAATTGTGATTGTACGAAGCTGCACCCTACTAAGCATTTCACTAATGACAATAATTCACTAATATACAAGCTACAACCGATGATTTTTTTTCAAGTTCACTAACCTACATTTTTATTGTTCTTGTGTTATTGTCTCCTAAAATATGAGTCGGTTATTTAGATAGGCAAGGCTGATTCTCTGTTCGTCCAGACATTTTATATAGAATTCCCAGTCAATTATCTTGCAAAAAAAATATTGCACATTTGAGCCCCCCCCCCCTCCCCCCCAAAAAAAAAATAAAAAATGTGTCAACTCGGCTATACTATGGACAGAAAATGAATTTATAATTTAATATTTCCCACATGAGTCAAAACTCCTAGAGTATTGATGCTTCAGTAAAAACTGATTATTTGGTATTTTCTGTTTATACTTTTGATGACTTGTGACGATTTTCATAATCAGAATTTTTTAAAAAAATAGCTAACAATGGGATTTTCTATTTTTCCATAAAAAGTCCTATGAATTCGACCCTACAAGTTATTGCACGACGAAAACGTCTCAAATGTGATATCATTCGATAGCTAATTTAATTTTCTACACCATGAAAACAAGAAAAGCTTATTTTCATGAAAGAATTAAAAGTATTACTTTACCCCCAGAAAGCTGGTTTTCATTATGAAATAAAATGCTCATTCACTAGGTACAACACCGTAAAACTAACAATGTCATGTTTGGCATTTATATTTAGGATAAATATGTATCTTACGTATCGGCTCAGTTTCAGGCACTCAGTATTTTCTACTATTTCATCCGTTTTTGTCAACTTATTGAAACAACGAAGTTTAAACAAGCTTTTATATGATACAGTACTTTATATATGGCGTCTTACCTTTCAAATGAGCCAAGGTATAAATATTTGAAATATTTAAACTTCATTTTGGGACAAAATTGCACCCCCTACAACTGAAAAAAATCACCTCAATATGAACCAAATTGCTTATTTATTGCATATAAACACCGTAAAAAAGACACTACGGGCACTACTCTTATAGATATCAATGTATCTAACATATCAACTCAAAATTCATGGTGCTTAATTTTTCAGTTTTAAGGTCACAAATAAGCGCTCAAACTGTTCCCAATCGCATGATAAAAAAAGCGCTTTAGACAAGAATTATTATATTAAAAAGTGATGTTTTGTGGTCGAAATTATCATACAATGCATGTTGTCTGTGACAGTGAACAATGAAATATAACAGAGAAATAATGAATAAAATTTAACAACAAATAAAAAGGGTATTTTAAAATCTATTCCTAACTGCCTGTGTGTTAGAAGGGTACATGAAATGCCCTGCCCAGAGACCCTCATTTCCATGCTTTAAGCTTTAAAGAAAGTGGAGTGATACCTAGTACATATATATGTATATATCAAGAAGCGGTTATTAGGTCTGCGGAGGAAGCATTGTTTCTGTTGTCGAGAATCATACGATAACTCGCTTGGTGATGTGTTCTCCATTTTGAAAATCTATAGTTAGTGTATACATACAGTTCAAAGAGTAATCAAGGGAACCAAGGTTATAGCGGTAATCAAAAGAATGTAATCCAGGGACAAAGACCAGACATGGAAAACAGACATACACAACAAAGAACATAAAGTAACTAAAATCATACATACAAAGTAACAAAAGTAAATGAGCAACTCGGACTCCACTAAAAACTGGGAGCATGGACCAGGTGCACCGGTAGGGTAAGGAGTAACAATCTAAAGTAGAAAAATATTTATTAAACAAAGAACGAACACAGCAAATGAGACAGAAGATTCAACAACAAAATATTTTATGAAAAATATATTTCTCCATCAATAGTTAACAAAAATAATCACTCGGTAGAAATATTGTGATAAGCCCACAAAAATATCCTGAACTTTTTTTCATAATATAAGTATCGATGCTTAAATACTTTGAATATAATGAATTCCTCTATGAAAATAAATGTACAAGATACCGGTACTATTTCTACGGTAAATATTTTCAAGGTGGATGGTTCAGAATCTTGAAAAAACTCAACTTTTATTATAAAAAGGTAAGAAAATTCAAACGACTTTTTTTTACGAAAGTTAGTTTTGGATGAATATACTTTTTGATTGAAGTTTTAAGTACTTTTATGTCATAGTTGGAAAAAGGCTGAAAAAAGAAATCTTGACTAAATACTTATCTTCATGATATTTTGTAGAATGAATGTTTTCTTGTAAAATATTGCAGACAGAAAATTTTACGAGTTATAACGTCAAAATACTGTTTCTTGATTGACTGAAACTGAGGAATGTAAAATGGGAAAGGACTAACATGCTTTGGAAGGGAGAAGGTATATGGAATGAAAGGTGTTACATGAATGTGAGGAAGTCATCTATTCTACTATGAAAGACTGCAATATATATAGTATTCTACACGGTCAGGCTCTAAATCATAAAAAAGCATACTTTAACACACAAAAAAAAGTGTAGAAACGGGGAACCATACAACCTAGTAACAAAACAGCGGTCCTTTTCACAAAAAATCGTAAGTTTAAAATTAGTCGTAAGTTCTGATGTCATTATAGAGTTAAGTATTATGACGTCACAACATACGACTAATTTTACTCTTACGACTTTTTTTATTGTGAAAAGGGCCACTGGGTATTGAATAATAAGAGTTATCAGTAATAAATGATGTTTTTCAGCATGTCTAAATATTTTGCAACGGTATACGGTAATATTTTGTAACTTCAATTACGTTTGACATATATCAAAAAAGATTCATCAAATTCAAGCAGTTGTTTATAGTTGTGATGAATTTATTCATCATCTGGTACCGAAAACAAGCGTATGACTTCATCTTCGTCTTGTCTCTGGTACAACATCTCGCCATTAAAATGCAACAGACCACGTTTTCGTGCCCTGATCAAAATCCCCACTACTTTATTAGATATTGGTATATAGGTGTGAAACAGCTTCCTGAAAGTAATCGTGACAGTTCCGTCCTCTTGTAAATCACCACTTTCAGCAATGATACGGCACAGTTCTCCAATCTCCTTGACAACATGTTTATGAGCTTTGATCCCGCGTTTTTCTGTCTTTGATCCTTTTGGCGGGCGACCATATTCGGGGTGATTTTTATCTAGTACTTGTCTGACAGACGGTCCTTTCCACTCTTTGTCTGGATTAATTATCATTTGAGCAAAATGGTCGTCCTCTCGTTTTTGCCACAATGCAGCACGTTGAGAAACTGCCGAATCGTAAATGAATTGGTTCATTTTATCGGCTTCTATCTGAAAAAAGAAATTGCTTATTTTGTATAGAATCATGCAGAAAATATGATTTTATTATTTCTTTATAAAGGAGAAAATATAATAAATATATATTCTTTCTTTACCAGCAGAATATTTTATTACTCATTTTATTTAACCCAGATCAAAACAGAAACTGACTTTAATTGAATATTTAAAAAAACATTCATGGAACTCAATTACCGCATTTTTATGGTTGACAAACCAATTTCGTTACTACCAATATAATCATTGATTCAACTGTTTTGTTTTACCAACACGCTGAACCAACATTGCATAAGAAAGCATACTTTGTCCTTCATCTGTCTTATTTGACTAGGAGTTTTCCAGTCTTTAAGAACGCCAGATGATGTATTGGTAAATACTTCTGGTTTGTTGCTGTCGTCCTCCCGTTTCTGCCAATATGCTGCCCGTCCACTGACGTCTCTGGTTAGGACGAAGCCGTCTCTTATGGAACCATTCCTTTTAGAAACAGCATCACTCGGATCAAACTTTCCACATGGTCTCCTTCGGAACTCTTTCGTCTGCTCGTCATCATTTAATTGGACACGACTAAAATTGATATCAGTCTGTAAATCTTCATCGTTGGTTTGCAGATGTCCATTGCTCATGCCCAGATTAATGACGTAGCCGTTTTTTCCTCGTAGGTTCTTAGCAGCGTCCATTGTCACTGCTCCATGTCGTGATACCTCATAGTCGTCGTATGCCGCGTCTTTCGTCTGAAATATTTGAAATAAAATGTTGGGAAACCGAAGTGGGAAATGAAAGGAACTCCATGGACATTTCATATAGGAGATAGCAGCTAGACGGGTAATGTAATACACAACAGAAAATGACAAATAGAACATAATTATACACGAAGCTCAACTGAAAAACGAAGATTTAGGGTGATTTGGTGCTTGTCGCGACATTAACAAAATATTCCATTGATAAGTGATTGTTTTAGCATAGTATAAGCATCGCTGTTTTTCTAGAATCATCAGCCGATTGCATTATTCGTGCTATGCCTCCGATGGTTGAAAAATTTGATGGAAAAAGGAAAGGACTCCAATAGCTTACAACCGACTTGTAAACGAGGCGAGCAAAGAATGTTTTGTAGTGATGAATAATGATCTAAAAATTTAAGTTCACCAGACTTTTTAGAGTGATTATTGATAACTCCAATAACCTAGTATGTTTTTTTTAATAACGGTTAGTTTTGGCCTGGTATCGCCTCTGCAATCAAAAGGTAAATAAGAGAGGGAGACGGTTCGTCGATACACATGTACTTACATCCTCCACGTCATCTTCCGCGGACAGAATGTTAAAGTCTCCCATGTAACCGGTACTTTTGGGTCTTGGCATGGAACTTTTGTTTCTTCTTCTCAATAGCCATGTTGGTTTATTTGATTTATCTTTTTCTAGGTTTTCTTGGATAGCGTCTACCTGACTGAAAGCAAATGTATGAACAGCATTTATAGTTAAAGGTGATAAAGTGCAGAAACCATAGTACCGACCATGTTTAGTAATCCCAAACTTCTGGCATACCATGCGTTGTTACAGATATTTATGACCATACTGGCTTTAATGTTAAAGAATCGTCCGATATCTGATGATTTTATATAAAAAATTGGTTTGGTAAAATCATTAATGCCAAATTTCGGGACAAGACATTATTCAGTATTTTCATTTTGAACCTTCAATTACTCGTATCTTGAACAAGCTGATAAAATCTTGCAGAAGCTTGCGCAGTGTTTACAAAGCATATGTAAAGTAGAAAGTAGGATAGAAAGATCAAGAATTGACCCGGTGCACACAGCATAGCTGATAGTATGTGTAATAAGGATCAGAAAAAGCAGAAATTGTAAAGGCACAATTGTCAAAAAATTAAAAACTGAAGCAGCTGCTTGAAATTCACGTTGAAATCACTGCTTATGCGATTTTATTTTTGCCCAAAACCAGTCCATGCGAACATGCCAAAAAGCAGGCAATCCGGGCACGATCTTACGCATTTAGCTGTTGGGCCTGTTCGTTTTCTGCTTGGAGTAATTGGTTCTTCTGGCTGTCTGACTGAGAGCCCCATCCTTGGCGGAGTCTCTTAAGGAATCTACGGAAGTTGTGTTTAAATTGTTATTCTCAGTAAACATGACAACGCAAATAGTTGTCCTTCTTAAGCAAAAAAAAGACAAACACAAGAAACCCATTCATTTTCTGTTTGCTCTTAAAATATATGATCATATACGGACATGATGAATTAAAATTCTGAAGAAGCTAGAAAATGTTGATACAAGTTTATAAAGTAACATGGAGAACAAAGGAAAATTAAATGCACAAAAATCGGTAAATGCCCATACTCTGTAGTCAGGCCATGATTTGTGAGATACATCAACAGATTAGATATTTCAAGAGAAATGCTCACAAGAAGGGGAAAAACGAAAACAACTCCAAAATTTCTTCGATTCTAATGCTATTCTAGAACGCTTTATTCGTGCGCTGTTTTGAATCTTACTATCCTATCTACGAGTAATTAATTTACCAATGTATACGCCGTCTCTACGTTTCCATAGTTTGTTATGAAGATCAGATGAATCTTACCTTTTACCGGTCTTCATGGTGGGCAAGTCCTATCAACCTGAAAATTGTCATGAGGAAGAGGTTACAAAAAATAAATTCACAATTCAGGAATATCTCTTTTATAACATCTTCTTTGCTTTGCGCTTGGAACTACAAAAGGGAAACGGAAAATGGGGAGTGATCGTTAATTAGATTGTTGAGCTCAATAATTTCTGTCTATCGACAGCAAATATGTTTTCCTTCAAGACTTGATACTGTAATATGATCTTGGTTATTAATACAATATGTAAAATTATTTCCTGAGAAGATAATATTATAATTAGTCAAAGCATTACCTTCCTTTGTAAACAATGTGTTAGGAGTTGGAATCTTTCCACGTTCTTAACAACACGCGTAACTATGTTACATGCAATAATCGCTTAACACTTATACATTACAGGACTGACAACCAAAGAGAATTCTAATCTACGCAAGTGCGGTGATGACAATCATAAGATTGATTGATTAACTGAATGATTGTCATTATTTTTTTTAAAGAAAAGAAGGATTTCCTTGTTTAGGTTTCTGGAACAGGGTTACAGGGTTATATTGCTACAAGATCACTACAGAAGTTTTATGGTCGTCATCATGAACGGTGTACCATCTGCACCATGATATGTTCAACGTGTCAACTTGACTATTTATAAGCAACTCGGCAGGTGTTTCTAGAAAAGCAGAGGACGCTTACCTTACCGGTGTACCTGGTCCATGCTCCCAGTTTTTAGTGGAGTCCGAGTTGCTCATTTACTTTTGTTACTTTGTATGTATCATTTTAGTAACTTTATGTTCTTTGTTGTGTTTGTGTGTTTTTTTTCCATGACTGGTCTTTGTCCCTGGATTACATTCTTTCAATTTCCGCTAGAATCTTGCTTCCCTTGATCCATTACGACATAACAACTTGCCACACAGAAAAGTCGTGTAAAACGCCTTTGTTTGTTTGGGTTTTTTTCCGCTTTTATAAGAAATGTATAACAGACTTCAGTTCGATCAAATTTTTCTGAATACAGAAGAGTCGGGTGTCACTTTTCCAGTAGTTACTGCTTTTTTCTTGTATCTGTAGCAAATCACACTTCGTACTTAATAACATCAGAGGAACAAATGTGATAAAATCACATAATTTTGGCAACACGAGACTGAGGCCAATTAAAACGTGAAGGTGTTATAACAATAACACTGATTATATACTTGTAAAAAATGTTTCAATTAAAAGAGGGAAACGAAAAGAAACAAACATTTTTCTTTATTTTCAGATAATGCACTATTTGTGGCTGTACTCGATCTTACTAATTCCAAAACAAATTGTAACTATCACAACTTCATTCCACTTAGTCTAACGTTGTCAGGGACGAATACAGGATTACATGTGACATCAAAGTCAAGAAAATCTAAGGGATTAAATTAGAGTAAAATAATTATCAAGATTGCATAAAAAATCTCCGTTTAAGGGGGTTTCCTCGGATCCGCTCATGATTGGTGTTGGTAGTTGTCATGATTCCCGATAATACAAGAAATCCACAAATGACACTATTTTGCTAATCATAACTAGTTCGATATTATTCTAAAAGTCGATTTACATAAAATCATTAGCTTATCCACATCAAATCGGTTTTACGCGATGTATTATGAAATTCACTACAATGTACTTCCATGAACCTTAAATATCCCAGACACAATAAATCGAGAAAACATGGATAAAGGCACTTCAGGTTCTTTCAGGTAGATGTAGTAAAGTTATAGGAACATTTTCATCCCTTCCTTGGTACAGCATTTCTCCTTGAAAGTAAACAAACTTATTCTTTCTGGCACGAATTAGGGTTCCAACAAGTTTATTAGATATTGTCAGGTAGGCCTCGAAAAGTTCCCCAAAAGTTATAACAACAGTTCCTTCATCTTCATGTTTGCCAAGATCGCTGATCACGTAACATAGTTCGGTGACTTCTCGACTAATATGTTCGTCAGCCTGTTTTCCTCTAAATTCGGTTTTTGATCCGGAGACAGGCTTTCCGTAATTTTCGTCATCCTTTGAGAGTTTTTGACGGTGACAAGCACCCTCCCAATTTGAGAACGGATTTATTAGTTGATTCTGCTGGTGGTCGTCTGCAAACTGTTGCCATTGTTTTACGCGGTCCGTCAATGCAGCGTCTGACTCTTCGGCCATTGCTTAACACAGGAGATACCCTAAAAAAGTTTTTCAACACTCCATTCTGTGCAAGTCTTCTTGTCAAAATTATACACAAGTCAGAATAATCCTTTTAGCTTCATGTTTGTGAGCTATCAGTCGTTTTTCTGTATGAATAATATTATTGTGTGCATGTGTAGTGATTGAACATTAGGTGTCTACCTTAATAATAACTTATTGATCATACCAACACATGTTGTGACAAATATAGCATTTTGAATCGTGTTTAAACAATAATTTAAAAATGATTAAACGGTTTTCAGTGAAATACTTACAATTAAATCATTAAAACAATCCAAGACCTAGATTCATCCGAAAGCTGTAGACAAGATATAACAGGAATCGACCGCCCACTTGTTGATGCATGCTTCTCTGTAAATAGCACGCGCATCTGCCGTGCAGTAGTAGTAATACAACGCAGTAATGATGATTTCCATGAGATAATTACAGAAAAACTTAAGCTATTTAGACTCTTTTACAACGAAAACGTAACATCTTATGTTATTCTTTCTGGAAAAAAAAACTAAAATTTTCATTACATGCATTTATAATAAAGATGTCGAGAAAACGAATTATCCCCTCCTCCTAAAATTAGGGTGCAAGTCCCATTTACAATTGTACATTAGCTCATTTTAGTGCAACAAGTAGTTTACGTATGAATTCGTTTTAACGGTTAAGTAACAATACATGATTGATTAATTGTTGGGGTTTAACGCCCGAGGAGCAATATTTCAACTATATCCAGAAGATGAACATGAAATGGATGATAAAATGAACATGAAATGACGATGAAATGAAAAAGGAATGGGACACAAAGACAATGGCGTCGACAAATTTTGATTGCCACTGGAAATAGGGAGATGTGGGTAGAGTCGCACAATTTAGCCTCCTGTGGCAGAGCCCAATGGTTCCTTCGAATTCTCCGACAGAAAACTACAGAAGGGTATTTGATGTGCGAGGAACGTGGCATTTTTCCCAACACGTTGCACCACTATGGTTTGCAGTCAGGTTTTCCGTATTATGGCCTGTCGACCCCAGCATGTAACATGCCAGAGGTATCCCATTCCACCACCTGGGGCACTCAACCCTGTTGCTCTGTGTGCAGAGCACCCTAGCCCCGGACAGGGTTCTGAACACTTTAATCGCCCTTTTCGACAAGCTTTGTGCTGTTGCGGGCCTATTTTTGACACCCATACCCGTACGGAGCTCTAACAATACAAAATTATTAATTATGGGAGACTTATGGAGTAACGGATCCTCTGTTTAATCATTTTGTTAAATGTTTGTGTTTTTGTTTTTTGTTTTTTGTTTTTTGTTTTTTTTTGGGGGGGGGCTTCCCTAATGTTGTTCTCCACCGTTCTTACATTCATGTAAGCTGTATTTCTAGCGTTACCCCCTTCTTATCATGGAGATTTGATAGTTTTTTTTCCTTCTTGATGTCTGTCGTGTCCTTTCATTTCAGGAAAAATTCAATCCTGACTTCATATTTACATCCAAGGGTGTCCGCAAGAAATCATATGGTAGTTCCCTTAATTTGACGTCTTGACAAACCATCTATACACGGATTGCTTCTCTCTTTACCGGGTTTTGGAATAGAAGACATGTTGCCACAGATGAAAGGAAATTTGACGCTGCATACTGCATACTGAGAAGTCGCGTTTGTCGTATTATATATAGTTTCCCTTCCCATCTACGAGTAGGTCAAGATATGGGACTGACTTCACATGTAGTGTCCTCAATCTAATGTAAGTACCGTCTAACAAGTAACGTTCAACATTGTAAAAAATGTAGGAAACAACTGGTCAAAGTCCTCGAAAATGCGAAGTGCATATTTTAATATGTACATAAATGATGTGCAAAGCTTGAATAATATTAAATACTTAACATTAAGTAGGCACCAAACGTGGCGGACGGACGGACGGAGTCGTGCGGCTACCAGACTTGATTTCACTGTTGTTGATGCAGGAAAATATATTATGACCGGAGACCAACAGTTCTCGCGTTTGTCTAAGTCCAGTCTTCAATTTTTAGTTTCCCTTTTCGATGATTTTAATGACGTATTCTCACACTATTGGCTTATTTTAATACATTACATGTATGGATATTGAACAGACTAATCTATTAATAAGTTCATGAAATACTCAATTGCCAACAGACCCCTTGTGGATAACTAATGAAGGGTAGATTGTCCATCAATATTGTTAAAAGGGGATTAAAGGACCTCTCTATTTTTAACCAGATCTAATGTTGACCTTATCAGTGTCAACGGTCAGCATATAAGGGACATCTGTTCCCATTGGGATGCCTTTGAACTCAAAGGACAACAACCAAACTTGTATGTTTAGTATTTTCTCGAAAATTGCTATCAGGATAAAGACTAACAAATTTGTGCAGGAGACCTCCTTTTTGTTTCTAAATTACTAACATGAAATGTAGGGGCAAAAAGCCACAAACCTAAGTTGTGTTAATTTATCAACAATAGATCTTCCATCCTTTTGATCGATCAATCAGTACAAAAATTAATCAAGTATAAGAATTTTTTATTGCAAAAATTACAGCTTCACGCATTAAAGATGATCTAATTATGACTATTCATCAACTGCCCTTGTTCTTCCCTTTAATCATTTTTTGTACTTTTTTCCAGCTATAACGGACTGATTTAGTAAAACCAGCAGTCAGTATAGTTTTGATACTCTGACTCCAGCTTGATCCAGTCACTATCTTTTCAATGCTTTTTGTAACATAATCACCACAGTGACTCTCGTGGGCTAAATTACGAAGGATTTCTTCTAAGTCTGGGAGATGGCCATGTCGTTTACGTAGGCCAACTAAATTGACCTGTACATTTTTGGGTAAAAGATTGAGGTGATGTGACTGAGACAAATGAGTTGGAAACTGTTCTAAGTAACCTTCCCCTTTATGCCATACCACATGATGTTCTGCATCTATTATTTTCTCATAGAGTTGTCTAAAGTATGGCAAATTGGGTGTCACTATGTTAGAAACTTTATTTCTGTCTTCTCCAAACTGCATTCTAAAATCCCCAGCATATGAAAGACTTGTTATTCTTGTGTACAATTGCTCCTCTGTAAAAGATTCTGGGAGTAAAAGTAATGCAGCATGTAAAGCACTTAGTAAATTTATATGCATAGCTGATAATAAATGTTTGTTAGTCGGAATGACAAGAAGTTTCACAGGCTTGTGTAATCTGCCACTCACATACAAAGTGTCCCAGTCTAGTAAGTCAGTTATAAGACGATCTGTACTTATAACACCATATTTTATCAATCTCCCCTCATGAGGAACTAGAGTATTGAAGTAAATGCCAGCTCCATACGAGTCCTGTAATTTAGCAATACATTTTGCACCAAAATGGCGCAGAAATGAATAATGCTTTGGATATATTTTGATATTTTGTTGATGCCAGCTCTGAGGATCATCAACAACAAACACATAATCGAGCATATTTTTTGTCATATCAGCATGACCTATTTGCTTAAAAACGCCTGACCCATAGGCAAAAGCCATCTGCATCCCATCTTGAGGAAAGCTTGAAATTATTTTTTCATGAACATCTTGTCTCTTTACTAAAGTTGATGTCCGACGAACAAAGTTAAAAAATGTAATTCTCATCATTTTCTCATATGTATGTGTCCTTTAACATTTACTTCTTCTTATCACCATCTTCAACAAAAACTCCCATGCTCTGAACATCATCCATTTTTAGTGTATCTAATTGTTTTCTACCAAGTCTTATGAGATATTCTACTCTCAATATTTCAGTCCTTGGAATGCTTGCATTCTTTCTAAATTCTTCTCGAACATAACTTTTGATACCAGGTTTTTGTTTACCAAGTTTTATAAATTCTTTGTATAAAAACAGTACTTCTTTCTGAATTTTACTATGACGGACCATACTTTATATTCCTCATCTGAAAAAGAAAATAAACATTATCTATATTCAAATTAAAGAGTTGACTCAAAAATGCAAACAATTGCTTAATTTTTTGTTTTTCATTTGATCAATCAGTTAGGGATATATATACCATGTAAACTGATCCTCATGTCTATTCAGCTGTCAATCAATTACATATATGGCATCCAAGTGTTATTTAAAGAATGAAAAAAATCAGTCAATATTTTTCTTTTCAAGTTTTTTAACACAATGCTTCTAACCACGAAACTTAGGTCAAGTTTGATTACTGGTACAGTGTATTTTACATTTTCTGTTAATGAGTAATATCCTCTGAACAACTTCTTTCTCAGACTAATTTCTGATATCTTAACTTTGAATTTCCAATAGAAGTTCTAGGATTTACCTGGGAGTGTATATTAGAGGGAGAAGTCACTTGTAATAATCTATATAGAACAGAAAATTTTCTCAAATTTCTCTATTAAAAATAGTGTAAGTTTGCTAAGGGTGTTTTTAAAAACCACTCGATGGATTTTGATGAGTGATGTTCCAAATTAATGATAAAAGATAAGAGAATGGCAACATATATTTCTTATTTATTTAAAATGAATGGAATATCAATATTTACTGTTTCAAAATTATGTCTTTTTAGACAAATAAGCAAAAAATTAACTTTTTTAAAGGTTCATAAAGTATGATTGTCATTGAATGTTTGTAAAATATATTGCATTTATTGAAATGAAATTAATATCAAATGAAAGAAAATCATGCTGAGTGGCAATGGCTATTTTTAATAAGAGTGCTTTGAAAAACAATAAAATGATGACCAAATGAAAGTATCTATGTCTTGAGAAAGTAATATCAAAACTTTCATTTTCCTGAACTATACCCCAATAAGCTGTTCATGATTGTGTCTTTCTGTTTGTTTAAACATATGAATTTACTACCAAGAAAAAGATTAAAGAAACTGCTTTAAAATGACATAATTTTTATTACATGTACATAGTAATGAGATTGAAAACTTAATTAACAGTTAAAAGTTGACCAATTTCATTAATTTTCCATGTGGCAATTACTGATAAATAATAAGTAATTACTGATTTTTACTGTAAAAATTGACATTTTATTATATTTTAGTGTTTTGAGAACAAACTGTTTCTCAGTATTTTCATCATAACCTTGACATTATCAATTTGTCAATTTTACAACTTGTATTACTAAAATCCTGAAAAATTTCAGGTTTAAAGATTTAAAGATTGGGAAGGCACATTCATTTTTACACATATAGACTTTGTTAGGAGTGACCAGTCCCTGTAATATAAAGTCCATGGATTTACCATGTACATGTAATCAGATGCATGTCAATTATGTGTTATTTGAGAGAACTGAGTGCTGAAAACAAAAAATGCCCTAGTAATTTTATTCACATTTTGCAGGCGCATAGCTGAGGCCAAACTGAAGTGTAGGCAAAATTACGGCAGGGCCCTGGTAGGGGTCCAGAGGGCAAAGCCCCCTCCTGAAGCTCCGCGGAGATAGCATTTTAGAGCATCATTTATGCCTCTCCTGGATGTATTTTATCTCAAAAAAAAAAAAAATAAAAAATGGCAAAATTAAATGCAGGCAAAAGCTCTTTTGCCTAACAGCAGCTACACGCCTCAGTATTGATTACTTTCATAATTTTCTATAAACTACATGTATACACAATGTACCTGTCTTAACCAAACCCTTTTTGGTCATTAAAACTGGTTTGGTTAAGGCAGCTGCTTGGTTTACAACATATGCACTGATCAGGGGCTTTATACTACACTCCTTGGACCGATGAAGAACTTATTACAGAATGAGACTACTACATAAGAGAGGAGGTGAACCACAGGCACTTGGTTAATATCAAAAATATTATCCTAGGGAAGGATATTCGAAGGGGTAATAGTTTTGATATGAAACAAGTGTCTGTGACCATAGACACCCATTTCTAACAGAGCTTTGCCTCTTAACACTTAAGTACTAACAACTTCCTAACACACTGAAAGTAGTACTTAGTAGGTAAGGCTGTCTGAAACGGGTATCTATCATGATGTCAGTGCACAGGCATTTGTTTCTATCCATAATCAGGTCATGTGTCGTGTGTCACACGACCTGGCCATGGCCATGGGCATGGATAGAAATAAATGCCTGTGACTGTGTCAGTGACCTAGGCTAGAATGAGGTGTGGGTCAAAGAGTTTACAGCACCTCGTACACAACTCGTATATGCAAGGAAAATATGCAAGAATAAATTACTACAAAGACATTAAAATGGCAAAGTAATACCTGCGGGTTCGCGTATGTAACATTTTTCCACAGGGAAAGGTCAAAATTAAAGCGAGACAATAAAATTACAGAGTCGATAACGGGCATGACCTGTTTTTTATCCGGTAAAAATATTGAAAAAATTACTTCGTTTAAAACACAATCGGTTCTACTTGGCCATTTCCGCTACACTCTTGTGTAACTAGATTGGTTTAAAACCATCATGAATTTTTTAGGGTGTAAATCATGTTCGCAATTGAACTACGTTTGAACTAGTATGTCATTGGCTCTCCGCCATGTACGCCTGTTATTTTGAGTACTTTTCTTGTCTAAAAATCAGGGAAAATGTGTATAAAGTGTGGCATATGAAGAAAAAAACACTGAGATTTGATTACATTATCAAAGTATTTTTACCCCGTAAACCCCAGAAATAACAATATAATTTCGTTGAAATGCACTATGATAAAATGGCGGGAAATTTTCCTCAGCATTTTTTCTTTATATAAGCAGTAAAAATATCTACGTCGCAGCTAGATGCTTCAAGATAAAATTTAATATCTTTTCCGCCGGGGTTATCTTCTAGATGTATACTAAATATATCTGAAGCAAAAATGGTTTAATTGAAAAAATGATGTGTCACTCACTGCCTGATTTCGTAGACAGAATGGTACTTAAGGCTTTTGATGCTCTTTCCAGATTGTTTGTCTAGCTCCTTCAAATTCACTACGTGATACCTGGGCATAGCATCGAACATGTCAGAGAACTGTTCAAAGAAACGAATTGGTTAAACATTATATTTTAAGGACCAACCCCATCCTGGTCCAAAGGGCCTGTCTAGTGGCAGAGATAGCAATTAATTCCGATGATTTGCTTGCAAAGAAAAAAATGCTACAAAAAAACTTTTTTGTGTCATCTATGATTCAGGAATTAACTTAACATCAGTTGATTGCAGTGTACGAGAGATATAAAGAGTACTGGACGATAGAGGCGGTCTTGTTTAACATGGATTGAAAAAAAATCATGGAAGCTATACTGCTAATTCGGTAAAAGATTCCTTTGCTGTCGGAGTTGAATCTGGCCCAACTGTGTTGTGCAGGGCGACTTTAGTTGATACTCCTATTACGTATATATGAGGTTGCAATTCTGTTCCTCCATACAGGATGGCACCAAGTCAGAAAATAGCTGGCCATAAAACCTCTAGACACAGCAATGCTGGGGTAGCGGAGGGGAGATCGGCGGTTGAAACCCCTAGCTTTTTTTCGAAAATTTTGTTAATTCATGCAATTTTAGAAAAAAATGCCAATACCAGCCAGGACACCTTTTCCACAATCTCTTGCGTAATATGTGTAAATAAGCAATATATGTCTGTCTGGCCTATTAGGCATTGATGTTGATATCGTTTTATGATGGAAAATGAACTTTCTCACACAAGTGAAGACTGCATAAGGAGAAATTTTGATCAACAAGAAAAAATGTATTTAAAAAAAGCACAAATCATCCTATAAACTGCATACTTTTAGTCCACCCCCTCAATAATACGAGTTGTCTTTAAACATCCCTCTTGGTTTCACAAACGTCTGGTGCAAAATCATTATGGATAACAATTTTCATTATTTCGCCATAACCTAGAAAATAAGAAACGCAATTACATTTCATAAAATACTACTGAAAAATTATATGGATGGTTAAAATCCAATAAATGACATTTGCTAGGTCTTGAAGTCCTTTTATCATTATTTCCCACCTATCGTGAATGAGAAATAATATAAAAGTGCAAGCGTTTGTTAAAACATTGAATGACTTAGATCTTTGTAGGCCAGCTAGTACCATACATGTGTTTTGATAAAACCTGAAATTACAGGAGTTTGCAAATCAGACTCAGTTTTTAAAAAAAATCGCATAGAGATCTTATAAATGCTAACAAGTCTCATTTCAATTTTTCTTATAAATTGTTCGTATTGAAATGAAAGATTGATACATATTCTTCTTTCGAGATGGAACAATAAAACAATAAAGGTCTTTCAATCTTAATCATCCCAACGCACGTCTTTTCACCTGCCTACATGTATCAGAATCTACAAGATTTTCTAATTGATTGAACTACTCAAACTTTTGTCCATATCAAACATACAATAGCAGAATATGTATTGACGTGGTTTTCATTCAGATATTCTTGCTTCTATTTCCTTTAGACTATCCCTAGTTCAAGATAGTTATGGCAAATAGATTCCGACTGACGTCTTGTTCAACTAAACATGGAAGCACTTGAAACAGTGAATGGGAGCATCGACTTAACGACTATTTTCGACCAAAATTGCCATTAAATGCTCTTTATAATTATCACAAAATAAGACGACATTAATATCGAAATTTTCATTATTTAATTAGGAATTTTTATTTCATGGAGAGATAACAGCTTCCGATGAGCCTTTTATTGTCTTTCCCATTCATTCATTGATTTGATTTTTATTGTATCAAAAAGGGGCAGCATGTCTTTCCCTTACGGAAACAATTGGTGTGTAATTAACGTGGTGCAAAGAATAAAAGTTCCCAACCCATAATGGTAGGTACAATTGAGCTGAGAAGAGGAAAAACACCAGGGTAAACACCGGAGCAATGAAGGTAGGATATCGAACTTGGGTATTCTTTGTATTTCTGAATTTGTTAAGTCGCGGACATTATCAAAATTAGAAAGCGGTATCTGACAGCGTTAGTTCGGTTTTATGTATCATAAAATTCAAATCTTTTTTTTTCTTTTCATATTGATGGGGGAGAGGGTTTGTAATAGCTCTTACTGATAAATAGAAAAATACTGTTCTCTATCAAAGATTAAAAAAAAATAAATATATAATGTAGTTTCTTTCTAACTACATGTTCACAAAATCTAAATTAAATAAAAGTTAATTTACGTTCTTCACACAAATAGGCATTCATACGATATGAAGTTTGTAATGGAAAATATTTTTAAAGTATCATACACAGCTCAATCGACATGTTTATTGAGATTAACTCATTTTTGAAACATGCGTTTATTGGTACATTTCAAATTTCGCGATATTTTCTGTTCTATCTGGAAAAACAGTTATTTCAGGTTGATCAAATGTCATGTAAAAACAGATTTTCTCGAATTATAATTCAATACATGCTATGTAGCTATAAATTTTGCTGAATGACTAGTAATGCATGCATTTTTTCATTGTGTTCTGCTTCTTTATGTTTTTTTATGTTTTTTTTTCTGTTTGTTTGTTGTTTTTGTTAATGAAGTTCATTTCATGGTCGTGTAATTATTAGCCTAGTATATAGTACGGACGTGGATAACGGCCACAGTGTTTTCTTTTCTCGTGAAAATCCGAGATAGTTACTTGAAATTTAAAATATATTTTTTTTAGAAAATTCAATAGTTTCTTAGGGTTATCCGTTTTATTATTCGAAAATAAAAAGAGAGTACAATCACGTTAGACTCTTAAACCATTCGGTGTTTTTCGTTAATTTTACAATAATTTATAAATATTAGGGCTTGCATGCAGACTCACAGTAACAAACGTAAGCTTAATACAATGCCTATATATTAAGTTTAAAGAATCTTGTCACGCGATACTAGGCAGTTTTCCGTGAAAACTGAAAAATAATCTGATTCAGTCATGTAAAAGATAAAGAGTTAAGAATGCGCCGGGTAATTATCAGTGGCGGATCGAGAGGGAGTCCAGGGGGGTTGCCGCTCGCCTTTTTATTGGAAAAATTGTCATTTTCAAGTGTAGAATAGACCAAGAAAGACTAATAAAGTCCTAACATCCCCCTTTTTCTGAGGAACCTTAGCTGCCCCCCCCCCATTTCAAAGAACCTAGAACTTGTAATGATATATTGAAGAATTGTTTATATTGAAGGCAGATGCTTTCCTTCAATATTTTTTTAGGAATCGTGGTATGATTTTACATTTCGGAATTCATAAAATAGTTTATTTCCCTGTTTTCAATTTTAGTAAAAAAAAATCTTAAATTTTCAACGTATTAAAAACCCTGAAAAAAAAATAAATAACTCGCTTCCATAATATACTGACTGGCTTATGATCGTAATATTAAACATACAGTTGTATTTACAAAATATGAAAAAGAGGACATGCAAAAGTTTTTTTTTTTTCAATGACAATTTGACTTCCATGAAAAAGTGAACGCGCGATGCCCATATGAAGTAAGGGTTTTACAAGGAAGACAATTTTGCAGTTTCTGGATATGTAATAAATCATTAAGATATTTTGCTGGAACCTTTATAATTTCAACCCTGATTTCACTAACTTTTTGTACTTACCATTTTTCTTGAAGGTGTATTTTTTTTCTTCAGAAAGTTGTTTTACTGTATTGTGTATAGGCCTTTGCCTCAGCTATTTATGGAAGTACAGATTCATCAAATCGAATCTTGAAAATCAAAATAAGAATTAAATTAAAATGGCCACTGAAATTAAGCTCCATTGTTACTAATTCAATAAAATGAGTTCACTTAACCAAACTGATATTCCAGTTCAATAATGTCAGGCCATCTGATCAACTCTCTTTAACATAGTCAAATACGATACTACAAATTAACGTTATTCAGTGCATTAATGACATACGTATTTCTACAAGACACTTGATACAGGTCATTATCATTATGTCACAATGTTAAGTAAATATTCAATGCATTACCCACTTGTATTTTTCAGTATACGAAAATATGAATTTCATTACAAGAATAATTGAAATTAAATAATTTTAAGACTGAAACGCCCGAGTTAATGACAGACAAGCACTTGTTACTCAGGAATTGAGAATACGATTGACTTCAAAATTTATCTTGTATTGGGGTGTTTTTGGAGCAGTTTAGTAAAACATTATGCCTATCTCCCGCTGTATGTTTTTTACAGAATTTACAGTATCCTTCGTTATATTAGCTGGTATCATAGGTTTGCAATACCGGTCTGTTCCAACAACTAAGTTGTGTGTACTTGCCCCGAACCTTGTCAGAAATGAGCATGTATAATTATTATGTAGTACTCACTCCAGCCAAGAATCATGCAATATGTGATTCATGGTTGGAAAGCCTATGCATATATTTTTTTATTTTTTATATTTTGTTTAAAATGTTATAGTGAACGGAAATTAACATGTAGCTTTTCATATAACCCGTGCTCTTAGGAGATAAGAATTATACAGAATGTACAGTAGAATTCAAAATTAAGGGAGATAACTCTGTAAATGACACTAAAATACAATAGAAACTGTTGGATTTTCAATGCATGTGGATTATCTCCTAAGAGCAGACACCAATTGGAGTGGATGTTGATACACATCATCATATAGACCCACGAAACTACTTAAGAACAAAAATAAAAATATGTAGCCTTTTTCTTAAGTGTATCACATATTACAGAATTTGCATGATTATTAGCTAGAGTGCTACTTAAATTAATAAGTGTTTTTGATGTTCAATATTTGTTGAAATTTTACTGAAAATATTTGTTTGACAATTTTATGTGGTAAATTTGACAAGGCATCTCAGATAACAAGACCACAATAGGACAGTCCTACAGTGCTGTGGATTGCTCTCTTCACGAATGGAAGTTCCCTCTAGTTTTTTAATAGTTTCTCGGGGTAGTTATTTTGTGTTAAAGTTAACGATAAATTATTTTACCATTATTTGGAAAATAAACAACTATAAAACAGTGTTCCCTGTCCATATTGAATCAAAGATACGGAAACAAAACAATGAAGTGACGACTTTTTGAATTCCGGGTACCCGAGACTCCTACATCATCCTAAGGGCCACCAGCATATGATGCAGATTTTAACATGTCATGTTCATTTTATCTTATTTTAACCATACTTCTAGTATGATCTGTCAAGAGGTGCGATATAAGATATGCGATATAGGTCTAGGGATGTGATATAGGGTATGCGATATAGGTCTAGAGGTGCGATATAGGGTAGACAATATAAGGTTTAAACAAACACTTACATGATGTATAATGCATATACAAAAAAAGTTGTATTTTAATCAAAATATATGATATATATTAAGCATGTCGTTATAATAATTGTAGGCAGTATGGTTAACCATTTACCTGCTTACACAGTGTGTTATGTTTGGGTATGGAATGTCGCCCTATGGTCTAGCATGTGACCCAAGAGATGTACGGAAGTCCTGTTTAATGGGATGTCTGGGATGTTTCGAGGCTTTCGGGGGACACGCTTACAATCTCGCTGCCTGCTGTTATGACTGTAAAATTACTGATGCTATTTTAATTGACAATGGACCGGCAGAGTGTTCCAGCAAATACATTAAGCAAACATGGATGTCCAGATATGGAAAATAAAATTTCGAGCAAATGTATACAGAGTTTGCAATTTGGTTTTATTCCCTTTTTATGATTAAAATATTCCTGATCAAAACACTTGCAGATACTTACAAACATTTCCATGTCCGCTTCTCCTTTTCGGATGTATTCTTATTCCCCTAAATCATGTAACGGAATAAATATATATATAGTATAGGTTTTAGTTTAGACCATGACGTCAGTGTGTCTCCAAACTCTAAAAAAATGCTGAAATATAACTCAGAGTTTGTTTGCAAGCTACAAAAATTCAATAATACAACTATTGGTAAGAGTAAAATAATTCACTTTACACGACGTACAGGTACACGAAATTCCATTAAATTGTGACACGTCTTCACGGTAAAGATTCAAGAACATAAAGAATTTTTTTTTATAAATAAGTGTGACATGTACAGTGTATTTACTAGTACATGTAATGATACTGGTTTCGATTTCATTTGATATATACAGGAAGTCAATGTGTATTATGCTTTTATTTAAAAGTTGACAAAATGCTTCACAGGGCGCAGCTTGAAATGATCACAGAGATAGAACCCGGTACAGTTAATGCACGTATGGGCATACCATTGAAGCTTGATACAGCTCTTGAGTTTTTTTTTATTGCGATTAAACATTTCACACAGGGCACGAATTTGATCATGCATAATCAAAGTTGTCATATTTTGGTTCCTAATTCCTAAGTGGTTCCAAACAAAACATTCTTATATCCATTCCAAGCCTTCCCTTTGGGGTATGATACATTGGGATACAATTTCAAAGAGATCTGCACACTTTTATCCGGAATATCAGTACTAAGCTAATTTCTTGTCCCTAATTACTGAACGTTTCCAGTCACGACCTCCAAAATCAATCCCAGCTTTTCTTTGGGGATATGGCACCTCGTGGGAAAATTTCGAAGTTATCCAAAACTTTTAACTCAATTCACCCGGTCTCTACAGAAATGAATGTTTCTGGGTCCTCACTTCTTAACGCTCCGAGGCACAATCCCAACCTTTTTTGTGACCTGACAATGCAGACATGGGCTTGTACACAGTCAGGAGATATTAGTCATTAATGTGTCTTTTTATCGTTATTTTACTGAATAATTTACCGGTATGTTGAAGAAGTGTCATCGTTCTTATTACCTTTGTTGTTGTTTTCAGAGCTTATTTAAAGATGTGTTTACACTTTTTGTTGACCGTTTAGGCATCTCTGAAAGTATTTATTACTTTGTATGTAGGTTATACGTTGGCAATTTGTTCTGTTCTTTTGTCTATTGTGGTAAAATTTATGCACTTTAACTCAAATTATTGTCTGAAAAAAAGTATGTCTGCAGACGACGCCCGATACTATTATATGAATGCAATAATGATTGCGGTCTTGTAAAAAACAAGAACATTATTTTTTGCCTTTGAAGGACAATAAAACTAACAAGGAGAAAAGCCTTATTATAACGAACATACCCCTCTATCAAAGGTTACGAACTGCTTAAATATCGTTTTCAACATTCAGAGGCAAATGTTCCTAAGGTGCCGTCTGTTAGAGCTAAAAAACGGTTATATTTATTTTCCCGATCTCTCAGGATGCAACTTTATTCTGTGGGTCTGAAATAAGCAGTGGTGCTTTGGAATTGACATTAAAGCATAAAAGGACACATTTTTTTAATAGAAAAAGATACAAAAAAGAATGTTGGTGACCAAATTTCGTAACAATCCATTGAGCTATATTAGAGGAGAAAATTTCTACAGAAAAATGAAGGGAAATCAAGGAGACCATGATTCGAGCGGTAATAAAAAAAAATAATCAAATGATAGACAGGGAAAATAAACACACACAACAAAATGAAATAATAAAAATTACACGTACAAAGAAACAAAAAAAAAATAAAATAAATGAGCAAATCGGACTACACTACAAATTGGGAGCACCGACCAGGTACACCAGTAGGGTAAGCGTCCTCTGATTTTCCAGAAACACCCGTCGAGTTGTTCATAAAATGTCCGGGGTAGACGAAAGAGAAAAAGAGAATTGATCTGACGAACAAGTAAGGTTCTTATGGTGCAGATGTATACACAGTAACGATCCATGATGGCGAGTGTAAAACTTTTGCAGTGTTGACTTTAATCTTGTAGCAACATGACACTTTCCACAAGGTCTAGCATGGCACAACAAAATGCTTCGGAGGGTGCAGCTTGATATGACAGCAGAATTCGAACCCTGAACAATTGGGTTAGTATCGACACACTATTCAAACACGATATTATAGGTTTGAATTTCGATTACGACGTTTGACACAGGATACAAATTTGACTACGAGAGAGTGGTCACTTTTTGATCTTTATTCCTTAATGGTTCCCTTCAAAACCTGCAAATTAATCCAAAACCTACTGTGGGGATATGGCGCCTTATGGTACAATTTCAAAGCGATCCATTCCGATTCACTCAAGTTACCATCAAGAAATTAGAAAACCCCTGTGCAACTCCTTGTTCTTACTCGGCTCAAGTCACAAACCCAAAAATCAATCACTTTCATCCTTTGTGGTATGGACCTTGTAGTAAAATTACATGAGATCCATTCACTTTTACTCAAGTTATTATATGGACATAAGGAAAATGCTTGCTTCAATCCCCTTTAAGCCCATAATTCCTACAAGGCTCAAGTCTTAACCCACAAAGTCAATCCTAGTTTTCCTTTGGTGCATGGCACCTTGTAATACATCTTCAAAGAGATTTATTCACTAAAACTCAAGTTATTGTCTGGACATCAGGAAAATACACGTTTCTGGTCCATAATTTCTGTAAAGTTCATGTCTTTTACTCCTAAATCCCAAGTCTGATCATTGTTGTACTGAATACTGGATTTATATAGTTAAATTCTAGGAAATGCTTGTTTAAGGCATATTTTTTGCCCCTAATTCTGAAAAGGTTGGGGTCATAACCCCCAAACTAAAATTAATACCAACCCTCCTTTTGTAGCTTGGAACCTTGTTATTAAATTTTATAAGATAAAACTAATACTCAAATTATCACACAAAAATTAAATGTCCACCGATGATGACAACTGTGACGAGGACAACACCCCTATTAGGATGCAAACGGCCTGTTGAAAAACAAGTCCACTGATGACATTTTAAGTCATACGAGCATTGGTCTAGTTGAGTTAAAACTATTGCTTGTTTTTAAAACAAAATTCAAGAAAGTTGTCACGTTTCATTTAAATTTACAACAAAGCACCTTCAAGCATGACATCAAGTATAAGATCAGATGTGGTGAATTAATAGAGAATGAAGAGTTAAAATGAGTATGATAAATAAAATGATACCAAAGAGCACTTAGACCTAGAGCCAACAGTATGCATGGGAAACCATAACACAGGGCTCTAAAAACTGCTCAAATATTTCCTACAATCACATGTACAACAGTTGTATTTCACTAGTCATTTAAAAATATAATTATACAGAAAAGTATTAACTAATTATTGAGTTAATATGTCCAAGGCAACAGACGAGTCTGTGATCAGCACCTAGGTCTCACAATTCTACACATAGGATTTTCTGAATTTCTTTTTATAATTTTGCATGGCGTACACTACAGTTGGAATGTAGAACAAAAAATATATCATTTTTACCATCTTTATTGAATGTTTTATGAAGAAAAATGACAAATCTACGACCAATGTCATAATGATGAATTATGAATGTACATGAAAATATCGTAGCATTAAAAGAAGATGAATGACTTGTACATTTAGTACAAATGCCTTGTTATATAATGCATTTGTACAAATTTTCTTTGCTTACTTATGGTTTTTTTTTTGTCAGAAGAAATTCCATTTTTGTCATGCTTTGGAAACACCATATTATTTTCTTTCTTTTGTGACCTGATGTGTACACACTAAGGAACTTTTTTTCTTAACAGTTAGTTTCTGTTATCATAGATAGTTAGTTACAAATTATTTTGGTAACTAGATCAAATGCCTCAACAAATCCTATATGAACATATTCAGCAAAAAAAGACTGATTTATCTTCCCCATAAAAATTTAGACAATATCTGTCAATAACAAAATAAAATAACAGTCTAATCTTCGTCTGAACTGGCAGAACCAAAAATTTCTTCCTCATCCTTCTTAGCGTGTTCACTTTCAGCTTCACTTTCACTACCCTTCTCGCTACCACTTCTAGAAGGTGATCGACTTGGGCTACGACTGCCAGATCTACTTCTGCTCCTGCTTGATGACCCACTTCTACTATGACTACGACTACGAGATCTACTGCGTCTACTACCCTCAGACCTGACACTTCCTTCTGCTTCGCTTGCATCTGAAAAGAAAAATATATTATAAACAAACATTATTCAAAATATGACACATCCCTTATACCTGACATTGGACTTTTATCTCTACATAATAAATGTAAATGCAGTCTTTGAAATCTGCCCCCAGCCCCACAGCCGTGGCCGGTAAAAATGCTGGTGGGCTTCAAGAATGTGGCTAACAAGCCAATGTTTTCTATATGAATTCATTAAATTTTTTTAGCTTAGGTTTGTTATCAGAAATTTATATGGCAAAGACAGTTAATGCACTTCATTTATTAGTAAACATCTAATTTCATTACTTTACTACTTTATTGATAAGGGTGTTTTTGACAAACTGATGGAAGGAAAACAGGATAGATAGTGATGATAGTCTGTGTGTATCAAGGTTATGAATATGGTAAAAAATTGACATTCATGGAGTGAAAAATCAAAAAAATGTATGACAGTAATTTACTTATTTAAAATACTAGAATGTTGTGTGTATTCTCTATATGGGAGTTTTGGTTGAATTCTGTTTCATCCCCTTCATGATTGAGTTTGACAGGTGTCAGTAAATCAATGTGAAAGGTCACCTGTAACTCCATAATTTTCCTATGCAAGGAACTTGTCCAGCAATTCCAGGGATCGTGCTGGTCTTCGCCAATGTCGCAATTTGCGATTTTTTAATAGATCTGACGACAAAAATAACCAGTTGGTGATATTCTTGGTGCCTAGGTTTTGTATATCAAAATTAACAGGAAGTTACCAGTGCCCTATATGTTTTTATTTAATCGATGACTGGATACCAAAACAGCAATCATTTCTGATCTGATTTAATATTTTGACCAACCAACAAAAAAAATGAAAATAGGTACTATTCTTACATTGCTCTTCTTCTTCCTCCTCTTGTGGAGGCTCCAGCTGCATCAGTCTTGAATCCTACAAATTACATTAAGTTTCAGGTAATTGGCCTATCACATAGTAATTAAAAACCATATCTACTAGGATTTTTATAGACTATACCACATTATGCAAGAAATGTGTGTAAACTTAACATAAATTCAAAATAAATTTAGGTAAGAGGACAGAATAGTGACGTTTTTTACATGTTATCACAAGTAGAGAGTATTTATTGTTATTATCCTCATTGATTTTTTTTCACCAGTAATTTATGCATAATAACAATGACTTCATTAAATTTTTATTTAATTTTGAAGTAAATAATTCACAATGTAAATGATTTTTCAAATAGTTCCTTGAATTCATCCTTCCAATGAAATTTGTGAAAATGATTAGAGTACTTGAGGTGGCATTTTACCTGAGCCTGTATTTCATTAGTATTAAGGTCTCTGTGTTTTACAACCAGTCTACTCTTTGGAACTTCTGTTCCTCCTAATTTTCTTCTCTTACTCAATCGTACTCTGAAAGATTACAGCAATTTTATTTTCATTCATTCATATAAATTTTCTAGGATTGTAATATTTTTTGTTATGACATTTTGAATTTTTCAGATTTTATTCAATCCATGTTTCCAATGGAAATTTAAAATTTCATTTGAACTTGTGGTATGATCACGACAGGAAAATAACAAAACTGGTACATGAAAACAATAAGCCTTCTATTTCTGTTATAATAGACTTAACAGAATAGGTCATCGTTTCTCTTAGAATCAATGGTTATGATTCATCAGAAATACAAAGGTAAATTTACAAATTATTGTTAACAAGATTTCAAGTGTCTTGCTATGTAATTAGTACTAACTGTAACAAGACAATGTATTCCCAAACTAGTTTGTGTCATAACTTAGAAATGATGCACAGCCAATGTTATTGATGGTTAGCTAAATAATTGCTTTGTGAAAATGAAACCTTGTTTCCAGTTCATTGTAGTATACACCATCCTCTCTAAATACAAAGAAGTAAGTTTCCTCATAACCCCTGGACAATTTATTCTTTACGTTCCAGTTATATTCTCTAGCCAACATATACTGATATCTGTAAAAGAAAGATAATATTTTGAATATTAAGCTTAAAGTTATCTAGTGCCGTGTAATGTAATGTGAAAAATGGATTAAATCCCAATTCTTTTAAGCACTCTTGTCTAATTCAATAACCTTATTTTATTCACTTTTTTTTTAAAAACTACCATTCAATACTTCCTATATTTTATTCATCCTTAGAAGATTTGTTTTTAAAGGACTACATGTTATGCTAAGGTGCAACATAGAAAATAAAAATTATGCTTATTGAGGAACAATTTTTTTTTCTGAAAATAAATCTCTTAATGATAAATGAGCTAGGTGTTTACAGGTAACAGAAACATAACATTTGGTACGTTTATACCAGTTTTTTAGTAAAATGTCAAACAAGAGGCTCCCAGGAGCCTAAATTGCTCACCTGGTTGAATTTTGTCTTTCAAGGGCAGTAAATTTAAGAAGAATTTCTATCATAGTTTTCAAGATATTAGCTGAAAACTGTAAAAAAAACTCTGTCATTTTTCCTTTTTCAAGGGCAATAACTCTTACAAGGAATCGTCTGACAACTTTTATCCCAGAAGACTTTTGAAGTCCTACTAAAATGGATCATTTCAGCTATTGAAAGAATTTGGCTAAACCTAACGGTTTTAGATATATATCCGAAAAACTACTGTCTGACCCCTATGTTCTATTTTTAGTAACGGCAGCCATGTTTTTCAACAGATCAAAAATCCCCACAACAATTCTATGCAGGATACCCCAAGGAACATTCATACCAAGTTTGGTTCAAATTGGTCGTGTAGTGTCAGAGGAGTAGATTTTTGAAAGAAATGACATTAAAAAAAGCAAAAAATGTTGAAAAAGGGCAATAACTCCAACGTGGCTAAACGGATTAAAATGAAAATTCGACCACAGATAGATCTCATCATGCTGAACACTTTAACCCAGTCAGAATTTAGCTTAACCTAACGGTTTTGGAGATATATGCAAAAAACTACTGTCTGACCCCTATGTTCTATTTTTAGTAATGGCGGCCATGTTTTTCGTCAGATCAAAAATACCCACATCAGTTCTATGCAGGATATCCCAAGGAACAATCATATCAAGTTTAGTTCAAACTGGTCAAGTAGTGTCAGAAAAGAGGAGTTTTGAAAAGTTGTTAACGACGACGACGGACGCCAAGTGATGGCAACAGCTCACTTGGCTTTCAGCCAGGTGAGCTAAAAACGGTTATACATATATCTTTAAATTAAATTTCAAGTCATTAATTTTGTTAATATGTTTCCTTGATTTTTTATTCATTAATTTACAGCTACATTTTCCATAGGAAAGTAAACTTACTCATCATCAGGAACATAGTCAACTCCATCATCAGCATCTCTCTTTCTCTTCTGTAAGGTTTCATCTGTAGGTAGGAAGTAGGCTACAAATTGTTCTCCACTCTCATCTACAGCTCCTCTGTTAAATGTGAACAAAATATTAAAGTATATGATTAGAAATAGCATATCCACAATTTATAATTTATTTACAAATTGAAAGGTATTTGTTTTAGATACTTGTAGCATGGATATCAAAAGTAGATATCAAGTCACCTTTAAAAATGTATTATTATTTTTTCCTTACTAACAGTGGCTTTCAAACTAGTGTAAGAACCAATTCATGCCAGGTATCCTTACACAACAAACACAGAGGTATTTAGGAAGAAAAATGAACACAGTATTATTGTTGAGATTGTCCAGGAAATATACTGTACAGCTTCCAGCAACATTGATAGAAACCACCTCTTCATATAGTATTGCCATCGAGTAACCCATAGCTTCCATACAGTTATAGAGTTATTCTTAACTAGACACAACAGACTACAAGCATATCATACTCAACAGTCTGTTGTTTTCAGATAAACATTTCCTATACAGTACTGTGTTTATTGTGTCTTCCCTAATAACCCCATATTTATTGTGTCACTCCAGCTCACTGTGTTAGGATACTATGCATGCAACTGATATAAGATACATTACAATGTTCTCACCAAGAACATGGTGAATTAAACTGACTTTATCAAGTCTTTTTTATTGATCTAATTATTTCAGGAATTGCATACTTCTTTGAATGCATTATTTTTCAATTGCAGTACTATAACATGGCATCAATAAAGACTGTTAATACAGTATGATTTAGTCTGTAAAGTACCCTCTAGGTAGTTATAATCACAATTCATTATTTGGTCATGGTCATTACTGAAACCTCTACTATTTTCTTTCCTGCTGGACGGACAGAATACAATAATTACCTGATCATTGCCTGGCTCATGTCTTCCATGGCACTTGAACCTGTTTTACTCTTAGGTGCAGGATCAGAATCAAAGATAACTTGAGCAAATGGATGTTTCCATAGCTGTTAAAAGAAAAATATAAAAAAAGATATACAAAAAAACAGAGACAATCTGATTCAATGCAAAATCATTTAATCTATCAAAAGCAAATATTACATTAACTAAGTAGACTGAATCTGGTCCTGCTGAACTGCAATTGAAGTTTACTTATAAACCAACACTAAAGGTAGGAAATGCCTAATTTTTAAAACGACCAATATGTAAATATCAAATAATACTAACAGGATGCTAAACTGACGTATAACATGTTCAAAGACCAATTAATCTATTTGAACATGGGGTTTTAATGAACAATTTCATATACCTGTAGTAATTAACTACCTTAAAACAAATTAGATTACAACTAAGCATAGTTTTGGAGATTAAGCAAGTATGAAGTCTGACTCTCCTATTCTGTGATTTTTCCTTTCAAAAATGACAAAAATATTTAATATGCATAAAAATTGTTAGACAAAATGAAAAATGTAAGCTACAAGCATCTGCTTTTAGTAAGTATGAAACTTTGAATTTCATTCCAGTTATAAAGTAATACATAGTAGACTTTATAATATCTCTTGGTAAATCCATGCCATAACCTTACAATTACACAACACTGAGGTTGTTAGTTGTTGAAGGTTTTTTTTACTTACCTCAAAATCAGGAAATATAGGAAGTACTTCTAATGGTGTCACACCTGGTTTGCTGTAGTGTTTTGTAATCTAAATTATAAAAAATATAGAACATGAAAAAATAGTCATTCATAACATAATTGTTAAATTACAAATAAATGACATCATAGACAGGTGATCGCTAGATTTCCACCATGACAGATGCCGAATATCAATTAGTCAAACATTCAAAAGAAATCATAGAGAAAAGATTTTATAACTTCAGAAAGTTGAATATAGCCAAATATCTACCTGTTTTACTTAACAAACTCACCCAGGATTTAATGTTAATATCTTCTATAGAATAAAATTATTTAACAATGTTTTAGTCACAGGTGTATGGAATTCAAGTAGAGGCTCTAAAGAGACTGGATCACTCACCTGGTCAAAAATAGTCTTTTTAGCTTTCTAAAGCTGGACTCTTGACTTTACTGTACTATTGTCACAAGAAGCACTTAATCAATACAGCATCTTATTTATCTACCCGGTTTTCATATTATAAAATAAATCTCTTATTGTCATTTTTAAACTCTTCAAGGTCAACAGATCTTTATGAAAATTTTGGCGAAGGTGGATCTCACAATACTGATCAATTTTACCCTGTCAGAATTTGTTTAAGAGTTATTTCCAAAAATCATCCTTATGGTCTATTTTTAGTAACATTGGCCAAAGTTTTTGCCAGATCAAAAATCCCAACACATAGATTGTAATGGATATTATATGGAACATTCATGACAAGTTTAGTTACACTCCATCAAGCAGTTTAGGAGAAGATTTTCTAAGTTGGAAATACAGAAATTCTGGAAAAAAATCCATTTCAGGACCCATAATTAATTGATCCATCAATGGATCTTTCTGAAAATTTTGGAATAGGTCCAACTGATGTCAAACAATTTTACATCCTGCCAAATTTTAGCTAAACCCAACTGTTTTTGAGTAATGTGCAAAACTCTGCTATTTGACCACTTCGGTAAATTTGGAGTAAGAGTGGCTGTGTTTGTCGAATGATAAAAAATCTCCAGGCCATAGACTGTTAAAGATGTTCTACAAAACATTGATATAAGTTTTGTTTCAATTGGTCCAGTGGTTTCAGAGTAGAAGATTTTCAAAGTTGGAAATGTAAAATTTGGTAAAAAAATCCATTTCAGGACTCATAACTCATTCATCTGTCAATGAGACTTTCTGAAAATTTCAGCATGGGTTCATCTCATCATGCTGAACAGTTTCATTCCTGACAGATTTTAGAAAACCTTACTCCTTTTGAGTTATGTGCAAAATTCTGTAATTTGACCCCATGGTCTTTTTTTAGTAATGGCAGCCATGTTTTTTGCAAGATGAAAAATCCCAAGATTGTTAAAAATGTTCTAAACATTCATGCTAAGTTTTTTCAATCCATCAAGTAGTTCAGACGGAGAAGATTTTCCAAGTTTGGGAAAAAAATATATTTCAGGACCCATAACTCATTCATTCATCAATGGATATACCTGAAAATCTTGGCGTAGGTCCATCCCATCATGCTGAACAATTTTATCCCTCTGCCAGATTTTAGCTAAAATCATCGTATTCAGTTATTTCCAAAATTCTGCAATTTGAGTCTATTAGTCTATAGTCTATTTTTAGTAAAGGCGGACATGATTTTTGCTAGATGAAAAAATCACCACATAACGGTTGTTAAAACTACCCTAAAGAATATTCATACAAAGTCTTGTTACATTCTATTAAGTAGCTTTAGAGGAGAAGATGTTTGAAAAAGTTAACAGACAAAAACGACAGACGACGACAACAGATGACGGACACATAATGATGGCAATAGCTCACATGGCCGTAACAACTGATTCACCAATGAGTAAACAATGCTAAGTTGAAATTAACTAACTGGCTCAGTAGCTCCTTCAAATGTCTTTTCAATAGCTGCCATTTGACTTTCTCTGTCTTTGTAGACATCTTCATCTTTCATAATCTGCTTAATCTTAAATCCAACTCTATAAGAGACAAAACCCATTGCTTTACATATTTACAGTGGCAACAGTGTAAATTGAACCATGAATTAACTTGAGTTTTGTCTGAACCAGATTTTCCTTTATGTCAGTTTCAATGGACTTTTAACCTCAGTAAACCAAACAAAAGCTTCAGTTCAATAGAAGTTTCACAATACTTCAAACACTTTATCAGCAAATTAAGTTTTAGGTTTAGGTACCTTAGAATAGACCACAGGTGTTCAAATTAAACTTTGTGACTTTTGAAAATCAATAGGTTAAAGATATTCAAAATTAATACAAAAATGCCAAATTAATTTAAAATCTGTAGTTTAATGTTGATTCTAGAGTGTACAAGGGTGATATAGACAGGCACATAGTTACTAGATCCCTTCATAATATAACAAGGTTTCTGATTGGGTAGAAAATTTTGTCCATCATCTAATAGACCAAATTTTATAATATGACTATGATACCATTAACCTTTTTTTTAATGATTTACTCCTTGAATTTTGATATCAAAAATTGAATTATAAGGAATGGCTGTTATTTTTTTGGGGTCTATATGAAATAACCTCAATGCCCATAGTGCATACTTGAAAGTAACCTGCTATGCATTCAGTCATTCCTTAAATAAATTATCTCCCTTATATCTTGTTTTCACTGAAATTAGTTAATCAAAATCTTATTGTGGAGCCAGCTGTTATACCTTCTTTCAGAATCACCAGTTTTCTGTGTAAATCTATTATACTCTGTAGAAATATATTCTGTTTTTCTCAGCCATGACACATTCATATTATGATGTCTGGACCTAAAACAAGACACAATACCAGTTTGAAAACACCATTCCAATATGACCATGAAAATCAATTAAATCTTCAAATTTGATTAATAGGAAAAATCTAATAAAAGTGTAAATAATGATGCTTTTTTCCATGGTTACATTTGGTAAAATTAACTGATTTTACTGTTTCTTTTTATTTAGACTGTTTACTCCAACTATTTTTCATCAGATATACAATGTATGATTAATAAATAATTCAATTGTGTGTTAAATTAACGTGTAAACCTTCTTTCTTTTTCTTAATTACTTAAAGTAAAAAATACTAATTTCCAACTTTCAAATATCAACTGACCTGAAATAGCATATAAATTGTAAGTGCAGTTTGTTGCACAGAAATTATACCAAGCATCACATGCAAAGCTAAAGATAGATGTTCAGTCAATCCGGTATTGGTATCAGACAGTCCCACAGAAATGGGTCAGTGAAGTCAATTTAAAGTGAAAGTAACATTTAGATTATATTAATATATTAAAATGTGCAATTCAAAAACAAAAAAGAAAGAATAATTTACAATATCTAGATGTGGTACACTGAATTATTTTGTAAAAAAAAACGAACAACTGTTTACCTACCCAATATCGCCCCATTTTTCAATGATGTTACAAATGTAGGAGATATATATTATTGTGATGCTCGGATGTAGGCTGTGCCTAACTCATATAATGTACTGCTTGTAGCATCTTTGACCAATATTATAAACATTAAAAGCGGATATAAAATCACTAGTCTGAAAACCTTTTGGAGTCTGCATGTGAAGTGTGATCTTCTTCCAATAACCTTTCATCTTCTGGCTCTTGATAAGCTGAAAAAAAAATAACAAGGAGAGATAGAAATGAGTTAAATTTGCATATGATTTGAAGATCTAATCAAATTCTATATTGGACCTGATATGAAATAGATGGCATTAAAATTATATGATGATGGATCTCTTAAGCATAACCATTAGAAAACAAGTGAAAACAATTTTTGGATTAAAAAAAAAAAAATTTCACCAGCCAGGTTATTCGAGAGAAAAACTTGAAACCTTTCTGTTTTAAAAAAGACACTTTCTAAATCCATTTCTGTATAAAATAGAAGCTGACATTTTATTGTTATTTTTCTGCATATTGTAACAATGCATTGAAATATGATGCATATGATTTGCTCTGCAAATACATGTAATTTAAACTATGCAGAATAATATGTGCTGTCTGTCAGTTTGTTTCACCACCATTTATTTATTGCAACTAAGCAATAATAAATTACCGTACCATTCGGATCAATCTGGTAAGTGTCTGGATTGATTAAATCAATGTTTACACCCAGGTCATGTTCTGTAAGCAGTTCATATTTGTATGCTCTCTCTAATGATGTGGCTTTGTAGTCAATAAACCTATAAAAAGAGAAGAATTAACTGCTAATAAAGGCATGAAGCACTTGTACATAAAACCTTTAGATGGTTTTAGACTTAAAGTCACTTTTGTCAAGTTTTTCAAAACCAATGATCATATTTGTTACACTGCAAGCAAATCTAAATATACACTAGTTAGCACTTACAAACATTCTCAATATCATAAGGCCAGTGATACTGTGTTTTTTTTTTCTTCAATGCTCTTTTAATTGGGATATTTTAATATACAGTACAAAACCTCAAATTAGCATTTAAAATCATTAATCTTACGGAGGATTACAAGAAGAAGACAAGTAATCAGTGTAATTTTAAACAGATACTCCATACCCAGCACTTTAACTACCAATTGAGAAAAAATTCTTATCTAGGATAATTTTTAACCATTTTGCACAAATTTGGAAACTTTTATTTGGGGAAACGGCCTTATTACAGACATTTTTTAAGGCAAACAATATCTGACACTGAGGTAACTCTTTCATAGGATTGTAACCTGCACATTATGTACATGTTCAATGTTAATAAATAAATATTTTCTTGATCTTTATTATACTAGACACACAATTAATCAACCGTACTCTGGCATACATATAAATATACCTGTTTGATTCAAATGGATAAGTGATGAACTTGGGGTCAAATGGAATATCTGGTAATGTGTTGTTGTATTTTACTCTGGCAACCAAATCAGACCTGAAATATAAAAAAAAATGTAAAAAAAGACATTTGAAAAATTATTAGAGATGTACTATTTATTCTGAAATATGAAAAGACGGTAACCTCTCAATCTCTGTCTTAGTTTCTAAGGCAATCAGATATTCTGTCTCAGGATATAAGTTGATCAAGAGGTCTATTCTATAAGAAGAACATGCATCATGACATCATCTCTCCATTCATCACCAAGTATAACCCATTGACCATAAATCGACACAAGTTGGAATTACATGTAAGAAATATCATTCTGTATTATATCTGGAGTTATTAGTTTAAAAAGCTGCAGTCCTTTTTCACAAAAAAATCTGTAGTGTAAAATTAGCCGTAAGATATGACATCATAATAAATCACAAGACTGTGACGTCATCACATACATTGTACGACTAATTTTACCCTTATGATTTTTTGGGGATATTGACCACTTACTTAAATATTTGAAGATGCTCAGAAGCAAAATGACAGAGCAAATTTAAGCTACTTCAGGTAGCATTAATAAATT
Organism: Perna viridis; assembly: GCA_037379345.1. Classification (NCBI taxonomy): domain Eukaryota; kingdom Metazoa; phylum Mollusca; class Bivalvia; order Mytilida; family Mytilidae; genus Perna; species Perna viridis. The sequence goes on along the minus strand of CM074512.1, from coordinate 42,871,499 downwards.
AGCTTCACTAGAGCAACTTCTTGATCAAGCAATTTGAATCCCTACAGCAAAATAAAATTATACTTCTGTTTCCAGTTACCTGACTGACTCATGCCTTGACCCCAAGACTGACTTATTTTAAAGTTAACAAACAACAAAAAGAACCACAAAATGACTTAACACTTTACAGAAATTACATGTAGTCAATTTCCTGTTTCCACAAAGTCTGGGTGGTTAACAATATAAAGGTGTTTAAGAACTAGTTTCCTATGAAATTTAGGAAAAAATATGTAAATGAAATAAAATAAAATCCTGACCAACTGACCCATCATTTTTTCTGACATGTAACAGGAATCAGAGGTATAATTTTATTGGGCCTAATGAGAGAAATACTAAACTTGGGAGCTAAACAGTCGTATTATCAACTTGGTCCACTATAAATTGAACATGTCCAGAAAACGGTTTGCACCTTCATTCAAGAGAATAAAAATAGCATCATGGCAGCTCCATTTTCATATACTGTTATAAATACATTGAGAACCAACCCAGTCTAAGAAAACATTTGTTAGCTAAGATGATTAAATACCAATCGAAATGTTAATGAAAATGATTTACATTAGCTTTATGAATGTTAGACAACACAAACCAAAGCCATTTTGAACCATTACAATAAAGAGCATGTATTCTTAAGGACAAATAAACCCAATTTAAACCATAATTGAAGATTATAAGAATAATATTACTGGGCTTACAAAATGAAAGGTGGCATGCATTTCTGTTTCTTCCAAAGCATTTCCATTTTCACCTTCTCTCAAATTAACAATTCAAGACAAAACAGAAGTGATCAGTACTCATTATGTCATGCAAGTACATGTAAGAGAAATCAAGGGAACCAAGATTTTACTGGAAATCAAAAGAATATAATCCAGGGGCAAAGACCAGACACAAACAACAAAGAACATAAAATAACCAAAATGATGTGTACATGTACAAAATAACAAAAGTAAATGAGAAACTTTGACTCAACTAAAAACTGGGAACATGGATAATAGACATATAGGACTATGACAATTAGTATAATGCTTATGGACATTATGCTTATTAAACCATATAATATTATAAAATTTACCATATTTGAAGGTTATAAGTATAATACATCAAATCAGAGCTGACAAAAATTATCAAAGTTGTGTTTAATTAATGTTTCTTTGGGAGTGTTAAAAGCTTTCACCTTCATCAAATTAGCTTTTTCTATTTTGATTATGTCCATTCAGTCATGTTTTACATTTTGTCTCAGGGTGCACTATACAGTTACATTAAGGTGCACTGTTTCGCACACCAAGTTACCCCCGTCAAATTTTGTAAAGCTTAAAATTAAATGTTGAAATTTGGTGGATATATTGTTTAAATGTAGTTAAGCATTTATACATAGACAGATGTAATATATGTAAAGGTAAACAGGTGTAATTTAAACAAAGAATGGTATCCGAAACGTTCCAGTCCCCTACCGTATTAGCTTCTCCCCTAAGTATCAGATGGCTGATTTTCAAAATACCTTATTTCACAGGAACTTTTGGAACTAAAATTGTCAGAGAATGAATCGAAAGGGTCTTATCATTTGTACCCTTGTTCCACCTATTCCATGCATGCTTTCATCCTGTGGTAGTGTCTAAGAGCCTGATATTTTATAAAACATAGTAATTGGCTGTTCGTTTTGGAAAGATACCCCCGAGTTGTACTAAAACTCAGTAATATTTTTTTCAGTATATTATCATGGCTACTGGATTTTATAACAATAATCACTAAATTATTTATTCATGACTTGAACCTCCACACACCAAGGATTTCAAAAATATGCACTTTTTTATGACAAAACACTAGAAATTTCTGTGTGGACTGTCTCAAAACAGCTTTATTTCAACAAAATGAGACCAAATTTTCAGAAATGACCTAACTGTATTGTACTACCTCAAATACACAGGCTTGTCGCAGTTGTCAGTAGTCGGATAGAAAATGGCTAAATGCTTGTGAACTAAAATATAGTATACTAGTATAGAGACAGGTTGTGGTTAATACACAGATCGAATATGTTATGCTTCACAACCATGATCTGTTATGCGTACCTTTTTTCTCCTCCTCTCTTTCGATCCCGATCCTCTCTCCCACCTGATTGAACCGTAGGAGGCATTTTCAACGAACAAAACGGTGATCACATTGGAGAGCTTGTTTTCTTCAACAGCCGGAAACCGGGAAAAAAATGATGTGCAGCGATAAATTTTTCTAAACAGAAATTTTAAATACTATTCTTTTGAAATTACACGTAATATTTTTATGATGAATTTAATTGTACGGCCAAATTATTGCATATCAGTGTTTACCAATTAAATAGAAGCACAATTCGATTGTTGAATATCAATTTAAAGGTTTGAATAGTAACCAATGAAATATACACAATATATAAAAGACGAAGGACCAGTGATAAAAACTCCTATATTCCGTACCTATTATCTAAAGTAAAAAAATACTTTGCTTTATATTCAAAACATTGTCTGGTTTATCCTTAATACTTATATTTCTTGAAAGGAATTTTTTGGTAGACGATTGATCTTATTTGGTTATCAGATAAATATTTTGATTTCGAAGATGGCTGCCAATGTTCCACAACAACTTCAACAATCTCAACAAATAAGTCAACACCAGCAACAACAGCCACCACCGGCAACTGATATTGAGACGATTCATACGAAACAACTTATTCCACAGTTAAAAGAATCATTAGCAGTATGTAACCACGAGTATAAACGTTAAATCTCAACTTCAACTGGTTTTACATCTGTGACTGTATCACTATCACTTTGTATCAGTGTATGACCATTTCACTTCAGAGTTATTACTTACAGGTTTATATGAAAATAGAGGTTTCCATAATATGGTGGAAGGTATTTGGCTTTAAGTGCGAGCAAAGCACAGAGTAGGCTCCCTTTTAAAAGAGTAATCAAGGGAACCAAGGTTATAGCAGTAATCAAAAGAATGTAATCCAGGGACGAAGACCAGACATGGATCACAGATATATACACAACAAAAAACATAAAGTAATTAAAATCATACATACAAAGTAACAAAAGCAAATGAGCGACTCAGACTCCACTAAAAACTGGGAGCATGGACCAGGTGCACCCGTAGGGTAAGCATCCTCTGCTTTTCTAAAAACACCTGCCGAGTTGCTCATACAAAAAGTCAAGTCTGTGGTAGACAAAAGAGGAAAGGAAAACTAGGACACATTGAGCAAATCAGTTTTCATGGCGCAGATGGATACACCGTAACAATCCATGAGTCCATGATGACGAAAATTATGGATTCATGTCATTTACCATATGTGCAAAATTTAGTGAAAGATAAGCTGGCAAAAGACATTCCAAACATTTGAAATCACTAAAACGGTTTCGGGGAAGAATGACTCATTTTACCACAACTTGAAGTATGTTTCTTTTTTTAATAATGCCTGAGGAATTCCGATCAAATAACATGTGGGTCTTGTTAAACGGTTGTTTTGACAACATTTCAAAGCTTCAATAGGCAGAGATGTACTGTCTTGCTTTGACGAAAGTTTCTCAAGTAGTTGATATGAAAAAAAATAGACGAATTTCTATATATTTAAGAATGAGCTTGCTTGCTTATAAAAATCACTACAAATTCATTTTTCAATTAAAAGAGTTATGAATTCATTTACAATATAAATGCATGAACCATTTTATCTATATGAAAAAATTTTCAGACTCAAAATTGGATTATAAATAACTAAGTAATGAAGTTTTGAAAATGGGATAGTTATCATGAAATTTATTAATTTTTTATTTAGTTGTTTGTTTGCCAACCAATTTGACACTTAATGATATGCAAATTATTGAATATGACTTCACTAATGAGATTGTGAACTCTCCTATAAGAGAGTTCTTCATGTAGTCATGATTTTCCTGTAATTTGGTACTTGTGGGAAAAAAAACCCTTAAAGTGGCATGGGCCATAATAAAAATACTTGGTAAACTAAATAAGGGAATGTAGGAGGGGTGTTATACCCAACAAAATTTCTCTGTAATGTCATGAATACATTAAAACACATACTTTCCCAAAGACATGTATGTCACGAAATTGTCGGTTCTGTGTTGTCCTAACTGAAAAAAATCCATGGGGATTTGAAAAGTAAGCAGGTATTGAATTCAGTGTATGAATTCACAGACAAAATATCTTTAAAAGAACAAAAATTTGATATAAAATAACAAAGTTATAAAGTTTTGAAAATTGGGATTATTAACATGAAATTGTCCATTGTTTATTCAGTTTTTAATTTGCAACTGTTTGTTTGGCATTTTTAATCAAGCATCTAGATGCAGTTGAGCAAAATAAAAATTAGCTTGCCAGGATTGCATAATTATCATGCAGGGACAGTATAATGCAAGAGGACAAACAGAAACAAAAAAATGCAACATATTTAACTTTTTATGCCTTTCCATTTAAAAAAGTCTGTCTAATGAGTCTGATGTTACTAATGAATTGTACAGAATATTTGCTTAATGCATGTACATGTATGCATTTATCATTTATTTAGAACTTAATGAAGATAGCTGGACAGTCACTTCATCAAAATGCCACATCAGATGATACTTTGTAAGTTATTAATTTTGACGGCTACATGTATTTTAATTTACATAAATTTGTTAAAATAAGTAAAACTTGTTGACTAGAATGCAGCTGCTTGTATGCTAGGAAGTAAGTCATCTTGATTGTCTATATAATTACTATAAACAACACTTTTTGCATTTTGTTCCTATAAAATAATTTTATTTAAAAAAAAAAATTTAATAGGTTCTTACAGCAGGAATTCAGAGATACTGGCATATTACATTAATTGTCTATATAATTACTATAAACATTTTTTGCATTTACTGATACTAGCATATTACATGTATTGAAAATATTTTAGCATATGTTTACAAGTATTTTGTTGTATGACAATTTTTTGTTATTTGGTTACTGTTATATTTCAATGAATTGTTTGTTCATTTTTAGGAAATCTATAGAGGGTCAACAACAGCGATTAGAGAGAAGTCTGGAGGAATTTTATTCCATATGTGATCAACTAGAGGTTAATCTGGTGAGGTATCTTAGTGTATAAAGACTGCTGCTACAATAAGTTAATTGTGGTTATGTATTTTATGAAATCACATTACTTTCTGAATGAAGAATGTAAAAGTCATACTTATAATACTGCATAGTTTAATTGTTTCAAATTAAAATCCATTAAAAAATAGGCAATATTTATGCTTATCCCTATGTGCATGATGATAGCTGCGTCTAAATTAAATTTATGATTTATTATGAAAAAGAACCAACTAATTGTAAAGAATCTTGAATAAGACAATTATCCATGACTATTGCCAAGAATAAAAACTGTTTTGGTAATAAATTCCATTATACTTTTCAGAGGCTGAATTTAGAAAGTGTTCAACAGAATGCAGATAGCTCAAAATTTTTACCATTATCAGTAAATGTTCCAAAAGACAATAGCCAACCTTCAGAAGGACAAGCTTTACAGTATTCACAGTTTCTACAAATAACTAAACAGCAAATCAATTGTGCTAAAGAAGTTCACGACTTACTGCTTAAGTTCTCCAAGAAAGTCACAGATAGATGAATGAAGCGTTGTATTATAACCAATGGAAAATGAATGTAATTGATTCTTTAGAAATATCTCTCGCCAATTCATATACCAGTAATATTGTTTTTGATGAAAGTACTCAAACTAACTGTTGTTTGAAATCACACGATAGTAACAATACAGTTTGTCCTACTCTATGAACTAAGCTGAGAAAATCTCACAAACATTTAGTATTCTATTTTACAGGATTTGTTTTATCAGATTAAACTTTTCTATATTTTACTACATGTACTAGAACTTGGTGAAGAAGAAATATGGCATCTTAGATCTAATGGGACATTAATTGATACCCTGCCATGTTAGGTTGTATTTAATATTCATGCTGAATTACAAATCACCACAGAAACAAAGACCAAACTAAAATTCAAATGTTTTCTCAAAAGAGGTAATTTTCACCATTTTCAGCATTCCGAGATTAATGGAGAAAAAAAAATCATATTCAAAGAAAGATAACTTCATTCATGAAGAGAAAAAATTGACAGGAAAAAGAGATCTGAAAATGACATTAAAACTGTATGTAGACTCCATAATACCAAAAAACTTACTATCACAATTCTTTTATATTTAATTAAACATAACTCCATTTCATAAATAAAATGTGGGGATGAATACAATATAAATGGCTGTAACTTTAGTGTAAATTATCTGATCAAACTTAAATTTGAACTTAATCTGTAATTTATGATACGCAATAACTTAAGAAAGTTTGATATATGTACTTTGATATCTTCTCAAGTTATCACCTGGAAACTGTTGTGGGATGGACACAAAACTTTTTACATAATACATTACCACTTCATGTGGTGGTGTGGGATATAAATATGTTTGTAATAGATATTTTTCTCATACCATTCAAGTAATGCTGTTCATCTAAATGGCAAGTCACATATTGTAGACTACTTTTATAAAGCAGTCTTGAAAAATAAAAACAAATTGTTAGATGTAAATGGAGTTAACTATAAATCATGTGTCATGTCTTGTTTTGATGTTATGTTTGCACCCATTAAAGATCTTGACACGAAATTTAAATTTGGTCAGTTGTATTATTACATAAATGTGCCAAACATTCTATCCTTTTAGTCTCCTCTCAACTGTTTCAGAATTCTTAAAAAAGCAAGTATGCAGTAATGTGTAACAGTGAAATCCCTAAATTAATCATAAACATGTGTAAACCACATATCATCTGAAGTCTCTTCCAATAGATTTCACTGGGATACTTCTACTTATTTAATATTTTTCCAAACAGGCACCAATTCATGTTAGAATAAATAACTCTGGTCATAACAGAAGACATTTATTGATTTTTGGGTCATTAAGTCAAGGATTAAGAGGTCATAGGTTGTATTCCCAGCTGAATTGCACCAAAGACTTTAAAATACCTCTTTCCTAAGCATACAGTATTGAAGTGTTACGTGACAACTGTTTCACTGGGAGTCAGAATAATGTGTCTGAATGGGGCCAACCTGCAGGCTGTTGTTTCTGATGTCAGAGTAGAACAAAGCAGGGTCTGTTTATTTAGTCAACGGTTCCCTTCTTTAAATGGATGAAATGTCTGATATTAATCCATAATCAATCAATCAATCCAAGGTAAAGGTCACACACACATTTTCAGTTTAACATTTCTTACTGATGCATAACTTCTGTTTATTAGCCTTCCAGGATATCAATTAAAATTATACATTAGAAGCTTTCATTGAAAGTCAGACTCCTCAGTTGAAAATAACTTTGTTGCATAACTTTAGTAAGCATTCATGGATATCAATATAACTTCAAACAGGTGAAAGAATTAGGGAGACATTAATTGTATTCAGCAGAGTGGGTGCTATATTGCAATCACCTTGTCTGTCCTTCCGTTATACATTTCTGTAACAGACTTCTCGGCTTCTGTTGGAGGGAATGCTTAGATATTAGGTATATTGCATTTGAATGATGTCTGGTACCTTGCCTCCTCCTTTTAAGTTCATTTGGTATATTGCTTTTGCATTATGCTTTGTAACATGTCTTCCCTTTCCAGGTTTGTTACTTATCTACTTATTGTTTAGACTTGTTTATTATTCAGATGATGCTTTATGGAAATTTTCATAACCAATTTCTCATATTCTATTGGAAGGAATGACTTGTACCATGCCTCTTCTTTTCCAGTTCATAGCTTATCAACTTCAGTTTAAATTAGGACGTCGTAATTATTTAGGTGATGCATAATTGAAATTATTGTAACAGATTTCTCTGCTTCTATTGAGAATCTTAGATATTTGGTATAAAAAATGTATTCTTCTGCATGATAACTTGTACCATGCCTTCCCTTTTACTGGTTTGTCGCTTTCCTATTTACCATAGATGCTTTAGTGGTGATATTTTTAGCATGATATAGAGTGCAACATCTTGTTGATTTTTGGAGTTAGTAGGTAAAAGGTCAAGGCCATACTGCAGCCTGACATAGTGTAAGAGTTCCTCGTCATTCAATGAAGACCAATGGGTGGCCTTGAGCCAACATTTTTCATCACCGTGGGGTTGTCTCTTTGACATATTCACCATATCCACTCTTGTTATAGTTGAGATTTTTTTTTTGTGGGGTAGGAGACCTGTATTTCCACTAAACATACAAGAAAAAAATGATCAAATTTCTCCATAATAGGTGGTGCACATCCTCAGTATGTATATAAATGCTGTGTAAAGATTGAATGTATTGATTCTATACCTTTTGTAGTTATAGATAACTATACACAACAGGTACCTTCTGGGCATGAAGGAGTTGAGCAAGTACTAGACCTGGTAAGACAGGTAAAAACTACTGGTAGTCCTTTAAATAGGTCAAATGTATAGCCAAAATGACAATTTTTACAATTCATTCTAACACAAATTATCTCCCTTTGAAAAATATAGTACATGTACTATTATTTCATAAAGTATAACTGTTTTATCAATGATAATACCGGTAGTATCTTCAACTATGTTGAATCATCCCCTCTGTAAACAAAGTCTATGGGTACGTGGAATCAATGTCTGTCTGTCCATCTGTTCCTTTTTTCATATAAATTATAACTTTTCCTTAATAACTTTATGGATTTTAATGCAAATTTGTAGGTATTAAATTAGACATCATATGCAGATATTTATTGGCAAATGTCTTCAAAAGATGATATAGTCTAACTTGTCATCACATTTTGATGTGTATGAAAGAAGATAACTGTGAAAGATGTAAGTTACACTAAGCTCAATTCCAATAAAAAACTCAATGGATTTTAATGTTATTAAACAGGAAGATAAGGCATCATATGAGTAAAGGAAAAAGATGGCATTTTGGGGGAAAGTAAATGCATTCATTAGTTTAATTGTTCATTATCCATAAATTTCTAACATATAGTAATTAAATGAACCACATGATTTATTTACAGAGACATGTACAGTAGAAAATACAATACTTGTATAATCATGAAATATATACAAGTATACAGATGTTCACAGAATGTTGCTATGATCGATATCCTTTTCTTTTCAACTATCGTACATTTCCCACCAATCATCTGATCTGTTATTAGATTTCTGTATAAAAAGATAATATATCTTATATTACAAATCAGTAAAACCTGTGTATATATAATTTACAGGAGTTATGTATGAGTTGAGGAAGTCCTCTCTGTGGACTTGTATTTTATATCATGAAACAGAATACCAGTTCTTCAACTTGTGAATACAATAATACAGAGCCTTAAAAAATATATACTACATGTAGCTAATGGTTTTGATGGGACACTGTTAATCTTAAGTATCATTATTATCAATAATACCATTTCTTGTTTATATATGCATGTTCAAGCCCATAGAGGGTCCTTAATTGGATAACTAATTAAGTGTCAGTCTCTATAAGAATCAGACAGTGGATGAAACATGGTATAACAAAATCCACCATTTTGAAAGTTTAATTTGACTATTGCACCATCAGAATCAAGGAAAAAAGACAAGATTTTTCCGTATCATGTAGGTAAATTGAGTTAATTTCACTGATATGCACTGAAAATGAACATTTCAAGGGCAGATAATTCTGTCAAAAACTTCATTTTTCTAACATTCTGTTGCAAAATTCTAAGCTAATACAGCGATGCAGAGATCAAATAATAGTCTTTTCAAAGAGAGGAAGAATCCTTGAGTGAAATTATTATTGTCAGATCAGTGGGTTTTTGACATGCATGTTTCTGATTTTTTCCCCATTTTGCCTGATTCTTACAAACACTTACATTTAATTGGTAACAGGATAGTACAAACAAAAGTATAAATAGAAACTTTTGTTTTGATTTTAGAAAATGAGGTGAACATGTTTTTGAAACTAACCTTATACTAGCTTTGCCTTTGACTCATTTTAAAATCTAAATGACCATTAAATCAGTGTTAAATACAATCTTGAAATGTACCACAGAAAAGAAAGGTATGTATTTGTATGTTAATGTTAAAACAACATGCTAGATTCTACCAATCACATCTATAGACCTTAATTCTCTTTTACTACTCTGACATAACTCATTTATCAAGTCAATTTTCATTGTTAACAATAACTGAAACATGTCATAAAGGTGTCTTTTATTGGATAATTTGTGAATTCAATTAGTTCTTTCTTAGATTTTAGAAGTATTGAACATTTAGTTCAGAATTGAAGATTAAACAGTGAATACAATGCTTCGCAGGGTCAGCTTAATACAACAGCAGAGATCAAACCCTGAACAGTAGGGACGAATATAGACACACCATTTAAACTTGGTACAGCTTTGAATTTTGTTTACGATAAGATGTTTGAAATGGGATAGGAATTTGACCAGACTTTTCAACCTTTATACCTAATTGGTTCCAGTCAAAACATCACATCAATCCCAAACTTCATTTGGTGGGGATATGGTTCTGATACCTTGTCCATTGTCCGGACACATGGAAAATGCTTGTTTCCGCCCATTTTTGACCACTATTTGCATAAAGGTTTAAGTCTCAACCTCTAATATCAATCCTAGTCTTCTTTGGTTGTATAGCACCTTGTAATACAATGTGAAGGAGTTCATTAATAGTCAATTTATTGTCTTGACATCTGGAAAATGCTTGTTTCTAGCCCCGTTTTGGTCACTAATTTCTGCAATGTTCAAATCTTAACCCCTAAAATCAATGCCAGTCTGACTATTGTGATGTAGATTATTGTGGATCAATATTATAGACATTTGTATTCTTTTAATGGAGTTATATAGTTAAATTCTATGAATTGATTGTTTACGGCTCCTTTTTTGGCACCTAATTCTAAAACGGTTTGGGTCATAACTGCCAAAACCAATACCATCCTTCTTTTGGTGTTTTAGAACATTGTTATTAAATTTTAAAAAGATCAACCAATTAATACTCAAATTATCACACGAAAACCAAATCATCTATGGACGATGACGACAGCATCATACCATTATATGACAGCAAAAGTTTTGGGGTCGTATTTAAATGATGAAAATAGCATTTCAGGGAAAATAATGACACTATACAGTATATAACTTACTACTGGGCATTTTGCATTATCAATGATATGAGCATCACTTTCCAAAGCTTTGTTGAATCCCTCTCTATCTTCCATGTCTATAAAGGCATATTGCTTGTAAAATCCAGTTCTATGGTCCTGAAAATGCAAATACCATTATCAAAACTGTAACTGATATTAACATTTAAGAGACTCCATTTAGAACCTGGCAGTTCCTATGATTTGGATGGCACATGGCGAATTTTATCCCAAACAATTTTTTGTTTCAGTGTAATGTTCATATCATTTGTATGTCCAATAGTACAAAGATTTTTTTAAATGGATAATGAATGACTCAGAAAATGATTTTGAAGGTCCCCAAGGAAGCAACAAAATTTTGCACAAAAATTATATCTCTTTCCAAAGAATTTCAATGCTTTCTATGTTATTTATTTTTCCGTAAACATTGCAGTTAATCATAAACTAACATTCAACTTTGGGAAAGGATGCATTTGTGATATGAAATAGATCAAAAATTTTTGTAAACAAAATTTGTCATTTGCCACCCACTTCCTGGTATTTGCATGAGTTGAGAGTTTCTCTAACAAAGCTTTTTAATTTGTGCAATATAAGAATTTATATATATGGCTGTTAATGTATAATTTAATTTCCGAAGTAACATGCTTTCTGATTGGATAAACAATTTTGTCCATCATTTAAGTGACCAAATTTTATAATGTGACTGTGACGTCATCATTATTAACCTTGAAGAATGACTTTCTAGTTCAATTTGGATACTAAAATTGAATTCTAAGAAATGACTGTTATATTTTTTCGGTCTATTCGAAATAACCTCAATGCCCGTAGTGCACACTTGAAAATAAACTTCTCCACAGGTTATTCAGTGCACACCACATGAATGAGGGAAATTCTTCATTCTTCATTCCTTAAATACATTGTAGGTATTAGTGATATACTGAATTTTCCATTTGAATAAAATTTTTGGTAATTCACACTGAAATAAATTTGGTAATTCCACTCTACAGCTTTCTCTTGCCAAAAACGTCACAACGCAGATATCAATAATTAAAAATTAATGTTGAAAAAAGCAACCAATAATGGAGAGAATCTATATCATAAATAGAATGATCAATTACTTGTGCCAAAAATGCATTAATTTGTGTGGGTAACAAGTTCCTCTCACATGTTAAATTGAAGATATTAACAAGGGACTGGAAACCAATTACAATGATTACAATACTAGCCTGCACTGATCAAACAAGGGAGATAATCACTGAATAAAACAAAACACTTGGCATTGAACAGTGACACAATAAGTTGAATTACTCCAGTACATCTTAAAGAGAGGCAGAGATTAGGTCTGGTGAATCTTTGTTTTGCCTTATCAATGGATCTAGCAAATAAAGATGGATAGGTTACTTACCAATTTATATCTTATATTTTTAACTTTTCCATACTTAGAAAAATGTTGTTCAAGGGTTTCTGAAAAATATAATTAATATTACTGTGAAAGTACTATTATTTGTCTGGTACCAATTTTCGTGGGTTAGCCAGACCACTCAATTTGGTGCCCAACGAAATGGAAACTCCAATTACTATGTGCACTGAAAACCTCAAAACCACAAATTCAAGAATCCACCAACTTGTGTATCTTCCCTAATCCATGAAAATTGTTATCCATGAATTAAAGTGCTTTCACAGTATCAAATATACATTAGTTCACTTTCGCTTAATTGAATGTCCACATTTTTTATCCCAAAAATTTTCAAAATTTGGATAATTATGTTATTTCAAGCTGATTCATCCATGCAACTGTCTTGCATGAATATAACTGAAATATTGCTCTTGGGTATTAAACCCCAAAAATCAATCAATCAATCATACATAGAACCTCAACAAACAAAGTACAAGGAAATCATCCTGTCTTTTAGACCAACAATCTATCTGAAGTTAATCTCAATCTGTTGATGAACCATCATCTAAATAGTGAAATGAACTTTGATGAAGTTTCGTAATGAGGTCAGAATCCATGTTTAGAAGAGCACGAAAAAATGCATGGGCCAATTATCCTACTTTGGGTTTTTTCCTCATGTTGAGATCTGATAAACAATATAGATTCTTACAAAACATCCAGTGTCAATAAAAACATTCCTACACTTGAGGAAATGAAATATTCAAACTTATAGAATGAGGCTCACTACTGATTTAAAAAAAAAAAGAAAAAGAAAATTAACCCAGTCTGTAGAAATGAAGTTCTCACAGTGGTCAAGATAATTAAAAATTGAGCAGAGTTCCTTCTTAACCCAAATAACACTTTATAGGAAAATTAGACATTATACACCGTGTAGATGAAGAAAGTTAACTTTTAACATTAATTCAAACAGACGCCCTGAGGTGCCTGAATCCCTCCCCTGGTTTATATTTTGCCTGTCAATGTCAATACTCAAGATGGATTCATCCTACAACTTCAAACAATGGAGACATTTATGGGCCTTATCATAAGGATCATTTCATCAACTGAAAGTCTCTCGCAATCTATTTTAGTTTTCAAGATAATTGCTAAAAAAAATGATTCATTGAACACAACTAGATATGCCTGCAGGGGTTGAACCCTGAATAGATGGAGCAAATATGGACACAAAATTCAAGCTTAATACAATTCTGAATTTTCATTTTCATCTATGACACAGAATATAGTTTTCTAAGAATGAATACGGTCAAATAATTTAAATACTAGCAATAAGACTTTCAAAAGATAACACAAACAGACAAAGAGATGGATAAATAAAGCGCTTTCTATAGATTCAAAAATTTTGTTTCTGTATCTGTAGGGTTCACAATGGACACCACGGGGCGGTGCTCAAGGATATACATGATTCATTAGAATCATTGCATTCCTCTTCAGGTTCTATGTCGACCAAAAGACTCATTCACTTATAATATAAAACAACAGAAAAAGTAAACATAGGTAGTTAAATGATTTTGACATTGAGTATTGTCAGTCCACAGTGGGCACAAAGGTACATTGGGGTATGGATGAATGGAATTCCAACCTCTTACATTGTAGAAGTAATTTTTCTTGGTACCCTCCAAGCTAGGCAAAAATGACAAAGATTAAAAAAAAATACCTCATCAAACGCCATGCTTATCTGGACAATAAAAAATAACAATTATTGGTGTTCTCCTCTATTTAGGACGTGCCCAACTTTTGTACGAACTTCAGTTAAACAAATATGTGTTTTATTTTTACCTTTGCATACCGTCCAAGGCAAATTCTTAACAAAAATCTCAAACTGCTTAACGTCTTTGAACTTTCTCATAGATCGCATACCGACTGTACTTTCACTTTGTACTTTCGTTTTCGAAAATAGGAGAGGACTGTTTATGCTGACAGTTTTCCGATGATTACCATTATAAAGAATGAAAAAACATTTTGTATTACAAGAAAGATTTTTATATCAAAGTCAAGCCTTGAAATTATTGATTATCCATTCGACATGATTGAAAATTAGCACACTGATCTTAAGTGTGTATGTAAATCAGCACTTTACAATAGATTTCACTGCGACACAAGTACAAGTTCTGTAGTCTAGTGTAGAGATTATACATGATGCAAGACAACTTCAAGGCTGAATTTAAGAAATATAAACAACGTGATCCCTTACCCGACTTGTCTGATGTAATAGATGTGGAGAAGTCACCTAACAGGGTGTGTACTGGTTAAGCCATTTTTCGTGAATTTTGTTTATCTATCCTCAAGTGACCCGTGCAGGTCCGGGTGTCAAAAGAATAGGCTTGCAGCAGCGCAAAGCTTGTCGTAAAAGACGACTAAATAGTGCTCAGAACCCTAGTCCGCGGCCCACAGAGCAACTGGGTTTTGTGCCCCAGGTGGTGGAATGGGGTATCCCAGGCGTGTTACATGCTGGGGTCGTCAGGCTATAATACGGAAAACCTGACCGCAAACCATAGTGGTGCACCGTGCTGGGAAAGATGCCACATTCCTCACACGTTAAAGAACCCGACTGTGGTATTCTCCTGGAGTAGGAATCATTGGGCTCCGCCACAAGAGGCTAAATTGCCCGACCCTACCCACCTATCCCTATTTCCAGTATCAGTCTAAATTTGTCGACCCTATTGTCCTTGTGTCCCATCCCTTTTTTTATTTCATCATCATTTCATGTTCATTTTATTATCCATTTCATGTTCATCGTCTGAATATAGCTGAAATATTGCTGCTCGGACGTTAAACCCCAACAATCAATCAATCAATTTAATTTGATTTTCAGGTGAATCCTTATACCATTGAAGGGTCAAATTTCCCTCTGTTTAAAGGCTTGAAACCAGTCAGAGAATGGAAAGCATTTTCATTGCAAAGTTGTCCAGGTACATTTAATGAATTACTAAAAATAATTTTGAACATGTTATACAAAATAACACTGGTTTGTGGCCGTTTACACCCATAAATGGGTGATTGTCCAAACATTAATAATTGATTCGTAAATGTTATATTGTTTGGGATTATTTAAGTTTGGGAGTGTGGACCAATCGACATTAATGACAACCTATATCACTACCAAGCCAGGTTATACCAAATAACCTGGTTTGCTCAAAGAGAACAAACCAATCAGAAAGTGTATTACAAATCAAATAAAATTATTTGTAAATAGATAGACAAGTAGTCAGTGGCAGTTATCTGATTTTCTTCAAACCCTATACATGTATCCCTGATTATCATCCTTCTGTTAGTGTAAATATTCCATAGAACAGGTATTATAGCTGTCCTTACCTACAATGTAGCTGGGACATATCAGCAGCCACAAGCACCACAAATATTTTGTTTTAATTTTAGAAAACACTTAACTATGACAAATTTATATAATGCACATCAATGACTCTGCATCAAAGGAATGAATTGGTCTAATTTTTAAATGATTTTCACACTTCTTGATCAGTGTGAGAAAAGTATTTCTTGTCTTTCGAGTGATATGAGTTCACAAGAGCTGATTGGCTGAACAACTTTTGATGTCATAGATAGACAATAATTAGAATTTCTGCATGACACAGGTGCCAAATAAAGCCTAAGTTTTCATTTTGAAAAATTAAAAGAAACAGAGCTCCAATTATTATGAATATCTCGATATGTGAGAAATTTCAATAATCAACTTGCCATCATTGTAGATTCTATGTTTATCACTGATACCACAGTAGAAATTTTTATAATGATATACATGCTTCATGATATGGCTTGCCTTGAAAACACTTACTAAGAAAATCAGTTTGTACCTAAAAACACATTCATTGGTTCAGTTTATCAGTACATGTATACTAAAAAAATTTTCAATGTCCAAAACTAGCATTATAAAAATAAAATTATGGAATACTGTTTTAAAAAAATAGTAAATGACACTTTATATGAAACATTATCTTAACATACTCTAGTGTTTATGTTTTAGGTTTCATAGTGATTCCAAATCCATTTATAGATGGTGCACAGCGATATTGGGTAGAGCAATGTATCAAGACCTATCCAAAACCCCCCAATATTACTAATATAGATGACACACTGAAGGAAAATGGTTGTGAGAATGTCTGGAAGTATTCAACAAATAGTCATAGGTAATAAGGATAATTAGTTCTCTGATGGCTGATGTCCTCATACTGACTAACTCAAGTGGGATACAGAATTATCTGTCTGTCTGTCTATTAACTCCAAATTCCTCCTGTACTCAGCCAAAAGTGCCACACATGAGTTTCATATAGTTTGCAACATTAGATGATTGTATGATTAACATATGTTGCCAAGTCAAAATTAACATATGAGAATCATATGTTACCCATATGACTATCATATGTAAATTATCATACTGATAACTGCCATATGATTATAAATGAATCAAGCACCAAATGATCATCAAATGAATCGAGCAACACATGCTTATCATATGAGGCATTTTTGGCTATGTGGGGTCCATAGAAAGTACCAGCAATCATTATTGTTTGTCAGTTTTATCCAATCTAAGAACTATTTGTTGAATTAAGGATTTAAGTGTTATTTATTCTGTATACTGAGCTCTCTGCTTCAGATATTTTTTCATTGGCTTAATTTTTTTCATCCCTAAGTCATTGTAAAAGTTGAGATCCTACTTACGGTGTATTAATGAGTCATCTATAATGTAATCTTGTGAAAGCAATTTTTGATTTCAATATATATATATAACGACACATTTGACAACAAATGGCAGGGTTAAACTACTTTTCTTTCAATTTTTGCATTTTTCGTGTTTGCTTAAGGGATAACTGATGTCATTTTGAATAGTTTCCATCACACTAGGACAACTGAGCACCTTGACTTCTTTCTTCCAAATTTGTTTTGATGTCAAAACACCTGTAATTGATTGTCTGATCAAAATAAGAAAATGTAAATTTCAAGAATGTAGACAACATATCCTTCTGACCAAAAATACTGAGATGTTCTCTAGGGAACTATTTTATTTATGGTTCGGAATGAAATAGTCCTGTAGATGCAAGGATTTTTAAAGTCTATTATAGAAATCCCTGGTAAAAGTTGGTATTTCTGTTCATCACTGAGTTGTTGTTTGCAAGCAAAAGTACTAACACCATATTTAGCAGGAATTGGCAGTGGTTGTTACGATGGTTTGATATATTTTTTTTAAAAGTGACACTTTGAACAGATGAGCGTCTTTGACTTCTTCTAAATTTGGAAAATTGTGACTTTTTCGGATAAAATACTAACTCGACATCCTGCGCTAACTTGCTTTTGGAACCATGATGACCTAAAGTAGTTGTCTAGAGGTTGTTTTTACAGTTAATTACCAGGTAAACCATATTGATCACTATACTGCCATTTTGACACCGCAGGATATTGCAATCCAATCAAGTATTACTATGAAAGGTTACCTAAATAATTACCACTGTACTTTGAAAAAAAATGACATTGAAAAAAATGAGGTTCGATACGGGGTTGGTCCAGTGTGCCATGGGACAACCCCCTGGATCCACCACAGGTCATTTCCTTCTCTATTAGGTTTTTTTACAACTTGGCTTTTCACTTTGTTTACAGCAGTGACTTAACAAGCAAGCATAGTTTAATGATGAAGTTAAGATGGGTGACCCTTGGATATCACTATGACTGGAATGAAAAGGTTTGTGTTTACATGTGAAAACAAGATTATATCTGATATGTTTTAAGCATTTATGGGACAAAATTTTGGAATCTGTCCAAATCTTAATTTTGTAACCTTATCATCAAACATCTTTGAGATACTTTAGTATTCTGTTTTAGAATAAATATTTTTCGTACAATAAGCAATTTTCTCCCATTCTTCAGGTCAGAATATTGATTTGATGCCCCAAACATTTTTACTTTCTGTTTTTGTTTTCTAAAACCACAGCAGTGAAAATGAATGGGAAATTTCTTTTTCATTGGCAACCTTATTTCAAGGTTTACAAACCCATGAAAATCTCAAACATTTATACCCCACGAACAATAACACGTTTTCAGTAGTGATAGATTTCCCTTGGAAAATGAAATATAGAAGAACACTATTCAATACTACCGGTAATCAATCATCCTGGTTTTCCATTTGTATAAAAAATAAATTATTCTCCTGTCATTTCAGAAATATTACCCAGATAGACAAAATGATTTCCCATCAGACCTGTTCAAATTGTGTAAATATATTGCATCAGTTGTTGGTTATCCTGAGTTCTCACCTGAAGCTGCCATAGTTAACTACTACCACATGGACTCAACTTTGGCTGGACATACTGACCATTCAGAACTTGATCATGATGCTCCATTAATATCAATTAGGTGAAGTACTGTAAACATATTAGTTTCATGGCAGTCCAATTTTTAATATTTTCACAGTGGACAGAAAAGCAAGAAAAAGTACATGTAGTACTCATGAAATAGATTTTTAACGTTACATGATGCTTATCACATCTTTTTAATCACAAAAATTGAGACTTGCAAGTGTGTTCACTTGACAGATTCCTCAAAAATAAGCAACCATGAAAAATAAAACAGTTACTGTAATTGAATGGTTTATAATTTATTGCAGGGATATAATTTATGGTGTATTTTTATTTTATTGATTACACGATCTGTAATGTACAAATATAATTACTTTCAATCAAAAAGAAAGAGAAAAAAGAGATTCACTAAAAAATGACAATGATTTGCAGCATATTCAACCAAAATTTATATGCCAAATGCATTTGAAAACTACCGAAAATAGCAATTCAAAGACCAATATAGAAAAAGGAACTATTTTGATCCCCCGTTACATTTAGATTTTTAAAGCAGTATGTAAAGCACCAAAACTGAAGTAAAATTAAAGAAAAGCTGCTGTTATTTTTTTTTAATTATGTTTGGAAGTAATGGAAGTGATGTGACATATTAAACTAAGCAGTCAGAGACATTATTTTCTAAATGTTAGTGTCTAACACCCAATCTTTTCTATTCCAGTAAAAACTTTTATGATTGCAGATTTTTTAAGAAGAACACTTTATAGTGTCTTTTCAGAATGATCTTGATACATTGTATATACAAATTAAAGTGCTGACAGATTTGTGTTGAAATAACAATAGTCCTTTAGAATAAAGATTTGGCACGAATGCTTAAAATTTCATGTTCTATTAAACCCAAAATGTGCTACAAAAATTCTACTTACACTGTCAGATTCAAAGCAACTTATTTGAATATTTCCTTTTCAGTTTTGGCCAAGATGCTATTTTCCTGATTGGTGGTCTGACAAAAGAAACAAAACCAGAAGCCCTCATGCTGCACAGTGGTGACATCTGTATAATGAGTGGACAATCCCGACTTGTATATCATGCTGTACCAAAAGTACTGTCAGCAGGGCCAGATCGTATACACAGATGTGTCTTTTCATCTACAGTAGTAAATAATATCTCAAAATGTGATAAATATAATAATGCCTTCAGTCAAAAGTCATGTGATGTACAAACTGAAATCAAGTCATGTCACCAACATTCAAACATTAATTCATATGATCAGGAATGTAAATTGTGTAAACAAAGTTTTGTCTCAGATGATCAGAGCAGTCAATCATGTGATAATATTTGTGTCAAATGTAAAAGTGTTAATTCTTTAGAATCTAGAGAACATGCTCAAAATTGTGATACTTATTATATGGTTGAAGCAATAAGTGACACTATGAGTGATGAAAAATTCTTATGTGAATATTTAAAATGCACGAGAATAAATATCAATGTAAGACAAGTTCTAAAACCAAATGAAAACTTTCCTATGCAGGAAGATTTAAAAAATGATTGTAAAAAAATTAAACTTGATCAGGAATGATCCATTATACTTTCAGTGGTTTTCTATTTGTTTTGATTGGTATATTAGGGTAGTCTCAATGTCATCTTTCACTATATACTATAAAGTGATAAATAACATAAGTTATTCCAGTAGTTTAAAATAGACTGAAAAAAGGTGGAATTTCAGAATGTTCGTTTAAATATTCATACACATTTTATCATTTTATTGTTATCATCAATTTATTTTTGTCCTTCTCTTCTTCACGATGCATGAGAACAAAACGTTATTCACTCTTCCTTTCTGGCCTTTAATATTCCACCCGGATCCAATTGTCCGAATATAGGCATGTAGAAGTAACAATAAAACATTTTTTCTAAAGTTACTCGTAAGTTATGATCCCTTATTAAATTCAGAAAATACTGAGAAACACAACTAAAATGATTAGTTATTTTTTCTAATTGTTTCTTGGTATAGAAGTGTCATATACAAGGTATTTTTTTAGTTAGAACACTAGTGGTAACTTATTTTGTTAATTGTACAACTACAATAAATTCTCTGCTTATTAGTTTTAAGTTATCTGTTAATTATAAGATTGCTACATTTCTTCTTGTATGCAATATACATGTACCTTTAAGCATATGGTGTGACTTGTCTTAATATTTTTTCAGTTCTCCAAATTCTTTGAACAACTTTAAAATTTATATCCTATTTGGAATCTTGTCTCATCTTCATTAACTTCCACATTCCTAATTTATGGAAGTGAACTCTATTCAGTGTCAAAGACAAATATTTGGACCATTGATCATATAAATTATTACCATCCAATGGGTATATTCTTATCTTCAAAACAAATTATCTAAATAAATACTAAAGCAATGATAATTTCTATATATGAATGATGTTACACTCTTCACATCCAGGAAAAAAAATCTCTAATTTTTATTACTATGCTTATGGGTGGCCCCCAGAGAAGGACTCAAGAATAACAATAATCTACAAGATATTCCATGGTTCTTCCTATAATATTGCACCAGAGTCCATTGGGTGTTTTTTTTTTTTTTTTTTTTTTGGAGGGGGGGGGGGGGTTGCGCTTACAAGTTTTATATTGGTATTATGCTGTTGTCATCAGCATCTCTAGCCTCTGTAGACAATTTGGTGTCCAGTCATTAACTTGAGTATAAATGTATGGATCTTCGTGAAAGTATACCACAAAAGAAAGGCTGGGGCTGATTTAGAAGGTTGCAACTTGAATCATTTATGTTTGAGGAGCCAGAAACAAGCATTCTCATGATGTCCATACAATAAATTGGATCTTTATGAAATGATACCACACGGTACCATGCCACAAAAGGAAGGATGGGATAGATTTTGGGGGTTCTGACTTGAACCATTTAGAAATTAGGGGCCAAAAACAAAACATTTTCATTACGTCTGGACTATAAGTGAATGCATCTTGGATTGATTTTGGGGGTTGCAACTGGAGACATTTACAAATAATTTGAAAGGGGCCAAAAAGGGACCACTTTGATTCTGTGTCAGATATATCGGAATCAAAATTCAGAGCTTTTTCAAGCTTGAATGGTTTGTCAATACTCGCCACAAATTAGAAGTCATCTGACAATTATTTAATTTGATTTGTCATGAGCCTTCTGAACGTTTGGTTCTCTTTGAGCAACATAGTTTGTTTTGTATGAACAAATTTGGCAATGTGACATCATTCACATCGATTGGTAGGCAGTCTACAATACTAGATACAGATTTGATTATGGATAAAATCTTAATTTGGAATAGACATTAAAAATTAAAGTTTAAGGATTCTTTTAAATTTTAAAAAAGTTATATGCTTGCAGAAACATCTTTTGGACAAAATAACCTTTACCAATAAATTCAAAGTAACAGTAAAATCAGAGCTATAATTTAATTACAGGTTGGTTAAACATGTATCATGCTAAAAAAAGTAGT
Organism: Perna viridis; assembly: GCA_037379345.1. NCBI lineage: Eukaryota > Metazoa > Mollusca > Bivalvia > Mytilida > Mytilidae > Perna > Perna viridis. The sequence continues at coordinate 42,849,032 of CM074512.1, read as the reverse complement.
CCAATTTATTGTGGGCGTGGTCATGAAATGAGTATATAAAGCGGAAACACCAAAGAGATGAGCATATCTTAATGATATGCACAGTAAATGTAATTATGATGTAATTATTTCAATTTAATTGATAATCTTAAAAAAGAAGGTCGTTTCTCAGCTCATGATTCACAGTATGAGATTCAGGACAAGTTAGTGTAGCAAAAATATAAAAGTCCTTTTTTTTAGCATTAACATTATTTTGTTGCACTCATGGGGGTATCACCCCTCCCCCTTCAAGTCCAAAGTACATTCCACATTTTGGGTGAAGTCCCAAGCGCAATTTTACTTTTTGGTAAAGTCCAAATTCCATGAAATTTGAAGTACAAAGTATGGCTGGTTTGAAATGTTAAGTCCATGGACTTGTGTGCTTAAGTCTGAAGTACACTCTGAAAATGACCAAAATCCCAGTCCAGAGAAGGGGTGATTCCCTCATTCATGGTAAATTTCATGCTGAAAGCATTGCCAATGTTGGTAGAAGGACATACTTTACCTTTAAAGCAATATATCATCACATTTCTTTAATTTATTTAGCCCCTTTTGTAAATGTATGTAATGAATTTGATTATCTAAGAACTTGATAATTTAAGTCATCTGGAAGCATCTGAGATAAGATAGTTCTGTAGTTTTTTTATATAACCAATGAAGATATAGAAACATTCTTTATAAACTTTCTTTACTATGATAAATTTTAGCTTCCAGTAAATTATATATACCTGCTCAAAATAATTTGCTTGTTTACCTTTGAGAAGTTGAATTTATTGTAAGTACCAGTCCATATAAAATTCAGATACTGCCTATGGCAGGGCTGCTTTATGTCATAGGAAAACCACCAAACAACGTTTTTTTTCAGTCTGTGTATATTTTCACTTAAAAAGATTCTTTCTGCATTTGGATCTGTATATTTTAGAAAACCATACATATATCTCCCACTAAAATTAACAGAATCAAGAACAATTATTTTTACAAAGTGTGAATTCAAAAACATTTACAGACCACATAACCAGTACAGACCACATAACCAGTACAAACTACATAACCAGTACAGACCACATAACCAGTACAAACCACATAACCAGTACAGACCACATTACCAGTGCAAACCACATTACCAGTACTGACCACATAACCAGTACAAACCACATTACCAGTACAGACCACATAACCAGTACAAACCACATAACCAGTATAGACCACATTACCGGTACAGACCACATAACCAGTACAGACCACATTACCCATACAGACCACATAAGCAGTACAAACCACATAACCAGTACAGACCACATTACCGGTATAGACCACATTACCGGTACAGACCACATTACCAGTACAGACCACATAACCAGTACAAACCACATTACCAGTACAGACCACATTACCAGTATAGACCACATTACCGGTACAGACCACATTACCAGTACAGACCACATTACCAGTAAAGACCACATTACCAGTACAGACCACATTACCAGTACAGACCACATTACCAGTACAGACCAAATAACCAGTACAGACCATATAACCAGTACAGACCACCTAACCAGTCTTAAATAGTCATTCGGTGGTTGCACTTTTATAGATTGTGTATTCAAGAGTTGATGTTCCTGATTTGGTTTAATTTGGTTGATTTTAGTGGGAGGTGAATATGGTTTTCTAAAAATAATACAGATCTATATACAGAAGACTGCAGAAGGGACAATCGTTAGATAACAAATGGCGAAAACCTCCATACCAGTGGTAGTTTCTGAATTTTGTATGGATTAGTACTTAAACGTATCCTATATATGCTTACCAACCTTTTGCATGCAGGGGTGTAACATCAACGGCAGAACAAAAGCCTGGTTCTTCACATAATTTTCACAAAAGAAAAAATTAAACGGTCTATGTCCAATAAGAAATTAAGTCGTCTATGCATATATCTCCGCACTTTCTTGTGTCATTTGTTAAGCTCTCTTAAAAAGATTGCAAAATTTGTTTCTTTATATTTGTTAACTTGTGAGAAATAGCTAGTATTCAACAAATTGTGTGAAAGTAGAAGATTGTCATTAAAAAGTTTCCTAATTGGTGTGTGGGTATACCCAGCCAGGACCAAATAAACGTGCAGTCCAAACCGATCGACCCATGGTTCTTCAATGAATGGCGAGTCCATCATGGCATCTAGGTGAGGATAGAGAGCTCCAACAAAAACTAGGAAAAAAGAGATTTCGCTCCCCTTGAAATCCGTTTTTCTTCTTAGGGGCTTTGCTCCCCAGGACCCCTCCAAGGCACCGCCTTGGATCCGCTGGGGAACTTCAGCGGTCCCCAAACCCCTTTCCTCTACCTACCCACTTGTCATCTTCCTGTCTTCTGTGGCGAAACTTAAGTCTTCTTGGACTTCTTGGGCCGCCTCAATATAAAACAAAACTTTTTTCTTTCATTCTCTTGATATATTGATAAATATTTCGATTTTGCAATCACAGATTTTTGCTAGTTTTAATTTGCCAGATATACTATCATATCTCTTATGTTTATGTCTTTTTGCTTGTTTACAAAATCTTTTTTTGAATTTTTATTTTCATGAATTTTCATGAAGCATGGATGATTTTCATCGATGGAATCATTGTTTCCGATGTCTCTTGCTACATTTATGAGAAAAATTGTTAAATGTGTTTGCAACTTGTTTTATTGCTTTTATTTTTGGCAGTGACTATTTTGCAGTGTCCGGTAAAACAGCCTGGTAGACTATTTTGCCGGACCTAATTAAAATATTGATTAATGATTATAATGATTACAGATAATATGCTGTTATCATAAATTAAAAATATATATATATAGGCTTCTTACTGACATTATACATAAGCTACATTGAGTACATTTCAATTTAGTTTTATGAATTTAGAATAAGTATAACAGTTTTAAGCAGAAATCGTACCATCCTATATAAATATGTAAATTAAACTTGTGTTGAAGATGCAGATAATCTATTCATAACGTTTTTAACTGCAGCCCTATTTTTATATAAAGATATCTGTATTGATTATGTTATTTTACTTAAATTTTCGTGTCAAATTTTATCCATTTTTATTCCTAATTTTAACGTATTTAACATTTATATTTTTATGTAAAGAAATCTGTGTCAATTTTTAAATATTAGAATTTATATTTTTCTTTAATTTATGTGTAAAATAAAAAAAAAATATTCAAAATTTTAACGCATTTACCCATTTTGTATTACAGAAAGTCTAAAATTCTAATGACTAGAATTCCTATTTTACTTTAATTTATGTTTTAATTTTATATTATACTTTTCATTCAAATTTTTATTGAAATGTACTCAATGTAGCTTATGTATAATGTCAGTTAAATAGTCTCAGAGGCTATTTTGCCAGATCCGGCAAAATAGCCACGGCATATATTTTTTTCATACTCATATTAGATGACGTCTTTGGAATAATTGATGCCTCTTGTAAAAGTTGTATACTTTCGACCTAAAATCCTTTGACTTCGGTCCACCTAAACATCTTAATGAAAATAACAGAGTTTTTTACTACTCTTTCGAGGCTTGCGGAAAGTGATCCCAGCGAATGAATTTTTTGACCATTGATAAATAAGCTATTGGAAACCGGATCCGTTTGAACTTCCCGGTATTTTCACTTTAGCAGGCGCGTGGAATGGTTTGTTCAGAAAATTGTTTGTACGTTTTTTTCCTGGGAAATATCTTCAGAACTCTCTGGATTTTTGTCATTGAAAAAGCATTATTCAATTAATAGAGAAAAGAAATGTAATTTGGTTAGATATCAAGGTAACTTTTTTCATGAAATTAATTAGCGAAAAATCATCCCCTAATATTTGATAATAGACTCTACCAAACTGGATCTATCCGGATTAGTGACGTTGAAGTTATTGCATCAGTCCGATCACAAAGTAGTGTGTGTTGTGTAGTTACACGAAGGTGGGACATAGGGAAACATATATTTAATTATCTTCGAACAATTAACTGAAACACAGGAGAAATGGCTGACGACGGTACAGTTGAAAAGACAGCGTTACCGGATGCTATGGATGAACCAGCCACTAACGAAGATTTTAATGATTCCAAAGCCAAATTCATTCCAAATGGAGGTGATCACAAGGTCGAGGTGGAGACGTCAAGTTCTGGTGAAGTATCTTTCACTGGTCTAGGGAAGGAGGAACTTCTACAGTATGCCAATGATCCGTTTTGGAAGAAGGTTAGGATGATATTGTTCATCCTATTTTGGGTAGGATGGGTTGCCATGTTTGCTGCTGCTATCATTATCATCGTCCTTGCTCCACGATGTCCTCACAGACCAGATTTGAAATGGTACGACAAACAGGCTTCGTACCAGGTTTATCCCAAATCCTTCAAAGACACCAACGAACCAGGAAAAGCTGCGCCAGGAGAGGGAGTGGGAGACATCAATGGTATGATTAATTGAATAACTTAATACAAGGTGATACTTGCAAGATGATGTAATCCCGGTTAGTCCTATAACATAAGACTTTGTAGTTGCCTGATATTTTTTACTTGGATGTTTATGAAAAATTTAATTGTGCATGTATATCATATGCACAAGACGAGTATGCTTATAAACATCCAAATAAATAAACATCACCAACTGCAAAGTCTTGTGCTATAGGACTATAATCTGGGCCAGCTTTGGTCATTATCTATTTTTTTCCTCTGCAACTGTAAAATAATTGCCTTTGGTGCATTTTATCACACAAATTCTGTATGGGAAACCACCGCTCACCAAATATGAGTAGATGTGTAATTTGGCAAGTTCTCATTAGCTTACACTCGCCAATCTAGCAACCGTCATTTGATTGGCGAGTTCCAACGAAAGTTAACCAGCCAACCGGTTATTTAGTAAAACATCCGTTAACATCATTACATTAAAAATATGTTCCCTACATTTTAAGAAGTTAAGCTTGAATATGTTCAGTGAAATTTTGCATGATATGCACAATTTTATTGGCTTGTAAAGCATTATTTATGATTTGCCATTTTTATTTCTGGTAAACGGGATGTGCCAAAACCTACGCAACAGTTCCGATCTTATATATTCAAATGAAATTATCTTGGTAATTTAAGATAAGTTACCTTGCAAATTAGTTGTTTATTGCCAAAATAAAAATGAAAAAGAAGCATATGATAAACATTTTCTTGTTTCATAATGATAAACTGTTGAAATATAATTTTATTTTTAAAATATAAGTTCAGAAATGAGTACTTATTCAGTTACTGTAAAGTACATGAAAAACTTCAATGGTAGGGAATATTCGAAAATGGGAAAGTTTTTGATAAATTTAAAAGCAAATGAAAAGATAGTTGAAGAAAGAAAAGGAAAGGCAGAAGATTGTCAAATCCAAGAGAAAACAGATGATAGTACAGAAAAAAACCCAAAAATGTGAAGAGCATAGACATTTTTTGAATGAATGGAAATAATTTGGCTAGTTGAATTTATATTTGGCTAGCAAGGTCATTATTCCACTAGCCAGAATGGCAAGTTTGGAAAAAAATGGTTTCCACACTGCAAATGTATAACAGCAAATATTTTTCTGTGTTTAACATTTACCATTTTTCCCAAAATGAATCAAATGAAGTTGAAATAAGCAGCTATTTATTGGATCATCCTTATAATAAAGTTTATTGAAATTGATAATTTTCACAGGAATAATATCTGAATTGGGAGATGATGGTCACTTCAAAGATCTTGGTGTTGAAACTCTTTACATCAATTCTTTCTACAAGAGTGGTGGTGTTGACAATGGCATGGATGTTGTTGACTACAGAGATGTTGAACCATCATTAGGAACCTTGGCTGAAATTAGAGACTTGAGGAAAAAGACTAAAGACATAAGTAAGTATGAAGTTGATTTACATGTCAGGGGAAATCTTGGCCTCCATGCTGTGACGTGTGTGATCTGTAGATAAAATTAACATTTACTAAGCCACATACCAAGTTATCAATAATCAATAAATCAATATTGTCAGCTGGTGATGTTGATGGGATGATTGGAAACATGTTTTACTCATTAATAACACTCCACATAACAGCATGTAATCCTTACAGTGGGCTATATAATTTTATTTCAAAGTAATCTTTGTTTTATCACAAGAGTTATTGCAGTCATAAGTACTAATGTTCACTGTTTTGAATTGAAACGTGTGCATCAATTAAATATTTGAATTTTATTGTAATTAAAGATTCACATTATTATGGTATGATTCATGAATCTCTGTCTAGTCATTGTTAATAAAAAAAAAATATGTTTACTGACCGTAGTCCTTTACTTTCAGTGAGATTGGTCATTGACTTCATTCCAAACCACACCAGTAGAAACCATACTTGGTTCATGAAAAGTCAACAGAAAGAAGATCCCTACACCAATTATTATATCTGGGCCCCATGTTCTGAAACTGATCCTAAGCCAAGCACAGGCGGTGACATGGTAGGTACAATGTACATGTACTTATATCAGAATGTGATTGATTAAATTGCCATTAAAATTAAATTATTTATAATAAATCTTGGGATACCAAGGGTGATGAAGTTGTATAGTCTGAAGCTCAGCTGAAAAATAAAATAAAATCTTAGAAAAAATTACCAACAAAGGAAATACCTCCACAATTGTCATATTTATCAAACATTCCATTAAATAAATGGTCTGTTTCAATCAATATTTAGAATATACTTGAAAGATTTTTATGGTTTAAAAAGATGAACTTCTGTTTCAGAAAAATGAGTATGGAGAGTCTGCCTGGACATTTGATCAAATCAGACAGGAATGTTACTACCACTCCTATCTTATGGAGGAGCCTGATCTGAACCTAATGAATGATGATGTCAGGAAAGAGATGAAGGTAAATTATCCTAATTAATTTACTAGAGAAAAAAATGTATACACTTTGTATTTCTCAATTTACATGCTTTTGTGCTTTAGAATTAAAACTTCATTGCATTTGAGCAGGTAATGTGTATTAAACATGAGGCCACTCTCGTGGAAACTTGGCCTAATGTTTTGTTGTTTACCATTGAATTTATTACCCAATAGTTTATGAATGCTATTCATGTACTTTGCAGGATGTACTCAGTTTCTGGTTGGACCTAGGATTTGATGGTTTCCACGTCAGAAATGCAGACAGACTGGTAGACAATATCACACTTGGTGATGCTGTAAGTGTAGAGTAAAATAGAAATGAGCATGTTTGGTCTAAATATAGAAAACAGAAGTCTTTATACATTGTGTGTTTATGTCTGTCAACATTAAAATAGTTGTCATATGTATCTCCATTGGTTATTTGCCAAGCTTTAAATATTACAGTCAGTGTGGTTCAAAGGTCTAGGAATGAACTAGAGTAATTGGAGACAGGACCACCTTTTTATTTTAAAAAAATACCATTGAGTTTTAGAATTAGATCAGACTAGACAATTACTGATATTGTTACAAACATAATACTCCATATGTTCAATGTGGTAGAAATAAATGAGTAATATGGCTTAGGTATATTTCTCAAATAAATGCTTAAATTTGATTGGAATGCAGTTCTTTTAGTTTACCATTAATATATTTTAGGGAACAAGACATCAACCAGAAAATATGGAACTGTTAGCAGAATGGAGAAGTGTGATAGATGCTAAAGCAAATAAACCAGGAAGAGAAAAGTAAGTTGAAGTTATTAGGTAAGGAGTGTATTGTTTGCATTTACAAAACAAACCTAAAGTAACCAAAACAAAAAAAGAACCCCCATAAAAATCACTGGAACCCTATGAACAGGAGAGAACAGTTCATTGCAGATCTCAAGCGCATTTCAGTGCTACAAGAAAAATAAATATGTAGTCTTCAAAAAATGCTGGTTGACTTGCAGAATGTGGCTGCAGGCCAATAGTAGTCATTATTATAGAAGTTCATTAAAATTTTTGAGCTTTGGCTTGTTGCTGGAAATTTATATGATAAAGACTGAATATGAAACATGTAAAATATACAATGTGGAAAATAATGAACAGAATTAAGCACAACTGTAACAAAAGTAATATGAAATAGCAAAAACTACAATTTAAGCTTTTCTAGTCTTCGAAGTACAAATTTGTAATAAGTCTAACATTACAAATAGTTAGCATTCCATACATTTTGAAAATGGAGGGGTTGCATTTAAAATATCTGGGAATATACTTTACCCTAAAGGTGTTTATGACATCATTCTCACAAACAAACAGATATTGCTATTCTTCATTATTGCATGGTATGTGATAATTCAGTTGATGAAATGCTCATTTGCTTTTATTGCTTTGTATGTATTATTTTAGTTGTCTAATATTCTTTGTTGTGTGTGTCTGTTTTCCCAGTCTGGTCTTTGTTCCGGTATTATATTCTTTTGATTTCCATTAAAATCTTGGTTCCTTTGGGTACTATCTTATAGAAAGTTGATAGTATCAGTGTTCAGTACATTTTTGTATTCAGTCATATTCAGACAGTGCTATGTTTAAATAATGCACCCCTTCAATTTACTTAATTGTAGTCATTAGTTTTGTACATGTATTGTGTTCATAAGTGTTTAAGACTTGTACTGCTGTAGATATTTATGTTGTATGCAATATTTTAGTCCTTTACTACCTGTTAAAATATTGATCTTGAAATGTCTTTTCAGGGCATTGATTGTAACTGTAGATACCGACATGAATACCACATTGAAGTACTATGGTGTAAATGGCCAAAAGGGAGCTAACTTCATACAAACTTCACCAATCAAAGACTATTCCACCTCAAACCTTGCTTTACATTTACGAGACAGAGTTCAGGAAGCAGCCATAGATGATGCAAACAGAAAAGTGTGGAGTGTAGGTTACATTTAGTTTCTTTTTATAATACATTTGTATGAAATTAAAATTTGATGGTACCATCAAATAGGCAGGTGTAAGATTAAACTATTGTAGCAATAGGTTGAGTTGGAAGGTACAATACCAACCTGGATTATACATTATATTTTGGACAAGAGCTAACATAGAGAATTGACAATTATGAAATGTCATAATTACAAAATTATGATTTTTATGCATAAAGATTTTGCGAGAATGAGGTAAAAAAAATTGTTATGGCATCTTGTATTTGTTTATTTTTTCAGTTGAATAATGAAGAAACGAGTAGAATAGCTTCTCAGCTTGGTCAAGAGTATGTCATACCAATGTTAGCCATCCAGACAATGCTTCCTGGTACCACATCTACTTACTATGGTGATGAAATTGGGATGGTTAATGGTAACCCAACAAGCTCCAACAATGACCCATTGTCTAAAATCTCTGGACAGGTAAGCCTGTCCCTATTCTTTAAGTTGTATTGAAGAAATGTTATATTTTTCTCCTTTAATCACTTTGATTTAATGAGCTCATGTTGAAAATTTAAGATTTACTAAGTGGTATTATTTTATGCCACAATGATATAAATTTTTAACATTAATGATCAGGAAAAAATGCCTAATTATTACAATTGATCATATTTGCATTGATAATATGCCCTCCATTTGTGATTCTAGGTTAACAGAGATCCATTTAGAACACCAATGCAGTGGGACTCATCACCAAATGCTGGATTTACAGACAATAAATTCAACCCATGGATACCAATTGCTTCGAACTACAAAACCAACAATGTACAGGTTAGTGTTTCGTGCACCATTAAAGATAGTTTTCACAGTCCCTTTAGCTGCAATAACTTCACATAAATACATGTAGTCTTCATGACAATGATTTTTATAATGAAGTTCTTTGTAAAGGGTATACAAAGATCAGAATGTAAAATAAAAATGAAAAATTTTATAGACATTATAGTCTAACTCCTACAGGTAAATATTTAAGATGGAAAGAGTAATTTAAAAAATAAAATGTGTTTTAGCTCTGTATATAAATTAAAAGTATCTTGACCTATTAGATAGAGGTTTAAATATAAACATTTTATTTTGTAGCGTGCCAAGGCTTATCACAACAAAAACAGTATAATGGATGCATACAAAGCTCTGGTTAAACTAGGCACCAAAGAGTCAATTCAATTTGGCAAAACCAAAGTCAATGTATTGAGCAACAACGATGACATCTTATGGATGACACGAAAAGCTGAGGGATTCCCAGGATATATAATTATTATCAATCTTGGGTCTTCATCATTTGCCAGCAACTTCAAAGAGGCTGAAATTCCTGATAAAGTGACACAAGTCTTCCATTCTCATGGTAGCTCCATTGAGGGCACCATGGACCTGAGTGATAGAGCTGTTAGCATTGATCCAAATAATGTTCATGTGTACAAGTATGAATAAGAACTCTTTTGGTACACCTTCAAATTTTTGGCTGTATTTAAATATTCTATTTCCTAACTTGGCAGTTCGAACTTTTGTCATTTAAAATAAGACTGTTATATGATTATTCATTTATTATATTTGCAGATGTGTTTGGTATATTTATTGAAAAATTATTAATGTGAAGAAACCAAAAAAAAAGTGAAGTAGCTTTGAAATATTTTGCATCATGACAAAATTAAGAAATGACATTTTATCTACAAGTAAATTTAAATAGTTTTCTCATTGATGGCATGTGACTGTTTGTACTTGTTGAATATTTCATATCAATTCTGTTAGTACCAAACACATTATTCTCGATGATGGAGTAAATTCCTAAACAGTAACAAAATTCTCCCTGAAAAGTTCAAAAATAAATTCATTCAGAATAAGTTCTTTGTTTTTATTATTTTTGCAACAGTATATTTAATGGTTTTGAAATCCTGATAAGAATAATCAGGTATTGCTTCATGGGGACCGTTGTAACTTAACACAAGAGCTTGACAAATTTTAGACAGCAAGACCTAATACCAAAAAAAAAACAACAACAGGGAGTCGAGATAAATGCTCCTTAACTTAAACCTTGTACAAAAAATACATAACAACTTGGTGTGAGAAACTGGGAGTAAATGGAATTATGTATGAAAATTCTAATGTGAACACAGTTTTTTGTTAGGTGAGCTATTGTTGTATTGCAGAAGGACAATCTAATTGGTATTTTCCTGCAAATATTTTGTGGTCTTTCACTGGTATGGTGTTTTTTCTTTGTAGTCTGTAGACACTTGTTTTTTTTTTTGTGCAGTAAATGTAATATTAGCTTGAGGATCTGTATAAATTTTTTTTCAAAATATGTTAAAATACCACTTGAAAGAAATAAGGAGTCAAAAACAGGCATTTTCTGATATTCTGACTTAAGTGTATGGACCTCATTAGATCAAAGCACAATATTTTGTATTTATAAAGGAAAGTCCGGATTAATTTTTTGAGTTATCAAATGTTTAGGAAATGAGGTACCAAAATATAAAGACGGAGAAACAAGCACTTCTGAAAAAAAATTGCTATAGAACTTAAGTACAAGTTAGAGATATCAATGAAACTGTACAAGCTTCCATACTACAAAGACCTGATGGATAAATTTTGATGTTTATCACTTTTATCATGTAGAATTAAGACACGAAAGGGCAACAACAACAAAACAATTCATGGTTTCAAGTCAATTACGACTGAAAGTGTAATGGATTTCTCTGAAACTACCAGGTGTACAAGATTCCAAACCACAAAAGGAAGATTTTGATTTATTAAGAGGTCCCAAAAATAAGTATTTTCTTTGTATACACATGTAACTTGCATATTTAATGTTCATAAATACTTTAACCACTTTCATTCTATTCCAAAACTTAAGCTCTAATCACCAAATCACATAGAGCTATTGGATCCTGAATGCTGTATCAATAATTCTAAAGTGTTCTGGATTCGTCCTCAGCGGTCGAATCGATCTGTGCCATCGAAGCATTTCATTGTTTGATGTCACTGCCTGTACATTATGATGAAGGTTACTATTCTAATTACCCATAGACTAGGCATGTTAATACACCTTTTTAAAGAACCATACTCCTTACACTTGTACACAAAGAATACTTTTCCTGTATTGTTGGTGGAATAATAGAAGTAAACGAATGATGAGGTACTCGAGCTGCCACAGCTCGAGTATTACGGAAGTTGATGTTGATTGTTTTTTTTTTCGACCTTGAATACCCATACAGGTCTCTCACGGTCTATGTTAGTATGTAAGTAGAACCAACTGGTGTTTGTTGGTAGCGGAGCACGGCCTTCAGGACACCTGACCGAAGAACTCTTTCAGAGTATGTCCTACTAGAGGCTGAGCTGTTGTGTAGATGCTCTGGCCTACTCCCAGACCCCACATGGGTCTGGGAGCGTTTCCCCATTCTGTCTTGGAATACGTCTAAGGGAGATTAGAAGTTTGTTTTATAGCATGAATAGTTAAATAAGGCAAGAAATGAATAATACAATCTAACACTGATGAAATTGATCACGTATGTACGGAAGCGTATTGGGGACATGGTATTTATTTTTTTTTTTAATTTGTTATATCTAATTACTTATTTGTTATATCAAATTATTTATTGGTTATATCACGTTGTTAATTTGTTATATCAAATTATTAACTTGTTTTATCAAATTATTAACTTGTTATATCAAATTATTAACCGTAAATTAAAAGCTGGTTGTTATTCAACTCCAATTCTTTCTGGAAGTTTTCTATTAATGAATCACACATATATATAGACCATAGTGAAAACTGGACATAGTATAAACAGCATTAAATAACAGGCGGACATGTCAGAGAACACACATACTAACTCAAATCTGGAAACAAAATGATTTTATGATATTTGTTAGATCCAAAAAGAAATCCTGTTCCCGAGGGCCTGTGATGAATATTGGCATTTGTTGAACGATTCCGTTTTCTGTTCCTTTTCAGAGAACAACCGCCTAGTTCGCAAACTGTATCAACAAAATATCGAGCAATTACAAAGCGATCGTTATTTGTTGAATAAGCTTCTAGCTAAAGCAAAGTTCTTGAAAAGACGTCAATGCAACCATGAATACAAATTCCGTATGGCTTGAGTTTATCATAACCATCCATGTGCCATGGGTAGTTTGGACCTTGATTATAATAATTTCTACGTTTCAATTTTCGACGACTTCTACATTCTACGCCTTCGGGGGTCTGGACTAAACAGTTTATTATCAAACACACTGTCTCTTGGTCTACAAATAACCCACTGCCCACACATTTAGTATGCATCCATCTGTACCCATGATATTTTCCGGATCGTAGTATTTCTTTAGTCATTAAGTCTGCCACATCAAGGAAATTTGACTTATATTTTCTTCTATACAACTTTAATGATGCAGTTATTCGTTTAATATGTCTTTTTGACACTTTGATATCATGTTTTTTTTTTTCTCAAAAATATCTCTTCTATTTGTGAAAATGTGAGATGCATTCTAAAATAGTACTCACTTAAATAGCGTCTACCCATGGCTGTGAACTTCAGAACATGGAGTTGGATAACAACCAGCTTTTAATTTATAGTTAATAACTTTACATAACAAATTAATAATTTGATATAACAAGTTAGTAATTTGATATAACAAATAATTAATTTGATATAACAAATAAATAATTTGATATAAGAAATAAATAATTTGATATAAAAAATTTAAAAAAAAAGAAAAAACCATGTCTCCAATACGCTTCTGTACGTACGTTTCAGGTTTAAGTCTTAACAAAAACATGTTTTTTCTTTCTCCTTTCAATACTCGCTTGCTCGAAGTCCGTCAGAGATGTTCGCTGAGGAAAACAATCTACTTTCAACTACAATGCATTTTGTTTATTTTCTATTTTCTGCCTTTGTGTAGGTTACAATGAACTCTAACTAAGGTCATTTAAAGGTATCAAATATCTGTTCTTTTTTTTTTTTGTCTTTTGTAGAAAACTAATTTTACACTCGGATTTATTTCACATCTGTCCAGAAAAGTTGTTGTTTTACAGAAAACGGGATTATACTTATAGTCCAAGTGAGCTTAAATAATTTGTTTTGCACAAGGATGGTTTTAAGGGCAAGTTAATACTCCTAAGAGTGTATCTTCATTTTACACACATCCTACAGAAAATATCTAGTGATCATTAAATTACTGAAAATATACGCAGCTACATATTATGCCCTTACTATATACCAATTATCCTGAAATTCTGTTCAGCAGTTTGAGATTTGTACTGACAAGATGCTTCAAAGATGCATAACTCCCACAAATTCAGGAAATATTTTTTAAATGATAATATGCTCAATGTATTTACTACATTTCCGGAAAGAGGTTGCGCTGTCTAAAAAATGGCGGAGTGAAGATATAATGGTCACATCGCATTTGCTAACCATGCATTCAAGAAGCACTTCATAGAAAAAGGGTTGTTTTTTGTTTTTTTTAAAGAGGTGTTTAGAAGCATACATTATTGTTGTAGGTACAAGTCTGGTAGCTTTTTGCCTATTGTTACAGAACTTGTATACTTGTGCAGCTACGCCAGATCTTAAAGTGGATCGGAAACGAATTTGCATTCCGTCTTATATTTTCAGACTCAAGTAATGTAGTGTGTCTGAAGGTTTTGTTTTGTAAACAACTTATGCATTGTTCTGTGAAAAAAAAAATCGGCTATCTTAGTTTCATCTGCGTAGTACTTATGTTGTTTGTCCATTAACTAGGTTTATGAATTTCTCGGTCGGATGAAAAAATATATTAAACATCAACAATGGAAAAGGTGACTTAAAGAACGAAAGAGATGGTACGAATAACTATCAAAGAATGGTATTATAACCAAATAAAGGACATAGACAAGTGGTTATGTGCACCACATGGGGCTGAACGCTTGGCTTACTGATTCAATAAAATTACCGGAAATTTTCCCTACAATTTTCATGACATGAGTACTTGAGTAAAGGTTCATATAAGGATATCGACAAAAAAACCGAGGCTTCAGCAATGGGGAAACAAATGTAGTTCAAATAAACATGGCCTAAAACGTGAACACAGGAAACAAAGATCTACATAGACAATGTAGCGAACCGAATAAAATAGATTACACATAAAATTAAAGATAAGGAAAACAAGACGTCACAAAAAACCTATAGCACTAGCAATACGAAGTGAAAAAAAAGCAACAAAACAGGGAGTGAAATCAGGTGCTCCACGGAAGCGTAAGCACACATGTCCTGCTCCGCCAGCGACACCCGTTATATTGTAATTGAGTATAATTAATACGGTAATAGTCTAGCAACAGTAATGCATGCTCCGACACGAATCGTGGAAATACTTCAAAAGCATAAGTCGAAAGGAAACCAAACAACAATGCAAATATTCTTACATAAAATGTCCAATGCACGAGAATTAAAAAGTATTATCTTAGGTTGTATAGTAATGAAATATAATCAAAATGAATTTACTTGGATTCTCTCGTCCCCTTTTTTACATAACATTGAAATTGTTCCCATTTTCCAAACCACCAACATAACTATCACTGGTTCTTAATACCATAAATCAGTGCTATCCTCTATTGGTCTCTCTGCCAGACGATGATTGTGATCTACCGTCTGTGGTTTGGATTCCTGAACTTCACAAGAATCCATACAAACAATATACATTATCAGAATACAATGACATAAAAAGCTATGATTTTTCAACTCTTTATACTTATATTCCCCATACTCAGTTAAATTTCTAACTCAAAAATATTATACATCGTTGTTACTCTAAAAAAGACGGTACACACCATAGATACAAATATTATGTTCTTGGTAGTTATTCCTCATTCTTTGTAAAAAAAAATTCCAATGCACTTTCCAAATATACCGAAAGAAGACGTTTAAAAAAAACATATTCAACAAACGGTCGACATTCCAACGGAAACAAATTATGCTCATATACTTGCTGATCCATTCCTTCATATTTTTTCTTTTCTCTTTCGTCTACCCTGGACTTGATTTTTTATGAGCAGATCGGCGAGTGTTTCTAGAAAAGCAGATGACGTTTATCCTACCTGTGTTCCTGGTCTATGTTCCCAGTTTTTTTGTGGAATCCTAGTTGCTCATTTACTTTTTTTACTTTGTATGTATGATTTTGGTTATTTCATGTTCTTTGTTGCGTGTGTCTGTTTCGCCATGTCTGGTCCTGGTCCCTGGATTACAGACTTTTGATTTCCGCTAGAATCTTGGTGCCTTTGATTACTCTTTCATCCCTAATGTGTCAACGTGGGTGCATTTTCACTATCGATGAAGATGTGGACAAAGCATGTCCTTATCATCAACTGAATGTCTTGAAATCATACATGTAGTTATTGCTATCCTTCAACTTTTGTCGTCAACTAAGTTACTTTAGTGCAAATCAAAACGAAAAAAAAAATCATGGTGTACATTTTACTAACTATTAATGAGTGTTCATTAGAACAATCATCTGCTTTATTAAAATGTATACAGTAAAGCACTTGTCATAACAAATGAAATCGTTTTAAATGCTAGCAGGGGTTATGGTGAAATGAAAATATGAGTATATTTGAAAATGTAATGAAACGCAACTATATGAGACCTGTTTCTAACCACATACAGAAGCATTCAGTGCATCGGGCTCTATACAGTTGTTACAGAAATCATGCTGTTTTCTCGTAGCTTTGTCGAGGAAACTGGAGATTTTGTATATACATGCAAATTCCACACTACTATTTCTTCTTTGACTGTGGCAGTAACGGCAGACTAGCGGATAAATGTCCAAGTTTATTGGCCGAGGCAGCGGTTGCACTACTGCTACTAACAGGTTGGCGAGGCATTCGTAGTGTCGGGAATGCCCTCCTAGCTAATCGCGGCGTATCACGTTTAGGCGTTACGGATCGACCTTGGTGGCCTTCTTGTACGTCAGGCAGCTCTTTTGGCATGCTTGGTGTTATAATTTTTATAGGCCGATATCGAACTTTTCTGCTATTGTGACGAGTAGTAGGTCGTTCGTTGTCTTCCCCGTGAAATAGATAGTCGTCAGTCTGTAAAGAAACTGTAACTCCCTTTGAACCTACCGTAGTTGGTGTATCTGTGTGTGGGTCGTCTATTTTTGGTAATGCTATATTTTTCTCGTTTTTGGCCTCTAGCTCAAATAGTGGTTTCTCGTCAAAAGATTTGTGTTCTGTCTCATCCGGTACAGCCTCCTTGCTTTCGTCTTTACCCACTGATGTCAGACTTTCAAGACTTACGTTTAATTTTTCTGGTTTTAAGTTTGGTTGCAGCGGTCGGTATAATTTGATTGGATTTCCATTTGTGCATTCGTTTATATTCGGTAGTGTCCGTGATTTTTCTATAATCCACTCGCGCGGTGGCATGACTTTAGGTCCTGCATTATCGGTAGCTTTCAGATCCACTTTATGTCCAGCTATAGAAAAATCTTCAGTTTTCTTATTTAAATGATCAATTCGTGAAAGACTTTCTTCGAAAAAAGAGTCCTCGGTGTCTTGTCTGAGCAATTGTTTATTTTCAACTACTTTTCCTTTTCTAAATCCAAGAGTTTTGGGTTTTGACGACATCTCGTCGAACGAAAATTCCTTACACTTCATTGCATGGGTATTGCTGACGCTCCTGCGATAGAAGTTTGCCGGTGCTCTTCTATCCGACTTCGTGATAGTGGTATACGAGCGCATCCCAGCAAACTCCACATAACGATTTCGACTTGTAAGAGCCATTTCGAGAGGTTCGTAACTCAGTTGAACTCTGGGCAAATCAATATGTCCGGCATTGGAAGTCTGAGTTACAGACATAATAAAATTCAGATAATTCCGTTTTCCATACTTCCAAAATTGTTAGTTTCAATGCTTGTAGTGAATTTTTCGACCACAAGTGGTAATCACAACCAATATTATAATCTAAAACAAGACTTTGCAAAGGCATAATCTGATTAAAACTATATTCATGTCACATTTAAAATTTGATTTTAAGTATAATAGATTTAATTCCATCGACGTGAACACAGCCTAAATGCCTTACTAACTGTGAAATTTTGAACAGGGCTTAATCTTGTTTGTGTAATTAAATGCAATACAATTTACTTACCATTTAATTTAAGAAGCAAAACACTAAGAAGTGTACTTAGTTCACTGGGATAACAAAGTAATATAGAATAATATTAAAAATAAGTGAATAGCATTGTACTCGATACACAATGAAATTGTTCGTGGCATTTGATATTAGTTGTGTTTTGATATCATCCGAGCATAAGAAGTTTATATCAACATCTAAATTAAATACGAAGGTTGAAACAGGGGGTTATATTTATAAATTACTTTCTACTTAGTCTTCCAACATAACACTGTCTTCATCTTGCTCATAAACAAATGAACATCTGAGCTATGAGTTATTGCTGTCACTAAAATACACCCCCCCCCCAACACTAATGTTCATTGAAAAACAAAAGGAAAAAAATCAGAAAGCGAAATACATTATTCAACTTTGCAGCTGCGCCAAATTTTGAGCTGTGGGGGAAGGTAGATGCAAAAAGTGACGCTAAAGATTTCAGTATTGTACAGACGTTCAAAATAAGACTTAAAAACATCCCTTTCTGGATGTCTGGAAATCTGGTCGTTACGTATGAATGCACTTTTCAAAGTAGTTAGTTGAGTTCATCATAGTCAATTTGAATATCGTAAGTTCCCCCAGCAAGCTTAGTCACTTCAAACAGTAATGGGCCAGACTTGTGAAAGTGAAAAGAATAGGGTGTATACACACGTTTTAAAGAAACAGTAATATAGAATTCTTTTAAAAATTCATTATCAATGAGAACCATCAATGTTTTAAGTTACATTCTCTTGTAAATTCTAGTACATTCATTCTAGTACTTCATGAAACATTTTGAGTGTTATGTTCAACCAGGGCTTTTATATTACACTCCCTGCTTCAAACAATTATAAATTAATGAGGTAAATTTTAAAAGGTAATGTCACCTAACGTTTCACATAGCTACAGTTCAGCAGCTTACGTTTAGAGGTATTGACCGCATCACGACTACAGTAGCGTTTTTGTTAGATACAAACCAACCATTGTAAGCGACCTGATTGACAACTTGGACCAGTTGTTATCAAAGAAGGTTTAAATTGTGTATTCATTCACCATTTTTTTCTCATGTAATTTGTTTCCGACTTTCATACAGCTGAACTTATAAAGAATTCCCCTTTTCTGTCCTCTTCATTACAAAACAATGATGACAGGTGGACTCAAAGCTAACCTCATTTATATGTTTATAATGAGAATAGGTATAGTATGTCAAAGAGACAATAACCCCATGGGGGTGAAAATGTTAGCCCAATATTGTTTAGGTAAAGAGTCAACTAGTCTGAGTCCAAGTCATTTGTATTAATACTAAAACAGAATATCTTATAAGTCTTTTAACACAAGTTTATCACATCTTACTTTTGTTAAAAAAGTACAGTTTGAGAAACTGGTAATCATTTTAGCAAAAGTAATTTTCCTTATTTTGATTTGTGGAATGCTCAAATCTGTTTACGTTGTTAAATAAGCCCAGAATCTGTAACCAAGATATCACTGGGTTGTTATTGTTTACCATAGAAAATCCTCCTGCTACAAATAGTGCAGGAGCAGATCCAGAGGGTTCAATGCTATAATTTGATACTTTTTGTCAAAAATTTGCACAAATGAATACAATTTTCAAACAAAAGGAGGCTACTGATCTTTTGAATAATTTTGGACACATTACATGTAAAATCCTTAGGACAGAATTTTCCCCTTTGGAGGCATCAAACAATATTCTTTTATGAATATCTACATATAATGCCCAACCATCCCATACAGAATCTTGATAAATCTATTTTAAACTTTGGCTATGGGGTACAATTAACTAATAATGAATGATAAGAAAGACAACTCTGACTCAAGAAAAGAAACTTCGAGAAATTGCTGGTTTAATTAATAAACAGGTTGACCTCAACTATATTATTTTTATGAACTTAATTCCCTTAAATGCGACATTTTAGCAATTTATAAATCTTAAAATTCTGAAGAAGTAGAACCTAAAAAATAAAAAACAAAAGCTAAAAGAGAAAATGGAAAACAACATGTATAGACAAACATAGTTTTAATTTAATCTTCACTAAATAAGTTCACATGTCAATTTCCGATGAAAAGCTTAATATAACACATCATAAAATGCATATTTGAACACAGAAATCTCCCAAAACATTTACAATAAACATCTAATCAACCAGACGATTTAATCATATTAAGACATGGTTTGAGATAGAGGAAATAATGTAATGATCATGTCTGGTAAATATATATTACTATCAGAAAGCAAAAACATTCATGGGCAGGAAAATCTACTCTGTGGAATATATTCTTAGAACAAATGCTCATAGTATGTGAAGGGTTTATATTATAATTAAAACCAATATCATACCATTTGTGTTTAAGTTATGAAAAATAAAATATTTATACAGAAATATTATCTTCACAATTTTCAGCTTCTAAGTCTGAAAAAAAAAAGCTATCAAGTAAATTTATGTTCATTAAAATTTTCTGATTTTTCGAGAATATATTCAATGCCTATAAAAACCAAGATGATAATACTGTAAAAACCAAAGATTTGAGCAATGCAATACAAAGTATATAAATACAAGTTTTTGAAAATACTCAATTGAAAGTTGACTTTTTCATAACTTATTCAAAATTTAATAATACAACTGACAAATGTATACTATATACATTACATAAAAATGATCTTAATCAATTTTTCACTATATGTATATAAGAAGAGCTTTAGTAGTGAAAGAAATAATGCTTGTGGAAAACAGCTGTTTTTTTTCTAAATAGAAGTAGAGAAAACTAATTACAAACATGAATAGTACTGTTACTTACAAGGAGTGTAAGATAGAGAATAAAAAGACTTACATGTTGTTCTAACAATTTACTCAATCAATCAATTGCCATGGAAAATAATAAAATACATGAAATGCTTAAGATTCAGTTGTACTGCAAAATGGATAGTACTTTCTAACATAACATGTGAGAGTAAACATGACAGATTCAATCATACTGGTAAATATAGTTTGATCCCTGTATATAGCACTAATGTGTCCTGATTTTAAACAGTCCTGATTGTTTCAAGTCCTGTGTAGTTTGATCATTAACACAATATTCATCCATCAGTTATTTGAGTAACTTTTTTTTTATCAACGGAGGGCAATAATTCCACATTCCATTAACTTTTCTATTTTTGCAGCAACTTCTGGGTTCTGTAAATGACTGTATAATAAACAAAAAGAGCATTTGAAGTAAATAGTCATAATTTAAAAATGAAAATTAGTTTTATATCTTATTTTACATATAAATAGTATGCAAAATGTGAATCAAAGTGTGATGAGCAATAACAGAATATTCCTACAGCTGAAACTGGGTAGCAACATAAAAAGGATATTACAGATGAATTATGGTACGACTGAATTGTGGCATAAAATGTATCTTAAAGGTTGATGATTGTTTTTGAAAAAAATAAGACTTTAATGTAGCATTAAGTGACCCTGTCAGGAAATGGTTAAAAAAGGGGATGGCCAAATATTCAAAATGGCCTAACTTCCAAACAACATTTTGAATTTTGATGTACTATAAGTTGTACTTATCCTTTAATTTATGGTACTAAATCTTTAATTTATAGTACTAAATCTTTAATTTATGGTACTAAACAACTGTGCTAAGTTAAAAAAACAAACATTGATCTGTTATCTAGAAACTCTGAGGGGATAGGCAGACTGAGATGGATGGACATACACATTTTGGTAGAATTTTCTTCTTCTTCTTTTTTTTTTTTAAATGACAAGCAATTAAAACTTGCACATACAGAAAATAGGCATTCTCTAAAATTTAAAATTGGTTTTGCAGTACATATTTTCCTTATTGCTCATAATTTTAAAGATTTCAAAATTATTGCTTACTTCAGTTATGAAAGTTAAAGAGTTCAGATGAAAAAAATTGGGCTTCTAATGGGGCACTAAGTGAACACCCCAACCACATTGCAAAATACTTTATGTGGTAAGAACAACTTAAAATAGCCATAACTTTTGTGTAAATAATCCAATCTGTATTTTAAGATACTAAATACCTATAAAAAGTTGAAAAAAGATCCTTCAATATCTTCTTAAGTAATCATCTGGAAACCACTGAGGATGGATAGACAGGTAACCTTTTCAGGCTTACTAGAATATATAATTACTTACTCTCTAACAGCTTTTGGATCTTTCTCCATCTGTTGTAGTATCAACTGCATGGCAGGGTCTTTCAATATAGATGTGACTTCTGGATCAGCCATGGCACGCTTACGTACAGCCTCGGGATCATTACCTTCTGCCAGTCTGGCATCCCGGTAACCTTGGTTAGCTTCCTATTAATGAATAGTAATAGTGGGATAAATGTCAACGTTAAAGATCAACAAGGAAGCATCTAAGTGTTAGCCATTTACAAAAGGTTTACTGCAGGATAAAACAAGACCCTTACATGTCTAGACCTGTGTCCATGTCATAATAAGGATTTCAATATATAAATAAACACTAAGCAAGTTAAACTACTACAGTGTGGTTTACATACTTCCCAAAGTCCTAAAGCAATGTTCTAATGATAGTGGGGGATAATCAAAATAGTGAAGAATTAATGTGAAAGTTATTTAAGTTGTGGATACTAATATTCGTGGATTAGGGAAGAAACACATGTTCGTAGATTCTTGAAATCGTAGTTTTGAGATTTTCAGTATACACATTGATGAAAATCTCCTTTTCAATGGGAACCAAATTTTGTGGATTGGCTTCCCCACATAAACCACAAAATTGGAATCCCATAAACAAATGTACTTTCACAGTATTCAAATTTCTCCAAAATAGGAGGTCCATATCTTAGAAATGTGTTTAAACAATGTGCAAATTTTGAAAAATATTACTAAATTCCTTTTTAGCTAACCTGGCCAAAGGCCAAGTGAGCTTATGCCATCACTTGACGTTCGTCATTGTCGTGGATAATTTTAAAAAATCTTCTCCTCTGAAACTACTACACCAACAGGATATAAAGTTGGCAGGATTGTTCTTTAGAGTATTGTGCACAAAATGACCATCGGGATTTATGATCCATGAAAAAAAAAACATGGAGCTGTTACTAAAAATAGAACATAAGGGATCTGAAGGCATTTTTTAGCAAGTAACTCAAAAACCATTGCCTATAGCAAAATTCTGGCAGAGGTAATATTGTTCAACATCAAGAGACGGACCTAGCCAAAATTTTCAAAAGAATTTGTCAACTGATGTAGAAGTTACGGTCCCTGAAACAGGTCTTTTGGTATTTTTTGAATGCAGAATTTTGAAAATATTCTCAAAAACCATTTTACAGAACTGAATGAAAATTGGCATATTTGTTCCTTGAGGTATCCCACACAAAAAAAACCATTGGGATTTTTGATCCATGAAAAAAAGCCCCTTTTACTAAAAATAGAACATAGGTGTCAGTTTTTTTGCTTATAACTCAAAATTTGTTGCCTTTAGAAAAATTCTGGCAGAATAATGTTATTCAGCATCATGAGACAACCAAAGCTGAAATTTTCAAAACAATTCCTCGACTGATGTAGGAGTTACGGGCAATGAAACAGTTTTTTTTTGCATGTTCAACTCTTCTCAAAAACTATTTTACAGAATTCAATGAAAGTTAAGATATTTGTTCCTATCAAAGTGTCATTTAATGAAAATAATCATATTGGTTTTTTAGTGTATTGTGCTTGAAATGACTTGTTATTTTTATTTCGTGAATAGATATGGCTGCCTATACTAAAAACAGAAAATAGGGGTCAGAAGACAGTTTTTTGAAAATAACTAAAAAAAACTGCTGCCTTTAGCATAATTCTGGTTCAGGTCATAAAACTGCTTTTAAAAGCATTTCATGCATTTGACAATTCAGTTAATTTTAACTTAGCCTGTCTCATTCCTCAAGTTTTTCAAATAAGCAAATGGATAACCATTGATCCATAATGGTGATTCATGCTCTTTTGAGCCTCTAGTTTACATTACATATTACAAAATGTAGGTAGCCCATTAGCATGACAGGCAGACGGACTAAGTTGAGCAACTGCTAGACCTGCTTTCACCATTGGTGATGCAGGTAAAAATTCCACTTATAAAAATTCAAACTCCTTGAATTTATTTAAAGTATGATATTTATGAATTTGTGTCTTTTGCATGTAATGCAGCATTGACTTCTATAACTCTCATTGTTTCCGTTGATATGACAGAATAGCTATATATTCACTGAACTATTTTTGTTAGTACAGTGGATTCCGCTTAATTGCATAGCCTATTTGCCAGTAAAAATTATGCAAATAACCGGGCTATTCTTATAACTGAAATTACGATTTTACCGGAAGTGTGAGTTCAGGTAAGACGACGATACTGTGGATCAACCAGGGATATCACTGTTCAACATTTCTGATCTGGTATTTAATTGTTATAGACCTTCTCATTGTATTGTTCTTTATCAATAAATAATAATATATATTGTGTTTGTCTTCTTTATTGACCTTCTTTACGTTGTGTGTATTTATAAGTAAAACCACGTGTTTCTCATCTATAAATAGTCAAGTAATTTCCTGACCTTTCTATGAAAAAAAATCCCTTATTTCATATTTCAGCCAGGATTCAGTGTAATATTCATCAATGTTTGCAGTTTGTGGGTTTTTGAAATGGTCTGTGTGTTTTTATTCCTCTGTTCAATCACCATTGTACACTGATAGTTGTGTATTATCAAGTCATTGACCTCGATATATTCCTATGAAGTGTGGATAGTATGGGGCACCTTATGGTAGTTGAATTTCATTAGACATTGTACTGAATGAATGACTTTTAATTTTCGTATGATATTTATGCCTAGTAACCCAAGCTCACTCAAAACTGTTCAGCTCATTAAATAAAATTAAATTTACATTGATAATCATTGGTAGTCGGAAGAATTTAAATAGGGACAAAAAATACCCCCAAGCTGAACCCCAAGTCGCATCATAAGGTGATGTTTGGCATGTCGTCAGAAGTCATTGTTCACTTAGGTGCTTGTTTATTTTCATGAAATTAGAAATCATTCATATTGTCTTTTATGTCCATTATGTTTTTAATCCATTATTAACACCTCCTGATTGATGATAATCTAGTTTTTACAACAATAAATATGATTGACATATTTATGACCCAAAGGCTTTAAACAGAATTTGGGAAAACCTGTCTTTACCTGGATGAGGCAAAATTCTCTATGCAATAAACCGAAATGCACCTCCAAGGCCTATGCAGATAAGCGATTTTTTCCCTAATAGAATAATAGATAATGGTTTTGTGCAGGAGAAAATTATGCTAATAACCGAAATATGCAATAAAGCGATATGCGATTAAGTGGAGTCGACTGTATAAAATTCATAAATACCAAAAAAGTACCTTTATCAGTGGGTGGTTTAACTGAACTGCATTAACATATAGCATTGGTATCAAATTAATAAAATTCTAATAAAATGTAAAATATCTGTTAAAACAAAGATGCTCTAGAAATATTCACAAATACTGTCAAGGTATTCAATGCTTATAAAATCTATCTCTATATGTTAGTATTGTTACTTGCCCCTTACCTCACAGTTAGGATCAATTTCTAAAGCTTTCATGTAGATAGATGCTGCTTTCGTTGGTTCTTTCATTGCTAGATAAATTCCTCCTTTTCTTAAGTATCCTTTCACTGAAATCAAACAAGCCACATCAGTACTTTAACTCCGAAATACCAATTTTCGTAGACTAGGGAAGAAACACAAGTTCATGGATCCCTTGAAATTTTCAGTAGAAATATCAATGGAAATCTCCTTTTCATTGTACCAATTTTCATGGTTTGGCTTACCCACGAAAACCACGAAAATTGGTACCCACGGACAATTGTACTTTCACAGTAAAAAAAAGTTTTAAACAGATCTTTTTTTAGAAATTGTGCATCAATACTTTCTGTAAAAGTATTTCATCTAAGGAAACAATAAAAAAATACAAACTAAATAACTGTTTTCAAACTTCTGTGGTATATATGAGTAATTGTGGACATTTATAACTAATCTTTTTTCATTTAATTTTCATTGTAATTTTTTTATTACCAATAATGTGATTTAAAAAGGTATTTCCATGCTTTCCCCCAAAATTCTTAAACAGCGTCAAACCAAAAAGTCATTTTTTCAACAACCCAGAATGAAATTTTAGACTAGAAAATCATAGAAACATTCAAAAATATCTAAAATAATCACAAAATTTTAAGTCTTATTCTATATACTTGTAAAAAAAACTTTCGTTAAGTGTCTAACAACTCACAGAATTTGGGGTCTAATTCTATACATTTGTCAGCATCTTTCAAAGCCAGATTAAATTCTAATAGTTTTGTATAGCATGCTGCTCTGTTGCTGTATATTTTAGCATCATCAGGATTACGCTTGATAGCTTCATCATAATGCTTCTTAGCTGTTGGATAATCACCTATAATTGTATAAAAGATTTATAAATTGATTTTTAGCCTAACTTCTCCATTTCATGACAAGAATATTCAAAGATGTTTGGCTTTCTACAGGACCAACATTTCCTTAGATTATTTTGGGTGCAAGAACAAAAAGCCAATAGGAAGACACAGACTACACTTGAATACATTTATCTGACTGACCCACTGTATGCAAG
Source organism: Perna viridis (assembly GCA_037379345.1). NCBI lineage: Eukaryota > Metazoa > Mollusca > Bivalvia > Mytilida > Mytilidae > Perna > Perna viridis. Next base: position 42,822,345 of record CM074512.1, on the reverse strand, counting down.
TCAGTACTTTTCCCCCTTCATGATGCATGCTTAACAGAGAAGCAGAGCTACATATTATAAATTCTTCCCTATGACACAGTATAAATCAAATAGATGACCTCTCTCACTTGAAAGGGAAATCAAGGGAACCAGGATTGGAATTTAATAATGTATTCTTCAACTTAATGATTTAAGCGTTTGAGAAACACAGTGAAATCTGTTGAAGGTAAATCTATTTGGTTTGGACAGGTGTTCATTTTACTCAGGTTAATATACATTTAAAATGTTATCTAGGGATTTAAAAAAGTGTCAGCTTAATACAAGTTTTTTTTTTTAAATTTAATGGTTCACTTTATACAGCTTAAGCTAGTGATAATGTTGCACTTTTTCAAAAACTATGTAAATTGGGAAAATACGTGTCATTTATAAACGGGAAATTTGGAATAACCATACAAAACCAAGATTCTAGCCAAAATAAAAAAAAAGGTAATCCAGGGACAAAGATTGGACATGGAAAACAGACACACACAACAAAGAACATAAAATAACCAATAGAATACATACAAAGTAACAAAAGTAAATAAGCAACTCAGATTCCACTACAAACTGGGAGCATGGACCAAGTGCACCTGTAGGGTAAGCATGCTCTGTTTTTTTCTAAAAACACACATACCATTAATAAAATGGGTAATTTTATAAATGGTGTTAAGAAAAAGACAAGTTATAAACAATTAATCAGTGTAATTTTAAACAGAAACACCATATCCTACATTTTGACTACCAAATGGGATTGTTTTTTTAGTCATTTTTTTTACAGATTGGGAAATTTTCATCTGGGAAAAAGCCTTATTTTGGAGGTAATTTAAGCCGAAGAATAACACTATAACTGCTGTAAAATCAAATTATCAAGGACTGAATTGTTTTTGTTAAATTCGGCCTTAAGGAGTTAAATAAAGCGTAGTAACTAAAAGTTTTGTCGTACTTTAACAACATGTAGTTATTCACATTTTATTATACATGTTATTCATGCTATTTTATACATGTTATTCATGCTTTATTATACATGTTATTCACATTATATTATACATGTATATGTGGATGTATAATAGTAAAAACAATACAGACATATAGAAATTGTATTCTCTTAAATTGTGTATAAGTTTGGTCTAAACTTGTAAATCTTATTACTAACCATTCTTGAAACATTCATTTCCAAGATTTTTAGCCTCTAATGATTTTTCTGGATCAATGTATTGCTTCATTTCCCTTTCTTTTATCTGTTTTTCCACCTGAAAACATTTTTCATCATAATATGTTACAAATGTACCTCTTAATATTAACACTTGATATGATTCCTTAAAAAAATGAAATAAAACAACATAAACAATGTATCCATCACTATTACAGTATTCATACTTCACTACAGAATAAAGTGTAAGTGTTCCTAAAAATCAGGCAAAATGAGAAAAATCAGAGACATTCATGTCGAAACACCCACTGATCTGACAATCTAATATCACCCAAGGATACTTTCTCTATTTGATAAGACCATTATTTAATTTGTGAATCACTGGCTGTGCTCAGAAATTTTTGAAATAGAATCTTAGAAAAATGAGGTTTTGACAGGGTTAATTGCCCTTGAAATGCTCATTTTCAGTACATTTCAATAAAATTGTAACTCAGTAGTTAAACATGATAAGGATAATCTTGTCTGTTTTCCTTGATTCTAATGGTGCAAATTGTAAAATTACATTATCAGAATGATGGTTTTTTTCATACCAAGTTTGATTCTGCCTGATTCTTAAAGGGACTGACACAACTCCAGCAGTGCTAGAGGTTGTCTGGCAAGCTATTTTCTGACTTGGTGCCATCCTAACCTCTAGCATCTGACATATTGAAAGCAACTGTAAATGTGAATAAGCTATACAAGTTTTAAAATATTTTGTTCTTTATTTAACCTACCAGAAATCAAGCGATAAAGTCAGTAATTTTTGTTAAATACCTAGAAAACATTTATAATGGAGTCAGTTTTCAAAGTGACCAGCCATTTTGAATTAGGTAACTAATATTACGAATATAATATATTCTTGACATAACGAACTTTAAGTTGGTAAAGGCAATTCATTAGTTAAATCAATATGTACATTTTGCAAATTTTAAAATCTGTAATTTTCCAAAGAACGTCAGAACGAGCAGTATGTAACATGGCGCACAAAAGTAAGAGGTTTGGGTATGGAGGAACGGAATTCTGACTTCTTAAGACTGACACTTAATAGCCATGAGCAAACAGTTCGGTGAACTAAAGAAACAAAAAAACAAAAAAAAAAAACCCAAAGAAAAAAATAAAAAAATATATTATCAAATCCGTACTCATTTATTTTTAAATCTAAATATTATTAGAACTGTTATTTTGCAATTTCTTTTCGTGAGTGTTAACAGTCAACTGAAAAAAAGTCCATCTTACAATATTGCACAATATTTTAGTTTAACTTCATACCTCATGAGCTAGCTTTTGTATATCTGGTGACCTGTGTTCTGATAAAGATTTGTTGAAATACCGGATAGCATTGTATAAATCATCTTTCTTCATGTATGCCTTTCCAGTTCTTGCGAGGGCTCTAAAAAAAATTAATGTATTTGTTTCTTTTCATTTCAAGTCAAAGACAGCAAGTTTTGTAAATCTGAAAAATAAATCCTTGTGAAGAAAGTTGTCAAACTATCAGATATAACATCAAACAACTCTGTCATAGGAAGAATACGAAAATTATTCTTTAACTAAAAGTAACAAGCAACACATAACCATATGTCCCACAAAAAAAGTAGAAGTGCAACAGTCCTATATGATAACTCTTGTAAAATTCCTTGGATCATAATGGCAGCCCAATATGATCACCTACAAATGGTGATTAATGATGAATAACAACCCTTCAAAATTTGAACAAATGGTTTCCTAGAATTTGCATCCACAAACGGGACTGGACAGACAAACATTGGTATTTCTACGTCTCCATCAATGTAAGGTGGGGACAAAAAAAAACAAAAAACAAAAAAACAAAAAATAGAAAAAAACAAAATATAAATTTTAAACCTACTTAGCTATAAGTGTATAATCAGCTCTGCTTTCTCTTCCTATATCAACTGCTTCTTCTGATGCTTTTATACACTGGTCATAATTCTTTTCTTCAAAATATACAGCTGAAACAACACAAACAGAAATAGAAACCATCCAGCATGTCATCATTATTTACCTTTTTTTGTTTAGATTTATAGTGGTTTACAGTTTGATGTTTGCAACTATAATTCAAATTTAAAATGACAACGAATGTTAAGAAATATATCACAATGGCAGAAACCACATGCATTTTTTTTTGTAATAATCAATTAATCCATTTTCAATTTGTATACATCAAACCAGCTATCTCAAATGTAATAATGCACAAAACTAGAGGTTCTAAAGAGCTTAATTGCTCACCAGGTCAAAAAGTCTTTTTGGCTTTCTAAAGCTGGACTCAGTTTCAGAGAAGAACATTTTCAAAGTTGGAAATGTAAAATTCAGGAAAAAATCCATTTCAGGACCCACAACTCATTCATCAACAGATCTTTTTGAAAATTTTGGTGTAGGTCCAACTCATCATCCTCAACAATTTTGCCCACTGCCAGATTTCAGCTAAACCAACTGTTTTTGAGTTATTTCCAAAATTCTGCAATTTGACCCTATTGTTTATTTTTAGTGATGGCCGTCATTTTTTTGCCAGATAAAAAAATCCCCACACAAGGATTGTTAAAAATACCATAAGGAAGATTCATGAAAAGTTTGGTTACATTCTATCAAGTAGTTTCAGGGAAGATGATGTTTGAAAACGTTAATGGACGACGACGCACACATAGTGATGGTAATAGCTCACCTAGCCTTCAAGCCAGGTGACTTTAAAAAAGGAACAGCTTTTACTTAAAGTTGGCAGTGAATAATTGAATGTTCCCTTTTTTTAATGAAAACTCAATACAATAAATTGGATATCAATGGATTATCTTAAAAAAATCAAAATAAAATCGCTCAAGCTGATGTCTTGGGATTTATTTTCTCCCCCATCACAAGTTTCCGACACTCATTAAATCTGGCATACTTCAGCACTTATGTTCCTATTTTAGTTATTCAACCGATTTATTATCTTGTCATTATACTATACCTGCTTTATTGTTTCTAAATGTGATGTCAGAAGGGTCTAGTTCTATAGCTTTGTCATAGTGTTGATGTGCTGTGGCAAAATCTTTCTTTTTATAGGCTTCATTTCCGAGAGTCTTTTCTGCCAAAGCCTAATAAAAAGAAAACCATATATGTACACTAAATGTACTATTAAATCATGATTTGCCTCATACAATACTGACCTGATCTGGGAAGATACCCTCACATGAACTTAACATGACTTCCAGATGATCTTGACCTTGGTCAAGCTATTTCAAGGCCTATAAAAAATTACACGTTTCTGCTGACACTAATTTTTGTGCCTACCCTGAAATGTTTTGGAAATTTTGTGACAAGTACAATTTAAGTCTGAATGTGAGGGACAAAAACTTTTGTAAAATACAAATTTTTGCCTACTAACTGATCCTAGCTTTTAGAGCATGTTAACAGAAATGCAGGTATTTTTTCTTTATGTGAAATTCCAGTGAATCAAACATTCAAATGACATTTTTCTTTGAAAATTCTGTGAAATAAATTTCACACAAAACAAAAACAATATGAATATGCAACATGAGTCTTGGCTTACAGTATTTCTTTTTTATTGCCTATGTACAAAATAATGAAGGTTTCAGTTGTGTATCTTAACAAAGGGAGACAACACTTAAATGTCAATAAAAACACAATTAATACATTAAGTGCATGCCATGCATCTACTATGATGTATAAACAACATACCCGTAATGTGAAAGAGTATCTTTATAACTATAAGGTGTGTTATTAATACTATATCTTCCAAATATTATGTCAGGCACAGGCTTTTGTATTGAAGGGTATGATTTGATCTATAATTTTATTATTATTATGTACATGTATCAGTGTTTTCATTACTAGAATTATGAAGAAGGCTGAAAACTTAAAGCAACCTATTTCAATAAAATTGTCAGGTTGTCTAGCTTAAATGAAAAAAGAAACTAACAGTCGTACTACTGTTTTCAGACATGATATTATAGAGCCAAAAAAAAAAAAATTGGTAAAAATCAAAGTAAACATACAATAAAAAAGAAACACAACAGCAAAATCTGGACATAAATAAGTGGAGTTTCAATAAAAGGTGGAAAAAATTGTCTTGGTTATCTTCCCATCAATGAAAAACTTAGTGAAAACACTGTGCTATAACCCAAATCCATATTAGAAACCCTAAAACAATCATACTTAAACATTATTACAACAGATTTAAGGAGAAAGATTTTAAGTGCAATGCTGTCATTTACAATATCTATATGAATATGAAGTACCAGTAATTGAAGAAAGTTCACAATACTGAGCCCTTATGTCTCTTTGAAAATTTGCAAATAAACTCAAAGCCTGGTTTTCAAATGTCCAAAAAGACATAAGAAGCAGTCACTTGAAATGATGCAACCATTTTATTCTCACCACGTGATTCACACACATTGATGAATAGGATCTTTTTCACACAGCATATCATTCTATAGTTTAAACATAGATGCAGTGTGAAACAGATTGGATAATGTTTTCTACCTCTTTATTAGTCGGTTTTTCAGGTTCAGAATTTTCGTTTTTTGATTTAGAATCAGAACTTTGAGGAGGCTTTTCATTTTGTTTTGGGGCAGATTCCTTATTATCTTCTGTTGAAGCATCATCCATTTTTGCTTCCAAATCAAATCCTAATAAAACACCAAGGGTCTGCATTATTCTGGGATCTTGAAGATTTCTGCAAAATAAAAAATAAAACAGACAAGATTGTTACACAAATTTTGTACAAGAAATACATTCCTTCGTGTTGTTGCTTTCAGTAAACCATATAAAATAAGATTTTTGACTAAGTTTAGGTTAAAGTGTACCACATTTACTTATAATCTAATCATTCATTTGGTTAACTATTAAAAGATAACAATATGTTTTCGAAATGCTTTAATAAATGCTTTCATAAGAGTTTAAAGCCTTACTGTAAACTATTTGGGTTCTGTTGTAACAGTTGTATCATCATTTTGTAATCTGGTTGCTTTAGATATTCCCTAGTCTTTGGATTGGCCTCTAGTTTTTGCCATATATCCGGTGAAGCAAAAGGATTACCTATAGGTTGACTATCACCGGGTCCTAAAATAATATCAGAATATATAAATGTGAGTAATATTTGTATGAGAAGATGGTAATGAATGTCTGCTATTGCCTTATTGATACATAATAAAAGGAGTTAACTTGGAATTTTAAAAAAAAAAAAGGACTGGTGATTATTGTGCCGCATTCAAAGGAATATTGAGAATTAAGATTTTTACTATTCTATTAGAGAGAGACAACCTGTGTAAATATTTAATATTATTTCCTTCAACTTAGCCCTTCAATGACTTGATATCTAGCAACAACAAAAGCTGAATATTTTCTAAAAATCCTATGATGGAATACACTCCCATTCCCCCAGTGAGCTCCAATTCTAAAATCAGCACTAACAAAGATTACCTGTTAAATGACTTTTTGCCTCCTCAAGTCCACTCTTTAACTGTGGGTTTTCTGGATCTATCTTCAGGCCCTCCATAAACACAGAAGATGCTTCGTCATATCTGTTAAGGTAGCAAAGTGCTGTCCCCTTCCTAGAGAATCCCTGATAATACACAAATCTGAATAAGACCTTGTCAGTAAGACCAGACCCCCCAAAAAATAATGTCTGTTTCCTGCTACCCTACCTACCCTAAACATTTTACGGACATTTTGGCTCAAGCGCTATTAAAGTCTAGATTGTTTCCCTATTAACTCAATGTAAAATGTTTTTGAAAAAAATTATGGCCCCAAAGATAATGAATCTTGAAAGGATAAAAAAAAAAATTTGAAAAATAGTCTAAATAAAAAATCAATATTTCTAACTTCAGTAATTGAATTCTGTCAGTAAAACATAAGTTCAGCTTTTAACATGATTTTATGGAACTTAACTGAACATGTTTTATTATAGCGTCAACTTTTGTTCAATACTTCTAGTACCAACTTACATGGTATTTGAATGTTTGACAGCTACAGAAGATATTTATACCGAGTTTGATTTCACCAATTCAAGTTATCATATACTTGGTCATATTTTGACGAAATCAAAACTAGGACAAAGTGCAAACTGTTTTGACTAGAATACAACAATGAACTTAAATACCTTTGGCCAATCAGGCTTGATTTCTATAACTTTGTCAGCATCTCCAAGAGCTTCCATATAACGTTCAGCCTTAGTTAGAGCTGCCGATCTATTGCTGTATAGGACATGATTCTCAGGGTCAATGGCGATAGCCTCTGTGTACTTTCGAATAGCTTCCTCAAAGTTACCAGATTCTAGAGCTTTGTTTCCCTCAGATTTAAGATCATTCACCTAAAATGTTTATGTTTTGTATCTGTTCATGTAAGAATTGGGGTTTAAGACACATCTTTTTTCTAATTTCTCACTGAACAGGACTGGTTGCATCAATTGTAAAAATTTCCTTAAATGGACTGAATTAAGTCCAAAAGGAAAATGATGAATTGAGCAAAACTGTATGACATTACCAATATTAATTATGTACAGCAATTCCATACACTAATAACAAACCTTTCAATCATTTTGTAACTGTGGTATGAAATTAGGCTAGACCTAAAAATTATTTAACAATACAATTACAAAAAAAATTCACAACACCATGAGAGTAAACAAATCAAAGAACTACAGTAATTAAAGTCTTTAAATAAATAGAATTACAATTGGTCTAGAAATAAACAATTTGAGGAAATGCTTCTTAATGGTTTATTTTTTATCCATTATTTCTAAATGGTTAAGGCCAAAAAAGCCCATACCCTATCTTTAACTTTGTAAATTAATATGCCTATTCTGTAAGGAAGAAAAAAAAGGAGAATATAACACTAACCACTGCCAGTAAGTCCCTTTGTTATGGAATAGATTTAAGATAACATATAATTACCAGTAGAATTAAAAGCAGCAAAATAACATTGATATCATAATAATTTGGTTTACAGTAAGTTAAAAAAAAAAGGAAAATTAATCAAAATATACATATATAAAAACTACTTCAACTATATGTAACAAGCACTAAACAAAAACATGTATTATGAAATACATTCAAAATCACATTTACATTCTAGCTGAAAAAATATGAATAACAAATTCTGTTCGGTTGTTTGATCCATCAAGCAATCTAAAAGTTGTTTATGTATGTAAAGAATTGTATTTTCTTGATTCATATAAAAAATTATGTATAAAACAAGGTCAGCAATAACATTCAAATAATGGAAACAGTGAAGACTTTTATAAATACCAAACATGCACATGCAGGGTTTTCAAATATTCCAAGAGTAGCCGGCCACAAATTCAGAAGTAGGGGGCTCCAATGCAATATGAATATATTACACTGAAAAATTTGGTAAAGTAAGTGGCAAATGTTTAGATGTAGCAGGTGAAAATAGTTGCATTATGCCTACTTTGAAAGCACTGCACTTTTTCATTGTACATATACAATACACAAGACAGTGATTACGAAAGTCCAAATTTATTAGCAATTCATGCATTTACATGTAGCTGAAAATATGGTAATGAATATCAATTGTTACGCCTAGGGGGCATACATTAGTTTCAAAAGGTTCTGTAGTTAATGGAACACAGGTTGAGCTGTCACCAATACATGTATATCTTTTTTAATTCATGATTATTTGATTTCTAAGGTTGTTTCCTTTAATTAGGATGACGTCTGTAAATATCTTGCTACTAAAAAAGAATCCAGAGCACCAATGTTCCTTTTTCCAAAGTATTCTCTTTATAAATGTTCGTAAATAAAATTTAATGACATAAATAAATCAATAGAAGTAAGTCATACAAAATTGTGATGATGAAAAATCTATCTTGGAAAGCATGATGTGTAACCGGTTTATGGTATAATAGCATTTACATCATTCAACTGGAAACAAACAAAAAACTGAAATGCCTGTCATGAAACTAACTACCAGTACTAGTTTCAAGAGGTCTACAGTTATTATTTGACTTTGTTGGTCAAGATATGCACGTGTAACTGTAATTTGGGTTTGTAAGAGTTAAAATTTTATCTTAACATGTTTAAGAAAAATGTTTGGGATCTCCCAATTGGTAAAAGAGTAATCAAGGGAACCAAGACTCTAGCAAAAATCAAAAGAATGTAATCCATTGACAAAGACCAGACATGGAAAACAGACAAACACAATAAAGAACATGAATCAACCAAAACAACAAAAGTAAATGAGCAACTTGGGACTCCACTAAAAACTGGGACCATGGACCAGATGCACCAGCAGGGTAAGTGTCTTCTGCTCTTCTAGAAACAAGTTGTTTATAAAAAGTCCAGGATAGACCATATAATACTTTGATACATAGAACAAATCAGTTTTCATGGTGCAGATGGATACAACATAACAATCCATGAGATCATTATGACGACCATAAAACTTCTGTAGTGATGACTTCAATCTTGAAGCAACATAACCCTGTTCCAGAAGCCTAATTGTAAGAAGTCTAGCATGATACAAAAAGTCTGCATATTTATGGCAAGCTCAGGCATGACCTATGAGCTGTGATATGAAAACTCCATATGCAGGTGCTGAAAGGATGTTGCCACAGAAAAAAGAAAACTATTTTGAATTTTCATAAACTAATGACATATTGGATGTGTCTGTCTTCGAAAATAGGAGAGTTTTTCGTGATGCCATCACTTACCTTGGATTTTTAGCCAACCAAAACCAAATCACAGGTATGTGATGGCATCACGAAAAACTCTCCTATTTTCGAAGACACATCCAATATGTCATTAGTTTATGAAAATTCCATTATCAGAGCCTAACCAATAATTCCTAATTAATGCCAGACATTTGAGACAAAGATTTAAACAGAACAAGTCACATAAAAGGAAATAAAAATTATAACGTTTTCTGGAGCGTTTTGGGTTTCACATTTCATAATAATACTCTGGTCAGAGAGTAGAACTGGCCGTTTTCAATACAGAAGCAATTCTCTCCAATCTGCTCAACAAAATTTTATTCCGCAATAAAAATTGTTGCAATTCATTTTTAAGAACAAAATATCATTAATCTGTTAGATATGTTTTCTTCAATTTTGGACACAAACCTGTTTCACAAGAGATAAAGGACAACTGGTTGCTGAGAATTACTTGCCAACGAGAACCACTCCTTGACCAGTACAATCCCTGTAATACTAGCTGTATAAATACTAATAGCAAGCATAGAAATATGAAACTATGTAATGTAACTGAAACATCCAGGACTAGTATATGTCAAATTATGTTGAAGGGGGTTCACGTCATTGCATGAGTGAATCCCCAAAATAGGCCCCCATTGACAGAAAGAAGTGTGTATTTTGAAACAATCGCCGGCTCCCACGTGCAACTTCAACAGTTTGAAACTAGAATTCGACAGGAATAGGTGCACATTGAGCAAGACATCAATACAATAATGTGATTACCATACCTTTGCTTTGTTATCAGACGCCATAATAAAGAACTTGAGGAAATATTTTGTATTAAAGAAATGTATTCAGGAAATTTCTAGACTAACTTAAAACGTCGTTCGGAAAAACCATCACTTGGACGTTTACGTAGGATCTAATGCTATTCGGTTTCCCTTTGATGTTTACATCTCAAGTCGTCAAGTCGCTCCACAGTTGGCTCGTTCCTTTTCATTACATCGTTCAAATTTTCAATTTCACAATAGGATCGCGGTCAAAATTTGACCGGTGCAAAATGCAATTGCGGTATCACTTTTTGCATTCTTTATTGGTATATATAGGAAGTGATATTTTGCCTTTTTTCATGAGTGGCTCATGATTTATGTTTAGACTCAAGTATTTTATCATAGTATAGCTCGGCCCCGTGCAGGTCCGGGTGTTAAAAGAATAGGCCTGCAGCAGCACTAAGCTTGTCGTAAAAGGCGACTAAATAGTGCTCAGAACCCTAGCCGGGGGCTAGGGCGCTCTGCCCACAGAGCAACTGGGATGTGTGCCTCAGGTGGTGGAATAGGGTACCCCTGGCGTGTTACATGCTGGGTTTGTCAGGCTATAATACGGAAAACCTGACCGCAAACCATAGTGGTGCACCGTGTTGGGAAAGATGCCACGTTCCTCGCACGTTAAAGAACCCTACTGTGGTATTCTCCCGGAGTAGGAACCATAGGGCTCCGCCACAGGAGGCTAAATTGCCCGACCCTACCCACCTCTCCCTATTTCCAGTGGCAATTAAAATTTGTCTACCCCATTGTCCTTTTGTCCCACCCCCTTTTCATTTCATCATTTCATGATCATTTTCTCATCGATTTCATGTTCATCGTCTGAATATAGTTGAAATATTGCTGCTCGGACGTTAAACCACAACAAACAAACAAACAAACATAATATAGCTCGAAGACAAGAATTGATATAGCAGTTGCAAAATCATAAAGATTTGTAAAACCTTTTAGCATCTGCAAATGCGGTTTGAAAGTCTCGTTCTAATTTCATTTTCCAGTCCGGAATTTCCGATGTAAAACGTGTTGAAAGAGTAATCAAGGGAACCAAGGTTATAGCGGTAATCAAAAGAATGAAATCCAGGGACAAAGACCAGACATGGAAAACAGACATACACCTCAAAGATCATAAAGTAACTAAAATCATAATACAAAGTAACAAAAGCAGATGAGCAACTCGGACTTCACTAAAAACTAGGAGCATGGACCAGGTGCACCGGTAGGGTAAGCGTCCTCTGCTTTTCTAGAGACACCCACCGAGTTGCTCATAAAAAGTCAAGTACGGGGTAGACAAACGAGGAAAGGAAAACTACGACCCGTTGAATAAATCAGTTTTCATGGTGCAGATGGATACACCATAACGATCCACGAGTTCATGATGACGACCATGAAACTTCTCTAGTGATGACTTCAATCTTGTAGCAACATAACCCTGTTCCAGAAGCCAATTTGTTAGAGTTCTAGCGCGATACAAAAAGTCTGCGTAGTTTCGGCAAGCTCTGGCATAACGTATGAGTTGTGATATGAACACTCCATACGCAGGTGCTGAAGGCTAAAAACCACTAATTCCACTTCCCATAGGCTTCTATGCTAATTTCACAATATTCAATGGCTTCTCTGGACTTTACCTTAACTTTAACCTGCAGAGGACTATATATCAGCATGATTCTACATATGTCAGCTCACAATCCTCAGAATGGCATGTGGGGTTAGCAGACTTGCAGTGCAGTACTGGTCACCGGAAGTGAAGGGTCTATAAATAGCATGGGAAATCCCAGTGTTTTCACAAGATAGGGGTATATTTAAAAATCATTATGGAGATTAAGCTTCACATCACAAGAAGAAAATGCACCTATAAAATGTACAGAAATGTTTTTTCTTTCAGAAACTGTTTAAATTTTTTAAATAAGATGAGAACTTTTTTCACAGCACTATGAGGAACAGGGGTAATTTTTGCGTAGGACTATTTTTGCCTACGTTCCAAATGCTCATTGGTTGAATTGGTGGTCTGTAACCTGAAGGGATGTTGAAATCCGGAGACCGTGCACGATTTTTATCTTGATAGTCGTTAGAAAAATTAAAGGCCGGTTCCCCGCGGTACCGTTGAATCTCCAACTTTTTTTATGGCACATCATTCTGACCAAGGAATTAAATATTATATATATATATATATAAATCCTTGTTCTGACCCCAACCCGATGTATTGATATCCAAATAAAAAAGAGGATGGTTGCAAGGTCCGCGCCAGAGCAAATTCGGACTCTATATCGGGACCTATTCTCTTTATCATATTCTTCAACGACATATTTCACTTTACACTTGATAGCTCAATGTACAATTACGCGGACGAAAACACTATCTTTTATGCAAATACTGACATTAAAGAATTATAGCAGTTTTTGTCACGACATGGGTTGTGTCCTTATTGCATGACTTATGATATACCGGGTTCTCAACCCCGCTTGGGAAGAATTAGGATTGATTTTACCTACGATGTGGACATTGTAGTTTTAAACTGGTCTGGAGCTGGCATGTTAGTTAACTGCTACTAGTCCTCTGTTTGTGTATTTGTGCATTTTCTATTCAGTTTCTTTATTTCTATTGTAACAACGTATTCAGACCTTTTTGAACTAATCTAATTTTTTCCACAGTGGCCTGATTTTAAAGGTGGAGGGCTGTGATCATGCCGGGCCAAAGTACTTTAATCCCGCCGCATTTTTTTTTTGCGCCTGTCTCAAGTCAGGAATTTCTGGCCACTGTCTTGTTTTATTTTCACCTTTAGTTTATTTTTATGTTACTTTAGTATTCAAGGGCAATTCTTTCTCTGTACCTATGTATAATGATGTTTTAGGACCAGTTGCAGCCTGCCCTTTAGTGTGAGGATTTCCTCGTCATTCATTGAAGACCAATGGGCGGCCCTGGGCTAACATTTTCATCCAGGTTGGGTTGTTGTCTCTTTGATATACTCACCGTACACATTCTCGTTATATTGTAAATGCACTTGAAACAGATATCTTGGCTGTAATACATGCAGTGGTTCTCAAGAAATCAAATGAGAGCAAACTGATAAATATTTCGACACTGGCACTTGACAAAAGATCAATGGATACATATATCACCTTTGATCTGGCAGGCAACAAAATAAGATGTGAAAAAGAAGTGAAACTTCTTGGCGTAACTATACTTAACTATAAACTTCACATCAATACACACACATTTCAAACATTTATAATTGAAAAAAAAACATCAAGAGAACTTAATGTTTTACAACTACTTAAGCAAACTAAGAAAATTAACAATATACCATTTTTATCTTGTAAAATCTAATTTTTGTTCATTATCATAGCATTTCTGCAGTGAAACAAATACAAAGGAAAAAATAAAAGATACAGAGATGGGCACTACGTTTTATTAACCAAGATTATAACTGCTCTTATGTAAACCTGTTAATTAAATCTAAAATGGCATGCTTAAAAATAAGACGTTTAAGAATAATGACAGTTGGAGTATTTAAAATTATGAATGATGATAGCCCTACAAAATCTTATCAATGTTAAAAATAGAAAATTCTCTTTCAGATACAATAATATAGTTGACATACCCAGAACCAGCAGGTATGGCTTGAAATCTTTCCGCTACTCTGCAGGAAAACTATGGAATGAATTGCTGGTTATATGGCGCTGCTTTTCAATGGTCTCACACTTTATTTAAACTTATTGCATTTATTGTTGCTAGTTTGATTATGGCTATGCTTGCATGATATGCGTATGTCTTCTGAATTTTATGTTTTGTATTATATGTGTACCTATGTCTTAGTTTTAGGTTTTATATGTAAGTCGGTTATAAAAGCTCGGTTAGAGCTTATGTTTCACTGTTCTTAAAATGGCGACTCTAAATAAAGTTTTTTTATTTGATTTTATGCGTAAAATAGTACTATCACACCGGTTGTTCAGTTCTATGCATTATAGTTACTTTGTCTACGAATGTTAGACGCATAGTACTAGTAAGTCATCATCAGCGGCGGATCAAAATATTTACAAAAATGGGGTGGTGATTCCGATAAAGAAATAGTTTCCAGTTGGGCTATTATTTGCTCATTTTCACAAGGGTAATCAACCCCAAAAACCATCCCGATGTACATCCGTCACTATTTCATACATTTCAGAACAGCAGCATTCTGAAATGGAGATGGAGCCTTTCTTTGCATTAGACCATCATGCGAAAGGGTACGTCCTATTTGTCCTATTATTTATGGCAACAGACGCCATTCTTACCACATATACCTCAGAACAAACAAAAAACAAAAAACAAAAACAAAAACAAAAACAAAAACAAATAAACAAACAAACAAAAATAAAAAAACAAATAAACAAAAACAAACGCAAAATAAGCCGAACTGAATGCTATGTTGAAAACTTATTGTGCGCTGATCTCAATCTTACTTAAACATGCTTTATAGTATTGATAATGCAATTTCCCCAGTAATGGTGTCAGTCTGCGGTTTGGTGTTATTTATACCTATAATAATCTATATTCATCTAGGTTTTCCATGAAAACCGACAACGAATCTAGATATTACGCAAACTGACGCACTGCTTTAGGATGACATTTTAAAGATAATTTTATTGTATGGTCATGGTCAATTTATGAATCAAAGATTTCAATGTTAACAATATACAACAAGAAGCGTGTGTTCAGATACGTTTGATGTCGATCTAGGTTTTTTACTTTTACCTTATCCCTACTTTAGCAATTATTTTAGGCGTAAAAAATCAAACAATCGATATAAATTTATTCAGTACGTGTGTACTTTGATTATAGTAGAACTGTACTATGTATAAGTAAGGATGTGAACATTGCAAACTAATTTTCAAGACCGAAAGAAAAGGTAAATGTAACTTTAAAAAAATGAGAACAAAATATTCATGCAAATTATGAAGAGAAAAAAACTAGACACTCAATTGAAATGTGAAAACGGACTTGATTGATGCTATATACATAACAAGTCAATTTAATTGTCCAGTTCTAATGTGTGTTTTTTAGGATCCAGTTGAAAACCAACTGGATTGGTATTAATGGTGTAAATTGTGATTCAACCTACGAAAGTACAGGAAATGCCGCTTTGCAAATTTGGGGAACGACTGGGCCAATTCCGAGGCGAATCAACGAAATAATGAGTGTTATTGAGGATTTCAAAAATGAAAACACCAATATGTGCTGATCAGTTCCAGTGCAGAAGAATTACAACGTATATTCAACGTACCACGATAACACCATTATAATCATCATCCCATATATATGAAAACAAATGTAATTGAGTTCAATCAGAATACCATACTGGCACGTATTTGGACTTTCTAAAGGTGAAAAGTACAAACATAACTGCTCACTTGGGTTTAACAGGTTGCGATAAACGAGAAACTTGTGTAAATGTCGATGAAAAGAATACAACCGAAAAGAAGAACGAACTACATATTCTCTGAATATCAATCGAGTACGAAAAAGCATGGTACGAACGGTGTATAGATCCAGTTACACCCTACAACATTTATACAAACTTGATGTGTTACCCCATTTGCAATATGGATTACAGAAACTACCTTTGCCTACCGTAGATCTAGATAAACTCGATAAATTTCGTTGTGGTAGTCATAGACTTTGTTGTGTATGTCTTTTTCCAAGTTAGGTCTTTGTCCCTGGATTACATTCTTTTGATTTCCACTATAACCTTGGTTCCATTGATTACTCTTAGACAATTTTTATCTTCACCACAACGAGTTGCTAAAGCAGCAATATACCTTCTCACTGGTGCTGTATCGATTTAAAAAGAGCTTCGTAAGCGACAGCATTCACTACTCTATCAAATTATAGCATATGTTTAACATTAAATCATCTTGTATTTGTTAATTACAATATTTTGTCAAGTCTTGAAAATTCTACAACTGTATGGCTTGCAGCATATAAATGAATTTCAACTTATTTACATCGAAAGAACTGGGAACGGTTTCAGTTAATGAATATTGGAGCAATATCCTATTGAATGATGCCCAAACAAAAACGTCCATAAATTGTTTTGTATAAATACATTGTATATATCTCATTTATAGAACTATAAACCCATCAATTTTGGATGTTAGAAAATGTACCGTAATATAACTAATATAATTATTTATTTATGAATGCTTAATTCGAATATTACCTATGCTTAATCATTTATGCATATATGCTAAATTCGAATTTTGTGTATGCCAAGTTATTTGTGAATATGGATAATTCAAATTGTGCAATTTACTTAAGCATATGCTTTATTCGAATTAAGTATACGTTATTTTAGCATATGCAAAATATGAAAGCATACCCTTAATTCGAATAAAGCATATGCTTGTATAATTTAGCATATACAGAATTCTATTTTAGCATATGGATTTTGGACAGAATTGGATGGTGAAGTTGAATGAAAACTTTTCAAATAGAATGAATATTACCAGAGACATAAATATCACTGATAAATATACATGTATTTTATATGTCTTTGACATCACCCAGCTGATATTGGATTGAAGTTATTTCACAAATCTGTTCAATACTTAACAATATAGAGAAAATGTATGTAAGTTACTGTTACAAATTACACTTAAAGAGACTTGAGTTACTCGGGGTGAATGAAAAAAAAAAATGACATGTATTTCTCGTTTTTTTGGGTTTAGATTTTAACTGTGTATTTTTATACTTGGAAGATATTCATTAGTGTATGGTAGAAATTTTTATAAACTTTGACATTTCTACTTTGAAAAAAGTATGTTCCTTAAGGAGGAAGATTATACAGAAGAGAGACGTGAGTGAGTGAACTACTTTACTGTACGTAGTTCCGAGTTTTAGAAGTATCTTTGTAACCACCACGTGCTCCAGTTGGCGTTGTCACGTGGTAAATAATTTCCGCTTGAAGAAAGACCATGCTGAAGACCACGCCAAGGTATAGTTTTGGATTTTTCTCTTATTTCATTACAAGACAGCTATTTAAAGCACCTTCTTACCGATGATTGACAATGGAAGAAAATAACAAATATCCTTTTATCATGTGCTTGTTCCGAGAATTCAGCAGACGCTTCAAAACGTTGTGTTGTTTACGTTTCACTTCCCGCGAAAATTCTACATTTCTCTCTATTCCCGACGCAGAATAGCAGCATGGATAAATTAACGCAATTCCAATGGGTCCTTGTTTAGTTTTTATAATTTCTGATAGCCCCCTTTTATAAGGTACGTTTTTCATTGCATTTCAACGCTCTTTTTGCGTCAGTATGAGTCATGTGTTTTGTCTTTTTAGTGAGAAATATTGGCGAAGCTCCAAGTCCAAGATGTACTCCATCATAGGTTTTACTTCTTTTTCGATATTTTCAGTTCTTGTTTTATGAACATTTTCTCATCTTTTTTCATGAAAAAAACCTGCTGTTAAATCCCCATTTCTATATTACCGTTGTATTTTGTTGTGACTATGTCACAGGTATAGTTTTAGTTGATAATAAATGATTGACATCAGCTTAATCAATGATTGTAATGATCTGTTCACTCTATTGGGATTAGACTAATGTTATATGATCATAGGTGAACAAAAGACGTCTTATTAGTACATTTGATAATTAAGAAAAATGCTCCCTCACCATGCATGTAATGATTATCAAGCTTTCTAGTCATCTTGGCCATAGAGTTTTGGCCATGATCTTTTTATAAATGCAGTGTTATATATATATATATATATTTGAAATCAAGTAATTTAATTTGCATTTAATTTATCATTTGATATATTAATCATTATCAACATGCTTCTTTCATGGTAAAATAGTTTTATTATAGTGAAATATGTTGTTTTGCCTTAATTCTGGTCATTGGAGAAGCAAAGAAAATACATGAATAACATAATTATATAGAACTGAAGCAAAATAATACCTATGGAAAAATGTGGCAATGCCGGGATTAGAATTTAGTCTAGATATTTGTCTGGACCACAGGTCTAGTAGACAAAAAAATATACCTAGACTTGCAAGCAAACCACTAGACCTGATTTCATTGAAAACTTTGATAGGACCCAGAACTGAATAACACAAGGTGGTTTGTATTTTATAGAAGTGGCAATTCGTTCATTTTTGTAGTGTTTTTTTTTATATTTCTATGCAAAGTCAAGATCTTTTTAGAAGGTAATTTATTAAATAAACGAGTGAAAATGATGTCAGCTAATGGGAATTTGGAACTTAGGTGACAGCAGAAAATATTATCTTGGAACTTGATGGGCTGCAAACTTTAAAGGAAAAAACAATGTTATTGTGCAAGTAATAAATATTGAAACTAATCTGTTAAATATTCATGAAAATTAAATTGAAACAAATTAATTTCCTTTTCTTAATTAATAAATCGCAATTTATAATTAGGAAATTTGAATTTGGGACTTTTCCTGTATAATTTCCACCCAAAATAAATAGAAGAAGAGATTTAGGCGCAGCATGTATAAGCAAATGTCAGACATCATTGACCAACAACAGGATTTGCAGCCAGATGACTATTATTTGTAAGGAAAATCTTATGGCTACTTCCGAAGAATGTTCGTGTTGCTGGTAAAGAAACTTTCAGAACATTTCTATTTTATCATTTGTGCAATCGTAAGCTTGACAAGTAATTGTGTTTTGGTGATTAGATAAACATGATCGTAAGAAATATATACGGAATATTCTTTGTTTACATATTATTTGCAGTACTTGTATCAGTACCAAACTGACTTAGTGACGTCACGAGCCAATCGGAAGCTATCGGTAAAAATCAATAAAATCTGGCTATGATCTTCCTTCAAGTAGGAGAATTCTGCAAGATGGCTATCCCCTTATAGTTCAAGGATTTCGAACTTTGCATAGCCTTGAGCATTATATAAAAGCACATTTTGTATTAAAGGTTATTTATTTTTGTTTGCGTGGGTATGATTTATCATAAGAGTCCAACTTAATGCCAAGGTGGTCTTTCCCTTTAAAGGAGACGTGACACAAATTTTGTTTATATGATTTTTTGTTCATTTGGTTTATTACACCTAATATATATATAATCAAAACACTCCTTGCAGTCACTTACATCCTTTAATTGAAGATAAATTAATTCAAAATTGACAATAACCCAAGTCATACAAATTTCAATTAGCCATGTGGTCTTGTGACCGTGTTATGTCATTGCTTCTCACTTCGTAGATTGATTGAAATATGTGGGGCTTCTGCATTTGTTACATGATTTCTACAACTGAGAGTGAAAATATTGAAAGTTTTGGTTTGCCAGCAAATATATACTTACAGTTGTATCAGTTAAAACCACTTAGAGAAGAAAATGATAAAAAATGTTGGATATAGTTAACTATTACATGTTTGAAGACTACATACAAATATTTCATTATGTTCTGTCATGTAAGATTGAATATTTTAGGTTAAGTAAATTAAATTCATATTCTAAGATTAAACTCTTCTGATCTCAATCTATAATGAAAATATTGATTTCACCCCTTTTTAGCTGACCTGGCCAAAGGCCAAGTGAGCTTAT
The DNA here is from genome assembly GCA_037379345.1 of Perna viridis. Classification (NCBI taxonomy): domain Eukaryota; kingdom Metazoa; phylum Mollusca; class Bivalvia; order Mytilida; family Mytilidae; genus Perna; species Perna viridis. Next base: position 42,802,091 of record CM074512.1, on the reverse strand, counting down.
ACCATCACTTGGCGTCCATCGTCATTGTCATGGACAAATTTTAAAAAATCTTCTCCTCTGAAACTACTGGACTGATAGGTTTTAAACTTGGCATGATTGTTCCTTAGGGTGTTCTGCACAAAATGAGAGATAGCAGTTTTTTTGCAAATAATTCAAGAACCGTCGCCTTTAGCAAATTTCTGGCAAGGGTCATATTGTTCAGCATCATGAGCTGGACCTATGCCAAAATTTTCAAAATGATTGGTCAACTGATGTAGGATTTTACAGCCCCTGGAACAGTTGTTTTTGCATTTTTCGCATGTGCAACTTTGAAAATCTTCTCAAAATCCATTGCTGAGAATTCAGTGAAAGTTGACATATATGTTTCTTTGGGTATCCCACACAAATTGACAGTTGGGATTGTTGATTCATGAAAAAACATGGCCGCCATTACTAAATATAGAACATAGGGGTCAGATGGCAGTTTTTTTTTTTTTTTTAAATAACTCAAAAACCGTTGCCTTTACCAAATTTCTGGCATAGGTAAAATTGTTAAGCATCATGAGAAGGACTATGTCAAAATTTTCAAAACCATTCATTGATTAATGTAGGAGTTGCGACCCCTGAAACAGTTTTTTTGTTGTTTTTTTTTTTCACATGTACAACTTTTAAAATCATCTTCTCTAAAACCATTTAAGATCATTGAATGAAAATAAGCATAATAGTTCTTTAGTGTATTGTGCTCAAAATGCCTGTTGTGATTTTTAATCTGTGAGTACATATGGCTGCCTATACTAAAAATGGAACTAAGGGGTCATAAGACAATTAAAAAATTGTTGCCCTTAGCAAAATTCTGGTTCAGGTCATGAAAATGCTTTGAAAAGCATTTCCTGCATTTTGGCAATTTAGTTGATTTTAACTTAGCCTGTCTCATTCCTCAAGTTTTTCAAATAAGCAAATGGTTAACAAGGTGAGCGATTCAGGCTCTCTTGAGCCTCTAGTTTACAGAATGTTATTCCTGACAAGTGTACAAGTACCGGGGAGTGTAATATAAAGTCCCAGCAAGTTCAGATGATAACAGGAACATGTTTATTATTTTGATGATTTTATTTGATAACCCATAAGGGTGTTGTGCTGAAGCTTCCTGGTGTACTAAATCTTTTTTGCTAAAATGAAGTATTTTAACTGACCTATAAAAGAATTTTCTCGGTACCAGAAAAGCTCCCTTAAACTTACCTATGGTCAACTATTATTTACTGTGTATTGTGTCAAATTCTTCATGTATATTGTTTTATTTCAAATAAAGAAAATGTGATTTTGGAATGAGGGAAGGTTGCTGGTAATGCTTTATGTACCATACCATATCAAAATTAAAATTTCATCAATTACAGATTACATGTATACAGCAGTCATTTATTATCTTCTATTACAGGAAAGGAAGAAACAAAATAATGACTGAATGAATTAAAGACACACTACAGTTATATATTTTTGTGTTTTTGAAAAAAAATAAAACCTACTAAAATGAGAGAATTAGATGAAGAAAGGTAAGTTCCTTTTGTTTTTTTTTTTTATATTATTGAACTGATTAATTAATCTTGCTTCTCTCACATATTCAAGCTTGTCTTTTAGCTGCATGGATAGAAGTGTACACATTTTTAATTTTAAAACAACTTACCTAGTAATTAGAAAATACAAATAACAGAAGTACATGTAGAAGTGATTTAAATTTTTCAATAAGGCAAAAAAATATGTTTTGTTTCCTGCTTTTTCCTGATTTTATAACCATTTTGTCTCGAGCACTGTTAAAGTCTAGCGTGTTTCCCCATTAATTCAATGTATTATGGTTTTGAAAAATAAAATGATTTCCCTACCTACCTACCCTATTTTGTAGCTGGAAACAAGACTTATTTTTAGCCTATCTTACATACTAGTCTTTGGCTTGTTTATCACAGAGCAGGCTAGTTGAAACTTAATTAATTTGCAATGACATTGTAGGCTAGTAAATTATCCCACTACTTTTATTTTATTATAAAACTCTGACAAACTCAGGGAAGCGAATTTAGTGCAGGGACAATTTTGCTTAGTGAACATTTTCTCAGCACACCAATGGACTAGTGTGCCAAATTAGCTATTGTCAATCTCAAGAAAGATGTGTATGATCTCTAATGGACGATCATACTGTAAATAGTTTTGTTTAATTCATGTTTTCAGAGTTGGCATCATGATAATGATATACTAGTCCTGATGATTAAAAATCTCATAAATGATAATGTTAGACCACATAGAATGTGGCAAATGCCACTTTTTGATCTTCTGGAAACCCTCAGTTTAAGATTACTATCAGAATACAATAGCATTAAAACCTAAGATTTTTCAACTCTTTATATCTTTTTTCCCCGAACTCAGTTGAAAACTTGACATCATTGTTATTCCAAAAAAGATGGTACACCTAGATACAAATATGTAGTCCTTGGTATTGATTCCTCGTAGTTGTACTTGTTAAAAAAAGATTCCAAATCATCTTCCAGATATACCGAAGATGTTTTCAAAATGCTGGAATTTTTGATCAACAACATATTCGTCCAGTGTGGTGGATGCGATTTTCAACAAATGGGAACAAATTGTTATCCTCTACTTGCTGACATATTCCTTCACTCTTATGAGGCTGACTTTACAGCTGATCTGATCCAAAAGAAAGGACATCATTTAGCTAGATCCTTTAATCTCAGTTTCCACTTTATAGATGTCATATTATTAAACAATTCCCAAACAATCCTAGTTTTGGGGATTTTATACATGGCATCTACCCTTAAGAACTTGACACAAAGGATACTACAGACACTGTGAAATCAGCCTCATATTTGACCTACACTTAGAGAAAGATGGTAGAGAAAAACTATTGGCCAATCTATCTGACAAACACAATGACTTTTTATTCTGTGTTGTCAACTTTCCTTTCATCTGTGGCAACATCCCTTCAGCACAGGTCTGCATATGGAGTTTTCATTACACAACTCATATGTTATGCCAGAGCTTGTCTTAATTGTGTAGACATTTTGGAACTGGTTAGACTTCTTGAAATTAGGGTTCTGAAACAGGGTTATATCGCAACAAGATTTAAGTTGTCACAATAGAAGTTTAGTGGTCATCTTCATGAACTCTTGGATCGTTATGGTGTATCCATCTACATCATGTGAACTGATCGTTCAAAGTGTCATAGTTACCATTTCCTCCTTTGTCTACCCTGGATTTGACTTTTTAATGAGCAATTTGGCAGGTGTTTCTAGAAAAGTAGAGGATGCTTTCCCTACCGGTGCACTTGGTCCATGCTCCCAGTTTAAAGTGAAGTCCAAGCTGTTCATTTACTTTTGTTGCTTTGTATGTATCATTTTATGTTCTTTGTTGTGTGTGTCTGTTTTCCATGTCTGGTCTTTGTCCGTGGATTACATATTTGATTTCTGCTAGAATATTGGTTCCCTTGTTTACTCTTTGTATATTTTTTTTTCACAAAGTAAGAAATAGTACTGAAACTGAAATGTTATGCTGTTACTGACATTCTTTTTTTTCGATATTAAAAAAAAAATTTTTGAAGTCATTTAATGGTAATAATAGGCTACTGTCACAGTTACATGCTGTTTTCCTGCAATGACTTGAATATATAAGTGCCTTTTTTTTTGGTCTTTTCTTTTTTGCTGGCAGCAGTAAACAAAACTATTATTTCTTGTTTGGCCTTATCACAAATTGTTACACAAGTTAAAAAGCTGTCTTTAGTACTAGTATGATTCACAATCAATGCTTCAATAAAAGTGAACTTAAGTATGAGTAAGGCACTCAATAACGAATTGAATCAATGTGCTTTGTAATGCAACGTAAGTCGAGAGTGTAAAGGAAAAGTATAATTGAGTCTAAAATTTAATCTGTGGAGTCACAATGTATAATACATGTACATTTACCCAATGCGACCCTCTGCAAAGGAGAAGAAAGTTTCTGACATGTCTGATAGTCATTTTTCCTGACGGTGGCCTGAAAATGATTAACTTTCAATCAACAAAACTCAATGTAGATTTTAAAAGATTTGTGTGCTCCCAACAAAAAAAGTTACTTGGCCATGTACATGTATTTTCTCATCTGTTAATCTGTAACAAGGTGTTTTTGACATTTTTTTCTCATAATTTGTATTGATTTTGCCACAACATTTCTATAGTTTTAGATAGTAACATTGTATTTTATACAAATTACATTATGTTGCATTACCTATGTACTTGAATGTGATAAAAGATTTATTTTACCCCAACTCAGCTAGTCAGTGGTATATAGGAATCACCTTGTATGTCTTCAAGGATAACAATTAGTGTAACAAAATGTTCAGTGTTTTCATTAGGAACAGACTGGAGGCCAATTTGCATGCTTCAACACCTGTCTGGCCGGTTAGAATTAATTACTTGAATTTTATCCCTTTGAACGTAATCACTCCATTTACCTGCTTTTCCTTCCAAAATTATTATTTCTGGATTTATAATTTTGTTTTGTATGCAAGACAGGATAAATAATCAAAAGCAAAAAGTGGGCAACCAGTTGTGTAACATGGGATAATGATTGCTGAATGGTAAAATCCCTGGTTTGACTAAAATGTTGATGGGAATCAATATTAGGCTCGGGATGGCAGCTCTGAACTATATAGAAAAAAAGATTAGAAGTTATGTTATGATTTACTTAGTTAAGGAGAAAGTTAAAAAGACAGAACTATCTTGTGTATGTTTATAGTTTCCATGGATAAATGTGTTACTTAGATCTACAAAATTGAATGAAATAAAGGAAAATGCAAGATCATTTACCCTTTTGGCCTTTGTGAAATAACTCTTCTCTTTTACAGGTGACATGCACCTTTTGTAGAGTTGGTCAAGATACTAAAAACTTCACCAAATGTTGCCATATATATTGATGGGTTGAGTGATCCCTACTTCCTTCCTTCTGTTACACAGGGGTCCCATTTCTATTCATTACTCCTCTGATACCACTGAATGGATTTAATGAAACTTTCTCTGAATCTTTATTACGTTCCTATAGTGCACCTCCTATTTTAGATTTTCATCTGAATCAATTTGGCGGTTTCAAATAGCAAAACATGGACTTTGTCGTTTGTGCATATGGAGACCTGGGGAGGGGGGGGCATCTCTTTTCTGTTACTCCTCCTATACCACTGAATGAAATTGAATTATATCACAAGGTACCATAGAAAGGCTGGAATTGATATTAGGGGTTGTGACTTGAACCATTTTGAAAATAGAGGCTAGAAATAATAATTTTTTTGCTCATCTGGCCTTAAAAGCTATTTTTAGACCACAGGGGTCAAGTAACCAATTTCTTCATATATCTCAAAACTATAAGTGATATTGGCAAAATAAATGAGACCTTCATTCTTCTGTTTGGGTTGAAGTTGTAGATAGACCCCTTGTTCGATGAAAGATGCCAGGTTTGTCTTTTTTTTGGTGCAGTCTTTAACCAATAACTTGAACATTATAATACAGTCGAACCTCATTAAGTCGAAGTCAAAAGTACCATGCAAAAATATTTGAGTTATCCAAGGTTTGAGTAATCCGAGGTCGAGGATAAACCGAAAATACTACTGTACTAGTTTGGTCCATGATTTTTTCTGTATTTACATCATATGTTGTACTTGTACATGTACAAAAATGTACTTCACTTTACATGGTACTTTGTAATGTTACGCGTTTCATATCAGAAGATATTTTTTTGTATGTTGTATATCATGTTTGAAATACTGAATGGCACCGAGTGTTTTAGTGAAATTTCCTTTTTATTTTTTCTATATCAAAAACTTTATAGTTCATAACATGCTCTTTGTTTGATTCACAATCAGGAGTATCATCAAACCATGTACTCTACAATATTACGATAAAATTTCAAATTCACTAGCGAAACGAATGTAGTCGTTGAAATAACCTTACTATCGTCTGTTTGAAAGTTCATTAAATAGTCAAATACCATTACAATTCATCTGTATTTAAAAAAAAAAAAATTCAAAATATCAAAATATCCGATATCACTGTTGGTGTAAATTCCGACGTGATATTAATAAAATTCATTTCTTTTAACAACACGCGCAATTTTAAATTAATTAAATCAAACTATAAAGAGTGTCAACAAATTAATTTTAAAAGCCACGCTAATTGTTGTTAAAACACACTTTGATCATGGTTTGTAATAAAGCAATCAGTTTTCCGACTAATTAGTTGACTTCGAGACATCAGGCTTAATTAACCTCAAAGTCCGATCGAGGGGACTGATTGATTACTTCGAGTTATTTAAGGTTTTGATTCATCCGAGGTAAAATTGTATTGGGTGAAAGGGGAGTTTAGCTGGGACTTTGTAATTAGTTAGAGTTATCCGAGATTTCGACTAATCCAAGTTCGACACATCAAGGTTCAACTGTAGATAGGAAAAAAACATTCAGTTGATTAAATGGTTCTTACGTTAGGCCCTACAAAGGTCTTCATTGGGTAGAAGTTGTAAGAGGACATCTTGTGGCCTTATTGCCCTTGAAAGGCAAAAAATGATGTTTTTTGCTGTTTTCAGCCAATTTCTTGGAAACTATAATCAGTTGATGAAATGATCTATGTGATAAGGCCTGCAAAAGTTTTTTGGGTCAAAGTTGTCAGATGACATAAAAAGAAGGGTTAGGATTGATTTTGGGGTTGTGACTGTTTGGGAGTTAGGGTTCAAAAAGGCCCAAAAACAAACATTTTCATTATGTCTGGGCAATAACTTAACTGTTAGTAAAGAATCTCTCTCTTTGAATTGAACCACAAGATGCCATATCACAAAAGGAAGGCTAGGATAGAATTTAGGGTTTTTGACTGGAGCCATTTATGAAAAAGAGGCCAGAAAACAGACTACATTGTTTATCCTGAGACAAAATTTTATTACAATAAAAAATTAGGAGAGATATCAAGCTTGAATGCCAAAACTGCCCCAAATGTTTAGGGTTCAACCTCTTAGGTCATATCAAGCAGCATCCTGCAAAGCATTTTATTTTACTATAACTTCAGAATTCTTTCAGTAATTCCATGTAAACTGGTGAATAGTTCATTTTTAGTTCACCTGGAACAACAGTCCCAGTGAGCTTATACCATCACTTTTCATAAACTTCACATTTTGCTCAACATGAAAACCCCTTGAATAATTTTAACCAAATTGGGCCCAAATGATGTATGCAGGAACTTTTACAAAAGGTCCACTTTTGGTTCCCCATGATTAAACAAGATGGCACACAGAGGACATTTAAGCTTTTCAAGGATCAACTCCTTTGAAACGACAGATGCCAGTGTTTGAAACTTGATAGGGTTAATGACCATAATGCGCTCCACAAATGATCCTCTTTTTGTATGCCTCAGGTGGCTCAGCAGGTGGCTGCAGCCACTCAAATTGGCATTGAAAACCTATGAGGAAATACATTGCCTTTAAGGTCCACTTTTGGTTCTCCTTGATTAAAGAAAATGGCAGTCAGAGGACATTTAAGCTTCTGATTGGCCATTTTTCGAAGATCAACTCCTCTGAAACCACAGATGCCAATGTCTTGAAACTTGATAGGGTTAATGTAATGACCAATACAAACAGTCCTCTTTTCATGTGCCTCAGGTGGCTCCATCCATTCAAATTGGCATCGAAATCCTATGGGAAAACACATTTTGGCTTATATCTTTGCTTTTACAAAGCCAATACTGACTTAACTTAGCAGAAGTGATAAAAGGGACAACTTTAACATCTGATAAAATTTTGGTTCTGCTGGAATAAACGAGATGACCTCTAGAGATCAAATGATGTGACTACATGATTTCAAGTTCTTCGGGTGATCGATTCATGCTCTCTAGAACCTCAAGTAATTGAATTACAGTACACTCAGGGACATTTTGTTCTCAGACACTCAAGTCAGTGTTTTAAATATGTGTTCCACAGTGAAACTCTGTGTCAGTCAAATTTTTTCTGGGTGAAAAATGAGTGTTACACCCACCCATTGGGATATCATATATTCTGGTTAGTAATTGTGAACAGAAAATCTCTGATCTGGGTGTTAATTTCCTGGGTATTCACACCCAGGACGGTGAAGTTAATCTCATTGATCTATGCCGTCAATATAGACGATGGTACCTGAACTTCCAGGTCCCTGATATCCAAAATTCATTTGGGACCTCTTAAAATTACAATAGGAGAATCCAGGGGACTTGTGAAAATTCTCATTCCAATTGCCAAATTCTACACTTGTAATATGAATCAATAGTTTATTTGCCCAGCTTTAATCCAAGCCTTCCACACAAAAATTCACCAGTTGAGATGATTGACAAATATAATGATAAAAGATAAGAAAATCGTAAAATAGATATTATCGTTGATTAATACTTCATTACTGTCCCATATTGAGTTATAATTAATTGAAGTCCATTTGATGACCCGAATCACATCAGAGTCATTGTACACAATGTGTTCATTTACATTTTAAAAAATAGACAACTATGTGTGAGATACTTCAAGAGATTTTTTTATACGGGAGTAAACATTGGTCAGCATCAATTAAAGTTTGAAATCTTTTAACAAAACTTATCATTAAAATAAAGATATTTATAGGTTGTGTTTAAAATCTTTTAATAAAACTTACCATTAAAATAAAGATATTTATAGGTTGTGTTTGAAATGTACTTTAAATAAGAAATGTCTCCGACTTAACTTGAAGCATAATTTTTTTGTGGTTGAAAACGACTTGTTAACTTGAAGAAGACTGAACAAGGTGGCCTTCTCCTTGTTTGGACAACGTATAGAATTTGGCTTTCCGTCTGTCCAAAAATGGTATTCAGAGCGTTACTTTTGAACATTGTCATATAATATCACTGAACTTTGACTGTTGAAGGCTTATGAGGTAAGGAAGACACCTATTGATTTTGAGGTCAGTAGGTTGAAGGTCACAGTCACATGGACTTCATGAAATAGAATTTTTTAGATGAAATTTTGTTTCTGGAGTGTTACTTTGAGCATTACTTTTGAGTGCCTTGGTAGAATTTCACCAAACTTGGACAGTTGAAGCCTTATGGGATAAGAAAATAATATTTCATGAAATTTTACTTTTGTTATGAGGCAGGGGACCTGGAGCACTGCTCTTGTTACTTTTCCAATTTATGGGACTTTATTCATAAAAATTATGAGATTTCACCATCATGTCATTTAGACACCTTCCATCATGTACGTGTTGTTGTATTTAAATCGATGCATATTGTGGCGGCATGTTTATTTTGGGGAAAGATCTAATTTGACACTGTTCTTAGTCCTTATGGCATTAAATGATCTGAAGTATAAATATAAGCTTAAAGGGGATGATTGGTCTACCCTATTGTGCTGCTCTTTAGTTTGGGTTAAATAAGTAAGCCTCATGCACAATGATTTTTACCAAAATTACGGGCCTTGAACATAGCAAAATTCACAGAAATCACAGTTTTCCAGACTTTTTTTCTAAACGCTTGCAGATATGGACATGATTTTTGGTATATAAGTTCACCATGATAAGTTACAGGTCAAGTTTACATTTTGTTCCGGTACAGTGATATTTACTTTGGATTAACTAAAACTCAAAGAAATCACACTCTGGAGTTTGAAACTACCATTCTGAGTAATAGAATTTAGTTGAAGATAAAGGTCTATAGCCCAAAAGACATTCTTATTCCTGTTTTTACTGAGGTCCTTCTACATGTATTTCTCTTACAAACAAATTTACTTGAGTATCCAACATGGGGACGTGTGGGGTATGTGAGCGGGCTCATCAAGGTTCTTTAATTTATGTAGTCTAGTCAGTGTTGTGCGTATGTTTATACATGCATTTCAATAAAAAAAAAGTATTAAATTTTGAAGATATGCTTTTAGGATTTTCTGAAATATTTGTTCAGTTACAGCCTCAAAGCCTACAATTTTTGTGTACCCCGCAATGCATTGTGAGGGGACATGGAAAAGCTGGGCTTCAGTACGTCCGTCCAGGTTTTCCACACTTTTTTCTGACGCAGTTGGTAGAGTTTCGCTTTTTACCCTTTGACCTTAAAGACGCTTCTCTATGGAAATGCAATGCACCTGATCAAAAATCTGTTTCCCAATTGGCCAAATACTGATAACTCAGTGGTGTTCGAAAAACTGTAAAGAAAATTGAAATTGCGTGGCATGTGTTATTTCATTGAATGATAAGTTGAAAAATATTACTAAAAAGAACAAAATTTTACTGCGACGGCTATCTTTTTTAAAAGATAGTACTTGTTTTGTAATGCTTCTACCAAATAAGATTTTGGTATGTGGCTTTATTATGAAGGGTTACAGATTAAGTTCTACTTGGGTTATGGTTGAATGATTTTTACAGAAGGTACCAGTATCGTATTGCATATCCCTGAGCAGGTGTACGTCAAAACATGGATGCTATAAAAATATAGTGCATTTTCTTTTTGCCTCTCTACAAACTAATATTTTGTCAAAAGATATGAACAATGACTTATAAAATAGAGCAAACATCACACTGTAAGATGAAGAACTTTTTTAAAAGAAAATCTAACATAATATCATAAAAATGTTCCACTGAAAAGGTTGGTTTGGTGAGTGCAAAACGAAAGTGAAAGTAGGGAAAATGGCTATTTGTAGTTCGACTTTTCTGTCCGATCTTCGTGGACTTACCCTATTTTCTTTGCGGGAAATTATTTTTTCACATGTCCTTAGAAATGCTACATAAGTGAAAGTTTTATTGAATCAATTTACATATTTTTTAAAAAATCCTAAAAATATGCACTTCACTATAGAAGTCTATGGGAAAATTCATACGATACTGAGACCAGAAGTTTTCCAGGCTTATTTTTGTAATGGTTTTACCATTTGATTTTATCTGTTGTATGTAGTCTTACTCTGAAAAGTTACAGATTAAGTTTGACTCTGGTTATTGTTGAATTATTTTTACAGAAGTTATGGCTCTGGACTTAAAACATTTAAGTGAATTTAAAGTTTTGAAATGTATCTTTTCAATGTCAGGGCAAGGGCATTTTACAGGTGTATGAATATTTATGGAATAGAACCACAAGGTTACTTACCACACAAGTCAGTCTGATTTGATATTGAAGGGTGTGATCCTTGTGGTTTCAGATATAAAGGGATAAAAACTATGTTTATGCTCAAAAACTTGAGAGAGAGTATGTAGCTCTACCTTAAGGTTCCTTGCCACAAAAAATGTCTCGATTGAATTGTTAGATTATGAGCATAAATTTTAGGAAAAAGGGACCAGAAATTGGTTTTAAAAAAACCCCTTAAAATTGAGTTCTTTGACCACTTTCATTCTGGTCAAATTCCTATGTCATGGAAAACAAAATCACAATCCTAATTCAAGCTTGAACGTCATGTTTATAATTGCCCCAAATCTGCGGTCACACCAAGCTGTGATCTGCTAACCATATTTTTTTCCCTGTTGACTAGTCACATAATGGGATATTGTTTTAGTTCAGATCAATTGGTCTGTCTTCCGTCTTGTACATAGCATTGTTTCACTGGTAAACTTGGGAAAATTCCATTTTTGTGCATTGTAAAAATAATTCCAAGCATTATGAAAAAAAGCTCTTCTTTCCATTTATAAGATTTTTGCAATAATCTATTGGTATAAATGCTCAAAAGTAACCTCAAATGTATTGATCAAACAGTAAGGTTTTTTAAAAAAAAATTGAGGGTTTTTTTCTTTTCTTTTCATCAATAAAGTAAAGGATTTTTCCTGTACTATTTCCCTGTCTGTGTCAGATCAATACTAACAAGTAGCCTATATTTTATCTGCCTTGGATTGTAACATGTTCTAGATCTTAATAAACATAGATTGTGTATGTAAATTTTCTTTATATATCAGTTACATAGGTAAATGAGTGTGTATTGTCAGTTAAGTCAATATCTATCTTATAATCCAGGTCACAATTGACAAGATAGTCCTTTATAATCAATTTCATTCTATTGCAGTCATTCATTAGGGTCATCTATTTCATCAGTGTTTGTAGGCGGTGCTCTGAAACATACATCTTTAGCCAAGGAGGCATGGAATTTACTACAGCTGTTGAGTAATCAATGAAGTGTATTTATGACAAATTTAAATGTCCTTGTAATGGATGATTGGGTCTCATTTTTCTTTTCCTGCAATTTTCCCCATGTGTTGCAGCATTTGCATAGAGAGCGCTTAATTCTCAGTTCAAGATTCATGATCTTAAGATATGCTTTTGTCACTTCAATCATTTTTATCTATTAATTTTGTACAACTCTTCTATATTTTCCAATTTATGTTTCCTTGTACGCTAAAAATAATTTCTAAATTTTTTTATGTAAAATTTTTCAATGCCCTCAAAAATGTCCTTCCTTAAACTAGACCATAACTAATTGTTTTCAGTTATACTGGATAATCTTTTAGGTGGAAATACATTATGCAGACAGTAAAATTATAATCTTCTAACACTTGTTTCAACTTCCTGCTGAGTTAATAACATCCCCTCCCATGAAAAATGAGGTAGCCGTGAACATTTATAGTGAGTGATTATAAAATGTTTACAGTATATTGTATAATTGCCTATATCTATCTTTAATCTAGATAACATTTTTGCCAGGGGGCACTATCTCTTTAGAGTGTCTTCCCCTTGACTTTGACATGTCCAATTGTTATTTGTGCACACATGGCCTGCAGGGCTGGTAATTAAAGCCCCTAACATGTCACTAGTTTAAATAACAAGTACATGGTTGGTTGCCAGGGAAACAGTGTGTGGTATCCATGGTAATGATGCACAGCTGTGTGTCCTAATCACATGGTAGCTGGGATGATCTGGTCAGCTAGCCAATGAAAAGCTCTCTATATCTCATCTCCCAGCATTCTAAGTTAGTGATGAGTTGGAAAAGGGGACGCCATCTTTAGCTGTCCTTAGCATCTATGTAAACTTTCTCCATTGATGTGAATTTTTACATCTGGAATATGAAATAAGAGACTTTGTAATTTGACAATCAGTTAGAAAGAGTTTCACAAGTGTATTAAGGTAAGTAAGAGAGATAGTTTATCTCAGATCACATGTCATTGTGTATTAAATATGTCACTTGTAAACTTTTTCTCAATTTGTTTGTCCCCAAGTCTTTTAAATAGAGATGAACATCAAAATGTTATGAGAATATTTCTCAAGACTAGTGAAGCATAAATTTTTATTGTGGCCATTATTATCTCACTCATTCATTGTGAAATATTACATTTTCCCAAAGATCTGAAGACTGTTGCATAGTAAAAATAAAAGCATGTGGTTGAAAATTTAAATACCCTGTAGTGGATTTAAATGCCATCAAGTTATGGAATACCTATTAAATCTGAGATAAATCTTTGTTGCTCAAATGGAAGCGGCATTTTTAAATGACTTTGAGGAGTTACACAAGCTTTAGACTTGATTTTTACATTGATTTTGAGTCTTGTTTACACCATTGTGTTGACTTCCTGTTGTGTAGCAAATTTCTTAATCCATAAACTTAGTAAGATGGATTGTAGATGATTTGTACATGTAAAGTACTGCAGTATGCAGAAAAGTGTATAATGTATATTAGGTGTGTGTATGTTTTACAAAATGAAGTATTATGACTAGCTTGTGGTGTGGTAAATTATGAACAATTTGACAGGTTTAATTTCATTTGTAAATGATCAGAATATTGTTTGTTACTCAAAAAATGTAAACCTAAGTTTTCGTTAGAAGTTAGTTTAAGGATGTGCAATACCCAAGTAAGGCATACAGGATTAACCTTCTGTTTTATTTCAATTCATATAAAATAAAGATCATTTCTTTAAACTGTTAGAATGGAAGTTTAATTGTACTCTGTGCTTTGTAGTGCATGCACATATATGTATTCTCTGCATTTTTTTCTTTTAAGTGCAAATAATTTTGTTTTTTAATTAGTAGTAATTTAAAAAAGTGCACTTACACAAAAAAGATAACCTTTTTTTTTGCTGTGTTTGCCTTAAGGAATAAAGAAAAAATAAAGTAGGTTACTTGTTTTTACAAACATGTAGCTTATTTGACTATTCAACCTACTATACCAGGTGTGGATCCAAGGATGGATGTGCTGGCCATAACCCCCCCCCCCCACAGAATTGAACAAAAAAGCATTTTTTTGTGCATAAAATCTCGATTTTTCCCTAATTTTACCCACAAACTTTTCTTTAATTCTATTTATATCCTATATCTGCCCCTATATACTGTCTGTGAAAAGCTGGTCTAAAAATAATATGGTCTGAATCATCTGTGTTCAGTAGGAATTTGTATTCTGAATTAAAAAATATGTTTATATTTAGCAAATGCAGAAAAATATTGTCTGAAATGCCAAAGATGGTTCCTAGATAAGTTTAGATGACACTCCGTCTTAAGTCATTGTTTCTTTAAGGCATTGTTTACCCAGAATCCTACACAGAAGCAGGTAATTGATTCTATGGAGGGAAAAAGAAATAATCAATGACAATATGGCCATATTGGAAATCTGATGAATAATTGTATCATTGTATGAGTTAGACAATATTGCCCTCTTGATTAAAATCTTCTTTAATAAAAATTATCCTACCCTTTGTGAAGGATCGTGAAATAATAAATGTTTTTCCATGATTGCTTTAATATGGTGTATTAATGGAATAATTAACTAGTGTCAACTAGAGACTTACCCTTCTTCCTTGGTAATTAGATTTCCTCTTTGATCAATTTCACCTCCATCAATCTATTTTGCTGGCTTTCCATTTTATCATGAGCTGGAAGGGATTGCATGTGTTTCCAGTAATCAGCAATACTTCTCCAATTTCTTCTCATCAAAAAATGTCTTGGAATCAACAGACATGATGGATGGGATGTTCTCACCTGGTCATCATCCACCTGTTATGATGTCTACCTGTACAGGTAGATTAATGATGCAATTGATGCTGGTCCAATAGATTTTGAGCTTACATCTTCAGAACCCAGGGCTATATTGATTGGAGAGAAAAAAGAATGAAATTAATTTTATTTCTTTTTCATTTTCTTCAACTGTCACCTCATATTCAGACCATTTTCTTTGAAATCTCATGAATTTTCAACTGATGAATAAAATGTTGAAATCAGATACATTTGTCTTAAATCGTGTGACATGGCTTCCATCTGTTTCCATGGAAACATTTAAAACAACTTTATTGATTTGCTGTAAGCTCAGGAATGAAAGATAATTTTTTATGGAATTAATGTGTGATGACAATTTCAGATAATGTAACAATGAAAAGGTATAGTAAGTTTTAAAATAACATGCCATCAAATGTTGTCAGAAATTAACTTTTCATCTACTTTCATTTTGCTGTAATAAATGTATTACTCATATTTTTTTAAAACATTCTCTGACATCCTTTGTTCAAATGGTTGTATTGTGATTGACAATCTAATTTCTCAAGATGTATTTTTTTGAGTATTTTTCCAATAAAAAAATGACATTTTAAAATTGTTTTACAACTTCATAAACTGACTCAAATGCTTGTAATGTCATAATACCATTTTGTGGCATTTTGTTATTTTTTTTTAAGTTAAATGCAAAGCTTGAGTTTCACACCTGGCCTGTTAACAATGGGGCTTTGCATACATTGACTGTTTTACATATTCTGTGAAATACTTTGTTGTTTGAGCGATGTTGTCTTTTCAGTTAGACAACACCAATTAAACAGTTCAACTGCTAAATAACAGTTTAAGTGATAATATGCATAATTAATAGAAATAAGAACACTTCCCTTTTATCATCTTTGTTTTGAAAGTTAATTAGATTGAGTTAAGGATTGTAATGCTAATGGTCTGGGATTATATAATTAAGGGGGGACAATAACTTCAAAGGATTAAATCTGTGGGTCATAAAGACTGGCTTCAGAGTGTGAGATTGTTGGAGATCTGAGTATTACCAAATTGTCATTACTAATGTCTGGGCTCTGAGTGAAGGTGCTCAAATACTCTTTGATCAAAGTGTTTAAAGTGTAGATGTAGATGTTATTGTCATTTGTACATTTATAGAAGATTTCTTGGTGTATTTTTTGAGAGTTCTTTATTCGTTTTAAAGGTAAAATTTAATCATTTACCCATTGTTAACATGTATTAGTGAATTTTCATCGTTACTGGTGATGTTAGATATCTTCTTATTTTTTTTTAGTCAGTATTTTCCTTAATATCAATATAATTCATCATTCAAAAGTGGAGAGACATAAATGAAAACAGGATCAAAATGTTTTATAAGTTATAAGTTAAGACTATTACAAATATTTTGTATATTTCATTGTGTTAGTTACTCAAGTATTAGCCTTGTCAGTTTATGTGTGTGTCTTTGGAAGTGTTTTAATTTGTTTCTTTGTGAAATTTACAAAATACACCTTAATTAGACTGAATACACTCTTAGAAAATCAGTCAATTGTGGTATGCTAATTTTCCCCTTCTGTAGATGTTATGTACACATGTTTGAATGATATATGATAGCTCCATAAACATGTCATTTATTTCATAGCAAAAAAATATGTCTTTCTTCAAAGAAATATTTCACTGTTTGTTTATCATTTCAGCTTTGCATTGATGCAACTAGTTACCATGGTGCCCACTCGAAACTTAGATGAGAGTGATGCCTCGATGAGAGAAAGACTGGTTAACAGTCTAAGCCAGAGTTTCCCTGGTAGTGCACTATCCAAGGCACTAAGTTGTATGTCTGCTGAGGATTCTGATGATGACATGAAGGACCCAATGAGTAGCAGCTGTTTTGCCGAACTTCGTCTGGACAAAATTGACGTCGATGATGACGATGATCTAACAAGTTTATCTTGGTTACAGGACAATGATTTGTTGAAAAACATCAAACCGAGTGATGTGGATGATGTTGATGATGATGATTCCCAAAAGGAAAATGACATTAAGGAGGGCAACCATTTTAATCCAACACATCCACCACATGTACCGTACAATCCACAAAAACACATTCACAGTAAACCACCATATTCATTCAGCTGCTTGATTTTCATGGCGATAGAAGATTCTCCACACAAAAAACTTCCTGTTAAAGACATTTACTCTTGGATATTAAACCATTTCCCATATTTCCAGAATGCCCCTACAGGCTGGAAGAACTCAGTGCGTCACAACCTCTCTCTCAACAAGTGCTTCAAGAAAGTTGACAAGGACCGTGGACAGGTAGGTTGGAATTTATCTTCTCTTGAAAATTTTAAAGAACATTTAACAATTTTCATGTGAGCAAGAAGCTTTTAAGCTTTGTATTGCATGGGAATGAAATGTCCACAAAAATGTTGAGGTTTAGGTTTTAATTCCATCTATCATTAAAAAAATCTTTATTTCTAGAAAAGCACAAAAAATGGTGTTCTCTTATACTCTCATGATATATTATTTTAGATTACATTTTATTTTCTGGACTCATTTACTTTTAATCTATTCCCAGAACTGTCATTTAAATCAGCTATATTGTAGGAGCTCTCTTGACATTGTTCAATAAATAATCGTTTATTCAACTTAAATGCATTTGAAATAAAATCAATTGTAATCACTTGAGGGTTAAATGTAATTGACGGAACATCTATATTAAAAGATGGTTACTTTATTTTATTCTAATCCTTAGGATTCACTGAGGTAGGGTTATTATTAATTTGAAGGAAAGGCATTTAATAACACAATTAGAAGTGGTGTTTAACTATCTGTCACTGTGATCGATAATTTGGAGGAAATGTTAACACGATCACTTTCCTGGGTTTTGTTCCCATACACAATTTGTTGACTAACCTGTCGATTATACATACATCATAATAGGGGGGCAATTTTTTGTTTCAGTCTGTATTGTTGATAGTTAAGGACTTGTGAACTTGTACTAATGGAGTTTTTACATACATGTAGGTTGCTTTAAAGTAACTCACAGTTATACATATACTTGGTACATGTGTTATGTGCACCCACTTAGAATGATACATATTTGTGAGGAATGTACTGATATCACTCCTTTCTTTTTAAACATTTTTTATCTTTGCATTCATTGACATTTTTCTGAGAAATGTTTAAAAGGCCTTTTAAAAATGAAACTTGCTACAACACAATCTTTCTGTGACACTTGTAAATTTGATTCAGATGTCTTATAAAATAATTAACCTCCTGGCACTTCCATTTTTTTCTTGTAGGCCACTCTGCAAAAAAGTTGTAACAACTTAAACACCACTTGATAATGTATTCATAAACAAGTACATTTAGTATAGAGGCCAAGAATTTGATAAAACACTTTCACTGAATGGGTGTAATCTACTACCAGAAGCTTGTTATTATCAGGTCACATGACCAAACTAAATGGTTACCATGGTATCCTTGTACACAGATATTTGGCAAGCATCTTTGTTGTAGCTACCTTGTAATTAGTAAACAAAGGAAATATTTAATCAGTCATGGATATAATGTAAATAGATATGTTTGATAATTATCTCATCAGGGAGCAAGTTGCAGGTTACTAGGATTTCAAAATTATTTTTATCCGAAAATGCAAGAGAAAGTTATCAATATCTGTGATGCTTGATACTTCCAGGTTTTTAATAAGAATTTGTATCAGTTATACAAGATAGTGATCCAGTTTTATAGGTAGTTGAATAATTTTTTAGTTACTGAAAAAGACAATGCATCTTTAATTTCTTATATGTTCGACCATGTTCAGGCTTTCAACATGGTATCATTGAAATTTGAAAAAGTTAACACACTTCAATGATACTTAAACATGATGCAACAAAAGAAACTGTAAACTTGCATGTACATGATTGTTTGAGAACCACCAGGTGGAAAAGACAGAGGACTTTTTCTCGACAGGTGATAATACTTGTTACTCCTTATCTTAAGGAGTCTCCTCTTCTCTTATCTAGACACAAGTGTCACTGTAATGCAGTAATAGATAATCAGTCAAAAATATGTTAAATACATGTATATATATTAATCTCTAGATTAATTCAAATATGTATGTAAATTTTTGTATAATGTTTGAGATAAGAAGGACCTATTTATCAGTTACTTATAGACTGAAGTCCATCATAGTTATGGCTATTATCTATTCTCTTGTCTGTATGATATATAAACCTGTTTTAAGCCATCTCCTTGTTAAGGTGTCATTGGTCAAGTTCTAAACTGCTATCATGTAGTGGTCAGAACTTATAAAACACAAATAATGTGGTGTGAACACTTTGCTCTGATGAACTAAGATAATGTTTTGTTTCTCTCATTTAAAAAAAAGAATAAAACAATAAATTTGTATTATTTTGAACCTATCATTTCCTTCAGACTGACAAAGATGTACTGCATTGAAGCTTCAGTTTTCTCTGTTTTTATTTTTTTTCTTTGCTTGTCATATGTAATGACCATTCAAGCTACTTATTGTAAAGTGATTGTAAAAAGCTCTCTTTCTGTAATAAAGGCACTACCTTGCCATTAAAGCTCAAGTATTAAGGGATATCCTGTATTTCTCTTGTGCTTTATGGAAATATTAAATTGTATCCCATAAAAGTATTATAAAATAATAATACCATAATAAATAGGGTCATTTCTGAACAGGTTTTTCTGATCAAAATGTTGAAGATGCTAATTACAGGGCTTCCTGGTAGAAAATTAGTTCTGCCGGCCATTGTGTTTGTATCCTGGTGATAGTTTAGTAGGGTTGCTATGGATACAGTTTTCTGGTTATAGGATTTCAATTTCAGCGTGCTAGGGAGCAGTGAAATAATTTCTGTCAATTAGATGCTTGTGCTGTTCCAAGTTCTGACTCTCAATAGTAAAAGTGGTTGATCTATTTATAAGTTTTTGCAGTCAAGCCTTTGTAAATGTAGTACTGAAGTAGTTCTGCTGTGTAAAATGGACCTTTCTATTTTTCATCTATTTCCTTTTTGGTCAATTCATTTACATATGTACATCGTCATATATTACAGTGTTGTTTTCTATTCAAAGATTGTGGCCAACAATTTAGTAAATGCTACCAAATTTGATTTATAACCTTAAGACCGAGAGGAAATAAATATATTTCTAAAAAATAGGGTAGGTAGGTAATATTGTTTTAATTAAAATTATTTTCAATAGACACTTATGGGAGAATTTCTTGACTTTAATAGCGCCCAACGAAAAAAAAAGATAGTTCAGTGATATTTCATATAAAAATGTGCATGGGTAGGTATAGTAAGCTTAATCAGACAAGTTTTTTTTCCCAAACGTGTTGTTAATTTTCTTGTTAGGTCAGAGGTTATGTAAGCTTAAATGTCTTGTTTTCTTTGTAGAGTATTGGGAAAGGATCATTATGGTGTATAGACCCAGACTACAGACCAAACTTACTTCAGGCTCTCAGGAAAACTCCCTACCATCCATATCATCAACTACAGATGTTAGCAAACCCTCAACCAACACAACAATACCACTATGTTCCTAAGTAAGTTAATTTCTTTAAAGCCAGAGTCCAATAAAATACTATCAACAACATGTAACTCAGTGAGTCAAATTCTCCCTACCATTATGCATTTAAGTTTACAAAAACAATTGTTTAGTATCAAATTTCCAGCTAACCATTGATTTTTAAAGCCCTACATGTACATGCATTATTGTCTATTTTAAGCCATTTGAAAAAGTAAAAATATTAACAAGGGATGAATGGGAAATTTTTAGGTTCAGAGAAATCACATGCAAATAACTGAAGTATGTGATTAAATGTTATGGGATTTAGTCCAATTGACTGTCTAAGGTGATGTGTTTGGTTTTTTTGCTCACCTGGCCGAAGGCCAAGTGAGCTTATGCCATCACTTGGTGTCCGTTGTTGTGGACAAATTTTAAAAAATCTTCTCCTCTGAAACAAGAGGACTGACAGGTTTTAAACTTGGCATGATTGTTCCTTAGGGTGTTCAGCACAAAATGACCGTTGGCATTTTTGATCCATGAAAAAACATGGCAGCTGTTACTAAAAATAGAACATAGGGGTCAGATTGCAGTTTTTGCAAATAATTGTGCAAATTTCTGGCATGGGTAATATTGTTCAGCATCATGAGATGGATTTGTGCTAAAATTTTCAAAACGATTGGGCAACTGATGTAGGAGTTACAGCCCCTGAAACAGTTTTTTTGTATTTTCGCATGTGCAACTTTGAAAATCTTCTCAAGATCCATTGCACAGAATTCAATGAAAGTTGACATATATGTCCCTTAGGGTATCCCACACAGATTGACAGATGGGATTGTTGATTCATGAAAAAACATGGCCGCCATTACTAAAAGTAGAACATAGTGATCAGATGGCAGTTTTTTGCAAATAACTCAAAAACCGTTGCCTTTAGCAAATTTCTGGCTTCAGGTAAAATTGGTAAGCATCATGAGAAGGACCTATGCCAAAATTTTCAAAACCATTCATTGATTAATGTAGGAGTTGTGACCTTTGAAACAGTTTTTTTGTTGTTTTGTTTTTCACATGTACAACTTTGAAAATCTTCTTCTCTAAAACCATTTAAGATCATTGAATGAAAATAAGCATAATAGTTCTTTAGTGTATTGTGCTGAAAATGAATGTTGTGATTTTTAATCCGTGAATAGATATGGCTGCCTATACTAGAAATAGAACTTGGGGGTCATAAGACAGGTTTTTGAAAAAAATTCGAAAATTGTTGCCTTTAGCAAAATTTTGGTTCAGGTCATGAAAATGCTTTGAAAAGCATTCTTGCATTTGACAATTTAGTTGATTTTAACTTAGCCTGTCTCATTCCTTAAGTTTTTCAAATAAGCAAATGGTTAATCAGGTGAGCGATTCAGGCTCTCTTGAGCCTCTAGTTTAATTTTCTGGTGGTTTTTAGTGGCAAAAACATGTGAGATTGTGCATTGTTTATTAAGAGCTCTATGCCATATTTTTTAGGTCAGTGTTGTTAGTGATGAGTGCTTTACTTCTGAGCACAATTTTAACACCTACATTTTAAGTAGCAATATATAGAATCTATGAAGATACTTTACTTTTGATACTTTAGATAGTAACATCAATTATGGACTGTATTGAAGTATCCCCCAAAGGTCTTTAAAAAAAAGGTGTAAAATTATGACCCATCTAGTGTACATAGTTGAATGGCTCTTAATAAACCTTATTAATGACCACTAACATAACATCATTGATTTTCAGTTGAGAATGGTTGATTTTGTTAAATAGAGTCAAGTGAATGTGATTGTGATGTATATTTCATAAAATGACTAATGATTATGCACATATAATACTGAGTCCCTGAAGTCCCATAGCTCCTATATAGCTGGTATATTTTCTATGTGTCATTTATATTAACATGTTATTTTCCCCTGTCTTTGGAATGTAAACAAAATGTCAGAAAAATGATTCAATTTAGTTATATGCAGGTAGAGAGATATCTCAACAGCTCTATGACCGATGATGGTTTTATTTTATATAAATTGAAATATGAGATCTTATTTCCAAGGACTCAGCTGAAAGTCAAATCAAATTATCTGTAGATTTACATAAACCTATTTTAACAGTTCCCTGAAACTGAAAGTTTAAGAATACATTGAATAAAAAATGCTATAAAAAGATGTACAAATGTAAGTAAACCCCACGATTACATCATCATCATTAGGGATAGGTGTGTTCCATGCTCATCTTTCTAGATGGTACATATTATGGTATATTGTTGTCTGTCTGGCCTTCTCACTTCCCAAAACAACTCGAAATGCTTTCACTAATTTTCCTGAAACTTTGGTTAATTGATTTTTCATTTGAAGTGAGCTTTCTTTCAATTTATAAATTTAGGATTTTATGCTTTTGGGATGTGGACTTTATTAGTAAAAGTTATTGAACAGTTTATTTTAAGAAGCACTCCAGCTTAAGAATCATGCAAAATGTGATTCATGGGTATAAAGCCTACATATTTTTATATTTTGTTTAAATTGCCATAGTAAACAGAAATTTACATTCAGCTTTTCATATAACCAATGTTCTTAGGAGATAAAAATTATATAGAATGAACTGTAGATTTCAAAATTAATAGAGATAACTATGTAAATGACACTCAAATACAATAGAATCTGTTGGATTTTCAGCGTTGATTATCTCTCAAAAGCAGGCAGATTTGAATGAATAATTACACATTTCATAGTATAGACCCAATAAAACAACTTACCAGTACTTACAAAAATAAAAAAAATGAAGCCTTCTTTTGGGTGTTTAATATTTTTAGATTTTGCATGATTCTTATAAAGACAGCTACTTACATGTAGGGTTTATGGGTGTATTACCTTGTTGTGAAATTAACATTTATTACTTCATGCCATTGATAAAGTAATTTGATGAGATGTTGTAGATGTTTCAGTGTGAAATGGTTTTTAATAAAGGAATAAATCACCCAGTTTATGGGATTGAAATGTTTTACAAGTAGTTACCAAAGCTATACATGTATGTTTAAAAAAAGAAAATTTATGAATGAAAAGCTTTTATTTGTCTTTTGATCTTAAGTTAGAAGAAAACAAAGGAATACTATAAACATAGAGAAAACTTGAGAAAAAAAAAACAATAAAATTGACCATATGGATATAATATTAATATTTTTTAATAAGCCATTTCTACAAATATACCAAAATTTTTGTCTGAAAAAAATTTCAGACTTTTTAAGGTCAGTCAGTTCCTATAAAGTCACCCAACTGTAACTTGACAGGATACATACATATCTTCAAAAATTCATAAAAGGCAAATAAATATTGTTCTTTACCAAAGCTTAATCATTTATGTTTTGATATTTTTCTTTTCCAGTGGCATTAGACCTCTTCCATTAACCCCCAGATTTGGACCAAACACCATTTCTCCACGTAAGTTGATCAAATTTCTTAGCACTAGACGTGAGCTTCACTATTGTAGGCTTCAATATTTCACCATTATTTCACAGGGATGATTTTTTTCTGCTTTTTAGCGGAATTCCGCTACTTGAAACATGGATTTTACCGTTACAATTCTTTTTTTTTTTTTTTACTGTTTATTTATTTCTGATTTTTACCAATTTCTGCTCTGTTTGACAATCTCGTAAAATCATCCCTGATTTAAACATTTTTGGTATTTATTCTGCCTTATAACTTTTCCATCTGTAGTTAATGTTTTAGTGTTGTAGTGTAACATAGTGTTTTTAAACTTCACTTGCCTTATAACAGAACACATAATCATCGAAGTGTGCCAATCCGATTCTGGGAAAATGATAATGAAAATATCCAATAAAATAGATAATGCATGTGATTGGTGTTCCAGTAATAATTGAACATAACTCCAGATATTTGATGTTCAAAGAAATGGCAAATCAGCCAAGGAAGACTGAAATTGAATTTTTTGTTCATTATATTTTTGTTCATTACTAATGTAAAAAAGGAAAAAAAAATATTTTTCTTTTTTGCAGATTTGTTTCCGTTTTTAAGTAAAAGATTGGCACAATCAAATAATGATAGTTATGATATTGGTAAGTCTATATTCTCTAGCACACAGTGTGGCATTTTATACTCTTTTTTTCATAGCTTTTAGGGTATTGATCATACAATTGAAGATTTCATTTGTCGCATATTAAAAATAAAAATGATTCTTCTTTCCACATTATTGACATTAATCTTTTTTGTGATTAAGATGGGTGTTGACAGTAATCTGTCCAACACACTTCTATTTTCACTTCTAAACAAACATTTATAGTCAGGGTGAGAACTGTGGAAACTATAGAAAAAAAGGATAGTCTTTGTTTATTTGTCCTGTGAAATACATTGTGACCCCCTGCTGCTTAAATTGATTCAAGTTAACACAACTGCTGTCATAATAATACCAAGTAGATAGACCCACTAAATGACAAAAAAACAATAAATCTTTTGAGATTATACAGACTAGAGATGGTCAATGGATTAACAAGTGGTCATATAAAAAGATAAAATTTAATCTTTTTAGTTAATTGTAAGTGATAAACATACATGTATTGATATTAGTTTCATTTTGCCAAATTTTTACAAAATGTGTCTTTCTATTCATGTTTGCTTTTACTGCAAGTTTTGTACATGTATGATAAAGACTATAGTTTTGAGCTGTGAACTTTTTAAAGAGTCATTAGTGATTGATTTTTTGTTAAAAATCAATAAAAAAAATCTTTTTGTGTAATAATCTATCAGATTATCATTGACGACTCCTCATGTCAGCTGTAACAATAGATTTAGCCACTAGGGAGCGTTGGTTACTAACATCTGTGTACATGTTGCTATGGCAACTGTAAAAGAATAACAGATGTTGGCAAGTTTATAATACTTGACATTGAGTTCTCAGGTTTCCCTGTCAGTTGTGTTGTAAAATGAAGTCATAGTCTCAAGAGATAAATCGTTATCACTCTTTAATATCCCATAATTTGTACAGTGAAACCTGTCTAAACTAAACCCTGAATTATCAAAAAGTCTGTCCACACCAGATACTTTAAAGTCTGTTCATATCAATATATATATATATATATGTATTTTGAACCTTTGTAAATGGCACCCTTATCTTAATTTGAACATATTTTTAAATTGTGAAGGGGATTCTCTCTAGGCAGGTCTCATTGTATTTTGCAAGAATTTTTTTTTATTTTATTTTTTTTTTTTTTAATAAATGTTTATGACTTGATGTTACAAGCCCTGTCTAAATCTCTTATACTGTAAATACAGTTTGTACTTGTAAAAGTGTTGGGTAGCTCCAGATTTTCTGTATCAAAAAGACTGGTAAATTGTTTCAAGATTGAAAGCAAAAACTTTCGAAATTTGTCTTGAAAGAATCAAGTTGTATTATTAATAAACTACTGTGAAAGTACTATTGTTCACGGGATACTGATTTTTGTGGTTTTTGTGGGTAGGCCAAACCATTAAATTTGATTCCCAATGAAAAATGAGATTTTCATTGATGTGTATACTGAAAACCTCAAAACAACAAATTCAATGATCCATGAACTGGTGTTTCTTCCCTTATCTATGAAAAATTGGTATCCATACAGTACTTTTACATACAGTGTAAGAAATTTATTTAAAAAACTTGCATTAGGTTGTAAGTTTTGCCATTCAGTAAGGCTTTTAAGTTATATGTTTTGCATGTGTAGCTACAGTAGATAACATTTTGTATTATTATTTTAATCAAAAATTATTTTACTTACAGACCGAGATATTCAAGATGTTGCTCACACTTTGGTCTCACTGAAAGGATTAGGAAGCAGAGGTCAGTATGAGTTCACCCCCTTGTCTTATTTTAAGTATAGTATATAAAGTAAAGCACTAAAAAGGAATTGTGTGTTGTGTGGCCTTCTGATTATATTTGGAATAGGACTGACTGGAATGCCTTAGCAAGTACCTTCTGACTGTTTGAAAGTCCCTATTTATAGATAATATTCTGGTTTGAAACTTAACAAGTAGCATCATCTGATTTTCAGAGATTTTTATGATGAACTTTTATAAAATGTTTGCTGACATATTTGCTTTTAAGTCAAATTAATTGCCTTTGTTCAGTGTTCATGAAACTAGGACATTTTTATATATTAAAAAAAAAAAAACCAAATCATCAAACAGTATTCTGAGTTTGCTGGATAGTGTGAACAAACCTTTTATACTTTTATAAAAATTTTCTCATTTAAATTTCAGGGTCACCAGCAAGGTCCTCAGATGGGGAAGATTATAACTCGGATAACTACAGAATGAGATTAAAAAGAAAGAAAATGTAATTCTATGAATATGATAGATTTTATCTAGGTGTTTAAACCTCCCATAATTAAAGCAGTGCAAGGGAGATAATTCAAATATTGCTGTCTTCAATTAATTTAAAAAGTGAAACAGCTGATTTTTCGTGCATTTAAGACAAATTTACTGTTGTAGTTGCAGTACAATTAAACAGAGACTGACATCAACTACCACACTTGGTCAATTTTAATATGGAAATTGAAAAGAGCACAGTATGCAATGAAATTTACTGTTAAAAATAAATATTTCAACTAACTTGAACAAAAATATGAATTTATCATTTGAAATATGTTTAAACCAGTATATTTTATTCTTTGTTTACAGGCAGCTCAAGTCAGATTTTGTGAAGAGGCAACATACAGAAGAAATTGTTGTCACAGAGAAACCAAGTGAGGACCACACCTATAGCTTTACAAACTTCCGTGACATTGCATCACCTGTTTCATCTATAGATGAAGAATATGACTTCGGTGAAGAAGAAGAAGAGTTGAGTGAATGTAGTGACATGTCTGACTGGGACAGTGATATAGATGAAGTTGATGGTGACCTACCCAAGAAAACGGCACCAAGTAAGGTGACACCTCGTAGAAATGGTTCATGTACTCCGCAAAGGAACTTGTTCAATAAAACAACACCACGTAAGGATGTTCATCAAAATTCTTCTGCTAAGTTAACTCCACGGAAACGTAAAGAAATTGAAGAGGAAGAGCAGAAAAAAATAGTGGAAGGAGCAGATGCACTGTTAAATTTGGCGGGAATCAAGACAAACTCGTGTTCACTCAGGTCTAGAGACATTTCTCTTAGAAAAGATAGGTCACATTCTTGATGTTTAGGCCGATAGGACAGTGTTGCCATGACAGCAATAGTGCAGGGATTACAAATGCCATAGATAACAATGATGTCTTCCTTTACTTGTCTATATTTGCTGCTATGTACATAGACCATATCTAGTAGTAGTAGAGTTTTTGCTTTTTTAATGACCACTTACCAATGATTTGCTATGCTTTGAAAGTTTGTATTTTGAAAATTGTTTAAAAAGTTAACTTTAGCTCAGAAGTATTTTTGCTACAAGATTTTGTAAAATTCTGGCTTTTTGATGAAGTTCTTTTCATTCATTAAAATCAATCTGATTTTTAAAGACAAGAAATTTACCATATTTTAAAAACTTTATGTTTAGTCAGATGAAAATAAAATATCACTTGGTTTAAGATAAGGGGTCATCTTTGCTGTATAGTAATGAGTTACGCATTTGAGTTGTATAAATTGTGCCAACTTCGTTTCTAGGTGCTGCAGTTGAGTTAGTACAAGTGTGATTAGTACATAGGTGCTACACATGGACTTAATTCTTCCATTTTCTTTTCTTGCACTGTATCTTTTTTCTTCTTTTCTAGGCACAAAAATCTTAAATTTTCTACATTTTTCTTGTAACATGTCCGATTTTTCCATGGTACTGAATACAGAATTTAATTGTTTAGTGTTCAGTTGACTTATTTTTGTTACTATTATTTTGTACAAGATGTGCAATGGTTGGCTGACTTTCTGAGTTTATTTTATCTCAAGGGAGATAATTTGCTTTAAATGTGCAATTTCAGTTGTACCAATATTGTGTTCAAAGGATATTTTGAAAGTAAAGGAATTTTTCCGTCATCATGAGTGGAATGAAACAATTAAGATAGTTGGTCTTCACGCTCAGTCATCATAGAAATATAGAAACAGCAGTTGTGATTTTGCAATAGATTTTTTAAGATAAATTTGCCAGTGATTTCATTTTTACATTCCTTGTTTTAACTACATAAACTGTTATATAAATAACCCTGTGATGATTGGTACAAAAACTTATGAGGGAAGCCTAAAACAATTTGTGGAATAGTTTTTGACCTGCTTTGATTGAGATTAATATGTTAAAGTATGACTTATTTAGAAGAGATGTAGTTATAAATGAAATTATGAAAGAATTTAGATCAATTGTTGAGGGTCCTACAAAGTTAGAGCATAAGATGACAATATAAAAAAATACACCATAATTATCACAAACTTTTCATCATCACATTTAGTCAAAATGTGTTCAGGTACATTTTAAATTGTCTTTAGACAGTTAGCACCAAGTGCTAATGCTTGGATATTGTTTGTTATTACTTGTTGATTTTTTGTTGTTGAACATTTTTTAAAAGAAAAAAACCTTGTACCTTTCTATCAAGTTTGATGTAGATGTAGGTTCATTGAATACTCAATACAATATTTAGTGCTTAGATCATAATCATTCATTGACAATATACAGCATTATTCAGCTCATCATGAATAAGTTGTTGGACTTTAAATAAATTGTTCTGGTGATAGGTTTTTTTTTAATTAATTCATTTTCATAACTAAAATTGTTGTGTATTGATTGATAATATTTAAAATTAAATTCAGATTTAACATTTTCAACTTCCAAACATATAAATAACAACTTTTAAAAATGGTTTGAAAGGTATATAGGATATTTTCATTCATGTATGTAAAAGTGGAAGTTCATAATTTATCAGTTTTATTCATTAAATATTTTACCAATAGAATTTGGTAATAATAAAAAAAAAACCTGTTTAGGAGGTAATCAAAATTTACATATTTAAGTACTTGGTAGTTACGACAATCTGAATTTAAAAGAAAAGAATTGTGAGAACTTGATAATTCAACATAAATATGAAAACAAAACTTTTTTGTTATTAATATATACACGTATCTATGTACAATCTGTATAATTAGACAGGTATTTATATTGTGGAGGTTTTCATATGTATGCATACTATTTTATTTCATTTTCTACCATTTTATATAAGATCGTTTATGTATGTCTCTATTGTTATTGTTTGTCAAGAGACTGTATTGGTTTATTGGAAGGATATTGACATGTGATTCAATTGTTACTTATGGCATTTTTTGTGTATTTTTAAATTTGGAAAAGGATCCAGTTCATTCCTTACCAGTGTCAACTTACATTCTTTTAAATAAGTAGCCTGGATTTTACTTTCAAGCTCTCTTCTGGTATAACTAATATGCCATTGTCTAATGCATGTCAATTTCTTTGCAATGAAACCTTAGTTTTAAACTTTATGGATTAAAAATACCTTTGTGAAGATTTAATTTAGTAGAGGATATTTCTCAGTTGGTATGTTAATTTACTGTAAAACCAATGTAGTTATGAATGCAGTCTATTTACATTTAACCTACTAATTGCTCCATACAACTACCACATGTAATATCTAACAACTCTACATTCTACTTTCTGTTTAGATGTCCCCTTATCAGCCAATCAAATGTCAGCTTTCATGATTGTGAAAGCATCAGTCTTGAGGACTCTGAAAAGTTTCATCTGAACAGAAAGTAGAACAAGATTATTGTTAGATCCTACATGAGAACAAATTAATTAGAGTGTTATGAATGTTCACTTTCCAGGTTCTACCCTCATGATAGATCAGATTGCCAAATAAAGGTGCAAAATTAGCTTTAATCATTGTAGATTTCATCATCATTGTTATAATGTATTTTTATTATTTTGATTTTATTAACTGTAATATGAGTTACGGCATGATCAACAAATTATTCCTATTTTTAGAAGGGTCAAAAACTGTGTTCAAGTTCCTAGTCAACTTTTATCATTAGATCATGTGCTTATCATTTTAAAAAAGGCAATTTTAGCAAAAAAAAAACATTTTTGTTGAGTTTGTTTCATCTTGTTTTGTTTTTGTTCAATTATTTTTTTATTCATTACAGTAAAGAGTAAACTAAATGTGAACTTGACTGTTTGCTTAACATTTAACATGGTCTATTGGTGAGATACATACCATTACTATTAATTCTTTAAACTGATTATGAAAAATATAGATTAGTAATAATTACCAAATTTTGGAAAAGTTGAAGCTATTTGAACTGATAAAGTTACCTGAAGATAAGAAGATACATGTACAGAAATATCATCATAGATTTTTGCTCTTATTTTAATATGATGGACTGATAATTGCATTACTTCTTTATTTAGCACAATAATTTAACAGGATGTCAAAACAGTGTTATTTTGTGCTTTTGATTTTTCATTCTGCAATATCTACTTCATCGTTGAAAGCAATTTAAGAGATATCAGGGATTTCTATGCAAAATCATCATGAATCAAAATTGGTTATTTTGTGTTTATTTGTGACAGGTAAGTTTTGATGTTTTTCGATTATTTGTGCAATATTTCTTTGAAAAAGATAGAATCCCATTGAAAACATCTTGTACATGTGTACACAACAGTAAATAAACTATATAATGATAATGTGTTGTATTTTCTATACTTCTTTAATTGTCATGTTTTAACAATACCGAAAGGAGCTGTATTTATAAAGTATGCAAGACTTTCAGCTGTAGCTATTGTAGAGAGAAATAGTTACTTACTTCAACATTGCTCAATACAGTGCTACTGTGATTATTTAACTACTAGCCACACTCAGAATTTTCAAAGTGATCACAAGCTTAAGTGTTATAGCTCTTCAAGTGTAGATTTTATTTCTAAATTCATTGGTTATACTTAATGTGGAAGATCAAAGTGGACCAAAATTTTCTCTTCTAATTACTTGCTAGACTCAAATCTAAAAAAACAAACACTGAAAAATAAGGTTTCACAAAACAACTTTATTTAGAATTCTAGTATAAATCCAACAGAATATGGCAAAGTATAAATATCACACAAATCAAGTACTGAACCTAGTTCAACAAAACGTAAAAAAAGTACATACCGGTACATCTGAGCTGAGAATATTTTTAGCCATTTGTGACATCATTAAACCTAAGTCTATTAGGTCACAGGGGCCTGAAATACATATCAGTTTAAGATTATGCATATTATCAAATAATCAGATTACAGAACTTCTAAATGAGCTAAATCTTTATACTTTAAAAACTTAGTCAGCCCTGTATGGATATCTCCATCTTCGCTAACCAAGGGTTTGGTCATGTCCCCTTCCCTTCAAGCAAAGATGGACACCAATTCAACTCTAGAAAGTAAGTACTACACTGATCAATACATGAATACTATCCTTGTTAACATCCACATCATCTTAATTTGACTAGTACAAAGGATTCAGACAAATCAGAGACCATATGTATCTTTACAATATGAATATCCTACTGAATACATTATTGAAAATTATCATATCACTAAGATAGTGCTATATACAGAAATAGACCAAAAACTCACTATTAAAAATCCCATTCAACGCACCGATTACACTAAAGTGCAAAGAATTGGATGTTAAAGGCAACCTTAACAGAACTTATTTTAACATGTACATGTTGCATTAATTGATTCAATATTAAGGCAAAACATTAAACATGTCGAGTAAAATGACTCGCACCAGTAAGTTACTAAGAAAGATATTCTGAAAAAGAGAAATCTAATATTTCATTGTTACTTTGAATTAACTCCCTTTTTATATCTTGGTTATATATGTACATTAAAATGCAGAACAACTTGTAATTTTTTCAATGAACCCA
This sequence comes from Perna viridis, assembly GCA_037379345.1. Lineage (NCBI taxonomy): Eukaryota > Metazoa > Mollusca > Bivalvia > Mytilida > Mytilidae > Perna > Perna viridis. Next base: position 42,769,783 of record CM074512.1, on the reverse strand, counting down.
CCTTCAGCTGTTGTAGTGTTGTATGGATATCAGTATGTCTGTTTAATACATTTTCATCATCCTTAATTGCACGGGGAACTCTTTGTAAGGATAATTTGTAATTTGGTATGCAGCTTCATCATATATAAATGGGTTGTACTATATGTGCGAGTATAAACATACTTCCTGTTTCTAAACATCTACCTCTGAATTTTAAGCAAGACAAAGGCATTTTGCACCATAGACTTTTTTTCTAGTTAATCCATGATTTATATGTGAATAAAAAGAAAATACAAGACTGCACAAAATCGGAAGTTACAACTCTTGTCACTTACTACACGATAAAAGCACTTAAAATTATTCAGATCCCTCACATAACTATAATTAAAGCATCAATCTTGGATATATGGTAGTCATATTTAACAATTAACTTTCTGTGAGGGTATGTCAGTGATTTTGAAGATGTTAATATCAGTGCGTCTAATACTCTTGTACAGAGATGAAAGTAAATGTTCAGTAGAGACATTCATAATTGGAACCAAAAAAAAAAATTTTGTATTTTAAAAATTTTCATAACTGCAATACAATTGTAATTTTTCCTTTGATTCTTAAAATAAAACCAGTTTTTGTTTGATGCAATGCAGAAATAGTTATTAACAAGAGACAAAATAACAATAATAGGGCTTTATTGGAACATTATGTGAAAACACTCTACCTCGTAACTGTGAAAAAGGAAGATGGCAAAATGTTCAAAATGGTTTGACTCAAAAAGTACATTTTGGATTTTGTTAAAATTAAACTTAACCTGTATTTTAATAACTGCAAAGTTATAAAAAAATTCATTGATCTGTTCTCAAGTTATTATCTGAAAATCATCAAAGGATGGTAAGACAGACTGACGGACAAGCAACCGTTTAGAAGGTATCATATTCAAGTGGCCGGGTATTAAAATTACACAACTAAAGAAAGCATACCAGATTAAAGCTTTTGTCTTGCAAAAATTTATGAGATCTAGATCAACTATTTACCTTGAAGGTAAAAACAACAAAAATTAACTACCTTTTTATGTCTATAAATGTGAATTGAATGCAATGTATTAACTGAACCTCTTTAAGACTTATTATTTGTTCAATTAATGCACAGATTCAGTTGATATAACTTTTATTGAGATTAAAATAAATGGCTTTCAGATGAGTTCTTGCATCAAAAAAGTATGCATAATTTATTTTTACTTTACAACAATGTAGTACATATGGTCAAATGAACATATTCAAAGAGCATTAATTTTTGGCATCTTTCAAAATAAATGTTTTACACTGTGAAAATATCATTTATTTTGCATTTGCAAAATAACAACAAAACAAAACAAATGCAAAAGTAGTTGTAGGGAGAGATCGTGGACAAACTAAATATCTTAAGGACCAAATATGTTTCATGTAAGGGGATATTTATGCACTTTAGTCATACCGTAGGCTATGGTACGACTAAAGTGAATTAGTATGCCATTAACATGTTCGTCAAAAGGCATAAAAACATAAACCAGTACTTGAAAAGTAACAGTTGAGATGCAGAAATGTTATTATTTATAGTAATTCATGAAATGTGTTGAGTGGTACATAATATTGAATCAGTGTTTTTGTAATTGTTTTTTCATCCAAGAAAGTCTATACATTGATATTATGAGATATCTTCCACCACTGGGTTCCTTTCACTGAGAATTCTTGTATCTCAAATCAACCATTATTATCACTTTTGTTTAATAGCATACTGGTTTGTTTGTGTATTTCTTGTAGAACCACTGTCTTTGGTTGAAAACTCTGGAAAAAGGATATGACAATAAAGCTTAAAATGCTCTAGAGTTATCTTTCTTTCTATAAAACGAAAAATGGCCTGGGTTTCATAAAACAATGAAAATGAACACTTTCCTCAAATCCTTGAATTTGCCCTTAAATTTTCAATTTCATGTGACTTGATTACTTGAAATTTGAGTTTAGGAAAATCTCAATTTGAGTTTTTTTTTTTTTTTTATGAAACCCAGGCCAGGCCTCTAAAAAGTGTGTTCTTTTTCAAAGATAGGGTTTTTTTACCAACCTTACTTCCATGTCAATAAATGTATCTACCTTATTTCCTTGATTATTTTACAGAAGATAATTTTGACTTGCAGGAATTTCATACATTTCAGAATGTACTGTTTAACTTAATGAGCTGATCCCTCTCTGAACTAGACTAACAAGCTTTTAATGCTAGTACACAGAAATGACAGCACCAAAGGAGACATGTCATACCACTCAGATACATTATTTTTTACTCGAAGTCAATCAGTTGTCTTTCCATCTGCTATATGCCATATTTTTGGAGGAGAAGCTTGAGGAAGAGATTGAATCTCTGACTTCCCATTAATGAGGTGAACATACCTCCATTTAATCACCAAAGCAGTGAAATGACAACTAATATGAAATATTGAAAGTAAACATAGAAAAAACAACTTGTGGCCTTTAATTTTTCTCGTTCCTTAAATGTGATAAAAAAAATAATGTCTTTATTTCTGTAAGAAAATACAAGAATACTAGTATATACACTTAGTAAAATGGGGTTTATTGACCATATTACACCCACTTCTTCATTCTAATTTTAAAAACAAGAAGTGATCTTAATCGTTATATCAAACTTCCCTGTTTTCAAGTCTATATAAAATAGAGGAAACCAGAAATATAACTTAATAAAACCCATGGTTACAACACTTTACAAGGAATTAGAAAACAAACACAATAGTTTTGGAAAAAACGTCACTTCAGTTTATAAATGAAAATTACTGAGTCATTAAATTGTTTCAGATGTTCAAAAATGTTTAAGATTAAGTAGAAAATACACATGTACAAATCCTCAGTGTTCGGAAGGCAACATCAATGTCTAAGTAACTAAAACTTTCTATCTATTAATATACATGTACAAATCCTCTGTGTTTGGAGGGCAACATCAATGTCTAAGTAACTAAAACTTCCTATCTATTAATACTGTGAAAGCATCATTCTTGGTGGTATATCAATTTTCATGGTTTTAAAAAGTTCGACAAACCACAAAATTTAGTTTTTTTCAATTCATTAGTGAAATGCAGTCAAATCTTCTAATGTTATTTCCCCTTAACCATGAAACTAACTCAATTAAACATACTTACAGAGTCTTGTAAGATGTGTAATTGCTGTTTTATTGTTACATACATTGTTTCAGATAATACCTGGTAAAGTTACCTACTTGTAGTTAAGCACATTAGGGAGTGACCATTTGAATTTCATGGGGAAGGGTAGGGGGGGGGGCTAGGATCAAATTTGAAATAAAAAGGCAGGATGATGATGCATGGTTAAAACAATTCCAGGATGAACTATTGGGTAAAATAAAAAGGCAGGTCAGGAGTTATACTGAAAAAAAAATCCAGGATGCAAAATTTGATCCTAGCCCCCTTATAGAAAGTCAAGTGGTTTTGCTCCCTTAGAATTTTTACTATGAGCCAATGTTTTTCAAGTTTAAATAAGAAAAAGATTTGAGCAAGATGATTCATAAATACAGTTCTAGAAATGATTATATGACCATTGTTGCCATAGTACATTCACATAGGCTGATCCAAGCCCCTCTCTCCTCGACAATTTGCAAGTTTATGAAATAATATTTTTTTATGTGCGATTTGCATGGAAATGGTCCATCCTGTACTCAGTAAAGTACTGCAGGATTGTTCTATTTGTGCAAATCATATTTCAATTTCTACAGGTAAAATATTTTTGCTGGCACAATAAAACCAAACTTTAGGGTTTTTCACTGTCTTGAATATCTGCAGATCTTGCACAAGGACCCCTTACAGGGATTCTGTTAGTAGTTATTGGTGCTTGTAAAAACAAACTGTTAATGGTGGCCTAGCTCAGTCTTTGGAATACCTAATTTGATTATAGAAGGACATTTGATCATTCCCTGCTATCTATATAAACAAACACTTATATCCATGAAGACAGCATTACTTGAAAGGTTTTTTTCAATTCATTAGTGAAATGCAGTCAGTTTCCCTGCTATCTATATATACAAATACTTATATCCATGAAGACAGCATTACTAATTAACTGAAAATCTGACAAAAATCATAATATAATTTGTCTTTTATGCAAAAGATCCCCACAATGTCCACAGGAAAGCTCTTTATTGTTTGCGCGATGGTCACCAATTTTTGCACAAGTGTTCTTCGCATTTTTTTTTTATCTAATACAGAATCTTACCAGTCAAGGTAGTATGATGGCTAAAATATATATACTAGCAGTTCCAGACAGACAAAACTATATTTCATTAAGTTTTGAGAAAAGTATAAAATGTGTAAAGTTACTTATTACTTCCATGAAATCTTCAGTTAACACATTCATATTTTTTCACTTTAGTCTTTCAACTCAATATCATTGTTCCTTTTTTTTCTTCTTTTTTTTTGGGGTGGGTGGGGGGTGGGGGTGTTGGTGTTAAAACTTACCTTAAACAATGGTATAACTGTATCAGTATCCCTTAATACTAAAGCAAGGAAGCAAATAACAGACTGCTGTGAAAAAAAGATGTATTAAGTTGGTTCCAAATTCTTCTAATTCATTTGTTCTCTAATTAGTTGATTAGTGTAACGTGGCAGTATTGAATAATTTAGGATAAGAAAAATTGAATTTCGCCAGTAGCCCACGTGAGATCAGTGTTAATAGCGGCTTTACATCATCATGCATATATCATGGGACTAAACTAAACAAAAGTTGAACTCCAAAAATATTAAAAATAAAATGATATTATATTGAAGAAGTAGTTATATCAAATTTAAGATGAATCCTCCAACTCTACAAAAAATAGTAATACCTTAGTAAAACCTTCCATTATCACAATAGTTTTTATTTGAGTCATCTGGAAGAATCTTGATGACTGTTGTCCCAAATAATTTACTCTCTTTAAACATATTCCAGTAGAAGGTGCTATCAATAATGATTCTGTAAGTAAAAAAATCATGTTTATATAATTATAATCACCAATGGCATTAATTTTGGTCACCTCCGTGTCCCTCTCTTTCATAAACCTGGTCGCATAGAAAAATACAGTACAGTATGATATGCACAATCACTGATATGCAAGTACTTATAATTTTATGTTAATAAATTCATAGATATTTATAACAAAACTATATAAACTCATATATATATGAGATGGCTTAAGAATACCCATTGTCATTGAACCCTATTTGATTATCTCCCTTTGCAGTTATCTTTATTAATGCCAAATAATATTGATTCAAGCTTTCATATAAAATATCATCATTACGTATGTAGTGGCTAAGTGAGTGAGCTTACCAACTGAAAAAAATGGAAAAACCAATAAAAGCAAGCTGCCACAACTATAGATGTCAGACAAACTCTGTTGTGTGAACAGTGCAAATGTTAGGCTGAGAGGCAACACCCTATTTATCTATCATGTAACATTTTGCATATATAATAATGCCTTGGGTTTTAAAAATTGCATCCAAAGGTGACTTTATCTCTAGTCACCAATCCAGATCTAAGTGCCTTCATAAATTAATATACCAGTTATGATATTACATGTATGGCAATGGAAAAGTCTCATGATTAATGAAATGGCATAAATGGTTATAGAACTTTACAAACAACAGTTGAAATAGTATTGCAGTGGCATACTAGTACTAGATTTAACTCTTCATAATTGTACTATTGCAATGACATAGTTAGTTTAAACATATTTTATTTCATATAGTCGTAAATGTGATAACATACATACAAATATAATAGATATAGGATCCAGAAACAAGCATAGTTATGCTTTTATAAATCTGTCTCCATGTCAATGACATAGTTATTACTGCATTATAAAATGGCACAAATAATAATGCAATATCATTTATTCATGCCATTACATACATACAATTAATATGAATTATGCTATGGCTGAATTGACTGTGATGAAAATTTCTGCACCGTACATGTGACATTCTATATCCACAAAACCAAATTCTCAACATCTCTTGTCCTGGGAGACTACCTGTGATCAATATTAGTCTACTTTCATTTTCATCATTTTGTCAATGCTTTTGGCACCAACCATGGTGATCAACGATTTAAATATCTGCTTCATGAACTTAACAAATCCTTTCAAACATTCAAGTTTTCTACTTGCCAAAGGGAAAGTGGAATATAAAAAACAACATTTTCATATCAAAATTGTACTTGTCCTGGATGACTGAGAAGTGAAGTCCTAGAAACTGAACCATTTTATTAATGAAAAAGGGGGTGACTAAGAAAAAAAAACAATTCTAAAATTTAGCAAAACAAATTTAACTCAAACAGGGACAGAAAAAAAAATGTGATTCAATATATTCCCAATTACTTAACAATTAAGATTTAGAAAATAATAAATCTTACTCAAGCCACTGATGAAAAAAGGTTCTCATACAACATAAAATCCCAGGCCCCTCCTCTGAAAGAAAATGGTTTGTGCCATAGTCTGAACTTGCTATCAACAAGGCATAGGTAACTGAAGATAGTCAAAACCCTGTATGAAATTTCTCCCAACATAGGTTTACCTAAAATCTTAAGTTTCAAATGATCTGATTGGAAGAAATCGGAGTAGAGGAAAGATTGAGGAAATTCTCAATCTGATCTTTTTCATGAAACCATACCTTGATTAAAATATTTTTTGAAAGTTTAGTTTCAATAAATATTACCTGCTAATTTACAATAGGATTTGACCTAAGAATGAACAAATAAATACATGTAACATTTTTTCCAAATCCAACATCAATAGAAGTAGCAATAACAAGAGCAAGCATATAATGGACTGAAACACTTAACAGAGTAAAATGTGTGTTACCTTGATTTCTTTCATGCACAGCTATATATGACACAAAACCTAAAACTGAACTTTTGTGTACACTTACTAGATTAGGAGGAGCCACACTTATAAACATTAAAGATGTGTATTTATAGAGAGAGGCACAGAGAAACAGGGTGATTCAATCCTGCATGAACCAAAAACTTTGTTTGCTTGGGTTAAAAACACTGATACATGCATTAGACTCTACATATTCATATGAAACATGGAAACTAATTGAAAAACAAGAGGCTCCCAGGAGCCTGAATTGCTCACCTGGTCAAATGTTTGCCTTTCAAGGGCAATAACTCTAACAAGAAGTTGTCCGACAATTTTGACTCCATGAAGGCCTAGGTAGGACTTATCATGAGGACCATTTCATCAATCAAAAGTTTCATTCTATCTTTTATAGTTTTTAAGATATTGATTGAAAACTACAAAAAACATAATTTTTTGCCTTTCAAGGGCAATAACTCTTATATAGAATCTGACAACTTTGATCCCTGGAGACTTTTATAGGCCTTATAATAAGAATCATTTCAGCAATTGAAAGTTTCATTCTATCTATCATAGTTTTAAAGATATAGGCTGCAAACTGTAAAAAAAGTCATTTTTCACCTCTCAAGGGCAATAACCCTTATATGGAGTCGTCTGACAACTTTGATCCCCAAAGACCTTTGTAGGCCTTATAATAAGGATATTTCAGCATTTGAAAGATATTGGCCAAACCTAATGGTTTTAGAGATATATGCAAAAAACTACTGTATGACCCCTGTGTTCTATTTTAGTAATGACGGCCATGTTTTTAACCAATCAAAAATCTAAACGTTCATTTTGTTAAGGATATCCTAAATAACAAAGAAGATTTTTGAAAGTAATAACATCAAAAACAGCAAAAAATGTCCAAAAAGGGCAATAACTCCAACATGGGTCAACAGATTTTCACCAAAATTTGACCACTGATAGATCTCATCATGCTGAATACCTTTACCCATGTGTCAAAATTTGGCTAAACATAACGGTTTTGGAGATATATGCAAAAATCTGCTGTCTGACCCCTATGTTCTATTTTTAGTAACAGCGGCCATGTTTTTTAACCGATCAAAAATCCAAACAATCGTTTTTTGTAGGATACTCTAAGGAACAGTCAGTATAAGTTTCTTGCAAATCTATTAAGTAGTTTCAGAGGAGAAGATGTTTGAAGAAATTGTTAATGACAATGATGATGGCATACGCCAAGTGATGGCAAATGATTGAAAATAAGCAGCCACATGTGCAACTATTTAGGGATGATAAAATATATATAGTTGGTTATGGTATTTAAGTGATTGATTCTTACATCTTAAGGTTCATATTTGTGGCCAAAGCAAAAATGAAAGTAGATTTTTCAGAAATCCCATTCTGGTTTTACATTAGCAGTTTTACTTTGACCTATTTAATAAACGTTGTCATCATTTAATCAAACCATACTTCCACATGATTATGCACCAAGGTAAAAACATAAAAGAAGCTTTAAATTTGACTAAGGAAGCACTTGTAGGCAATATCTTTTTTTTTTAAAATGTTACAAGACTGGTGTTTATTATTATTCAGCCCTATCGTGGCTATGGGGATATTAGATTAACAGACTTATCTCCTTTCATAAACATCTACATACTGCATAATATGCTTATCCTTCTTCACAGTTCAATTGGAGTTGTGCTTACCAGATTATCTACCTTTGTAAGCATCCAACAAAAATAAATTATACATTTTATATCATATAATTATGATATGTTGGCTTTTTATTTCATTTTTTTTTTCATTTCAATTAATTCACAACATAAGCAAAAAGCAAAAATGACTCTCTAAGTCTTTAAATTTAAACTGGAAATGCAATTCTTAGCTCACGAGTTTTGTTTATCATGGTCTTTAAAGATGCTTAAACATTTTCTATTAAACAATTCTTATACCATTATAAAATGTATTCCATTAAGAATGCTTAGAAAATTCACCATAACTGGTAATTGGTAATATGGACTAGGTTCATAGCTAAAAAAAGGGGTTGGTTTGGTAAATTAATTCCAAGCAACACACATTTTGGGGGGGCCTGATGTATACAATTTTGTTTTTTTAAATTCAAAGCTTCTTTAAATATAAGCTGTAAGTTTCAATACTGGTATGAAAGCAAATGATTGAAACTTTAAAGAAAATGAACATTTACAATGTATTTTTACATCAAACAACACTTACCTGAAAAAGTCATGTTTCTATACTTCAAAAATACAATTAAACAGCCAAATAGTGCAACGGCAAGATAACTATTCAAAATCTGGAAAGGAATGATTAATGAATATGTATCATTATTTAAGCTACCTTTTCATAAAAAAACAAAACACACTTTAATCCACCCAGAGGACGCTAAATGATAGCGATGTCCAAAACTGGTAAAATGCAAATTAAGGATCCGATATATTATGGGTCCAAAAAAACTTCTGCAAGGGGATAAAAAGATATACCAGGCACATGAATTTTCTCCTGCTCCTGCAGTATCATAACATCACAACAGAATATGTGAAAAGTACTGACGAAAGTTAATTGGACATTCAGCTCTGAGATGTGAACCTTATATGTTAATGAACTTTATATGTTTCTATTCTATTGATTTTCAAAATAAAATTAGTAGATTCTCATCCCCTCCTGCCCCTGAAAAATTAACACAAAAATAAAAAATTCGGGTGGAAATTTCAAAAGCCAGGATTTTTTTCGCAACAGTTTCTAGTATTGAGATACTATAACACACAAATATTTCATTTCTTGGTGACTAAAATGATGTTTCTTCTCTGAAACTGATGAGGCTATGGATTTAGAATAATTCCATACATCAAATAGCTAAAATTTATTGGCTTGCAAATATCTGTAATGAAATAAATAATTGAAAGTAAAATCTTTCCACCTATCCCATATTTTGTGAAGGATGGATGAAAATTTACCATTTAAGTTCATTTGGCCTTATTACCTTTGGTGTTAGTATGATTTCATCTGTCTTAATAATTACTTTAATGAGTAAGTCAAAACCAGAAAATTTAAACCAGCAGTTTACATTGACAACGGTACATAAGAGCAAAGCAACGAAGAAAATACAAGTCAAATCTCTAGCGAACAAAAAAAGGAACGTAAACTTTCTCATAAATGTTGTTTTATATCCATTTTGTCCGTATTTATCGATTTCTGTAGTGAAACACATTGCAAACAAAGTAGGGTATACAATGGAAAGGGGAATGAAATATCAAATTTAAAGATTAATTTGTTTGTTATAGTTACGCCCCTTTCCATAAAGAAAATTCGACCCCCTTTTCCCCCATAACGAATTAATCTTTGTCTTAGTATTACTGCTCAGCACTACCAGTGCTGGACCCAACCAGGGGCACCCAGAGTTCCAATCACGGATATAGGTAGACATTGCGTACACCTTGGAAGTTTACTCGTACAACATAAGAGGTTGGAATTCAGTTAGGATGGCACCCAGTCAGAAAATAGCTTGCCAGACAACCTCTAGCACTGCTGGAGTACCAGGAAGTTCCACATGTCTTTTAATGAGTAGCTCGGGGGGTGATTCTAGAAATGCAGAGGAAGCTTACGGTAATACCTAACCGGTGCACCAGGACCATGCTCCGAGTTTTTAGTGGAGTCCGATTTGCTCATGCATTTACTTCTGTTGCTGTGTACGTATTATTCAGTTATTTTATGTTCTTTGTTTTGAGTGTCTGTTTTCTATGTCTGGTCTTTGTCCTTGAATTACATTTTTTCAAATTTCCGCTAGAATATTGGTTCCCTTGATTACTATTTCCTCTCTTACTAACCGCTGCAGACAGGTCTTTCATAATTTTCCTCGAGTTTGCAAGATTCTTTCGTGCAATGGCTGACTGCAGCATCTAGACTGAGTTACTGCGGACAGTGATTTCGGAAAGTCTGACGCTGTTAACTTCGTAGTTTGGCGCACCCTCCTCTTCACCCTAATATTTTCACAAGTTCTACCTGTCTCACTCCAATTGGCCTTTTTGACGCCCCCTAACCAGTACATCCCGAAATGTGTAACCCGTAACCGTACCAAATTCCCCGTACCCTAATAACTAACGCCGATTTTTCTATTATTATTCGGAATTTTATATTGAAACTTGGTCCTAAAAGTCTGAATGATGTTTTAAATCAATTAGAGTTAATGAAGTTAACATGAATGATTTATTAGCTCGAAATGACTTTCCTCAAGAAGTAGACAGATGGGTAGCAAAATGCAACAGGTCAATTTAAAGTGTATTAGAGACTTCAAAATCTTTTTGATTGCTTGACAAAAAGATGGGTTAAAATAAAATACATACTCAAAAGAATTACTTTATATGCAAACCAAGTGCCAGTTTCAATGATCATTTTAGTGTTCGGGAGGACATTTAGGCAATTTCGGGGGTTTGGAGATTAGCGGAAAAAATGAATCACACTTCGTACCCCGATATTTTAAGTGGAGTGTCCTATGCGTATACTGGTCGCTTTGAGTGGTCCTTTCTATCAAAAAGTATGATATGCATGGTCCAAGCTAAAGCCAAAAATATCTGTGCAGAAATGTAAGGAACCCTATGGAATCAATAATTAAAGGGTTGTAGCCGTATGGGTGGTAGTAAGAAAATCTACATTGCATTCGGAGAAGAACAGAACAATAAACGTTTAGTCTGTACATAAATCGATTTTGGTCATTTTTCAAATCTACCAGGTTATATTCAAATTGCATTTTGTAAAGGAAAATCTGACCAAAGGTGCAGAAATTTAGAATAGAGAAAGAAAATGTGGAATAATGTCAAAGATACATACAAAAAACAAATAATTTCTTTTTTAATATTTACTTACATCAATTCAATAATTCATGTTCACAAACTCCTGGAATAGGTCCAATTTTAAGCCATTACATGAAAAAATTTCGGCGAGGGGCTTCCCCCCGGAACCCTCTTTCTAGGGGTCTCAATCGCCGGTCCCTAACCCCTGCCTCCTCTAACTTAAACCCTTAATTGCGGTCATGGAACTGTAACACGAATCCCCGTACCAGCAAAGAATGGATACGATCTTATCAAGAATGATGAAGAAAGTCTCATAAATAGAATCTCTTGCGATTTTAATTTATCGCCCTAGAATATTTTAATCTAATGTGAAATATACAATAAAACTGTACAAACAACAAAATACCGAACTGCGATTTCGGGTACGGGAATTTTTAAAAATTAAATTTTCGAAAAACAATTTAAAAATCCTTGATCCTAGTCTAGCCATCAAATATCATTTTGTAAATGTGTACAAATTATCAACTGGAAATATAACGCAATAATGAAGACATCGGAAAATAGTATTTCGGTACGGGGGAAAGTTGGTACGGGTTACACATTTCAGTATGTACCCCCAACCTGAAATCCTAGATCCACCCCTGATCGCCCATGCAAATCAGGCGCGGATTCAAGGAAAGACGCGCTGTGCCTATACCCTTTTAATACTAGGAAAATCATTTTGCTCGCATGATTTTTTTTTCACAAATTTTACTCTTGAACATAATCTTGCCTCGTTCGGCTCGGCCTTTGGTTCTTTTTACTAAACCCCTGAAATCCTGGAACCGTCCCTTGTAAATGTTTTCCTCAAGAATCATGTAAAAAGATATGCATTATATTAACCGAGTTTTCAAATTTTTGAAAGCAAATGTAAATAACGAAATTGCTTCATATTTTTATATATATATATTTGGAACTCTTGAAACACTGGAAATGACTGGACTGACCCCTCAGTTGGTCAGCGCCCCCGGTCCCCCCTTATCGGAATTTGTATGGACCCATCACTGGTTTGTCTAACTACACCATGTTTTGCTCAAAGTGACATTTCCAAACAAAATTTATGAATAGTTTTGAACATTTCAAGGAAGTCAATAGAGTAGTGAATAAGGAAAACTACAAATCTGCAGCCTTAAAAAAATAGAACAAAAGCTGCACACACATGACCAACCGTTCCTGTGTTAGTAACTAGTAAATACACGTGCACGTATTCTTTAAATCTTTGCATTTCTTGTTTTCGAATATATTCAAATTCAAATTTCGTTATTTTTTTTTCAATATTACAAAATAAAACATTATAGGTAACAATTTGATAAATGGAGGGCTTGGAAGATTTCTTCAGATCAAACTACTTATATCCACCATGTTAAAGGTTAAAATGTTTTATTTTCTTTGTACATTTTTATTTATCTAAAGCATAATGATTTGGAAGATAAAAATATTTTTCTCCTATCTTCAAGATCAATATAATTATTTTTAAAAAAGGCCCGAGTCAAAGTTTTATTTTGATTAAAATTCTTCAAAGTCTATTTTTCTTTTGTATTGTAGACCGTCAACAGAATATTTCGCGGTTTTAAAATATGATATATAATGTTACTCTAGTCACTTGTGAAAAGTATGAAAATGACCAATTTCTTTTTTTAAGCGGAGATTTATTTTTGGAAATTTGCTCTTCACAAAAATTGGAAATAATTCCAAACTTAATTTTGTGCCTTACGACTGCACACAAGACTTCTCATGTATAGTTACTATGAAGGGGAATCCCCAATGTCTAAATATAGTAAAACCTTTGAACTAGCTCAATAACTGGAAATTCCCAGAGCAGATCTCAACAAATTTCCAACATTCGAATAAGGAGTTGTGTAGCGAACATCGTTGTTATTGTAATCATTTTTTTGGTCTAAAACAAGACGTATAGTATGGATAAACTTTGCAAGAACGATATAGAGACTGATGACGTTGAGGCCGACTGTGGCCCCATCGAACCTGTACGTCCTTTTCATTTAGAGGATATTTCAAGTGAATTTCCATCTAAAGACATCAGATTCAGGAGTGTAGAAAGTGGCTATGGATCTGTGAATTCAATTCATTCATCTTTAGAATCAGGGCTAACATCAGATTTCGAAAAATTGAACTTGAAGCCGAGATCGATAGAGGGGCCGAAAAAGGGAGATTTGTACGACAAAATTGACCAAGAGAGCGTAAAACAAAAAGAAGAGAGTGGATTTGTTGTTTTAGAGCACGAAGAACTTTTACTAGAGATTTTCAAGCCAGACAAAGATGGAGATTCGTGAGTATTTGCTTTGTTACGCATATTGTAGATCATTGTGTAACCTCCTTTGTTATACAAGTCAATAAACATGCGCAGAGTGATCATGATAACTGTTAGATCTATTTGTCGACATTTAATTAATCATGAATTTAAATGAGGTTTGTTTCATAATCCGATTATTGCATTGAAAAATGTTTTTACATTATGTTAAAACAACGTTCTGCATTATGCGAAAACTACGAAAAATCCAACTAATCACCGAAAATTCCCGACTACTATTGACTTGTTTGCTTGACCTATTTTAGTAACTTAGGCGATAGTCATGCGCATATTAGTTTAAAGGGGTGGTTATGTTATAAATGGGTAAAGTTTTCATTAGTCACATTGTCATGAAATTTGGCAGGAGTGTCAAAAATGAGTTACAGATTGTACTAGTTAACCCCTAGTTGATTTTTTTCAATTCGTGTTTATTTTCATGTTTTGTATACACAAACTAATCACAAAAACAATTTAGAAAAAAAAAGAAGTACATGTTTTTATAATCTTTCAATCAACGGGATGGTTTTGTGTATCAATCGTTTAATCATTTTGTCTTTTATACTTATAATGCGTATAATGTATAACTACTACTGTACACAGAAGGAAACAGTTGATTTTTAGGTGCTTCTCCTATGATATTTTTTATTTGGCTTGTCAGTGTGGTTTATTTTTTTATGATAAACATATGCATGTAACACATGTGTATTGGCATTCATTTTTTTCTTATCGATATCAATTCATAACTATCGGAGAGAAAACTTGTCAGTAATCCTACCTCGACCTGCCCGTGATCTGTGTTACCTTTGATCTACCACCAATGAACTTATCTTAATTTCAGACAACTTCACATGGCGATTATTCAACTGTTGGCTCCAATAACGATGTACTTCATTAATCTTGTTCCAAGCTTCCACTGGTTGAACCTCCCGAACAACCTTTTGCAAGTACCACTCCACTTAGCGACCATAACTCGCCAGGCAGTAATTGTCCGAAAACTAATGTCAGCTGGTGCTGACATCCTCGCCCGAGATTATAAAGGGGACAGTTCACTACACATTGCATGTAGGGAGGGTTTCGACGACATCGTCGAGCTATTGCTGTCACCAATTCAATATAACGAAACAAGCGAAATTAGGTACCAAATGGAACGACAGCAGATTCCCCAAGATTTACAGCTCATGAATTATAATGGTACATATTAGTAATGTAATTATACAATTGTTCGTCTCTATATCACGTTTCTGAATTAGATTTTTTTCTAGCTATGTGCAGGGACTTTATTTTACATTCCCTGCTATAAGGTAACCGAAGGTTATAATGGGCCAGACTTCCCAAATTTTATTTTCTAATTCATCTGAAATGTTAACGTTCTAAAATTGCATTCCCATTGAAAAAATCCCAGATTTTCTGTAGCCAAATTTTATTTTGGAAATCAGATGGTATTTATGGAAACTAAAGTATGAACCAAATGCACGACCCTTGGTTTGATTGTATTTCTCACAATCAAACCAAGTCTTACTCCTAGTTTTGTGTGGTCAGACTTTGGTGGACTATTATGTACTTAAAGAGGAAATGTCGCGGTAAAATAAATTTTGGAATTTATGTGTAATATTATACTTGACAAGGATGTATGTTTAAAGCAACTTAACGTAAATACTTATAAAGGTCACAACTTCCTGATATGTAATAAATAAATGATTATATGTTGGGTTCACTGTCACTTTTCCTTATAACAGAAACAACTTTGTATTTTATGTTTGTGGTACATAGTACTTGGATTGTTTATCAGTTCTCAAGTTTACCATAAAAATCCCTTATGTAAAATAAACGAACCAGTAAACAAACACACACACAAACAAAAAATGATCACATTTTGATTTGTCTTATTTTATTCATTTTACTAAATGTAGAAAGTGTTATTCTTCAAAGTAGAAACTTAACGAAACTTTACATTTTTGATAATGTAAATGTGTCGTCAAATATAAAGCGTTGCATTGTCAATTGTTAAATATGTTCTACTAGGTGTAGAAAGTGCTGTTGTGAAGTTTATGAGTTGCCCCATTTAATTTGCAATTAAAATTTTTTCGCCGATATACGTGACATTGCTACAAAGCAATCAGTAAATGATGATAACCTTCGTATTTCAGGACAGTCATGTCTTCACTTAGCAGCTGAACGAAGCCATCTCCGAATTCTCCGATTATTGTTGAAGTCAGGTGCCAACATTAACATTAAGGTAATGTTCATTAAATCAGAAAAATGCTATGGGCAAAAGCCTGCGGGGCCGTCACGTGGGGGGGGGGGGGGGGAAGTACCACGATAACCTCTTCAAGTTGGATGCCAAAAGGCGTTTAAAGGAAGGTTAGCCGGTTATACGCCGAGTATCACGTTTTCATTCTAGTATGGTTACAAGGTTGCAAAAGTTGCAGGATATTACGTATATAGGATGTAATTTAACATTTTAATTGAAAATAATTTTTTTTATTTTCATTCATGAAAAATTTCCTGTTAAATTCTAAACTTTCACGGAAGTGTTTCACACCTATTTGGTGGGAATGGTCCTTGAAAACTATTTTTACTCAAGGGATTTTTATTTTGTTTTGCAGGATGGAAAGTGCGGGAAAACAATACTTCATTATGCTGCTGAAACCGGAAATCACGTTCTATTGGACTTTCTCCTAAGGGAGGGTAACCTTGACTTGAATGCTCTAACTTACGGAGGGTTATCGGCGGTCCAGTTAGCGGACGGACGTTGTCACAAAGATGTTGTATCAACGCTGAGAAGTCGTGGTGCTGTGTATGCACCCTTACCAGTGGAAGAAAACGATAGCGATGAAGACATGGTTAGTATGGAAATCTTTCACTAATTATAACCACTATGCAAAGTAGTACTACCGATTCAATCTAAACCAAAGTAGTACTACAGATTCAATCTAAACCAAATCTTGCAGAAGCGAAACCCTTCCTTAACAGGACACCTTTTAAGTCCTTTTATATCTGTTAAATGCACTATGAACCTGGGTAAACCGAACCCCTGAAAAAAAACCCAAAATAAATAGAATCTGGCTATATTTCTGCAGCTGCATATATTTTATCTAATGGTTAAACATACTAATTAAGCATGTTGCATTTTTCTGGTGGAAACAAACAAAAATAGATTATCCTGGTATTTTGCAGACAGTGTCTTTAATTCTGGGTTATCTTTTTGTAATAGAAATCTGATGTTAATTTGGTGGATTTGATTTGCTTGCACTATTTTAAATTTCCCATTTTATATTTTTTTAGAATGAGTGAACTTCAGTTTGGAAGCTTAAAACATCTTACGAACTCACGTGTCAGCATCCACGCTGAAAGAAAACATACCTCCACAAGGAATTACCTCTTAAACACAGGAGAGGCAGCTGAGATGTAACAGAAGAAATCCACGAACAGGCGAATCTGACTGATGGAGATTTTACAAATGATGCATAAAAGAACAATTTGAATGTGTGATCATTTTAATTCATTATATATGCCAGACAGTAGAAAAAACTGGTTATAAATATGAAGTTTGTTGAGGTGGTGAATGTATGGTGTGTTTTTTTAGTTTTGTGTATAAGTGGAGTCGGAGTTTAACTTTATTTCTTTTTTAATTTACAGACTATTACATGCAAATGTGCATGGTTTACAAACATAAGTAAAAATTTTAAAAAATAACTCTTGCATTTTAAAATTTTAATAGAACTTCAAGTGGCGCATGTATCATTAATTTTGATGTTGTTTATGATACAAATCATTTGTAGTGGTGATTTTTTTTTATACAATTTTATCTTAAATTGTTTCATGCTCAAAGCTCAGCTTTTAAACCCTTAATTACTACATCCTACACTGTATACCAATATTTGGTGAAAGTGCATATTTACTGAATACTATATGCTCTATTAAAATCATGTGGGTTTATCTAATCAATATTTTTAGTTTTTGAAGGATAAGTGAGGTGATTAAGAAACAATATTATTTTTAACACATATACCAGAAATCATTAGAATTCATGATTTCTTATTAATGTCAACAGACTGTTTCTTCTAGTTGAGAGCAAAAAAGTGCATTGAACCATTGGAAGTTTTGTTCACACTTTGTAAATTCTAGTAATTATATGGTTCATATTTATTGAATAAAATATAATAGTTGAAAAAAAAGTTAAGTGCTTGTTTTTGTACATTTGTCTTGAATCTAGTTGACCTAACTTTGCTGAAAGTTGTTGCATATTTTCTAAACTTAAGGGTTACGTGCAGTAGGTCATATAAAGTCATAAATGAATACAGTTTCCCAAAAAGGTAAACACATGATAAGTACATATATCTGTGACATGTCAGGTGCCCTGAAATGTAAGTAATGTATCAGTTAGTAGCTTGTTACCTGACGTAGTGCTGCTTTAAACAAGCTCATGCTGTCTACTGCAAGGAAATAGTACACTAAAGACTCAAGACTTTTTATGACTATATACAAACATTGAAAACGAAACGTGCCATGTCATATGAAGATGTACAATTATGGTATCAGCCATTTAAGTGCAAATGTACAATAGGAAAACCAGCTTGTTTCGGTATTTAATGATGTTTTGGAAGGTGTGGACATTATAAAGTCTTATTTTGTGTGAAAATCGGCATTAGGTAAAAAAACTATTGCAAGTAATGTGCTTGAGCATAAAAGTTATCTATATACATGTAGTCGCATACTTTTTGGGAAAACTAGAAATATTTCTGGTTTCTGTTTTCCGCGTGTTTATTGTAACCCAGTTTTGTGTATATATGGAAATCCCCGGTCGATAATTTTTTAATATTGTGGATTTTCAATACTTGCATCCGAAAATTAAAGTTTGCATTAAGAATCAAGCAAATAGGTGGATTCGCCTAACTAGGCGAAACGATTTGTGTTTGCAGTTTTAAAGATAACAAATTTCCCTGCTTAATCGACAACGATTCGGAGTGAAATGACGTCAAAACGTGACAAATGTAGTCCTGTATCTGTTATTTAAAAAAAAAAAACCAAACGATCTGTAAACTTCATAAAGCCATTAACAACCATGTAAGTTTTGTGAATGATTCTTTACTATGAGTAAGTCTCGAAACTGCCAATTATAATTATGTTAATTTGATTAGTATAAGTTGTATGTATTTCTATATCCTTGCAAAAGCTTTAAAAACAGTTTACGAGCGCTCTGAGGCAATACCAACTTTGATAAAACAAGCTTGAACATGTATCCTTGCCCCATCAATATGCACCCCAAAAATGTTTATGACGTCCAGTACAGGTACAAGTATAATAGCATGATGTATAACTAACAACTTTTTGACCTTTTATGAGGCAATAAGAAGTTCGAGCCGTTCGATCTGGATTTTCCAACATTACAGGTTTCGCTATCGATAATTTTACATTTCTAGAAATTATGCGTATAGAGCGAGGCTCGGTCTTGGTCTGAATAATTGAGACATTGATTATAAATTTAGAAATACTTTTGTTTTGAACAAAAATTTTGAAAAATGGAGCTACGGTGCTGATTTATATTTCAAGTTTACATCTCTTTGGATGAAACTACAGCAAACCGAAAGCAAAAGTTTTCTTTAAGGGCAAGCTCACAGAAAAGGATGTTTTTCATTATGCATCGAAATGCAATGGAGAAGGTGACTTTACTTACAAATGAAGTTAGTAAAATTATATGCATACCCAGGATTTCAGGCTTTTGGGGCGTGTAAATTAAATACAAAGCCGAGTGAAGCGAGGCAAAAGAAGAACTTTTAAGGGTAGAATGTGTGAAAATTTAGATTTTGTGAAAAAAATTGTTGGGGGTAAGGCGTACACCAGGTTCACCGCCTATAAATCCGCTCCTGCTATCAAATCATGATCGATGTGTGCACCATTTGAAACTTGTCTAAATATACACATCGACAAAAACCAAACTAACAACCGTTGTTGAATCTCTACTTATTGTAATTTATGAAAGATGCACGAATTTACATTATTCCAAAAGCCTAATAAATAGCGGAAAAGAAAAACTAAAATAAATAGCGGAAACGTATACAACAGTCTTTTTCCATATTGTCTTCCATTTTCATCATCTCTTAATAATAAAAAAAGACATACCTGATTTATTTGTGGTGAATTATATGATAAAAATATAGTTTACACCTGGTAACAGGCAAACACATGTAGGGCTTTATACATTAATGATACTCGTGTACACAAATATGTTCAATTCTTATTTAATTTCTTTCAGGTTTAACGTGGGCTTTATAGAAGGTACAATATGAACCTTAAAAAAAACTCCGATTAAAAAAAAAGACCGTGGATTTTAATACGTAAATGATTTTAAAGAAGTTCAGTAGTGGATCCCATCATGTGTATATATATATACGTCCTCAATATCTAGAACTTGATACTTTCATGTATGCATGTCAGAACGCAAATCAGGCGGGAATTTCCAATGCTTTCAATTTATGAAAATTTTCATTATAAGTGACATGATATTCTTATCCACGAATCCATAACACTATTACTGCATGTATATTAATGTGAGACATAAATAATGCATTTTTGTACTTAAAGAGATTTTGCTGAATATAAAAGGAGACACTGAATCAATGGTAGATAAATACAATTAAATAGTGCAGGTATACAGTTCTATCAGGTTTTACATATAAGGGGTTATTATTTATAAAGCTATAGATCAACGGCATTGATACCATAAAACATGTAGATTCTCCTTCGTTCACGAGCTGATCTAAAATTTAATTATCTCGAGTGGAGAAATTTTGTAATCTCCGAGAGCATTGGAGGAGAATGTTTCTCCCATGAAATCTGTAGAAAACTCGGAAATGTAAAATGGTTGGAAAACTCGCAGAAATGTAATCACAGCCCGGTGGTTAAAAAGTCACGTGCATTTTTAATCACCGGCTTAGAAAGGGAGAAAAAAAGTTATATGATGGAAGTTACACTGAAAATTGTAATATTGTGTAGTATTGTTTTTTTCCCTTAGTATACTTTATATCGTGTGTTTGTGTGCGCGTGTGTGTTTAATTTATTTGCCTTTGCTCTTTGCTTGTTCATGTTACAGATACAACGAAAAATCTATAGTATTATACTACGACCATACATTTTTAACTTGTGTACACATTATACCATATAGCTTATCGATCAGCTAACAACCTTACATTATATTTTTATTAATTGATCATTTTGGAAAGACCCAGTTAAACAATGACTTGCTATTTAGTACTGCTATTTATATGTGAATTACCACAATGCATGCAACGTGACAACTTAAGTGAAAGTTTTTTGTAAGAATAGGACAAAATGGGAAAAATCAGGAAAAAACACCGATCTGACTATATTATTTCACCCAAGGATGCTTTCTGTATCTGAAAAGACCATTATTGGATCTCCGCATCACTGGATTTGCTCAACATATTTTCAATAGAATGTTAGAAAAACGAGGTTTTTGACAGAGTTACAATGTATCTGCCCATGAAATGTTCATTATCAATGGATTTCAATGAAATTATAACTCAATTTACTAAAATGATATTGGAACCTTGATTCTGATGGTTCAACTTTCAAAATGGTTTTTTATCTTGTTTAATCCACTGTCTGATTCTTACAGAGACCGACAATAAAACAAGAAATTACATTTAACATTTAAGACATTAATTCAACCACAAAAACATTTAAGTATGAATTACTTCCTAGTTGCTCATTTACTTTTGTTACTTTGTATGTACGCTTTTAGTTACTTTATGTTCTTTGTTGTGTATGTCTGTTTTCCATGTCTGGTCTTTGTCCCTGGATTACATTCTTTTGATTACCGCTATAACCTTGGTTCCCTTGATTACTCTTTCCTTTTCTTATATAATTATAATATACAAGTAGCCTATATCGCACAAGAATCGGTTAGAAGTTATTTTTGTTTATTGCAACCTTAAATAATGGATTTCGTTGGTAGCCATTGTAAGTAGTAACAAGCTGCATGTTCGAGTTTCATCCGAAAGCAATGATACTATGATCCATTTTGCTGAAGACATGATACTTCTTCATTTAAAATGCAATATTTGACCAACACCATTAAGTCGGTTTTTTTACAATATACTCAATGGAGCTTACCTATGTTCAATATTTTATGAGTTATACTTATACATTCTTGAATTTTAAGCATAATTAATATTCATCGCATTCACTTCTAAATTGAATCTAGTATTAGTTAGTTTTGAGTTAATTGATTTAACATAAAAACGTGTATTCCTTTGCATTTTTTATTTTATTGAATAAAACTAGAATGGATATGGTGAATATGTCAAAGAGACAACAACCCCACCGGGATTAAAAAAGTCAGCTCAAAGCCATCCATTTGGGTCTTCCATAAATTAGGGGGGACCCTCACATCATAAGGCAGGCTGCAGCTGGGCCCAAAAACAGCGCAATACTTGCTCCTATATACTCTAGCAAAATAAAAGTAATTTTAAAGTGAAAACGAAACAATATATACAAAGGCCAGACATTCCTGACTTGGGACAAGCGCAAAAAACGCGGCGTAGTTAAAGTACTTTGGTGTGATCACAACCCCATTTTAAATCTAGCCACCGTAGAAAAATGTTACACAATTATACAAACCTAAAAAAAACAGCTAAAAAGTCTAAGTCCCTTGTTAAAACAGAAATAAAGAAACTGATGATACGTTACACAATGCACAAAGAACTACTAGCAGTTAACTGACATACCAGCCCCGGACTAGTTTAAATCTACAAATCGTTTGTTATATCAATCGCAATTCATCCCATGCGGGGTTGAGAACCACGGTATGTCATAAGTCATACAATTTATAGCACAACTCGCAGCATGCCAAAAATTGCTTTTAAATATAGTGAGTTTGTTTCCCTGTAAAGACTCTATGATCGAATCAATATTAATTACTGAATGATAATGCTATCGTTAACGATTTGACAACAATGTAACTACATCCCCTACGAATTAGCTTATTCAACGGTTTTGTTAAATTATTAGGTGTGTATTAAAATTTCCGTGTTTTATGAAGTATATAAAGTATATAACCATAAATTATAGGTTGGGAGATACCTGCACGTATAAATTTCTTATAAGTACATCTGTATTTAAGAGTGAGCTCCTTGTATCAGTTGAAAAAATGGTGAACGTTTTTACGAGCTTGTGATATCGAAAATCTTGATATAGTAATTTCTCTGTTATATAAAGATTTCTTCTATTAATTCCGAAACCTTGTTACAAATACGAGCAAATCGAACCAATTGTGATATGTAAACACCATATGATGGTGGCAAAGGGACAACACCATCTAAAAACGGATAGTTATCAATAGGGAATGAAAAATCATTCGTTTTATCGTAAATTTAGTATTAAGTTTACCGTTATTGATATGAATGCATAGATCAAGAAACTGACATTGTTTATTATCAATATTTACTTTATTCAAAGAAAGTTCTTGAAGTATTCGTTTTTAAGAGCCAAAAATATCGTCCAAATATCTAAAGGTGTTATCAAATTTATCTACCAAAATGCTGTTCGGGAGGGTCTTTATTTATTCTAGTCAAAAGCATATTTTCATTTTGTTTAAAATAAATTACATCTCCTTAGATTTCTGGTAAGGTAATGACACAAATTGAATGGTGAATATCAAGCAAAATAACTCGTAATAAAGTAACACGAAGCACACACACAGATTTCTATCCTGAAGCTTGGAAGTGTTTGATCTAGTTATCGTTCTTCCATGTTTCAGGTGATTTTCCAATTTCCAAGAAAATCATACGACACGTTTTACATATACGCGTTATTAAGTATTTTGTATGAAATATGATACACTTAATTTGTTCATGCAGTCACATGTCTCTTGATCGTAGGTTAAATAGTATACACAACCTAGTATGTTTATTCAAGGACAAGCGTGTTTTGATCTGCTACATATAAAGTTAAATGAACGATTTATTGTATGGCAAGCGTTCATCCATGTTTAAAATACGAGCATCGGAGAAGAGTTCTTTGAATTTTATCACAATCATTGAGTTATTGAAACAAGGTATCAGATGTGCATTTCGAAAGTTATACCTACATGTATTTGGACTTATTTTGAAATTTTGGAGGTGTCCATCATAGACTTAAATAACATTTTGCAATGCTATTAGTCAATAGATCAGTATATGAACCCTTCGTTAGATAAACCTAGTAGTTTTGAAAAAAAAATGTATTTGAAACACTATTTTAATTTGTGGTAAATCAAATATTGTATAGCTCACTCAGAAGTGTATTTATAGAAGATATTGAGATATTGGAAAAACCCATTATAACATGAGATGCCAATCAAAAGAAGTTAAAAGTACAATATCAGGTATTGCTACCCTGATGGCATGATTTCGTAGGTGTTGAGTTTGTAACTGTTCTATTCATAGTTTGCGTCATCTGAATTAGTTTCCTACATCAATATATTTTACCATATAACTATTTCCAACTATCGTTGACATTGCATGCATTTCAAATGGTCTTTTCATATTGTCAAATGTTTCTAAATTAAGACACCATATTTATAACATTAAAAATATCAATGAGACAAACATGATGCAGAAAACAATATGAAATCATTGACTTTCATCGACTGAGAAATTTATCATTTTCATTTATACAAATATTCATGCACATTTTGCATCATCTATATATAAAATAGTTATATTTCTAATAGTATAATATAAATAATATTATAATATAATTCGAATATGACGTACTTAAAAGGTCTTTAGACCACAGCCGTGGTTAATCTTCTATTTCAAAGTGAAATAAATCCCACAGTTCCTACAATGGAAGAGTAATAAAGGAAACCAAGTTTCTATAGTGGAAATCAAAATAATGTAATCCAAGGAAAAAAACCAGATATGGAAAACAGACACACACATCAAAGAACATAAAATAACAAAAATTATACATAAGCAACTTAGACTCCACTAAAAACTGGGAGCATGGACCAGGTGCACGGGTAGGGTAAGCGTTCTCTTCTATTCTAGAAACACCTGCCGATTAACAGCCCTTATCGTGAATATTTTATTGGTGATATTAAAAAAGTTGGGACGACTTGATATAAGGCACATAAAAATATGGAATCTGTGGTGAAAGTTAGCCCAGTGATTCTTTTCAAGGCTATTTCTTTACACTTGTTTTTTTTATCTTTCCATGTTTAATTATCAAGTTTTTGTCAACGCAGGTAAAGGAAATTTCATTGTTAAAAAGGGGAAATACGTATAGTTTAAAATAAAGATAACATGATATCTAAAATTTGCATTTGAGTATCAAGATATCTGATATGCCTTAGAAAACTATTAACAACAGAAACGTTTTATAGATCAAGCTGAAAACCCTTTAAATGGGATGAATGTTGGTCTTCAGTTTCTTGCTAAGAAAACAAAATTTCTAACCTAGAATAAAATAAGAACAATGCCAATTATATGTAAAGAAGGAAAACAAAAACAACAATACTTTGTTGAAGCAACATGCATTATTTATAATATATGTAAATTCCGCATTTCACAGAAATTTAAAATAAGTAAATACTAGGAACTTTTACATACACGTATAATTATATATATATGGTATTAATCCAACGAGGAGGAATGACCCGGCCAGCAAAAGCTATATTTTTATATAGCTTACCTGGCCGAATGGTCTAGGGCGCTGGACTTAGTGCAGGCGGTGTTGCCATAGATGTCACAGCGGTACGAGTTCGAGTCCTGCGGAGGGAACAACCAAAAATTTGCCAATTCTGACATCGTTGGGAATTTTTGAGACCTTTCTATACGTTTTCATATCTTCCCGGTATCAATTTGATCCGATGGAGCAGTGTAGCGAATAGAGTCGTCACATTCTGAAACGTATATATATATATATATATTGCAAGAAGTAGGAACTCATCCAATTTCAAAACATCTGTGTTTATCCATGGTTTGTACTGTTCGTTTTCCGTGTGTCCTTATTAGATCTCTTTTGTTCATTGCGTGTTAAAGAATTTCAATTTTGCCATGCATATTTCCCATCTTTCTGTTACATAATTATCCCCGAAAACTTTACTGGCTGGCGATCCTCCGACATTTAATTATAATGATGTTGTTATGGCTTGGTATGTACTTATATTCTTGTTCAGCATTGTATACAGTAAATATTGGATCGAGATACCAACTTTCATTTGGACGACCGCAAAATTCTGCGACCGTGCAGCTAAACTTCCAATCATATTTGTGTACAAAAGAAAAACAAATTACATTGTTTGTAGGATATTATTTTAATGTTTATTTGTTATAATATTATATTATCAACTTATTTTTATTCTTACACATGTTAAATTGTTAAAATAATTCATTATAAATTTCGACCAAATACACTATGGTAGAGTGCGCAAGTTGATCTTGTTAGAAAAGAATGCATTTTGACACAAAAGCAAAGCATCCATAAAAATCTAACTATTAAAGACTTTAAAACAAACGAAATACAGATATTAAGATGGCGTTTGGTACCTTGACTAACTTCAAATATGCAATGTCATTACATCCCGAGCATTACCTGGACCTTTTTCAAAATACTTTTTTTTGTAATTTTAGATTATACTTCATGCAATCCTTTTCCATCCAATTTGTAAAGCATTGTTTCAAATCATAGTGGATCAAATATTGTTAATTTAATGTCTTTCTTGCTGAATATAATAATAGAAGGAATTGTTATATTTATGGAACATATCTGTATATTTTTAACTTATTCAATAAGAGATTCCTGTTGTTGAGTCACTTCAATAAAAGATCTGGTTTTGCCAAGTTGGTGACATGGTTTCGTAGGAGTCGGGGGTCGGTTAATGACTAGCTTGAATCGTTGCTTTCATATTTGCATTGGGTTTCTTTATCATAAATACTTCTTTAAATCAAGGGGATGTCTTGTTGAGTTCAATAATAAGTTCAAATTATGTATGAAATTATAGATTGTGTAAGTAATACGATATCTTCAGAAGTAGGAAATATTAACCCTTCAATACGTACTTTGTTATCATTAAAGAATATACATTTCCCAATACTCAATTCAGATTATTTGTATTGTATCTGTATTGAATTTTAGGAATGATGCAAATTTTGGTGTTTTTTTTTTCACTCGCATTTGTTCAAATATTGTATAAATGGTGATATTTTGATATCCACATTTATACAATATTTGAGCAAATATCGAATCTTGGTCCCCTTCGATTGCTCATCCATCGCTTTTCAATCGGTTAATCTTATACTAGCAGCTTGACGAGCATTTTCAAAATAAATAAAAAAAAATTACAAAAAACAAACGTTTTATAACTTACCAATATTGTAACTTGATATTTTGGACGAAAATGATACAATAGTTGCATTTATTTTTTCGTCTATTTCTTTTCACGTGAAAACTCGCAAAATATAAAATATTCGCGAATACGCATACTAAACATTGATCCTATGGTGACTCGACATTATTCGTGATAATGCTTGAAAACCACCAACCGCTATGATATGCTCCACGCGAAATATTTACAACTACAGTTCAAGTTAAAAAAATATGTTACAATATCTATGATATTATTTTAATTCCTATTGCATACCTAAAAGTGAAATTAGGACTAACCATACAACACTGATAACACTGTGGAAAATTAAACGAAAGGAGCAACAGAACACTGATAAAAGAAATATAACACGACCCTCCGTATTGTGTGAAACACGTTCTTCATTATGTATTTCTTGGGTCATTAATATTAGTTACTTGTAATAATAAAATATATATATTCTTTCTGAAGGATTGCTACAAGTCTATCTTTGTATTGATAGTTTACAAAACACTGTTGCTATCTATCTGCTACATACATTTATTGTAAATATGAGTACTTGACAGTAATGATATAAATCTAAAAGAAAACATATATTACAACAACAAAAAAAAAATTAAAAACTTGAAAGTATTTACTATTTTGTATTTTTGATAGAGGTGATGCATTTGTTACGTATCACCAAATTCGTTCTTTTTTTCTGCTGTAGCAAGTCTAAGTCGTACTTGTACGAAAACACGTTTTTAATGTACATCAGAGAATACACCAGGAAGTAACGTTTAATCTGTACCCGGCTGTGTTCGTGGTGTATCATATAATCAAAAGTTTATTTCACCTTATCTAAAATATTTTCACATCCTTGTATAAATCCATGAAAAATCAATTTAAGATAGGAAATGGGACTTTTACGATTAGAAATAAGTATACATGTACATTCAAGCAAATCAGAGAAGTAAAACTAGTTTCATAAAAAATATACTTTATTATGGAGACATCTCCGATGGTCTTAGTTATCGATATTATCCAATCAATAATAAAATAAACGAACAAAGCATGGAACTTGTCAAATTATACAGGAAAAAAATCCTTTTTACGAAAACCGTTACCCAGATATTAAATGTCCGGACTTCCTTTTGGAAAAATATGATCCCGGAAGAGAAAAATATGTATACAAGAACTCAGTGGTTAAGTAATTTCACCTTTTCCTGGAAATTATGAGATGAAATAAACAACAATATTTATAACTACACTTTAAAGTACTCGTTTTTCAAGGACAGTGCTAAAAATGTTGATTTTTTAGCCTAATACTTTTAAAGGCAATGTGAAGGTTAAAAGGCAACAAATCTTTTACGTAAGGATTGCATAATTGTTGTTACTCCAAAACAAAAAGACCACTGACCTAGATATAAATACGCAGTACTTGGTAGAGTCTCCATACTTAAAAAAAAAACGACTCCATATCATCTTCTAAATATACCGAAGAAGTTGTCAAAATTATTGACGTTTTGACCGACAACATATTTGTCAATTGTTGTGGATGTCAGTATTCCAATCGGAACAATCTGTGCTCCGCTACTTGCTGACCTATTCCTTTACTCCTTTGAGGTTGATTTTATAGCTGATTTTTCCAAAAGAAGGAACATCGTTTAACCAGATCCTTTGATCTCGGTTTTCAGAGATTGTATACATTGCATCTACCCCAGAAGGCACTACAGATACAATAAAGTCAGCCTCATATCTTTTGTACCGTGTTGGACTTCTTTCAATTAGGCCTCTGGAACATGTTTACGTTGATTCAAGATTAGAGTCATCACTACATAAGTTTTAAAGTCGTCTTTATAAGCTCGTTATGGAGTCGATTTGTTCAATATGTCATAGTTTTCTTATGAAAACTCCGGACTTGACATTTCATGAGGAATTCGGCCTTGTGCTTTTAGAAAAGCAGAAAACGCTTACCTTACCGGTGCACCTGGTCCATGCTCCCAGTTTTAAAAGTTCGGATTCCTCGGTTGCTTCTGTTTCTTTTTACGTGTTATTTTGGGTATTTCACGATCTTTGTTGTATGTATATGTGTTTTCTCTGTCTTTATCCTTGGAATTTATCCTTTTTATTTCCGCTCGAATAGTAGTTCCTCTTGAGCTAATATTTAAAACTCTTTTTTATTCTTTCTGTTAACCAATAAAGGAATCGAATAATATTTAGTGAAGCATTTGTACTCTTGCAAATTCAAATAAGTGTAAAAATATGTATGTTTGTTTTTCAGCCAATTCCAGTACGTTTTGATTTTTTTCTTGTATGATATTTTAGTTAGAATTAAATTTATATTATGAATCCAAAAAGGCATTATCTTGATTATAACTTTTTTAATTTCTTCACTTTTCTGATGAATTTTTTACAGTTTATTAAAAATAAGCTGTTCGATTTTTTGGGTTTTAATGTAGCCCGACTTTGCTCATTCCGGTTGGGGGGTATTTTTAATTACAGTTTAAATCTTTTATATATTATCTAGAATGCTTCTGAATATTGAAATTCACCAAACGTTTCATATAGTCTTTCTTAAGTTGGCGGGAGTGGATCGAAGGAAACTCTTTCTGTGAATTCCATTTATGAAACATATAAAAGTCTTAGACTTTTTTTCAGATTACTCACTAAGTTCATATTTTGCATGATTGTTATGTTTCACGGCTACTTTAATATTTTAACCGAATATATAAACAATAAGTTCTCAGTAATAATTTCATCAATCGTATCTGTGATCATCACACTTAATAAAAGAGTAATCAAAGGAAGAAAGATTATGGCAGAAATCAAAAGAATGCAATCATGGATAAAGACTAGACAAGAAAAACAGACACACAAAACAAAACATGAAATAACCAAAATAACACGTATAAAGAAACGAAAGTAAATGACTCGGACTCCACTAAACAGTTGGAGCATGGACCAAGTGCACCGGTAGGGCAAGTGTCCTCTGTTTTTCTTTTGATAAATTATAGACTGAAACCAATACTCAAGAATTTTTGAAGAAATGCGCAGTTTAACGTGTATCATCCGACAATATTTTGGTCATGTAGGATTGGTGATGTCAAGAAACGATGTGGGCTATCAATATTTGTCAGATTATACATGATTCTTTAATACTAAGGTATCATATTTAGTTCAGCTTGTATAGGACAGGTGCCAGGAAAATATGTATCTTGTTTGTTTTAATTTAAAAATTATCTTCTGCGCCATTTTTTCCGGAATTTAACGGGAACGGATTTATTGACTGATTGATTGATAAACACAAAATAAAAAAAGTAGTTCGAGCTACACTACTGCTTTAAAAAAAAATTATATATTATTATTATTTTTTAATTTAAAAAAATCCGATTATGACACAACAGAAATGGCGATGACTTTAAGGAAGGGAAAGATGATGTGAGTAAAACCAAGAAGGAAGCTCGTTTAAGCATACATTCCTGGAAGTAGTACCTAATAAAACAAAGGATATTAAAAAGAATAAAAATTTCCATAAAATGCATGATAAATTCCTTAACTTTAGTCGTCTAATAATAGACAATATAATATGTTACAAGGATGATTAAACTCTTATTACAGAGCAGTCGTGTCTTTCAAATTTGTTTTCAGACATCCCACACGCACGGACATAAAATAACCGTATATCGTTGTGAACAGATAATTATTCACTTAAGCACTATTTTGATTGCAAAACTACTAGGTACTCAATTCGTGTCTTTGTCTTTATAACGACAAGTGAAAAGAAAACAGAAATAAAGTATCGATTATATATTGATAAATGAGAAATACACACTTGAATAAAATATAATAGTAAAAACACCAAATGAAGCACCATGAATCTAATATTAGCATAACTTAGATCGTGGTAATTAGAGCTGTCCTTTAGATATAATAAACTAGGTCAAGGTGAGTTGTTTATGATATACATGGACCAGTATCTCTACCAACCGGTGTATTTGTAAATTTTGTAAAGTATAAAATTGTTATCAAAAGCAATTGGTGATAAAGGTAAATGAATGTGTAAATAATCGATTTTGAACTTATATTGTTCATATTGTTCATATAAGTTACTAGGGTCGGTATAATGACAGTCAAAACAAACTAGTACCGAACAAACCGACGACTTCATTTGAAATTATTTCACATTTTCTGAGTGCTATCATACTCGAGGGCTGATAAATCATATGACGTGATAAACACTAATTTATAATCTGTTTATCATATACTTCAAAACTGTCAAATGTCTTTGAAAACATGAACAAGGACTGCTCAAATCGTGTCCACGTTTTTAAACAATTTTGTAAAATTTTCCAGAAATGACCGGAAAATGGTTTGATTAAGCTCCCGAGCAATGACGAAGCGGCATGCGATAAAAATACAGGAAGTGCACTTATTGGCCCGTTGTGGCTATTCATTTAGGACAAATGTTTGGGAAAAAAATTTAAAATTCCGGAAAAGGGTGTGATAAAGATTACGAACAATGACAAAGACGTATGCGATAAATTCTGGCAGTGCACTTTAATCTGCCAGCTGTATCTATTATTTACGTTTTGAGAAATATCAAGGGTGCCATTTTGCCTTTATTTATAATAACTATATGATGTAATATATTCGTGCATGTTCTGTGCCTTCTTAACATTATCTTGCAGGTATTATAAGGTATTACATAACTTGTAATAGAACTTTACAGGTGTAACTTTCATTCGTTTATTATTAGATTACATTTTTAACCTTTCAATAGGGCATTATGCAACATTAAAACAAAGTATTATTTGTCTTTGCATTATACTAAATTTAAAAATTTACCTTCTTTCATGGATAAAATATTTAAGAATCAGTTGATTAAAGAGTACTCAAAGGAACCAAGGTTCTAGCGGAAATAAAAAGAAAGCAATCCAGGGACAAAGACCTAACATAGAAAACAGACATACACAACAAAGACCATTAAGTAACTGAAATAATATATACAAAGTAACGAAAGCAAACGAGCAATTCAGATTCCACTAAAAACTGGAAGCATGGACCTGATGGACCAGATGCACCGGAAGGGTAAGGGTCTTCTGCTTTTCTAGAAACACTCACCGAGTTGCTAATAAAATGTCAAGTCCGGTGTAGTTTTCATGGTGCAGATGGAAACATCATAACGATCCACGAGTTCATGATGGCGACCATAAAACTAACTGTAAGAAGTCTAACACGATACAAAAAGTCTGCGTAGTTACGGCAAGGGTAGTGCATTTTAGAATAGTGCATTTTTATTTAAACTTAGAAACTTAAATGAGGTGTTATTAAAACATTTGTTTTTTTTTTTATCACCGGTCGAATTCTCGCTCCTGATTTTCTTCCCACATATACTAGTAATGTTTATGTCAATTTCCCAATACTATTATTTATCTGAAAAAAGTTTGCTTGAGTTATTACATGATTAATCAAAGATAATTCACGAAATAATTTATTTGTCCTCGACTAAGCAATCTTTTTGGTTTCTATTATGGTTTCTTTTTTTTCTTCTTAAATTGTAAAATGTCAAATACTAAAGATTACTTATTATCATTGGCATTGCGTGCAGCACGTTGCTTTCATTGACAGAAAACTTGAAACACGTTTTCATATTGGTGTTGCTTGCAAAACATTTAAAAGCTCTAGCTATTCTACTTTATCCAGTTTTGAATTTCGTGTAATTCAATTTTTGAAATATACTTTTTTATGAATGATATCAAATGACTTAATGTTTTGTAGATACAGTTAGCGCATACGAATAAAAACGGCATCTTTATTGAAAGATAAATCCACCCGTGCTTATATTTTAACAGATACGGTTGGTACTTCCACGAGATTAAGGTATTACCTTCCCGTAATACTAATATTTTGGAAAAATGTTGCCTTTATATGCCTGCTCAAAAAAGCATAGAGATGTCTATGATTTATAAAGTTATTAGGTATAAGTATTAAAATGTCGCTCAGGGTAAAATAATGCGACATAAATGGCCAGACCGTGGTAAAACTATGTTAAAATGGAATGACGTCGGTAAAAATCTATGACGTCTATAACGTTAGTAAAATGTTTATTACGGCTGTGGTCGAAACACCTTCGAAGGACTTCATGTTAGAAGGTTACAGACCACCAATTCAACCAATGAGCATTCGGAACGTACGCAAAAATAGTCCTACGCAGAAATTACCCCTGTTCCTCATAGTGCTGTGAAAAAAGTTCTCATCTCATTTAAAAAATTTAAACAGTTTCTGAAAGGAAAAACATTTCTGTACATTTTATAGGTGCATTTTGCTTCTTGTGATGTGAAGCCTAATCTCCATAATGATTTCTAAATATACCCTTATCTTGTGAAAACACTGGGATTTCCCATGCTATTTATAGACACTTCACTTCCGGTGACCAGTACTGCACTGCAAGTCTGCTAACCCCACATGCCATTCTGAGGATTGTGAGCTGACATATGTAGAATCATGCTGATATATAGTCATCTGCAGGTTAAAGTTAAGGTAAAGTCCAGAGAAGCCATTGGATATTGTGAAATTAGCATAGAAGCCTATGGGAAGTGGAATTAGTGGTTTTTAGCCTAGAATGGATTTTAAAAAATCATTACCCAAGTACTCACTCCGTGTAAACAAAGTAAGACAAAACTTTTCTACGTTTCTCATTAGAGATCAAGCATTTAAGGTAGTAGACCTATGGTAAGGGATATAACTCTTGAAATCAGTGATATGTTTGTATCATATTCAGTTTCACCAAAACCTATCAAACTTTCATTTGAAACATAATGAAATCAGTCCAAGTTACTTTGATGCTTACATGAGATTTATGTAATATGCTGAATACAAACATTCCATTGATTTGAAAGAGTAGTGTCCTTACCCAAGCTCTACCTCCTTAATTAATGATCAAAATTTGACATAAAGACATGCTTGAATTCATGATGAAAATTTCATGACTGGAAATTAGTCCTATTATAAAACTTTAAGTCGATGGAAAAAAAACACAGAAACATGACAGAAATATCAATGAAATGAATTCAGAATGAACTTCTGTTCCGGTATTTATTTGTCAAAAATAATTACCGGAACAGAAGACGCTTACTTATAATTCATTTTAAATAACTTATAAAGTTATTCAAAATGAATTATAATTAAGCGTCTTCTTGTTATGAACTAAACCTGATTGATAAGGATATCCGTGAGTTGTACATACTGACACCATGTAGTAAATGAATGTCTTAAAACCTACCCGGTAATATCTTGATATGTCATTGAAAGTTTTCAACCGAATAATATTTGTACATAACAATTGTACTTCTCACTACAAAAATAGACCTTTGAGTATTAGTAAACGTACTTTTATGGTTCACAGATACCATGAATTACATAAATAAAAATGTTATGATATTGATATAACACAGAACGTGATCCATTATAGAACCTCTCGGTGATGGAATCGGCTTCCTATTTCGATCTTGCTAAGGATTTCATTATCATCTTTAAGAGTTATGTCCCCTTAAAACAATTTATTTCAATTCCTCATATCTTGAAAGCCATAATAGATAGAATCAATATAAAAACTGTTTCATGTACATAAGATGAATACCTAATGAATAAACAAACTTGTGTTTTATTATCAAACCATACAGGAGTTATATCCCTTGAAATATCATACTTAAGATTTTCAAATTTATATTTCAAGAACCAGAAGTTGTAGAAACATGGGACTTTCATCAATGATCTTTGGTCTATGTGACCTTCATTTGCATCCAAGGTCAAAGTTCATAGAGTGCTAGAAAGCCTCACTGCAAACTACAGGCCTTGATACTGAGAAAACAATAAGAGATAAGTGCATACATACAGAGTATGAAATGACCCTCTCGATAAGACCTACATTTTGAGACAAAATTTACAACTGTCAGACCGTCTGTTCAAAAGTTAACAAAATTCAAATGTTTTGCAGAATTCGGTTTGTGACCTTGACATAAACGTATGACCTTGACCTTGTAAGCTTTTTCAAGGTCAGGTAATCCTAAGATCTATGGTGGTAGTTTCATGTCGCTACGACTTCCGGTTCAGGAGTTTGTTATTGCATCATATTTTAATAATCATTGTGCTCAAAATATGTTCCAAAATCGCCCAAATTGTTTTGTAATTTTGTTGCATATGTTCTACAAATTATCATACAGTTTTCAGATTTGACATATCTTGTTTACTTTTGGATCTATTGAAATTTTAAGTTTTGAGAGCGGGTGTATATATTTTAAAATGCACAGCAGACACACAAATGGTCATTCCACATAATGAAAGATCTACACAAGTACAAATGTTTCAAAAAATACCAAAGACCAATATAAAAAACCAATGATACGACAACAACTTAAAATTTTCATATTTTCCAATGGTTTGATATATTTCATCAATGCCTATTTATAGATTTGATATTGCATCATTTTTCAACTTTGTCGAAGGGGGTCATGTGATATATCATTTTGAAGATCTAAATGAGCACATTTCATTTCAAAAATCAGTGTTTCAACCATGATTAGTAATACATGTTCAAATAGTAGGGTCATTAAGTGCAAAAATTTAAAGTTCTTAGAGGGTAAGGTTGTTGCATATCAAATGAAAGGTCTTACAACGTACATCCGAAATATCGATGTTTTGCCTCAAAATAAATGACTTTGGTGAGGTCAATGAGTGCAAAACTTAAGTTGTTTATATAGTTATGTTGTCGCATATCAAATTAAAGGTCATAATGTGTACATCTCAAATTTCAAATTATTTATACAGAAAAAGAACCGAGTTGGGGTTAATAATTGCAAAATTTTAAAGTAGGGATGTTGTATATCTATCGAAAGGTCGTCGAGTTGACATTACAAAAGTCATAATGGGAACATCGACAATTGCATTTGACAAGGTCACCAAGTGCAAAAGGTCAAACTGTTGTAGATGTTTGAATGTGTATATTACGAAGAGAAAGTTTTCAAGGGAAAGACCTTTCAATTATGTAACAAACAATTAACATACTAGTTATTTTTTGTATTACATCGCATTCCTTAGGTATGCTTTTGCATTACATACCATTGTTTTAGATTGCTTCTGTTTCTATACATTGCCTGAATATTTTACGGTTGACATGATGAACTGCTTATTCAATAAGACGACTCCATCTTGAAGAAGGTTGGTTAAAATAATCTTGGTTATCACTGACAATTTCTTCAAATTAAACCTAGTCGGATTTTTTTTTTTTACATTTTCCGAGAAATCAAAATAACAGCTATCCTTCGATCTTCGATTAATTTACTATTTTAGGTTTAAAAATTTCGAACTATATAAAGACTTTTATTACACATGATATGGGGTATTGTCATTTTTTTGCGGTAGCATCGTCTTAAGCTTATTTATCTAATGAAGCATCCTTGTTGATCAACAAAGAAAATAAAATGTAGCAAAATGTACATTTTATATTTCAAACGCCGTTGGGGTATAAATTAAACGTATATACAATACAACATCATAGAAAAGGAAAATCCAAAACCTCGTTTATTAATGATGAGAATGCTTATTTTGTGGAAAATGATATAATACAATATGTGACATTAGGATACATCAGGATAAACAAAGGGGACAAACCTAAGTGCAAATATGTCATTTAAACATTTGTTTTGTAATAGTCTGAGTGAAAATAAAGTCAATATAACAAATATTCAAAAGATTGAAGATTTATATTTTCACATCTTCGAACGCAGGGAATATTAAAAAAAACATGATATGAAGTTATGACAGGAAGAATAATAACAAAATTAGCGAACTGATAAACTCAAGGCAATATTCAACAGAAAAAAATTAGAAAGGAAAGTTCGTATAACAAATAGCAATGTCAAGCTTTAAAAAAACGTTGGAAACACCACAATGTTACTGACTTGATTTGAAGGAAATGCCTATGGTTGGTGAAACCAGGTTTATAGCGCTCTAACTCACCACCTCAAAAAAACTTCAACGAAAAAACTACTTAAAAAAACACATTTTACGCTGGTATTGCCTTTGTTATACAGACTTTCCTTTTGACTATTGCCTAGATGTCATTTCGGAAATTTTGTAATTACCCTTAATGACACCTTACTGTTAACTTTAAGTTGAAGGATGTTGGTTTTCTATCATTTTAAAATGTTTTAAGCCTAGCACAATATTGTTCCATCGTTTCTTATCACCTTATGTATAGTGTAAACGATAGTGTAAGCTAAATAAACAGGCACAAATTAAAGAATCATGGTGGAAAAAAATACTTAAGTACATCAAGAACAAGGCAATACATCTGAGTACACCAATCTTTTACAAACATATGAAGTTAAGTTACACTACTCCTTGTTGGTGTCTATTATTGTCAAAGCTTCGTCTCTCTTTTTTTGTTGCAAGTCTTAAGACATATTTATAGACTTCATACTAGGTCAAGTTTCTTTTTATAATCATTTATGTAACAATATTACATACTTTGTAGTTGTAACCGTCTTTATTCCCATTAAGTCACAATGGAATCTCTATTCGATGCATTCACTACAATACAATGCAGTTTTGAAAGTCGATAAATTAAATAGTACGTTGAGCGGTTTGTTCATTGGGACTATGCAATTTCCCAAGATAAATATTTTTATCAATAATTCTCTTACAAAAATGCTGTGCTTTCCTCATCAATTCTATAATGTTTCACAAACTGTCACTTTATACTAAATTTTTGATCACGTTTCTTTTCATCGGAGATTTTTTAAAATCATTTTAATGATAATGTGACACTCATCGCAAGGCTGAACAAAACATTCAATTAGCGCTTGCATTTTAAAATATTTTATAAATTTTTAGTTTAGATGTGTGCGAGATGTTTAGGATGCCTAATGATTTGATTTATCTATTTCATTAAAAGGAATAAATTTATACAGTTTTCCACGCTATATATGAGCAAAATTGTATATCAAACTAGTGTACAAGAATATAAACAAGTGTTAATATGAAATACCAGCGTTCTTTGTGGTGCAGGTGGCTGCTTAACTATTATTTTTTGAGCAAATGAATATGCAAATATTGTGCATTTTTTAAGGTTTGTACCATCAAAAGTATTTTTTACTCAATGAATGTTGCATACTTGAAATGCAAATGAATACCATTAATGAAAAACTAAAAAGGAATTCTATCAAAATATCGTCTACATTTATTATAATAATTTGGAAATACCAGAATAAAGGCATCCTAAACAGTCATATCGAAAAAAAAATGTATTGGTATTCAAACTATTTACAAATAAACTTGTTATATAAGATTTGTTATCAGTAAATAAAACTAAACCAACATATAGACAGTTATTTTATAACCATTGCTGTAGTAGTTAAATACTTTTATTAACATCTAGCATCGGATTGATGTACCAATTGATGTATTTCATTAATTGCGTACAATGTACATGTATACAATTGTAAATGAATGTTTCTTTATAAGAACGTCATTTAACGTTTTCAACCAATACATGTTATCGGTGATGTACCTGACGAACTAATGATAAATCGACTTTTACATGTAGCATATGAAGATATCTTAAAAGTTTATAGCTACTACACCCTATATTTATAGACACTGATATGCGGAAATTTCTAGATACACCCGAAGAAGAAAATGTATATATCCAAGTCTCAAACAATAAAATCATTTCGGATAATAATGAAAAAAAATGCTTTGGAAGAATATACAGGAATATATTTAGATCTTGTTCCCTTTTCAAGAAAAAATACATAATTTTAAAACTTTATGTACAGGCAAGGTATGTTCCAGACTGTTCCGTTTTGTTTTTAATTGCTTGGATCATTTTTCGATTAAATATGAATAACAAGTTGTTTTTTTATAAAGATATTCCCAATTTTACTTTGGCCGCATGTTGGTAAGTATGCATTAAAAAGTTCACGATAAGCTTTAAAGGATATGTCCTTTAAGTATAAAACATCTAAAACAGATGGAAGTAGTTCCTCATATTCAAACCTGACAAAAATATATCTTTTAAATTTGCTAGATGACAAAAACCGATGCCCATATTTAAGATATCTACATGATGTTCTTAAATGAAAGCCAAAGCTGAACCTGATGACTTAGTTCTATATCTTAATTAAATAGTTAACTTGCCATTCACATGTTTAAACATACTATGTATTTGCTTCGGGGTATTATACTGCCTATATCATAACACGATTGTACGTTTTGTATGTTCCAGGTTGATTCAATACAATTTGTTGATTGTTTCGTCATATCATGCATTTTAAGTCATTCTAGAAATTTTACATGAGTTTATAATCAGTGAAAAGTCTTTCTGTTTGTGATCAAGACCAGGTCACTTTTTTCTAAGACAAGAGGTCAAAATTGACTTTGGTGGTCAATTGAAACATTTAGGCTATAAAATTTAAATCGACCTCTACAAAAACTATTATTAATTTTAAGATGATTAAAAAGGAAAGTAGATAAAGATAAAAATGACGACGTAATTGATGATTAATGATAATGTTGATGATGTGAAAGTAGACGAGGATATGACTCAATCTTAGACATAAAATGATACACTGACTTGATAAAGGTTGACAAACTTAGTGCAAATATGTCAGTGAAACATGCTTATTGTAGTAGTCATACTTCAGCCAAGAATAAAAGTAATTGTTCTCGAACATTATACAATAAAGAACAGTATTATAATGTTATTACAGAAGTTTAGTTTAACGGATAAGACAAAAACAGGCGTATCAATGGTAATTGACGTCGACAGTAACATTCAAAGCCACCTACATAATATAATGAAATAGGGTTGTAGGTTATTTGCTTATTAAATGTTAAGCATAATAACTACGAAGTCATTACTTATCTATGTTCGATTAAGTGTTTTTGTCTTTGCGGGCAACTGATGACACTGATATATGCTAAATTAAAGAAGAATTGCAAACAAGTGTTGATTCTTAAAAAAAATACACCGAGTTAACTCTTTCAAATATATGAAATATCTGTCATAGTTTTTCCAACTTCATTTTTAACGCAATGTGCACTATTTCGTAGTTCAACCATTTATAAAAAAAAAGTGTTGTTTTTTTTAAATTAGACAAGGAGTTTCAATCTGATATTTGACCATGTTTTTCCATTAAGGAAATGTAAAAAATAATTTTGAGGTCCATTTTATAAAAAAGGCACGTACTTTGGTACACCAGAATAGATAGGACTAAAATAGACTTCTTTCACTTTTATTTTGAGTTCTGTTTTTTTATTGTGACGTCGCTCTTTTTTGAGGCAGATAAGGCATGACATGTTTGTGTTAATAATGAAACATATTAAGGACAAACTTAGGCCGGCTGTGGGATTTTGACTGTCTTATATTATTTTTGTGTCGATTGGCACTCATAGTCAGGCATTACAAAGTATCCGTTTTAATATTTGCCGTTTTTACCAATTATACAAAATTCAGACACTGCTAACAAATCTACATACGCCATAATTTAGGTAACCGTCGTTTTTTGCAAACAGATCTGTATTTTAGAGAAATCATACATTCATCTCCTATCTATATCAACCGAATCAAGAACAATAACTCTTACAAACTACAAGTCTCGTGTATGCAATCTATAACAAGCGAATGACAAACCAAGACTGATTATTTGGTCTGAACAAGAAATAAATGTGAATAAAGTAGGTTTTCCTTAGCAATTAATCTCTTCCTGACTATAATTTATAAAATACTTATTTAAATTATGTGTAAGAAATATTTGAGGTTTTAAATGGGTAGCTGACTCATTTTTGACTTTATATATATATGGGACTACGTCTCTTTTTTTCTGACAAAATATAAGAGCAGATCTACATTTTTCAAAAGCGAAACATATGAGTAGGGTGAGGTACCCTCAAATAAAGAAGTATTAGATTCCCCACGACAGAACAGATAAATAAACTTAACGAAAAACTTTTTTTTCACACTTTAGAGATAATACTTTCTTATATCTTGATGTGACTTTCCAATGATATAGGTAAGGCACGATATATCGGAATATAAAACAATATTATATTTTGTGGGGCGAAACAGGAGACGGATAAAAACCATTGATACAGAGAAAAATCACTCCTTTCCGATAACCTAGTCTGTGTGTCTTAGGGATTATCATAGATTCTATTGGACAAAATAGTCCACGCTGGTATAAACTGTGTCGAGTGTTGTTTTTAATTATGTTCCAAACATTTTGGAATATGTCAAAGAATATATTCTGCACTGAACTGTATTACTCGAATCAACCAGTCGTCAAATAACGATACCTATATTCACTCAAAAAATAGAAGAAAATCAGATTTAGTCGGGTCAGAACAAAGTGGGTACTTCTAGATAACCAATACATGCATTTCTTATCGGAGTGATCAAACTATCCTCAAAGTAGCCCGGCTTATTTACCATTTGAGGAGGCTTTTTTCGATTTTATTAACACCTAATAAGATAAGTAATCTTTGTGTATGACTAAACCGCACTTGTTATCCTCAACAAACGTACTAGAGAATATAGTTGGAGGTTACGGTTCCGGAAAAAAGAAAGTACCAGGAAATTAACCAAATCAATCAATTGCGACACGTATTTTGCTAACAATGCTTATCATATCCTGTGTTTTTTTTTTATTTCTGAAATAAAATAATGACAATTAAAACAGTTCAGACCGTGTGAAAGTTGCTCACTTTGAAATTTAGTGGACAAATTATATACACATAAACAAGTAAAATAAAAATTCCGAGAACCAAAGGACGAAAGTTGAATTC
This sequence comes from Perna viridis, assembly GCA_037379345.1. Lineage (NCBI taxonomy): Eukaryota > Metazoa > Mollusca > Bivalvia > Mytilida > Mytilidae > Perna > Perna viridis. The sequence continues at coordinate 42,727,572 of CM074512.1, read as the reverse complement.
AAAAGTTATAAGTACCAATTAATCCAAATCGAATGGAAAAATTTTACAAAATGGCTTGTCACTATACAATAACAAAGAAAAAAACTTAAATGTTCTTAACACCTCTTCCGTCTGAATACCTACGTAAATACAATTAACACTAAAGAGTATCAGCTGCACATAAGCTTCGTAATAGAGATTTTAGCATAATTGAAGCGCGATATGTAAGGAGTATTACAATGTTGGTATCTTACAAGTGGTTTTATACTCCCAAAAATGTTATGTTTGAACTTACATCATACAAAAACAAGCATGCACATTTCACCAAAATTCAATTATGAATTTAGAAGAAATTGATAGACAAAAAGAGAATCAGATCTTTTTTAGTAATGTGACAGGAGCATGAAATGTCATAAACATTATCAAAGAGTTATCTAAGAAACCAATATTCGAGGGTAATAAACGACTAGATATAAAAAAAAAATTGACACACGCCTCAAATAACATGAACAATACCCAAAATATCACGTACAAAGAAACAAAAGTAATAAGCAACCCCGACTCCACTAAAATCCGAGTTCAGACCACGTGCACCGGTAGGGTAAGCGTCCTACTCAAAGTTGCTCATAAAATGTCACGTCCGGGTAGGCGAAACAGGAAAGAATAAGTTGAACACGGGAACAAATCCCAGTTCTCATGATTCAGATGGATACAGCATAATAATTATCAAACTTTTGTTATGATGACTTTAAAGTTGTAGTATATAATATAACCATGTTCCAGAAGCTAAATTGTAAGAGGTCTAGCACGGTAAAATAAGTGCAATTTCGGCAAGCTCTGGCTTAAATTATGAGTTGTGGTATTTAAAAACATTCATATGTGCTGAAAGAATGTTGCCATAGTTGAAAGGGAAGTTGATAATACGGAATGAAAAGTCATTGCACGTGTCGTTTAGTTTGGTCATGAGTTTTCGTTTTTCATTGATCACTAAAAGTAGGCCAAGATATACGGCTGACTTTATAATGTTTGTAGAGTCCTTTACCTCAAGATGTTTTGGAACAGACGTGATATATAAAATAGCCAAAAACTAGGATTGTTTAAAGACAACAAGTCATCTATATAGCTATATAGCGGAAGCTGAGATCAAAGATCTGGCTGAATGATGTTTCTTCTTCGCTAAGTATTGCTTTTTGTGGTCGTTGTATATTTTTCAAATTGTAGCTTAACTAAAGTGTATTTTTATTTTTAATAAGAAAATAAAATCGTTAATTCTCTTATAATAAGTTATTCATTTTGCATCCCAAATCACATACGTTTGGTATGTAATACATTTCAGTGCCAATTTACATCGACCGCAAACGTTACTAAAGCTCTCAAAATCCTAGAAAAAAGCCTGGATCAAAGGACCTGGTAAAATAAAATTCCTCCTTTTGGATTAGATCAGCTGTAAAGTCAGTGTCATAAGAGTGAATAGGTCAATGGGTAGAGGAGAACAATTTGTTTCCATTGGAATGCCGGCCGTTTTTTAAAAACGTTTTCACCACACTGGACAAATACGTTGTCAATAAAAAATTCCAGCATTTTTTAAAAACATCTTCTTCCGTATATTTGGGAGAGGATTTGGAAAAGTTTTTTTTTACAAAGTATGGCGAATCTCTACATATCTAGGTGTATCGACTTTTTTGGAGTAACAACGATGTATAATGTTTTTTAGTCGGGATTTAAATCAGTTTGGGGAATAGAAGAGTTGTGTAGTTGCGATGGCCATAACTCCCTATCCGTCTTTGGATTTTTGTCGAATAAATTGAACTTGTTTACTTTATTGTTATATTGACTTAAAGTATTTCCTATACATCTAATGCTGTCATTGCATCCGTACATGCGGTATTGCTAGACCTAGTCTGTGTATCCAGTATTTCCCTCTTTTTACTTTGGATAGGATATCAAGGCTCGCGGTTAGAAAAGAAGAGTCACGTCAGTTTAGTGATTCAGGACTTATTTCGTGGTCATTGCTAATATTTTGTTTTTTCCATAATAATTTTAAAATTCTACAAATAGATATGAGTTACAGCCTAACAGCAAAGAAATAACACCGTGACATTGCAACTAAAATTGCCTGGTAGATCTGTATATTGAACTTTAAATATGTGTATTAATATCTATTGTATAGTATTTAAATAGATATTATGTTTCGATGTCGTCAATAATTTAGTAATACATTATTTATAATAACATTGTAATTGTTTTGTTCCATTTGTCGGATTTTTTGTCAGTTTTATATTCATGACAATTTGTAATCACCAAAAATCAAAGTCATAACATGTAATAAAAATAACGTGATTGTCCTTATTACTGACCGTTTAAAAAAAGTCATGCATACAGAACAAATCATTGTCAAAGATCATTTACATATAATTGTTTTAGTTACTGTATTTAGTTGCACATATTAAGGTCGACTTAATTAGTTCATAAAAAGGAATATCAGAAATGTTTCTTCAAATGGAAAGCAAATTTCTATGGAACCCATTCGAATACCGAGTTTATCTGTACATATTTTTATCAGAAGATTGAAAGTCCACCTTAACATCTACCATAAAGATATTTGGTTCATGGTAACATATTTAACAAATAATTATTTTTGTATCATTTTTTTCGCATATGATCTTTTCAAATCTATTTTCTCTTCTTTTAGATTTTCTGACAAACACAATTAGCATGTTAACTTGACCAACCTTTGTCAACATTTGTGAATAAATTGACGTATGATTATGAGTAATCAAGGGAACCAAGGTTATAACGGTAATCAAAAGAATGTAATCCAGGGACAAAGACCAGACATGGAAAACAGACATACACAACAAAGATCATAAAGTAACTAAAAGCATACATACAAAGTAACAAAAGCAAATGATCAACTCGGACTCCACTAAAAACTGGGAGCATGGACCAGGTGCACCGGTAGGGAAAGCGTCCTATGCTTTTCTAGAAATACCCGCCGAGTTGCTCATAAAAAGTCAAGTCCGGGGTAGACAAACGAGGAAAGGAAAACTATGACCCGTTGAATAAAGTTCATGCTTATTTTTATTCAACTGATTGGAATTTTCAATATTACTTTCTTTCGAAATGACGGATATTATCGAACCGGATTAAGCTGACACATTTAAGACAAAGAAAAAAATACAAATCATAGATTTGGACAACGTTAAGGAATAAACCGATTAAACTATGAAAAAAATGGGGATGGTCATATCCCAGAAGACGTAGTATCAATATAATAAAAAAAAAAACCTTGAAGCTTCTTCATCCGCTTTGATCAGAAGATCTTATTTGCACAGATACACACACAGTTATTTTTATACGCCATCGCACTATAAAAGTACAACTTTATGTTCATGCTTTTATAAGCAATCACATCAAACTGCACGACAAAAAAACAAATATTTAGCCCATTAAAGTTATGATCCGTTGAATGTGAATCAAATCATATCCGATTATTTATTTACACGATTTCAATTTTCACAGGTACGTACATGTCATAGTTACACTAACAACGATCATTACAAAACACTATTTCGGTCCACAAAAAATAGGTAATGCACTAAATAAGGAAGTACGATTTGATTTGCTAAAAATAATTAGAAATCTATTGAATGTTTTTTTGAAAATTCAATATATTTAAAGACTTTTGTGAACGATTAATTAATAATTGCAGGAAGACAATTATTATAACAAATTAATGAAGCATATTTGAAAAATAAAACAAGTCTTTTGATAAAAACAGCTCATTGTGATAAAATGCCCCAATGTGATATATGTTTCCTCTGTAATTATCGAAAAACCACGCGGATTTAAGCTCGGTATAAACACAACTCTGTTTACGAGTAAATCAACAGGCTCTCAAATAAAGTGTAAATCAGTGTAACATCCTCCTTATAGACACGAGTGAAGGTATACTACAAATAACAGGGTAAAGTGTTATAATATGATTCCCTCTGTTATCGATATCCACAATCACCATGAGACGAATGAAAGAGATGCAGTGTTGCCTTTTATCTCAGTTTCTTTGTGATAGAAGCAACGAAGATTATTATCTCTTCTGCTTATTCGAGACTTGACCAAAGACCTTGCAAAATTTAACTTACGAAGAAGTTTGGACCCATAAGAGTCGTGTTAAACAGCCAAATTTCCTCATGAAAAAATTGCTTGTTTTTTTTAAATATATAAAAACTGAAAAATCATATGGTGGGTTGATTTTTTAGGGTATTCAGTCAATATATTTTGGAAGGTTTTGGTATAACATATTAGTTGTGATCTAAACAAATCCAGGACTGGAGGAATGTTGCATATACATATAAAAAAACTGACAAATTTAATGAGAAGGCGCGTTTGTCGAATATGTTGATGTTAGGTCAGTACACGAGCGTTATCCAGGTGTATAAAAACTGCATTAGTACTTATGGTACTTATTAGTACTTAGATTGTTGAGATTCACCCATTCTCCTTGAACCGCGCCGTTCCCGACGAGTCGTGTTTGTCGCCGCTCCCGACGGGTTCCTTTCTAATTAAGTTTTTTTTGCACTGTGTACTTTTTTATTTAATATTTAATTTGTAGTTTTTAGTCTATGTTTATACAATCCCCCATATATTTTTTTTTATTTATGTATAAAAGTAAAACACTGCTCTAATTTTGTTTTTATTTTTCTTAAAACATAAAATAAACATCCGCCGTAAATCTCTTTTAATTTATTTGTTTTCAAAACAGGAGGTTTGATCTTATATTTTATCAAATCTTTACTAATCTTTTATTCATTATGGCTAATCTTAAATTCACTTTTTTGAATTTGTGAAAAATCTCAAGTTTCATTTTCATTCATTGGCAGAACAGTTCCCACAGTATAACATAGTACGCTTCAATAATAAGGTATGGTAATATAATAAATTGATTTTTTAAATTATGTATTCCGTTTAATTCACGTGAACTATTAAATCATATAAAGTGTATCATGTAAAGTGGTATATTTTATTATTTTATTTATTTATTTTTTAAATTGTGCAGTTTGAATCTGAGAATACAAGCTTAGGTAATGAGCAAGTAACCGTAACCTTTGTACTACATTGTACACATAAGAGCATATGGATTGATTTGTTTATTTATCATATTTTTTTAAATATTCGAATTAAACCGATTATATATTTTTCCTTAACATAGTAAAATATAACATTTTAGTATAATTATAAACAAAAAAATCGGCAATCATCATCAACACAATCGCGTGTCCTAGAAAGTGAAAAGTTTACTTTTTTGTAGTAATTTGAGACTATAAACAAATCATAAACAATTTACAGAAACGTTTTGAATAAGCCCGTTGTAGGAATCGGTTCAAGTTGATATTAATGAAATGTGTACTACAGTTGTTTTATGATCTTCAATAATTCATTATTTATTCCCTGGCTACTTGATGACACTGTTTTATCAAATGGTAAATATCGGGCAAAAAATTCTGAAATGTTAATAATATAATAATTCAGAACAACACCAACATCAAAGTACTTGGCCTAAACATAAAAACGCGAAACAGAGTCGATCCACATACAAAATGTGACGAAAAGAATAAAAAACAATAAAATCTGAAGATATATATGAATTTAGGTTATACATATGTATTATGCAATTTCATGGCTTCACCTGTTTTATGATACAAAACAGTACTAGATATACATGATACAACCTTTTAAAGGTATATAGTATTATAGTTATAAATAAAAGTAGGGAATTTTCAAATTTGTTTTAACTATAATTTCCAAATATGGACATGGAATTTATTATCATATTAATTTAATACGAAATTATTAAAGTACGCATTTAAGAATAATGCATAAGAACTCAACTTCTTACTGAAGTTAATCGAAGAAAGCCATATCTTTGGTCTTACCAGTTCATCATACCTGCGGTGATAAAAGTATATGAAAGTGAGCATCCCAAGTCCCCTCATAGTTGGTCCACAAAGGGGCTAGAAACAAGCATTTTTCCTAATTTTTATACTAAAACTTGTTTATTTAGGTATGATTTTGAATTTTTTTTTTTATCAGATTCGTCATGAAAATGCCCTAAGAAATCGTCTTTTTTATTTTTGCTGGATTTTAATTATATATTTTTATCAGATTCTTCATGAAAATCACTGCCTGAAATGTTCAATCAGATATCAGATATCTCTTATAGTTTTCGAGCTGTAATGGACCAAAGGGGACGATTTTGAGTTTTTAATTGAATTTCATATGAAAATCTCAGTCAAACTACAAGAGCTTTAAGACGTACTAATTCTTACCAAATCAACCAAATTTACCTATTTGATATTAAAATTGCAGCTTCATAGAATGCAATCACTAAATTATTTTGGTTAGCACATGTTTTTATATAAGTTCATACAATTCATGCATCAATGTTTTTTTTAGCAAATTGAATTCTAATTTGTGCAAAAATAACAACTTCTACTACTATTACCAATATACTTCTAAAACACTTAAGTGTCGGTATCTGTGTCGTTTTGAAGTGTAGCTTACCTCATGAGGTCAAATACACAAGTTGCAATGTCATCGCATAAAGGTTTATTTCAAGTTATTTATTTATAGACCGTTTTTAATCATATTTCAGTCATACATTTTAGTCAGTGGATTGTCAATCAATATAGCCCAGATATTGAAAGTATGGTTTATCATGTATAGTATTTTATTTAAGTATGCCATAAAGGAATTTCCAATTTGCATGTAGTTGTTTCGTTTGAATATAAATTATTGAATAAAGGTGTTGTGCTGTGAACATTTATTTTACACCAACCAAATGAATTAATGAGACAAGATCAGATACTACCAAAGCTAGGCACATCATTTCGTAACTGTCAGTTTTTTTACTGCAAATTATGATTAGCAGTTATTCAACACAGCTTACCAATTTGTTCCTTTAATTACTGCATTTTGAATTTTGAATTTCCTAGAATAGATATTTTTTCTAATTTGGTGTAAAGAATATAAATAAATACAAAATGTTCAAACGAGGAACAAAGCATCCCCGGAAAGACGCAGAACAACTCGTCCCACAAAACTGAACTAAAAAGCACACACATCAGAGCAATCGGTACGAACCTAGTCAAAGCCAGGATGAACTCAAATATCATTCTGGTTCTTATGCCTAAATCAATTAAAAAATTGATTTCTATTGTTTTTCTTGTAAGTTTCACGTGTACAATAAATACGAATTAAAATCGTGTCTCAATGTAATGGTCCTCTCCATGTTCCATAAATACGTGTATAGTAATGCGAATATAATATTGTAAACACATTACATATCCATTTGAAACATATTAATTATCATGTAGTACACTTTTCAACATATAATACATAAAAATTGGTTAAGCTGTCACTTGATTAACGAAAACACAGTGGTGACAAAATGCATTTTCATAAGATTTAAGCCGTTCGAATACAAGCATTTTAAAAAATTATCCCTCAAAAACATAAGAAACGCATTACTTATGAATAGTGTGAATTTTTACGTAGCAGTCTTTTTAAAAGTGAGACAGGAGGCGATTCGTGCATGTAAAAAAATCCGCCGATTTTACTTTTATTTCTAACGCAGAAACAGTTACAGATCCATATATGCAGTCTTAGTTAATCATTCGGTTGTTGCACATTTGAGATTAAAATTATATAGATTATATAGATTGTTTTAGAAATTGGCACTTTGCAAGAGATATTGTTCTTGGATTCGTTAGATTTGGTTAATTTTAGTGGGAGCATAAGGTTTGGTTTCCTCAAAATTACAAATATAAATACAGAAAGGAGTATTGTCACCTAAAAAATATAGCATATGTAGACAAAAACAGAAACAAAAACAAAACAAAAACAAAACTTTGTTCGTTTTCTTTTATCTACAAAATGAATCACTTTAGCATGGGCAGTGTCTGGACTGATACTTGATAATGTCAGCAGTAAAATAGAAACTATAAAAGTAAAGTAAGCATGTGAGAAAGAATGTCAACGAAAGAACCAGTAGGTAATCAATGCAAATGAGAATAAATGTATGTTTTATAAATGTAATCATTTTGTGTTTCAAGTGTAAGTTTTTTAAAACATGTCCATGTTAGGTAAATATTTTCAAAACAGGAAAACAATACGTTTTGAAACGTAATACCTTATGACAAATTTTGCACTTTTGAACTTTTGTGAAAAGGAATGCAGGGTCTACATGGTGAACTTGTACTGTTCTGTAGGGTCCATATTATGACCATATTTTGTATGCCAGGGTTCATATCGTGCACTTGTTCCTGTTTTGTAAGATCCATATCATGACCATGTTCTGAATTCCATTGTTCATATCGTTCACTTGTACTAAAGATGTATCCGGTTATTTTACAAGCTATATAGCATTTATCCAATAATTTAATCGATTTAATACGTCCTTGTATTACATCGATTCTAAATGCTACAAAATAGTCGGGAAAAAGTACGTTGTTACAGTATAACACGTAAAAGATCTCGGATATATCCCGTCGGTTCCTATAGCCAATGACAAAGTCGGAAAATAAGTTAGTGACCTCTTATTGGATACTGTTACTTGTACATTTATGTCCTGTGTTCTTTAATAATTATCTGATTACGGAAAAAGTTTCTGACAAATGAACAATGATTACAAATCAAAGCGTTGGAGTAAATTCCTCCTTTTCTAGGAAAAGTGAAATTTCTAATATCAAAAACATAAGCAATATCATTTGAAGCATTCATATGTTAACGACAGTGCTAATTGTATGTTTCCCCATTCATATGTTAACGAGAGTGCTATTTGTATGTTTCCCCATATGGCCTGTTTGCTGTGTAATAATTTGGTGATAGAATGGTGTATTGCATGCCATAATGGTAATGTATAATTAGTAAAAATTAGTAGAATTAAAAAACATCTTTTTTATTTTTTTTTTAACTTATTCGTCTTTCAGTTCTTATTTGTGATTATCTAATTGCTCCGTGTTCTCCTATACGAACAGACATACTAACTTACCCTACAGGTGCACCTGGTCCATGCTCCCAGTTTTTAGATATCTAAGCACCATAATAAACTTAATATGAACAGTGGCGTTGATTATTAATTAAGTATTAATTAGCCATTTTGATTCCTGATTGCTGACAAGTTATCCCGACTTCAGCTACTCAGCGAGCATTCACAAAATAACAGGACAAACATCAAAAAGCCACACAGGGAATCATAGTCCCAGATCAATTTGTCCACTTTGCTTAAATTCTCCTCTTTTTTATATTTCGTTTTATTATATTGACGGTTTTTTTTCCTACTTTTTCTCTTTTCGTGAGCTGTTTATTCTGTTTTCCGAATTCTTATATTGATGGCTTCAGAGTTCTAGGTATCACTAACTTTTTACATATTTTAATTTAAAAAAAATAATAAGTATCCCCTTTTAAACAGAAATACTGTGACAAGAAGGTATGGCGAAATTACATGTGTGGGAATGATTTATTCATCTTTATATTTTTGTTGGATTTATTATATTTTTTTTTAATATTTTTTATATAAGTATGATTAATTCTGGACTTAAATAAGGTACCTAGTAAATATTAGTAAAATGAAAAAAAAATATGACTCATCTAGTTTAGAAGTAAAAATTGAAAAAAAGATGCCCTCTGTGTGCCCTTTTTAATGCACCTATACCAGGAGGCTGCATAATAAGTGTCAGTTGTATGCATGGATTTTTATGTGACCATGGTGAACAACTTGTAATGTCCCATGAAAAAAGTTAAGATAACATCTTTCGCCTAGACTTTTTGTATTTGTACTTTTGAACTTCAAACCACATGAAAGACATTACAAAAAAGTAAGAGGGACTATCTATTTTACATAAAAGAAAAAACGTCTATAATTAGTAAAAATAAAACCAGTTGTAGAAATCGAAAGCATTTAATTTAAAAAAAAACACATTCAGGTTAATCCGTTGAGCGTTTGAAATAATACATGATTAAAACAAATGTGGGTACGGCCCAAAATGTGAAATTCATACACATATACTATATTGCAAATTTATTCATTATCAAATGATATCGCATCTACTCCAAAAGAACTGGAGATAAAGGATACATTCCTTCAGCACCTGCGTATGGAGTTTTTATACCACAACTCACACATTATGCCAGAGCTTGCCGTAACTACGCAGACGTTTTTGTATCACGCAAGACTTCTTGGAGTTAGATTCTGGAACAGGGTTATGTTGATACAATATTGAACTTATCTCTATAGAAGCCTTATGGTCGTTATCATGAACTCGTGGATCGTTACGGTGTATCCATCTACACCTTGAAAACTGATTTGTTCAACGAGTCATAGTTTTCCTTTCCTCTTTCGTCTACCCCGGACTTCACATTTTAGGAGCAACTCGTCGGGTGTTTCTAGAAAAACAGAGGACGCTTACCCTACCGGTGCACGTGGTCCATGCCCCCAGTGGAGTCCGAGTTGCTTATTTACTTTTGTGTCTTTGTAAGTATTTTTTAGTTACTTTATGTTCTTTGTTGTGTTTGTCTGTTTTCCATGTCTGATCTCTTCCCCTGGATTACATTGTTTTGATTTCCATATTTACAAAATGAGATAATGGCTAGGCTAGAATCAATGATTTTATTTTTTTCTCGAAGATTGGATTTTATTAATTTCTGTTTTAAATACGTACAAAATTTAAAACCCGAAATTCTCGTACCCCAAATCAAAGTGCAGCATTTTTGTTATCTGTACATTTTTAATACTAGTATACATTTTACATTAGAACACAAGATATTATTATCAAAATGTTCAAGGACGATACATTAAAATCGTATAAGATTCATGAGATTTCCTTTTTCATTAGGTGCAATATCATATCTATTCTTTGTTGGTACGGGGATTGATATCAAATCTTTCCAAATTTTAGCCAATGACTTTAGGTTATTTTTATGATGTATCCTCGGTTTTGTTGGATGTTACATTTTCTTTTGTATGCACAAGAATTTTATGTTTTAAAGACAATATCGGAATTATCCAAACGCAATTAGTTCTTATATTAACATATGTTCTCATTCATGAAAGGTTAGTGTTACCGCATCTGATTCATGTACTTGTACACACAAGTCACAAACATTTTTATGTAATTATATTATGTTTTTGAATCTAATCTTTTGGACATTATAACTCAATAGAATTTATTTCCTGTTCGATTGTTTTAAATCATAACAAGGTTAAAATGGTGATAAAGATGTTACTCAAGTGGTAAAGGATACGTATAAATACATTAGGAATTGTAGCGATTTCCATAACTAAGTGCAGATATGTCACCGAAACATTTTTCTTGTAGTAGTCAACAAGTTTTAAATGTTTATGAATTACTCGGGTATTTCTAATAAAAAATTCAGCAATAAATTTCAAATATCTATGTATATATACAAATAACAAACAGGCGTGCCGACTTAACATCGATAAAGAACCACCTACACTTTACCGTGTATTATTATTAGTTATTTTTGCGATGACTATTTTACCAATAAGATTACGAAGTCATTTTTTACATAGGTTCAATGTCTTGCCTTGATAAATATAAAGTCGATTTAATCAAAGACCACCTATTAAGGGTCAAACAAAAAACAAGACATTGTGGAAATAAATATTAAGGGGTTTTTAATAATCAAGTGAAACTCAGACTGCTTTTTTAGCTTTGTGAAATAGTTGAAGGAATATTTATGATTTATTTTAAACCATTTCATCCGAATTATCAGCTTTAACTATATATAGACTTTTACTACTAATTGAATGTGTACTGACTAGTATGTAATTTTATCAAGATATTTTTAAACAGACCTAAATAACTGTCATAGTTTCATTTGTGATAACTTACTAAAACAAGAAATTACGGTTGCATTGAATTTACTTTTACATAGTAGGTGTATTCCAAATAACCTAAAAACGAAGATAGTGTAATGATGAGGAAAGAACAATTGTAGATTTTTGTCATCATTTTTAAAACAATATGGAATGTCAATACATTCTGAAGTGGCTCAGTTGGCTCATTCATTTTTTGCAAAAAGTTTTATATTCACATTTTCTTCATGTATCAATTAATAACCAAAATAGAAATGCTGTAAACCAAATTTTGTAAAACCAATAATGAGCATTTGGTACAAAAACAAAACAGCAATAAGAACCATTAATATTAAGTATTTGACTTTAAGAGGCAAATATTTAAAAAATGATTTTTTTAAAATAGATAATTGAAGTTGCTGCGAAGAAAACGAACTTCGAACTTTTTTCTTTGAGATATGCAATTTTAAAGGAGAACAAATATATGGAAATACAGATAATCAAAATGAAAATTACATATCATATATAATATTTGAAAATAAATTTTAGGTACATAAGCGTTCTGTGAAACTGTTTATCTTTTACCAGAAAATTAAAATAACATTTATATTATAAATCATCTTTATCGAAGTGAAGACAAATATTTGGAAAATCATGTATTGCACATAACATCTGTGCGACAATAAGTTGATAGAGCCTTTATAGGACTTCTTTTTTTTTACCGGAAATAACCTTCAACAAGCGGCTTGGAAGTTGTAAGTCAAAACATAAGGAGCTTCTGACGCTTCCAGGGTACTTAAGGAGGTAGACCTAGGATAATGGACATAACTCATGAAATCAGTGATATATTTGTATTATATTCAATTTCACCGCTCTCAAGCTTCCGTTTGATTTTTAAGAGTTATGTCCCTTACCCTAGGTCTACTTCCTTAAGTTCGCCCACGATTATGCTGCATAGTTCTATGTATTTTCTTAAGTTCCTATTTGTTATGACTTGTTTTCCGTTTGCTCTCTGTTTTGTTTAGTTTTCTCCGACTTCGATTTATATATTCGGGTTTTTCTCTTTTGATATTTCTGTACTCTTAACTTATCTAAAATCCAAATAACGACACATGAACGTATTGATTCCGTGTGCCGTTAACAAAGACATCGTGGTATCTGATAAAAAATACGAACCTAGTGTGTCCCTTGTCACTTTAGTATAGGAAGTTTGAATTAATTGCGGCCGATCCTACATTTTTCATGCTATCTAAATTTCTATTTAGCAGATATGGTAAAATGTTACAAATACACCAGCGTGTAACCCAAATAAAAATAGTGAAAAATTTCAGAAGTCACCTGAAGATATTTAATAAGCGAAAACATACCTTTAAGAAATCCAATCCATTAACAGAAACAGAACGACGACACTTCTTCAAAATAAAACTTAAAGGTAAAATGACGTGACAAAGACACATTTATATCAACATCTCTTAACTGTGGACAGGCAAATGGGGTTACACTTGTTATAATACCATAATCATATCCCTTTAATTTAAGGTTATTAATTAACTGAAACAACAAAAAAATACACCATAAGATTCCATTAATAATGCATCCAATTCTCTCCATGAAGCACTTCCACGTACACCATACAGACAAAATGACAAATTCACATAAAGAACGCTCGCAGTTACTGAAAGCTTACTCATGACAAAGAATGAAACTACCATCAAAACTACCAGCATTAGAAATAATCAGTCACTACAATTGGATTTTAAGTAGTAACTAAATAGACAACATTTGATTAAATGCAATACTCATAAATGAACTTTGTTTTTACGTTTTGGTGCAATAAGGGGTCGAATATTTCTTTTTGTGAAAACTAGGTCCAAAGGATGGAGAACCACTTAAAAATTGTATCCTTCACAAATGAATCTATTATGGGCAATTGATAATTCCATCGGATTTAGTTTGAAAGAATGTGCTTTATCACACTCTATTTCCGTGAAAAATGGGTGAGCGACACCATTTTTAATCAGGAATCTGCAAGTGCTATTATAATTATGACAAAGACTTAGTAAATGTTTTAAGTACCAGTCCACATAAATTTCAGACACAGCTAATGGTAAAGTGATTCATGGTGAAGAGAAACCCACCAAACAAACGATGCTTTTTCAGTCTACATATGTTATACTTTCACATAATCATAATCATTTCTCCATTCAGATCTGCACTTTTTAGAAAATCATGCATTCATCTCCCACTGAAATCAACCAAATGGAACCAAATCAAGAAAAATAACTGAGTGCCAATTTCATGTACAATCTATATAAATTTTCTCTGAAAAGCGCAACACCCAAATGAAAAACTATTAGTGGTTATGTGGTCTGTAACTGATTCTGAATAAGAAATCAAACTGAATTCGGTGGGTTTTTGACATGCATGACCTTCTGTCTGATTTTTAGAAAGACTGCTACTTGTGAAATCGATACCCCTATTGCAATAAAATCTTCCGTGAGGAATCTGTTGCGTTCATTGAAATCTGACATTTTATTACAAAAACGAGCAAAATGGACCAATTGTGAACTGTAAATGAGAGGGTGCTTAAGAAACATCAACATCTAAAAATGGAAAAATAACAATAAAAAAATCAAAATCATCTCTCATTTTCTGGTGTAACACCTAAATAAAAAAGTGCACGATTATTATTATGGTAGACTCGGGCAATTTAAGTTCTTTTTGGTTTGATATCTGGAACATGTTTTTCGAAGTTATGAAAAAAAAATCAACATTGTATATAAAAGTATTATTAAAGTCACACAACAGATCATAGTTTGAAGGGTCTTGAAAGGTTTAGCAATGACCTGTAATTCGTAAAGGTATCGGCTTTTAGAAGAGCAACATTAATAGTAGACTCCATTTGAACAACATGTAAGTATAGGTATAGAGTATTATTACCAAAAACAAAATATACATTGTCAATTAAAAATACACAACATTGATCTTTTCTGAATATGTCCAATAAATATATTTTTATCGTCTCAAATCATTAAAAAATGCATGGTAGTCAATACAAGAATTAAATTTAGAGCCAGAATTATCAAGGAACCATATAATAAAGTATAACAACTTTTCTTTAATAAAGTTATGTTGCAGTATTAAACAAAACATTAAAAATCAAATTTTTAAATTATCAAATCATTAAAAAATGCATGGTAGTCAATACAAGAATTAAATTTAGAGCCAGAATTATCAAGGAACCATATAATAAAGTATAACAACTTTTCTTTAATAAAGTTATGTTGCAGTGTTGTATACAGGGTAGGAAAGACATAACTATCAACAGTAGCTATTCAATTTCAGCTCGTGTTCTTAGATTGCTAAATATTTATTCATTATTATTTTTTTTGGTTTCCCAAACAGCTTTCTTTTGACATCGAAATGTTGAATACGATTACAACTACCCTCCCTTATTGAACACATGTTTTAATATGAATTAATAGAACATTAAAAATGAAGATGCTAATTCTATATTCTGTTCATCAAACCAGACTTATATATATATATATTTTTTTGTCTTTTTGTGTTTTATTGTCATGTTAAATTTTTAAACCATTAATTGGAACAAGATTATCAATTTTAGTGATCTTATGGTAAAACCCCCATCATTGTATAAAATTACAATATTTACAGTGAACGGTATCGCCCCGTGCAGGTCCGGGTGTTAAAAGAATAGGCCTGCAGCAGCGCTAAGCTTGTCGTATAAGACGACTAAATAGTCCTCTAGTGCTCAGAATACGGAAAACCTGACCGCAAACCATAGCATAGTGGTGCACCGTGTTGGGAAAGATGCCACGTTCCTCGCACGTTAAAGAACCCTGCTGTGGTATTCTCCCGGAGTAGGAACCTTTGCGCTCCGCCACAGGAGGCTAAATTGCCCGACCTTACCCATCCCCCCTTTTTCCAGTGGCAATCAAAATTTGTCGACCCTATTATCCTTGTGACCCATCCTTTCTTTTTTCATTTCATGTTCATTTTATCATCCATTTCATATTCATTGTCTGAATATAGCTGAAATATTGCTGCTCGGACGTTAAACCCCAACAAACAAACGAACAAAGTGAACGGTATCAACAGAAATGTATTGTTCATGTATGCAGTTTCTTATAACAAAAATTTTGGTAACAAAAATATATATATATCCTACATATTAACATCTAAATGAACTGTCCCGTACCACTATACATCGTGTACTAAGTTACAGTCCTAGATTAATCCTACGAGGAGAAATGACCCGGCCAGCGAAAGCTATATTTTTATATAGCCTAGCTGGCCGAGTGGTCTAGGGCGCTGGACTTTGTGCAGGCGGTGTTGCCATAGATGTCACAGCAGTACGAGTTCGAGTCCCGCGGAGGGAACGACCAAAAATATGCATCGCAAATTTGACAGTTCTAACATCGTTGGGAATTTTTCAGACCTTTCTATACGTTTATATATCTTCCCTGTATCAATTTGATCCGATGGAGCAGTGTAGCAAATAGAGTCGTCACATTCTGAGACGTTTATATATATATGAATGCGACCCGCACTTAAAGAACATAAATACTGTAAATAGATTCTAAATGACTATTATACAGATGTTTTTTTTTTCTTTTTCAGGGCAGACATGGAATCTTGTGACAAAAGTGCGATATTTTTTTTCAGAAATATTGTGATGTTGTGGTAAATGTTGTATCAATACAACATTAAGTTTTTGTTTTAATTTTCCGGTTTGTGAAGAAAGCACAACAAATATTAATTAGCCATGACAATGGAGACATTCACAACCATAAAAAAAGCAATTATGTAAAATATTGTATTTATGACAATAAAGGAAACCTTTGTAAATTAAAAATACAAGTAACAGGACTATTAGTTTTCATTAAAAAATAATCTATGTCCTAAAGAAAAAAAATGAGGGCATTAATGGAACATAAAATGATATCTCGACACTTAATGGTGTAAAGGGGGAATGGCAAAATGTTCAAATGGTCTTACACAAAAACTTTCTTATGTTAATATTTGAAATTATCGGGGATGGAAAGACGAATGGACGGTCACGCCATATTTCGGAGAGTATCTTCGTGTGGTGGGGTATAATAACAATTGAAAGGTATTTTATTTCAAATATCTGCGTGTTACAGTAACTTAAGCAATGAAACAGAACAAAGGGAACGAATTCGCACAATACAACAATAGTAAAATGTTCTTAAAATAAATCCTAGGCTCTTTATCAATGTTAGTGACTGTAACTATTTCATACTACACAATACCTGTTACTTGTCATACCAAATGTTGGAAATTCCCGGCAAGACAAAACGTTCTTTACCGCTACGTTTTACAGAGAAAAAAATTAACTACCTACTGAGGATTACAAAAAGCATTGTATTGGTTCTTTTATCTAATTCAAAAAGTTAGTTTGAAACATTAAGGATAACGGTTATGCAATATCTTCTATTGGATAACTCTAGTAATAAAACAGCGTGTGTAGGTTGTTGAGCGTTATTCCAATGATCTTCCTGATATTGTTTGATTTTTTTTATTGTGGATATACCCAACGTGAGGTCTTTTTTGTAATGATTCAAAGAGGTAATTTAAAAATAACATACATCATTACGATATCCAATTGTCTCATGCGTAGATATCAGATGATTGGAAGTCATTTAGGTATGATTCCGACGTGTTTCGCCCATTTTCATTGATCTTTGCATGTGCATGTTAAAAAAAATAGTCATGTGAGTATTTTTGCGGATACTGAATGGTCTGAGTTCTAGATCCCGGAATATTTAACCCACAAGGCAGCAAACTGAATTAGTTCCTATTATTATTGTTTCTGACAATGGTTGTTATTTCTGATTTGTATGATGAATTTGATATATACATAAATAGTAAACAAGTACTCCTTCAATTATTGACTTCGCGTAATATGATGATTTTTTTTTTTGGAGTCGGAAAAAACAATACTGACCTGTTTGACATCAAATATTTAAAACAAAAAGCATTTAAACAATACATTTATCATACTGTTTTTCTTTCTTCTTTTACAGTTATCATATCGAAATATTTTACCGAAATGTTTATTAGTATGAATCACAAATCCTGCTTCCTATGTTGTAGTGACCTGATTTGAGTTTATGTTATAAACAAAATTGTTTTACAAGTTTTAAACCAGCAATAATCAAAATTGTATCACTTTAAATAATTTACTTAGATTGGTTATTTTATTATATGTACGATTGTCTTAATTCATACTTGATCATATCTGTATCGTACTAAACCATACTTCAAGTCATTGATAGATTTTTTTCGATATATTTCGGTAAATAAGGCATCGCTACTGAAAATATTTAACATTAAGACCTAATTTTATTTGGTACGGCTTTATATTCACTGAATCTTGCCCATTTTGTATGCACAATACAATAGGAATGCGTTATATTTACATATGCAAGCAAAATATCATATAATTCTTTGTATATATTTCTTTTGTAGAAGTCGTGTAACTATAGGTAAAAATAGGTAAAATGGATGTAAAAGCGTGCATCAATTGTCATAACGTAATCTTTTACAGAAAGGTTTAGTTATAATGGTTATCTGCTTTGGGTTAATGCTAAAAACAAATTTACTCCATTTCGAAAAGTGTTCGTCATCGTAAAATTGCGGACCCTTACGGTGCATGTTTTCTTTTCCCCTTTCGTCTATCCTTGACGTGATAGTTTATGAGCAACTCGGTGGGTATTTTTAGAAAAAAAAAAAACAGAGGACACCTACCGGTGTACCTGGTCTATGCTCATTTACGGGTATTGTTTTCAATTCACTTTCTTTGTTGTGTGTATCGTTTATTTATACCTGTCTTGACGTGATCCCTGGAATATATTCTGGTGATGACCGTTCGATTCCTGGTTCCATTGATTCCTTTTGACATATTGATAAAAATAAACAGAAAACAGTATGTTTCAAACATGTTAAAGGATGAAAATTTTATCGGATTTGAACGAAAAAATGCAATGATGTGTAAAAACATGAAAAAACAGGAATGTGTTTTTTTACTCGTCTCCCTATCCTATATCTCTATGTACAAAATTGTACACAGAAAGACGTCTGTTTATTTTTTTTTCGTGTGTCAATATCAATTTACATACAATCATACATTCATATTATGACGCACGTGTAGGTCATCTTTCTGCAAATTACGCATATATCAATCTCCATTCATTCACGCCTAATGCATGAGATCAGCCCACATTTCCACCCATTGTAAATTTGATCTGTTATGTAATTTTCTGAATGCAGCACACCTTCCGAACTTGAGAATGGTATTTTAAATACTATTTTTATCTAGAAATTTCTAGTGCACTAAATAAGGAAGTACTTTATTGATTTATTTTGTCTAATCTATCATTTCCAAATGCGTATTTTTAATGAATAATTTAAAAAGTGTTTAAGATGATACTTAAACAAAAATATTGAATGAATGAAACTGAAATTTTAGAATTTTCCGTTATACAATTGAAAGATTGAATGAAAAGAGGAAACCATTCCTGTTCGTGTTATTTCCTTTGCATAAGGAAAGTTTTTGCATGTTGTAAAGTGCAGAAAGTAGAACTTTACGACCTAAAAAATAAACTGATTAATTTAAAAAAAAAAAAAAAAGCTCGATCATGATGTTTAGTTCAAAGTAATTTTACGTTTTTCTTGTTACTGCACTAATATCAAACATAATTTCTTATTAATTATGAAGAAACAAAATAGATGTTTCTCAGTTTGCAAAACACTGGTCAAAGAAATCTTCAAACAGTATTAAAATAGGTAAAGTATATTTTGACAGGACAATCGCAAGAAAGTCAAATGCTTGACAAAAATAAAAATCAACGAATAAATGGATATAATAACAAAACACAACATAACTCCCTAACAACTGTGTTTAAATGCTATAGTTATATTAGGTTACTTATAGTTAGGCAAAGGTCATCTTGAAAATCAGGCAAATCAACAGCTAGTACGATATTCAAATTAAAAAGAACAATAATATATACAGATACAACAAACAACAAACAGCAAATATACAAACAGACAAAACATAAAAAATAAAAATGACACATGTAAAAAGTGCTCGAACAAGTGCATTGGTCTTAAGCGTTCGCATGCTTTCCCAAAAATATATCAACTTAGCTGCTCATGTCATCTTATAATATTTATACCGACAAATTTATCATTCAAAGTACATTTCTACTCAGGATATTAGGCAGCTGTTGAACAATGTCAGGTCATTAAATTTCCAATGACGCCAGCGATACCATTTGTACAATGCTACTTATACTTCGGTCTTTGTTGTTAAGTAGTATTAAAACTATCACAAAGATAAGTCTAAGACCGACCAGGAAAAAAACATATTTTATATCACCTATGCAATCAAAATTTCGTCGTACTTTAACCCTCCTTTTCTTCGAAGGCATTTATCATCTAGTATATTTTGGCATTTATTTTTATTGTTCAATATTCGAAAAAAAAAATCTTTTTAAATCATTTGATATAAAATCAATGAAATAAAAGATATATGTTCACAAAGTAATGCCGTAACTATTATGACCATCAAGGTAGTGGGAGGTTTGGCTAGCCATAAAACATGGTCAACCATGTCAGCAACACAAGATACAGTAGACATTTCTGATTTGTACTTTTGAGAAAATCACGCTTACACCTCCCACTTAAACAAACAAATCATATCAAATCAAGAACGATAACGATTGAATAGTGTAAGATTTGTGTACACTCTATATAAAATAAAAAACTAAGAATGGTCATGGGGAGTGGGTAACTGATTCTGAAGAAGTATAAGTAATTTCCGTAGGTTTTTGAAATGCATGAATCACCTCCTGTCTAATTTTTCATAAAGACCTTCATAAAAAAAGCATGGATCCAAGATAAAGACTAAGCCTTTGAAACAATATAACATCTAGAAAATTAATAACGTCAAAAATTCTACTAGTTTTTACCTTTCCGTAAACAGCATGCTTGATATTAACATATCTGTGGATGTATAAAAACGTGGGACGTTAACTTTCTTTTGAATTCCGGTACAAATTAATCATGCACTTAAGTTTTGGCTAAAATAATTAACATAACAGATTTCCTAATTTCCTTGACTATTGCAATAATGTTATGATAGAGTATTGCTTATAAGCCATTAAACTTAGTGGTTACATTACTTTGACATCGATTTTTTCATCACTCAGGTGACCTGTTGGAACTTTTCTGGCAAAACCTTTCATTGCAACCATCTTGCGAAAGATAGGGTTTGTTCCAGTAACCATTTCGGAAAGTAAATGACAATGCACGTTTATGTTATTTAGGTTTCATTCAAATAATCAAAAAAAGTATTACATACTGGACGTGATGTGGAATATTTTGATCATTTAATAACGCCGGGCTGGTAACTAATTATTGGCACGATTAATGATTTAAATATGTAATAAAAAAAAACAAAGCATTGCTTTGTTCCACATCGTCATTGTATCAACCCTCAACCAATATGACATGGCTTGACGTAGTAGCTTCGTGTTGATACACTGGAAATGATATGAAAAATGCAATGCAATAATATATAAATATCAAAACGCAATTTTGGGAGTTTTTTCTAATATGTTTAGTTTTTTTCACGATTGAGTGCAGCAATTCATCCAAATATTCCTTTTTGTCAACCATGCTGATTAATTTCTGTCTTTCGGGCAACATACCATCTTTAAAAACTATAAATAGTCATTCTCACCTTAAAGAATATAATTTTGTAATAAGACGAGATAGTTATCAACACGATTTTAAAACTGCTTTACGTACATTTCCCTTGCTATGTGTTGCTCCGAAGCACGTAATGAACGTTTGGTCTTTCAAAAGTATTTTACTATTTGTAACCACCTTGTGTGCTTTTATATTAGTATATTGGTGTGCCGTTATTAAAGTCGTGGTTGTCATATACTAGTTTATGGTTTAAACAATACAAAGAAATCTGTTGCAACTAATGATATGCCCTGTCCAGGATTCTATACAAATTTATTTTATATGATTGAGGAATGATATACAAAAGTGGAACATTGTTAAGCACATAGATCTAACCGTCCGAATCCTGGTTCCCTTGAATTGGTTCCCCTTTGATAACCGTTCGAGTCCTGGTTCCCTTGATTCTCCTTTTGATAACCGCGTCCGAATAATAGTTTCCTTGTTCCCTTTTTGATAACCGTCCGAATCCTGATATTTTTTATTCCCCTTTCTACCAATAGGTCATTTAGAGTTCAATATAGACTTTAATTACTGTTTATAGCTTATAATTCTGAGGTAACATTTATTTGTAGATTTAATTTCAATTTGGTGGTTTGTGTGAATATCGTTATTTTTTAGATTTTGAATTCATAAAGAATCTTACATTAAATTGGTATTTTAAATCATGGTTTGACCAATTTGCAGAAGTAAAAATTAGTTCCCACTAGAAATTGTTTTTTTTTTCACAAGAGTGAAACCAGTAGCCATTTTCGAACACCATAAGATTTCATCGTTAATTTTACCACAGAAAAGCGCACAATACATTTTGTAATTGTTTTATATTATGGCGGTAAATCTGGGGAATCGAAGTAATTTATTTGTTTTCTGTAGTTCTTTATTTGTCAAAATATTTACTTACTTTGTTTTTCTTACGTATGTTTTTTTTTTTTGTCAATATAGAACCATCTAATTCAACTTTGAAAAAGGAAGTCTATATTGCAGTTAAACAACGATATTTACCTATTATACTTATTGAGGCAAAAAGCCTTTATGGGAACAATAAGGCTTCGTTTGAGGAATGAGGCTTCACTGGAGCAACAAACTTCATTTCAATTAAAACATTCACAAAATAAATGTTTCTATCAGTTTCTAATGAAAGAATCTAAATACAAAATTTTTTTTTATAGAGATGATATCTAAAAATAAAAATACCGAACCAAAGAATGGTGAAAGATGTAAAGTATAAGGAAATTGACTATTAACTAATTAGAATAGAATTAATAAGCATCTGAATAAATTTTCCATTGCTATCTGTTTGTTTTGCCTTTTATTTTATTTCCTGTGTTTTTGTTTTGGTTTTATAATAACGACTGATTAATTCCTATAAAAAATTAACAAGTTATATAATTGCTATTTACGTTAAATGGTTTTCGAAACGAAAATGTGATCTTTGCTAGTTCTGCATAACCTATAAAAAGGGTGTTTCTTTACTGTCCTTAAAAAATGAAAGGTCAATTCCATTAGTTCATGCTTAGAGTGTAGGCTGAATCGATTAGTAGTTAAAATTGGGTTTACGAGATCCATAACTGATTATCTATACATTACATTCAATGAAACATGCATGTTACCCCCTAGAAATGTTAGTGTCTGTTTAAACTAATGACTATATCATCATTCCCTTTAAATAGTTCTTTTGTAGCAATTGTTTTCACTATTGAATACATTTTTCGACTAATTAAGAATTTATGGGAAAAGGAATTTCCACGGACCGTTTTTCAGTTGGCAGATTATTTATACAGTTAAGCAAATAAACATATTGTTAACCTAATATTAACCATGTTGTATATTGTATTTCTGTTAATTTTTTATCCTTGATATGTATTTATGTATGGATTTGGGTTTTTCCTATTAACCTGTGTTTATCAAAACAAATTGAATACAGGTTTTGAGAGCAGACAAAATTTGGAAAATCAGCAAAATATGTCAAAAAACAAATCTACTGAATATTGTATTTACACTCACAAAGGTTTATGTTAATTATCATTAGTTTGTCTCATTCCATTAAAAGAATAAAACGATTTTTTTTAGAAATGTTCAAATTTTGACTTAGTTTTCTGCCCCTAATTAGTGTATTTGTACCCCAAGATTTGGTGTATTTGACCTTTATACTTTACTTTTGATGGTGAAAATAGTTTAATTGTCCAACACAGAAGTAAATGATTCATGACGTCTTGTCATACAATAGAATAAATTTTCAATTCCTTCGTACTGTGCGAAATTCACCGACATGAATCATAATGAAACTTTTTTAAAAATGTTTCCACATTTATCTTAATTTCTGAAATATAACGCATGTATATATAATATTATAATGGTTATCATATGTTACAATTTAGACTGTATTTCTCATAAAAAAGGTAACAGACCGAAGATTCAAGTCCTCTAAAGGTTTTACACAAGCGATTTATTCATTAAAGCCATATATCCATCAATGAGTTTTACAGCCACATTATTGCTCTTTAGAAGAATTTGCCTCATGCTTATTAGCTTTTCACTTTTGTTTGGTGAGGACCAATATTTTTAAATTTTTTTTTGTTTTGTTCTTGTTTGTTTTTGGTACGTTTTCGACGGGTGTCTCTAGAAAAGCAGAGGACGCCTACCCTACCGGTGCACCTGGTTCATGCTCCCAGTTTTTAGTGGAGTACTAAAATAGAGTACTTGTTTATTAACCCAATCAATCAAAATTGTTAAACATTTTATTTAAGTTTTGTTGTTCATTTGCCTTTTCTCTCTTTTATTTTTGTCTTTTTTTTATTTGTCACAAAGCACAAAAACATAGAAAAGATTGACAATTTGATACAAGGGAAAGGGTCTAATTGTGCAGTGATCAGTTCTTACTTTTCTTGAAAATTTGTGATTTAATTATTTATACGAACAGCATCTGTTCTGCAATTTCTTATACAACATAATATTAAAGTCTTAAAAATAAATGTATTTAATTTTAATGTTGTTACGGTATAATCTACTTGAAAACTGAGAATTAAAATTGAAAAATAACATACATAGCATGTTGATAAATACCGAGTATGAAAAGCCGTGTATAATTTAATACAGGAACGTTCAATCAATAAACATGAAGCTTTACATAAAGCAATGAGGTATAACACTAATCCGTTTTTTACATTATTGTTTTGTACTTAAAACTTAATGGGTAATTTATATGCTTGTTAGTATTCCTTATATTATACGATCATTGCTATTTACTTTGAGAAAAATATGCGACAAAGCTTCCTTGGGACTATGAAAAAAAAAGTTTACTGAAACTCATTTCACTTCAAATTCTCAATTTTATAAATATCTAAAAATGTATTTAACATGTCTAATAGAATAAGAACAAAATATCCTATTTAAATTTGTAAAAAGACAATTTAGGTTACTTCCCTCTTTAAGTAGATTGTTATGTATTTTCGTTGACAAGGAAAATTCTTACATGTGATGACCCTTTCATGTCAACAAACATGTAAGCTGATTAACGTCAGACAGATTAGATTCAATTACATACTTTTTGTACAAACACACGGTCACAGGTTTTGGTTGTTTTGTCATAAATGCTCAGGAAAACTCCAATAAAAAATACGTATTCATTTATATTTGTATTCCGCATTTATGTTTCACTAATAAACTAAAATACTTGTCAACAGACGAGTCGGGCGAAATCAATAAAACGGCTAATATAAGTATTATAACGCTAGAATATCTAGGATGTAAAAACACGACCACTTTCACAAGAAAAACAATAATTCTACGGAACAAAGCTGCGTTTATTAAATTAAATATTTATTCTACCAGCACAAACAGTTCGATTTCAGAATTAATGGAAACTTTTTAAAATCCTTTGTAGTAGACATCTTGAAGGTATACCGTAGTAATAAGATTGCATACAAGCACAAAGAAGTTACAACAAGTATATAACTCATTTCTTTTTAGTTGTGTTTTTATCCGTTTGATTTATCGGACAACAACTCAATTCTACATCAACTTCTGTTAGCTAGACATAATTTTGCCAAAACGTATTGGCAAAAAAATACTGAAGCGTAAATAGTGGGATAATTAAAAAGCGTCAAAATCCAAAAGCATGGCCTGAACTTGAACACAGGAAACAAAGCCGATATACATACACAATGTAGAGAACCGAATAAAATAGATTACACACAAAAACTGAAGATAAGGAAAACAAGACGTCACAAAAAAGTAAAGCACTGGTAATATGAACTCCAACAAAAAACAAAACAAAAAAGACGGGCATCAGGTGCTCCGGTGGGGGTATGCACCCGTCATATTGCAAGTGAGTATACTCCGGTTATAATCTAGCCACACTGATACAGCCCCCCAACAAGAGTCTTAATGGGGCCCGCAAAACAAAGCATATTATAAATGTTTTAAATCGTAATGTTTTATTTCACATAAGCATCAAAACAAAAGATCGATTCAGAGACATCAGTATCAAAAGACATGGCCAAAACATCCAAAATAATTCTGGGTTCACTTTTATTTTATTTTATTTTATTTTTTTAAATTTACATTAGATGCCACTGCATTATGTTTGTGAAACTTTAAAATTGATCTCTTATCATTTCTTATGAAGGTAGACCTAGGATAAGGCACATAAGTCTTGAAATCAGTGATATGTTTGTATCACATTCAATTTTACCAATGCCTATCTAGCTTTCATCATTAAACTGAATGAAATCAGTCCAAGTTACTTTAATGTTTACAAGAGATTGATGTAAAATGATGAATATAAACAGTTCATTGACCTGTAAGAGTTGTGTCCCTTACCTTAGGTCTACCTACTAAAACCAATGCAGTATCAACAATAAGGAAAGGCCTGAACCCCAAACAGGTGAAAGGAAAAATTCCCAAAAATTTAGAAAAATTCGTCGCCTTTAGAAACTACATGTATAGCAAATTGGTGTTTGATTATTGTAGAAGAAGATCGATAACTCAAACTGTTTTGTTCTTTCATAAAAATTGCCCCCTTTCTTTTCGACGCAACTTTAAGCGGATACACAGTCAGTAGATAGGACGCCCCTCATGAAGTCGAATATTTGGTATAAATATTGAAAGTTACACAACATGGAAGTACACATGACCCGACTGATACTGGGGAATTCTTTTAAAAAATGTTTTCCTTCATCTACCATGGACTTGATTTTTATGAGCAACTCAACGGGTGTTTCTAGAACAGCAGAGGACGCTTACCCTAACGGCGGAACTGGTCCATGCTCCCATTCTTTAGTGGAGTGTTCGTTTACTTTTGTTACTTTATATATATTATTTTGGTTAGTGTACGTTCTTTGTTGTGTATGTCTCTTTTCGATATCTGGTCTATGTCCATAGATTACATTCTTTTGATTTCCGTTGGAATATTAGTTACCTTGATTACTCTTTCAATGAATGCCAGCATTTTTTTTTAATCTCATTTTCAAGAAATGCCAACATATAAAATGCAATAGATGTTTTGATGGTTATAATTTTGCTTGATGACAGGTAGACATAAAAAAAATAACAATAATCTTACGTTTGAAATTAGAAAATTGTTGCAATACAAATACTGCGTGAGCTGTTTTATGTATAGGAAATATATCGACTGTTTTTGATATTCATACTTAAAGATCAACCGTATCATTTGGTAATACATGTAATAGTGTATGGGTTTATTGATAGCTTAAAATTAATTCAACCTCTCTTAGTTGAACAAGCAGATTTATCTTGAACAGGTTTTCAATTTACTGGTAATTAAAATAAGGAAAGTTTATGAAGAATGCATCTTTATCTTCCTTGGTTATAATAAGAACTAGAAATATCTAAAGTCAACTCTCAAAATTTCTTGATGACTCAAATAATATTAGCCTATTAAGATGGATGGTTTTCCCTTGCATTACATTTATTGCATAATCTTCCTACACAATTTCGTTAAAATCTACATGGATAATGTGCAGTTTGGGAGCAGTTGCACACGTAAGGTTTTAACATAAATGCATTAATTCGGGTTTATCTGTCTTAAGAGTCACCAGACAAAAATAATCTGATGACTCACGCACATCTACATTTGTTGTTTAAACATTTTGTGTTAAAACCAATTCAGCTGTATATAGGAGGAATTGACTGTATCTTATTAATAATCGTTCTTCACGTATCCTGCAATTCTTCTAAAACAGATTCTTGTTTCATTTTGAGATGATTCAAAATACACAATCAATTTGTTACAAATGACAGTTCTTCAACAAATTTATACCATGGTTGCATTTGGTGAATTTTGCTTCTTTTTTCAATTTGTTTAATTACGAGTACATTTTACATTTTATCTCACATTTCGTTATGCGTTTGGTTTTAATGCAGCAAGTGAAAGTTTCTCCTTGAAACATGTACAGCATACAGAAATTAACGACATTAGATTGGCACCGTGTATTGTACGTTTTTTTTTTAATATATCCCATTTTTTTAGTATATTTACCTGTATATACACACACATTTTTCTCAAATTCATAATATAACTTTACAATAGGGGAAACAAACTCACAGGAATGTGAAATTATAATGCTTTAAAGGCAAAGCAAGTCCTTTTACCAACATCAGCAATGCTGTCAGCATGAATTTTGTTTCGAATCAACAAATTAATGTATATGATAAACAAAATGACCTTTGCAGCAACTGCCCTGAATATACTGTAAACTGACCATTAGAAGTCAATTCTTAAAATTACTTCTTTTCATAAAATGAGAAAAGAGTCTTTTTTTACTAGATTGATAATTACTTGTTTATTTAAAAACATGTTTTACAGGAAGTTGGAAATTTGAGGTAGAGGAATTTGTTTATATTACTAATCTATTCAATTAGAAATTGCTTACACAACATGCAAGGAATGCCAACAAAATTCACTAAAAATAGGTAAAGAGGTTTTTTTATACTCATTTGTTTTCAAAATGTTGGCCTAGGTTAAATAAACCCTTCACATTTATGAAGTTCAATTCAAGAAATCAGTAAAATAGTCGACCCGTGCAGGTCCGGATGTAAAAAGAATAGGCCTGCACCAGCGCTAAGCTTGTCTTAAAAGGCGACTAAATAGTGCTCAGAACCCTACCCGGGGGCGTGGGCGCTCTGACCACAGAGCAACTGGGTTGTGTGCCCCAGGTGGTGGAATGGGGTACCCCTAGTGTGTTACATGCTTGGGTTGTCAGGCTATAATACGGAAAACCTGACCGCAAACCATAGTGGTGCACCGTGTTGGGAAAGATGCCACGTTCCTCGCACGTTAAGAAAACCCTACTGTGGTATTCTCCCGGAGTAGGAACCATACAGCTGCGCCACGGGATTCTAAATTGCCCGACCCTACCCACCTCTCCCTATTTTCAGTGGCAATCAAAATTTGTCGACCCCATTATCCTTGTGGTCCATCCCATTTTTTATTTCATCATCATTTCATGTTCATTTTATCATCCACTTCATGTTCATCGCCTGAATATAGCTTAAATATTGCTGCTCGGCGTTAAACCCCAACAAACAAACAAACAAGTAAAATAGTCACTTGTATTTGTATAGCTTATGAATATGGCGTCTCCATGGTTTTGTAATACATGTGTTTTCTTCTGTATACTTCAAAACTAGTAAGTAGGTGTTTTATAGGTCATTTATGAGTGTTTTATTCTGTGTTTGGTACTAACATGGGACTGAAATTAAATTCACCGAAACTCATCTATGGTTTTGTAAGATATATTTTCCAACTTCTTTATTGTAATACCCTTTAAAAACTGTATTCAAAGGAATCTGAATAGAAAAGTGACTTTTAAATGTCCAAACTGAAAATTGTAAAAGACTTATAAGGTTACTTCCCAGTGTAAACAGAATGTTGGGTATTTGTGTTGACAACGGAAGTCGTTACACTAAAAAACAAATTTCATTTTATAAGCATGTCAACTGATTAAGATATTAAATAAAAAATTATTAAATTATCAAAATATTTTATAAATTTGTTGACATGTTCTAATGGCTAATTGCATCATTGGTTAAGAATAGGAAAAACAGGAACCTGATAGACAAAAAAAAACCGTATTATGCAGATACCTCAGATGAGTTGATCAATCAACTTTATACTCTTTTATTTTCTATATCACTAATACATGAGGTACAATTCTACAGGAGAATCTGGCATGTGGATGGTTTGCATAAATCTATCTATAGAGACATCTGGACTAAAATCAACCCATGTAGCAAAACATTTGGCATTGGGCAAAGTGATCGATCCTTCTTGATAACTTTTGTCAATGGGAGAGTCAATTAAGCATAAAGATTTTAGCAAACAATATTCAAAAATGCAGTAGGGGATATACGTGTATTTTAAAATAAGCCTGTCATTATCACATTTAACTCTTTAAAGTAAGAGTTGATTTAAAAAATCAGCATAAGCTTAAGACAGTGAAAGGGAATTCATTGGAATCTGGATTCAAAGGGTAATAAATAAGGATAATTCATGCATCGATGGAATAAGGGTTTTTTTTTTATATATATAAATCCGTCGAGTCGCTCATAAAATGTAAGGTCCAGGGTAGACGGAAGAAGATAGGAAAACTATGACACCTAAAAAAATCAGTTCTAATGGTGCAGATGCAAGATGATTCCATTATGCACCTTTTATTTTGCACTTCAAGCTTGATGACTTTGTGGTTTCCTGTAGAAACATGGACTGTGTCATTCGTCGACCAAATAGGACCTCGTTCTTATATGCAACTCTACTAAAATATAGAATTGT
Organism: Perna viridis; assembly: GCA_037379345.1. Lineage (NCBI taxonomy): Eukaryota > Metazoa > Mollusca > Bivalvia > Mytilida > Mytilidae > Perna > Perna viridis. Next base: position 42,697,132 of record CM074512.1, on the reverse strand, counting down.
TTTTTCTGCGTTTCATTTTTTTTGTTTTGTTTTATTTGGTTTTTGCTTATTTTTAATATTTAGGTTTTTTTTCTTAATCTGAGTGCCCTTATTGATTTTGAACAGTGCATTTGACTTCTCGTTAAATGAATATTATAGACATAAGTAAAGGGTATCTATAAAACTACTGATGTCTGGAAGGAAAAGTTTAGTTGCAGGGTCCTAATTTTAGTATTCGTTAAATGAATACATGTAGATAAGAAAAGGATATCTATATAAAAAAAAACTACATATGTTTGGTAGAAGGGTCTTAATTATAGTATTAAAGTAGTGCTCTAGCTAAGAATCATGTAACATCTGATTCATGGTTGGCAAGCCTACATTTTTTTTTAATAGTTTTTTAATAGTTTTGATATTTTGTTAAAAATGTTATAGTCAGAAATGATCATGCGGCTTTTCAAATAACATATGCTCTTAGGAGATCAAAATTATATAGAGTGTACTGTAGAATTCAAAATAAAGGGAGATAACTCTGTAAATGTCACTAAATTGCAATAGAAATGTTGGATTTTCAATGCGGATTATCTCCTAATAATAATAATACATTTCATCATATAGACCCACAAAACAACTTATTAACAAAAATAAAGATGTATAGGCTTTTTGGAGTGTATCAGATATTACAGAATTTGCAAGATTCTTTGAAATGATTCCTTCATGAAAATTGTCAATATCATCTTGACAAGTTTTATATAAACGTTTTTTATGTTTTTAAAACTTTTTTTCGAAACTAGAAGTAATAAATATTTAAATGAATTACGAAAAACCTTTCTTTTTTTATGTTTGTGAGCAATACATTTAACTCCTCGGCAATGGAATTCCATAAACAGAAGTAAAAAAAATATTAAATAAAACTATTGTTGTGAGGAAGTAACAGGTCGGTATAAAAGTCTCTCTCTCTTTTTTTTTTTTATAGTATTCTAGTATAATTTCTGTACACTATTTCTAAAAATAGATTCTGAAACCTGGTTTTTGCTTAATTGAAGAAATCTGTATGAATGTTTCAAATAATTAGGTTTCATGAAACTAAATTATTACAATTACGCTATTCTTTGATTTGTAATAATACCTATTTCTATGATCATAGGTCATTTATTTTTGCAAACGTTTAATTAAGGTTTCTTTAAGGTCTTTCTTTACGTGGGAAAAACCTTGTTGCTTTTCTAATGTCATTATTATCTTTAAGATTCATGTCCCTTTAAAACAATTTCTTTCAATTCCTCATATCTTGAAAACATAGCATTTTGTCAAGAAGTGAGTAGGAACACTAAGTTTTGAATAACTTTATACAGGGTCGTAAAGTCAGTAAAGAGTAATCAAGGGAACCAAGGTTACAGCGGTAATCAAAAGAATGTAATCCAGGGACAAAGACTAGACATGGAAAATAAACATACACAACCAAGAACATAAAGTAACTAAAATCATACATAGAAAGTAACAAAAGCACAAACAAAAAAACAAAAACATTCATCTTTTAAAATTGAACCTTTTAGATAAACCTTGTCTACTTTAAAAATAATCGGTATTGTGAAATGAATGTTTTCACTAAACACTTAAAGTTAATGGTTTATTCACAAGTGTATTCTTCATTTCATTACACGAACTTTACAGTGTGAGAAAATTTAAGAAAAAAAACATTCTAACTTCCCAGGAACTGAAATAAAAATTACCGAAACTCACTTCATGTAAATTATTATTTTCAAATTCTCTAATTTGTAAATATTTTAAAAGAAATACATAACATGTTTTGATAGTTTAGTGGCTTAAAATTTCCAAATCCAAATTGTAAGTAGACGATTTAGATTACTTCCCTATGTATGATGTAGAATGTTACGTGTTTTGTTGACAAGGAATATTCTTACATGTAATGACACCTTGCAGGTCAACGAGCATGTTGTCTGATGAACGTCATATAATTTTACAAACACACCGACGCAGGGTAATTACATCATTTTGGTTGTTGTGATCTGGAAAATCCCTAATTAGAAAACATATCCATTATTTGATCATTTATATTTTTATGTATGTATCATTACGCGAGGTACTGTTGAACAAAGCAAACCTCAAAACTATGAATTCAAAGAATCTACGAAATTGTATATATTCCCTTATTCGCGAAAATTGGTATCCACAAATTAAATTATTTCCACGGTAATTTATCAAACAATTCAAGAGTGGTTTATCAGTCCGTTGGTATCAGGCCTACAATAAAAACAAACAATAAACAGTCAATGTCTAGAGCTACTTAACTTTTGCAGAAAAGCGGCTCAACGCCCAGTCCTTTATCGCCAATTTAACTACAAAATTCCTTTTTGAAAGGGCTCGTAATTTCAGTGATAAAGTACAGGCGCGACTGGAGAGATTTTTGGAACGGGTTTCATATAAAGGTGGTAAATTTTCGACAAACGAATATGATATAAACAAAAATTTTCAATCAAAAGCGGGAGTTCCAATTACCAATCATCCAATTCTGTCTTCTTTCTTAAATCCTCAAATATAGTTATCCCTTGAAATACTAAAGTTGGTCTCAATAATTCATTTTTTACCCCCAAAAAATCCTTCTTATATTTTTTCCGTATTTTGTTAACTGAACTTTCGTTTTGTGAAATGAGAATAAGTGTCTTGGTAATTCAAAAAAAAAATTATCAGTTATTTCATGGGAAATATGGTATAGTATTGTCAAAGTTTACAAATTTGTTTTTTGAATTAAGTAAAACTATCTTATCTTGCCCATACAGATCACTTGCATCTAATGACTTTGCCAAAGAGACTGCTACATGAACTGGTATTGCGAACATTTTATGCTTGTAAAAGATTGATATATTTTTATCGCATTTTTGTTTCTTCCTTGCTTCTTTTTTTATTTGTTTTTATTTTCACTCCTCATTTTTATCAGAAGTCGTCTATTTTGTTTATAAGAGTTTTGCATTTGAAAACTCTTTTGGAAATTTCTAGAAAAGAAGCGAAAGAGAAAAACGCAAACTTTAGACATTATAAGGAACTGAATGGTCAGTTGCAGATTTTTATCCTTACATTCCAAGTAATTTATTCCAAATATTTCATACTGCAAACTTAGCTAGGTTATACATGTAATTAATTTTGAAAGATTTTTTTTTTAATATTTTACATTTTCAAATAAACTGATCCTCATACGGTATAGTATTATTTGAACTATAAACAGGAAGAACTTCTAATACCCGAGTAGTTTTGAAGGTTAACGACATAATATTTTAAAGATTTATGCATTCCATCATTTTAGCTTGGAGGTACGATTGAGATTGATTTTGTAACATGGAATAAAATCGCACATGAATTAAAGTAATACCTTTGTCCTCTTGTCAACCCTTCCCAAAATATAACTCGTATAATTTAACCGCTAAGTCAATTGTACCTACACCACTGTTTATAAATTAAATTTATCTTTTCTTCCCAAGATATCAACTATGATAATTTAACCGCAAAGTCAATTTAAATACCAAAAATACCATTCATATTGACTTTGCAAATTCCAGTATGCTGTACATGTGTTACGAGGAGTAACCTCTCATCAGCTGAATCCGAACCAAATACACAAGAAAAAAACTTTGCATACAGTAGGCACTTAAAACTAACTATATGGAGGTAGGAAGCCAAGTTAAGGAGCGAGAGGTTATGTAAAGTTAAAGAGTAATCAAGGGATTCAAAATTATAGCGGTAATCAAAAGAATGTAATCCAGGGGCAAAGACCACACATGGAAAAGTGACATACACAACAAAGAACATAAAGTAACTGAAATCATACATACAAAGTAACAAAAGCAAATGAACAACAGGGATTGTTGGCACTTTTGAGTATTTACTATATTGAAAAGTAACCGACACATCTCTTAATAGATGGAATGGTGTTTTTTCTCTTCTCTTTACTTTTTTGTGACCCTATTTAAGAATAAAATTACGGACGCAGTGTTTTGAAAAAGAAATAATTCTAGTATTTAAGAACTTTTTTTTATCAATTTCAAAACTGAGTAAGTATCAGATTTGTTAAAAATCATTAATTTAATTTCGCTTGATTGATTTTAATAGTGTATCATCAGCAGAAAAACGTGAACACTTTATTAGTATCATTAGCATCATTGGTGTAACCATGGAAATGACCAAGTTAACGAAGATTGTACTTAAACATAGGTAGTTCAAGCATTGTTAATGTAAAACTGTTACGAAACATTGTGGATTTATTACGGGGAAAGAGAGATAACTCAAACTGATTTGTTCCACTAACCCTCGTTTCTTTTCTGCAGCAAGCACCTGACATATTTGAGTTAATGTTAAGAAAGTTTTACATTTTTGTAGTATAAAAATTAAAGACATACATATTATCGACTTTACCATAAAATTAGAAATAGTTAAACAATGAAATATTTTCTTTGTTATAACTTTAAATTCGTTTATTCCAGAAACTCGAGAGATGTTACCTACACAAAGTTACACAACTGTATGTTTGATTGATTTCGGTAACTTCGTACAAAATTTGAAGTTTGAAGCTTTATTCGTGTAATCAGTAAACAAATCCCTTACATGTGCAAAATGTGTAGATCTTAATTTGATTTGTATCCTGTATGTTTTCTTTAGTATACTTAGTAACAGTAACACGTACTTTATTTCGTTATACGAATTCCAATTTGGTTTTTGAAATCGAAACTTACACTGGACTGAAAAAAAATATTTCGACGAAATCCATTTGATGGACATTGTAAAAAATGTAAAACTTGTATTCAAACGTTTGCGAATAAAAGAATGACTTTAAATGTATAAACTAAAAATGTAGATAGACTATACGTCGCAATGTAAGCAGAATATCGTTATTTGTACTGAGATTAACACTTTGTCTTAACACCAAATTGCGCATCAGGAAGCCTATCAACTGATTAACGTCTTGAATAAAATAAAAACTTATAAATTAATGACAATATTTAAACACGAGCACGAAACCAAGCATTATAAGACACGCAGTCGCGATTCATCATGGCTAGCCTTGGACCAATTACTCCGCAATTGCGTAAACGTCTTCACAATTAGACCTTTATGGACTAACGTGCCAAAAACTTCCAAGATGGATTTCAACAAAGCTAATCGGTGAATAAAATATTTCTTTTAAAATGAAATTGGAGCATGAAATTAAAAAAAAAAGATTATTTTTCCTTCCCTCATTTATCTCCGCAAACGATCGCGAAATTAATTAGGAATACCCTATCAGGCTGGACCCTGATTACTGGTCTGGTCAGAATAGGCTCAAAACGAATATTCGACGGTTATTTGTCGTATTGCCGTCTTTTTACACATTGCATTAAATGGAGAGTTTTTGTAACATATCAGCTTATATCCTATTGTTAGTCAATAAATAAAAGTATTTCAATTACTTCCAATACTGTTTTCCGAAGTCCAATTCTTAAAAATCTTGAACAGTTTTGCCTGAGTATGGTTAGATTTTTATTCAAACTTAACAATTTAAGAAAGCTATCATTTGTTTTATGATATTGTTATTATTGTATCATTTTTTTTTCGATAGTTTTGGTTAACGTCTTGTAAGTAATTAATATTTGGATTTTGGTACTTGTTATTTATTTTATTCTAATGCTACTGATTAGAGTTTACTCTTTGAAACACGTGTACAGCATATCGAAATTTTATAATATATATGATTGGTATATTTGTATTCTGTTTTGATAATTGTTTGACAATATATTGTTAGCTTTAAATGGTTTTCTATTCACTTAACATTCAACTCACAAATACGAACAGTAATGTCGACCTTTTTGTTTTTACTTCAGCCTTCTGTTTATTATTTTACTAAATAAGGAAGTATAATATCGACAAGTATCCTCATGCTTATATTATAATAAAGAGAGGTAACTCCGACGGTCTTCTACATTAAAATATTTAACCATTTATTCGAATATGTCAAATATAAAATAAATATTTAAAATTAATATACTTGCGAGTATGGAGTTACAGTTCTTTTTATCACAGTCTTGACATATATCAGCACATAACACTTGATACCATTAAAGATGCAGTGTATCGCCGAAGTTTTTAACTATATCATGTATTCGTATACAGTTAAAGAATAGACATTTTTTAATTATCGTTTTTGTTACCTTTCTGTTTGCACCATTTAAAAATATGTATATTAATCTACTTTTTCTATCTTCATTTTGTTTGTAATAAATGAATACAATAATTGAAATACGATATAGTTGGTAACGAATGCTTGAACGTCCGTTTGGCAAGACAAAGTCGTGTTCAACATCATATTGCCTTGAAGTGTCCTTCTTTACTGTGAAGACATGCCAGCATTAGCTGAGCATCGTGATCAATTATACGTACATTTTATTTCGAATAATACAAGGCGTGTTTATGTTTGGCGTTAATTTGAGTAGTTATATATTCACAACATTAAAGTTAAATATCTTATTATCTCAATAACCAGAATGTATAAAATATAGGATGCTTATACCACTGATGCATTTGGTCCTTTCTCCCAGTTTTAATGGAGTCCGAGTTTTGTTTACATGTGTATCGTTATAGTAATGTGTGTAATTTGTGGTGCTTTTGTTGTTTCTGTGTTCTGCTAGTATTCTTAATGGATATCCGTCCATGCATTATATCATGCGGTATTCTGTGGTCTGAATTACTTTTCCACTATGTTTACATATTTGTTTTACATGAACCTATCTACTTAATAAAACACAATATTATTTATATTTCAGACTAATAGTACTTGACTTACTTGACTTTAACCCTTCCATCCTTTCCAGAGCATAGGTCGACTATGACCTGGCTTTCCATTTTCTTCTGTCCTGGGCGAGTGTGTCAATCTGATCCCAATTCTTTTAACGAGATTTGGTATAGTGTATATGTCAAAGAGACAACAACCCCAGGCTTCCCATTGGTCTACAATGAACGATGTGGAAATCCTCTGGGCAGGCTGCAGCTGGACCCAAAACATCATTGTTGTCTTGTTATTTTCCTTTCTGTTCTGTTGACTTTTAGGCCTCCATCGCCATCGTTGTCTTTGTGAATTCCTGGCCAAGGCCTGATTTACGATGGTGGTTTCCGGCCTTCTTAAAGTATGTCCTTTCCATGTCCATTTTCTCATTTTTATTTGTAATTCTATAAAAAGCTGGTTCATTTGTCATTTTATTCTACCATTTGATCTGGTTATTTTCATTAGCGTTTCTGGGAAAACATTGTATTGTAGAATTTCGAAAGTGTTGTTCTATCAATGTTATCAAAAGCCTTTTTCAAAGTCCACGAAACAAACATATGGTGATGAATTTCACTCAATAGACTGTTCAATAATTATCCTAAGAATGGTTATTTGGTCTGGATATGACCTATTTTGTCTAAACCCAGCTTATTCATTGCAGAGACATGTGTCAAAAGCAGACTTCATTCTTTCCAGAGGAATTTTTTTCAGGATTTTGCTAGGGGCATAAAGTTTTTCTTTGTGTAATGATTGGTGGGTCTTTTGGCATTGGTCGATTGAGCAGATCTTCATAATGTTCTTTCCATCTGCTCAGTTGTGTTAATCTTTCTTTGCTTTATGTTCCACTGAAGTTTTTTCATCAACAAAATCTGGGAGTGTCTGAAAGCGGTTGGGTAGTTCTAAATAATCGATATTTCTGTTTGATGTTTTTTGTCTCTGCGGAGGTAAGTATTATATTTATTGCCGATCTTATTATTGTTGGCTTGGTCGTTCTTGAATTTCAACCTAATTTTACAAATTTAGTACATATAAATGGTGATCTGATCCAATGACTGCACCTCTCTGGTTTCTAACACACTCACTACTAATTAACTACTAATAACTAGCGTTTTCATTCATCACTCTGAGACCTTCTTTTCCCATTATCAAGTCATGCCCGGTATTATCATTTCCTATCTTCGTATTTACATCTCTCATCCAAATGGGTATATGTTTCTTTGTTTTTGAGTCAAATACAACTTGTATCTGTTGGAAAAATTCTGTCTGTTCATTTGGGTCATCTGTTGGTGCACAACATTGTAAGATGAAACTTTTTCTTAGATTTGTGTAAAATCTTGCTATGATGATATGTGATGACATTGCCTTCCATTCTATCAAACGTTTTGATGCACTCTTCAATAACATGAGTCAAACTCCTTCAGTACGTGGTGCTTCTTCTCGGTGACCTGAGTATAGCAGTGTTTCACCTATTCTACCAAAACTTTTTTTTATAGTATAGGGTAGTTTGTCCTATGACAACCTTCTACGTGAATGGTCGGATTTTTTCTATATGGATTTTTTATCCCGTAGTCGATTGCTGTAGCTGACGAGTTCCATCTACCTGGATTTTCTGTCTGGATTTATTTTAATAGCATTTGATTAAATAATCTTATCACCAGGCAGAGATAATATTTAAGAAATAGTTGGGGACTATGTTTGCAGGCATCAGGGCATATCCACACACCGATGGGACATGCAAGTCGTCTATCTAGGGGCCTAGTCTCATCCGAGACCAAGTGGTTCTGCTTGGGGCCGTAAGGTACCCAGTTATTATCTGCCACTTCGAGGAGGATTCAATATCTAGCCACACTAGTCTTGCTGTACGAGAAGCTATAATTGGCAGAAAGACTTATGAACTCGGCTTACTTTTTGCAGCAATAAAGCAGCAAGTAAATGATGCAGCTGAAAGTGAGAGTGACAAGCAGAGACACCATACTGTATGCATCAATATAGGCATTTTACAAAAAGATGATAATAGCTTTACTAATAATACTGTGCATTAAAATGTAGTTACAAGTAATATATATAGCATACATGCATTAAAGGTAGAACAAGTTACTTGTTTATGTTTGTAAAAATAAAAAGACACTGACAATTTAACAGGTTAATAAAACTTAATTATTACGAAAGACAATGAGTCATAGAAACGCTTTCCCTTCCACAGAAATGGGGGTTTTCATCATTGTTTTGACAACTGTCAGGGCTACATTTTAAAGTAGTTTGACTAATAAAAAGCTATATTCCCAGCACTATCAAGAAAAGCCGTTTGGCTTGATGAATGCTACTATATATATAAATATGAAACAGCTCTGTTTGTTTACAACGTGTAAACACTTTGAAAGCCTTAAGATTCTTTGCATTAACGATATTTAATCCAATAGACGCTTAACCCACATGAACACCTGGCCTCCTTTGTAAGGTGTGCTTCGGCATTTCGTATAATGTCTGCACGTTGTCTCAATAAATTGATATATAATTTAAGTTAGTCTGTACTTGGGCATTTCGCTGTTTAATATAAAATGTTTTAGCTCGTGAGTGCAGTTCAAATGCCGCACAATATTGACCACAGAATATTTTATTTTCGGTTGTGATTACGTTAGTTAGTGACCTTATTGTGGATATAACATATATGACCTAATTATGGACTCAAAACTGCTCAAAAATATTACGGGAAAAATAACGAAAACTCTCTCAAATTTGTAATGCGTTACTACAACTATTTAGATTTGTTACATTTAATTATTTTTGGTTCAAATAGTGCTGATAGTGTCCTCATTTTTTAACATATCTGAACGTTTGGCTGTGGAACCGATTTATCAAGGCCGGTATGACTTGCTTCTAAAGTATAATTAATATCTCACGTCAGGATATGGAAATGAAATGTTTCATTATTATAGATTAGGTAAATGCAAAACTGCTTTTAAGTTCTATAAAAAAAATTGTCATTTCCTTTTTTACGGAGTGTTAGATTATGCGTTTAAATCTTTGATGTATTGTCATTTTTTTTAAACGTTTGCAGAATTTGGTTCGACCAGTCCCTAAGGGTTCTTGGCGAAATTGTTGCAAGAATCATTTTTAGCTCAACAGATCTCTCTTAATGATATTCGCCCCTGCTCTTTAGTGTTCGAAATTTGCAACCATCCAGTTTTTTTTCCATAGCAAAGCAATGGGATCCATGATTAGCACTTTGTAAGTCGACGCGTACGTTCTTATTCCTTTTCGGTAACAAAACCCTTTTCTTTCATCAAGACTATCATTATACGTTTTACATTTCTTGGTAGAAATTCCTCATACTTTGTTGGAGATAATTCCAAATCATCTTCCAAATATACAGAAGAAGATGTATGCAAAATGCTGGAATTTTTAATCGACAACGTATTTGTCCGGTGTGGTGGACGCGTTTTTCAACAAACGGTCGGAATACCAATGGGAACTTACTGACCTATTCCTTTACTCTTATGAGGCTAAATTTATAGCTGATCTGATCCAAAAGAAAGAATATCGTTTAGCTAGATCCTTTAATCTCAGTTTTTGCTATATAGATGACGTATTATCTTTAAACAATCCTAATTTTGGGGCTTTGATACACCGCATCTACCCCAAAGAACTTAAGATAAAAGTTACTACAGACACTGTGAGGTCGGCCTCATATCATGACCTACACTTAGAAATCGATGGTAAACGAAAACTATTGACCAAACTTTAGGACAAACGTAATGACTTTTCATTCAGAATTGTCTACTTTCCTTTCATCTATGGCAACATCCCTTCAGCACCTGCGTATGGAGTGTTCATATCACAACTCATACGTCATGCCAGAGCTTGCCGAAACTATGAAGACTTTTTGTATCGCGCTAGAATTCTAATAAATAGGCTTCTGGAACAGGGTTATGTTGCTACAAGATTGAAGAAAGTTTATGGTCGTCATCATGAACTCGTGGATCGTTATGGTGTATCCATCTGCGCCATGAAAACTGATTTGTTCAACGTGTCATAGTTTTCCTTTCCTCTTTCGTCTACCACGGGCTGGATTTTTTATGAGCAACTCGGCGGGTGTTTCTAGAAAAGCAGAGGAGGCTTACCCTATCGATTCACCTGGTCCATGCTCCCAGTTTTTAGTGGAGTCCGAGTTGCTCATTTGCTTTTGTTACTTTGTATATATGATTTTAGTTACTTTATGTTCTTTGTTGTGTATGTCTGTTTTCCATGTCTGGTCTTTGTTCCTGGATTACATTCTTTTGATTACTGCTATAACCTTGGTTCCCTTGATTACTCTTACAATATTGAGGTCCTAAATGTAAATAACCAAATTTGTCCTTTGATTATGACTCTTCGTTCTTTAAAACTTGTATCCTCTGATTATGACTCTTCGTTCTTTAAAACTTGTGCCCTCTGATTATGCCGATACATTGAGAAGTACAACTATCTACAGAGAGAAAGAATCTTAAACAACATTTTGGCTGTTCAAATTGTCCCAAACAGAGCTAGATAACTTTTGCCCTTGTAGAACATCAGATATAACTAATATGGGAACCCGCGGTGGTAATCAGTCATTTATCGTTGCTTTTGGTAAATTGATGACCTCTTCGGAACAGTGCATCTGAAAAAGTTTCGTTCATCACGGATAATAACATTGATCGATATATCGACCAGGGACTCAAAGTACAGGGTTTATCTACACGCTCCTCTGATCAATAGATGGCTAAACGAGATAACTTCCAACAAACATTGGACACAGTCAATAGTATACCAACACAAATTACAGAGATTTAAAATTTTAAATATTATTTGATTGACCTTTGGTACTAAGGTTTGTTGGATAGATTCCAATAGGTTTAAGTTTTAAAGAAATTCAAGGTTAAAGTTATTGAATGTATCTCTTTCGGTGATCGGATAAATACAGATTTAAAAGCTGTAATTAATGGAGGTATTTACTGCAAACTGGTTTATAAAAAACTATCGTAACATATGTGTAAAATAGTACGCTTTCCCAAGTTTGCATATATCAAAGCTAAAGAGTATAGTTTGATTCTATTTCAAATACTGCAAAAATAATTAAGTAGAGGAAGCTAACTAAACCGGAGTACCTCGTACACACTCCAAGTTACTTGTTAAAATCTGAGTTCCTTGTTTCGTATTTATTTCAGTTTGATCCTATGAATATTTGTTGTTTCTCCGTTTTCTTTGTTTAACATTCATGTTGTTCATCGTTGGTTGCGCTTGAATTCAATATTGAATAAGTTGTTTACGAAGATATTGAACATTGCGCTTTGACGTGTTGACATGTCATTCGTGCAGCTTGTCTCTTTGGACAAGGCTTTCGCTTTCTCGATTTTAAATTTAAGAGTAAATAGTCGATAAAGCATAGACCCCAATAAATGAACATGAAAATTCTCCTGCTTGTTAATAAAGTCTGTCTTCGTATGGGTTACCGTTTTTGTTGTTGCCGTTAGTTGGTATTTCTGTATTTTGAAATTATGTTTAAAGCATTTTGTTTACAAAAAAAGAATTATTAGTTGTATTGACTTAGGATTTCATGGGTTTTTCATTATTTTTTTTCATTGTATATTTTACTTTTACTATATTTTTACTATACTTTTACTATATTCCCAGTTTTTAGTGGAGTCCGAGTTGCTCATTTGTTTTTGTTACTTTGTATGTATGATTTTAGTTACTCTGTGTTCTTTGTTGTGTATGTCTGTTTTCCATGTCTGCTCTTTGTGCCTGGATTACATTCTTTTGATTACCGCTATAACCTTGGTTCCCTTGATTACTCTTTGTAAAGAAGAATTTATTGCTCTTTGTTGGGTTTGCGTTCGGTAAAGATACCACAGAGATTTTATATACTTTTAGCCTCTTCTTTTGCTTTTGTCGCAACAAACACATTTTCATATACAGACTTAATAGAAATATAATTATTACACAATAAGGTATTTACATTTTAAACAGTATACATTGATACCGTCGGTCGGCCAGTTACAGGAACAGTGTAACTAACACTTTGGTTGGATGTCTGATTAGGTTGAACATGATAGACTTTCTCGTCGTTTGGTGATTTTAAATGTTCCAATTTCTCAAGCCAGTTTTTGTAAAGTTCATACGTTGATGTATTTGACGTCATGGTAGGCACTGCCCATTTTTGTTTCGTTACGGAAGTTCCAAATTTGTTCATTGCCGATGCACATGGGTTCAAATTATGCGAAACTTTTCTGTACCTACCATTAGCTGAGTTTGATGCCCTCATACTTTGTGGAGGCATTCTCCATTTTATTCCAACGGTATCGAATTTATTCTTTCTTGTAAAAGTAACTGGCTGAGCGTTGGAGTCACTTTTGAAACTCTTCACTGAAATACTATCGGTCGGAGATTGTGATGTGTAATATGTAGTCGGAGTCTTACTATCGTCAATTTCTCCATCTAGACCAGTCCAAGTTACTCGAAGTCCCTTTTTCTTTTGAGATTTTTGCTCTGATTTACAGGTTACTGAACTACCCGCTTCGCTATAAATGTCAGAGTCTTTAATTGAAAGGGTCAAAACTTCATACTCTGGCATGCCGTATGTTTTACGAAGTATGCTTCGCTCTGGACTGTTGTTATCATTAATTGAGGGATACTTGTTGTGTGGCTGAAAAAGACCCATATGTTTGAAATGTTTTACGAAAGTTGGGTCTTCGTTTTCATATTCTACTGGAAACATATGAAAATTCGATTTCAGCTCCTTCCGCTTTTTTGCAGAATCACGTGATGATCCTCTCGACAAATTTTCCCGCCCTGCATGAGTTTCACGTCCTCCATTTGGATCATCCTCCGATGTGTTACTGAGGTGAAGGGATGGTGACATTTTCAATGTGGGCAAAGACGAAACTTTTGAACTCGTGTTGCCAGACCGACCGCGGATTTGCGCTCGGATTTTATCTTGATTCTTCCTCAGATATTCAGACTGTCTTCTCATCTGTTCTTGTCTTCTCACCAACTGTTGGCTCTGACTGTCGATGCGATTTGCCTCCATTTGCATCTCACTATCGTATTGTTTGTTTAGATTATCTAAATGAACCAGATCTTTAAGACTTTCGCGACGTAGTCTATGCATCAATTCGCCATTAACGGCAACTTCCTTAGGCACATTTTTCCGTAATTTAGAAGACAAGCTATTTGTGAGAAGATTTTTATCAACTTTGTATTTTCTATTGATTAAGAAAACGTCTTCTCGTACAAACTCGTTGACCGTATAATATGTCTCTTTTGGTCTTTTCTGTTTCTGAGAAGTGTCTGATCTGAGGTCAGAAGCGCAGCTGTTCTCTTTCTCTTCTGTTATGGAACGTTTTCTCATCTTGGCATAAGGTTGGTAAGTACTGATTATCTCTTCGTATATTCTGAAAGAAAAAGAACATTTCTTCAATTACATGTACAATTATAAAATGTATATACAGCATTTCGTGCATTTTAATGTTGTTTTTGCGTAAAAGAAACCAGTTGAAAATATATAGGAAATAGAAAACGGCAGAAACATATATGGTAAGAAATTCATGTGCAGTGGAGAGACAAAGGATAATAAGAAAAATAGGAAGATGAAAGTAAGAAAAATAGGGAGATGAAAGAGAAAAATGAAAATTATCGGCTTGTAAAAATAACCACCAATTCGCCATGGTTTGTAATACGAGACGTTTTATAACAGTCTAAACCAACAGTTTATATTTTTGTTGAACAATCAAACTTACCGAAATGTAGAAAAGAGCTAAAACAACACGACATGGCCTTAGATATATTGTGTACACGTCTTTTGATTAATTTCCACCTTTTTAACGGATTACTGTCTGGGTTCGTATCAACAGATCGTATCAACAGATCGGAAATTAACAACCAGTGAATAAGATTAATGTCTTAATTAAACATAAGTCGTATCGATGTATTCATATAAAACACCTTTATAAGTATATATAAATATTGACATTTGTAATAGACACGACAGGCTATTTCAATAGTTTCGAAACGTGTTTTCAATTATTCTTAAAAAATATACATGAGACCGAATGCGATAGCATGTTTCGTGTGTAATGATTTCTGCAATGCGCGGTCACGAAATTTACGTTTAGGTTAGTATAATATTGGTAAAAAAAGTCCCCTCTGTGAATTAATTAATTTATATGCAAATGTAGAGAAACTATTTTAAAAGAACGTTAATTCAGATTTTACACTGTGTGCGTTTAAAAAAACATAAGCGAAACAGTGTCAAGTAATATCACAGATGTTATAATTATGTAAAATTGTAGCTATCATCTCAGTGTTTATCTATGAGAAAAAAAAACTCTAAAATTAATCAATGAATAGTACTAATAGAAATATACAACGAATACTTACAAAAATGAAAAAAAAAATCCGAATGCTAAGAATATTAGACTCGGTGTACCAATCCAAATCCTGTAAGATACAATCTATCTTACAGATCTATATATATATATACTCAAGATCTGATCAAACTCTTTAATGTTATCTTATCTTGAATACCCAACAGAAAGGCTTCGTGCTTTAAACGGTTTGTGGTAACCTATCTAAAATATCAGCCAATCGTAGCACCCACTGGAATGCAGTATAGTTAGTAAAAAATCAATTGAAATCAATCAATTTAGAAATTAATACAACTTTAAACCCATTTGACTTCTCAGTCGGGCGCCGATTCTGAACTTTTGTAGTCTCATTTGAAGGACTGTCATTTTGGAAAGGGTATAGGTACGATACTCAAATGACGTATTGTAAAAGTTCAACTAGGTTAAGGCTCTCAGTGTCATGTGATGCTTTGGTGGGCTTTTGATAGAGAAGAAATACCACTGTGTTATAAGTCTTTGCGATTATTCTTGTCAGTAACAAGAACGAAGGAATATTATTGCATTATTTTATCCGTCTTTAGGTAGTAATTTGAAAATAAATTTGTTTCAGTGTTTAAAAAATATTAAGAAATAGTATGACACTTCACAAACATTTTTTATTATATCAAATTGTACCGACGTCGTCGGGAAGGTTCTGCAAGGTTAAGACTGGGGCATGTAATGCCTTGATGATCTGTGTTAAAAGTTTAGATTTTGCAAAGGTAGAGCAATCTTAAAAGATAAATGTGGTTGGTCATATAACATTAGTAATGAATGTTTTTGCGTGACTTCACATCTCTTAAAGAAAAAAAACAAAATTAAACATAAATCTTTAGACGGATAAACGCATAAAGACTAATAAACAACCTCACAGAAGCACGTGGTATAACATCAGTTTTAAGGGTTTATAAATCAGAAGCAATGAAAAATATAAAAAGAGCTTCAAATGTTGATTAATAATTAAAATCAAAGATTTTTTTTTATTTATCATACGCCATTAAAATATCATACAATGTGCTTTTAGACCTGGAGTAAAAATATATAAGCTACATCCCGCTACAATGACTCGAAACAAAATGTTATAACAAAATACATATGTTTGTTCACAAAATAGGAGTAACTATCTATGCTATGAGTTGCGTGTACATAGTACGTTCGTTGACGCATACACGAACTGAGAGACTAAAAAATATTTTTTTCCTCTCTTAAAGGCCTTTCGAAATACTCGGGCGTTATTCAAATCATACGTTGTTTGACAATCGGATACATGTAACGTCGCGTACAATCATTCACTTCTTCCCGCTTTTGCAAGATTTTGCATTTTCTGATAGGTTTGACTGCAGCGTCTAGAGTCAATTTCGAACGTCAGACGCTGCTACAGAGAGCTTGTTAAGCTTACAGAAGGCGTATGTTTTGACTAGTATCCATTACTGAGAGTTTCTACCAGAAGTACTGCTAATCTTTCTTTAACTTTATTAGTGCTTTAAACCAAGTTTTATCTATTTTATTATTTGACTAGATTTGTTATAGAACCAAAATTCGTGATGTTTGTGTTATTTCGTGTTATACAATCTTGTCAAATATTTCTCTTACTACAAGTCACTATGTTTATTTGGGCCAGGTTCTGTTTAAGAACCCATGAATGAAACGCTTACTATGGAATCCAATAACTGTATGGAATAGAAGTACATGCTTTAGAAAGATGAACACATGTGAAAAGTACATGGCTACGTAGTGGGGTGAATCCGTCCAAGGTTACAAGAGACTTACAAGGAAAGAAGTGAAAAGTCAAGATGTGAAATTGCTAGAATAATAAAAAATTATAAAAATGAAAAATTAGGAATTCACCCAGTGCCCAAGATCAATGAGGAAGACTCGAATTTCCTGAGCAGAAGACCAACTGATAGGCGCGCGGAAAAATGACGGTGGCACAACAAGTTAGAAACGGACGATTTTGGTTGATAAGAGCAAATGAAATGAAATGATAAGTTGCTGTGTATGATCATTGATGTTATAAAATCCATAAAGATTTGTAAATGACATTGATAAATGGTTAATGTCGTTTTAAAGATTTTTTAAAAATAGCTTATCCCTCTCCAAAGAAACAAATTCAACTTGATTACATCATTTGAAACATAACACATAATTACGTAAGAATAAGACTGCATTGATGCTTGCAAAAATATTGACAAAAAATTTTAATCGCCTTCTATACCTATTCTGTGTTTTCTAGAAAGGCAACCAAAGCATCTTATTCATGCTAGGATATTTAATCCAAACCGTCATTAAAATCTCCTATTTTTATGAAAAATGATACTAATTTTATCACCAGTGAATCCTCTTTGCAGGAAGCAGCATTGTTTTTCTAAAGCTCCATGGTTTACATGTAATCTTAAAACCCATCAAAAAAGTGTCAAATAGAAATCCGAAGATTTAAGATTCACGTGTATTCCCATGCTAATGCATGTAAACAAATCGACAGGAATCAGGAAATCAAAAAACTTATACGTTGGATTTCATTGTCCTAAAATCCCATTCTTTATGTTTGAAGACTTTAACAATCACGTGACATGCCATGCAATAAATGAAAAATTACAAGAAGGAAACACCAAACAAAAGTATTTTATTCTGAAAAATGCTTAATATTTAATTTTTAAAGATGCAGATTTTAAAGGATTTTCATGTCTATTATGATTTAAAACTCCTTATAATGCATTGTTTCGTAAGCTCTTTAAACCCAAGGTGGCTCATCTACGTTGAAAACATGTAACGGAAACTTGTTTACAAGGTTTCCATAGGTCGAACAAAAGGAGGAAATGAGAGCCACTGATGTAGATATGTAGTCATAAGGATGAAAGAACATTCATTTGGGGATGGTTTATTGTTCAATAAGCACTACTTAATCAAATAGACTTATCACTACAATAAAAAATTTATCCAGGAAGTACCGTCTAATAAGAAGATATGAACATGACATTCAATAGCATTTTGAACAATTTGTTAGAAAGTGATAATCTATGAAGTCATAACCTTGAAGCTTTGTTAGGTCTCGACCTTCTGTTGCATATCAGATATTTTATTCGAATGTCCAATACTTTAGGGGTGAAACGCTTTTGAAGAGGCTTTTCTCTGAGGGTTATAAATAATTTTATACGTGAAGAACATTCAATGTATCACTCGATGCAGAATATATATTCTGATTTTATTACTTGTGTGTGGTTATCTTGATACCAGTACTTTAAACATTATGGTAAATGATTAAGTTACCTCAACCATGCAAGGACAAATTATAATACTGGTATTGCTAAACGTTTAAGTCTTTTCCTATCTACAATGCTTAACGATACATTCCTTGACAATTTGTTGCGCGATTACTGTTATCTCCGCTTTCGATGAGAGTGTAAAGATCATTTTATTATCGATGACTTTTGTAGTCTCCTCGGTTTGAGGTATTAAAAGAATAAAAACACATTTTCGTAATACATTGTAACCTAATTAACAGGAACTATTGGTGTATATATATTTACATAAATCAAAACCACAATTATACACATATGACCCCATCTTTTAGCTGCTGTTGCATAACCATGTTTATTCAAGTGTAGAAATAGCAGGAGCTAAGTTAGAACAGTCCTGCCAGACAACGAAACGCCTTGCTAGACATTTTATTTTTGTCCGAACCTTTGCATTTATTTATTTCAAATGTAATCTTAAGACCTATAAATTTCTATAATAAATACCATTCACTTACTCTATGCGATGTTTTCCATCTTCTGAGATATGGATATAAGTACCAGTACTTTACTGTGCTGTTCAATGCAGCATTTTGTGCTGTTTTTCCATTTTAATTCAAATATATGCAATTTTAAAAAAAACTTATGGTTTGCCTTTAAAATGTGTGACTACAGAGGAATTTTATGTTCCTAGACCAACTAACAAGTGCTTACTGATGATTAACACCAATATGCCAAAACTAAACTTCAGAAATGCTTTGAAGCCCCATAAAGGCATATCAAAAGAAGATAAGAATTTAAATATGTTCGCAAAGTTGTAAGTCTATATATAACAAAGTCATGTGGCACCAAACATAAACCAAACTTCCATTGTGCTTTAGCTTCTAATTACCATTTTCGACGCAAACACCTTTTGGAAAATTAGGTGTAAATGCTCAAATATGGATGTACTGTATGTACTTTGGGGAAGATTTTGTGCAAGATCAAGTTCATACAAGATCAAGTCCATACAAGGTCAAGTTCATACTAGGTCAAGTTCATACAAGAGCAATCAATACAAGTTACGATAAAGGTTATTGATTCAATAAAAAAAAACACTATAATTCTAACGCTTCTTAGAGGTTATTCTGTGTGTTGTTTAATGACTCCTAGTCCCTGTAGATTTCAATTTACCAGAGTTTATATAAACATATGCCCTGAATTGGAATAGTTGCATTTTGTGTAATACCATTTAATAGAAACAAGCAAAAAATGTTTAAAGTGGGGTATCAAAGACAAAATCAAATGGAAATTATTTCTTCAATCACTTGGTGATTTCATAATTTGTTTAAAAAAAAACAAGTAGAAACACCAGTAATTTGATAAAGAATTTGAATTTGAAAGCTTTTCATAAGTCATTGTTTAGAACGCAACAATGCATTGAATAATATGTTCTTAGTAAAGTAATTTTTATTTTTGGGTATTTTTATTGCTTAATAAGTGATTCTTGAAGTGATATACTTCACACGTTAAAGTACACAAAATATTTATTGTTTATGAGGACGTAACTTGACTTCAAATTAAACTTTAAAAATTTATTGCAGAATGAGAGATTGAAGTAAGAAACCTTGAAAAGATTACCATGTATTCAGTTCTGGCTGTGACTACTCGTCTGAGATTTAGTGAGTTTGCACAAAGACCATAAAACCTTGGAAAGGATTATTTGGTCTTCAGACACCCCTTGATGAAAAGGAACAAAAGAACTTATATAAGTGTTTACACAGCATAATGCATTCTTCAATATTTCTATTTATTGACATGTTGCTTACATTTTGCCAAAGTCACTTGACATTTTTAAATAAATTCTAATCGTTATTCAGCATTAGGTGAAGTTTAACAAATTGGACCGAAATGTTCTTTCGAAGCATTTGTTCATTGAATATTTCAGTCACGATACGTTTTCTTGTAGCTACGATTCCTTATAAGAGATAGCTTTAAGTTATGCGGGTAGGTCAAATCAAAAAAGAAAGGGCACTAAAGAAACATTTTACAAAGTATTACCCCCATGTAAATCGTAAAGGTTTTTAGAACTACATTAATATAAGGATTTGTTATGGTACATAAACAAATCTCTTAAGTAATAAAAAAAATGTTCAATAAAATCCAGTGTAGGGCCTTTTTATGACCAAGAGGTGTTGACGTAATTTAAAGCTCGTTAAAATATTGTTTTACCATTCTTCCATTTCAAAGTTTCCAGAGAAATATATTTGATTCCAAGAACTTGTATATTATAACTATTGATCAGTTTTTTTTATCGAGACAGATAGGCACCAACCATACTCAGAGACCCAAACAAAATGAAGAAAACCTATCTAGGGGACCAGATGGTTCATAAGTCAAAAGTGTTTTTAGATGTTTCAAAATCGTATAAGTAGCACCTTCAATATCTTTTCAGACAATAAAGTAAACATTTTGAAGACCTTTGGCACCCATGCCAAGATTGTAAATAAGAATTATAGAATTTTTAAATTAGGCCATTGGGGTAGATATAGAGTCTGAGTGTGACTTGACGACCCTTAAAAACGAGAATTACTGGTGATATAATGGGATAATAAGAAAGAACCATTGTATATACCAGAATCGCAAAATAAAAAGGAAGAAATGTCTTTAAGAAACAGCAGGAAATAAAAAACAATGAATTGTAAAGGCAAACACACAGAGAGCCACTCGGTTTCTTGGTATCCTACAGGGTGAGTAAGGCCGTGACGTCTAAAGATGTAATAACAAAAATAATTTGATACCTTAAATGGCTTTATTGCACTGGCGATAAAAAAAAATATATCAACATCAATATATTCGATTTTCGTAGTCCGAAAATATCAAATACGGCGAATATCGTTACTTTAAAAACCACATTTTTTCGACTTTTTAATTGTATATATAACGGTAAGTTATTAATTTGGAGCATCGAAAAATCATTGAAGAACATGGGATGACCGACTTAATTTTGACCGAATTTGGTTGTTAATTATTAATACATATTTGGAGTTTAACTGTTTGAGCACATGTTCAGGAATGATTCCCTGATGCTATACCGTTATTGATTATTTGATATGATTTTCTTTGTTATGACAATAAACTTTCAGAAATTTGCAGAAATGATATGAATATCTTATAAGCTTAAGAATTTAATTTCTCCACGACAAAGAATGACTACGGGTGGCCTTCTCTTATTGATTCATATATATTGTCAAAAGGAGTAGACAGAAAGTTTAAACATATGCACTTGTAGCCGTCAGTATGTATAAGTACCATTTTATATCTATATAAGTAAAGCTCAGTGAATTATACAAATAACTGCAACCGTAAATACTTACTCTGAATTTCATCACTTTCAAGGCTAAAATTTAAACTGTTTAAGCCCTCGTGCGGGACTATCAATTTACACGAAAAAATGTTGAGGATGACTAGTATTCTGAAATGTGTCTGTTAGAGAAAACGTGTACCTACCTCCATTTTCGGCGAATGACACAATTCCAAAATGTAAGTCGCAACTGATTAAAGGAAAAGGCAGATCAGCTAAGAACAAAGGGTCAATAACAAGTTCAATTCAGCCCACTGAAGTCAAAAGTGGTAGAGGAACTATTCAAAGCTCAATGTTACACATAAGTCAGAGTTCAATAAAATTTGCTGAAAGTCTATACTTGTTTCGAGTGTGTTTAGCGAGTCAACACGGTATCCAATAGCATATTAACTGTAACCTCGATAGTTCGAAACGTAGTATCATCTTCCATTTAAATATTGATAATAGCATTATTATCGAAATATCTAATTGACAAGAGGCAACAAATGGTTATAAGAATATACTAATGGGAATAAATGTTTTGAATTCTTGATGTTTGCTTTTGTTCAGCTTTCTTAAACATCCAAAATAGGTATATAGAAATTTAGAAAAACGTCGCGCCCTTCTAAAATGTAAATTTACATTCTTTGTGTTCAAATTTACACTCCGAATTTTAAAAAAAATGACATTTACAAATGATTTGAATTTAACAATGAATCTGGTTTAACGTGGAGTCCCGTTAAATTAAAATTCTGTTTGCATACCAAACATGTTAAATCCTTAGTTTGCCTCTTGAAATACTTAAATTATTGGTACATTTATTTCAATTCAATGCTTAAGTCAAAATATAACATGACATTTGAGGCTTCATACAAAAACACCGTTTAAGATTTTCTTAAGAACTGAGAAGTGTTATGCTGAAGTTCGAACGATAACGTACCTCAATCTATTTTTAGCGTCAGATTGTTTTTTAAGATATAGACCTAAGTTTATACGAAGTCACACAGCTTGTGGTATTTACACAAGTACAAACAGGGGCGTAGCTAGGCCTGTTTTATTTGTACGCAAAATTACGGCGAGGGTTTTTTTTTTTGGGGGGGGGGTCGCTCAATGCCCCCAGTGAGTCATTGCATGAAACCTTTATTTCATCTTTAAAATGTGTGTTTTTATTTTGTTACTTTTTCCGAAAGTACGCAACTGCGTATTTGTGTATAGGCAGCTACGCCCCTGACGAGCAAACGAAAATCTGATTAATAAAGCATTTCAACACTGCCTTATTAAATAGTATACAAAAAGAAAAGTAATGAACCTTTTTTGAAGGATGGGGCGGAGGAGGTAGTACAGTTCAACACCAACGTGTTACTAGGTTCATAGCATCAAGTATATAAATCTAAAACAAATGCGCCATCCTTGGCTTGAGAAGGGGAAATCGAAATTTATTACTAAAGATAGCCATATCCATGCTTACATTATTCTCATATTGAGATTTTTCTTGCATTCGCTTTCTCAAAAGCGATCACGTTTACCCATTTTGCAATGCAACTGCATGTCATGTGCACAAGCGCGTGTTTCTTGCTTGTTCTGTTTCTTTTAACTGAACTAAGTTTCTATGCAAAAGTACTTGTACCCGGCATTGATTTACCTACAAACAAACTTCAATCTACATTTTGAAAGTTACTACAGACTAGTTATTTAAACTGTCGTAAAATTCAGCAAACAACTATAACACACAGAAAATGACATGTATGTGAAACAGTGTATTCATGAATTTTAGACATAGTTTGGAAAACCAGTTTGATTTGTCATTACTTGCTTATACTTTCCTTTTTGAAATATGCATGTAAATGACACTCATTTAACAAAAAATCTATTGGTTCTCAATAGTAAACCGAAAATTGTGTAAAAAGAAATGACGCCTCGCAAACTCCAAATCAGCTCCAGTTCCGTACCTCCACTGGAATGGCAAAAGTTGTGCCGGTATGGAAGAGACCAATGTTCCGGAGTTTGGACGCCTCGATCGTCATGGATTCGAAATCAAAGAAGAAAAACCATTTATAGGGTTTGTTCCACGTTCAGGGTGTTCTCATTGTATCGCTTTTTAAATGCAATACTAATGTTCATTGTATAATTTCTTAATAGAATTATAAATACGCATATTTCAGATAAACTTGATAAAGATGAATAGAACATAAAATGTTCGTTTTGGTTGTTTTTTTTTAAAACAGCAAACACTAAATGATAATGAAAATGAAAAGAGAGAATGATTACTCGTTTTGCTTTGTAAACGTCTACAATAATGTGATGTAAAAACTTACATTAGTATGGAGACCAATTATTAAAATGGTTTAAAGAAACTTACCTGCAGAAGACTCCAGCAAACTTTAAAGCCAATTTATATTCCACGCATGGATGGCTTGTACTTGGAATCACTTCCTGCAACTTTCTACAAATAAACAAACTACGCCAGACATCAATTTCATCCGAGTCAATTTCAGATCTAGTTACGTTTTGTTTATTATTTTTTATTGATTTGGTCCTGTCTCTGTAATTTTGCAATATAATGTTCTATTCACTTAGAGAAAATCCTGTTTAAAACTTTTTAATAGGCTTAGAAGACATGGTTCGATAGAGAATTTTTCAAAAGGTAATATTGCATTAAATCCTAAATTTTCATTACATACTATTATTTAATAAGTAAGTAAGTGGAATTCGGATTAAACATCGGCGTGAACGATCTCAAGCAGAACAAATATTATCAAAATGCGGAAATGTTATTAAAGTTAGGCTGATGAATATGTTTAGTACCATAGATAGCTCACTTCTTGATACTAAAAGGGGCAAAAATGAAGTATCACGAGAGTTTTCAAATATTTATTTTTAAACATGTAAACCAGATGTGCATAGTAAAAATAATGCTAAGTTATGTTTGTACTAAGCCATTGTGGATATGCTTAAAGAAGGAACACTACACAATTAATTCTTTCCCCTTTCCTTTTTGTCCCTCATAGACAATAACTCTGTGAGACTGTGTTGTACAATTCTCTAGTAGTGAGTTCAAATGGGTACTTCTTCAGCAGGATATAAAATTTAAATGATTATTTTGTCAACCTTTATGTATCCAATATTTGATTCTATTATCAAGAAAATAAAGGTGTAATACTACAAAATTGACAGGAAGTATCGAAATTAATAACCTTTATCGTCAAAAGTTTCATTAAATTAACGGAACCCAACAGTGACTTAACAAATCGCCACAATAATATGATTTGAATTTCGGTCCAATATCGTATTCATTTTTCTATATCAGTTTTGTTTGTATGTATGTATTTGGTCTATATTTTATCATTGACACCCGCAATAATTGTTGGTTTTGTCTATTTAATTTTTTTTTGTAGATCTTCAAGTTGCATTTGAATTAGACATTGTACATGTAATATCATTTTATGATTTGTAATATTTTCATTCAACCAAACCTTTGTTTGTTAAGGATTAAGTCTACTTTTCTTTTTAATGTAAGTTTCATGTTTGATGTATGTCATCATGATAGAGAGATTCGTTCTATTGTGCAGAAAATGTATTTAACAACTCTTATCTTAATTAGTAAATGCTGAAATAACCGATTCTCCTCATAGACCGATGGCTTTGATTGTTTGACGGCTCAAAGTATAGTATTTTTTAAATATATAAGAAAAAGAAATATTTTAGCGGGTGCGTAATATATGCGTGTAAATGTTTGAACTTGGTTGTAAATGTAAATCAAATCAAATTTGCAAAGATTTACAGGATTCATTTTTTATAACTGCGACAATATATATTTGTAGCCTAGGAAACAAATGCTTTTTTTAATTTGGCATTTTCTTGTTATGCAGAAAAAAGTATTGTATAAGGGGTCCCGATGAGATATTGTTCTTGACGGACGATGTTCGGTATTTCGAGTTTTATCCGATCGGGGATGAGCCATTATTTAGAATGAAACATTCTTATATTGGTATAAATTTCGGGTGAAGTTGTGATCAAGATCGATTTATTATTGAGAAGGGGTGTCTTGTATTTCCGACATGCTCAAGGAATCACCAAACATGAATGTCTAACTTCAGTGTTCGGCACATTTACATATCTGCGCTCAGAAATTTGAAGTCCAACTGCGCATATTTCATCGTTGGAAACTACAATTGATAAACGCGATCAGTACGGCTTCATTGTTCTGTGTCTAGCGACTCTTTCAATAATTATATTACAGAGAGAACTTCCCTCTCTAGACACAAAAGTAGCTCTTATCAAAGAACTGTCATGATTAGTCTGAGCACTTGAGGTAAAAGAAAGAGAATTCAATTAACTTGATATTCAAATGTTTGTGGTCTTATTTTTTAAAACAATTTGCATTTGTCGCTGTGTCAGAGAAAGCAAAGTCTTGGTTCAGCTTGTAGTCATTATCTTTTAAGAGTTGATGTTAAAGTTAGTACATTTGTCGAAATTGGGAATGATATCACTAATGCATTTTAAAAAATCAGTAAATAAATTTATATTTCATGAGGAGATAACTCATGTGCAATCGTATACTCAAATTTGTTCGCGTAATTTCATTTATTTTGCTTTTGTGATTATTAACGGTTATCATTAAACATTTATAGCATTGGCAACTATAAAAATGTTTAGATCAAGTGTAGATATTAGTATAGGCAACACACAGTTGTATCATAATCGAGACTAGTACTATTTAATAGTAACTACGTGTATATCCAACACCCGAGGAATACACACAATCTATAACTTGCACTTGTAAAATTAAATAAAATGTTATAAGTTGTTTTATTCTTCAAAATTGGAATTAATCAAACGGAATGAAGAAAGGGAAAAAGAAGGGATATAGTGAAACGAAACAAATTTACACATGCAATAATGTGCAAAGTAATAAAACTCACGATAACAGTAATATAAAGACACAGAGAACACCTCCTACTGTGGACAGGGGATGCGGTGGGGTTAAACTTTAGTTTTTTAAGGCCTTAAACATCTCCCTTAAATATAATTAAAAAAAGAACAGATACAATAAATAAAACCACATTCACCCATAAATGCATCCGATTCTCTCAAAGAAACACCTCAACATAAGTAAAAACAAATCATTATAAAATTTCAACCAGTGTCTTTTCACGGTTAGAATTTACTAATTTTTTTGAAGTACACCGTGACGTTGAATCTTTTAAAAAATATATAAAGTTAAGTTGTGCCATACGTCTTCCAATGGCCTCCGATGCATCAAAAATTTTCTATACATGTATATGATTACTTGTACTAGTAAGGATATACGCGTCAATTAGTCGTGTATATTTGAGAAAACAATGTTGCAATGCTACAGGGGAAATGGACCCGATTTCATTAAAAATTTGAAAAATTAGATTTTACTCACAACAAATATTATGTGGGCTGAGATAACCCCGCCCCCCAACTCATCATCAACCAAAATATGATTTTCAGGTACCCTTATACCTCCCATTTAAGAATATTTTTGTCGCCAAAAAATTAACTAAAGCACTTTTGTATTTTTTGGCTACTTTTTATACCTTGTTGAGCCAAAAAATCGCATAAATTGACATATTTTTCAATGTCAAAACCCCTAGAGTATTTATGTTTCAGTGAAAAATGACTTATTTGGTATTTTCTGTTCAGTATTTTCACAATTTATACTCTTGGGGTTCTTTTGATGATATTTGACGATTTTCGGGGGGGGGGGGGGGTAAGAGTGGAAGTAAGTAAGTAAGTAAGTAATTTTTATTATTAGTCGGTTTAATGAGTACATATAACAAATAACATGCTAGTATGATAAGCTCCCTGGAGCTTTTATACCGACTACATACAAGCATACAAACATCATACATGTTCAAAAGACATACAGGCATGCAGACATATACAAACATAAAAACATGAAATGGTACGTTTGGAATGACACATTTGTACGCCTATAGGTATTTTGTTCTTATTTTGGCGAGAAATCTTTTCTCTACCCATCAAAGTTTTAGAATTCCGTGTTTTATTGTCTTGCTTTTCATGGAATACATCAAAACTTAGTTCAACGCGGAATAACTCGTGGTCTTTTAATTTTTACCATTTGCAAGTTTTTGTGTTTTAAGGTAGAGGTAATTAAGGAGAGGTAATTATTACATAAGCCATACTTGTAGTATATTACATGAAGTTAAGTTGAGATATCAAATATTTTTCCCTTATCAAAGTTATGTATAATAGTTCATCCTTGAAAATCAGGAATTTATTTATCAAACACGGGGAGATAACCCATATATATATATACATCAGTGAAGAAATAACAACCTCTTGGCTCATTTTTGCGAACATTTTGCACAAGAATAACGTTTTTCATCGAACTCCCATTGATCCACTCGATTGAGCTTTGTCTAGAGTTATTTGACGGTTATAACATCGATGGGAAGTTTTAGTAGATGTCACAGCGGTACGAGTTCGAGTCCACCCGATGAAACTATAAGAATTTGCATTACTAATTTGAAAGGTCTGACGTCGTTAGGAAGTTTACAGACCCTTATATGCCTACGTTATCTTCACTGTATTATATGAAGAACATGATGCAATTAGAGAGAATAGTGTCGTCTCATCTTGATCTGTATTTATCTAGTACTTGTTTTTGTCACATTTTATGAAATATTTTTGACGATGGAAACACCGTAACCGCTATCTACAAGAAAATTCCGTGTAACAGAGATCGGATCATATTCTTTGGTTCACAATACCAGTATGGCAGATGAAATCTGGGATTAACTACAAGTGAGTGAGAGTTTTTTTTAACGTCCTTGATTCCCTGTCGGGTCTCGCACGGATGACTTATATGCTATTAATTAATAACTAGATGAAATGTAATAAACTGTACATATGCCAATATGTGGTAATTTCATTCTTTATCTATTGCATGCAAGATAAGATTTTCCCTATCGTAACACGTGATCGTATATAATGTAGAAGTTAATTTGGGATGTAATTTGCATTTTGCTTATTTTAGCTACATATTAATTTATACTTTTAGAAATAAACCTTACCTGTACCAAGGGAGATCACCAGTGTCGATCCGATCAGTAATAAAAAAAAAACAAGAATATGATAAGTCTTACTATTCTAATGATCTCGATGAGCTGATCACGAATAAACAGTCTTTGACTACTCAGGGGCTTGCTTCCTTATCAAGCATGCAGGCCAAAGTGGGAGAAAGCAATTAACATGCCTGACCTTTAGTCAATCTTAATGTTTTCCGTAGCTTCTATTTTTCATGGAACGCACACCGAACAATTAAAGATCTCATTTTTAGCTTTTGTCCACTCTCGAGTCTGTTTAATTTCTTCCTTTATGTAAGTTGAGATGGAGACATCGTCATCTCCATATATCCAAAAGCATCCTCTTCTAATAAGCTTAGGCTAGTGCTAATCGTTGTAAGTTAAGATTACTTAAAATGTTGGTATTATTAGTGATCCTCTAATTTCGTCCAAATGGTTGAACCTTTTTAACGAAACTGCTGCCGAATAGAGGCATAATAGCAATGGTGGTATTATCTAGATTCAATACGTGTTCTTTTCAAATATGCAAGTTATTCCAGTACTATTGATTAGGTTTCAACCAAAAGTAAGCCAAAAATCTTGATAATCAGAATATACGTAGCATTATCATGGGGGATAACTCTTTTCATATTAAAACCAAAATTGATTTGGTATACAAGAAACCGTTCACACCAGAGAGCACGGAACTTATTTTCCCTTTTCTCAGTCTAAACCCAAGTTTCTCCAATCTTGCAAAAAATTTAGTTTCTGCTATATTTGAGTAAAGAATTACTCAGAGTATTGCAGGGTACGATAAAAATATCCCCTGTCCCTGCTGGGTATAAACTGTCGGAGTTGGTATATATGGGTATTTACTTTTACTCCATATAAGAGTTCATTTTAAGTGTAACCCATGTCATTTGTTTTTTCTATAAATGTAATGTATATTATTAATCTTTTTTTTTTGTCGGAGTGTGTTTCTCGAAAAGCAAAGGATGCTTACTCTACCAGTGCACCTGATCCATGCTCCCAGTTTTTAGAAGAGTCTGAGTTACTCATTTACTTTTGTTTCTTTGTACGTGTTATTTTTTGTTATTTCATGTCCATTGTTGCGTGTGTCTGTTTTCCCTGTATAGTCTTTATCCTTAGATTTCCTCTCGGATCTTGGTTCCCTTGATTACTCTTTTATCCCCTGGATGAACATTTTGCTTACAAACATTTTCTCTTGAAAATAGATTCAGGTAATTTCTTAGAAGGCTCTCAGTTATACTCGTGTTTCTGTCTGCATTTATAAAGTGTCTTTTGTTTTAACAAATACTGAAATGCATTAAAAGCAAAATCTCCAATTTGTTAAGATAGAGTACAAAGATTTAAAACAAGTGGAGTTAATGTAAATTATATCATTAACTTAAGCACATTACCAAGAGTTAGCCTGTGTTAATTTTTGCCATTTCCACATTGGACCAAAAAAAACATGATAAATGATATAGCAATGAAATAGCAATAAAATGTTTATCATTTTTTAAACCGAAAAAATTGATAGTCATGAATATGATCATTAATGGAATCCGCAAAAAACAGCTACCGTGAAAATTAATATGTGTATAGTATCATATGCCAGTGCCTTACATGTGTGTCAATATCTATGCTTTAGATGCTACTGAATGTGTAACAAAAGGCAGAAAAAATAGGAAATGTAGGATAACATTAAACACACATTTTTTTCTCTGGCCTAACTAAGGCTTCCTACAATTGTACTGAAAATATATAAATAGTCAGTCTTCTTAAAAAAAACAACAACAACAAATGTGAACAGTAAGGATAAACTGCTAAACCTGACTCAAAATTAAAAAAAAAAAACAACATTGAAAATTAAACATTTTATTGTTTTAGTTGATTTGGCATGATTTTATTAAATAATCAATAACTATATGTATGTGACTGTGAAGTTGATTTGGCATGATTTAATTAATACTCAATAACTATAATGTATGTGACTGTGATTGTGAAACTTGTTGACAATTTTATACAATATTGCTTATGTAAAGCACTTTATACCTTTTCCTTCTGTTTCATTTGTCTTACATTCTTGGAAACAAAAATCATGTACTGACTAATGTAGGGTCTTGAGAAAACATATTGGAGATTTGATAACAGAACTTATAACACTCTGTCATTTGGAACAAAATGCATTACATCTGATCAAATATGTAAGACCTCAGTGATTCTTTGTACTAAATATATGGAGCTTTCTATTCAGGCTCACAATCCATAAAGCATAATTTAAAGGTGAAATTTGTATAAAATTAATTAAGAGAATCCTTAAAGGTAAATATCCTGGTGTTGGAGATAAGCAGATAGATAGTAAAGACAATTCTTTGGTTTGAAGAAGTCAGTTGTTGATTAAGCAAATACAGTAGTGCTAAATTTATGTCTTTCAAAGGAATACCATAGAAAATAATATCATAAACTGTAGGTACAAGTACATTAATCAATACACAATACTGAATGTAAGGTTGTAAGATTGTCTGATATATTAACACTGCTTTTAGATTCCTCTTTAAGTTGATCAAATCTGTAAAGTTCAAAGTTCAAATTGATAGTTTTTTGTACAGGTTTTACTGGAACTCTATAGGATCAAATGTGGTGTTTCTTGCAGTATATTGAACTTGTATGACATTGTCATTTTTAAAGGTGATTCCATGTGCACAAGATGTACATAAAACATTGAAAACAGAAGAAAGGGTGAGTGAGTTTCTAGCAGTGAGATGTCTATCTATCATTGCTTCCATGCATTTGACATTAACAGCAATTGAAACAGAAGACCAGAAAAATTTTCTTTCAATCTGTTAGTGCTTTAAAAATTGTTTTTTAAATGATGGCAATTCTTATGGCTACTCTCAACCTTAATTCCTCAGTAAAATCTATTAATGATTTCATCATTGACTGTGCTAACATAACAAGCATATGCAAAAACACAATCCTGCAAAAAAGCAGAACAAATATTAAGCATTAACAAGAAAAAATATACAACAAAAAATCATACTTATCACAGACAAACATTAAAAATGAATCACAGAAAACAAATGGACGGACTTTATATACCAAAGAAAAATTGTAATATTCTATGACACATTAAAGAAAAGGTACAACTGTGGTATCCCATACAGTTGATATGGGGAGTGGTGTTGCTTAATATTGCAATCAAAATTGAACATGAAAGATTTTTGTTGAAACTGCATATCTAAAATCCATTTTTTCTCTGGAATGGCAGTAATAAATTCATAAAATAATTCCTGAATTTTAGAGTTTTTTTTTTTTTTTTATAAAATAGCTCCAAGAGAAAAAGCAGGTAGTAGTTTTATAAAAAAAAAATCACACTGATTGCTAAAATGCTTCAAGTTTCAAGGATAAATTAATCATAAAAAATGACCTTAAAAAAAAAGCAACAAATAGCCATAATTCAGTTTTACATAATATAAAATATATCAAACTTTTACTGAAGACTACAATTTTGTATACACTTACATATATACGAACCAGACTTACATGTCTTAATGTCATTCAACAATGTCTCTTAACCAATGTTTATATTCAGGATTTGAATTTTACATGTACAAGAAAACTATCACAGATCTGCTTTTGTTTTATAATATACAAATGTACAGAGAATAGAAACAATGAAAAGTTACATTAATTACCTCCCTTCCCTAACAATCTGTGCTCTATTCAAGGCCATTCGGGCCTACAGTCCAAGTTCTATTGAAATTAATTCTGAAAGAAGTTATTTAGTGGTTGTGTTAAAAAAAGACTGAATTTAAATAAATACTTCTAAGTATTTTCTCAAACTTTTAAGAAAGGAGTAAAATCATTTTTGACCTTAACACTAAAAAACTTTACAGGTAACATAATATAAAAATGGTTCAAACAAAAGGATAGATATGGCACTTTAAACCATTTTAGAAAAGAACCAGATGATTTCTACAAATAAATAATAGATCATTTCAGATGATAATGAAACTTGGTTCAATGATATTTAAATAAGGTCATTGTCACATAATGAAAAATAATGAGTAAAAAATGAATATTAATTGTTATAAAGCTATAGATCCCTATGTCATGAGTCTACAGTTTCTAACATTTTACTATCAGTTTCTAAAGTCAAATTTCTCGTCGAGTTTCTTGTTGCTCCGGCCCTAATCATCTGTTCCTCCCTCAGTACTTCATCATAAACGGCAGGTTCCACAAACACGAGTCCTGCTCTAGGTCTGAGATTTATACCATCATACTTTGGAGTCCAATTGGCTGCAAAGAGCAAGAGAACATAAATACATATCAAATAATTCTTGTCAAGTATATATATAGATTTTTGTCAAGTATATATATAGATTCTGCACTATTTATCAAATATATGCTTGTATAATACTTCATAAACGAATCATCTTCTTTTTTTTTTCCAATACACCATCAAAAAACAACTTTTGTGTATCCAAACCTGACAGGAAAATAATACAGATGTTCTATATTTTTCAAGAAAATTACATTAGTCAAAGTAACCTTCAGTGCCCTTTAACAGTTATAATACTGCAAGTTCAGAACGCTAATATTATCAGTTCATATACATTTACCTGTATGATCAAATCTAAGGCTGGTTAATAATAATGAAGTATGTGTGATAGTCGTTTTTCATATTTACAGCTAGTTTTACAAAGGGACATAACCAACCAACACCCAACAACCTGGTTACTGGTCTCATTGGGGAAAGGGAGAACGGTAAACATTTTTCTTTCACTTCAGAAAGTACCTAAATGGTTTGAAATAAGTTATTTACAAGTATCCAAGTATTTATCACGGCTCTAATAAATTGAATATTTGAATTTGAAGTCTACTGCTTTCCATTTCTCCAAATAGAAGTAAACCAGGCTGTTGGATGAAAAATTTGTAGAAAGTTACTCCCCTTTGCTTGAAAGTTTAAAAATGAAGCCAAAGTTGGGAATATGAAAAAGGACTATTATAGCATGGTGGGTTAGCTTAGATTAATCTGGAATCAAAAATATTGATTACAAGTACCATCACTTTTATCAACAAAAATCTGAGAGTGTATATAGAGTTTGATTTATACATGTATAACATAATCAATATAGAAAAAATCACATTTTGAAGAATGAATAAAGTTTACAACAGAAAAGGAAACATGCTTTAGTGTATTAGATATGCACATCTTTTTTCCAACACACATTTGAAGTGCACATGAGATCTGATCATGCTTGGAGTGCACATAATATCTGATCATGCTTGAGTGCACATATGGTATGATCATGCTTGAAGTTCAAGTATTATACAATCATACTTGAGGAACACATTCATGGCACAATGATGGAATGATGAAAAAAAAATATGATACTGAAGTATTTCATTTAAAAAAGGTTAATTAATTAAAACTTGTAAAAGAAAAATCTTCCCTACTATGAGACTACATCATGCTGTCCTAAAAAATGCTGAATCCGTCCTTGTTGGGTATGTATTTCCTTGTACTTCAATCTTTTCAGAGTCAAATAGTTTTAAGAAGTTATCACTTAAAAAAAAAGGCTTTGATTTCTATAATAGATATATGGCAAATAGATATGTAAAGGTTAATACATCAGAGAAAAAATTCAACAAAAAAACAAATCCTGCGATGAAAAATAATGAAATTGTGTATTTCTTGAGAACTGAAATGCTGGAAACATGTTGGCCCCAAAAAATTACTTTTAAAGATATATCTGTCAAATAAAAAAAAAAAAAAATTATCATTTTTATGAAAACCACAAATAACAATCTTTCCATTAACTGTGCAAAATGGCCTGCACCAAATGAATAAATATCTATACCCAACCAGGAACGTTTCCATAGAAATGT
Organism: Perna viridis; assembly: GCA_037379345.1. Lineage (NCBI taxonomy): Eukaryota > Metazoa > Mollusca > Bivalvia > Mytilida > Mytilidae > Perna > Perna viridis. Next base: position 42,662,438 of record CM074512.1, on the reverse strand, counting down.
GTAACTTACTCAAAGGCGGACAAATTTCTTCAGTAAACGATATTTTCCTAAAATTTAGTATATACATAGTACATACATTGTATAATGTAAATAATCAGAAATGAATATGTATTTATTTAAAGATAAATGGCAATTTCACTATTTTACAGAGTTTCCATTTTTCATTTAATTAAACACTTTCCATTAAAGAAATATTAGTTAGAATCATCAAAAAAAAGGTACATGTATAAAGAAAATTGAAAGATATAAAAAGAGTATAACAGTAAGTGGAGTTAGGAATGAACCTTGAAATTTGCTTATTAATTTTGAAGAGATGATGGACTGGGGGCTTGAAATCTAGAATTAAGGGGACAATACCCAGGGCAAAAGTTAGCTGGTTGTTATATTATTCCCTTTCCCCTTGCTTCATCAGTTTAAGGTTAGAAGTTTGAAAATTGGGTTAGGAAAGAGCTAGGGAGTGATGGGGAAAGGACAAGGAATATAGGAACTGCACTGTCCCCCAAGAAAAAGGTCCACCCCAATAATAAATGTATATTCTTGACTTGAAAGTACTTTCATAGCATATCATATATAAATGTACCCATTTGCATGCAAAAACAATCTCCTTTGTCAAAGTGTAAAAACTTCCCTCTCCCTTGATGTCAGCAATCTGGACTAAATTGAATTCCATGAATTTTAATATTTCAATGAGATTTGAGTCACACGACAGCCAAAGAGCCTTGAGTCATTTTCTAAAGATTTGAAGTGCAAGTTCTTTTACCTGTGTTTATCATTATTTGTTATTCTCTATTATATCTACAAGCTACATTTTTCCACTAAAACCATAACTACAACTATTCATGCATATATTGGTATATTTTTTCTCTCTTTTTCTTACCAATCTGTACTAACCTTTATTATTATCTATTAAAATAAATAAATCCATATACTCTACTGCCTATAATAGCAAGCCATCCATTAATCTAAAGAACTATTTAGTTTGTGATACCTAAAGAGCAACCCCAATCCTAAGGAAGTACTGCAAATTCAGAATTTAATCCAGTATTGTCTTTCTTCAGTTTATAATTACTGTAAACCGTGAAATTTTTGCAGCAGTTTTATTTTCACTATTTTGCACAAAGGTCCATAATGCGAATATTAAAGTGTCGTGAATAGTTTCTTTGAAGAACATAACATTACAATTTGAAGAATGATCGTGAATTTGAAACTATGTGAAAGCAGATTTACAGCAGTAACTGTGCAAAAGAGACGGTGCAAAAATTTCCCAGTTTACTGTAACAAAATGGGTCAAGGACAGAAATGGCTGGGTAGTATATAAACAGGAAATAGAAGTGCCACACACCTGGAACTACATCCCACAATATAGGACCCATATATTGAAGTTGCATACCAATTATCTATTGGCTGTGATTTATAGTTGCCGATAACAATGTTACGAAAAAAATATTTCCCTGCCCACCAAGCCAACTTGCACAAGTGCTACCCAGCCAATAATATTTCCAAAAATGAAATCATATTTGAAAATTTTAGTTCACAACAAAATATGATTTTTTCGGAATAGATTCCTGTACATGTAGAAGCAAAAGACATACTTTACTTTCTGAATTTGCAGATAACCCATAAAAAGTAATTTGATCTATTTCTCATACCCTAAAGTAACATAATGATACTGCAAATCTTCAAGCCATCCATAACCTATACATATATCATATATATTTTACTAAAGTGCTAGTTTGGTAAACTCAAACATCCTACTGTGTCATGACTGAGTTATCTCCCATTTTGTGATTTTTAATGTCCTCTGATATACCTGCATGTAATTTGGGGTTAGATACAATTCTTTTTAAAGGAACCACTAATAGCATCCATGCTGACATTAAATATTGGATTATTCTTGTTTGAAAATAAACCTGACCAAATTTTCTCTTAAAAGTAGTGAGGTCTTGCCTGACACACCTCTGCTAGTTCCATTTTGTTATCCCTACACTATACTATTAAATACAGTGAAACCCATATTAACCATACCTAAATGAAAAGTAGGAACTGGTCTTTATCAGCCACAAGTACACTGATCATGTAGAAACCAAATAATTGAATAAATGTAATGAAATATCCAATCCAAAATGGACTTTAATCAGACAAGTTAAGTATCAGTCTTTTTAAGAATCATGCAAATTCTGTATAATGTAATACACCTCAGAAAAGGTTACATATTCTTATTTTTGTTATTAAGTTGCTTTATAGGTCTATATGATGAAATGTATAGTTATTCATTCCAATCTGTCTGCTCTTAGGAGATAATGTATTCTAGTGTCATTTACAGAATTATCTCCCTTAATTTTGAATTCTACAGTTAATTCTATATAATTTTTATCTCATATGAACATGGGTTATATGAAATATCTCATATTACTTTCTAATTACTATGACATTTTAAACAAAATATCCAAAATAAAAATATGTAGGCTTTCCAACCATGAATCACATTTTGCATGATTCTTGCCTGGAGTGCTTCTTAAATACTAATGCTTATAGTTTCCATTCAAGGAAAATATGGTTCCATCACAAAGTGGGATGATCATGTGGAATCCAAATATTTGACTATACATAATGAAATGTCTAATCTAAAAAGGACTTGCTTAAGACCAGTTTAATTGTAATGCTGAAAGTTTCCATTCACAGAAAATAGAGATCAATCCCAAAATGGAGATAACTCACTGGAAAAAAATGCACAAATAACTCAAATATAAGGAAAGACTGAAGAAAACTACAAAAACTTGTACATGACACATACCCTCAAGTTCGTAACAAGACTAAAGCATTAAACAAAACCTTCATCAGTAATGAACCCCAAGAAAATAATACTGTTATATTACAGTTTTAATGCAACTAATTTCAACAGATCTGAATTTTGATTATCGAAAGACATTTGTTTTTTAAACTAAAAATACTGTGAGCAAGCTCACAAAGAAAATACCCCTCGCTTCAAATGGACTAAGATATAAAACACTTGTTGGATTATCTCTTTTTGTCATCATCCAATAGCAATAATATTCCTTCATTCACATCTACATATTATACCAAACTTTTCTATTAAATTTCATAAAAATCTCTTCAGCGGTGAAGAAGGAGGCTTACAAGGCTTTAAATTTTAAAACCCTTAATTTTGATTATCTCCCATAAGACTCCTCGGACAGCAATTATATTGCTTCATGCACATCTACATATGATACCCAATCGCTCTACAAAATTTTATCAAAATCCCTTGTGCGGTTTAAGAGAAGTTGTGTTTTCAAGGTTTCGTCATGTAAAACCCTTAATTTGGTTTATCTCCATTAGGAGCCCTCTGACTGTAATTATATTCCTTCATGCACATCTATATATAATACCCAGCTATCCTATAAAATAACAACCAAATCCCGAGAGTGATAACGGAGGAGTTGCACTTATGAGGTTTTAACATGTAAAACCCTAAATTTGGATTATCTCTCTTAGGACACATTGTACAGTAATTACATTCCTGCATGCACACCTATATTTAATTACCAACCATTAATTACCATCCTATAAAATTTCATCAAAATTCCTAGAGCGGTGTAGGAGAAGGAAATTGGATTATCTCCCTTTGGAGTCCTCCAACAGTAATCATATTCTTTCATGCATACCTACATGATACCCAGCCATCCTAAAAAATTTCATAAAATCTCTTGAGCATTTTAGGAGGACTTCAGCTTACAAGAAATGTCGTCAGATGGACAGATGGATGGACAGACAGACGGGGTGATTCCTATATACCCAACCAACTTTGTTGGTGGCGGTATAAAAATCTTTAAAAGATGGAGTTTGTGTTTTCTTATAAAACTATTTTTAACATAATTCATTTTCACTAATGTTAAAAAAATAATTTCTGTAATTTTAACCCATACAAACATTATAATACTCCTTAATTATGAAAATTTCAAACACAACAAACACATGATACTGATGAACTTGTTCATAAACTGAATTTGATAATACTGGTACATGTATTGCATTTCAAATATTTTCTTTAGCTACTAAAGAAACCAAATTTAATCAAATGCTTAGGAAACAAAGTTTAATCAAATTAATCAGTTGAGCTAAATAATCTTAAAAGATTGGTTCAACAAATAAGAAATGGATAAAAACAATCAATTACATGCACAAGAAGTTCTCATACACTAAAATTAAGGAAAAATGTTTATTCAAATTTTGAATTTCTATTAAAGCATCTAGATACCCATAGAAACATCTTTAAGTCCATATATATTTTATGAACAAATCCATCTAATGTAAGAAATTATGCAACATACAATTAGCTACATGGTAAAATGATCACGATAGCAATTATTTAGTTTATGTACACTTTTTGCCTTTTTCAAGGTAATTAATAATTGACTGCAGTTAGAAAAACAAATTTCAACCACTATTGTAGACAAAGTAATGATTGTCTAACTAGAAGACTTTATTCTACATAATCATCTACACACAGCATAGCCACCAGAGTAAAATCTAGGGAGAGAAATTTCTTTCAATAAAAACATGCCTAATAAGCCCAAAGACAAAATAAAAGTCCTTGAATTTAGAAATTGATGTACATGTATAATCAAAAGATAGAAGACCTCATATGATAATTTTGAAGGATGTTTTTTTTTCAATGGAAACTAACAACAGTTTATGACCAAGTGAAAAAAGACCCTAGAAAAATGTGTTGAGACAACATTTACATCTTAGCTAGAAGATAAAAAATGTCAAATTTATCATAAGTTTCATGATTCAATAATCCCTATCTTCACAAAACTGTAGCTAATTAATGGGGTGCAATGGTTGAAAGTGCCCTCCCCCTTGAACATAATATCTCCAAAAAGTAAAGAACTATTAAAAATGGCAAAAATTTTCATGTATTTTTAATATTTTAATCTTCATTTTCTTTTAGAAAGATGTCTATGCCTCACCCCTAGTGCATTTAAGCTGGGGTGCTTCAGAAGTTCATACCTGTGATTTTTTTTAAGTGCATGGCCACCCCCACACCAATTCTGAAGTCCCGCCTATAGCTTTGTTTTATGAATAAATGCATAAACATGAATCTTATCCTGAGATGTTGCTGGCAAACAGGCAAATGTATAGACTTGTTAATTACATGTACCTATAACCCATAGACTTCAAACTTCCTTTGTGTAGCGTAAAAAAGCAAAAATTCTTAAAACCTTCAAAGACATTTTTCGGAAGCCTCACAAAATATAGTTGACAGTTTCTTTTATTAATGAAATCATCTGAAAGGCAAAAAATATACATGAACCGAAATGAACTGCCATTTTGTAAACTATGGAGGTTAGTTTGTGAAGGCAGTGCTAAGTATACCTGGTAGAACACTCGAAGGTCGAACGTGTGATCGTGATTTTCGTGCGCTCATTTTAGCTGCAAACACAAATAGATTGTATTGTTAGTATGTTTCAGATAATATATTGTTAAGTGCTGAGGAAAGTTGAAGAAATAATAAAGTTGAAATAAGGTTTAAAATTATAACAAAAGCTTAGTATATATCATTTGGACATAGTTTAATTCAGTTAAACACTGCCAGTATGTTTCTGAAAATAGTCTTCATGGTTCATGTTGAATTTGTAATTAGTATATATTATATATATTCCATATACCAGTAGTATGCACAATGTGGTATAAACATGTAAAAAGGAGAAATCAAAATGAAGAAGATATTTGGAAGAAAATGTGAAAAATAAATAAATAAAAAGATCTGTGGTTTACTCAAAATAAACCAAAAACATTAAATTAGTCACTCAGACTTTATTGCCCAACAAGATTAGAAATCACATGTCCTGACAGGGTTAAAAATCTACATTTAATACACTTAAAAAACACATTTCAAGGGTACTCAAAAGAAAGATCCCTCGCTCATTTCTTGATTATCAACAGTGTAAAGCTGCATATATTAAGCTTAAGCATATATTTTTTACCTATTTCATAAGCATATATATTACAAAAAACTTAATATTCTGCAATTTACTACATGTACTTTGTGAAGCATATCTCTACTGCTGGCAAGTAAATATCTCATATACCTAATAATAATTGAAGGCTGTGGCAAATATAGCTCTGTCACTAGGAATGACTTCGGTCAACATAAACTATGGAGAGAAATGTGGGTCATCTTTTTATTTCATTGAATATATATATATATATGATTATGTGAAAAAGTGTGAAGCAAATGCCATTTCTTGCTTTTTTTCCTATGTCTGATTCCATTAATGTTGAGCTTTACTTTATTTTAAAGATATTTATTGATATAATTTAATTCATTAAAAATGTCCATGATATTTGTGAATAAAAAATTACAATAGAAAAGTTTAATAAGAATTTAAGATTTGATTTTAAAGTAAGAAGTAAGATGGTGTGATTTGGCACAAAATATGTCAATTTTACTAACTAATGACTGATTTTATAGATATCATGCATTCCTATGACTAAGACCAACTAAAAGTAATTCCTTGGTTCATGGACCCTCCCATGTTTTTTTGTTGGTATGTCATTATCCATTTTCATTGCCATATTAAAAAAATGAGAAAAAAAACACTTCCCAACATTATTTTTTTTCTGTTTTTAAATAATGTAAAAAGAACCCAAATCAGTATTTTGGGGTAATAAAGCAGGCCACTTTCTCTCACCGGTTTTCCTGAAAAATGGCTCAAAAACCAAGAAATTAACTTTGAATGGCCAAAAGCTATGTATATATAGAATATCATTAGATGCAGAAAATATTTACTGCGCAGTAGAGACTATATACTAAACAAGCATAAAAAGTACTATTTGTGACTCATTTACAAAAACAATATTGAATATCTACACTACATATACAGAATCTTGGTCTATTTACATGTATGTATAAGCAGTGAAGCTGTGATAAATATCACAGAACAAAATGTGATCAAATGCTGTAGTTCCTATCCTATGTAAATACATTTGTATCTCCTACATAATGCTTGAAGTTTACACAATTATCTTCTCATCCATCTTCTCAATAAGTTTACAAGGGCATAAATACAATACATTGGGTAATTTTTGATGGTGTGAAACTTTGTAATTCTTTCTATAAGAAAAGGCTTTTACATTTAAAAGGCCAAAAAATTATGTATCTCGGAACTTGTTGAAAAGTTTGCTTTTACTGGTAAGGAAAAAAATATCAGTAAGTTTTCATTTTTTTGTTGAAGATCATATCATGAATATAGGAAAAATTACCCCATCCTTCCTTCACAATAATAAATTGGAGACTAAACATAAATTGGTATATCCCAGGCTAAATTCTTACTAAACAACAGTCCATGTAATTTTTTTTATTTAAAAATTCTTTAAAAACCAAACAAACATTGGCACATAACCCTTTCTTTCGTGTAAACTTCAATACATTTTCTGCAAAACAACCATATTTGGTCATTCATGCCGTTAAGATTAAAGCTGACTAAAACATGCATACCAAATGAGTGACCCTCGAGGTCAGTCTTTACCCTTCTCATCCCAAACTCTGTCATGTGAACCTCAAGTTCTTGATCTACAGGTCGTGACCTTGACCCAGATATTGATGAGGCCATTGACTTTGGTCTGGAAGTAGACCTTGAGGAATTCATTGTTGGTTTAGGAGTTGAAGTCTTGTTTGGTTGACCCCTCTTTGAAACAGCTATAAAATCACACAAACAATAAAATATAAACAATAGAACTAGCAACATGGGCAATGTTCTGAATGTATTTTACTTTAGATCTATTCAAATAGTTTTTTTTTCTTTCTCTCCAACAGATGGATGATTGGCCACACCAGTCAAGAACTAAACTGTACATGTACTATATTAAAACAATGATTCTTACCCTACCAGTGCACCTGGTCCATGCTTCCAGTTTTTAGTGGAATCCAAGTTGCTCATCTATTTTTGTTACTTTGTATGTATTATTTTAGTTACTTTATGTTCTTTGTTGTGTCTGTTTTCCATGTCTAGTCTTTGTCCCTGGATCACGTTCTTTTGATTACTGCTAGCACCTTAGTTCCCTTGATTACTCTTTCTAATGAATGAAGTTCTATAACTAAGGGATAAAACTTAATAAGGGCAATTAATATTAAAACTGATTCACATGAATCAAGGTTTCATACCAAAATATTATGATTTAAACTAAAAAACAAAAAAGAAACATGAAAAAGAATTATAATTTAACTTCAGTTAATCCTCTCAAATATTCAATGGCAAACTTAAGATGTTGCATATTCATAAGATTTAAATTACCTGAATCAAAGACAGGTGTAGGACCATATACTCTCTGTAGTGACCTCCTCATCTCCTCATTCTTACTTCTCATCCACTGTTTGTGTTTCTCTTTCCTTTCTTTATCTACTTCATCATGTTTCATCTGTCTTTCATCTATACTGTAATCAGAAACAAAAATGTTGACATGTTATGTCTTCTAACTGTTTCTTACTGTAATTGGCACATTTTTGTATAAGAAAACCAAGTATTGTATTGGCTCAATTAGCACCTTTTGATATTTTCCTAGGATTTCCCTTAGTTTGAAACTTCAGTAAATGTAATTCTACTTTTTCTATATTTTCATTTGGTACAGCATTGCGCATGAGGACTGATGTGAAGTTTCTTATCAAATACAAGTTACAATAATAATCTTTACTGAAAGCATTTTGTCAGAATCATATTGAAAAATAGATAAATACCTCCTGATATTCCAAGCAATGTAGATAATTTGGGAAACTAAAATCATGAGTTTTTTTAGTTTTCATAGCTCAAGCAAATTCAAATCATACCTGACCATTATATTATTTACAAAATCATTTATAACCCTTTAAAATAAAATCACATAGTTACAATGGATCAGTTCTAGTTACAAAACAAAAATGCAGATTTGTTTTTTATACATACGCTTCCTGTTCTAGAAGCCATTGTTTCTCCTTTTTACTGGCATATTTTGAGTTTTTCAGTCTCTCATGCCTATCTCTTCTCATATCTTCCTCTAAACTGCTGTTTAAATTCCGTGCACTGAGCACGCTCTCGTCAGCCTTCTGTCGTACGCTATCCAGAACTGACCCTGTCTTTTCAGCCAGGTTGTTAATTTTCTTGTTCAGCCTTTCGCTTTCTTCTCTTTCTGCAGCCTGTACCAAAAAAATCAAGTAAGGACTCAAGGCTTTATATAGTATTGTAAGGGTCTACCATAAAAAAACCAACATTTTTTATGATATAACTATAGATATGGTATAATTTATTTTTGATTAATACATGAAGTATTAGAATAAAAAGCACTTATCAGGTGTGTAGCCAGAATTTCATTTTTTAGGGGGATGTTGGAGGGTTGGAGAGGGTAAGCGGAATTACTTGGAAAAAAATTCTTGACTTTTAAAGTGCTTAACCAGTTTTGATTTTAAAATAATTTTTATCAATTTTCAATGCTTTTTTGCTTCAAAGGGGTTGTATTTACCTCTGGTGCCTCCTGGCTACAAGCTTGCAGATAGTCATTTATGTATGAAATTTTAACAATACTCCACAGTGCAATGCCATGCAATGTCTCCCTTCATATAAAAGAGCCTGGGCCAAAAAGGTAATTCTATTTCATAGGTTTTTTTGTTACCTGAAAGTTACTCTACATTCATACAGGATTGGATAAAATATTTCAGAAATGATGTAACAATTGTTAACAGATTAAAGGGCAAGTTCAAACTACATAACAATGAGAGTTAATGAATCCACTTTTACAGAACTACATGTATTTTTGAACTACTGGACCTATTTTACCATAAATTTGACTTAATTATACATTTTATAATGAGAACGGATATAGTATATGTCAAAGAGATGATGAAAATAGGCTAACATAAAATTCAACCACAGTTTCTAAGTCTATTGAGTCAAGTTCCCAATAAATTCTAATGATAAATAAGTTTCCTTGTTGGATAATAATAAATAGAAAAATTAATACATACATTGCTACTTTGTCTGCATCCCATTTTGAATCTTACGTTTAATACTCCAATAGCACAAAATTAGGAATGTTTACATAACTAGACTATATATGTTGGTGAATAGAAAGTATAAAGTTAAGGAAAATAGAACATAACAATTCAACTTTATTGGCTTTGGTATCAATCAATTTAGTTCTATTTGTTCTACCCCTTAACTTTACATTGTAGCAGTTGTTTGCCCACATTTGTTCAATACAGGGACTTGGGGATACCTGTCACCATGTGACTTTTGACTTAATACCTGGACAAATCTATTCTAAAGTTAATTCCTATAATTAATTGATTTTAATATAACAATACTAATTAACACAATCTAATTAAGTAAGGTTAGGACTAACTTTCACCTGTGTAAATTAAATGACTTTTATTGATTTAATCAGATTGATTAAACTCTAAAGACAAATATAATATAAAAACTAAAGCATGGAACAGTTGTAGGTATGGCAGGAATATATTCTACCAATAAGGGTTACTTAAACTTGGAGTAAGCTACAGGGTTTGAAATTTTCATCTGTTCCATAAATAGACACTCAAATTTAGCTTTAAATGTATAAAACTCAGTAAACTGGATCATCCCATTACCATGCATATAAGAATTAAATTAACTTCTTTTTATCAATGTCTACAGATTATATTCATCTTTCAAATAAAACATCATAAATACCTTGGGAATTTTTGGAGTTGTACTAAAAACAGACTGAAGGACATACAAATGTAAAGATAATCACATGGATTCCTATCACCCCCCCCCCCACTTACCATCCACACCATCCTCAACCAACTTCAAACTGAACATTTTAGAACTGGGATACAAAACCATGGCCAGCTGCTTTAATTTAAAAATCTACCATTTTAGAGCATGAATCATTTACACTTATAATATTAGTAACTTATTACTGCAAAATTACACAATTAATACATTATTTATCATGGGATGTCAATTTTCCTGGTTTTCGTGGGTAGGCCAAATCATGAAATTTGGTTCCCAAAGAAAAGAAGAATACCATTGATTTGTATGGTGAAAACCTCACATCCACAAATTCAAGAATCCACAAAGTTGTGTTTCTTCCCAAATCCTAAAAAATTGTTATCCATGAATTAAAGTACTTTCATAGTAATTCAACACAAATTTTAAGTCAGTTGAAATTTATTTTGCTTTCTGATTAAAAATTTGCTGGACTACATTTCAAACAAAACAAAATTCAAAATGTCTTTCAATTCCTTCTGTTAATTCCTCTTAAATATAATAACATTCACCCAGTACTCCAAAAATAGATAAAAAGAGATTTATAAGAGTATTTATACTATACTTTTCTAAAATTTAAATAAACAGGACACAAAGTAATGCAATAAGATCTTAGTTCTATAGTTTATCTAAAGTTCAAATAGATATAATTCAAAACTTTAATTTGAAGAAGTTTAGAGAATTTTAAATTGAATAAGTGTGGAAACCAACTAAGTTCATACAAACGCTTTTATTAAAAGAAAGGGACTTCAGAAGCATTTAAAAAAGAACCTTATACAAAAATGTTGATTAACACAAACAATGGTATAGGCCAAACAGTTTACTCTATAAGGGATACAACCTATGGGAATGTCCCACGTCATAACATAGCCACAACATCCACCAACCTAATGAGCACTCACAGCAAGCTGAAGTGATATCCATTCCATGTGAGGAGGGGTGTAAAATTATTCAAAGAAAGCCCTCTGTACTTGTGTAAAAAAAAAATAAAACTCTAAAACAAGGGTTTGTTAGTATCATCACATGACCCTGTGAGTCCACAAGAATGGGTCCCTAACTCTTAAGCACAGGAAGTGGTAGAGTAAAAACTACAGTCCTATCAACAAAAACCTCTTCTGCATAAATATGATGATAAATATATGACCCTTGACAATAAATTTTTGGTAATAACACAAAATATCATAATTATGCTAACTACACATCCAACTGATGTATCCAAAGATAGCAAACTATAAGCAAATGGGTCTTCACCTTTAAGAGTAGAAATAATGGATCAAATATAAGTTGACAATCAGACTAACAAGCCCTATATATGTCTGGGATGTCAGAGACCAACAGTTGCACAGTGATCTCGTATAGCTAACAACTTCACACCATTTACAAGTAGAAGTTTCACTTTTATCTTAGCAAACTTTAGAAAATCTAACAATCACCCTAACAAAGTACATGTAACATATTCAGTTACATGTTCTATAAAGTTCTATCAACAAAGAAGACAAATATACCTCATTTTTTTCACTCTTTTTGATGATCTGGTCAATTCTATTGTCAACAGACTTTTTGGCATTAGTGGCAGATTTCTCTAAGTGATTGTGGTACTCCTGTTAAAGATAAAGAGAATGTTTTACATTTAATGCACAAAATTGCATGTGTTGTCATGTTAGGTATACTCCCACATGTGCAGGAAGTTGATATCGGAGAGGAACAAAATTGGCTTATCTCCAAAAACATATGTCCCATCCATATGAAGAAGCCACACATTAAATTCAAAATCAATCCATTCTTTGGAAGCCAAGATTTTTGTGACAAAAATTTTCTTTATAAGTCCACCTAGTGAAAATGGCAAAGTTCAATAAACAGGAATTTGATTTTAGACAGCACCCAAAATAACTTACATCATATGTCTCATCTATATGAAACCAAACAGCAAATTTGAAATCAATCCATCCATTCGGAGCCGAGATATGGATGGATGGACAGGTGATTCCAATATATCACAGAAAATTTAACTAGACAGAATGGTATCACATTTAGAGCAATCAACTACAGCACTAGCTTGATGGAATTCCATGACAAGAACAAATTTTCTATCACCTTATTTTAGGTGTTATCCTTCCATCACATGTAATGTAAACTGAAACCCTGATATCATTAATCTTTTATATATTAAACAATTCAGTGTTAAACTTATTTGTTTTAATTGTCATTCAAAGTTTATTATTGACTTCATAAATATATGAAAGCAATGTAGGTCCAGACTGAACTAGTCTTTTCGATCAACCAGTATATTTGTTGTGTAGGCCAGTTGAAAGCAGACTCCAGGTGTGAGAAATTCCTCACTGTTTACTGAAGGCCATTAGACTGCTCTTGATTTTTGGACGGAAGAAAATTGAAAATTAAAACAGCTAACACAATGATGAATGTTGGTCGGGCAAGGGGGCAGGGAAAATATTTTGTAACATTTTTCTCAGCAACTAAATATTTAGTAGGCAACTTCAATATGGGGTCCCATATGGTGGGATACACGTATATATCTGTTCTTCAAAACCAAAAAAAAATAAGTACATTGTACAGAGACATACATTATATCATTCAATACAGAAAGGAACACATGGAGGGTACTCTGGTAATATAACCAAACACAAAAACAGCCACCCATAACAGGACGCATTTTCAGGTCTGTTGCACTGCTACTTCCTGTTTACAGCAACCCTGCCATTTCTGTCTTTGACTCATTTTTCATAGTTTGGTAGGGTTGTTATTTCTGAACATTTCCTGTTTCTACTTTCTTCACTCTCTTGATTGAAGACAAACTCAGCAAATAGTAAGACAGACGGACAGACATACATATTCAACTCCAATAGTATAGAGAGGTTAACCATGATAACAGGTGCTAGTATGTTTGTTAGTAGAAAGAAAAAGCTAAGAACATGTATCTGTTTTTACATGTAAGAGCAGGCCATCTAATATCAAGCAAAGTGGACAGGGGCCAGTATAAATCCAAAATGATTGTTTCCTAGTGGAAAGAGGGATTTCTATTGATATAAAATTTTGCAATTCGTTCTATTAGGAAATTTAATTCAAATTCAAGTGGTCTTTGTTTCATTTTCTATGGGAGGTAACATATATGAATGTAAATTTATCAAACTTTTTGGCATTTCTGCTAACCTTATGAGCATAATGAAAATAAAACCTCTTGAAAATCACTGCCTATACAGTATTACCACAGGAGTAGAACTAAAATGTAATATATTAAACTGGTACCCTACCTTTGCTGTGTCTCTTAATCCAGTTCTATCATCCTCATAGTAATGGGAGACAAATCTTAAATTATCTGAAGTATAGTAAACAATAATCTTAAAAAATATAAACCATCAACTCAGCTGGAAAAATTTGTAATGGGAATATAATCCATTATGATAAATGAAAATAACTGATGTCAGCTTTTATAGATGATATTGTTCAATAGTAGCATAGCTATAGACAGCCTCATATATACTTGAATTTTTGGAGAGATAAAAACAAGCAATAATGAAACTGAACTTTGACCTCTAAATTGAAACTTCTGAATTAAAGATCAGTCAGAATATTTGAAATTCCATTGATAAATAACAACAAAACATACTGTTGCTACAAAAGGATTGCAGATACTAGTAATTTCATTTTAAATTTTTAATTTTTATCATCATGGAATAATGTTACTCAAAGATTTTGTTTTTATTCATACTTCTTTACAATTAAAGGTGACATGATGGCTTTATATACAACAGGTATTATGATTAGTATAATGTGATGAAACAAAAAAAATATACATAATACAAAAAAAATGCACACATGGCTCTCAATAAGTAAAAAAGCTGAAAATTTCTAAATGTTATGAGGACAATGGTGTGTGATATTGTGATTTGTTACAGGAATGGATTATCAATCATAACACCACTGTAAATTCAGAATCATTCAAAATGACCTAGTAGTAAAAAATTGTTATTTCAAAGCTTCATAAATCATTGTTTCGATTTTTGTAATGAAGAAAAAACTTAATAATAGTCTCTTAAGTTATTGATAATTATAAATATGTTTTCTTTTCTTACTATTGAAATTCAGTGTCTGATGCTATTTTCTTATTAGCCAAATCAGAAAACAGCTGTGGAAACTGAATTCCAAAAGAGATTAGTATCAAGGATTTAAGATTTTATACAATAATAAAAGCAACTTTCTGTAATATTACAAAAATCGAAACCAAGTCTTTGTAGCTGTAAAATAACTAGTTTTTGCATTAATTGATGCATCCTATAATTCCTGAATTTACAGTCAGTAAATCGGATAAAACCAGGGGAGATAACCCTATACCTGATCGGTGATTGTTCGATTGATAATTTCCATAGTTTGAATATGCAGTGACTGATGACCTAAATGACCTACAAGTCATAGTTGTGCTACGATCGTCTACAAAAATGTCGTATAAAATTAATTTTCAATGGAGCATATTTCATCCAAGTTACACTTTCAATCCGAAAAAACATATACATACAGTTTTTAAACAGGCACTTTTAAATACCATTATCCCCAATAAATGTAGGGAAAAAACTCAATCACTATGTACATAAAATCTTCATACATTGATTTGGCGATGATTATTGAAATGCAAAAAAAAAGTTGTTTGGTTCCATTGATACAAATCAATATATCATTGTGAAGCAAATAAAAATCTAAGTTTTCAACTCAGATATCTTGAGTTTGAAACAAGCACTAACTTTCTGTATTTGTGCATCAAAGCAAGATCTATGCCACATCTAAGCTTTAAATTAGTGTGCTTTGTAATACTAACTAAAACTATCGGCTTTACCAAGTTGGGATAAACCTATTGCATAGAATATATAAATAACGGTGAAATAAACATGCATTGTGTTGTCCATGCAAGATACAAAACGGGAGTCAAGGATGTTAAAAACCCCCTCAGTCATTACTGGGACCATCGACCAGTGACTCCTGTCACAACCAAACCTACTGAAACTTCATTATATTGTCAAGTTACAATCAGACCTTAAAATTAAATAATATTTGTTTGCCATTTTCTGACTCATAATTTTAAATGTGCTTAGTAACGTACGGTAATAATTTTATCACAATTCAAAATCCCAAATTTTTTAATGAAAACAATTAATATATATGCGTTAAATATATCTTCAAAGATAAAAAATGAATTGCTGAAGATAAGACCAAAGTTTACTGGGTAAGGCACCTTTGTTCTGGGTAGGTAGGGAAAAGGGCAAACCAACATAACCAGTGGTGGATCCTGAGATTTTTATGTAAGGGGGTCCCCAAAAAAATTTCTTGACAGGATCCTAATTTGCAAGGGGGGTTTGGGGGCCTGCCCCCCCAAGAAAATTTTGAAATATTAAACCTCAAATCCTGCATTCTGAGGGTATCTCAAACATTTTCTCAACAAGTTTTAAAAATTGCACTTTTCTAAGGAGGGCACCCTCCCCCGGGCCCCCTGGATCCACCACTGATAACTTTAATTTAGGCCAGAATTGAAAACAAATTTTAAAAACCACCCACTATGATTGGAAAACTTGACATCAAAAAGAAACCTATGTTTAACAAAGTACAAATAAAATTAGTCTAATTCTCAATATGAAATGACTTAAAAATTTATTTGGTTTAGAAATATCCTGCAGTTTATACAGGTTTCAGTTTAGACAGGTTTCAGTTTCGACAGGTCTCAGTTTAGACTGGTTTCAGTTTAGACAGGTCTCAGTTTAGGTAGGTCCTAGTTTAGGCAGGTCTCAGTTTAGACAGGTCTCAGTTAAGATAGGTCTCAATTTAGACAGGTCTTAGTTTAGACAGGTTTCACTGTGCTATAATTCCAATAACCCATGATTAAGCTAAATACCATACACATAACATCAAGAATATGTCTTAAGGTTTTGACAACATTATATCAAGTACTAGCTAAATAATCAATACATTGGCTTATACACGCACAAAAATGTCGGAAATTGTTTATTTAGTCCTTTAAATTGTCAGATGTTATCTTTATAATTTTGAAAACAGAAAAACTAATTTAGCAAATGAAAAGACTAAGGTTCATTGATAAAAAGATTTATATAATTGATCATTTGATAATTTCCCCTTTTTTTGGCAGTTTTTAAGTTTGTTTTATAGCCATTTACTGTTATGATTATTACTGTTTATAGTTCTGACTTTGTATATCACAACAGAAATATCACAACATGTATGTAATACCTAATATCATTTAACATTAAGTATGATCTATCTGTACAATGAATTTCTTATACAATAGAAATGACAACAGACATTGTGAAATGCAACAATGTACCAATGTATAACCCAAATACAAAAAAGTAAGGCAGAAACCATTTGATTCTCTTGGAGGGAAGGGGGCTATGGATTTTTTTCCCTTGAAAAAAATGGCATGTTATTTTTTCCAAAGCCAATCAAAAACAAATTTTTTTTTCATTATGTATGGAAAACATTTTTTTGTCATCTCAGCACTTTTCATTTTTTTAAACAAACTTTTTTTTAGTCAAATTATTTTTTTTCCACATTTCCAAAAAGCAAACCTTTTTCCCCAAAAAATAATCCATAACACCCCTGCCCTATAAAATCAAATGGTTGCTGCCTAAGTTCTTTCAAGACCATCATGACTTTTTTTCTGACTTCTTAACATCTATAAGTAAATATTTATAGATCTCTGACTTCAGATATCTGTCCATACATGATATAAGAAACTTACCTTGAAGATAGGAATCCCAGTCATCTAGATACTGTGACTCAATGTCCAATTCACTATCATTAATAGTACTGTTCTTGTACACATTCATCATTTTACTAAAAAGCACTATATCATGCATAGGACCAGTGTAGATCTGAGCCCTCTTCAACTGGTGAAGTTGACGTACGAATGTCCTCTCAGACTGATATCTTCTAACACTCTCCTGAATAGAGCTAGATTTTCTTGTGATTGGTCTTTGAGGAGTTTCCAATCTTGAATACCCAAGAGGAACCATTTTAGCAACTCCTCCAGTTGTACGTGTTCTATTTGAAGCACGAGACATTTCCTGTCTTCTTTTATCTCTAAGAACTTTTTCACGATTGTCAGGTCTTTTAGAAACTAAGCCTCTATGAGTACCGTATTTAATTCTGCGTCCAAAATAAGGGTCATCTATAAACTCGTCTTCAGAATCAATAAGTGAAGGGGAATCCCTTTCGTCCAATCTACGATTTCTGTCGTTTTTCTCTCC
Source organism: Perna viridis (assembly GCA_037379345.1). Lineage (NCBI taxonomy): Eukaryota > Metazoa > Mollusca > Bivalvia > Mytilida > Mytilidae > Perna > Perna viridis. The sequence continues at coordinate 42,644,386 of CM074512.1, read as the reverse complement.
TAGTAAACCAGGCTGAATTCTACCATCATTTCCAACTTTAGAAAATTTTCTAGGTTCAGGTCTACCTCCTTCTGATTCCCTGTCAGTGCTACGTGAACGAGAGCGTTCTCTATCTCTCCTTCGTTCCTCTGCTCTTTTTAAAGCATCAACCTCATTCTCAGGAGCATCTTCAGGAAATTCAAACTCTTCCCTTTCTGTTGAACCTGACCTTAAATGCCTCCCTCTTACAGATGAGTCACCTTTTGATCTTTTATAATCACTATATTCAGGAGAACTTGACCTTAGTGATCTTTTATCTTTTACAGGTGAGTCACGTCTAGATCTGATATTTTCATGGGATTCTGGAGTTGCAACAGGTTTCCTCGTGGCAACTTCTACTACTGGAGCTTTTTTACTTCTTCCTCTAGAATCCTCACCGTCTTGTTCCTCTTCTTCTCTAGTTCTTCTTTCTCCTTTTCTGATATCCTCACTGTCTAGTTCGTCTACCTCCTTAGGAGTTCTGTCTCTTTTCTGGGTTTCTTCAGCATCAACTGCACCTCCTTTTTTGGAAACTTTTCTATTTTTATCCTTTTCAAGTTTGTCTTTTTCTTTTGATTCCTTAGCTAATTTCTCCTTTTCTTTTGAATCTTTTGCTAACCTCTCCTTTTCTCTGGAATCCTTTGTTGACTTTTGTTTTGGATCACGTAAGTCAGGTGATTCAGAAGGTCCAGGTATATCAAGTCCTTCTTTGTCTTTATCAGTCTTTCGTTGTTTTTGTTTCTTTGCCTCGTCTACTGCTACTATGGCAACAGCAGCAGCTGCTAATTCTTTATCAGTCAAATCAGGTTTCTCTTTTTCAGAATCTTTCTTTTCTGTTTTGTCTTTTGCTGGACTTTTCTTTTCAGTTTTATCTTTGCCAGCACTTTTCCTTGCAGTTTTTTCAATTGATTTCTTGTCTTCTTTTGGTCTTGATTTCTTTTTGTCTCTTTCGTCTATTTCCCCTTCACCAGCTTTAATTTTATCCTGCAGAGCCTTTAATTCATCATCTGACAAATCCTCCTTTTTATTCTTTCCTTTTTTAACTTCTTTTTCAGACTTTTCCTTTTCTTCAGCTTCTTTCTCTTCTGCCTCTTTACGCTTTCTTTCTCGTTCGTCTGCGTCTCCTTGACCTTCAGCAATTTTTCGCTTTGCTTCTTCTAACTCCTCATCAGTTTGGTCTTTCTTACCACTCTTTTTCTGTTTTCTAGCTTCTTCTTTTGTAGGTTCTATAACAGGTATTGGTTTCCTGTTTGGTTCACGTTCATCAGAGTCACCTTGACCTGCAGCTATTTTATCTTGCAGATCTTTAAGTTGATCCTCTTCAGAACCTTTTTTCTCCCCTTTACCTTCCTTTTTCTCTTTTTCCTTTTCCTGGTCTTTTTTATCTTCTTTTCCTTTTTTGTCTTTATCCTTTTCACCAGGAACAATAACAAATTTTTCTTTTTCTCTTTCAGCTTCTTCCTTCTCCTTCTTGGTAACTGGTTCTTTTTTCTTCTTTTCTTCTTCTAATTTTCGTTTTTCTTCTTCCTCTGCCTTTTTGTTATCGGCTGGTTCTTCTTCCTCAGGATGGCTGGCCAATGTCTGCCGAGACTTAGCAGACTTTGATTTCCGTATGCCCTTTGCAATTAATAGATTGTCAATGTCACCACCTGTGTCACCACCTTTGGACTTTATATAGTCAGCAATCTCGTTGTTTCCTTTGATAACAGCAGCATCATATGGTGTGTAAACCTTGTCCTGAAAAAAAAAGACAAAATGCTCACTTTCTTAATTTTGCATTGCAAATACAAAAAATTATAAAACCTCCTTTCAATTCCTATCAAATAAAGTTCAGTAAGAAAAGTCAACTGCTCTAAAGGATACGGTACGCCACACCCTTATTTGTAGTTTCATAGGATGACAAAAATTGAAAAAGATCTTCAAATTCTGACTGACACTTTCTTGATATAAACAACAAAAGCATTATAAGCACTACAGGAAATAAAAGAGGCTTTGAAGGAACTATAGATACAACAGAAAATTTGAAGTATGGTATATATATTACCTATATTACTGTAAATGGCTATAAATATTATAAAAGTTTCATTGTACTAAGTCACATGTATAGTGAGAAATCTTATTAAATGGACAATAAACTGATTATTGTCACCAAAGTCATTTTGATTTTTAAAGAATATTTCATAATTGCTCTTAGAACTATGTAATACCAGTGAAGGTACCTTGTCAAATTGCTGCAATTTACTCTTAAAAAAAGTTTTTAGTACATGTTCTACATAAAGAACAGAAATATTCAATCATATCAGACAACAAGCCTGACCAGTAACACAAAATGTACAGGCAAAGTCTTGTTGTTTGTTTTAAAACACACATATTTCATTTTACACTTTTTGTAACTATGGGGGGAATGATTACAGATTTTCCATGCAAAAAATATTTCCCTGAAAAAAAAATACAACTTAAAAAGAAAGTGATATCAATGTAAAAAAAAATGGGAACAAGAAAAAATGTCTTCTTTCTGGTAGTTGTTTAAAGTCTTAAAATCAATGGATCCAACATTTGAAATAACAAATTCATAAAAACTTGACACTTTTATCAACTCCATCAAATATATGTTAAGATCATAATTAATAATTCTTTTTATGAATTTAATTATATTATTAATGTTCAGCATACCTTATAGTAAATATCCTTAACAGAGCCAAAAACACAACCCTAAATTAATTCTGGTATATACAGTTGTCAAAAAACGTAACCAATTACGACAATTTCTTATCAACGTCAGAGTCCTGTGTGAGTTTCAAGATTTTAAGTATTGAGTAGATTATCTTTGTATGGGGTACAAGACAAGGTTGGATTTTTAAATAGCCAGAACAATCTCTTTTTGGAGATCATTGGGTGATTGTCACTGAACCTTTAGTTAACGGGAAAATAAAATATTATTAAATAACATCAATTGTATTTAATTGGGGGAACAAGGCATGTTATGTTTAAATCTGAAATCTAACCATTAGGGCAATAATATTGAATGTTTAATTCTTTTGGTCCTGGGGTGCTGCTTTTAATAACATAGTACCAAGAGTTCAGTTTCAAAAATGAAATTTTAAGCAAAAATGGACTTATTGTTCAATTTGATCATAAAATACATCTGTATTAAAGCATGTAAATTTATAGGTGTAATTACAATTCATAAGTTCTATACGTTTCTTTAAAATTATAGGATATGACATGTAGAAAGATTGAATTGTACACAGAGAAATGTGAAATCAATGGTTCATGCATGTTCCAACGAATTAATAAAAACCCAAATGACTAAGAAACATAGAACTCCTTTATCAAGTAGCAGGATTAAAAGAAAATTTATCAAATAAGGAATAAAATTTTCAAGTCTCTTATCAGAATAAGAGAATTTATGCACATGAAATGTGTCAATTGGTTTTCAAAATATTGATGCAAATTTGGCAAACTTTGGACTTAAACAACAAGAATCGTGTGAATTAAATTTAATATTAGAAACAACACTAGACTTGTTAATTAACTAACAAATACAGTGTACTGGTAGTTTTGAAGTTGGGACAAAAATAACACAGTGAGCCTACAGATAGGGCAAGAATTTATATTCTATAGTCGATACAGATGTTCAAAACTGGCATTATTTAGTTTACTTACAATTTCAAAGTCATATTTGCATAAAATTGTCATTATAAATTGCTCATTTTTCAGTACCACAACATGAGATGTAGTAAATGTTGATATTTTGATGTAAACTATTCAAAAGTCATTGGTTTTGGATTCAGAAAATCCCATTCAGTAATAGAGTAAAATAGAAATTTTAGGAAAAATGCCCACGAACACTGTTAACCGAGAAATTTTTGCCCAGTCCTTTTTTTAGGTTTCTGCCATTGATCTAATTTCGGGCAGTTTTTAATTTGAGATTATTAATCGAATTGTATTAAAATCTTTTTTATTGAAAAAAATGTTCACAGCACTTTCATTTTTGTATTATGGGTCTTACCGCCAAAACTTCATGGTTTACAGTACTGACATCAACAAATACTGTCTAGGCAAACACAGAAGTCATTGCATGTTTTTTTTTTATCACTCAATCTTAAATCAGTCAATTCCCATCAGTATTTAGCCTTGAGTGAAAAATCTGGATATTTGTTCTTGTAATAGAACTTAAAATTAACTTATTCTTAGAGAAACTTCGTAAATAGTCTTTGAATCCTTCAAAATACAACCTTTGGAAACTTATACCATAAATTTCTATAACTTTTACAAAGTTTTCAGTATAATGTCATAACCTTCTCTGGGGTACATACAGGTGTTAAAATCTATAAAGGCTTAGTCTGGTAGAATGGTATTTTTCCAATCTCTTTATCTCTTTTTAATATATATCTGGAAGATAATTTGTATATTGACATATTCCATAATGGTTCAATTAGTGGATTGAGATATTGGCAAAGGGAACCTTTAAACTATTGTGTCAATAGCATACAAGTTCTATAAGGAATATTGTCTATATTTTGAAAGGAAATATTAAAAAATTCATATGAAAACAGCCTTGTAGTTAAGTTGACATTAATAATAAATATTCTATTTGATAGTCTGGTATAATAACTTTAAAATCATCCATAGAAAATAGGTTCAACAACATTTCGGAAAAGATATAAAATGGCATGAAATTTATTTACAAAAAATATCAAAATTACTAATAAGCTAAAATTATTCATTTTTCTACACATCTTAGGGATGTATAATCTATTTATACTTTATATGTTTTATAATTAAAATAGGTACAGAAACCTTTTTGTTTTTGCAGTCTAACCAAATGTCATGAATTCAAAAACTGTGGAACAACTATTGCATGGTGGATACCATTTTTCATGTTTTTTATGTTAATGAACCACAAATTCAATTTCCAACATAATCACAAGTTTCATTGAAACTCAGATATATTCAAATAAAATTAATATGGACGTAAAATGCCACAAACTAAAAGAAAATTAGATAATCCATGAAAATTGGACCCATAAATAAAGTATCATTCACAATAACAAACAAATTGTTTTATTGTGTAAAGATAACCAGACTTAAAACAGCTAAAATATCTTTTTTCTTCTTCTTTCATGAATTAACAGGCAATGTTACACAAGGTACTGAAACCATTTTTTACAAAATATTCTCATTTGGTCAGTGGAATTTATTAAAGTATTAGAATATTGAGTCATTGTAGTGACATTTTATAACTTCTTCACTTCTTTCTATATTTCACTGAAGCTTATTTAACTCCTATCCTACACTTTCATAGCATTAAAGACAACCAATTAACGACCAGCCCATCATTCCTACAACAGCAGTGATCAAATACGGCTTGTTCCCATTTCGCCTTAGCTGTCAAATTTAGTACATGTACATAAAATTATTCCCATTTCGCCTTAGTAAGATTTAGAGTGAACTAAGGCAAAAAAGGGAACATGTGTAAACATATAATTAAGTGCTACCTATGTTTTGTAGCATTTTAACCTAAATACATGTACATGTATATGTAGATCATCATATTGTTTGTTGAGTGCTCTTGGTTATTTCATTTATTTTTTTTTTATTTTGTGAAATGATTAAGGGTATTGATTGGGTTTCTGTCTTAACATTTTCAATGCCCTTTCATTTTTTTCTGATTTTAATCACCTGTTTCATTTTTTGTTTAATGGATACTATGAATAAAAACTAAAGAACAAAATTCAAATAAATATGATATGACTGAGCACTTTGATAAAAACTTTACTCAAAGAAGCACATTCCAATTTTTTATAAGCATACGACAATGAAGAGGCAAATTAAAATGTTCATTAACATACAACAACTGAGCAAAATTGTAATACAAGCATACATGTATCTCAATGGTTAAAATTGTTAAAGGATTTTTAAGAACTAAATTGCAACATGTTACAAAACTTTAAAGTAAAAGCAAGTTAACTTTCAATTATATGATGTTTAGCTTATTACATTTAATTACCAAATATTAATGCTCCCAAATAAGTGATGTTAAATAATTGATATTGAATTCGCAAATAAATAAAGATTAGAAGATGACATGTTTACATATATGTATAAGATTTACTTCGATGATATAACATTGGTTTTAATTCAATCCTATGCATATATACTGATTAAATTGATTTTTTTTAAAATCATCTTTAAAAAACTGATAAAAATTGATTTTATATATTAATTTCCCCTTAATCATTGTAAAAACACCTCATTAGTTTACAGTTTTGTAGTTAAAATAGAAAAATATAAAAATTCTCATTTCGCCTTAGTACTTTTTCGCCTTTTTTACCTGTAACTCACAGCTAAGGCGAAATGTGAACACGCCATCAAATACAACCACACTCCTCTTACTGATACATGTTACACATTTGAAGAATAGTAGTGTGTATGTTAAAGAGATAAGTAATAATGAAAGATATTAGGTAAAGAAAGGGAAGGGATGAAGATAGGAGAGGGGGGGATGAAGATAAGACAGGGGAAGGATGAAGATAGGAAAGGGGAGGGATGAAGTAAGGAAAGGGGAGGGATGAAGATAAGAAAGGGGAGGGATGAAGATAGGAAAGGAGAGGGATGGAGATAAGAAAGAGGAGGAATGAAGAAAGGAAAGGGGAGGGATGAAGGTGGGAAAATGTTTGGTCAAATGTAGATCAACCAGAAATAAAAAGAAAGATACATGAAGATAAAAATATAGAAAAAAGCAAGATACAAATATTCTCTGTAAACCCTTAATTGTAAGAATTCATTTCAATTCTGCAATTATTGTGATACTTGTGGTTTTTTTTGTCCTTTTTTTTTCACTTACACTACATTGAATTAAAATTTTTGAAGTACATTTTTTGAAAGAACCCTACCATGTGTTTACAATAGTTCTGCTATTAAAAACTAAATGCCAATTTAATCGTAATTTCATTTTTCATTAACAAAAAACATCACAATACCAACATATTGACAGTTTCTTTACTTTGAATAAATGGAACTACTCAGGAAGTTGATGCCTTGAATATAACACAAAGGGAGATAACTCTAAAGTAATAAGGCATACTATACTGCCATAGAAAATGTACATGTAGCTCATGAAAAATATTTTATGGTAGAACAGTAAGCTTTTAATAGAAAAAATAAATTGATTAGCAAGTCTAATGCTCGTATAAATACATATTCAGTTTAAAGAAAAGAAATGAAATTAACTAAATATAAAATACAAAAAAAATAAAGTAAAATACTGAAATATTATTTTACAGCTTTATGTTTAAATGCTCCTAATAGCAAAAGAAATGGGTATTATACTTGCCAGCAATAAAGCTAAAATGGCAACAAATTAACTTTGCATGCAGTTACGACAATATATAAAAATGAGAAAACTTAAGAAAAACCTGATGTAGCAGGGGTTGCCACGCTAGGAGATATACCCAACTCATTAAGTAACTTAGTATCAGACATTACCCAAAAATTGTATACATGTATTTCTGTCCTATCTCTATGAAGCCACACACGCAATTTGAAATAAATCCATCCACTAGGACAAGACAGTATGATGAACATACAAGATGTTTCAAGTATACCACAAACTCATTGAGTGAGGGTATAAACTTGAAGGAAAATCAAACCTTATGGTAATGGATTAATTTTAAGTTAAGCTGAAAAAGTACCTTAATTGAAAATTTGTCTTGCTTTGACAGAAAACTATGTGAACCATTTATTTTCATTACCAACCTAACCCAAGATAGAGTTTATTTTTTAAAATTGATATTAGTAAATTTATCCTGATGATCTTCAAAATAGCATTCTGACATTTTACAAACAGGACTAGACAGAAAAAAGTCAAAATTTTATTAAACATATTTTTTTTACAGTTGCATGGTCTAGATTGCACAAGCTTATGTCAGTTCCTTCATCAATACGACTTATCTTAAGACAGTAGACAGTATATACATGTCCACATAAGAGTCAAGCAGAGGGTAAAAGGTTTGTATTTTTGTAAACTTAGGGCATACTGTTAATACATCCAGTTAGTACTACATGTATTAGTGATACCATTCAAAGGACTGACAGAGGATGGGAAAGAAAAGAAAAAAGTGACTGTGAAAAAGTTTGGCAGGAAATATTTTTGTTTTAATCAAACTCAACTTGACTATTTAACTAATTTCATAACTTTCCCAACATTAGATGCAACTCTGACTGGTATTTCTGTTATAACTGTGTCTTTCTGAAAGATTTTAGATTGTTCTGTAAGTTGAACAAATAAAGTTGAATAAATAATTGACTTATTACTTTTTTCTTTATCTGCATGAATTTTAAGTGAATTTGTACAGTTGACCAATTAAGATAAATAAAGTACACATAGTTTACTGTTCTCAAGCTATTAGAAGAAACACAATATAGAGATGAAGAAATAAAAACACAACAAAAGTTAGAATCACAACATCCAGTTTTTATAGCATGGATACAAACCTCTGAACTAACTGTTTCCTCTTTGGTAGACTGTATAGAAATTGACAATTAATCCAAGGCATGTTAGTGAATAGGAAGTTAAAAAATTAGAGACATTGTAAGGAGTACCTTTATTTTATACCACTTATGGTCACACCAAAATATTTTTAGTGGGGAGAGGGGGATATTGGACAAATAACATTTCAGTTGATAATGGAAATAAAATAAATGGCATCCCAGATCAAAAAAATAAAATTCTACACCACAGGAAAAATTGCAACATTTCCAAAACAAATGTTTATAAAATATCAGAATAAATACATAAGGTAAACAATTAGTTTCCATATGATTTCTCAGATAAAAAGCCCATACATTCCACATGGTAAAAATAGGTTTTATGTGTCTTATACAGGCAGAATTACATATTTCCAATACCAGTCTTAAACATAAAAAACATATGTTGCAATTTTTCATGCCACCTTTCTTTTTCTATTTATGATAATTCATAATTTAAAATTGTGTCAACTGGTTCTAAAAATTAACTATATTAAATATTTACAGGTCAAATATGGACACACTACACAAATCACATCATCTTTTAAAAAAATACCTTCAAAAGGAGGTTGGAAAAAAAATTTAAAATCTGTGCCCATTTGCTTCCAGAAATGCCTTAAACCAAAGATATTTTGGTGTATCCTAAGAAATGGAGGTTACAAGAGAAGGTCGTGATTATAGTACTTATTAAATTCAGAAATGAAATCGATGAGTAAATTCAAGTTTGAAGGTTTCACATTATTGTTAGAAAATTAAAGCCCTTGAATTGTTACCATTAAAAACTATTATAATATGTTTCAACAGAAGTTTTACAAAGAGATGATAGGGAGAGGCTAAGAAAAAGACTATCCAAGGGGGATAACCCAAAATCAATTTAAGAATTATCTCCCTTCAAGAGAATGGCTAAACAAAAAAAAAACTATCAAAAGGTTAAAAAATTGAAAATAAAATTAACATAGAAGGTTAAACTGACCTTGTTTTTCATAAGAGGATTTTTTTCAGCATTTTCATCCAATAACAGTTTACACAATGGAAGGTTGTTTACTATGGCTGATATGTGTAAACAGGTTCTCCCAGCATCATTGGCAACATTAACAGCATCTGGTGAGTTCTTCCACCGTAACAGATATTTGACAACATCTGAACATAAATGAATTATTAATTGATAAATTGTAATCTTCTTTACTTCAACCTCCTTTTTCATAAGTCTAAGAGAAATATGTATGTACATAAAATGTATTCCTACAGAAAAAAAGACTCTATATTATATAATTTTTTTTTTTCAAATAAAAACATGAAACCCTAGCATATATGTATGCCAAAGGTAACTTCCGTATAATGCAATTTCGAGATTAAGTTTATTCTGCCAAATGAATGGGTGCTACATCCTCATACCAAGTCACTAAATATAACAAGAGGCTCCTAGACGCCTGAATCACTCACCTTGTTAAATCTTTACCTTTCAAGGGCAATAACTCTAAGAAGGAGTTGTCCAACAATTCTGACTCCATGAAGACTTTGGTAGAACTTATCATAAGGATCATTTCATCAACTGAAAGTTTCATTCTAACTATTCTTTCATCAACTGAAAGTTTCATTCTAACTATTCTAGTTTTCAAGATATTGGCTGAAAACTGCTAAAAACATAATTTTTTTGCCTTTCAAGGGCAATAACTCTAACAAGGAGTTGTCTGACAACTTTGATCCTTGAAGACTTTTGTAGGCCTTACAATAAGGATCATATCAGCAATTGAAAGATATTAACTAAACCTAAGGTTTTGGAGATATATGCACAAAACTACTGCCTGACCCCTATGTTCTATTTTTGTAATGATGGCCATGTTTTCTATCTGATCAAAAATCCAAACATTCATTTTGTTTAGGAAACCTTAAAAAAGAAAAATATCACCTTTGACTTAATTCTGTATAGTAGTTTTGGAAATGAAGATTTTTGAAAGTAATAACATCAAAAACAGCAAAACAAAAACATCCAAAAAGGGCAATAACTCCAACATGGGTCAACAGATTTTCACCAAAATCACACACATAGATCTCATCATGCTTAATACTTTTACCAATGTCAGAATTTGGCTAAATCTAATGGTTTTGGAGATACATGCAAAAATCTGCTGTCTGACCCCTATCTTCTATTTTTAGTGACGGCAGCCATATTTTTGAACCGATCAAAAATCCAAATAGTCAATTTGTTTAGGATACCCTAAAAAACAAAAATACCAACTTTGACTGAATTCTGTATAGTAGTTTCTGAGAAGAAGATTTTTGAAAGTGATAACATCAAAACAGCAAAATTCGTGCAAAAAGGGCAATAACTCCAACATGGGTCAACAGATTTTCACCAAAATTTGACCACAGATAGATCTCATTATGCTGAATACTTTTACCCATGTCAGAATTTGGCTAAACCTAACGTTTTTGGAGATATATGCAAAAATCTGCTGTCTGACCCCCCCATGTTCTATTTTTAGTAATGACGGCCATGTTTTTTACCGAGTAAAAATCCAAACAATCATTTTGTGCAGGATTCTCAAAGGAACAATCATTATAAGTTTCATGCAAATCTATTCAGTAGTTTGAGAGGAGAAGATTGTTGACAGATGCCAAGTGACGGCAATAGCTCACATGGCTTATGGCCAGGTGAGCTAAAAAAGAAGTATAAAACATACATGTATCATCTGCACCTGAATGTTAATGATAAGAAACTTATAATCAACTATGAATGGGACAAATACCAAAATTTTATTTATTAAAGGAAGTTGCCAATTTTCATTAAAGCTTCAGATACCTAATGATCACGAAAACAAGTGCTTACCACAATGTCCACCCTGAGCAGCTTCATGTATTGGACAGTCACCACGGAAACTAGGATACCAGAGATCAGCTTTACTCTTATCTAACATCTTAACTGTATCTAGACAGCCTTTTATTGCACCACAATGAGTCGGCCTGGAATTATAATTAAGAATTTGTTTCACGCTCACATAAACCATGGTCATACATGATATGATAACTCAAACATGATTAATCAGAAAAATCATAAACAAAAATAATTGATCAATCTTCGTTCAGATTTTAAAGTTTTCAATATTACATTTTCATTCAAAGGGTGATAACTCTAACTCAGTTGCCAGTTTATTTCAAAATTATCTAGAAATCATAAAAACAGATATAGATTATCTATAAAAAAAAATTAATGAGAATTGGGTAGCCACATTCTTTCCCTAGAAATTTGTAATATCAGAGTTATATGTCTGATTGTTTGCTGATTCCAAACATAAAAATTTGCACAAACCCATTCAATTCTCATCAATAATGACACTTTTATTTCATCAGACAATTTTGCAACTTCTTTCTAAATATCTTGATGCATTATTTAATAGTACACAAAAGTTTTTAAACATTAAAACATTTTTGAGGAACAACATAGTCCCCCCTTTTTCTAACCCTCTCTACTCACGTTCTCCCCCTACTATCTTTGTGATCAGGATCAGCACCATATTTCAATAAAAGTTTTGTACATTCCTTGTTTCCAAGGGTAATGGCATAAAACAAAGCAGTACATCCATTTGTATCAGCTACATTTACTTCAGCACCTAATTTCTTTAATTTATCTACACAGTCTGAATGTCCTCGAGAGGCTGCACAGTGTAAAGCTGAAAAAAATAAAATGATTTGTTCTGTAATAGTACTTAGCTTGCTTTGTACCATATATTTGTTTATTTTTGATAAACAGCAGACTAAAATATCAAACCATATTGCTGTCTTCATATTTCTTTTACACTGTTTCACATTAGTCAATTTTCATTAGCTCAATCATAGTTTTTAAAGTATAGTCTTAAACCTAAATAAAAGAAATGCACATTTCCATCTAAATTAAAATGGGTCAAAGACGTATATGGCTGAATTTCGTTAAACAGGAAGTAGATGTCTCACAGGCCAGAAATCAGATCCCACAATATGGGACCCATACCTGATGCTGGATACCAAATGTCAAGAAGATGCAATTGGTATTTGCAGAGAAAAGTGATACGAAAATATTTTCCCGTCTGCCCACATATCCTACCAACATTTACCATAATATAACCCGATTTTCACAATATAAATTCAGCCTAAAATCCATTCTGTAATCACATCTCAAAAATGTTCTATTTACTATCACATGAAAATTATGTTTTCATTTGCTTCAGAAAAACTTTATGAATATGCTTCTAGTACAAATGCCCTGGGTTGTTGAAGTGTAATCTACATGCTTGTTATTGTTATTTTTTCTGTTTGGGTGGGTTGTTGTCCCTTAGACATGTTCCCTCTTTAAACTCTTCTCTACATTGTACTTTAAAACCAAGACTAAGGGTAAATTTCTGTATCTAAGAATAATTAAAAAGCACACATGTTCATAAGTCTTTCAACAGACTTCAATGAAACATTTCACAAATGTGTCAATAAATCAAAGTGACATGTTGTTTGCACTTTGAAGAATTTTGTTTTGAGTTTGCCATCTGTTTTAATTCTTTTCTTGTACTGGGAATTTCTTTAAAAATAAACAACTAAATATTTCCTCAGGATAGATGGCCTACATTTATACCAAAAAATTAAAGTTGATGTGTGATGGGGATGAGAGTTCCACACTATGTACAAACCATCAAGTCAGAGCTGAATATGAAATTTCAAGTCCTTCAAATGAAAGGTTTCCAAGATTTAGCCAATCATAAATTACAGACCACTAAAATTTTTATATTCAACAAGCTGTACGTTGATGTTCAACTAGACAAAAGACATACACAAGGACTAAAGCTAAAACACAATAATGGGACAGAAGTTTGTACATAGAGACAGCAGAAAATGTTTATATTTGAAGCATAACTGAAAGTACTATTAATGCATAATTTTTCCCATTGCAAGAAAATATAAGTATGGTCTATGGAGTATTTCTGTACAAATAGCAACTATTGGAGTTTTAGATTTAAAATAGCCAGACCAAAAGAGCAGCTTTGGACCCATGCCCCCCCCCCCCCACACACACACACACACAAACACACATACTCAAAAGTTGGACTGTTTTCATTGAATATACATAAAATTGCTGGAAATGTACTGGAGTGAATCCCTTTTCAGTCAATTTAGCCCCCCCCATCCCCAAATGCTGGAAAGTTTTAGTTATTGAATAAATGAAAAACTGCTGGAAATTTATTGGAATAGGAATAAGTCCAGTCTGCACCCCTCCCCTTTTTAAGAACTTTTTGGACTGACACTTTTTAATGTTTATAATTGATCCCACCCACATTTCCCTTCCAAATAAAAATACCATGATTGTTGTCAAATCAAAGTATAATTTTTCAGATAAAATAATCTCCAATTCCAACAATGGAGAAAAGGAATATTAATTAAATCTAATATGAAGAAATTACACAAATACATACCATAAATGACAAAGCAAAAAAAGATTTATAGTTGAGGAGTTAAATTACTATATGTCTAAGTAAGAGGGATGTGCAAAAATAGGGCAAACAATACTGTTATTATTTTCTACAATTGACTGTGGTATGATTCATTTCCATTGTGAGTCCCTGTGGGTCTTTTGGGTAATTTTAAATCTATGTCATTAACATGCAGTAAAAATGATGAATGATGTCAAAAATCGCAAATCATACATCCTAGGGTATTTATTAAATCCACAATCTTGCTTGAAAGTTAAGTACAAAATCTTGTCTCCTTATTACATAATCAATATGATGAATTTTCCTATTCAATATATTCAACACAGTTTTACAAATATCAAACTTCTGACATTTCTGTCCAGCTTGTGTATGTGGTGGGGGAGCATGGGCCCAAGGCTCTCCTTTTGGTCTGGCTATTTTAAATCTAAAATTTTAATAGCTGACATTTTCCATCCCATTGAGGTTGTTGTCTCTTTGACATATTCACCATTTCCATTTTCATTATAATCCCATTTTAAATTTTAAGACTCTTGGTTATACATATAATACTGAAAGAAGCAGCGAAGACTCCAATTATGCAAAATCTCTAAAACTTATTCTTGTTTTTTTTTCAAAACCTAATTAATTACCTTCCCCTGACAAATGCAGAAAGGATAAAAATACAGGTACTCCTTTATCAAATATCACTGCATAAAATTAAATCAGGATCTTGCTTTGACAAATAAAAACCTTACTCATTAATACTGAATTGTTTGCAGTAAAAAGAGATAAGGCTAAAACCTTTATGAGATAGTAATGAACCAAACTCCACTGAAAATGAAAGATAAAGAAACCTCAGAAACCAAAGAATAAGATTTACAGTTCTCCAACAAGACTCAGTTGAGTTAGAGAACATTGCAATCTTACCCAAGGGTTCTGAAAATTCCTAGTCTTGCATTTTTGGCAAGAATCATTTATTTTACAATCAATTTTGTGATTAGTATGCCAACTCGGGAATCCCCTGTTTGTCACTTTTCTTGTGACATTCCACCCCTTTCTGTGAAATTTTATGGGAATAGCCCAGAGAAAACGATCCCTAAACAATAATAAATATCTATTAATATGATTTCAGGAGGGGATTATCCAGCCAAAAACCTGAAGGCTTTCCCTGGTCTAAGTGAAGGGTTGTTAAATCATGTGTAAATGACATCATACCTGTCAGACCATCTTTATCTACAGAATTTACATCAGCACCAGCATTTATCAATAACTTACAGGACTCGGAATTTCCTGAAATAGAAAAAAAGCTTACAGGGTTCAAGAGTTTCATGAAATAGAGAAATCACTTCAGAGAACATAGAATTTTGTAAAATATAGGAATGAAATGATATCAAAGTTGACACAAAAAGCAATGTTCAATATTAACAAATCTTGGTTAAAGTTGAATGGCACTAATAAATTTGGACAGATATCCTCTTAAAGAAAAACAAATTGAGATGGAAGACTTAATCAGTTCAATCATGCAAATATAATTATATGTAATAAGTAAGAAACTGACATAAACTGATACAAGAATATCATTAATTTAGACATTTTTCTTATTTAATACGTAGTCGCTTGAAAATGTTTAATACACATAAATGACAAAGAGTTGTCTATCTTGATGTATGTCATCACTCAGGAGTAAGGACACTTCCAGGAGATTTTCTATCATCATCAAATACACATAATTAAAAAAGGCTTGAAATACCAAACTTATTCAAATTTAATGTTATACAGTATAGATAATTCTGTTGCAAATTCGGTGCTTGAGCTGCATTCATAGGTAGATCTAAAGAGGCAGGGGCTAGCTTATGGTCGAAAAGTTTGTTGATTATAGAGAACCAAACTGGTAATCAGTCCCCCCTTTTAATTTTCTGGATACACCAATGGCATCCTATATTATATCATGTCAATAAAAGATTTTTAGTTCAGAACCAAGTTGGAAATCATCATTTTGTTGGAGTTACACATAAAACATATATCAATGTGTCTATATACCTAAACATATAAAATTTCTTGTAATCTACTGATTAGACAGAGAGTTGTTGCCCTCTTGAGGTTTTGATAAGTTACAAAATCCTTATGTTGGATTATCTGAATGTATCTACCTCTGGGGGCATTAGACAATTAAAATATGTATCCCCCCGTTCCAAAGTTCAAAGGGATGTAACTCCCACAATATTCAGTGAATCATAAATACATGAAAATGTGCACAACTATTTATCATGTCCTAACTAAGTTTCATGAAATTTGGTGCAGTAGTTTCCAAGCAGTTGTGCTTACAAAAACGTGACAGACAGACAGATAGACTGGGAAAAAAACAACATGTCTCCCCACCAAATGGGGGCAGACATAATGCTATACATTTGATGCCTTATCTTGCTTAAATTTGTTGTATGGAGTATGATAAAGTACTTTGAATATAAGGGGATGTGCAAGGTAGCTCTTGAAAGGC
Source organism: Perna viridis (assembly GCA_037379345.1). Taxonomy (NCBI): domain Eukaryota; kingdom Metazoa; phylum Mollusca; class Bivalvia; order Mytilida; family Mytilidae; genus Perna; species Perna viridis. Next base: position 42,627,907 of record CM074512.1, on the reverse strand, counting down.
TGAGTTTCCTCCAGAAATCAAGTAGACACCTGAATGGCAATTTAATTACCTGAAGAAGAACTTCAGAAAAACAAAGATATTGACTTTAAAGTGACTTGACAACAACAAAGAAACTCAAGTACCAATGCTTTACTTTAATTTCCTTTTGAAGTGACTACAAAGAAATTGATTTCTCTGTGTGCAATAAATTTCATTCCTATCACATAAACAATTCTTTTGTTAATAAGAATGCAAATTTCATTATCTGCAAGTAATAACAGGTTCACTAAGTATTTTCATTAAAAACTTATTTGAATTTAAAAGCAATCTAATTCAGCCCTGAATAAACACATGCAAATTACTCATTTTATTTCAATTAAATTCTAGATGTGTTATTCTGGATTGAATATTTTAATAACTGCAATAACAAATAGAAAAGAGTGTCAAAGAAAGTTTATTCAATTTATTTTGACTTCGCTCAAATTTTATAAACAATCCTATACAACAAAGAAATACTTGCACAATATCAAGTTTATCAATAACAGACCATATACATAAAAATAGTAGAACAGACTAGAAGAAGTGTTAAATTCATAATATATTTGATCTATTATCAATTAAAAGATCCAAGAAGTCTAAATCTCTGAATATCTAACTACTGCATTCTACAGCAGTAGGTACAGACTATTTCTGGCAAGAAGTATATACACAGCAAAGGTGCTACATATGATTATCATATGATTCTATAATGTAAATGTTGACTTTCTAACATATGCTTTATCATATGATTCTCAAATGTAAATGTTGGCTTTTGTCACATATGATTATCATATTATTCTATAATGTAAATGTTGACTCTACCATATGATTTATCATAATTATGATTCTCAAAAGTAAATGTTGGCTTTTGTCACATATGATTATCATATGTTTGTAAGCACTTACTATTATCAATTGCTTATCATATGAAAATCATATTTTAAAGAAAAAATATGTTAATCACAAAATGCTTTTTCTGTGTAGATTTTCATATTTCTGCTATCTAACATTAAAAGTACAACTTTAAAAGTTAAAGCCTTTGGCAAGAAATTTAAGAAATCAAACATCTAGACTACTGAAGAAAATATTTATATTGAATTTGCATGCATGTTAAATATTTTGAATGGTTTTCATTTAAATCCTGAATGGCCACTGCCATCAAATGAATGGGGACACTCATAATACAAAAACACAGTTTTTGCTGACAATGCTAGGAATGAATTCAAAATTTCAGGGGTAATTAAACAAATAGTAATTTCATGGAAAATTTGTACCATCCACCCTACCTTAAAAAACATGCCTAAACAATACCCACTAATTGGCAATAACCTGTATACTTAGTATATTTGACATTTGGTAGCCCACTGAGACAAAGGATTGTCTAAGGCTGCTATAAGTTGTAAGAAGATAAATAGAACATAAAGAAGTAATGTTTAGTTTTTTGTTTCACCCCACCTTCCCATGTGTGTTGACTCTATGACCTTCTCACTATTTATGTAAATTTCCCAAACCTGCACTAGCCGCCCATAGTAATGGCTGTCTTCTATCTTTATCCAGAACATCACAAGGGATACCACTGTCCAGTAACTTTTTCAGAACTTTCTCTCCAATTTTAGAATCTGAGTGTCCATTGTCTCGCCCATTCATCTGAGCAGCATAGTGTATTGGGTATGCATTGTGACTGTCACATTTTGACAGCTGAGCATTCTGTTCTATGAGGACATCCAGTATTTCTAGATGTGTACATACTGAAACAAGAAAATTACAATGTATATAGGTACACATATTTTCTAATGAATACAAGGATAAAATAATTGAGAGTGATATATAGCATGGTATGTTAGTATGATGACGTATATACCTGTATAATTGAGACCAATGACTATCTTAATCGGAAGGGGATGACTGTAATGCTTTCAAAAAGAGACAGTGTGCTAAAGTAGTCTGAATTCACCGAGCTTTACATTGGATAATAAAATGCTTGGTAAAGATTCGTGAAGAACAGCAGTCATACTGATACAATAATAGCCCTATTATGGAGTACTGTAATATTCTGTCAGTTACAGTTTTTGAGTGATAAGCAGAAAAATGTAAAATTCAACCAAAATGACACATTTAGATGTTTTAATCAGCAGAAATGTTCATTCCATCATTTGTTTAAAAATTTTTGATTTGAGAGAAACACTTACTAGCAGATCTCAAACCCTTAAAATATAAAAAGAAGTTTTGTTAATTTTTGAATATGAAGGGAACAATTATTGACCTGTCCAAATTTACTGGAAAGCACTCAATAACAGTGTCTGCTACCTTATGATACAACTTGTATTCAGAAAAGTATTATTAAATTTGAACTGCCAATTTCACGCTGTACTGAGAAGTTCCAAGGTGAACTAGAAGCCTTTATCAAAGCCCCCTTAGACCCAATTTAACAGACGAACACAGCCAAATTCACAAATCACAGTTATATAATCTAATGATTAAATGGATTAAAGGCTTTTCACAGGCAATAAAGTAAAAATTTAAACCAATTTAACATGATCAAGTGGGTCCACCAATAAATGCTTTAAAATGCAAACTTGGAATTATTTGTGTGGGGAAGCACTTCTTGGAAGAGACTATTTATCAATTTTAGTGAACAAAATTGACAGATTTGATCATGTGCATGATAGTATATTGGATATTAAAGGGTATTAATTTGAAAGAATTTAATATACTACATATGCATGTACTTATCAGAAGAATTTAAATGAGAAAGATATTTTTATAAAGACTTAGAGTATTGAGTTCAGAAATTAAAGGTTACAGTACTGTTTTAAGGCTTTTTAAAATTAAGATACCGGGTAATCAAAAAAAAATACCAATGTTTAATTGATGTGTCAAAAGTAGATTAAGTATATCTACAAGTAAGATTAAAGTGTCAAAAATTATAAAAAATTATAGTATTAAGAAAAAATATATATGTATGTAAGTGCAAGTGAAGTCATCTATCACACAGTACTCATAGTTTAAACAAAAATTTAAGAGACCTTATATGTGACTTTCACCCAAAAATAAAATCAACTAAATTTTAATGTGCAAAACTTAACCTACTGCAATTGAACAGAGTACATAAAGACTTATCTGAACCTAATCACCAAAAATAAAATTAGCAAAAGAAAACATGGTGTCTATGTATATATGCTCTGGGGGTAAGTAAATGTAATATACATGTACAAGTATAGGAGAAGTCCCTATAAGCCACTTATAAATTGTGATGCCTGATAGTCTAAAGCAAGTTCATCTACACCAATCTTCATAATATATACCATACATTAGTACAAATGTTGCAGCATCTTGGCTGATAATTTCTGAAATTGACAAGAAAGACACCAGAAGCCAAATTTGATATGTTTTGCTCATGTGAGCAACAGACCAAGAAAAATATATCACCCTACCAATATCCTTACTAGTAACCAAGCAACAAACTTAATTTCATATACTCTGCATATCTGATGGGAATGCAGGGACAACTAAGATTTAAGGTGAGGCTTAGCCAAGAGTTGAACCCATGACCCCTTCATCATAACACAACCTTTTTATTCCTTATCTGTTGAAGGGATGCATTTTGTATTCAAAAGGGCAAATGTTTTCAGCACTGATAGTAATTTAAAGGAATACAATGTACCCATGAGCACGATTTTAATTCTTAATGAAATCATGCAATTCACAACATGACAGGTACTTCAATAATATCTAACTGGTAAAGCAAATAATAGTTTCAATTTAAATGCACTCTCAACATAAGTTTCATTGACTGCATATACATTTCCTTTACTTATTGATCTTTGCATACCATGGTACAATCGATACTTCAACTATCAGACATCACAATGTTGCGTCAGGCGGGAGATGAAAAAAGAACAATAAGCCAATACATAGAATCTGGTCTTACCTTGTCGTACTCCTTCCAAATGGTTACCTTTATAATGTAATTAATATTGTTATTCAGTGTGAAATCATGCGATATGAGTGGAAACATTTTTGCCAACAACTGCCTTGTTATTTATGGTTGCATTTCCACATTGCTCCTTTTGGTGACATTTCATTGAAATATTTGCTTCATGCGTTGGCTCTACTAATTAGGGGATAAAACTTTCATTACACAGCTTACTAATTTGAATTCAAATTTTCCATATAAAACATTATGTAATGTCATATACAACAAAATTTGAAATTCCATGAACCAAATGTATTTCACCAAACAAAATACAGTTGTCATAGCTGTAAGCTCTTCATGTTTACCCATCTATCCATCTATCCAAAATTCTCCTACTTAAACTTTCATGATAATCCATGGATAAAATTTTGAGAGGAAATAAAAAACATGTTCTAATGTTGGCAAATATGTTTACCATGAGTAGTAGCCTGTGATTTGCATCAAATCTGCTAGTTTATTAGTAAAAACTGCACTCAGTTATATTGAATAATATTTTTTTCCATACACATGCAAAAGTACTGCAATAACATTGATATTCTTAAGACCTTCTTAACTCTCAAAGCTTTTAATTCTGTAATTTTCTTATATGACTGTTCAGAAAGACTCAAAGCACTGTATCTATAGACAAGTATAGGGATGATTGTATTTTGTTTTCATAAAGATTCATGAAGATTGTTTCATAACCTACCAGTAGCCCAATGAGCTGGTGTGTGGCCCTCAGCATCCAAAATATTGACATCTGCACCTTTACGTACTAATAGTTTCAGTAACGGTACATTACCACCAATTACGGCCATATGAAGGGGAGTGAACCCTTGTTCATCCTGAACATGGAGGATAGAATCATCTCTCATTAGTAACATTTCTGCACATTGTGTTTCTAGATTGTCTGCACAAAAATGAAGTGCATTCTTTCCTGTTTTGTCTGTAGCTGTGACTGAGGCCTGCAACAATGAAATAAAATTACAACCAATAGACTTTGCTGAATGACCCTTCTTCATTGATGGTAAATTTGATCCCTGGACCCTATCTTGTACCCTTTATACAATGACCTGTTTCTTAGTGTTATTAGGTAGCATAATTCTCTACATTAAAATCAGAGCAGATGGGCAAGCAACCAGATTTATGTCTGTTCGTTGCTGGACCCCATGCTCTGGATTACAGTAATAGATATGAAGTGACTACAATACAGGGGGGCTGAGAATAATGTGGTTATATTTGTATAGAAAAGGAAAACATGCAGACTAAGGAGCCAAATATACAAACTCTTTAAGAGTAGATTACATTGTACAATGGATAGACAGTCACTGAGTTAATTCATTCTGTCCATCAATTTCCGGAAGAGTAAATGGACAGACAGACTGACCAAGTTGATCCAGTACAGCACTACATTTTTAAAAGAGCATAACAAATCAGCTGTTATTATTGGAAACAGGTATTTTATAACTGAACATTTACATGAAATATTAATACGAAGTATGAGTATCATATATCAGGATAAATGAAAAGTACGAGAAGTATTCATAGTTTTATCTGAGTGTAAGTAGTACCTGCCCCATGTTATTTATTTTTGTTCAAGTACCTGAATCAAACCCTTAAATAGAATTCATTTTAGACAGACAAGTTCATGGCACTCAAATTTCAAATTCTGAATAAATAGATAATGGTATAAAATATTTTTTGCCTCAAACAATCAATATGAATACACATGTTATATAATCTATTGTCAGTTACAAGAAACCACTTAGATATAATTATTTATACCAGAGATGTCTAATGATTATTTCTATATCTCTTATGTTATATTAAACCATCAATACCAATCAAAGTGATTGATAATATTTGCCAATGGCAGACATTAATTGTCTATATAATCAGAAAAGTTAGCCAAACAGATAAAATAATTAATGGAAACATTGAGTTATCAGAGACTGTGTGTTTTATATGAGGATCTTTGTAATACTTCAATTTCCACATAAATCTGACACTTTATTTGGATGTCTTTCCCAATTTAAACCTTTTTTTCATTCTACTTAAGTTTTTATACTGTTCTAAATGAGGCTATTAGGTAGACGGAATGTGTCCATAAGACATGGAGATACCCCATCCAAAATGTCTTGTGGACGGGAAATTTGAAGCTGCATAAAGGATTTTTTAATAGTTTCTATGAAGGTTTTCTTATTAACTTTGATACACGATTATTTACAAACTAAATGTTGTAACAGTCTGAGGTGCTATCCTGAATTACAGTTTATAAATTACTTTCTCCCACTATGCAAGTTTCTGCAAGTTCTCAAACCATATAACATTTCCTAAGATTTCATGGGAGAAAACCAAATCTCCTTCAGCCTTTTCTTGATTTAAATTATTTCTCCACTCGCTATGGTTAAATTAAGAATTTAACTAGCTCACTAAAGCATGTGCACTGAAAATCTTAATTTTAACACCTCAAGAGGAAAAATTATTTAAACCTCACATTACTGAAGGAGAAACTATAGTGATACATGTATTAAAACATGTAATATTATAAAGAGTTACACACATGTACTAAGAACCCTTAAAGAATATGTATACCAAATCCACAAATTGAAAAATCCACTGGCAAAATATGAAAATTGATACAAATCAACAGGGTAATTTCCAAATTGATGGCAAAATTATCCAATCAGTAACTGATGACTCAAACGCACCCCATTTTCTAGTAATTCTTTAAGTTCCTCTGCATTGCCATTTTGACATGCAACTATCACAGGAGTAAGCCCATCATCGGTTTCCTGTTCTATAAGTTCTGGCATGATGTTTAATCCACTGTGAAATAATTTCTTTAGAAACTTAGGTTCATTAATGGCACACACACGATGAAATATAGTCCTTCCTTTATGGTCAGAGTGTTCTAGATCCGGGTGATATCTGAAAAAATGTAAAAGTCATGTTAAAATTACTGCAGCATGAAAACTACACATATTTCCATTATAGATTATTGTTTCAGACAAGAAATGGAAAATTTTTGTCAAAATATTTGATAGTTTCAACTTCTACATCCTGACACATGGAGAACAAACAGGTCAATTATACATGTACTGCAAACCACGTCTATAGCCTGACACATGGAGAACAAACAGGTCAATTATACATGTACTGCAAACCACGTCTATAGCCTGACACATGGAGAACAAACAGGTCAACACATGTACTGCAAACCACGTTTATAGGCTGACACATGGAGAACAAATAGGTCAATACATGTACTGCAAACCACGTCTATAGCCTGACACATGGAGAACAAACAGGTCAATACATGTATTGCAAACAACCTCTATAGTCCGACACATGGAGAACAAACAGGTCAATACATGTACTGCAAACAATGCCTATAGCCTGACACATGGAGAACATAGGTCAATACATGTACTGCAAACCTATGTGCCACATAAAAAAGAGGGAAGAGATATTATCAAACTTCATCCTAATACCCATGTATAAATTCCCACTTGCCTGTTTAGCACCCTCTGTCAATGTCTTGATTAACAACAGTACTCCTAATAACAATAAATCTATAGAATTTTAAAGAGGTACATTCTACTTTTTCCCCTTTCTAAACAGTATCACATATTGTTGAACTGTACTCTATTTCTAGTTTATGCAACACATATACAACAAGGTACATGTAATTTTGTACCATAAATATCACCATAACTGCAAGGGTACTTTTATATCTGGGTATGAACTTTTGTGGTTTGTCAACATTAACGGGCATTCATTCCAGATATTTTGAATATGTGAATTTCATCACAGCATTGCGGTTTTCAATGATTTTTTTTTCAGTTCATATGGAGGTAAAAGAAAAATATCAATGGCTGCAATTAGTACTTGCTGAGAAAAGTTTTACCAAAATAATTGGTCTTACCAGCCCATCGGACCAACATTAACCATACGATAACCCAATATTCATAAGTGAAATTCGGCCAATAAGAGGGAAACCATTACCTTGTTTAAAACAAATCTGTTCTCATGGTGTATTTGTGGTTAGATCAAATCACTGAAACCATTTTAAATATTATGAATGGTTTATTCAAAATTTGGTTAAGAAAGGGTTTACTATAATTTGACTGGGATGCATACAGATATCTGATTAGACAGGTACAAACTAGAAATGTTCTGACAGAAAATAATACCCCCTCCACTACAACATGTGTTATTCCACAGTCAATAACCGCATCTTTTACAAAACTAGTCAAAATTGAAATACCTGACAACATGTACACCTTCATGTAGTGATCTACAGATTGCATAAAGTTAGTGAGAATCCAATGAGTAATAAGGGAGGAGTTGTAAAAATTAAATCAGTCACCAAGAGTCTATAGCCATGTTTTATACAAAACTTGTCAAAAATGAAATTCTTAAAAGTATGTGTGTTTATATATCGATCTAACATTGCAAGAAGCTTCATGAAGATCCAGTAAATAGGAGAGGAGTAATAATGGGCAGTTATGTTGGACAGACAAAAAGAGTGGAATCTATATATCCCAAGAACTGTTTTTGGAGGGTCAATTATAACTTTTAGTACTATTAATGGTGTGCTTTCAGTAAGATACTAGTATAGGCATTCAAATTACCTCAAGCTTTTAATTTCTTTATTTTGTAAAAAAAAAATAATAGAATTTTGTTATGATAAGTGTTTCTATTGTACCCAGTTTAAAGACTGGTGGCTTAAAATAGAATTTCTCTTTTAAAATTACCTGATAAGAATTTGAGAATTCCATTGAAAGCATTAAGATGATGCTGATAATAAAAATTAAAATTAAAATTTGTCCAAAAAATTGAGATTCACAACTGAAAAATTTTAAAAACTAAATGGCCTCTTTAATAATGTGATAATATTACGGAACACTGTTCAGAAATTTTCTGTGTTGTTAACACAAAGAACAGGAACAATTGTTTAATATATTTCATGCACAACAAACCCATTAAATTTTAACAATGCACTTTTCAATATTAAATTTCCCATTCTGAGTGATCTTATCCATTAATTCAAATCAATATTGAATCAGTAGAAAATCATACCTTACATGTCAAAGAATTCTTACACCTGGTCTTAATACCAAGTTTTTGTTGTTACTCTATTTTTTTTAATTTTTAATTTTTTAATATATTTCAATTTCAAATTAGTGTGTCCTATTCATAATCATGCTTTGCAATCTAAGTATCTTTTTTTGTTACAGCTGCAAAAAGCTTTTTATTCTATACTAGTTTTTCCCACATGTTTTGCTCACATGAGATTCTTTTATGAAACTTTCTCTTTTTTTTTTTGGCATGTTAAATCATGGTAGTCTGAAAAAGTATTCCATTTTAATATTTACCAGTGTTCAAATTTTTCTGTCACATATGAAAAGGATTTCCTTGGTCAATTTCATTTCTTGCATTATAATGATTTGTTGATAAAATTAGTTACGAAAGTAGTATGCAAATATGAGACAAATGCTACCTTAAACATTTCTGAAGAAACAGTTGGAACTGTTCATGGTATGATCAAGCCACACTTAAAATATTGTCTGTTTCCCTTACCCAACCTTAGCTCCTGGCTTGGATAGGTAAGTTAAATTAGAGAAATATTTTTCTCTTCCCAAAGTTCATATGATTCTGTAAAACTATGATCAAAGAAGTGAAAAACTTCACTTTTGAATTAAAAAAAAAAAATTGGTCAGAGATTGACAATAAAATTATTTGAGTAGGGCCAACATTTATTGGTAGGTAGGGTAAGGGGAAACAAATTTAATTTTAATTTTGGCCTCAGCTGTCTGTTTAATTTGTCCATTTTCCCTGTTATCTTGTTGATTTTTTGGGAGCTCACCAAAGGATACCACCACTCCCACTCCAGTAACCATTTTGTTAAAATATACCAATAAGTCTTCAAACAGAAAGTTGATGTCACTGCAGTTTAAAATTGAATCCCAGGATACAGCATACCTATGTTAAGGTTCTGTTAAAATATAAAGTGACTGTGAAAGGTTGTTGCAAAGAAAACTTCATCAAAAAAGTATGGGATGTTCAAACAAAAAAAAACCAAACAAACAGACAGACAGACACCCACAATACACCTCCTGACAAGCAATGGTGTAATAATCAAATGGTGACCACTAATCATGATGAGATAAACGAATTTCTGGCCAAGACAATCAGACTGATTATCAGTAATGTGAAGTAAGTACAAATACAAGACATTGGTCCTTACCAGATTAAGTATATCCATCCCTATGGTCTTTTCCAGTACAATAAATCACCCGGGTAAGACTAAGTATCAAATCAAGTCTATTAAACTCCCTTTTATTTTTATACTTTCTACCTTTAAACTATTGACATAACAATAGGGTCCTTTGTACCGAGGAGTGATAGCATCAAAATAATATTTTCTTGCTTGTTACCATACAGACAGACAGAAGGTGTATTTATAAATATTTTAAAACCATTTGATCATATTTATGTTTTAAACAACCTGTAAAATATGAATGTGAACAAGAGCTTCATTGAAATACGTTATAATTTTGATAATCTCATTGACAGGGTTTTAATTGATCAACTAAGTGGCAGAGGACCGAATGGAAAAATCAATGCCTAATTAATTTACTATAGACATATGTAAAACTTTAGTGATTACATAGCACTTTACCTGCATTTTGTTCATTGGCAATTAATAATTAAACACTATTATATCCTCTAAATGAAAATATCATGGTGTGATTTTATCAACCTCGCCGTCCATATTTCTATACTTCGATATTGTTATGACATAAACATAGCAGTTAATACAGCCTTTTGGGGTATGTATATTTAAAAACCATGTGGTCTTAACACAGATTTGACATGCATGAATGCTTTCGAAATAATTTCGGTCTAATCAATACTGTATTATGATAATTGGAAGTTTCACTTAGGTGAAGACCTATAAAAACGACTCTTTCTCAAAACAGATAACTTAGTCAATGGTTAAGAATTAAAGGTCCTGTTCAAGATTAAATATTTTATTATTTGATTATGGTTTTTGTTTTAGCTATCAAGGATTTTAGTTAACTACTGTAAATCACTGTATTACCCGGAGAATCAGGTTAATTTCCTGTATTTGTGATTTTGCTTCATTATTAAATGACTGTAACTTTATTTTTACATGCGACAAAGCGGACCCATTCTGAGAATCTATTGTTAGGTTGTTACAGAACCATGTGATGCAAACCTTTTATAATCATTTAAATGTTAAATTTACTGCTTCATCAAAAGCTATAAAGATGAATGCATTCAAAAGGCTTTACAAATAACTTAAAGAGATGAAAATATTCTTAGCAAGCATGTCTCAAATAGAAATTGACTCAGGGCAGGCAGCAATTTTTCCATGAGTTTGTACTGGTGAAGGTTCTCGGTCCAAGATATATGTACCAAATCTATAAAAAGATAGATTTACATGCCTTTGAAAGAATAATTCATCATAGGTTACCACTTCTTTTAAGGTTTCCTTAACTGATCATCCCACACCTTCAATTTTCCAATAAGTATTTCAGTTTTTCTTAGAAAAATTAGATATTAAATTACGTTCTTTGACCCCAAAATAAAAGGTGAAATGAGTTACCTATACACAAGCTATGATATAAAAATACTAGTCTTCTAATAAACCTGACATATATAGGCAAGAAAAAGTTAAACCTGATGTGATTTTTTTGTCTAGATGTCATGCTTTTTTAAGCTTTTAGCTAAAGCAAAATTCAAATATACTTACCACTGTTGATTAACTCACAGAATGTAAAAATTTGTCCTTACCATGTAAGTAAGTTTCCAACAGAATATCAAATTTAACAATAAACTCACACAAATTGTAAAATATTCCTAGAATTCTGACAAAACTAAAAACGATCCTGTTAGAATAACCATAAAATATGGAACAACAAAACAAATACTTGTTGCTAACTTACACTATATTCTCTAACTAATGTACTTTATGACAAAATATTCCAGCATTTACATGACTTAGAGAATCAATAGGTCGGGAATCAATAACAGCATCCCGATTTCTCCACGGAAAATTAGAAATCCCTATACATGTATGGGGTATAACACCTTAAGTCCATTTAAACATTAATTATTCACCTGGCCTACAAACAGTGGTTAATTTAATGACGGTTTTTTAATGTTATTCGTTGTTTCACTGAATATAAATTAGAATGATATACCGGTACTAGATCCACACATCAATACAACGGGTAATTTCAGGTACATCTAACTACAAATTTTATAGATTATGTTGGCACTTAAATTTTCCTCCGTAGATAAATTGCTATTAATTTATAACATGTGATCATGACATTCTCAATATCCATTTTGTTTTATAAGTATTAGAAATGGTTGATAGTGCATATACTCAGCTTACTCAAAAAATACTTCAACACAGAATACAGCTGAAAGAATTTTATACTAGGTTTGTTTAAGTCACTGAGTTGGTCAAGTTCAACAACCAATGAATTCTTCTAACTGAGGTACAGCTTCAATAATATTTCATTTTCAGATTAAGTTCATTAACATTTTTTTTGAAAAGTTTCTTTTTTTAATTCAAACAGATAGGAAACAATCCTTACTTTTTCATTTGATTATTCCTTCCCTCTTTATTTGATATATTGTCAATTTCAACATTTACATGTTTGATCTTTTAAAATTTCATTTCCAATTATAGTAAAATTTAACCTTCAAAAGTTTTTACAACAATAGTAAATGAAATAACCATATTCAGGTGATATTTATAGATAAGTAAACAAAGAGACCTATCATCTCAATGAAGGACCCTACAATCACAATCAATCTCATACAATAAGCAAATAAGCATTTTTTTCAATTGTCAATATAAGAAATAAAATTACACCATAATTTTGTAGGTTTCACTTGTAGATCAAAGGATGAAAAAGTTCACATCTCATGTCTTTTGACAAGGAGTTTAAACTAAAAACAAACAAAAATTTAAAACAGGAATAAGTTTTTCCTACTTCAAGATCAATGGGCTCATCTGTTTACAGAGCTGTTCCAGATAAACAATAGCCCCTACTTCTTTGAAAGCCCCCCTAAAAATCAATACCTTTCATGTCAGGTATGTGATATATGTGACTACACAAGGTGTCATCTAATGATAAGCTCATAAAGTTTAAAAAAAATAAAATGTGATTTCTTGTCCCAAGAAAGAAAGCTTAAAAGAAAAAAAATCATGAAAAGGGGGAATGACTTGGAAAAAGATGAAAAATGAATGTGAGAATATTTAAACTTAATTTATTATTTGATACAAAATTTTAATAAAATTTCACCCACAAAAGAATAAAAGATGTTCCAAGAAATACAGCGCTAATGAAAAACAATTTTAGAAAAATTATTCGGATTCTGGAAAAAAGAATGTAACGAGAATAGGTATGGTGTATATGTAAAAGAGACAACCAGGATGAAAATGTCAACCTAAGACCCACTGGTCTTTAATGAACAATGAGGAAATCCTCATACCACAAGGGCAGGCTGCGGCTGGCCCCAAACATCATTATGCACAGGTACAGCTACAAAGTTGCCTCTATATACTCCAGCAACATCAAAATAAAGGATGCATTTGAAACTTTTACTTTATCCATTATTTGATATAAATCAGTGGTAAATATCACCCACAAAATAAAAAGAATACAAGATGTTATAACTATACATAATCCTATAATTTTGCTTCTGTTTAGCTCATAATTTACATGTAATCTCAATTTTAATTTAATGATATTAAAGTGAGTTAAAGTTTCCTGTCCCCTTTATTTACAAATAGAAGTACCTATTTAAATAATGTGTGAGTTTCAACATGTAAACATGATACGCAAACAACATGACAGTGAAAGCCAATACACAAATTATTAAATAACTTTCCCTTCATTCCAAATCTGTTGACCTTAGGTTTACAACCAACATATAAACTTTTGTTTACATATATGGCCTGTGTTAACAATTATAGCACTAATGATTATTCAAATATTTAGAAAATCACAGACGAGGGAATGGCAGTTCATGAAACCTAACATGCAGGACTGAAATAAGATTTTCTTGAAAACTAGAGAAAGCTCACTAAGTAATATCCCCTGAAACAAAATAGGAAACCCAAACAGGTGCACTGTGGCATCATCTGATAAAAAAATTTGCACAAAATTCATCAAATCAGTAGCTGATAAGAGCTGAGGACAGAAATTAAGGACAGATTGACAGCACGATCACTATACACCTCCTGCTTTTAACCAAGGGAAGAGGTATAAAAATAACAATCAGACAAAAATATATATAATTTTGCCGTGGTTAGATGTAAGGTGGATATAAACAGTGTTCGTTGGCATTATTTGTAGACTCCAATGTAAAAAACAAATTTCCTATGTGAAAAAAGGCCCATAAGTTCTGAACACTTAATACAATATGTATCATAACCAAATGTAGACTGTAAATTGTATGAAAAGGTATATTCACGTGGAGACAAAAGGCTTGGACAAACATATATGTGGAGTAATACTGGTAATATGCCCCTATTTCACTGGGTCCCTCTTTATAAAACCATTTCTCAATAACTTATATCTTTGTTGAAAGGTACCAGTAGATTAACACAGTATATACACACATACAACAAGGAATGTTTGATTTCATAGGTTAAACACACTGACAGATGATGCTGCACTTGTAAAATTTCTTATTTACCTTCTTCTACATGGTTATATAGTATGTTAAGTCCATATACACTAATATTTGTCCTTGTTAAAAAAAACACTTTGTTAATATAAGTAGTCTGGCTCATTCTATATACAATGTACTGGATTCTCTAAGAGCCAAGATTATTTAACTAAATTCATCCTTCTGGAATAATATGTCATGAGAGGAGTAAATTTTGATTATATTAAACTAACAGTAAGGGTAATGTATTCCCGTGTTATCATAAATCAATCAACCATCATTGAATATTCAATTCGGAAAATTAACAAAACTCAAAGAAGCAATTGTATACCATAAATTGTCAGTGCAGTTTCAATGCATTTCATTCATTCAAAAAAATTATGTTTTAAAAAACCAAGTAATTAATCATTACATTAAATAGCATGCATTTTAAAGGAATGAAGTTGTCATCTTTATTACCAGGTGAATTAAAATAAAATTCTGAAAATATTTAAGTTAATTATTTTATCTTTTTGAACCAAGGCTTGACTTCATAGCTTAAACTTTGCACAATAATTTGGCTATATAAAAAGAGAAAAACATAAATATGTAATATAGTTTATTTAGTCTGTCCATTCATTCAGTTAAAAAAAACAACTTGAAAATGTGAAAAATCTCTTATTTCTCATCCACACGAAATTCTGTTTATAATAAGAATAAATTTGCTTGAAAGTTCAACGCTTCCATTTTTTAACTGCTCAATTGGGCAATTTTTTTCTTCTATATTTTGTTTTTGATCACATTGTTTCTAGTAGATAAAACTCTTAATATAAAATACAGTGACAGATAATACATCTCTACAACAAAACATAAAAACTTCAAGAAATATCAACAGAATCAAGAAAACCAAGCAAAAATACAATGAGATGATTTTTTTGGGGTTGTACACAACTAAAGACTCTCAACCAAAATAAAATAAAAAATTCACAGGTTTCTTAGAAACAAAATTTAAGTCTGGTATGACATTTCAGTACTACTGTGGAACACTGCTTTCTCATTTTTTGTTTTGGTGAATAACTATAAGTATTATGACAAACTCACAAGATTTTTTATCCCTGCTTCAAGTGGAGTTAAATTTTAATGGTAAACCTGTAATTTGGATTACTTCCCTTACAGTCCTGCAACAATAATTATATTCATCCATGCATATCAACATATGATGCAAAACTTTCATTTAAATTTTCTCTTGATTGGTGAAGTTGTTATTACAAGAAAAGTGGACAGACGAACAGACGGAAAGACAGGGTGTCTTTTATGTTCAAAACTTTGTGTGCATGGGGGCACAAGTACACTTACTTCAGAAGTAATTCAAAAATGTCAAATCTTTTGGCAATCACAGCATAATGTAGTGCAGTCCTTTCAAGTTTCCTGTCATCAGCATTAACATCACAGCCAGCTTCTAACAACAACCGACAGATATCTATGTGGCCATGTTGAACTGCTGCAACAAGTGGTGGGTTCCCTTTCCCATCCTTCCTATCATAGATCTGAATAAAAAAAACATGAAATCAAATAAAATGTGGGAGGAAAATACCCTTGACTGGAGTTAATGTTTACGCCTGTTTGTGAAAGAGACAATTGTGAGTGTCTTTTGATAATTAAGACTTATAAGGCAGTACATAAAAGATCATTACCCTAATAAATTGATTGATTGATTGGTGTTTAAAGTAAAACAGCAATATTTCAGCTATATCCAGACAATGAACATGAAATGGGTGGTTAAATGAACAAGAAATCATGATTAAATGAAAAATGGGATAGGACACAAGGAGAATAAGGCAGATGATTTTTTTATTTCTACTGTCATTGAAGAATAATCCATTTTGGGATTATGAAAAGGGAACTTAAAGCTAGAATCAATATTTCATTAAGTGCAGAAGCAGACTTTCATTATTTTATTCACACTTTCTATTTCTATCTTCAAACCCAAATTTTATCTCTTGACCCAATTCGTTGATGTGTAACAGTAGACCACAATGCACTCGATGAAATTTACAACACTACTACATGGGAATTGAACACATGACCTGATGCTCTACTAAGAAGTTGAGCCAATGAGTACTACAATAGCAACCAGTGTGAGGAAGCCACAGCTGTAGACGTCTTGTATTGCTTTTTCTAATTTCTGTGCATGCATTTTACTAGGCTTTAAGATTGAGATTGTGAGAAGCTGTGAAAGGGGCATTTATTAGGTGTGTATCCAGATTTTTGGAAGAGAGGGTTCCAAGAAAATATAGGTTTGATCCTAGTTTTAGTCCATCAAATGTTTCTATTGTCAACTTTTGAGCTTGAATCTCAACAAAGGACACAATGACAAAGTCCTTTCCTTTACTCTGTAGACTGTAAACACATTTGTGACATAGGCTGTGGTAGGCTGTATAGGTTGGTCCAGAGTAGTGAGATCAAATCTTAAGTTATGAAAAGAGGTTCCAGGCTAATATTTACTTATTTTGCCAAACATTTCTGCCAAATCAACTGATATTTTCAACAATGAGAGAGTTCAGACTCCTGCATCCCTCCTCATGTTGTGGTTCCACTACTGGTTTGTGGCAGCACACTATGTCATTCAGTAAGACATTAATGCCTTAAGGCGATCAAAGAAAATAAAAATTAGCCCCCCCCCCCCCAAACACATGAGGGCATAATTACTTAGACTAGCAGGCTGTGTCAGCATACATCAACCAGAGTATAACATCAGAATAATACTAGTAATATCAGAAACTCTGTTCAAAGAGACTATTTGGTTCCGTAAGATGTTAAAAATGTACATCAATCTATTCCAAATATGTTTAACAATTAGTTTGCTAAATCTCTCTCTGAATTTTATCCGGGGGCTTTGGAGACAAAAGAGTGAAACAACAATTTATACAGTTCTTTCAGTCCCCAGAATTCACAAAAACCAGTCACCCGTCAAATTAATTCATATCATGATGTGATGTTTCGGGTGCTTTTAAGACAAAACAACCAAATAAACAGTTATATACAAAGAAAACCAACATGAGGAGGGCATCGTCTTGCCTGTTTCGTACACGGTGGGTTTTTAATTAGTTTTGACTTGCGTTTTTTGTTCTTTTTCTTACTTCTCTTTTTGTGTGTGAAAAAAAAAAACACAGGGATATGCAGTCCGACTATATATCATGGCTCGGTATCTGGGTAAAAAATAACAGAAATAAGCATTTAAGCTAAGGTAATATCGATTTATGCATATGCAAAAATCGGATTTTGCATATGATTGATTATTTATGTATATGATAAATTCGAATTTTACCTATGCTAAATTATTTTATTATATGCAAAATTCGATGTATGCATATGCATAAATATTTAATCATATGCATACATATTTAAGCGTAGGCATAATTAGAATCTTGCATATGCTAAAGTAATACAGCATATCCTTAATTCGTATAAAGCATATGCTTAAATAATTTTAGCCTCTGAAAATTCGATTTTAGCATATGCATAATTCGAATTATGCATAAATACATATTTTTGATCCTGATACCGCGCATATACATGTACTATAGTAGGGCAGCATATTTGATTGTGGGAGCAAGCCACTGTGGAAAAATAGATGAGGTCTGACTTTTACCCAGATGTAGTGTTGGCACAAAAAAAAATATTCCAATATAATTAAGCGTCTATGAAAGAATGCAATAACTTTGCAGGTATCTATAATCAAGAATGGGTGTGATATATACCGGATGTATTTCCTAAATGTCCCAATAAACAAAGCCTCCTTGTTACATTCAAAGAGGGTAAATTACTCATTATTCACTGTCACTTACACAAATGGTCTGTTAAATTCTGATCTAATACACGATTTTAACGAGCCATGAAACATACCATGATTCGAAATTCTTTTTTTTTTTCATTAAATATAATAAAACATCTTGTTTGAGGTCAAGTCAGTATGACCACGGAAAAGGGTGCACTATTTTGTGGTTGCTATGTAATGATGAAAGGAACCTTTGTGCTGGGTTAGTCATTTTGACATAAAGATCGCTTCAAACAAAATCAACTTTTTATTCTTAGTTGATGCTGAGTCATCCTTAGTTCAACCCTTAACATCAGAAACATATGATACTGATTTGGGAATTTTTATTAAAGAATTTTTTATTCATTTATGCGGGTAGTGTATATTAGATTCCTTGATCTATGTAAAATAAAGGTAAAAATTTTCAGAAATAAAAAAAAAACACGTTTTAATCTTTTTTCTGACCAAGTGAGATTCGCAAAAATTTAACCTTATTGGCCATAGAAGGTTAGCCAATATCTTAATTGACCTCCCTGGTTGAAGAAAAATATTCAAATTTTTAACAATATGGCATTTCCCAACACTGTACGACCCCACACGGACTAAAGTAAACTGGTACTCCAGTCAAACACCTTCATGGAACTTAACAGATTATATAAAGTGCGATATCAGTGAACATATTGTAAAAACAATCATCAAATCAGGAGGTGTATAATAATGATTCATCATATTTTGATCGAATCAATTTGGATTTTCGATTATTCAAAGTTATTTTTTTCTGTTATTATATGAATGTTCGCAAATTACAACACCAGCCAGCATATTGCGTTCTTAATTCCCTTTTTACATTAAACAAACACACAAAGATATGCTTATGCATGTTCAAATATAAGTTACTTGTAATTTATAAAGGTAAAAGGGGAATGATGGGGAAGGGGTCTTTAATTTTTTAGATGGCACATGAAAAAATTTGTTTTCTGAAATTAAACTTTTTTAACCAATTAAAGATCAAAACGAGGGAGGGGGAATTTTGTCAAAATCTGGAAGGGTCTTGATTTTTTCCTATCTACATGTAGGGGTGTAGACAAAAAAGAGTAAATCAGAAATTTTCAACCATACTCCAAATAAAAGTAGATGACCAGTCAATTATTGGAGAAAACCAGGCTTACCTGAGTGTATAGTATAGCTAACTAATTACGCGTCATCAGAAAAATCATGAAGGCGAAATATAAACCGCTTCGAAATCAAACTTGTAAAATTTAATTGATCCATAACTAGACCATATCTTTTATGATTAGGTAACTTCAAGTAATCAGTTTTTGAGATGGTCCTTCGGGTATTCATTATAATAATTATGACCTTAAATGATCATTATATGTTACTCCTACAATGGAAGAGGTTGGAATTCCGTTCCCCCATACCCCTAACGTTAGGATGGCGCACCGAAAGATATTAGATTGCCAGACAACCTTTACCATTGATGGAGTACAGTATATGTACATGTATAAGGCTCTTAGTTACAATATATTTAAACGAAAAGGATGCCCTAGCTATCCTAAATCTTGTTTTTGTGGGGTATAGAGGTGGACCTTGAACCCAGCCATATAAAGACACATACATGTACAATGAACTGAAATTAAATATACAATGTAGTGCATTACCAATCTAATGTGATTATGATAATATAAAGGCAACCTACCTTTAATAGTTCAAGTCATATATGAATAATCCAATTACATGTACAATGTATATATGTATGAAAGAGACACTCTGTATGAATACACGCTTAAGACGGTGTGTCGAAAGTACTCTTTCAATGCTTTACGTAGCTTAATGTTAGATGTTGCGAAACTATGACATAAATTTGTTTTACTGGTGACCTGTAAACAATAAAGAAAGTAGTCGTCTAATTAAAACACCACCCTATTAGTATTCGATACACTTCGGAACCATTTAGATATAAAATAGAAAATCGCAGTTAGGGTGTTTAAAACAAGTGTAAATAACAAACAAGCATTGTACTATGGTTAAAGGGTATACCGACTCAAGTTTCATAGTAAATACTTGTTGTTATGGGTATAGAATTTTTATATTAATCTTTAATGCTCAAGATTGATCTTTTCAAATATTCTCATTATTTCCTCCCACTTTTGTTTATTGTTCACCTGTTCAATTGCACCATTCTGTAAACATTCAGCGAAGAGGCACACTTCAGCGAGTTTGAATAACTTGTATATCTCTTGTAACGGCAATATTCTTAATCGATTATAACTGGAGTGAACAAAGTTAAAGAATTTCTATGCAATAGGGTCTTTCACAAAATCCCAGTCATTGACCTTGCATCTTTTCAGGTCTGAATGAATTTTCAAGTGTAGTTTATTGGCCCACTTTGATCAGTGTTTCGAAAGTGTGTCGGTGCCAGGGAGATTTTCCCACAGTTGTAATATAGTTGCGACCAGAAAACTGGCGATTTAATTTTATAAATATTGAATCATATCAATGATGCTGAGGCGAACTATTCAAATCACTAACAACAACACGTACCAAATAAAGGCGCATCCTGGGGAAGCCAAGGTCCCTTATAAAATCGCGGTTAAAAAAAAAATAATCACAATTGTGTATGTTTGAATGAAGAAAACACTCGGAAATGGAATATATTTTGATAATCATCTGTTATCAGGGTATGTAGTAATTATGGTGTCCATCCATTCGTTCGTTCCCCAGTTCTATAATCCGTAACTTCTCTGAAATTGCTGAATGAAAGAAATTGGTTCGGTAAGGGCAAAATTTGGCCTCAAAAACAAAGTCTACACGAAGAAAATGTTATGTTGTTTCTCCAGCTCTTTAATGTGCTTTATAATTGATTTGATTAGTTTATGGTAATAATTTGAACATATGCGGTCATATATGCTCTTCAAACTTGGCCGAGATCGGGAAAATCTGTTTGAAAAGGCTTGAAAACACTAAATTTTGTGCATGTCTTCATTCTTTTAACAATGGCCACGTGCGTGTTGACTCTCGTTCTTCACATATTTTGTGTATGATAACTAGTTACAACTTGTGTAAAAATATCTTGAGTCAACAGATGTGTGGCTAGTTCCGTTCCTCACAAAAACCATCTTAAAAATTGCAGAAATATTAAAAATTAAAGGTTTTTGTAAAAGTTACATAAATGCATACTGTTATTTCTGAAATACCATCATTAATCTCCCCAAAAACATCTTATATTCAATGTTTGCGACCATTTTACTATACTACTACAACCTACAAATCAGCTTTAATCAAAATTTAAAAAAATGCCCAAATTATGAGGCCAGAAGGGGTCCTTACCGAACCTTCTCTTTTCATGAAATTTTCATAGGTTATGTACTCATGATGCAATTGTGCAACTCCTATTTTGTTATTCCATCTGAATGAATAATAAGATTTACTGATACAAAACATGAACATTGTCATTTGTCGACCAAGGGAACCATCTTCTAATCCGCATCTCGTCTTAAACCGCTGAAAGGAATTTGATGAAACGCTCATAATGGTTCTTTATTACTATGATGCTATTGTGGACCTACTATTTTGTTTTTCCATCTGAAAGTTGTTGGGTTTAATTCTGATGGAAAACATGAACTTGGTCATTGTTCGGCCAAGAGGGACAATCTTCTAATCTGCGATTCCTCTGAAACTGCTGAATGGAATATGATGGAACCTTTACATGTTCTATGTTACATCTGAAGAACTTATAAGGTTTCCCAATGCAAAACATGGACTTTTGTCATTTGTCGACCAAGGAGGCCATCTCCTAATTCGCAACTCCATTGAAACCGGTGAATGGAATTTGATGAAATTTTGATAGTTATTTCTAATTAGTTATTCTATCTGAATGCCTTAAATCCTTTTTGTTTTTTTTAAATTTTGTTTCTGGGGGGAGAGTGGGGGTCTCACTAGGTGAATTTTCTGTAGTTTTTTTCTAGTTTAGTATTATATTATTCAGATAGTTGAATACAATTTCTATTTTCATATAACCTTTTCCTTCCGAAAATATGAAAATCTCTTTGTAACTGTCATTTACCACATTATTTGAATCCAAATTGAACTGATACTAACAGCTGGTGCAGACTGGCACTTGTTTAATTCTGTAAAAAAGTTATCTACCCTTATTCAGCAATTATCTGTACATTATTACAAGTGTCTGTTACTTCACGCAATCCTCATATTAAAACACAGAAAGTGACACATCAACGTGTTTTGTCTTTAAGACATTTGGTACACATTTTAACAATTATAGTTCAATTCTAGCTATTTGCTAATGGTTGAAACCATTTTCTAAGAATTCTAAATTATTGTAGCGTAAACAGTTCAATTTACCACTGAGTGTCAATAAAGAATTTCATTTCTACGATGTATTTAGAAGAGCAAATGACTGTTTAGTATTATCAAATCAGGGCCGGATCCAAACACTTTAAAAAGAAGGGTTGCTAGTCGAGGTTCCTCTGAAAAAGGGGGTGCCGAGACATTATTTGCTATTTTTTGTCAATTATACACACGAAAATAACTTTTTCCAATAAAAAGGGGGTACCAACCCCCTTAACCCCTCCGGACCCGCCACTATTGTGGCGATACATTTCTCTAAAACCTAAACAGTATAGTATGACACATTGTTGCCAAATCAATAAGCAATCATTTTCCCCATTGTCGTAAATGTTGAAAGTAATAATCTGTTGCTGCTACATTTTTTTACAGAAAAATCTAGTTACTACTCTGGGAAAACATCCACTACTGGCGTCGGCATAACTATGTCCAATACTTTGCTTAAATAATGTTTAGCATTTAGTTACCGACATTATAAAATGATCATAATTTGTGCAGAAAAAAAAATGCATCGTCTGTGGACGTTAACATAAATTACTGTCGACAACAGAAATAAAATTTACGGTCAACTCTTTGGCAGTGTCAAAACATTATTCCATTTCTTTTTTCATTTTGCATTTTCGTACATGCATGTGTATTTGAAAATTTTAATATGCCATTTGGTTTATTGTTTGTCTAATTTACTTGTGGAGGAGTGAGTACTAACCAAAGAAAGTACCAGTTGGTACAAAAATCAGGCAGTGGGGGAATTGGATAGATAAAAAAATCCAAACACTTTATAAAACTGCATGTATTTTCACAATTTCGCCACAAAAAAAAAAGAAATAAGGACTGTGGTATACATGTGTATTTGTTATCATAAAACTAGTTATTCATTGCAAGTGAACTATTCCGGGTTTATAAACTCTGACAAACGCACAATTTTCCAACCTTCTTCTTAAAATTTCTTGTGGTACCAAAAAGTGGTCATTTAGAAAAGGAAAGTTCAACGTATGATGTCATGTCTGAGTGTTAATGGAAAAATGTTACAGAAAGTTTTGAAGTTTGCCAAATCAATTCTTTCGAAGACTTCTGACACCATCTAAACTACACTTTACTCACAACAGGAGACTGAGTATTCAAAAAGAAAGAACTCGCGTGCATTCAAACACTTCAAATAAATCGTGTAGCCATTCAGGAGACTGCTTAATGGAAAATTAAAATACCTAAGAAAGTCTTTACTCAATACTAGAAAGTGACCCCATTCATTTATAAAACATATATTGCACAAGTATATATAATACATGTAAAATGCAAAACGTTTAGAAAAAATTATAACAAAGAGACACAATGTGATATGTATATAACCCCTGTAATTAGTGGTTAAATTCCTTTTGTCAAGAACATAAAAACGTCCATTTAATATCATTAGCTTGCTCTACTTCATCATTGTCTTGTCTACGACCAAATACACACATTAATCCCTAATTGGAGCATACTATTTCATGGATAAATAAAGATTAATCCAAACCATATATGCTCTGTCCCATTGAAAATTGTTGTATGGGCCAGCGACTGACAAAAGCTTTATAATGGAGCATTGATTTGTTCACCAGATACCGTTTATCACATATTAAAAGGACTATATAATCAATTTGTACCCGTTTATATGGAATTTAAAAAGTCATCAATTGCTCCCAAACATGTGCTTTTTATGTCCTTCAATGTGTATAGAACAACTGTGTGTACAGAAGTATTATTTATGTTATTTCACAGTACAAGTCTTTTGAAAAATACAGAGAGGAAAAAAGAAAAATGATAATGTACTGAATGGTTTTGACAAGCATAGAGGTCTAGTTTTTGTGTGACTTGAAAGAACCTTAAAAAAGCAAGCTGAAAAAAAAACTCTTGGGGTTAAGCGAAAAAAAAAAGAACTTCGTCATTAAAATGTGTTTTAAATCTATGAGCCAAAATTCATTACCTCTGTAGGTTGATTATCAACCAATAAGTGGAAGCATTCCTTATATCCCAAATGTATAGCCAAATGTAGAGGATCAATCCCATCCTGGTCAAACCGGTCCGACTCAGCACTATGGCCCAAAAGTAGGGATATGTAGGATGTATCCTTATAGAACACTGCTTCATAGAGAGGAGTCTGGCCTGCTTTGTTATGGTGGTTTATATTCACATCGTGTTGAATGAGAATTTCGGCACATTTGTGGAAATGGCGTCCCCATGAGGGACCACTATCGCATCCCTCCTTAATACAATATGACAAGAGATTATTCCCATCCTCATCAATTTCATTATTTTCCTCATTCAGTAAATCTTTGAGGCTATCAAAGTCTTTGACCTCCTGTAGTAAATCCTTGAGGTCGTCGGCATGACCCTCTCCCACAGTTTTCCATATTTTGTCTTTCAAATCCTTCCTTGTATACTTAGGCTTACTGTCCTCTTCTTCCGAATCTTCTTTCTTCCCTTCGCTTTTTGTTTCATCTTCTTCAGGAATTTTGTCCTTGAAGCCTAGAACCATTCTACCCTCAAAGCCGCATCAAGATGTTCCGTCTTTCGCTACTTCATTTTAATGTCTATAGAAAACAAACCTTTGAAACTGATACTGAAACTTCATTGCTATAAAAAAAAAATTCCAATGACATATTTGTAGAAGACGAAGTCAATATCAACCAGTTCTTCGATGATGGGTTGTTCATTCAAGCATAATATCATTCAATTAGATACAAAATGATATGAGAACTTTAATGCATGACAGCACTATAATTACGAATTAATTCAAATTAAATATTAAACGCCGATATATAAAGAAGAAAAATATAATTATGTCATATACTGTCAAAAGGTTGTGAGATCTTTGCGTTCGATGGGGTTGCTATTAGTCTATTGATTTGGGTTTTCAAGCAATATTTGCATTTATGATTTAGCAATGCGTGTATACTTATGTAGTTAAGCTAATATCGATTTCAGAAAACAATAAATAAAACTGCATGCCAACGATGTTTACAAAATTCAATTTCCGTGCAGCGCCGGGAACTTCAGAGAGCGACCATATTATAATATTGTTTATTTATGTTTATTCTTTTAACAGAACAAAACCGGTTTCGGTGTTGTTTTTTTTTTTTTCGAAATCATTATATTGAAAACTCGAAAATAGAGATTGGTCCGATTTTGATGCACCTTTGATTAACCCTACTAGAAATGCAGCAATATTAACAAATTAGCTGCCAACGACACCTTAGAAAGTCTGACTTATATGGGACATAAAGCTCAAAGAGTAATCAAGGGAACCAATGTTATAGTGGTAATCAAAAGAATGTAATCCAGGGACAAAGACCAGACATTGAAAACAGACATGCACAAAAAAGAACATAAAGTAACTAAAATCATACATACAAAGTAACAAAAGTAAATGAGCAACTCGGACTCCACTAAAAACTGGGAGCATGGACCAGGTGAACCGGTAGGGTAAGCGTCCTCTGCTTTTCTAGAAACACCCGCCGAGTTGCTCATAAAAAGTTCGGGGTAGACAAACGAGGAAAGGAAAACTGTGACCCGTTGAATAATTCAGTTTTCATGATGGATACACCATAACGATCCACGAGTTCATGTAAAGGACCATAATACTTCCACAGGAAGTCCTATCATCGTACTCGGGGTATGGTTTTGGTAAGACTAAACTTCATCCTCATAGCGGTAGTGATTCAATTTATGTGTTTCAGTAGGTCCAAGCTAGACGACCAGACATTGCAAGTTACAAAAATAATGGTCTGTTTGTACAGGAGAGTTCTTCGTGATGTCATCACTTACCTGTGATTTGGTTTTGGTTGGCAAAAAATCCATTGAGTGGCATGGGGCATCAACTTTAAACCATCATAACATGGTCGTTTTTTAAGATAATTGAAAAATTCTTTTGGTTCCCTAAACTGCCAATAAAACTCTTTTCATCCATGGAACTTTTAAATAAATATTCAGTAATTATACTATATGAGCATAAAATTTAAAAAAACAATTTTATATGAAAATAGAGGTTTACATATAAATATCGTTTCAAATTTATTCTTCTAGTAAAACAGTAATAAATTCACATATAAAATATGAATTCTTTTATGTATATGAAATATTTCACAGAACCAAAATTGGATGTAAAATAACAAAGCTATAAAGTTTTGAAAATTGGGACTCTAATCATGAAATTGTTAATCGTTTATTTAGTTGTTTATTTGCCAATCTATTTGACACTTAGTGATATGCAAATCAGTGAATATGACACCACTAATGAGATTGGTGAACTCTCCTATAAGCGGAAAAATCACCCATATAAGTTTTGAGGAGAGTAGTGCCAAGAAAAGAAACGCGCAATTTCCCCCGTTTGCTGATTTTGTCTTTTGATGTATACTATTTTTATTTTTTTCAAGGGGTGTGATCCTTAATCGAATGACAACCTGTTGTGGTTCTCGTCTTTATACAGTGATAATTCATTCATACCTATATTTCCTCAAATACATGAGATATATGAACAGTTTATATATACAGCAAGTAACAAAACATTATTACATGTAAAAAATGGAAAAAATGGAAAAAGATATCAAATATTTACAATTATTTCATGAAACATGCATTCCAATCGGGGATATCTGTATTAGTACAATCCACGTTAACGTTATCGCGAACAAGTCTAAATGGGCGGTTGTATTATGCGGCGCATCACATACAAACATGAGCGTGGCACAATTTAGTGAAGTTGATTGCGTCATCATCGCTGCTTTGCATAGTGTTCGGTATTTTCCTAAGTAAAATAATAGAAAAATCATCCTGGGAGTATGAGTCAAGTTCTGTAAACAGTTCTAGGTCGAAGTTTTCGATTATCAAGTCCCACCCGATTACGAAATAACAACACGTGCTTTTTTTTTGGAAAGGGGAGTTAATTCACTTCCCGCCACCTATATTCCGTACGCACAGTTTTACTTCATGCAATGTGATCAGAACAGAATCGAAGCAGTTTTTTTCTGGATAAGTAAGTATGTTCTTGTATCTTGCTTATGCATTTGGCAGTAAGAAACCGTGTGCAAAATACGGAAATAAATGAGCAAATAACGTACTGCTGTCCATAAATTGCATAATCTCTTGGTCAATGCTTGATCATCCCCATTCATTTTGAAACCCCACTAGCAATTTTTTTAATTAATGCTCATTTTAATCTTGTAATGCATAGATCATTTTCTTCTCAAGGGTGGGGGGCTGGGGTTGTATGTTGTGTTATTATGGCAAGCCAAAGTGGACAAAAATCAATATTTTGTAATATTAGAAAATAATTTTTTAATATTACAAAATCATTTTTTGATATTAGAAAATATTTTTTAACATTAGAAATTTATTTTGTAATATTAAAAATTCATTTTCTAATATTACAAATTCCTGATTTAGTAATATTACAAAATATCTCACATTTAGTAATATTACAAATTGAATTTGTAATATTAGAAAATGAATTTCTAATATTAAAAAATCACTTTGCAATATTGCAAAATCAGTCACATTTTTTATATTACAAAATGAGTTTTTAATATTAAAAAATCGTCATTGAATACAACAAATCCATTTTGTAATATTAGAAAATCAATTTCTAATTTAAAAAAATCATTTTTTAATATTAGAAATTGTGTTGTGATATTAGAAATCCAATTTGTAATATTAGAAAATAAATTTGTAGTATTAAAAAATCATTTTTTTAATATTGGAAAACACTTATTTGTAATATTAGAAAATCAATTTCTAATATTAAAAAATCATTTTAAATATTAGAAATTTATTTAGTAGTATTAAAAATTCATGCAAATTCCTGATTTAGTAATATTACAAATTGGATTTGTAATATTAGAAAATGAATTTTATAGAATTTTTATTAACACAAGTTTTTTCAGCAGCAGCCAGAATTGAAAATTTTCATTGTTAAGTAAGTGGGGAAATATTGATGCATATTTTTTTTATGTCTGTGACTGTGTAATTTTTTTCTCTCAAATTTGGAAAATTTTTTTCAAAATAATCCCAGTCCCTTCCTCTCCTCCGCCCTCTCTCAGCATAAAAATAGCCAGTGCCTAAGTTCATTCAAACATTGCCATGATCGGTTCAAATTTACATTCAAGAGTGGAAGTGGTTGGACTTTTTCGAGGAGAAATTATAGGTCCACATGAGGACAATCAAAAAGTCCCCAATGAAGTGTCAATATACAGGGGTGGCAGGATTCAAGTCTAGTGGGGGGCATTATTTAATCAAATGCCGTGCAAAGCAAGACAAAAAAATATTGTTGGGTGAAACTTGTGGTGAAAATTTTTTTTTCTTACAAATTTAGGGGGATGTACGCCTGACAAACCAGTCCTTGGATCCATGTCCGATATAAAGGACTTGACATGTCAAAGGTCCTCTGGGACCTTGAATCACCACTAATTTGAAACACTGTCAAAGTTACAAGATTTAATGAAATCTGATAAACCAAGAAAGTTTTTACCCAAGAATAAACATATCTTCATTGTAGTATCAGTAACTATTCTAAAGACTATAAAAAAAAACAAATTAAACTATGGCTTTGCTTGATAAAGTGCCTTTAAAAGCCATCTAGGAAAACGCTCTCTAACAACCAGCATATTAATAGTATCCTGAGAAAATTAAAACTTGTGAAGGGCAACAGAAACACTTGTAATAAAATCGCCTTAATTTACTTAATCTTAGCTGTTTTGCCAGTATATTTCTTGAGCTTTTTCAGATACTTGATCAAGGTCGGACTTTTATTTAAAGAACTGTCAAAATTGTTTTTTTCTATTATTTACATTTTTACTTTGAAAATAATTAAAATAATTTTTGCATTACGTGTACTCTATACAATTATACAAATTTAAATCAGACCAACCAATCAATCAACCTATCCAACTTTCCTGCTTTGTATTCTTTAATAATAAAAAGAACCAAATCTGATAGGGATCAAACAAAGAGAAATACTTGATGAAAGCAAGTTATCATCCAATCTTGCTTCATTTAGCTCCTGGCATTAATATTCTGTATGTATTATAAGTTCAGTTCGGAAATAATGCAACTTAGAAATAGTAAGTGTAAATTTTCATTACTTGATATACAAATGTAAGCTAGTGGAAAATATTATTTAATTCATTCCCTGGATGTTATAATTGACCTTCTCATACCAAGTAAGAATTTTTTTGGAAGGGGGTTTTGGGTCTAGAATAAATGGGTTTAATTTTGAATAAAACTGCAGGACAAATATTCCGTGGTGGAAAATCCACATTTTACAATTTGTCTGATCAAAGAGGCTTAGATTAATTTAATGAAAAAAAAGTCAGGAAAACATTTATGACAAAAATTATCTGCTCTCTTGTTTCTAGTCGGATATTGCCATGTAAATGTCAACACATGCAAGAGGACACTATCACAAATTTTGACACATATAATTTGGTTTTTTATTTAACTATTTGATTCACCATTGATTTATTTGCATATAATCTGATTATAGAACAGTCAGCACAAGTTCAAAAGCTATTTTAGTGACTGTCGGCAACCCAAAAAATCGGGCAAGATGTTTATGGTCAAATATTGCAATGGACAGAGATGTGTTTGAATACAAACAAAACATAAAATGTCATATGCATATGACAAATTTCTTTAATTGTTCATGCCTGTGGAATTTTTTACAGACTCTGGGAAAATATTGGACTATTGTTAACCAGGCTATAAATTCCAAGACATAGGTTTGTTACAATTTTTTCTTGGATATTGCTTGGTTTTCTGTGAAACATGCTTTTAAGTTATTACTGTAGAGCTACAAACATATATCAGAAAAAATTATTTTTGTTTATGAACACTATCATATTTTTGTAGATCTAAAAATGGTTATAGAGGAAGGTTTAAAAGAAGGAAAACATATCAACAAGACAATGGATATGAATGCAATAAAATCCATGAAAGGAGGCCATGAAAGTGAAGCATCCTGGCAGAGACGGAAAAAGTTTCTGATAGTATGTCAGTCTAGATACCCAAAAGGTCAGCTGATTACACTATCGTACTGCTATGTTAATGTTTTGTTGTATGGCTGTCGTTACTCTGAAGAACTCATGGATGACTTGTATGAAAGAGCATGTGATGTTGCAAATTACCCCTGGGAAGACCCTGTAAATATGTCACGTTGGAATGAAATCTTTGAGGAAAAGCAGGGAGACTTAAACTTTTATGCACCTAAGAAAAGAGAAACTGGAAAAAGAAATAGGAAGGAAAATAATGCACATTTGAACGAATCAAAAGAGAAGATAGGGAAAATTGGCAATAGCACTATAAAGGATAAGAGAGATAAAATAAAAAAATCTGAATTCGAGGGCCAAACAACCAAAAAACTATCAAAGCTATTAAAAGCAAGGAAGGGAAAAGTTGATCATGAGGCTGTTACAGGAAAGAAAGGGCATGGACTGAAAGCCAAACTTAAAGTTAGAAAAGCAGCCAACATAACTAGTGGGAAAATAAAAGTAATAAGTGCTAAAAAGAAACATAAAGATCCAACAACTGTTACAAAGAAGATTGTCTATGACACGTTAAAGTCTATCTTAGCTCAATCTTCATCTGGAAAAGATAATAAAGCTAGGCCCCATGATTCATTTACGAGTATGAATAAGATTGAAAAGAGTGAGACAAACAACTTGGGAATGAATGAAAAGCAAGTTGATGAAGTATTGACAAGTTTGATGAACAGCAGTAAAATAAATTCTCAGAAGAAAAATCCCACTGTAACTGATGAGAATGTGAAGTATACCTTCGAGAAAAAATCCCAAGTTAGGCCAAAGAGACCAGAAGAAAAGCAACCTATTGCCAGCAATCCTCTAGTCCTGTCTGATAGCCTTGATATTAACAATAATATCAGCCCAGACAGCAAAAAATATGCTTTCAAACAAAGTACCACTAAATCATCACCTACACAATCAGCTGCTACAGTTTTCAGTAACAAAGCCAGACATAAATACTCAATCAAGACTTCTGAAAGTATGTCACTGGACAAAAAACATCACAGTAGTTTCAAAGCCTCAGATCACAAGCCAACATACAAACAAAAGCAACAAATGGACAAGTCAAGAAAACAGCAACCATTTAACCGGAATCATGGATGTACAGACAGCAATATGAATACTCAAGGTTATCCAGAGTACCCAACTGGTCACCATTATGACAGATACTTGGAGTATATTAGGTTCTGTACATCTAGGGGAGATCCTAGTACGCCTTTCCCTTCTTATGAAGGCAATATGTGGGGTTTGCCTAAAAGTGGGAGGTTTCATGATAGTGGTGCCAGGTTTCCGAAAAGGCAAGGACATATGAACAAGGGACAAAGCAAATCACCACCCAAAAACAGTTTTCAAGTTAATCCAACCAAAACTTTGAATGCAAAAAAACATTACAGACAATTGCCTATACAACATATGAAAGAGGGAAGGCAGAGATGTCACTCTACTGAATCTGAAATAGCTGTAGGGGACATTAATAATAATGAAAGGAATCAGAATGTAATATCACAAATCCCAGGTGGAGTCTGTCATCAGCGAAAACTGCCTGAAAAAGAGTACGTAAATAAAACTGAGATGTTGGAATCCATTCTGAACCAGATTCATAAAACTTAGATTATGAGCATGCACCATTAGGTGTCCACAAGCACAAAAGTCTATGTTAACTTTGTCATTGCTACTGGTTTATAAGGAAGCAGGTGCTGATTTTTAGTTTATATTTTGTTTGTCATATTGTCTCACAAGATTTTTTTTCACACTATCCACACTGATCCTGTCTTTTCAGTACAAATTTTATGAAAATTCTCTGAAATCAGTAATTTTTTTTTTTTATTGATTATCATATTTTTATAAGATGTATAAAGACAAGTATAAGCCATTAAAACTGAACACTGGTAAGTTCTAGCCTGACTGCAGTGTGATAAGTATGATGCTTGAAGATTATTGTGCATTGAATTAGATACTTGTACATTTTACTTGGTATTATTGTATATATTTGGAATCTCTACTGTTTTACAAGTTTTAAAACTCAGCAGATCAGGGAATAAGTTTGATCTGAATTCTTGACAAGTTAGAGAACAGTATATCAATATTGTATACATGTATCCCTCTTGCTTAAAAAAATGCTGCAGATGAATTACATGTAAATTGAATATGTCAATTTACCAGATTAGGCCAGTTTTAAGTAATTATTAGATATAACATATGACTGCAACAAGGTTTGAACTTTCAGGTAGAAAGTCTAAGAGTTGTAAAGGTTTTAGGAAATCTTATTTTTTTATTTTGTATCTAAAATATTACATGAACTCTTATTCTATTTAAGTTGGTTGCATTTAAAAGAAATGAAACTGAGGATAAAGTAGAAATCCTATGGAATATTTCCCATGAGTCTGATTTTATACTTAGATCAAAGAGATCATTTATATTTTGTAATGTTTTGTATGATTTTCTAGCTGATTTTGATGGTGCTATTTGTAAGTAGTTCTTATAGGCAGAGTTACTGCCCTTTTTGTGAAGTTGAGTATTTGTTTACATTTTACTAGGCTAGTATAAACTACCCAGGACCAGTTGATATAAAATACATCAATATTTGTTCAGAAGTACCAGTATTAGTAATGAGGGTTGCTTTATATAATGCTGCTAAATCTACAAGCATCCCTTCATGATAAAAGTGTCATATTGTCCTAGAATTTAAACAAAATGAAATTTTCTAATGCAAAAGATCTTGCAATATTGAACACAGAATATTGTTTTTCTTTTGCTATTGTGGCCAAAATGCCTATAAAAATATTCATCATAATCATCCCATCCTTTTTAGCTCACCTGGCCGAAAGCCTCTTGGGTTATTGCCATCACTTAGTGTCTGTCGTTAACAATTTTTCAAAACAATTCTCCTCTTACACTACTTGACCAATTAGATCCATCGGAATACATGGTCGCCGTTATTAAAGATAGAACATAGGGGTCAGACAGTAGTTTTTCGTATATGTCTCCAAAACCATTAGGTTTAGCCAAATTCTGACATGGGTAAAAGTGTTCAGCATGAATAGATCTATCTGGTCAAATTTTTGTATTAATTCATTAAGCCATGTTGGAGTTATTGCCCTATTTTGATGTTTTTTGCTATTTTTAATGTTATTTCTTTCAAAAACTTCTCCTTTGATGCTACTTGACCAATTATGAATATTCCTTAGAATATCCTGTATAGAACTGGTTTGGGGATTTTTGATTTGTCAAAAAAAAACATGGCCACTGCTACTAAAAATAGCATATAGGGGTCAGACAGTAGTTTTTTGCATGTATCTCCAAAATGGTTAGGTCTAGACAAATTCTTTTATTTGCTAAAAAAATCCTTATTATAAGGCCTACAAAAGTCTGGGGATAAAAGTTTGGACGAATCCTTGTAAGAGTTATTGCTCTTGTAAGGAAAAAAAATGACTTTTTCACACTTTGAAAACTATAGATAGAAACTTTCAATTAGTGAAATGATCCTTATGGTAAGTCCTACCAAAGTTTTCTTGAGTCAAAATTGTTGGACAAATTAAATTTATAGCCCTTGAAAGACAAAGTTTAACTAGGTGAGTGATTCAGGCTCCTGGGAACCTCTTGTTTTTTTACCCATCATAATCATCCCATCCTTTTTTATTTTTATTTTTAGACTTTCTATTGTTTTGTTTCAGTATCTTATTTTGATTCAACATTTTTGTTATGATTTGATTGTGTCTTTTCTGGAGGAACAGTTTTACAATTTGTTTTTTCTTTTTGTTATTTCTAAGTAAGTGTGTCTTACTGTGACTTCTTAGTGATTTTTATTATGAATAACAAATCTCAAAAGTATACTGAGTTTTCGTTCATTCAGTTTTGGTCATAACATATATTACATTCAAAATTAGCCAAATGTTGTTCCCTGTTGATAAATAAAATGCTTCTTAATGCACAGCTTCATACAACCACAGAGGCAGAAATCTGAACAAATTGGTCAAATTAACATTCAAACTTGATACAGCTCTTAATTTGTATTGTAATGTTCGACAAGACTGTGACCAGAATTAAAAATTTGCTGTAAGACATAAGATATAAGAAATTTATACAGAGTTGAAGAAAATGTTCATTCCAGACTACTTTAGCCCTGAATTCATATGCTATGAAGGATGTAATATCTTTTAATCCACCATAACATTCCTTCTGTGGCATGGAACTTATTAGGACAATTTCATAGATATTCATTCACCTTTATTTAAGTTATTGCCAGTAAACCTAAATTTATTGGTTTTTGGTCTCTAACTTTTCCATGGCTACAGTAAGCACATTCACAATCTCTGCCAGACTTTGTTGGTACAGAACCATGTAATACCATTACATAGATATCTACTTGCAATGTATATTAATAATGTATATTAAACCTATTACAGGGAGCATTCTTTTCTGTCATCTTGCAAAATCATTTTCAATGTGCTGTTCAAGATGCAAAAAATTGTCTTCAAATTACACAAAAAGATCTTTTGGAATAAACATATATATGGTAAAATTACATACATTAATTTTATAAACCCTCTATCAAGGGGGAGTTAATTGGTGGGAAAATGTTCTGTAGAAGTGAAATGGGAATTTTATTTTTTGTTATTATTACAAGAAGAAATGTTCAGTGACCCCCTGTTGTCTGATATGTGTTCATTACCGGGGCATACAAATTTTTAAGAAATTTATCTACCAGTTTTTAATAGTCTGAAAAACTTTAAATTCACTATATAATTTATATAAAATGTTGTAAAAATTCACCTTTATTCAGGCTCAATTACTGGGAAATTAAGTTCGGGGATAAATTTTACAGTATGTTCGTTCAAGGACATCTTTGAGAGGAATAAGAACAATTCATCTACTAAAAGTAACAGATGTGATCTACTTGCTTTTGTCCCATATTGGTTATTACCTCAAAAATCAATCAACCTTATGGTGGTATCGAACCTTATATCATAATAAAGATCTATACACCTTACTTGTGCTATCGTTTGGAAACAGTAAAACAACATTTTTGGCCCTTCACCCCTAATTTCTATATGGTGGAGGTAATCAATTACCCCTGAAATCAATCCAAGTTTGACCTCTGTGGTATAGGAACATTTTGTTACAATATGATTATCATAGAGATCCATATGCTAACATTTCAGTTATGTATTGCTTGCTTATAGCCTCTTTTTAGCTCCTTATTCAAAAACAGTATGGGCCATCACCTCAAAAATCAATACCAACCTTTCTTTTATGGTTTGGAACCTACTAAACATTTATAAAAATCCACAAATTATTACTCGCACATAAACCATGGGTCAATAAATGACAACAGCACCATACCATTAAACCACCACAATTTTATTTTTATTGATTGTGTTTAATGTCCTATGGCAGATATTTCACACATTTCAGAACAAGAACAGTTGACCAATTAATGCATCGCATTATTTCAAAATTGGTGACACAATATAAATCAATGGGTGAACAAATATTTTTAATGTGTAAAAACATACAGATGGGCAATGATTAAATATACATATGTTCATCTCACTGTTATCATGGATGCTGTCTACAAATGATAAAAGGTTGCTTTCCTTGCAGAGTTTTGCTGTAAAATTTAGTTCTTTAATTAATTGTTTGAGTTGTAACATTTCACTCTTATCTTTTCATCATATGAAGTAAACTGAATTCTTTAAATCACAGTCATAGCTGCCATCATCAAAAAGTACACATGTAAACTAAAAATGTTTCCTACATGAACACACTGCTGGATTTTTTCCCTAATGTTTACATTACAATAGCTTTAATCAAAGTAGACACTATTGACATTTTCATTAAAAATCCCTGGAAAATCTCATTCAGTCCATCTATGAACACATTGCTGGTTTGTGCACACATAATACAATCTCATGCCTTCCTACAAAATGAATAACATAATGGATAACATCTTTTGTTTACTTGGTCATATCATCTTTCTAATAGAATAATTAGTTACTCAATGAGAAATTTTCTGAAAATCTAAGTTATCTCCCCTTAGGAGAAACTGAGTAAAATAGTTGCATGCAGAAAAAATTCATATCATATCTCTGTAGCATACATGTACATTTCATTTTGCTACAATAAGGTGTATTAAGCAATTGCAAAAATAACACTAGCAAAGGTCAAGGTCCTATAAGAAATTAAACATTTAATATGGGAATTTTTTTTCTGCTGTTAAGAATGTCTAATGGATGATTTAGCATGTGTAACCACATTTAATAAGCATATCAAGTTTCAATGATTGAAAATATGATGTCCAAATTTGAAAAATTAAGCAGTTTTTGAAACATTTTTACAATTTGTAAGTGTTTGCAAATTTCACTGTCTTAATGGATACCCAATCCCTCACATACAAAGAGTATTCAAGTGAGAAGTCAATTTTACAACCTACAAATCACACCTTGCTACTTTTATCTGGAAACTTATGAAAAGTAAGACATCAGTTAATTGGGATATTTCAGATCTTAGGACTTCTTACCTCAGCTTTGTTGCTGTGAGACTGAAAGAAGACGGACTCCTTATGTTGGCATTTAGGGCAAGGGTGATCTTCTGTTCGGGGTAATGTTGGATCTGCTATGACATCTCCAATAATCTGGGTCAGTTCACTGGTAAAAGATAATACAATCACACCATTTTTTTAGCAACAAAACCATCTTGAAAAATCAATGTCTCATGAATTATGGACAGATAAAAGGGAAATTGAAATTAGTGCAGAATAAAAATGAACACTGGTAAATGGCATTCCTTTTTGTAGAAATGTTAGCTCTTTATATTTTTTTTTTTGGTTGTATATTTCATTATTTTGTAATTTGAAGCAAGTTTTGAGAAACTTAATATAAGCAAATCACATCTTTGCAAAGAGAGTACACAATGGATGAGTGTTATATGTTTGTGTACATTAACATTTGAACATGTATGTTCATTACAACACAATGAAATGGAAAACAGAACTATTTTTGTTGACAGAAAATCAGATTTTGAGTTTTAACTTCATATTAATTGCAAAATTTATACTTGAATCCTAGCATCAACCTTTTCCTAAGTAATTTTGTAAATGTACTTACTCAACTTCATGTGTAATTTTGTTGACATATATACATGGATTGTCAGCTACCTGTTGATAATCACAGTTTCTACACTGAAATAAGACAAAAAGTTATGGTTGTAATGATAGAAACCAGTATAAAAGGTATATACACTGTGTATTACAGGGAAACAAATCCATCCACTGAACACAGTGAGATGTCTGGAATAGCTCAAGGCCAAGTAGGTTATAGTGGGGATGTATAGGATTCTGCTGGTGGGAAGCATGTTTTTGAATTTTATTTAGAAAAATTTGAAATCACTGGGCAACTAGGTATTTTTTCACACCTCCAGAAATTAATGCAGAAAACATGAAGACATTTCCCTTTAACTTGAGGCTTAATACATTAAACACGACTCCAGCAAGTTTAATACATGAAATCAAGGTATTAATTATGGTGAATTTTAAGCTTCATTTTTATGCTTCTGGATAGCACAGTGAAAGTGTAAAAAAATTACAATAATATTGGACATATCAGTTATTTTAACATGATTTTAATATGTACTCATTCATGTGTCTTTTTTAGTGAAAGAGTTCCAATTTAATTAAAAACTGATCTTGCAGCTCCCGGGTATCTGTTATGTCGCCTGTGAGATCTTACACAACCCACTTATGGCATCATTAAAAATTCATGATTGCAGGTCACTCACATGTGACCCATAAGCGGGTTTCATTAGATCTAACACTCGACATAACAGAATACCGGGAGCTGCAAGATTGGCTGTTTAGTAGATCGATAAGAGTTCAAACAAACAATTTCTTAATTTTGCAAGACATGACTGAAAAAAGACTTTCAATCAGAATTTTTTTTAAAAAATAAAGATTTTTTTTCTTTTGTTGTTCCCCTTGTGTAAAATATTTGCAAAATAACCTCTTGTGAAACTGTTGATTCTTTCAATTAAATTACATATTCAAAAAACTTAATTTATTAACTTACTGCATACAATAAAATCCTATTTTCTTTATCTTCTTTTGGGTACAACATGTTGTTACTGTGATAATAAAACACAAACAACTGATACATGCACATAGAAGACAAAGATTTAAATAATATCACATCATATACTTAAAAAAACTGGAGATATTTTTCAGCCGAACATTTGATTTGAAAACAGTAGGTTTTTTGTCAGTGTATTTTTATTTTCATGGCGTAACAAGTAAATTGCATGTGAAATTAATGGAAAACCTCATGCATGAAGTTTGTTTCCTTGAGAAATTAAGCTGAATATTCTAAATACAAAAAAATACCAGTTTTGTATATTGTAAATTTCGATATGCTGTACACGTGTTTCAAGGAGTAACCTCTCATCAGCAGCATTAAAATCAAATATGTAGGAAGATCATAATCAAAATGTTAGTTGTATATAAGAAGTACTTATAACCAAAACTATCGAAAGAGGACGCCAAATCCATCACAGAGAGGTTCTACCATATGCAATGCAAGGAAGGTTTTGCATTATTGGAAT
Organism: Perna viridis; assembly: GCA_037379345.1. Taxonomy (NCBI): domain Eukaryota; kingdom Metazoa; phylum Mollusca; class Bivalvia; order Mytilida; family Mytilidae; genus Perna; species Perna viridis. Next base: position 42,588,408 of record CM074512.1, on the reverse strand, counting down.
ATTTCTCTTTTTCTTGTTTTGAATATCAAAATTTCACTCAATTATACATGTACATGTATGCAACACTCTCATAGACTATATTTCTTCAAGTTCTCCAAAGGACTCCATAAATCTCCTATAGCAGAAGAACGTAATGTGCTTATTGAAGTTTAAGCCATGTTTTTCATTAACTGTGTAATGGAAGTGACTTTAATCTGTTTACATCTACACGATTTTTCTATTATCACGTGATTATCATATGATTTCGTTATGGATATTAACAGTAGTGAGCTGAGCTCGGAGTTTTAAATTTATCTGTTGAGTCTCTGTATTTTACATATGCTTCATGCATTCGAGGAGGAGACTGAGTTCATAACAAATGAGTAACAATCGTTGCAATGATTGGTCAATTCAAATGGCATTTAGTATTTAGGCGAGTTCATCGGCACAGTTTGTGGCTTCCTTTATAGATAGCCATTAAGGTGTGTAGCACACCTTCTCTATGCTTTGAGACTGTTACAGTCTGCACATTCTTTGCTTCTAACTTATCTATGATTATGCCGTTTTCTTTGGTTTAGATTTAATCAGACCTTTTGGCTTCTTTATACCCTTAATTATCATGAAATAATTTGTATTTCTGGTTTTCTGTCGAGCTACAAATATGGCGCAGTAAACAACCGTTTAGGGTGTTAGTCAGTCACTTCCAGTTGCATTGTGATACTGGTTAATTTTGAAGTTATTAAGCGTTATGCACAATTGTTTTTTGTTCAAAGGCTTTGTACTTGGTCAAATAAACTATGTGTTTCTAATAGAGTTTTCATTTATACAGTGTTATAGTTACAGAGCCCAGTGCATGAACATACCATGCAATTGGGTGTCTTTATAGGGTTACTTAGTCCGAATATAGGTCACTGATATAGACACGTAAAATCTAGAAAAACGAATACATTAGTGAATATTCAAACATTTTCCATCATTTATTTAAAGAATAGCACACTACTTATATGGTTAGAATGGGATTTCTGTTTTCTTTGTCAGATTTCAAAGTGTTAACTGGCCATTATCACTGAGAAACTTGCACATACAGAAGACTTCTGTTACAACTGCATACCAAAATGTAAAATATTTGGGTAATGTAACAAATATTCAAGAATACTGATACAAAATTTCCAAAATCATCACCATTTAAAGACGTAGTATTTCCTATAACTATTGCAAAAAACTTGAGAAATACATGTACATATATATTGTTCTGTTGAAATTACAGAAAATGTAAAAAAAGGATAGAAAGTTATAAGGAATGTAACTAACATTTTGCATCAACAATGGTAATTTTAAAATTCAATCATCATCCATAACCCTGATCAGCTGATTGCTCCTCCATGATTATTTACCTGTCATATAATATTCCTTTACCTGTTTAGACTGCAATTAAATCTTTTGTTAAATTTATGGCTCTAATAATCAAAAAAATGAGATTGAAGCACAAATTTTGAGGTTTGAATACTGGGGGATAATAGGTACTGGTTTTTATGGACAATGGTCACTGTAATGTTCTGAAAGCGACTGATTTTCTGTTCAAATGGAAAAAGTGTTGAAAGGTTCTCATCCTGGTAGAAATGACCTACCGATTGATAGGTTCACACAAACATGTATATGTATGTACAAGTGTATAACCCAAAGGATAGATCAACTAAGAGAAGGATCAAATGTGGACAGATTGACAATGGGATGGAATGATTAGGGGGGTTTTGAAAATGGAACAAATTGTTTAGAATTCATAGAAATCTCTGCTGAGGTAATAAAAAAATCACACAAAGAAAACCTACAGAATAATGTTCCATGATTGAAAAGGTGTTTGATGAAAAACCTCACATTTTGTCTATTAACTACAGTACAGCTTGCAGCATAGTCTGATAAATACCTGGCACACCTCATACCTGACATCCAATGCGAGGTATTTATTGCTTATTGGCCCTTAATTAACAAGACCCCCATCCCCCCAGCATCACCTGTATCCAATATACAACAGGAAAGGACTAATTAACAGAACAGGTACATGTACCTACTGGGGGTTTTACCTGTACAGTTAATTGTCACACCTCAGGTGGCTCACCTCAGTGTTTCAAAAGTACATGTAATATAAAAATAAAATAAGTTAAAAAAAATTGTGTTTATCAGAACAATAAAACAAGACATACAAAATGAAGAGTGGTATGAATTCATGTTTCTTCAGGAGTGTTTCATTTTCATTTCAATCCAGATCTAGATAATAAATATCATTATATGATGTTGTGATCATGATAATACAGACAATTATGTAGCTCTAGCAGCAGTTGGAAGAGGTGTAACCTTCCAGTCAAACTTGAAATTTGATAAGCTTGTTTGTAATATTGTTTGAAAAGCACATAGTTTTATTACTTATCCATCTTTGTTTTCAGTTTACGAACTGTAATACATGTATGTTTGTCTCACTGTATAAGTCTTAAGTACATCCTATTCTGGAATATGTTACATGTATTTGATCTCCCTCAGTTAAGGATATAGAGAAACTGGAATCAGTTTAAAGAACAGCAACAAGAATGGTCTAAGATATTAATCATCTACGTTATGAGGACAGGTTGGGAAATTTAAACATTAATAACTCTTGAATATCGGAGAGATCGATATATGATACAGGTGTACAAGGCTATCTAAAAAATGAAGAAAATAATATCATCCTGATGCTTTGAAATCTGCTTTTAATGCAGTACAGAATGGATATTTTTGTTTGACATTTTTTGTTGTTATTGATTTTATTAAAAGTTGTATAAATGATTAAATTTTCTAAGTTAGAATTGATTCAAATGAAAAATAAGTTGCACAAAAATGGTATATAAAATACTTATATTAGAATGTTTGAATATTTACATGTACAATGTATCAATTAAAAATTAGCAAGTTTCATTAATTTAATGATGGAGATCACAAGCTACAGTATATCAATTTTAAGTGATCTAAAAAAAATCTAAATGATTTAAATTTTCAATCAATTTCAATAAAATAATTACTTGAATAGGAACTGAAATAAGATAACATCATTTTGAAATAATTTGCCTTAAAAAAAACTAAAAGTGTTTAAATTCCAACATATATATATTTCTCTTTTAGACTGAAAATTAGATTCTATATAGTTATTTTAGTCCAATACTATATTTTCATCAATAAATCAAATACCAGCATATTTCTATTTATTTAGTGGAATAGTATTGTATCCCATATGGCTCTCCATACTTGTTTAACTTCTGCACAGGAAAAAGTGTACAACAACAATAAATGATGGATACAAATGTATTTGTCATCTGATTTACATTCACTGGTGTAATCATTAAATAAAGATATACACATGATATAATATACAGATGTGGAAAGAATAATGTCCAACTTTTATATAAATAACATTAGCGTCGTCTGGTCAGATCCGTAACTCTATCAGAAGAATATCATTTTGATTAACGGTACCCCAGTATATAATACGCAGCGTATATAATATAAGGCAGCGTTTATGGTTGTATTATCAACTTTGTTCTGTATACTTATGGCAAGAAAAAGCATCAAGATCCAGTTTGTACCTTCATTTTCAGTAGCTGAAAAACAGTGTAATGGCAGCTTCATTTGCGTATACTTGTATATGTGTGATTGAGAGCTAATCCATTCTTGGAAAATATTCACTAGTTTTGATAATTAAATACAAATCAAATCAGTTTTGATAATTAAATACAAATCAAATCAGAGCTTTTCCAAGATAGGGTTGGCCATAATAGTCTGTAGAATGGCATACAGATGTATATGAAAATTACGTAATCAATGTTACCCATAATTCTTGGATCATAAAAATTTTGAAACAAAATCGAAACGAAAATAATTGATAAAAGAAAGAATCAAAACAAACCAATTTGATAAAATGAATCAAATAATAATAAAAACATAATTAAACAGTACAAATCGAAACAGAATGAAGCCAAATTAAATTATATAAACGAAATCTTTTCAGACGTTTTGCAAATTATAAGAACCATAATGTTTACCAGTGCCGAACAATTTGAACTAAAATCATTTCAGACCATGACAACCAACAATTCCTTATGAATGCCGGACATTTCGGCTCATAGAATATCAGACCATGACAATTAGTATATGCCTCAGGACCAAGGGTCCAGAAATTTTGATAGCAATGCTGGTCATTTTATCAAACTTCAGCAGACAATTGTGTCAGTCTTTCTCAGATTGAAAAAACAAACAAAAACAAAAAACTTGTTCATGACATGTAGTTATTTTAAGATAAATATTAGAATTTGTTTTATTTCATTACATACTCTGTCCTTTATAAAATATTTGAACGAGTGAACGAGTTCCGTTTCAACCACACATGGACATTCCAACATGTAAACAAAATATTGTATCTCTCGGACCTTTTCATCACATCGGCAAACACCTGAAAAACTTCTGAGTGATGAAAAACAGTTGATTATTTGTAAAAGGAAATCTCGAATACATTCTGTATATTGATTTAAATGGGCTGTTGACTTCTGCGTTAAAAGATTCAATCGGCAAATTAATAATTACAAACTACAACTGATTCATAGTTTCAGCACTATATGTGCTTTTGTAACCTCTGAAAGGTCAGCGGGAAAATGATCGATGAACATCTCAATCATTTTCTTCATAAATTAAGTAATAAATGTATGAAATTGTTCGAGTCACAACAATTAATTTATTTACGCAGTGGGGATGCATGTGTACCATTAATTCAAGTATGCAATTAACTGATCAGTTACAGGTAAATCACAGTCGCAGGTGGCTGTACATCGGCTAAAATTGACACACACCTGTCAATTCATTTCCAATAAACAATTAGGAGACAGGTAGACAGGATGTTAATACACTAATAAAACCACACAGACTGAAATTTATAAGGGTTGACAAATTTTTATGTCATTATTGGATAATGGTCGTCGGATATTTTCAAAATTTGTTGGTCAATGACTAGCATTTTTGACCGTTTCCGGATCCACGTTTAGAACATATATTATTACAAAATTTACTATATTTAAAGGTTACAGGTATAATATATCAAATCGGAGCTGACAAAAAATATCAAGGTTGTTTTTAATTAATGTTTCTTTGTGAGCGTTATAAGGTTTCACCTTCTGTCCATCAATGGCATCATCATATTAATTAAATGTTTCACCTGTCTCATATTAAAATACAAGCCTACTCATTAAAATGAACTCAAAAGGACTTCCTACCATTCTTTGCAGAATTTGATGCCAACAAATCCTGGACCATCATCACTATGTTCATACATATCCATCCTGATGTAAAAAAAAAAAATCCTTTCTTTAACGTTCTTCTTTCACAACAATCGTGTCGCTTGTGCTCACAAAAATCCTTCATTCCGGTATGTCTAATTTACAACTACACAGTTTCGAGACGAGAAATTATGTTATAGAATTCGCATGCATTATGATAGAACACTATATCTTTTAAATATCGCATTTAATAATTTTTTCAGCAAGAATTATATTTAGTCAGTTCTCTTAAAACAGTCAATTTAAAGACAATAATTTTTTAATGTGACAATTAGTTGAGTTCGAATCTAGAAACATGAATTTAAGACATTTATTTTTTTTGTATAATTCGTAAGCGGTACTATTTTTGCCGACAGCTCCAGGTTGGCACGTAGTCAGCATTCTTTAGCTGTGCATCACTTATCCCTCGTGACAGTAAAATTTGAAAATGCCTGGCGATCAGAAGTATGATATTGTTATTTTTGGAGCCAGTGGCTTCACCGGGAAATTTGTTGTTGAAGAGGTTGCAAGGATTTCAGACGAAGAGGGCGGGTTGACATGGGCAATAGCTGGGAGGTCCATGGAAAAGTTGCAAACAGTTTTAGCGAATGCTTCTAAGGCAACTGGTATGTAGGATGATATATATAGATGGTAATATGATTTTAAGCTTTAGTTATTGAGGACGAGATTAAGCTATTTGTGCTTAAATCATATCATATATAGACCAACACTAATATGTGAGATTCCTTAAACATATACTCTGCACCTGCTTTAAAAGTTTTGATTATGTTCATCATTTCTGACAACAATTTTGAGCAATTCTTATTTCAGACCAATACCAGATACCAGAAATGCTCCTGAAGAAACATAAATTCATACCCCTTTTCATTTTGTCTGCCTTGTTATATTATTCAAATAACCTTCCAGTATGGTATAAATTATTTTGATATACAGTTGAAATTATCCTAATACTCAGTTGTCAGACATTGATAAGCTGATTTCATGTATGTCATTTTCGTAAACATTTTGGCACCATGTTGTAACCATTCCATCCTAATTGAAATAAAGAATGAATTTAATTGTATTAAAATCTTGAAGCTACATTTTGTAACAAATGTTTTCCAAGGTTGGTGTGGTTCTCAATCACATTTTCAGAATAAGCTCCTGAGTGAAGGTGCAAACTAGATACTGATGCCTTTTCTGGCCATAAGAATAGTGGAATCAATTACAGGGGTTTATCTGGGTATTTTGGGAAATGCCTTTTCCAAGCATAGTGGGAAAGAATATATCACCAAATTTGCCATTTGGGAGTAAAAATGAGGGAGGTATAGTCCAAATTTTGGGAATATTGCATGAATTTGATACAATTTTTAGCTCACCTGGCCAAAGGCTATTGCCATCAATTGGCATCTGTTGTTGTTGTCCGTCGTCGTCTTTAACTATTATACAAAACTCTTCTCCTCTGAAACTACTTGACTAATTAGAACCAAACTTGGTATGAATGTTTCTTGGGGTATCCTGCATAGAACTGATGTGGGGATTTTTGATCCATCAAAAAACATGGCCACCATTACTAAAAATAGAACATAGGGGTCAGACAGTAGTTTTTCACATATATCTTCTAAACCATTAGGTTTAGCTGAATCTGATGGGGTAAACATGTTCAACATAATGAGATCTATCTCTGGTCAAATTTTGGTTTTAGTCCGTTAAGCCATGTTGGAGTTATTGCCCTTTTCAAAGATTTTTGCTATTTTTAATGTTATTTTTTCAAAAATCTTCTCCTCTGACACTACTTGACCAATTGAAACCTAACATGGTACAAATGTTTCTTGGGGTATCCTGCATAGAACTGATGTGGGGATTTTTTGATCCGTCAAAAAACATGGCCACTGTTACTAAAAATAGAACATAGGGTCATACAGTAGTTTTTTGCATATATCTCCAAAACTGTTAGGTTTATCCATTTCTTTCAATAGCTGAAATGATTCATATTATCAGGACTACAAAAGTTTTCAGACTCCTTGTAAGAATCATTGCCCTTGAAAGGGGAAAAATAATGACTATTTTTTAAATAGTTTTCAGTCAACATCTTGAAAACTATGATTGATTAAAAGAAACTTTCAATTGTTGAAAAGATCATGTGATAAGTCCTACCAAAGACTTCTTGAGTCAAAATTGTTGGACAACTTCTTGTCTTCTTTGAAAGGCAAAATTCAACAAGGTGAGCGATTTAGGCTCCTGGGAACCTCTTGTTTTGAAAAAGGGCCCTTTTACAGGACCTGGTTGAATGCTAGAAACATCCATTAATGGATAATACAACCATTAAATACCCTGGGGGCATGTCAATTACTGATATATCAGGCAATTAGGGATTATAAAACATTTCTTGTCAAGTTTTCATTGCATGTTTTTATAGACTGTTTGACGGGTGTTTCTAGAAAAGCAGAGGACGCTTACCGGTGCACCTGGTCCATGCTTCCAGTTTTTAGTGGAGTCTTACTTTTGTTACTTTGTATGTATTATTTTAGTTACTTTATGTTCTTAGTTGTGTATGTCTGTTTTCCATGTCTGGTCTTTGTCATTGGATTACATTCTTTTGATTTCCGCTGGAATCTTGGTTCCCTTGATTACTCTTGCACATCTTCTTCATTTCAAAGTTTTTTTGCTGTCAAGTGTGGGTTTGAGCCCAAGCCAGACACCTTCCTAGATTGGGGTATTACCTACATTTTTAACTTGTAATACCAGGTTTTCCTCCATCACACTCTGGGGACCATGCAAATTTCGCATGACTTTGAAAGCTCTCCAATCATTGCACATTCTTTAAAAAAAAATAACTACCTATACTTCCTTTTTTACACATAGCAGAGCTGATAATTTCACTTTGCTGGGCTTTCCAAAAATATGTAAGAAATAATTAAATTCCATATAAAGATAACTATGCAAGTTAAAACCACTTGGTTTATTTAGTCAGGTAACAGAGTCTTGAAGATTTACTTATACATGTAAGTTACAGTGGCAGGGAAAGAGCATTCCAATCTTTAATTGACTTACGGTATATAGAAGATGCATACAATGTATCCATGTACATGTAGGATATTAACAGTTTGAGTGTTTTGCTGTTTTTGAGTTCTGCTGAATCAAGAGTTTCGGAGAAGTCAATCAGCCGTAGTCTATGGAAAAGTTGCATTTTCACAAATTAATTGTGAGCTAAGTTTAAGTATTTAAAGTGAAGAGTGTATTAAACTTATTGAGAAGAACTTAAGTTTCTGTAGGGTTAAAATCACAAAGGACTTTGAAACTGGATTTGACAGAACTTTTTTGCCTGAATAAGACAATTTATCCTTACTGGCCAATTTTGTGACAAGGTGCACATAATTGTCAGACAGATTTTCAATGTCATCATTTAATTTTTAGGCAGCCAATCACAGTGGACACATATCTGTATGCTTTACATTGCACAAGTTCTCAATGAAGAAATGGGCTTATCACTCAATTCACCTTTTTTGAACACCTCTTAAAATTTTGAATATATTACAGGAAAAGAACTTGAAAGCACTCCAATTTTGATAGCAGATACTAACAGTGAAGAGTCATTGGTAGAAATGGCAAAACAAGCGAAAATAGTATTAAATTGTGTTGGACCTGTAAGTATATTACATGTACATTATAAAACTAGACACACCTCTGTTAATCAGGGCCTGTAAGTATTACATGTACATTAGAAAACTAGACACAGCTCTGTTAATCAACTTATTTTCACAAACTTAACAAAAATGAATTGCTTCTAGTAAGTTCCTGTATTATGGAATGGAGATTAGACACAGTGTACAAATGTAGCTGCAAAATTGAAAAGCAGGAAATTGAATTGATATCTTGAAATACATAAAAATGTAAAAATAAGTTGGGCTATAGTAATCATAATACATGTATTCTGTAATGAAATTTTCAAACAAAAAAAAGGACACCTGTCTTATATTATTATTATACTTTTTAAACTTTAGTCATGCAGCAATAAGTTTAACTGGTGTCTGAGCATGTGTACCAGTATGTACCATGAATTTTCACACATTAAAATGTATGTGTAAGATTTTTTGGCACAGTCATGCAACAACTTCCTGTTTGTTGTAAGGGTTAATTAAACATTTTCTACTGTATTTAAATTCTGGATTTTATTACTTATTAAGAATTGCAAGTTAAAGTAAGCAACATGCAACATACCACAAAGACTGAATGTGTATTGCCAGGATGAAATAGAAGAAAAAACAACATTTGAGCTATCTATTTAGTATATACATGTACAAATAAACAGTTACTGGTAGTTACATTTGACAGTATAGTTTTTGTTGTTGAAATATTAGCTAATCTACAACAATTATGGTTATTTATATTGTAGTACCGTTTTCATGGTGAAAAGGTTGTAAGATCCTGTATTGAAGGTGGTGCCAGTCACTTAGACATAAGTGGTGAACCCCAGGTATAAAAATCACACTGTTTAGCTTGAAGTTGTTAAAAAATGATGTAAAAATTGGTGTCAATGCTGAAAATTTCTTTTTGTTCTTTTGTTTGTCAAGAAAAAAAATGTGGCATTTTCAGTTCATAATGGGTAGAATAATATTTTGTTTAGTGTGAAGCTTTGACCAACATGTTTCATCCCTTCTTCGCTCACCTGGCCGAAGGCCACTTGAGCTATTGCCATCACTTGGCGTCGTCGTCTTCGTCTTCGTCCATTATCGTTAACAATTTTTCAAAACTCTTCTCTTCTGACACTACATGATCAATTGGAACCAAACTTGGTATGATTGTTCCTAGGGGTATCCTGCATAGAACTGATGTAAGGATTTTTGATCTGTTGAAAAACATGACCGCTGTTTATAAGAATAGAACATAGGAGTCCAACAGTAGTTTTTCACGTATATCTCCGAACTTATTAGGTTTAGCTAATTCTGACCTGGTTAAAAGTGTTCAGCAAGATGAGATCTATCTGTGGTCAAATTTATGTTATAATTTGTTAAGCCATGTTGGAATTTTTGCACTTTTTCAATGTTTTTTGCTATTTTTAATGTTACTTTTTAGCTCACCTGACGGAAGGCCATGTGAGCTATTGCCATCACTTAGACTTCGTCGTCGTTGTTAACATTTTTTTCAAAACTCTTCTCCTCTGAAACTACTGGACCAATTGGAACCAAACTTGGTATGAATGTTCCTTGGGGTATCCTTCATAGAACTTTTATGGGGATTTTTCATTCATCAAAAAACATGGCCACTGTTACTAAAACTAGAACATAGGGGTCAGACAGTAGTTTTTCGCATATATCTCCAAAACAGTTAGGTTTAGTCACATTCTGACGGGGTAAAAGTGTTCAGCATGATGAGATCTATCTGCGGTCAAATTTTCAAATTAATCTATGAAGCAATGTTGGAGTTATTGCCCTTTTTCAACGTTTTTTGCTATTTTTAATGTTATTTCTTTCAAAAATCTTCTCCTCTGACACTATTTTACCAATTGAAACAAAACTAGGTATAAGTGTTCCTTAGGGTATCCTGCATAGAATTGAAATGGGGTTTTGTGATCCGTCAAAAAACATGGCCACCGTTACTAAAAATAGAACATAGGGGTCAGACAGTAGTTTTTCGCATTCGCATATATCTCCAAAACGGTTAGGTTTAGCCAAATTCTTTCAATTCCTGAAATGATCCTTATTTTTAGGACTACAAAAGTCTTCAGGCATAAAATCTATTAGACGCCTTCTGATAAGAGTTATTGCCCTTGACAGGGAAAAATGACAGTTTTTTTTTTTTTTTTAATAGTTTTCAGCCAGTGTTTTGAAAACTATGATAGATTTAGACTTTCATTTACTGAAATGATCCTTATGATAAGTCCTATCCAAGTTTTCTTGAGTCAAAATTATTGAACAACTTCTTGTTTAATTTATTGCCCTTGAAAGGCAAAATTCAACCAGGTGAGCGATTTAGGCTCCTTGTAGCCTCTTGTTTAAAAAAAACTTCTCCTCTGACACTACTTGACCAATTTGAACTAAAATTTGAAGTAAGAATGTTCGTAGGGGTATCTTGCTTAGAACTGATGTGGGAATTTTTTATCTGTCAAAAATCATGGCCGCTGTTACTAAAAATAGAACATAGGGGATAAGACAGTAGTTTTTCACATTTATCTCCAAAACCGTTAGATTCAGCCAATTGTTTTCAATAGCTGAAATGATCCTTATTATAAGGACTCCTTGTAAGAGTTATTGTCATTTAAAGGGGAAAAATGACATTTTTTTTAAAGAATTTTTTGCTAATATCTTGAAAACTATGAAAGATAGAAACTTTCAATTGCTGAAATGATCCTTATAATAAGTCCTACCAAAGTCTTCTTGAATCGAAATGTTAAATTTATTGCCTTTGAAAGGCAAAATTCAGCGAGGTGAGTGATTCTGGCTTCTTGGAGCCTCTTGTTTGAGTTCTTCAGTGCTTCCTAATTTTTGTTCTTTTATTTGATACAATAATATTTGAAATGAATGAGGTTAATTTTAGCATACAGAATGGGGTTATGTTATGATGGATTTCAATTCTTAACTTTTGTGTGTTAATTGTGAATTAATTTTGCTTGTTAACACCCTTAGAAGTGGTAGGAGAGGGAAATAACTCTTTAATCTTCCAACATTGCTTTTTTTTGAAGTATTTCATGAAGAACATTATTGATTATCACAAATTAGTTGTCAAGTGTATTCCTAGACTTCTTTTAAAAAAACTATTAATTGATAATTAATTAAGGATTCTTATATTGTAGTATTTAGAGAAGATGCAGTTGATGTATAACAACAAAGCTAAAGAATCTGGTGTCTATGTGATTGGTGCCTGTGGATTTGATAGTATCCCTGCTGAAATGGGTGTTCTATTCTCTCAAAAGAAATTTGAAGGTATGAAAGTGTTACCAAGCGAGTGTGATGTTTTTTTTTGTTTTTTTTTTTGTTTTTTGTTTTCTGCCCAAAGAATACAAAAATGTCAAACTACTATTATTGCACTTGTATAATATATGGCATTGGAGAATTTACAAAATAATATCAAGTACCGTAGGCAAAAATTTACATGCAAAACATTTTTGATCAACTGTCATCAAGTACAGTGAGACCTGTCTAAACCAAATCAATTTTAAAGTGAAAAAAAGGTTTTAGTTAAGGTGGGTTTCACTGTGAATTCAAAAACAGCTCAATTTGGGGAATGCTTTGATATTTGGAATATTGCTTTTTGCAGTATGACTTGTACTGTGCCTCCCCTATTCAGGTTTGTTACTTATCTAATTCCCGTTTAACCACATGATTTAGCAGTTACTTAGGTGATGTATAAAGGAAATTTTTATCACAGATTTCTCAGCTTCTGTGGGAGGGAATGTTTTAATATTTGGTATATTGCTTTTGCATGATGTCTTGTGCTGTGCCTCTCTTACCAGTTTTGTGGCATTTCTACTTCCTGTTTACAGTAGTTTGTTAAGGAGGTAGACCTAGGCTAAGAGTCACAACTCTTGAAATCAGTGATATTTTTGTACCATGTTTAATGTCACCAATGCCTATCAAGCTTTCATTTGAAACAGAATGAAATCAATCCAAGTTACTTTGATGCTTACGTGAGATTGAAGTAAAATACTGAATGCAAATGTTCCGGTGATTTTAAAGAGTTGTGTCCCTTATCCTAGGTCTACCTCCTTAAGTGGGAGTATTTTATAGCATGACTTAGCATGCATCATTTTCTTTCCCATAGAAACAGATGTTCCCCATTGTGAAGATACCTTTACCTTTACAGGAGTTCCTAATAATTACTGCTATTTTATCTCCAACCATGATACACGTTTTATATGACATTTTTTTTTTTTCAGTACAATCTTGAACCCTTTTAATTATCTATATATTTTAATTAAAGGTGAAATCAACTCTATTGAATCCTACCTGGACTTTGAAGCTAAAGAGGTATGGCTGCATGTTAATTCTTACTGCCATGCTATTTTAGTGGTTTTGGTATTACTGAAATTGATAAGCTTTTGTTAGGATATCTCTCTGATTCATATAAGTTTGGAGGATATGTATTTCTGCCAAACTAAGCTGATAGATATCCATATATAAATTGAGGAGAATTGGTTTTGAGTTAAAACTTAAAGTGAATAGTCATGTCATTGTGGGCAAGAGCATGATTTTAGTATTGTAAAAAGCAGGGTTTATAAGAATAATATGAGTAGAAAGTGACAAAATGATACAATTTCATTTCATAAATTTGCTGTGTTTTCGTATAATCTAGTGGAAATTTTTTTATTAAAAAAAAAACAGAAACAAGAATAATTTTTTAAGGGCCATTTTCACACCTCCAGTTTTTGAAATTCTAAACTGCTACCGAATTCTGTAGTATCAAGAGGAAGAAAGCTTACAGAGTGATCATATCAGGGGTTGAAAATTCCTAAAACCTGATGCCTGGGACTAAAAAAAATTGAACCTCAGACTTGATTTTCAATGTCCATCAAGCATGGCAAATCTAAAAAAATAGTAACTCTTTTTTGAAAGGTTTTGTTGTCATTATTTGGACCATTTTTCTCGATCTATTCCCTGACCTATAAATAGTTATAACTTTATTTTTAGAATGGGTATTCACTAGATCAATATATTGATTAGTCATTCTTAAGTCTGAATCACACCTGCGCTTGATCAGATGCATTTTTTGACATACAAATTTTATTAATCAAGCACTGGAATGATAAAGATCAAATTTCGTTGATAAACTTTTGAGGGAAATATCGTTACTCAATTACAATTTCATGGTTGAAAAACACAAAAACAGAAAGCTGATGACAAGGCATCAGACTGGGAGATGGAATCAATTGACACTGTGTCCTCTTCCATGCAAACATAGAAATATATATAAGAATATCAGATAACAAAATTGCATTTATATATATCTTACAATTGGGACTTGACAGAACATTGTTCAGGCTTAGTGTACAAAAGATGATAAAGACCAGGGCTCGAGTCTTCCCAACAAAATTTTCAACCCTTGCATATGGTACTCTTTTGAAGATACTAAAATGAGCATATTATAGATACTCACTACATGTACCTGTAAATATATAAAAAAAAAATTGGATTTAAGTATAGACATATCCTTTAATACTTGCAAAAATATGAATATTAAAAATTTGTCTTCTCAAACTTTTCTTTTATTTATTATATGAAGAATTGTACTAATAAGTTTCTTTGGCAATATTTTATTTGCATTGAAGGGTTTAGCAATAAATGTGACCACTTTGGAGAGTGCTGTATATGGATATGCACATGCAAATGAATTAAAAAGCTTAAGAAAATCTCTGTATCCAGAACCTTTACCTAAACCACAGTTCAGGGTACAGAAAAGGTAACTCTGTGCATTTTGATGTTGTCTTTTTTATATCCTTTCTTCAGCATGTACCATATGGAGCAACACCATCTTGATTTTCTTTTCACTTTGTGTCTCAACTAATCACTTGAAGGCATATTTTCTCCCAAAGTCCATTTTTTAATAATCTAATTTAAATTTTTTTTTAAATTCTGAAATATATGTTTCATTATTTTTTTAACTTTTTGATGAAAATTTCATTAATTTGTGTATCATGCATTCACAGAAGGATTTTCATCAGAGAAGCCATATCATCATAAATCATGTTTAAAACCTCAATGTAAATATGACCTTAGGATTTGGGAAAAACAGATCCATGGAACAAGCAAATTATTTTTTTGGCATATTAGTTTATTATTAGGTTGTTAATATTAAGCTCTTTGATAAGTGGAGAAGATAAAGCTTTAGAGTGATATTTCCTGAAGTAAGTGAAATAGTTAATACCATTGGATAGAGTTGGTCTTCCTTTTATTGAATGCCAGTACTTGAAGAACCAACTTCTTTTCATATTTTATGACATAAATTCAAAGTCACAACTACACTGAATCTTGTCCATACCAAACCCCTTTCAACCTGTAATGGGTTTGGTTTAGACAGATGTCCAGTTTACCATGGTTCACATTGTATTCCAATTGATATGAAGAAACTATATAAACTGTATGGTGTTGACAGGTCTTGGGATTATTCAAGGTTAGGTTTAGACAGGTGTTTGGATTATTCAAGGTTAGGTTTAGACAGGTGTTTGGATTATTCATGGTTAGGTTTAGACAGTTTTTTCGATTATTCAAGGTTAGGTTTAGACAGGTGTTTGGATTATTCAAGGTTAGGTTTAGATAGGTTTTTGGATTATTAAAGGTTAGGTTTAGACAGGTGTTGGGATTATTCAAGGTTAGGTTTAGACAGGTCTTATGAATATTCAAGGTTAGGTTTAGACAGGTCTTTGGATTATTCAAGGTTAGGTTTAGACAGGTTTTTGGATTGTTCAAGGTTAGGTTTAGACAGGTGTTGGGATTATTCAAGGTTAGGTTTAGACAGGTGTTGGGATTATTCAAGGTTAGGTTTAGACAGGTCTTATGAATATTCAAGGTTAGGTTTAGACAGGTCTTTGGATTATTCAAGGTTAGGTTTAGACAGGTTTTTGGATTGTTCAAGGTTAGGTTTAGACAGGTCTTATGAATATTCAAGGTTAGGTTTAGACAGGTTTTTGGATTATTCAAGGTTAGGTTTAGATAGGTTTTTGGATTATTAAAGGTTAGGTTTAGACAGGTGTTGGGATTATTCAAGGTTAGGTTTAGACAGGTGTTGGGATTATTCAAGGTTAGGTTTAGACAGGTCTTATGAATATTCAAGGTTAGGTTTAGACAGGTCTTTGGATTATTCAAGGTTAGGTTTAGACAGGTTTTTGGATTGTTCAAGGTTAGGTTTAGACAGGTCTTATGAATATTCAAGGTTAGGTTTAAACAGGTTTTTGGATTATTTAAGGTTAGGTTTAGACAGGTTTTTGGATTGTTCAAGGTTTGGTTTAGATAGGTTTTTGGATTATTTAAGGTTTGGTTTAGACAGGTTTCATTGTATTTTTTATAATATAAATTGGTTTACAGAACCCAAAGAAAAGTCTTAGATAGTAAACTGGATAATTGACAAGAAGACAATTTTTTTTTATTCTGTTGGTTTTCAAATCTATGTCTGATAGAATATTTTAATCACCATTAATCAATCCTCCAGTTTTAACTACTTAAAGCAGTTCATCAGGTTATTTTCAATCTGTCAAGGAGAGAATAACTCTTTTCTCTGAAATTAACTATTTCACTGTCAGTTTTAAGAAAAAAAAGTCAATATGGTGTAGCTTTAGGAACTCCATGATTAACAAAACCAACAATCTTATTAATCTATTTTAGGGTGTAGTAGGTAATGTTACCACATTTGAGTCAGCTGTTTATGGTTTTGCTCATCAACATGAGCTGAAGAGTCTGAGAAAATCACTATACCCTGTCTCATTGCCAAAGCCAAGCTTCAAACTACCCAAGCGGTATTATCAAATTAGATAGCTAAAATACATGTAGATTATTCAAATACATTTTTTATAATGGTGATTTTGTACTAACAAAAGTAGTGCTCTTTCTTGCTGAGTTTTGCTGTTTTATTTCTTTCATAACGAGATTGTTCTTACGTATGTCAACTTTTTCCTTCCTTTATAAATTGATTTCATTCAATCTTTGAATACCTTTTTGATAATTGTTTCAACATGATTAAGCCTAAAATTTTGTTTTGTTGTTTCTTGTCATAAAATTTGAACTTGTCTTGATTTAGGGGTCATTCATAGGATATTTGTTAATTTAAATGATTCATTCATAATTTTTTAATAAGTATTATCAAAAGATGTAAATGAAAATTGTGCTTTCCTTAATTTTTCTTTAGTGGTTCTAATACTACTTCACATAGACTTTTAAATTGAATTTTATTTTTATGATAAAAGATGGGTAAATTTTGACATTGACATTTTGCATTTTAATTGTCAACAGTTATTTCCCCTTCACCTTTTCTATATACTTTGTATGCTACTGCTACCTATCTGTATCTGTATATCATGTGAGAGGGTTTTTGATGTTTGCACATGCTCAATACCTCTGTGATTCATTTTGCTGCTAGTGTGAAATACTGAATATTACATGTCAAAATCTGTATCATATTCCATATCAACCCGAAATTTCTAATCACTAAGTGCCACTGGCCTGTATAGATTTGGACATGTCATGTTCATTATATTATATAATTTAGCTATATTTCAAGTGTTTATCAGGTATATGTGCAATAAAAGAGATGTGATATTGGTCTAGGCCTCTAGTGGTGTGATATAACATTTTTGTACAATTTTGCTTATCTATATTATAGGGAATTAACTTGATCTTTGTATTGAATTGTAATTCTTCCAAGTTTTTTGGAAATCATTCAGTGATTACTAGGTAAAATATATTTTTTATGCCCCCCCCCCCCAAGGATAAGTTGGGGGGCATATTGTTTTACCCCTGTCCGTCCGTCCGTAATTCTGTCTGTCTGTAATTCCAATAGTAATTCTGTCCGTTCCATAAGTTTTCCGCACTTTTTTTTTAATCCTTGAAGCTATTGAACTTATTTTTTGTATGTGCGTCTGTCATGATTAGTTACAAATTGAGTATAAGTTTCATTCTTCTATGCTGAGATTTACCAAAATAACGGGCCCTGAACTTTAAAAATTGTATTGAAATAATAGTTTTTTGCTTTTTTTTGTAAATGCTTGAAAATATTTGGCTGGTTTTTGGTATGTGAGTCTGTCATGATTAGTTACAGATTGAGTATAAGTTTCGTTCAGCTATGCTGATTTTTACTCAAAACCACATGCGGGGACATCATTTGTGTCTCACAGACACAATAACACATCTGACAAAGTGCTTTTCACAATTATGAGTTATGATATAGCTGTATGAAGGTTAAATGCGAGGTTATCACTTTATATACATGTCTTTGCATCCAGATCAAGTTATTGAAATTTAGTACACACTTGCCGGTGGTGTGGTTGAACTATCTTTGTCACAACATTCTGGTCAAATTGCTTGAAAGTGCACATTAATGTGTGTCATTTCTTTGATTGAGTAATATTAGTCATTGTCAAATTATTGAATATTGATTCTGCAACATTGGTAGATGGATTTTCTTTTTATGGTCATTTGCCTATTGCACATTCGAATATTTTCATCAGTAGCAGAAGGATTTCTAAGTAACATCTTCATTTTCATATTGCCGCCTTGGTTATTTGGGTGAATGGTTTTATCCAATTATGAGTGGTCAACAAATTGTACGTAGGGTATTGATATAGCTCTAGGAGTATGATATAAGGTAAACAATAAAGGGTTTTATTGTCATACCCAGGGCCAGATCTATGGGTAAACAATAAAGGGTTTTATTGTCATACCCAGGGCCAGATCTATGGGTAAACAATAAAGGGTTTTATTGTCATAGCCAGGGTCAGATCTATGGGTAAACAATAAAGGGTTTTATTGTCATAGCCAGAGCCAGATCTATGGGTAAACATTAAAGGGTTTTATTGGCATAGCCAGGGCCAGATCTATGGGTAAACAATAATATATGTTAATAAATATGTAATTTCATATTGGCCCTCTTATAGGTTTGAGGTCTGTCATATTGGTCAAGGCGGTTGTTTTGGTCCTGAGGCATCGCTGAGAGCCAATATGGCTGTCGAGGCCAATATGATTGACCAAAACCTATAACAGGGCCAATATGAAATTTCATATTTATTGACAATTTTATTAACCAACTCAACTAGATGATTTGTAGAACAGTTGTTTTCGTGTTTTGTCAAGAATATGTAGGTTTATTTGCATTAATCAGTCTTAAATATCCTTTTTTTGTATAAAACGGAATATTTTTTGTGTTTCTGCAGCTTTTAGTCCTGGTGATCAAAGTTCCTGAAATAACACAATTCTGAAAGAACATTTTAGATATACAATTGTGCAATTGAAATTATATTCAGTTCTTTTGTTTTAGGCACTACAATAGGGTTGCCAGGTGTAATAAATTATTGGTTTGCATATCATACTTATGTTGGATTCCTTTTTGTTTTGTTTTCTATGTGCACATCCTTTGATTCTAGTTTGTCTTGTTTATGTTACATAATGTATGTTTTTATATTTGGTCTGAAGCTCTTTAGAGCTTGTGATTGTATTTGAATATATGCCAAATCAAAACAAGTTTTCTTACCTTATCCTAAGTTTTTTATTTGTTTGGTTAATTACATGTTTAGGTACATATGCATAAATAATCCAGCAGGATAGTGAAGTGATAATTTCTAATTCAAAATGGCAGTGTCAAATGACCGGAAATTATGATGCCGTATTGGCCCTTTTTTTCATATTGGCCCCGTATAGATGCCCGGTTTGAATTCATATCAATTGGTCAGTTTTAGACATATTTTAACATATTTTGGGTAGTTGGTTAATAAAGG
Organism: Perna viridis; assembly: GCA_037379345.1. Classification (NCBI taxonomy): domain Eukaryota; kingdom Metazoa; phylum Mollusca; class Bivalvia; order Mytilida; family Mytilidae; genus Perna; species Perna viridis. The sequence continues at coordinate 42,568,683 of CM074512.1, read as the reverse complement.
ATTTTATTGGCATAGCCAGGGCCAGATCTATGGGTAAACAATAAAGGGTTTTATTGTCATAGCCAGAGCCAGATCTATGGGTAAACAATAAAAGGTTTTATTGTCATAGCCAGAGCCAGATCTATGGGTAAACAATAAAGGATTTTATTGGCGTAGCCAGGACCAGATCTATGGGTAAACCTTTCCTAGCACAGAGGGATTATTTGTGTTAGTTTCTGTTTCAAGCATGTTTAAGCCTTGAAATACATTGTAGCTACTCTACCTGGTATAAACAATCACTTATGATGTACATACTAAAAAACATATAATTTAATCTAAATACATGTATATGATAAAGGAATTTATAAACTAGTCACACATGTATTTAAATATTTAAAATGTTAGTCATTAGTTCTATTATAAAGTATTTCAGTTATATGTTGTATTTCGTTATAAAGTCTGATTTTAAAAGCAGTAATTATTTTGTCAATTTCTAGGTTAAGTGATTTTATATTTGTAAACAACTGTAACAAGATGAATTTTGATCAACTTGATTTTTCAATATTCAGATGATTAGAAGAACATTTATTTTCAAAACATCCTGATAGGTACATAAATAAAATTCTTCTTTTATTCCACAAAAGAAAGTATGTGCAGAGTGATATTTTATCTGTTTGACGTATTACAGTCAATATATATCTCAGAATTGATTCAGTACGAGGGAATGTGTTCTGAGTACATTTGTAGAAATGTTTAAAATCACTAAAATGACTTGCATATGCTTATTCAACTACTCTTATTTTCAGGGGAGCTGTTCACAAAAGTACAGTTGTTAATAAATATTGTTTGCCTTTTATGGGGAGTGACAAGTCTGTTGTCAATAGAAGCCAGAGATACAACTTTGATAACAAGAAACAAAGACCTGTAAGTATCATATTTATATTATCACTATTGAGACAAGTATATTCTTCTTTTTGCCATGTGAGTTTTCCCAGTCATCAGTATGAAACATGTGAAATGAAACATGCAATTTATTTATGGTGATTTCGTTATTGTTCCTAAAATAAACTTTTTTTTATTTATTTCAGCTAAAATTTAATCTTGTACTTTGGTATATTATATCTCATTGTATACATGCACCAGTACTAGTATTCAGATTTGAAATTTCAGCCCTGTTACACAATTATTTCACAAGAGCTTTTTTTTAATTAAAAAAAAAAATCTTCAGAAGGATTTTTTTGATATGTAGGATTGTACTGTGTGTCAGATTTTCAATTTTAGGTCTGGTCTATGTCAGGATTCTGAGTGTCCAAAATAGACTTGTTTGGTTTCAACAAAAATTGCTATTTAGAGGTTTTTGATATTATGAATCTGTGTATTTAAATTTTGGTTATTGAACTATATGTCCAGTTAAAATATTTAAGTTTTTAAAACACTTTCATTTGTTTCAGAATCCTAATGTCAAACATTTAATTACAATTCAAATTAACTGGGATTTTATGCTTGAATGCTGTGTTCATAATTGTCCTAATTGTTTATTACTCAACCTCTGGAGTGACATCAAGCCACACTATGTGGAGCATTTTATCTTATATAGGTAGGGGTACTTAATGTGGTTGTAATGATGTACATCATAATGTGAACTTAAACAAATGTATGCCCTCTATAGTTCTCACCTGAGAGCTCTAAACGGGAAGTCTGTGTTGCCATCCAACATTTTCCTGTTGTGTTATAGATTCAGTATGAACCATATGTAACCCAATCTGGTGGAGTACTTGGTGTTGTAGGAATGATGCTGTTTGGGATAGTATTTGCTGTCCTATCTAAGTTCAGCTTTGGAAGAAATCTTTTGGTGAAGGTAAGTCTTAACTTCTATTTTGTACAGATTTTAAGTTCTTAAGAAACATACACTGAAAGGCTTCCTGCTTAGACTGTACTCACATCTAGTTCTGGATGTCATGGGTTTAATCTCCAAGTCATACTAAGATTTTTTGCTTCTCGACTTTACACACTGCATTTAAGTTATAGAGCAATAATTTAATTTCAGAAGAACATGTTTTCTGATTGGATAAAATTTGTATCTACCATCTCAGAGACTGATGTCATCAACCTTTTTTTATGTTCTGCTGGTGAAATTTTGAAACTAAAATTAATTTATAATGAATGACTGTTGTATTTTTTCTATCTACATGTATTTGAAATTATCTCAATACCTGTCTACATATCCTCATGCGCCAAGTGCTGGTCTAGTGCTATGCCAAATTTATTTGACTAACAAAATAATTGTTTTGGATTGCTTAAAATATCTGCTAAAAGATTTTGATGAATTTGCTAAAAGTTATTTCTTTCAATGTATAAATTGAGGATAATACATTCCCATCAAGCACTAGTCTTCAAATTAGGAAGAATGTTATTATATTTTACAGAGTGAAAACTTTACATTCAGAAACTATTGCATAGCTTATGTCATTGCAAAATGTGACAAACTGAAAATTGTAATAAAAAGAACCAACATTTTGTAATTTAACATTACTAATGCAGAATTTTCTCAAAATTACAAAAATTGAAGTAGAAACATCAAATTGATTAATTTTTAGAATTATTATTAATTAGAATTCAGATAATTATTTATGTAAGAAGTGTTTTATAACCAGCAGTATATTTATTCTGAATTGTTTTTATACAAAATAAAACCAATGCTTCCACTGCATACTGATGTTAAATGTGACAAATCAATAAAAGACTTTTTGACTTTAAATACAAGTTTGAAGCAATTAACACACACAGTAACTTCTAAATTACATGTAACAGTACCTTTATATTTACTGAAGTACATTGTTATGTTATTGTTTAACAAAAAAAAAATTGTGCATATCAGGGCATTGATGAAATTCAGCTTTTATAAATATGCATTATCTGTTTATTGTGAATTTTAGCAAGTTTCTAACACGTAGTTTCTTAAAATTTTGTTGTTCATTGTTTTTTAGTATCCAGAATTATTTACTTTTGGTACATTCAAGAAAACAGGACCAAGTAAAAAGCAGGTAAATTTAATCATTAGCACTTAATAAGGTAGAATGTTCATACTCAGTATTAAGCATAAAACTAGAATTTAATTTGTCTGTTATAATTCAAAATACATGTATAGGCTTTTTTTAAATGACTTACTGTAAACGTACTTATTTTCGCGGGTACTTATATTCGCGATTTTACAATTTCAAACAAGTTCGCGTGTATTTAATTTCGCGTTTTTCTAGTTTTAACTTTTACTATTTTCGCGGAATATAACTCTGTCTCTTTTTAACATCGTGTAAAAGACAAAGTTTATTCCATGATTAAAAATCAATGATTGTCAAAGGATTGAGCCTACGAAAAAGAAAGTGTAATGTAGATGAAAAAAATATCGATCTTTCCCCCTGGGTAGATTTTAATGCGTGAGTTCTGTTTTAAACTTCGGTATTTGATAAGATTTTTTGGCACTGTTTATTCGAAAATTGAAATGTTGAAACATTGGTTGACACAGCAAAAGGATCTGCCTCCACAGCAGCCCTATTTGCCCGATCCAAGAAAAGGCGGAAAGAATTGTTTCGGCGAATGAAAGTGTTGAAAAAGAAATAATGTTATTGTCAAGTAAAAAACGTAAACGGGGAGACTATAACCATTATGACACCGACCAAAAGTTGAAAATGGCTAAGTATGCATGTGAGCACAGAGTATCTAAAGCAGTGAAACATTTTAGTTCGATGTACGAAAAGCCAATAAATGAATCTACCATTAGAACATTAAAGAAAGGATATTTGATGAAACTTAAAACACAGTCCTCTGATTCAGATTCAGATATTTTAATGGAAAATTCTAAAAGAGGGCAACCAAAATTACTTGGTAAATATGATGCAGAAGTGCAAGAGTACATAAAGAACTTACGCCTCGCTGGCGGCATCGTGAACCGTCCAATAGTGTTGGCTGCGGCCCGCGGGATCTTACTTGCTAATGATCGGCAACTGTTATCTGAATTTGGTGGCCATATAGAACTTTCCAATTCGTGGGCTCAATCCTTTGTTCGTCATCTCGGATATGTACAAAGGAAAGGTACCAAGGCAGCACGAAAAATTCCAGTTGATTTCGAAAATCAAAAATTGGAATTCTTAACTGCAATTGAATCTACAGTTAAAAAAGACAAAATTCCAAATGAACTCATAATAAACTTTGATCAAACAAATGTGTATATAATTCCTGTTGGTGATTACACTCTTGAGGAAGAAGGCAGCAAGCAAGTTGCAATAACCGGACTTGAAGACAAACGCCAAATTACGGTTGTTCTCGGTGTGACACTTGACGGAAAGTTCATTCCCCCACAAGTCATTTATCAAGGGAAAACAGATCAATGCCATCCAACATTCAAATTTCCGAAAAAATGGAATATCACACACTCTGAAAATCATTGGTCTAACGAGACCACTATGCTGGAATACGCAGAAAAGATCATTATTCCGTAGGTTGAATCTGTTCGTGACAAACTTCCGCTATCAAAAGCCAAGCAACCGGCTCTCTGCATTTTCGATGTCTTTTCGAGCACACCGTGTTGAATCTTTTAAAGAAAAGTTATCAGACAATAACATTCGCATTCGTTATGTACCAGCATCCTGCACGAGTGAATTACAACCTCTTGATCTTTCGGGAAACAACGAATTTAAATCAATTGTAAGATCAAAATTTGTAGAATGGTATTCCGAACAGATCATGGCTGGAATCAAGTCGGGAAAGAAAGTCTGTGATATTAATGTGGACCTTCGTTTGTCTACTCTCAAACCACTGCAAGCAGGATGGATCGTACACGCATTTCAGAACGTTAAGACTGAGACACTGAAAAGGGGGTGGGCTAAGGCAGGTATAGCTGACGTGTGCAAGAATGTGTAACTTTATACCAAATAATGACAGTATATAATTGATTTAATTTTATTTTGAATACCTGTAAATATGTTATTAAATATAAAATGTGATGGATCGATTATTTAACTGTCCCTTTCATAATAAATAAAGATCAAAGCGTACACAGGTCATTATGGTCACTATGGATTATTCGGATCAATGAACACATTCACAATAAAAGTGTCAATCTTACAAATACAGGTAGCGTGGACTGCTCTCACCTGATATTGTTTTCACAACAATTTAAAGGTCAGCTTGGGTCGTTCTGGTTATAAAATTGTTTACATAGCAATTTGTCTTTGATCGACGGGTATGTGTTGTCTAGGGTAATAAAGTTTCTTCTAAATTTTGTGATATGGGTATTTATGTTCGCGAGTATTTATTTTCACGGAAAATGGTCAACCGCGAAATCCGCGAAAATAAATACCACGCGCAAATAAGTACGTTTACAGTATGTGGTATTTTTCTTTGTATTCCATACATATGTGTTAACTTGGCAAAGGAGATAAAAAAATGTTTAGTTACCATGTAAATGTGCATTTGGAAGCAAAGAAAAATATGCTTTCATAAAAATTCATTAGCTTTAGTAGAAATACTACATTTTATATACTAAAGTAATTCATATGATGAATTTACAATATGTGGACCTGAAAATGCATAAAAAAATTATTGAATTTCAGAGCAAGAAACTCCAAAATGGGTCAGTTTTAGAACAGTGCCATTTTTTTTTCCCTGTTGAATACACACCCCTCCTTAGAAAATGTTTTTGACTTTCTATTTCTATTGTAATACTAACATTTGTGTCTTAAGCCCTATGTGAAAGTGTTCATCATGCCCTTCTACCTGAATGCTGCATGCTCTTACAGAGTGTCAATTGCAATGTAATTTTTATTGTAATAGTAAAATATACGGAGATTTATATATTTTATTCAAAGCAAATTTAACTGCTTTTACGTACATGTAATTACATCAATATTTATTAACATCATATTAAATTGGTTGGATAGATAGAACTATTCACAAACCTCTGCAATGGAAACAGTAAGACTTGCATTGATTAACTGTTTGTCTACAGTTGGGAAAGGTTTGTGGCCTTGAATTAAGGGACACACTCAAAATAGCAAACTTTTCTCAAATTTAAAACAGTGATAAATATAAAAAAATATCAAAAATTATATAAAAGAAATAATAAAAAAAATAGTGAATTTTCAAAATGGTTAACTTTAGAAAAAATACCAGTAATTTCAATAATTACATTAAGTAGAGTGAAGTACAGTAGTTCAGATAGTTCAAGTTGGCGAACAAATCAAACACTTCACTTTCTACTACAACAGTATGGTCCAAAAGACCTGAGCCCGAAAAAAATGCTTAGCCATCTTATCTGCAAATCAAGATTTTAGATTTGTACCAACACATTTGCCTAAGATGAAAATGGCATGCTCAGATAGAAAAATACTTTTGTACCAAAATTGTTAATTTTATATTAACATTTCTAATAAAAATTTTCCTTAGTTACCTATAATTTTGTAAATTCACTCTTTTATAAATTCACTACTTTTAATAACCATAACTATTTTACCAGTTTTAATTTTGTCTGTAGACCAAAAAAATGTATAGCAAGGCCATATATTGACCTCTTTAATGAAGGAGGCAATCACTTATTGCAATATCTGGGGGTCGCTCAGGCCCATACTGATCACTGCCAAGAGATAGCATAATTTGGCTTCCATTGTTTTATTTTTTAATCTTCTTAAACTGTATTTCTTGTTTTTGTGATAAAAGCCCCTTCTTGCTACTTCACTTTTATTCCATAGAAACTTCAATCATGTTGTTCATATTGTTAATCTACAGATAGAAAACACTTCCTTCTCCATGACATTTGTATGTAAGGGTTGGAGTAAGAAGTTAGATGACCCCTCAGAACAACACACTGACAAACCAGAGGTGGCTTTAATGACTAAGGTATTGGGACCAGAGCCTGGATATGTGACCACACCTATTGTCATGGTCCAATGTGCTGTATGTCTTCTGAAGGAAAAGAGCAAACTCCCAAAAGAGTATGTAATTGAAGAAATAAATACTTAGAATTTTATCAAGTAAAAAATTTGGCAAAGTAAAAGAGAGATGTTTTGGAAATGTCTCTAAGACAATTTCTACAATGGATGCCTGATTAACTACCCAACTTCACACAAAGAGGAAAACCTCTGTGCTTAATCTGATAAGACTTGACATTGAAAAAAAAAGGAAACACAATTTTTATTATTTTTAAATATGTGAATTAAGGAATGTTTCTAATTTCTCAACAGGTTATATTCAGTAACCTGGTTTGAGTCAATTTACTTTTTAATGTTTAATGAATGACAGTCCAAATATTAATAAAAGAATTACAGAGGACCAATCAATGTTAATGATGTCATAGCACAAAACCAGGTTATATGAAATAACATGGTTTACTCAAGGAGAACCAACCAATCAGAAAGCTTTTTCAATTACAATAACTGAAAATCACATTTTATTATAGAATAACAAAGTCACAATATATCTTTTTTAATTTTCAGTATAGATTTTGCTTATAAAATCAAAATAAACCACCACATTTATAGATCAAGACTTTAAACTCAGAAATTTGGCTTCATTTATTCACATATGTGTACTGACTTGTCAGTGAAAGCTCAAAGGTCGACCTTTTTTGAGAGACCAGCTGTCATTGGAGGGCACTTTTTGTTGGCATAAAGGTAGTCTCTCGAGACACCTTTAGCTGCACATACATATGCAAGGTGTCACAGAAAAGCATGCTGCGCATAACAACAAAATTTGCACAAGTCCAAACTGAGGTTCTAACTCAGGGATGCCTGGCATTGTGAGCTCATGCTGTAACAAATGAGTTAAAGGGATACTCCACAAAATAAGCCAATGGAGTATAGTATTTAAATCTACTACCTGTGAATGGAAGCTACCTGAACACATGGGTTGAAACCTATTTTTATAAGTCCCCAAAGAAAGCTAAATGATTAAAATGTCCATAAGTGGTGAAAAATAAATTAAGGATCATATACAACATGGGTCCAAAATAATTTCTGTGAGATGGCTGAAGAGGTTTTCCAACATGTGAGGCTACTCAAACATCCATGATACCCCGATTCACAATCAAACATGTAAATGTTCAATCCATCAAAACAGCTTTGAGATTAAAAAAAAAGCTTATGTTTCTTTGGGAGCACTTCAGGATTCACATGTCAGGACCATTGTGATTGGTTCCATCTTTCAACTTGTTTTGTCCCTTGATTTTGACATGTGTTTTATAGACTCTTTTTTTACTATTTTATAAAGTTTATTAAGTAATTCTGTAATTACCCTTCATGTTTCATATTTTTGTTTTACAGCGGTGGTGTTTACCCCCCTGGAGCTGCCTTTGCTGATACTACCTTGATTGAAAGATTAGAGAAAAATAACATCAAGTTCCAGGAAATCAAGGAGTAATGTTGATGAAAAAAAAACATTAACAGAAAAGTGCTATAACAATGTTTTAGTCTTTCAACTGTCAATTTCTACTGTGAATATGTTTAATATGGAATGTTAGTATAATAATCTAATATTTATAAATAGAATAGATAGCTCTTTGGTAAGTGGTCTGTTTCATTATAATGAAAGTACTTTATGTTATGTATTATTTTAATCTTTGATAAGGATATGGACACTTTGCTCTCTATGGATGGCTCTCAATGGGTTGCTCTCTATGGGTGAATTGTATTTGTTTAGCTTTATATGTGATAGATTCATTGTTCATTATTTTCAAACCTTACCTGCAATGATTGATTTCTCATATTTTTATGTAACTTCATATTTTTTTCTTGCAAAATGATGATCAGTGGTACAGATATGTTATAGTTATAGTTCTAATGATTGTTATGCTTGTGTATTACACTGCTTTGTTTTTTTTTTATAAATAATGTTATGCAATATTTTTCAAAAATTTATTCGAAATATTCACACACACAAAAAAAAAAAAAAAAAAAGTAAGAATCACTTAATAATGTTAAACAATTTTTTTTTCAAAAATTTACTCAAAGTATTAACACTAAAAGAATTAAGAAGTGGTCGAGCTGATATTATGCATTGTATATAAATATCAGTTTTGTAATTTAAGATGTACAGAACAATTTTATGATGAGGTGATCTAGAAAGTCTTGAATTTCCCCATTGGTAGAGACATCACCTATAACCACATGGTAGTACATCATCAATAGTCTTTTTTGAGTGAAAATAACACTCCTTAAAGATGTTCCCTGATCAGTTTTAGAAAAATAATGATTCCAAAAGGTGGTGTAATATTTAAAGAAAAAAAAAAAAAAAAAAATTTCATGTAAGAACAATATAAATAAAAAAATGATGGTGGTCAGTGTGCTGGTTTTGAGGTACATGTTTTGTATGTGACCATTGCCAATATCTTAGTATCTGAAAGGCATTGGAAAACAATGTTACCAATATATGGAAGTAATTATTATATCACACAGTTAAAGCTTTTTGTTTTCAATTTTTTTTTTATATTGCTTAGTCAGCATTAAAGCTTTCATTGTTTTGATTTTGTAATTATGCACCAACAGGTCTTATCTACAAACCATTGATACTACTTCTCATAATAAGCCCAACTCTAAATGTGAATACTAAACATGGATATGATTTGTTGTGTTGCTATTGATAGGACTACAAATTGAATATTGTAAAACTTTGGATGCTTTGTGCATTCTTCATCAACTCTTAACTAAAATAAATATCAGCAATATAATATTAGTCAGAATAAGGAAGTTATTACCTGTTATCAAGATATTCTTATTTTTGCATACTACTGCTGATCAAAGCCTTTTTTTTACTTTATGTCATTATCTGTTGCAATAGGCTTGTTCTTAGCATATATGTTTATATATTTTTTATAAGTTACAGTCAGTAAATTTATTGATTCCATGGAAAAGAGATGGTTTTCCCTTTACAGTAAAACCATTGCCTAATGACTTAGGTAATTAAATGAGATTTAAACTTTCAATCAGACATAGATTATATTACCTATAGAATAAAAGACTGTTTAAATTTCCTTGTAAATATCTAACTATAGTCTTTCAATCAAGTAAGACAAACTCTATTCCATGAAAATAACTATTTTATTTGCTGTAATTAGTATGTCGTGGTATGGGCAGAACTGGTAGAACAGTTTACATGAAATGGATTGTATATGATAAAAGATATTAATTAAAATATTTATAAATATAAATTAAGTATAATGAAGTATATATTTGTAAAAAAAAGTATATCTAGAGAAGTTAATATTTAAATCTTGAATAAGCTTTATAAGTACTATTAACATATTTATTGACATAATATGGTATTGTCTTGAACAACAACCTAAAATATTTATTTATGGTGTCTGTTGGCAAAGGTTATCAATTGGTATATTGATAATTTTATTGAACACTGAAAGATGGCATTGTGCAAATGAGACTTGTAAGTTTTTTTTTACATTTTTTGTTTTGATTTTGTCAAATACAAAGAGGATATTCAGAATTACTTCTCTTTTTTTATCCTTCCTTCCGATAGCTGTTAAAGCCATTGTTTAAATACATAATAAATATTACTTTACAAAGACATTAATTTATTTATGTGCTCTATTTATATTTATTTTGTGAAAACTTTTAAATTTTTTTTTTACTTTTGTAAAATTGATGTGAAATCCATGTTCTCTACTAAACAACCATTAAAAAAAAACAAACAAAAAAAAAAACCGATTCTGAAACATTTTGATTTGTTTTACTCAGAATGTATTTTTATTGGTAAAAAATCAATTGTTTTCAAATTACCTACAGTTTTGATGTTAAAAAAATATTCTTTTTTTCTTGCATTTGTTCGCTGCAAAGATAATAAAATGTTGAATTTTAAAATTTTGTTATTTTAATTTTTATCTATCATCACTTTTAAGTTGTTGACTAAACACATTTTTTTTAATTGTAGTGCACATATTATGTTTAGATTTTTCTTGATAATACAGTGAGTAATTTGACTGATCAAATACCCCCAGATGCAAATCTAGGAACGAAAAAAGGAACAGATATGGTGAAATACAACAAATGCACCATATATAACACCCATAGAAATAGTAAATACAGATGCACTTAACAGAGGTCATCAAATGATCTTCAGTAAACACCTTAAAGTAAGCTCTGAAAGGCCCGACAGAGATCACCAAATGGTCTTCAGTAAATACACTTTAAAGTAAGCTCTGAAAAGCCTGACACAGATCACCAAATGGTCTTCAGTAAACACCTTAAAGTAAGCTCTGAAAAGCCTGACAGAGATCACCAAATGGACATGACAAAATTTAGATTAAGGCATCGAAAAATCACCCAAAACACTTGTTCATAAATTATTTTTTGAAAATTTTGAATTTGATCTTGATATCACAAAGCAATAGACCTTTTTGTGGTAAGTTGATGAGCATGCTTTATATACACTTTCCGGTTACACATTTTAGACCCCCGAAAGCCAAAAATCAAATAAACATTTCTTTTCCGGAAATTTCCAAAAAAAATCATCAATTCTAGCTTAGCCATCATGTCATTCTGTAAATATGTACCTACTGTGAGAAAACTCTCTGTGTTGTTTAGGGGGAGTTTTAGCACATAAAAACAATAAGATGGATTATTTACCTGAAGAGGCATTGGACCATTACTGAATTTCATGCTTGTCTATATATGAAGCCCAGTCTTCCTATAATTTCATAAAATCTCTTAGTGAAAGTTCGCATGTAAACGGTGGTCTCCAGTATTTCGTACTGTAACCAAAAAGAACAGGCTAAGATTGACAAAAACAATGAATAGACAAAGTAAAATTTTGAATATCTTGAAAATGTTTGCATTTTATCGTGACTAATACATGGAAAGAAAAACAAAATGGAACACAGTAGACATTTTTTCAATTGTTTACTTTTTATCTGCACCTCTCCAGTAAGTGCTTTTTGAAGTGTCTTGTTTTCCAGCAGCCATAAATGGCTTCTGATGCATTTGCATATTTTTGGCGGGAGAATTTGAGGTCTGTCGTCTGGCCCTGTTTGGTGGTTCTGTCGGATGGAGAGAAAGAACACTCTGTTGATTATCTTGTTGGTTCATTCTACTTTCTAGTTTTTCTAGCTGTTCTTTCATCATGACTAGTGTTGCTTGTTGGAAGTTGATTTGTTGTTGTTGTGTATCTATCACTCGTTCCGTGTGTTCTTTTGTAGCTGCTAGTCTTGCTATGTGCTCGGTCTGGTCTGACAGAAGTTGTTCAAGTTTGACCTGTCCGTCTGCTAGTCTTGAATGGTCATCTGCAAGCCTGTCAATTACCGCAAGTCTTTCATTAATAAGAACTTCTTGTTCGAGAATTTTCTTACTCTGAGATTCTATAGTCTCTTTAAGTTGCTTTATTTCCTCATTTCTTTGCTCCAACTCCAGTTGAAGTTCACGTTTGTCAGTACTGGCCTGTCTTAGTTCTTCGTTTTCAATCTGTAGTTTTTGAATTCGTTGGTGATATTGATTGTTTGTCTCTTTCAATTTTACCATTGCTTTTTGCAACTCGCGATACTTTTTAGTCATTTCTACTAAATCTTCATCACGCAAACGAAGCTTTTCCTGCAAACTGATCTTTTCGTGCCTCTCTTTAATGAGAGCTTCTCTTGCTATGTCTAATGAAGCCATGACCTCCTGCAGCTGCATTTCTAACTCTTCTTGTCGGGTCATGATAGCGTTGAATTCTCGATGAGATGCTTTAGCGTCTTTTGAGAGTGTATTGATTGCCATTTTTACACCTTGAATGGCTAATGGGTCGACTTTAGATGAATCCTGCTTGGATGTTTGACTACTATGAAGGGTGCTACGGTCCTACAACAGAAAAAACGCCATTGTCGGCTTTGTAATAGTTAACTATAAAAGATGAATAACTGAAAACGACTTTATTTGACAAATACAAGAGTACCAATCATATTAATATTGCATTTTTTTTCGAAAAGCTGTACACGTGTTTCAGGGAGGTACCTCTTACCAGCAGCATTAAAATCAAATATATTTGAGCTATATAAAAAAATCAGAATAGTTTGGTAAAATCATTTAATAATCTAAAATAACCTTTTCTGGACATAAAATGATTTTAGTATGTGTTACCAAACCTTGACGATTTGAAGAAATATTTCAGTCATGCATTTTAACTTAACTTACAAAATCCTACCACGACAAGTAAGAAATTAAAACATATTGACGCCTTACGGTAAACAGATTATCATTGGCACTCATTGGTTAGGTCTTGTTAAGTCTGGTATTAGATGTTACACATATATACTACTAACTTTGGAAGATAGCATATATCGCTTAGGCGTTGGCGGTGGTTGCAAGTCTGCAAGAAAAACAGAAAATTAGAAGTGACATCAAAACAAGTTCAGTTACATTTGTACTAAATAAGAAAAAAAGAAATATCCCGTCAATCAAGACAGTAAATATTGTAAAAAAAAATAATAATTTAGAAGCACTTCACATAAGAATCATGCAAAATGTGATTCATGGTTGGAAAGCCTACGTGTTTTTATTTTTGATATTTTGTTTGAAATGTTATAATAAAAAGAAATTAACCATTGGCTTTTCATATAACCCATGTTTTAGGAGATAAAAATTATATAGAATGCAGTGTAGAATTCAAAATTAAGGGGGATGACTTTGTAAATGATACTAAAATGCAATAGAATTGTTTGGATTTTCAATGTGGATTATCTCCAAAGAGCAGAGAAATTGGAATGAATAATTATACATTTCATCATATAGATCTATAAAGCAACTAAATAACAAAAATAAATATGTGTAACCTTTTTGGGGGTGTATCATATATTTGCACGATGCTTACAAAGACTACTACTTAATTGTAAGTACAGTGTTTCAAGTTTTGATTATTATTCTAGGAATTAGACTGTATGTTATACAATCGTGTTTTCTGGTGCTTTTCCTTTTATTCAAAATCGTCTAATTGTCTAATTCATCCGTTAAATTGGCTTTCTAAAGAGGTTTTCACCCACTCAAGGTACCACGTTTGAGTCTAAACAAGCTTTGTAAGGAAACACGCAGTTAATGCTTAACTTTCGGCATAGGCTATTGTATCTAGGCGATGTCGTGTTACTGTTATTTTTAAATTGATGTTAGGATAAATGTTTTCAAGCGTTAAAATTAAAGTACACATATATATTACTACTTCAAGAAAATAATACAATACCTGTCGAACTCGATGCTGGTAGTAACAAAAAGACATGTTACACGTTGAGTTAAACATCGAACAAAAAATGAAAGGGTAGCTTAAATGAAACTTGGTTGCAAAATAATTTCCCTACGTTTTGTCTTTATTTTTTTGTCTGTTTTTTTCTTGTTGATACACTAACAAACGCGAAGACCTTTTGGCCAATTATAGTTACCTATATATTCCGAGTTTTTTTCGCTTAGTTATACATATACTGATAAAGCAGTGGTGTTAACACAGTAACTTGAATCAGGACAAAAATCTTTTAAATATTCAAGAGATGAGAATTAAAAACTTCGAGGGTGACAAGTATAGACAAAAGCAGAACAATTGAGTCAATGAAACCCTATTTAAAGTTAGATGAAACCCGGAGTGTCGGTTGTGGACTTCCATTTAAAAAAAATCGCGTCAATATTTCTAGAAACAGAAATATGGTATAATTGGCAATAACTAAAAGTAAATTTACTTACATTTATCCGATTCGTCGTCTTCAGACCTCAATGACTCTACAATATGTCCGTACCCACAGTCCCTGAGAACGTCACAGATAGTATCATATGAGTTAGGACCAGAGACCATTACAGTACCCAGACATAGTTCTATCTTCTCTCTGTACGTGTACAGCTGTAAAATAACGTCTTTTTCGTCCGGACTAAGTGCTCCTCTGTCCTCAAGAGTGTCGGCGATGATTTGCAAATTTATTTCTTCATTTAAAGTTAGTAAATACCTGTAATTCAAATTGAATTGTTTTTGGAATACCTACCCAAACCCAAAGTTTAGATTTAACGATCTATACCATTTAATTGTTTGTGTTTTATAAGGTGTTCAATTTAATCACATATTTATCATGAACTGTACTTGATTATTGGGATGTGGTCTAATTTGAAACAAAACACATTTAATTAAATAATAAACATAGCCCTGATAAAAAATACTAAGTCTGTTTATTGACCTGAACAATCCCAAAATTTAATCTTTTTTTCTTCAGACTGCAGCAACTCTATAGTTATAGCGAACATAACCAGTAACTTCAGGGATAGAGTTGGTTTTCCCTTGCTTGAATGACCACTTTCTAATGAATTGTCTTAGTTAACTGGAAAAGTAGGAATATTTTTAACTTTGTATCATAGATTCAATATGGACTAAAAGAAAGTGTACCACTAAACCTCGTGTCAGTTGTTCAGGTAACTATGTAGGGCAGTTCACCGGGTACATGTTTGTAATGACCATTCAATCAAAAGGTAACCAACTCTCTCCCTCAATCGCTGGTTTTATTTAAGAGGGGATCGCTTCACCAGTATCAAGGATAATTTAGATCATTGGGTTATTGTATTTTGTTTGATGCATCGATGAAAATGAACGTTCTTTTTTTTGCTTACACGTAAATAAAAATTTTTCAAAAAGACTATTCGATGAAAATCTAAGTCTTTCCGTGCATGATTTCTGTCATTTTATTCATTGCCTCATGAAGATTAAAAAATACGGGAACAAGGAAAATATCATATATAATGAGACGATAACCAGTCTAAACATTTGAATTTTGTTTATATACACCATGAGGGCAGCTTAAATTGGAGTCACAATGAAAGGCAAACCTCTACCCCTTCACGGCAAATCTCTAACCATAAGTTAACAAAATACAACCAAACAAAAAAGAGCGCCATCAAGACATATAAGCACATTTAATGCAGGGCAGCAAGCAAACAGGTTCCGTTGGTTCGGGACAAATGTATTTAAAACACAACAGGAATTACACAAATTGCTCAGATTTCTACCTTCCCTTTTCAACAAAGTCTACAGAGGAAGCAACGTCGATAAATCAGTGAAATTTACATTTGCCGTAGAAAACATTTTTTTTCAAAACTTTATCATGAACTCTTCATATGATACATCAAATCTGCCATACTGTTAGAAGCTCTTCATAACATACATGTACATCTGCATTTGTATGCATTGTCTTTTGCATATTTTACAAAAGACGGATAATAAAAAATAGCATTTAGAAAAAAATCCTGTTTAGGGTACTTTACCTCAAGAAACTCCATTTTCCTGTAAGAATGGTTTCCTCGATATCCGAATCAAATCGAACTTTACGGTGTTCATCTTCCATATCAAAATTTTAACCTTAAAACATGACTGGACAAAACGGAAATTTAAACGCCCATGTGTGAACCTCTAACAAGCTTGTCAAACCTTTTGAAACAGCAATAGTATTTTTCGACTAGCAGTCATTTAAATGTGATGAGTCTTTGACAAAGTTGTCCTTTCAACACTATTTGCATTCTCTCATTATTCAAACCTAGCAGAAAATTCAAACCTACCTGTTTCCGAGCTAGGAGACCGTTGTTCAATAAAACATGGACCCGATCCAATTTTCGAAACAACCGTATTGCATAGTCACCTTCGTTTAAATAAACTTAGACCCAACTCATTTCAACAGTCCTGTTAATTGGCAGAAACCAAGGAAGGTTCCATACAAAGACAACACATACAAACAACAAAACTCGAGCTATCAAATGAAGCCAAGAGTACATTGGTCGGTGTCAAAAAGGCTGTTTTTGCGTTGTGTTGTAAACACTTTCAGAGCTTACCGTAAAATCCGAAGCAGACTATGTATTAAACCATAATGTTACAATGGGTTCAAGTTCATGGCGAAGTTTTGTGTATGTAATCAAGCCACACGTCATGATGTGAAAATCTTTAAGTCACTATAACCAAACAACCAATGACAGATGCAAAAAAGCTGCCACGTTAAGAAAAAAAAAATAATTTGCTATCTGAGAACTTGCACGAAATTTCCATATGGCACTTCATTGTAGTTCCTTCGCTTGTGTCTATGTAGGCAAGAAAACAAAATACAGAAAACATAGTAAAGTAATGCAAGGGCTCTGGTGAATTCTGGCTAAAAATCAAGCGAAACCAAAAATATCGCTCATTTCATCTCAACACCTGGTTTCAAAGAGAAGGAGAAGGATAAAATGGTGACACCCAGGACCGAGTTGATAGTTTAAGAAATAAAGATCAACAGTTAAAAAATATACATTATATACTTTGTAGTTCAATTTAAAAAAAAAATTCATAGATGTCTTTAAAATCTGGCACCATAACAAAACTTAGATCATCGCTCCGATATGAAATGTACTCAAGATTCAATAATGGTACTTCTGCGAGATATTTAGATAAAGAATAATTAGTTGTACACATGGCTGGTCCTATTGTAATTTGAACATACACAATTAACCAAAAGTAGAAGATGTGCATTGTAAAAACAATTATCATTTAATCTTGTATGGTATAGATCGATGTTCGTACAATATATATATACGCAAGTGTTGCTAAAGAGACTGTTACCAGGCAATGAGGATTCAAAGTTTGGGAATTTGTTTAGGACGCAATTTTGTGCAAAAACATTAGTACGACAATCTTGAATTAAGCAAACAAACTCACTCTTCATTTTCTTGTTCGTATTTATTTTAGCTATTAGTCTAAAACTACTTTCGGTACCTTTTCAATTTTGACTTTACAGAACCAAGTTTTGAAATCTTAAAACTAAACTCAAATCTTAATGAAATACGCGATGACCGCTAAAGAACGATGGGCACCTCTCCAGTGGAACAATTCCACTCTTTTGCATTATTCTAATTCATTGGCTTTCGGGTAGTCGCCTCAAACATGGTTTCACTTTATATGTAGGGCTTCCAAGATAATCGTGTGAAATTAGTCTATATACCAGCTCTACGATCTATAGGGAAGTTGTGATCTCGTCACCTGGCTTTTTACGATCTATTAAGATGTTCTAATCTCATCACCTTGCTTTTTATGAACTATTGAGATGTTCTAATCTCATCACCTTGCTTTTTATGAACTATTGAGATGTTCTAATCTCATCACCTTGCTTTTTACGATCTATTGAGATGTTATAATCTCATCACCTAGCTTTGTATTCCTCCATCGATGTATTTAGATAGCTTTTCTTTACTGTTATGGTGAAGAAAAGCTTGTTCGAAGAAGATCTTGATTGTTCCATCGAATGTCTTATATGGCAACACCAAAAGAATTAAAATAATCTAATATATTTTATTGCTAACAAAACATACCATAAATAGAGCAACATTCATATGAATTGCATTCCATTTACATAGAACTCTCAAACACACAAAATGATTATCAAATAAGTATGCTTTATGTTAAAATGAATTCGCACACTAGTGCGATCTTAAATTGTCAATGTAAGATAACTACTTCAGTGGAATTATACAACAAGCTTCTACTTTTAAAAATAGACGAAAGGCTGTACCATCCACATTGAAAATTGGTTGCTTTTAAATTTTTCTACAACATGCACCAATTTGTTGACAGATAACCCAAATGTATACAAATCTTTTTTGTTCAAGAAAATTATGTATACAAATAGACTTTTTCACCAAAATATAAACAAAAATGAACCGCATGCACAAACAATAGGTATCTACTCACACCCATTCGTGAATGTATAGGTGAAAACGTTTTTCGCTACTATTGTGTCATTTAGTTTCAAATGATTTATCAAGCACATGTACAATTTATATACATTTCTATGTATTTGTTTAACTAACCCCTGTCAAGACTTATATATGCCGTCATCACAGCGAGTTTCTAACTTTTCGGTAGAAATTTACTTTTTCATATAACAATCTGCGTTATTGCCACTTTCAGAACGACCAACCTTTTTCTTGCATCGGTTTTTCCCGCGGGGCAGGTGGATTAAATTTTACATTCGCATTATGAGAACGATTCAAGATACCATTCATCCATGGCATTGTTCTTGGAGGCGACATGATTCGAGTACTTCGCCTATTTTTATCACGGTTCCGGTTATTCCAGTACGAGGCTCTGGAACCGCCTCCAGTATTTTCTAACATCAGTAAGCGTTGTTCCATCTTCTGAAGGCGCTCTTCATCATCCAATTGCTTTTCTTTAAGGGCATTAATCTGGTCTTGTTGTCCTGCCTTTTCCTGTTTTAATTGTTCAATTTGATCTTGCTGCTCCTTTCTGTCATCCACACTTTCTTGGTGTAGAACTTCCAATTTCATAATCTGAATCTTTTGTCGTTCGTTCTCATCCTCTATTTCACGTATCTTCTGAAGTTGGTGTGTTAGTTCCATTTCCTTCTGTTCAAGGTCCAGCCTCTGTGCTTCAAATTTCTGCTTCAAAGCTTCTAGTTCTTCATTCTTTTTATCCAAATCTGCTTTCGATTTCTGATCGCCTTTGTCACTAGCTCTTAGTTTTTTGTTCTCAAGCTGTAAATTGATGATTTGTTGTTGGAACATATTCAGTTTGTCAATAAGATTCCTGTTCGTTTTACGCAATCGTTCATTTTCTTCTTTTATCTTTTCTAGATCTTCTGCACTCGAGGACTTTGGGCTTTGATCATTTGTTTTCGATATTCTTTTAAACAAGTCAGCAATAGTTGGAGCGATTTTCACAAGCTCTTTCTCTAAAGCAGTTAATTCGACCCCATTAACTTTTGGTTCTCCTGAATTAAGAGCGCCTGTGACCGCATGAACGGCTGTTGAAGTATCGTTGGTTGCACTGACGAGAGACGCCTGGCGTATTATACTTGTTTGACTCCTTGGAGTATCTTCTGGTCCGGGAAGTTGACGGAGTATATCTGGGACTGTAGGCTTAATTTTCTTTTCTCCAGTTTCTCCATCCTTGGAACTTATACCAGATCTTCCACTCTAAAAGAGACCATCCATTTAAGTTTTTGCACAAATTACATTTTAGACTACTGTAGAATTTATTTTCTGAACTATTTATTTATTTATATTTTTACGAAATTCAGTAGGAAAAGGATTGTTTACAAAATGTTTGTATCTGAATGAAAAAAAATGTACCAAACAAACAAACAAAATGATAACAAGCTACATTTCAACTGCAAACTCATAAGACTTCCACCGGCTTCTATATATAATGTGTATTTTGACCAGTTTAATTTTCTTACCTTATTAGATTTGGCTGATGCTTGTCTATGGGGGTCTTCTGAGCTCGCCATGGAAACAGAATCTGTAATTTAACACTAACTTTTTAAACACTGAACCAACTGCACATAATTTGGTTGGACTGAGAATGTGTCATAGCGTGGGTTTAAATAAGGTGACTTGAAAAAAAAACATGGTTTGGTAACTTGTCCATGTGAGTTTTAGCTCTAAACGAATTACTCGCATGTCACAATATTTTGCTGGAAACATATGATTATAACAGAAATGTAAATATAATTTATATCTCTGTGTCTACAAGTATGTTTAACCATTCCGTCTATTCGTTTTGTTTCTGTCTGTCTGTTGATATTGTTTTGATAATTGCGTCAATACGAAACGTCACGTTCTCAAGTACTAGCGACTTCAACCTTTCAAATTCGAATAAATGAATTAATAGAAAAATAACAAAGTTTACATACCTGGTATATCATCTTCTTCACTGATTCCAAGTTTCTCCATCACCTCGACATATCTGTTATTAGGTTCGTTTCTCAAGAGATTACAGAACGCCTGATAACCTTTCTTTCCAGATCCGATTAAAGCACTAAGGAACTTCTCTGCTTTCATGAACTTTGTGTTTGGTTGAACTGTCATGATTGTCTCTTTCGTTTCAGCCGTGAATCTTCCTGCTTTTATCATTCCTTCTGACAAATCCTCCACTCTAAGTTCGTGTTTTAAGAAAGCCCAGTTTCTCCAAAGTTTCCTTTCGTCATCGTCATGCATTGGTTCAACATTGTTTTTCGCCATTTTGACAAAATAGTTGATTTCAGGATGTTGATTATTTACAATATTTACAGAATTTATAAATAAAGACTGGTTCGTTAGATTAAACTTCAAAAGATTTCTCACCAATCTTCAATGCGAGAATTCAGTTCTGATTATTAGCTTTATGTCACAGATAACACGGGTCAATCTTGTGCGTGCTCAACAGATCAAATTTCATATCCTTAAAGTGCCTCGATATCCCAAACAATACTTCTTCAATATTCAAATCTTTTCCTTCAAAAGACAAAAAGGTCTAACGCATTATCATCATATCATTGACGTATAGCTCTGTAACTAGTTCTACCATTTAAATATGAATGCACCAATTATATTAAAATTCAAGAACAATGCAATAAGTTTAAAGCATAGTTGATATCCAATCTTTGAGCCAGAAGTACATATGTACATATGTCATTTTGTTTAAAAATATATACGTGTTGCATGTACGTAACATAAACAAAACAGGCATTAATGCAGCTTTGGATCGTGATGGAGTATTATACGAAACAAAGTTTAAAGCAGAGTACAATATAGCTTTTCCATCTATAATAACGTTTGTTATTTGTAAATTATAGTTAATTATCTCTGCATTTTGTCATTTACGCATTATTGCAAATTTTTTGTACATCGCTATAAGCCGTCCAAGCGAGATCCCAATGGGTAGTCTATTGGAAAAAGAAGAGAGATGTTAAAAAGTAACAAATACACCAACGTATAATCTAACTACAAAATGGTAACCTGAAATACAAAATGGTAAACACTTTCAGAGATCACCTAAAAGGTCTTTAACAAGTGTCAAATTAGTTTTATATGGCCTTATGGACGTTCAAATTGCCTTTTCCAATATTTTTTTTCAAAAATCTATGAAAGCAGATAAATTTCCTGCGATTTGCCCCTACCAAACAATTCATTTTTAATCTTCAAAGGCTGATAATGATTTGCGAACATTCGTCGTCGTTTAATTCAATGCTATTAACACGCTTCTAATCTTGGTGGACTCATTTGGAGTATAGTCATTTTTTTATTATTTAATGGTTATGGTAATCGTCGGAGTGAAAATTTCGAGGGGGGGGGTGTGTGTAATAAAAAGTTGCAATCAAGGGAACCAAGGTTATAGCGGTAATCAAAAGAATGCAATCCAGGGACAAAGACCAGACATGGAAAACAGACATACACAACAAAGAACATAAAGTAACTAAAATCATACATACAAAGTAACAAAAGCAAATGAGCAACTCGGACTCCATTAAACACTGGGAGCATGGACCAGGTGCACCGGTAGGATAAGCGTCCACTGCTTTTATAGAAACACCCGCCGAGTTGTTCATAAATAGTCAAGTCCGAGGTAGACAAACGAAGAAAGGAAAACTATGACCCATTGAATAAATCAGTTTTCATGACGATCCACGAGTCCATGATGACGACCATAACACTTCTGTAGTGATGATTTCAATCTTGTAGCAACATAACCCTGTTCCATAAGCCTATTTGTTAGAGCTAGCGCGATACAAAAAGCCTGCGTAGTTTCAGCAAGCTCTGGCATGACGTATGAGTGATATAAACACTCCTTACGCAGGTGCTGAAGGGATGTTGCCTCAGATGAAGGAAAGTTGACAATTCTGAATGCAAAGTCATCACGTTTGTTGTAAAGTTTGGTCAATAGTTTTCCTTTACCATCGATTTCTAAATGTAGGTCAAGGTATGAGGCTGACCTTACAGTGTCTGTAGTATCCTTTATGCGATGTATCAAATCCCCGAGATTAGAATAGTTTAAAGATAATACGTCATCTATATAGCGGTAACTGAGATTAAAGGATCTAGCCAAACGATATTCTTTCTTTCCGATCAAATCAGCTACAAAGTCAGCCTCATAAGAGTGAAGGAATAGGTCAGCAAGTAAAGGAGCCCAATTTGTTCCCATTGGAATGCCGACCGTTTGTTGAAAAACACGTCCACCACACCGGACAAATATGTTGTCGATTAAAAATTCCAGCATTGTGTAATCACCTTCCTCTGTATATTTGGAAGATGATTTGGAATTATTTCTTACAAAGAATGAGGAATCTCTACCAAGAACTATATATTTGTATCTAGGTGTACCATCTTTTTTGGAAAACAACGATGTATAACGTTTTTAAGTCCGAATTTTAACTGAGTATGGGGAATAGAAGTATACAGTGTTGAAAAATCATAGGTTTTCTTGCTATTATATTCAGATAATATTCTTGAACTGATTGTCTCCAAAAGATCTTTCGAATTTTTCAGTATCCACATTGAATTAATACCACTACGGGAGTAACAAGTGTTGTGGTAGGACTGCCGACCCTCTTTGACAGTTGTGAGTATAGAAGTTAAGTTTTGAAAGAGGTGTGGTGGTACATTTTGCAAATCCAGCTATGAAACGTTGCTTGTATGGATTCTTGTGGAGTTTAGGAATCCAGTACATAGACGGTAAATCACAATCATTGTCCTTGGTAGAGAGACCAAAAGAGGATAGCACAGATTTATGGTTTTCCACAATCTCTTCTTTGGAGAGTGTGGTAGCAGTATAGGTCTTTTCACTGATATTACTTTATACGTCTACCTCATTTGATGTAAAATATTTTGCAGACAAAAACAATGTTGTTTTGGGCTTGTCATGTATAATAGACAATGTTTTTGCTACATCGGGGTCTTTGCTTTGAAAATTGATGTAGCTTTGGCACTCATTGACCTACTTAAAACTTTCATTCGTTTCAAAATTAAATACCTCACGGCCTTTAATTGTCTTTAACTGAAACAAGACATGTCAATATGCGTGAGTTTCATTTCCAATGCTTCTAATTATGTATAGCACTTGTTGACATCAAATATTCTTTGTCCAACTGCGTCAGAAACAATTACACTAGTTCATAAACAGGCGTGTCATACCAATTGACACAGGTGACACCAGCACAAAACCCGACTCTAAATGATGTTCTAGAAGACAAAGAGAATAAGGAAAATTTCGACAAAACCGGAAGCAGGATTCCGGTCTTTCCATGTGTCATGACAAGGAAAACCATGCAACGCAAAAATCAATAGAAAGCCGTCATTCAGATCACAGAGAAAAGGAAGATCCAATTCATGTCAGTCAAGCTATTTCCATTGGACATGTGTGGAGAATCAAATAGCCAGTCATATTAATACCATATTTTTAAACTATCAAATATTGGTGCGTCGTTTTGCAAGAAACCAAGAAAGCAAACGATGAAAAACATCGAAAGACAAACAAAAATATGTAAGCTATAAGTGTAACTGATTAATGAAGATAGAAAATGCACGTGGGTGGTGTCCATATTTATTTACATCTATGATAAAATGAGGCAAATAATGAAAATAATATGGTAACAAATTAATTTAATTGTTTCACTTTGGTAAGGTCGTGGTGAAAATTTAATGTATGTACAAAACATTTTAAGTACTTTTTAGTTCATGTCAGAGGACATCATACCAAGCATTCTCTTTTGTGTAGCCCGTGGATTAGCTCTTCGAAGACCAACTCCCCGTTTGCTGCTACTCCTTTCAAGCTGTTCAAGTCTTTCTTCTAAGTCTTTCATTTTCTCATTGCTGACTTTCTGTTTATATTCCAAATGTCCTATTTGAGCATTTTGAGCTTCTCTTTCCTCTTGTAGTTTCTGGATCTCATCCTGCTGACGACAGCTTTCCTCAACCCCCTCATCATACAAAGTCACTAACTCTTGTATTTTGGTTCTTTGTTTTGACATGTTAGTTTCTATTTCTTCTATTTTCTGAAGCTGTATTTTGAGTTCTCTTTCCTTTTCTTCCAAAGCAGTTTTCTGGTCTTCTATGCGTTTTTCAATAGCTTCAAGTTCAACAGCTTTTTTGTCCAGGTCTTTCTTCGTCTGCTCTTGTGCTCCTTCCCCAGCCTCGCGCAGATTTTTATTTTCAAGTTGAAGTCTGATAATTCTTTGCTGAAATGTGTTCAACTTTTCAATTAGTGTACGGTTTGTTTTCCGTAATCTTTCATTGTCTTCTTTGACCTTTTTGATTTCTTCTTCACTGACTGGAACTTGCGCAGTCGACTGTGAAATTCTCTGAAAAACGTCTGCTATGGTTGGCGCAAGACGCATCAGTTCTTGTTCAAGTGCCATCATGTCAATATTATTATTTGGTCCGCCACTGTTTTGTCTCAAGAGATTTGCAGCTCCTTGTGTATCAGCACTATTCTCGGTTAATGCAGGATTATGTACGCTTAAACTAGGCGGCGCGGGGTTTTGTGTTTGGTTTGGAAGAACGGAAGCATTTTGTCTTGCGCTTTCAGATCCAGCAACTGAAGCATCAGACCTCCATGCCCGTCTAGCAGATTTGTTGTGTTTAATGTTCTTTTCTCCCGTTTCTCCATCATGACTGGGCAGACTGCAATAACTCTGGAAAAGAAATTGAAGAAATAATGAATGGGTTCATACATTTATTCGAAATTGGTTCTTCGGTTAATAGGGTAACTTGAACAGTAAGCATATGCAAACATTCAATATGTTAGATTTTTAAGAGTTTTAAAACAAGAGGCTGATCTTGTTCTTCTTTATATTCAAACTGATACTTCAGAAAAAAATGGTTAAAAATTACAACATGTATACACATGGCATAAAATACTACATGCAATGTATTTATGGTAAAAGAAATCAGAAAACAAAAAGTTAAACAAAAGTTAAACAAAAAGTAATCATGTGACCTACTTACTGTAGATGAAGCTGCAGATGCTGATGACTGTGGTCTGAAGTTTGTAGCAGTATTATTGCCTTCTGATGAGGTAGTAGCCATTCCTGATGCACCTGCTAACATATTGAAATGGGGATCAAACATATTGATACCACATGGCTTAACAAACTCGAAACATATTCTTTGATAATTTCACAATGGGTAACAGTTTCTTCATGTACAATTTTTTTATAATTTACTTCTTAACTTTTTTAAAACTGAATCATTCACAGATTTATAATAATAAGTATAAAGATAAAACACAACAAATCTATCAAAGAAATGTTCCGTAGGGGTTACATAATAGAGTATTTTCGTAATTCAACAGCTATATGAAAATTCTTTAAAGTATTAGACGTTTTAGTTATGATTTCATATTGGACTTTGAATAATATTAGTTTGATTTAAACAAGACAACTTGCCTACTTCTGCTCTAGTCAGATTCAGTTTGTCTATTACACCTTGGTATCTATTGTCTCTATTCTTCCTCAGAATTTCACAGAAAAGATCAAATCCCTTCTCTCCAGACTGTATCAGAACTTTAAGGAACTTCTCAGCTTTCATTTGTCTCGAGTTTGGCGACGAGTGAAGAATTTCATTCTGTTGTGCTTCTGTGAAAACACCCGATGAAACAAGGTCATCTAACAAGTCCTCGACATGTAGTTCATTCTTTAAATACATCCAATGCTTCCAGAGGGTTTCTTCGTCGATGCTCCCCATTTCTGTTTTCTTTGTTTATAGTTTATATTTTTTTTCTACTTCGAATTGGTCACACGTCTTACATTTTTAAATTTTCCATCTTGACGTACGTTTTAGCAGAACAAAAGCTTTATTCCAAAATCAAATGAGATAAGACAATCGAGGTTCTCTAAAGGATTGAATTAAATGCTCCATCAAGATATCATTTGTTTCAATACTTAAATAAAATAACCTATTAAATCATAATTAGAAAAAAATGCAGAATTTATAATTTTTAAATCATCAAATCTATCTTGATAGGTTAGACGTCTCACCTAAATCCAAAACCCTAACTGAGATTTTTTTTTGAATACCATACATATTAATTTTAGTCTATTGTTTTGTGTATGTCCTCAAAATGAAACAAAGACCAAAACAAAACAATTTTTTAAAATTTAAAGTAACGAAGCAATGTTGTGTGGTATACCTGTTTAGGGTACAAATCAACGGATATAGTATTTTAAGCATTGGATCTAGCTTACATAATTGATACCATTCATATTTCAGCCTGGCATTAGCAAGAAATGTAATATAATACCTACCAGACATTCGAGTAATAATAAGATAATAATACCCCTTCATTGCTCTGAAACTAACCCTGTGATTAACGTCATCAATAAATTCACGTACCTATACCGTGACCTGTATACATCTTTAGAAAGCCCGGATAACACTCCAAGTACGGGTGTTCTCTGTTATGCTTCCTCTTACACATCCACACCAATAACAGGGGGAAAGGGGGAAAAGCGGAAGGAAATCGATTGTCAAAAGATAAATTAAACCCTTTAAGTCATGTTCTAAACCAAATCATCTTTCGAGGGGTAATAGGTACGCGCGAGTAATAAGAAAATAATTCTAAACAAGAAAATGGACGAATATAAACTTATACGCGTATGATACAGGAATCAATTGTTTCCTGTACAGCAGAAGACGCTTACCCTAGAAGTGAACCAGTTTTAGGTTCCAGTCGCCTAGCTTCCCCTCCTGCATCCCAATGTGAAGCAGGAGAAAAGAAGCTTACGGAATCTTTTAAAAATCGATTTCCTTCTTCTCCGCCCCCCGCCATTTTGATTTGCAACTTCCTCAGCATCTCCTGCAACATGAGGTCCATCTCCTACTTCTGTAATTGAACAAAAATGCTTATAATGCCTCGTTAATGGAATTGCGTACTCATTCGCACGTCACTGGCCTTCATGATGCCCACAGTGATGTATAAATGTAGATTCAGATCCAGATTCAATATTTTATTATAGTCTCATGCACCATATACAAACATGCATAATTAAAATTTACGTAGAACAAATAAAATTTGAGCATTGTATGCACCTACGTAAAAAAATTTATAGGTGACTGCTGAAAGACCTAAATATATTCTATATACACTATATCCATTACAATTATAAAATAGTTTATTTCTTTAAAAAAATAACGTACATGTGAACGTGGTATAAAATGTTTGAAGTTTTTACTTGAGCGCGAGTTGGTATTTTTTATTTAACTTACCATTTCCAGTATAATCAGTATGGTCAAAATTATCTGGATTACGGTCAGCAGGAAACCCCAAAACGTCAGGATTTAAACTGTATTCTACGATAAATGGGGGATACAAATCGCCATCCTGGAAAGGCAAATTAGTATACATACAACCAGATGCATGTCTTTGAAACTTGTATGGATCGTAAAAAAAGGTCTGTGTGTTGTGTTTGTGTGTTTCAAAACCCCTAGAATTTCATTAGATGCAAAACCAAAATGATTATCCCTGCTCACGTTTTATTGCCTGGGAAATAATTTTATCTGAAACGATATAGAACAAACGAGCTTTCTGTCTAGTGAGCTAATGATAATTCAGCAGTTATTATTCTAAAACTAAATAAAAGTTCATTACATTTTATCACTAAGAGCAGAGGCGGAACTTCGATAAAAATCAGCATTGATAGCCTGAATCCCACTGTTTATAAATTTCTGGGTAGGACTTCCTTTTTTTCTGAATTCTGGATTCACCCCTGAAAGCTAGGATTCCGACTTAGTCTGACAACTTACTTCTCGCGGGAAGTCAATGTATCTGTAATAAATTATATTATCCTCATCATCTGTTTTCATCATCCAGGGGTTTTCTATAAATATTTGAGAAAAAAATATTTAGGCATGTAATACCAATTTATAAGAAAAATAAAATGATACCCCTACCTCATTTTTGTGTCCATGGTTACTTGCCATTCTGTTTGGAAAAAAAATACATCGTTCATAGATAGTTCACCAGGCGTTTATAGAGAGTAAAAATATAAAAATACATGTATGACGGACGAAGTGAAGGACAGGCAGACATTCTACCATCCGTTTAAAAGGGAGATTATCAAAATTAGAATCAAATAGCATGTGAAAAAAAAGGAACAAAAATTGTGCTATGAAAACTATAATTAAGAATACGATAGTGGTTCATAATACAGCATCAAGGGCTGGAAAGACAACACTTAAATACCTCTTTTGTTTGTGACGGACACAATACGGAATTTTTTAAATGCATTTTCTAGTCATAGTATAAAATAACATAACAAAACTTCGCAAATAAATTGTACACAATTCTATTAGGCTTAGATACACATCTATATGACTAACGTCATAGACATATTTCATGATTGATAAGTTTTACCCAATTTTACCGATGTCACAACATGATTTTGCCCCATAACGGTCGCCATTTTGTTTAACACAAACACACAGCTGCAGAAAACTGTCATATTAGCATCGAAATAAATCACCAAAGGGTTATTAGAAAGATATATGTGGACTTTCGTAGGTGTCAGCATTTTTCATTGTTAATCTTTCGTTTTTGGACTTTCGAACATGTTAAGATAAAACTCTAAATCTGCATATGGTTTTATTTTTTCTAACTGAGCATAAGATTTACTGACAAAGGTGTTATTTTATTTTTGAAGGGAGGGGGCTGACACATTTTAAATTGTAAGAATATTTATTATCAGACCAAATGTTTTGTAGTTGACAAAAAGAATCTTTGTATGTTTTCTTAATCGGAAAAGTCGTGTTATATTTTCAGTTCATTTAATTACGAGATAACATTTTCAGCGGCTAAGCTTTTTTTTTCTTGAAATCCGTATCCCTACAGTAATAAAATCTCACTTACTTATAAGTTGATACTGAAAACCATAACATCATTAAGTCAAGGAAAATGTACTTTTAGCAATCTTACCCAATTCCAATTCCTCCTGGTAGCGTTGTTCAAGTAGCCTTTCTCTGTTGTGTTTATTTATAAAACCAACCAGCATGTGGGCCCCTATCTCAAAATCATCGAATAGCGGATGATCCTTCAGAGCATCCTAAAATATTAAACAATGTGTAAATTTCACGTAGTAATAATGTTTTCTAGGAAAATGTGTGTAATAGTTTTTATCGCTTTAAAAGCGCATTCAGTGGCGGTCATTGGATAGATTTGGTCTTCAATCGATTACATAACAAACAATGACTCCTTCAGTACACCACACAACCGAGAATGAGACAATTCAACATATTTAGATACTGACAGACAGTTTACACACCTTCTAAACTTTCTTGTTATTTAATATAAAGGAAAAAACAATTCTATCCCCTGAACATTCTTATTGTATGCGCTATAAGATTAATACAGGGAGATATGCTTGTGACGTAAGTATGCCATTAGGTATTTTAACTGAGAGAACAAGTTCTATATCCTACAACTAAACCATTAAGATGACTAAAAGAAACAAACACACAAACAAATAAATAAATAAATATAGGGGGATTACACATAAATGGAAAATATTAACATTTTTATCAGTATATTTAAGTTTTAGTTATTACTGTGTGTGAACGACATAGGCGGATGTGCAAGATGAAAACTTACTTCACGTAGAAACAAACTATCTGCCAAATTAATTGTGTTTGTTTGTAAACTGTATTTTCTTTTTGATAAGATGCAGAGTATTCATTTGAAGCATAAACTGCACTTAATTATGGCTATGCAATGATTTCAAATTTGAAACAATGCTGACTCGCAGCCATTAGAACTCACCAAGATTGGCCTATACATCGCCATCCTGTCTTCTCTCCAGTAGTTACTCTTTATAATTACAAATTTATATATCACTGAAAATATATAGATATAATGTTCATAAAGATTTTTGCAAAAAATTTTAATAAATCATATTTGCACCAAAAATTGGTATAATTTATAAACCATAGCTACTTGCTTATCATACTATAAACATGCAATTCTTCATAAAAGTAACCTCTGTCGCCCGGCACCAACTCTTCAGCACATAAAATCAACAAAACTAGTAAGAGTCAAATAAAACTGTAGCTTTGACGGACAAAAAGTTTATTTCCCTAATTTGTTATGAACGTAATTTTATGTGAAAATATATCTGAGACGTCGTTGAATATAATCTATACAAAACTTACCTATATCTAGTAATATAACTCCTATTTTTCTGTCTTTCCACAATTTAACTGTGGAGCAGAAAAAAATGCGTCTTACTGTATCGATCGCCGATAAGCCGAAGACGACGTCGTCAAGGAAGCATCTGTGATGTTGCAGAAAATGTGCTGTCGTCCGGACTCAGCTGCAGTTTCCGGTTCTAAATACCAAATTCGTTAGTGTTGGTTAATGGATGAACCTTTTTTACCAAAGCAAAAAACTATTCTAATGGGAACAAATTGCGTTCCTTCTCGCTAAAACAATTCTTCACTTTTACAGCAGATCATCGATAAAAAGTACATTTACAAAACCGTGACAATCATTAGTTTAGTAATTATTTCCTACACATTATTTTGCAGTAGGAGAAAGGACACCATAGTATTTTTCGTGTTATAACATACTCTTAATGAAAGATTTAAAAAAAAAGTGATAGAAAAAAATGACACAGATTATGTTCAACCCGATAAAAAATCATGGTTTGCTCTTTTTTTTCAACATTCCATTGGTAAGGTTTTTCGTCTTTCAACTTTAAAATTTGCGTATTTGAAGTTACACAGAATTTACACAAGATTTTGCTGTATTTCAAATAAGCTTATAATTATGAGTAGGACGATATAACCTCAGGTTTAAAATCTCACTTCATGATTTTTTTTTCCGACCGATACTTTGCCATTTTCCATGATGAAAATAAAATAATTCATATTGATATAGCCTTCCAATTCAGGTTCATGACTGTGCAGCTTGAATGTTTTTCCTCCGAAGACAGAGAACGCTTACCCTACCGGTGCACACCCGGTATATTCTTCTAGTATTGTTGTGGAGTCCAAGTTGATTACTTACTTTTTAATTCTAAATATTTCAAACGGTTTCTGTATGTCATTTATATATCTGCCTATGTTTCATTAATTATGAATTTTGTTATTCGTTCTGACCCTAGTTACCCCGATTTCATTTTTGCTCGAGAATGTTTATCAGATACAGCTTGCCTGCATTATATCGCATCCATCCCGAATTTCGCGTCCTGATATTTAAAATAACCAATATAGGGCGTTTTTATTGCAGTGAAACCAGTTCCAGTTTTGTAAAAGGTTTTGAAACCTTCCATTTATTTCGAAAACTGGTTTGAAACTAGTTTGAAACCAAAACCAGTTTTTCAATTTATCCTCGTAAAACTGAAACTAGTTAATGGAACTTCCAAATTTATGGTAAAATAGTTGGTTATCTCTACATTACACATTCTGTTCAAGACAGACGACAAACGCAAAATGATTAGGCAAACCCACTGGAGCCACCCTCTAAAAATAATTACAAGAAGTCAAGGTTTTATCATCACCGGTATATCGCATGTACTTTTTAAACTATTCCAATTCAGTGAACTTAAAAATACTAGGAAGTTCATAATTAATTACAAGATCATCTAAGAACGATGCAAAAGAAGGAGGCAATCAGATGAACATTTTTTTTTCATATTTCTAAACAACCTAGAATCCATCAGAATCCATCAGAATGTAACATTTATAATAAGTCATACATATAATGGTTGACTTTAATGTTGGAAAAGTAATAATTTTTTAAAATTTAATTCAAAAATACTTAATTCCCACTATTTTTGTCACCAGAGATATTTATATATCCAGTCATTTTGCCTTTTCAATTTGCCAGCCTCTTTTATTACTCTTATTGGTTCTCAAATCACGATTGGTACATACTGAATGCTTTGACACTTCTTAAATGAGTCAACAAAAGTATGGACTTTATCATCCTCTATGTGATCTCTTTGGGGATCTATAGTTGAATACCTTCGGTTTTATCATGTAATAAACTGTAATACATTGTGTCATTTAATTATTCTCTACAAATAGTGCCAAGGGAGGCTACAGTGTTGAATCATTGTTTTCCATTAATGTATTTTTCCTATGGCAACTTCTCAAAATTAGTACACATTAGATACTAAATGTGAACTTTCTAGTTATCCTCAAAAGGAAACTATTTTTAATTCTAGCTGTTCTATATTAACAGCCAGTTTTGTCCTCTCTATGTAATATTTTTGTAAGACTTTTTTGTAGGTCAGTGTCGTATTCACAGTTTTCCCTCATCTTCACCTTTAAAAACCTACTTTTGATGAAAAACAATTAATGATTATTAGGAAACAGTTTGCTGTCTTTGATTTGAGTAACTTTGCTAACCTGAAAAGTTTTCTCATCATTTATATAGTGGAGTATGTGTTTTAGGCAAATCTTTCAGGTTATTTTACCACTAACTGTATCACTAGGAAGTGGTTGTTATTGTGAGTATACCCCTGTCTCTCAAGCTTAATTCATTTGTAGTTGTCAACTATGGAGATTCACAAAGTTAACTCAAAATGCTTGTTATTTTTTTCTCTTTTTCTGTATCAAAATGTTTTTATATATTGCTGAATGCATTTACAAACTAAATACAAAGGATAATGTGGAAGTATTTAATGTCCTTTTGATGCCTATGAAAGCCATAGCTAGTATATGAACTACATGTAGTAACCTTCAGTGAGGCTAAAAAATGTGAAGTTTTATGAAGACAACATACTGTACAGTAAACTTTCTTTTCATGTCCATCAAATAAGGGTTAAATTATATAATAATAAATAAAAAAAAACAATGTTAAAACTAAATTTACAAGTTTTTTTAATTTCATTAACAACAACATCTGCATCTTTCAATAAACAACTGTAACATAGATATGAAGTCAAACAGACTAATATCCATTAGAATCGAACCACAGAACAAGTTAACATATTCCTGATGTAGTGTCAAACCACAGAATAAGTTAACATATTCCTGATGTAGTGAACCACAGAACAATTCAACATATTCCTGTTGTAGTGAACCACAGAACAAGTTAACATATTCCTGATGTGGTGAACAAAAGAACAAGTTAACATATTCCTGATGCAGTGAACCACAGAACAAGTTAACATATTCCTGATGTAGTGAACCACAGAACAAGTTAACATATTCCTGATGTAGTGTCAAACCACAGAACAAGTTAACATATTCCTGATGTAGTGTCAAACCACAGAACAAGCTAACATATTCCTGATGTAGTGTCAAACCACAGAACAAATTAACATATTCCTGATGTAGTGAACCACAGAACAAGTTAACATATTCCTGATGTAGTGAACCACAGAACAAGTTAACATATTCCTGATGAAGTGTCAAACCACAGAACAAATTAACATATTCCTGATGTAGTGAACCACAGAACAAGTTAACATATTCCTGATGTAGTGAACCACAGAACAAATTAACATATTCCTGATGTAGTGAACCACAGAGCAAGTTAACATATTCCTGATGTAGTGAACCACAGAACAAGTTAACATATTCCTGATGTAGTGATTTTCCTTGGTGTTTTGTAGATTTATCTGTTGAACCATAAAATTGGCAAACAATTAACAATGACAGTTATACATATAAACTTGTAAATTTACTAGTAAACATTTTTCTTGTTATTCAGTTTGTAATATCTTACATAACAAACCATCAGAACACCTCTTATTCAATTACCAATTTTCAAAATCATTTTATACAATATAAAGAAAAAAGTATCTTCCTCATACTTTTTCTAACTAAGAACAATGTAAAAGTATTCTTATTAGTTTTTAGGTTAACAAATAGTTAAAAATAATGTTTCCCCCTACTCAATTTATAGGAAAAAGCCCAAGAACCAAGGAATAAACTATGAATGGCCTTATCTATTGTTGGAGACAGTTTGGCAAACTTGACATTGCCAGAATTCATGTGTTGTAAATTCACATCATATTCCTTCAAGTTTTTTCCAAGAATATATCAATGTATATCTCTTTTGAACCATATATCACCCATTCTGCAGCTGATCTTTGAGTTTTTGATACTTTTGTTGTTCCTGTAAGAACAGAAAAATAAGATCAAATCAATCAGTTTTCATAAACTGGAGGAAATTGTACTGTTATATGGTGCCAACAGTAACTATAAAAATGTAATATATAACTATCAGGAAGAAGAGAGATTAACTGCACCAGGAAACCAATGTCACATGAAAACCTTAATTTTTCCTGCCAGCCAAACTTCAAAATTTTAAAAGAAGCACAGACTTTTAAAGGTAGTGGTATAGAAGAACCATAAACTTTTCCCATGAATTAAAAAAAAAATGATTGTACAAATTATCTTAAGGTCAACTATACCAACCTTTTGAGATACTGATGGTTTGACTTTATTGAATGCAGTATTGAAGTGTTCTAATGTAACTTCTATCACAGTAGAGCTTGAACATGATATCATAACTTTCAAGGCTGCCATGGATGCTTCTCTCACTAAAGCTGCTAAATCTGCTCCCCTGAAATAGAAGAATGAGATAATAAAGCTAATTTTACCTGCTTAACAAGAAATGAAGATAACCTTGATAATTATTACTTAAGACAAGAATACTACTGTGAAATAAAAAAAATTCCTTGTAGTCCTTGCAAAATATTTACATCATTGAGATTGAAACTTTTTTATTCTATTTACATAAAACTCAGAATTGCATAATGATATAAATTGACACATTCTACTTAAGTTCAAAACTAATATTGACTGATAGTATCCAAATGCTACTTTATATAAAGTCTGTAACTGACAAAATTTGTCATTATTAAAACATGCCAGATTTATAGGAAACTGATTACAATAGTGTACGTACGTAAAACAATTACATCTTTCATCTTTGGCTAAAGAATCTAAGTCTACATCTGATGACAATTTTGGCTTTCTTCCTTTCTGTAATAAGTTAACAATAATACTGCACAACAAAATACAGTTTTTTTTCTTCATATTCTATAATTTGCCGGTTTAAGAGTTAACACTCAAGAATGCTTGTGAATTCAAAATGCTAGCCGTAATTATAAAAGCTGAAACTAAACTGGTCGAAATCATAGAACTATACATGAGTGCTAATGTATGAGTAATTCAGGAATAAAATTCTATAACAATTAACCTTAGTGATGGTCATTAGAATATCTAATCTGTCCTCTGGTGCAGGTAATCCAACATACAGGGTCTTGTCTAATCTACCAGGTCTTAGAATGGCAGGATCTATTATATCTGTAAAGGAGAAAACAAATACATTTCCTTAATTACTGCATATTAAATTTAAATATTGCTTTTTAAAACATTTCAGCATTGAAATTAAAAATCAAAATTGTAATCTAAAGAAGATAGATATTAAAGTTTTTTTGTAACATACACATGGGCATTAAAAATCAATGTTTTTTTTCTCCAGACATTGATCAGCAGAAATCATTTTTTAAGCCTGTTATAAAACCAAAACATTCCAATTTTCAGAAAAATCCATTTATAAAAATCCAATACTATTAATTCAAAAAATGATATCTACAAAGGAGAAATAAAACAAATCTGCTTTGTATGCGGTCTTGTTTTTCTTGTCTTCAATTAAATGTGTAATTGTATTTTATTTTGTTGTCTACTGTATGAATGTGGTTTATATTCCATTTAAGGAATGACTGTGATAATTTTTTCAGTCTATGAAGAAATAACCTCAATCAAAAGGTGAATACTAAATAACCTGTGTAGCAGTTATTTTCAAGTGTGCACCACAGGCACTGAGTTTATTTCAAATAGACTGAAAAATTATAACAGTCATTCCTTATAATTTAATTTTAGTATAAAAATCCAATGAGAAAATCATATAAAGAGGTTGATGACATCACAGTCACATTACAAAATTTGGTCTATGAGATGATGGACAAAATTTTTTATCCAATCAGAAAGAATGTTACTTCTGAAATTAAGTTATGCAGCAACATCTTTGGATTCTGATGTCTCTATACTGTCTATCTGCTTTGATGCATGGGTATCGTTTTCCCAAAATTTCACAATGAGGAGGTCATTCAAAGCCTAGTTGCCACCAACCTGGTCTATTGGTAGCACCCATTATAAACACATTCTTTCTCTCTTCTAAGCCATCCATTTCTGTTAACAATTGATTAACTACCCTCACACTAGAACCACCCTGAAAAGAACATAGCAATGGTTCAATGTCAACAAAGCTGACTATTACTGTCACACTGTGCCACTGAAAAATTTCCACCAGTAATGTGGTTTTTAAAGTACGACCAGATATACATAGTCAAAACATAGTCTTTATTCCACTTTAAAAATTAAAAAATCCTTTGCTGGCAATTACTTTTAAAGGAAGCATCTTTCTCAAATTAAATATTCCCTGTATTTGCTGACTTCAAGCAAATCTGTGAAGTATACACTACACTAGTTTGTTCAACATAAAAGTATGATTTGTATGTTACAAAATTCATAAAAATGTGAGTATTGCAGTATTTTATAGTGATTTTACAATTGATAATTTACATCTCAGTTTTTAACCTAAAAACTACTAGTTATGCTGAAACCCTCATTTTCCATGTAACACTGAACTACTTCAAAATTTTCAATTTTCCAAACTTACCTCCCCTGAATCTGTTCTACGTGGACATAAAGCATCCAGTTCATCAAAAAAGATAACACACGGTGCTGAGTTCCTGGCTCTCTGGAAAACTTGCCTAACAGCTCTCTCACTCTCTCCTACATACTGTTGAAATAAAGAAAAACATTTAATGATCTTTTACCCTTTTTTGTAGAGATTACCATAAGAACTTTCAAAGGAAAAAGATAATGGAATAACCTTGACATAATTATTTTGAATTTTTTAAGGACATTACAAAGTTTTATGTTAAATATATATATATATACCATTCTACAAATAAAGGGATTTCTGATAACCTGTTTGCAGCATTTTTTTTTCTTTTTCTATGACAAGATGACTACTTTCAATCAGGCAAATGCATTTTTCTCTCTTCACAATGGATAGCCTGTACTGTCTGTTCATTAAGAAATAAACATACCATATTTAACAACTCTGGCCCCTTTACA
Source organism: Perna viridis (assembly GCA_037379345.1). Lineage (NCBI taxonomy): Eukaryota > Metazoa > Mollusca > Bivalvia > Mytilida > Mytilidae > Perna > Perna viridis. The sequence goes on along the minus strand of CM074512.1, from coordinate 42,530,824 downwards.
GATATAAAGTTGATGCCAGATTCATTTGCCACTGCCTGTAGAATGAAATGATTGAACTTCTATTTGTAAATACGAAAATAGAATTTAATAGAACTTAACTAGTTAAGAGTTTCAAAGATAGTGCTACAAAGTTAATACCCATATGAAGTTTTAAAACCAACATGTTTTAAGCTTCAAGTAAGAGACACATATAGAATAGCAGTAAGACAACATGCAAACGGAAGACAAATATTCTTAATTGACAAAAAAACAAAAAAAAAACCAAGTGTTTCTTGTTAAAAAAAGAATCTTCAAGATATTGAGAAAAATATATTTGTACTTGTTCAAGTATTGTATGTGCAATGGTTATACTTCATTCCAAAATTTGAATTTCAATGTCATCCTAAGATGAGAACATCACAGCCTACCTTAGCTAACAATGTCTTGCCACATCCAGGAGGTCCAGCCAACAATATACCCTGGGCCTTTGACAGTCCTAGGTCCTTAAACGCTTCTGGATGTCTGACAGGGGCCTAGAAACAGACAACACAAGTCAATGAGTATGATTTTTTATTCTACTGATTGTATCTATTTAACATTTCAGTAAGAAAAAAAAATAGTTCAGATCTAAAGTTCAAACACCAGGGGTGTAGCTGCCTATATGAAAATACACAATTGCGTACTTTCGGAAAAAGTAACAAAAATAAAAACACACAATTTAAAGATGAAATAAAGGTTTTATGCACTGACAAATCCTTTTTAATACATAAAAACTGGCTCCAAAATCGTTAAAATTCAGGAGTTTCCCTCAGGGTTTGCCTTGCCGGAATCACTGCCCCCCCCCCACCCCACAAAACCCCTTGCTGTAATTTTGCGTACAACTAAAACAGGCCTAGCTACGCCCCTGAACACTAGTGTTATTAACTTTTCAAATGAATTAATGTCTTATAGAGATAAATGTGCTTAAAGCCATTACCTTAATTGTAAATGTGTTAATTTTTGCTTTTTAAGGGTTGGACAGAAAAGCACAAAAAATAGTACCCCAAAAAATCAATTTTTAACACTATATAATGCTTATCATTTTTTGAAACTGATAATCCCACATATGTTTACTTGACAGGATCCGCAAAAATTACCAACCATGAAAAATTAAAATTTTCACAGTATATTTCGGTGTTACATTTGTAACTGCTACACATGACATTATCAATATTTGTGTTAACCATTTGTTTTAGCAGATCCAATATTGTAAATCTAACAAACAAAGCAGACATTGGAAAAATATGAGGTGAATAAACAGTAAAAAAACTGTAATGGTAAAATTTAGATTTGAAAAAGTTCAGATCCACTCTTGCCAAAGAAAAATACATATTTCTTTTTAAATTGTAACTTTAATCATAATGGTGCTAGTTTTTTCCCTCATATAGATATTTTATACTTCATTCTTGCCTTTTTTCAGCAGGGTTTATCTTATAGGCATATAGTGTGTACTTTTTTCTACTTACAAGAATAGCCAGCTGTAGATCCTCTCTGATCTTATGAAGAGCCCCTATATCATCCCATGTTACATCTGGTATGGTAGCAAACCCTTCTCTTTTGGCTGATGGTTGTACATGATGTAAAGCTTCCTATAACAGAAGATCCTCTTATCATATTTGGGTTAAATTGTACAAAAACAAAATATTTTTTATGGCTCTTTAATCAAATTAGACCATATAATCAGAAAGTAGAAAAAATACTAGAAATATGGGAATGTTTGGTGAAAAAAAAAACCTGATCCATATTTTTGTAATTTTTACGGATAAAGTTGATATATCTTGGTACATGTACATGCATAAAATTTCATACAAATGTGAAAAGTTTCTTTGAAATCAAATTGAAATTTCAAAAGGAACTAAGATGGCAAAATGTCTAAGAATACAGGCAGAAACGAAGTTGTAAAACAACACAGACTTCATTTTAATGGATGTTATTGTATCCAGGTTGTAAGACACAATTCTCCATCAGGTACAAGTGGTTTGAATTGCTTCTCCATTTTGAGGTGGTACAATTGCAAGCATCAGTAAGCATGTTAAAATATATTAATTTAACTATGAAGACTGGCAAAGTATTTCAAATTAAATTTGGCTAAAGGAGAACGTATTTGTCTCATTAAAAGGTAGAAAAATTAAAAATAACCATGAAATTGCAGAATTTTCAAAACAGCCTGGTGGTTAAATAATCCCATGCAAAATTAAATCACTTGCTGAGTATGAGCAAAATCCAAATATGACAGGTCATACAACCTTAAAAGGACTAATATCTAGCCATAATTAAAGCTTTGATCACAGTACCTTGTCTTTTCCTATACTTCTGTTATTAACTTACCTCAAAATCATTTGAAGTGATACTCATGTTCTGAAGCTGTTCATTGTTTAATGGAGGGAAGTCTTTGAGCCATGATAAAGCTGAAAAATATCAAGACATGTTTAAAAGAATCTAATAAATGACTATTGTTTTTTTAAACAAAAGTTTTAGAACAAACCTAAAATTTCAAGTTAAACCAAAAAATTCTAGAATGTCCATCAGAGGTTAATATCAATTTTACCACTATAACCCATAATTAATTACTTCTTAGTAATGTTTTTGATACAGTAAAATGTTATTGGTCATATGGTTTTGATCTGTGTGTTATTAACAGGTCTGATTCAAAACAAAATATAACTATCCATGACATTTAAAAATCAATTTGATAAAAAGGATAATTGATTTGTGGATGTGAATAACCAATAAGACTCATGTTCAGAACAGAAGTTTTAAGTTATGTGTTGAACAATTTACACACACTCATAAAATCTTTGAAATGTTTGCACCCATGATCATATTTCAGTAATTGACTCTTGCCAATCAATTATCCTATATTTATTTGCACTTTGAATACCATCTTCCAAGGGTGAAGAGATTGTTTCCGATTTTTCTACTGATACTTCATTGGTTTCTGTTTCCATTTTCTCAACCTCTGGTTCAGACACTGAGTTGGTACCAGTCTCACATGTCTGGTCTTCATTTACCAGTGGTACCTCAGTACTTGTGTCAGTTTTCTGTTCCTCTGAATTATTAGTTGAGAGAACTTGCAAATCATTGAAAACTCTGAAATTAAGAGAAAAAATACAAAGCTTTCATGGATACTGAAGTCTATTACTAAGTCTGTGGTCTGAAGAAGACGTTACTGGTTATTACAAGGTCAGACATTTCCAAGAGTAATCAAGGGAACCAAGGTTATAGCGGTAAGAAGAATGCAATCCTGGGACAAAGACCAGACATGGAAAACAGACATACACAACAAAGAATATAAAGTAACTAAAATAATACATACAAAGCAACAAAAGCAAATAAGCAACTCGGACTCCACTAAAAACTGGAAGCACCGGTAGGATAAGCGTCCTCTGCTTTTCTAGAAACACCCACCGAGTTGCTCATAAAAAGTCACGTCCAGGGTAGACAAACGAGGAAAGGAAAACTATGACCTGTTGAATAAATCAGTTTTCATGGTGCAGATGGATACACCATAACGATCCACGAGTTCATGATGACGACCATAAAACTTCTGCAGTGATGACTTCAATCTTGTAGCAACATAACCCTGTTCCAGAAGCCTATTTGTTAGAGTTCTAGCACGATACAAAAAGTCGGCGTAGTTTCGGCTAGCTCTGGCATAACGTATGACTTGTGATATGAACACTCCATACACAGGTGCTGAAGGGATGTTGCCACAGATGAAAGGAAAGTTGACAATTTTGAATGAAAAGTCATCACGTTTGTCGATTAACTATTGGTCAATAGTTAATCTTTACCATCGATTTCTAGGTGTAGGTCAAGATAAGAGGCTGACTTCACAGTGTCTGTAGTATCCTTTATCTCAAGTTCTTTGGGGTAGATGCGATGTATCAAATCCCCGAAATTAGGATTGTTTAAAGATAATACGTCATCTATAGAGCGGAAACTGAGATTAAAGGATCTAGCCAAAGATATTCTTTCTTTCGGATCAGATCAGCTATAAAGTCAGCCTCATACGAGTGAAGAAATAGGTCAGCAAAGTAAAGGAGCACAATTTGTTCCCATTGGAATGCCGACCGTTGACAACTTCTAGGGAAATTATACAAGAAATATCAGCATGGTGTATGGATATTGGTAAAATATTGAATCAACTTAATAAATAAAATGTTATAAGTAAAAACTTTATGCTGATTTCAATTCATGCTACACTTTTCACAAACATTTGGGTGTTATATGTCATCGTAAGATCTTAAGATGACCTTTTTGAATTATTTCATAAGCTGAGAATTTCTATTTTTCGTAAATATTGTGCAGAAAAGAGGGGAACAATCTTAGACACTGAGGTAAATATATGATATCATAGAAGTTTTTACATATCATATCCCATAACAACCCCATGACACCCATGTTAACCTGAGAAATTGCATGACGTATTAAATGTATGGAGGTGTTACGGTACAGGATATAGAAAAAATTATATCATATGCACTTTATCATATATGTTTCAACACCTAGTCATTTGGAATTTTCTAAAGGTGATATGGAAATCAATCTTACAGGTGTTGTGAAAGCATGACATTCAGTCTATGATACATATGCGTAAAACCTGTATCTTTTTATTTATCAAACATATTACTTGTTTCCTCCATATAAAATATTCCTACCTATTGACAGCCACCATAGCTGCCTCCCTTGTCAGTGATGTTAGATCTGCTCCTACATATCCTGGGGTATTCTTTGCCAGATATTTGTAGTCAAAGTCCTCTGACAACTTTAGATTTCTACACAACACTCTCAATATTCTGATGAAAATTAACCAAAAAAAAGTTTGGTCACAAAAACAGTAAATACTATAAAAACTATATCATAATATTATCTAATACCCAATATGTGATTTTAAGCATCTGACCAATAGTCTTAAATTAATTTTTTTTCAGACCTTGAGAGGTACACCTTGAAGACTTGTCAATAAAAATAAAATTTCACGGACAGCAATCCCTTTTTAAAAAAATACATGCACCAAATAATGCATTTTATAGATGAGAAAGGACACAAGCCAAGAAAATATTTTTGTTTGCCTTACCTTTCCCTAGAAGCCTCATCAGGGATGCCTAGACAGATCTCCTTATCAAACCGTCCTGCCCTTCTAAGGGCTGGGTCTAATGAATCTGGTCTGTTAGTAGCACCAATCACCAACACATGCAGATCTGTTTTAGAACTCAAATCTAGAAAAAATAAATAGACATCTTAAACAGTTTAAATTTTCCATTCAATCAATGCAAAGTACTACCAGTAAATAGCATTTCAGCAACAGAGAACAACAGGGTATTATGTACAGTTATTTCAGTTGAGCATGTGAATTTATATACAAAAATGTGTTAGATATTGCTACATAAATTAAAAGTATAAAAATCAGCTATTACTAAGAAAATATTTTGTAGACATCTTACAAGTGATGAACTTGTATTATATTGAGCAAACCAAACATAGACTTCCACATTATCTGAATCATTAACATTTCAAAATTAAAACCCCCCAAAAAATGTCTATACTATGAAGTAGGCCTTACCATCCATACATGACAACAACTGAGCCACAATCCTTCTCTCCATATCTTTAGAAGCTGTTTCTCTCTTAGGGGTTATAGCATCAATCTCATCAATAAATATGACACATGGTGCTGCAGCCTAGAACCAGAATAAATGCTAGTCCACCTAATTCATGTTGGCAATAATGTTTCACTTATTTATGACAATCGAAAACCTTTGACAATTTCACAAACAATTTGCCTAACAAATAAAGGATTATATCTATATTTTAACCAGTTTTCTACACAGGCAATAAATGGCAAATGTTTCAAAAGTAAACACAAGCTTCTTATTACGAAAAAAACCCAACTAACACACCACGAAGAAAAAAAAATATGGCTGAATCAATAAATTTTTTGTCTTGTGAAGTAATTGTTCATTAAACTTATCATGAAGTCGAAGATATACAACAATTGTACTGATTTTTATAGTCACCAGTTTACCCTGATTCTGATATATACTGTTATACATTCTCAAAGGTATTGTACTTAGTACAATAATTAATGCCAGGCGCAGATCCAAGGACTGGCATGCCGGGCATATGCTCCCCCTAAGTCGGTAAGAAAAAAATTTTCACCACAAGTTTCACCCCATAGTATTTTTTGCCTTCCTTTGAACTGCATTTAATTCAATTGACGCCTATGGATCCACCCGTGAGTGCTACATAGTGTAAAAATCTATTTGATGGTACTTATATATTTGTATGTTCTTTGTGCATATATGACCCCACAAAAACAGTGAAAGATACTACTTTTCCCATACTTTCAATATATTTTCCTTAACACCAGTAACTTACCACAGCTTTTTCAAAGAGATCTCTAATTTTCTCCTCAGAATCCCCTGAAACACCTGATACTATCTCAGTAGCTGCTATCTTAATAAAAGATGTACCTAGTTCCTGGAATATACAAGAAAAAAGAACTGTTTTAAAAACCGAATTTATGGTAACTCAAAAGGGACAGATTTGTCTAACTAGTTGTTTCCATCCTGGAATGTTGTTTATTTTCTTAATTTTAATCAAAATCGACAAAACACATAAAAAATATTTTAATTTAAATTATTTTTAATTTTCAAATTCAATCAATTCTCTCTATGTTTCTTTCCCTTTTTATTACTATTTTTAAAGAGTCAAACAAAATGCTTACAGTTAGCAGAGAAGGGAGTCAACCACTGACATGAGCAAAGGTAATAGGGTATGTAAGTCTTGTTCTATTTTCATTTTCTTTACCGGAATTTACAACGTAGAACATATTTAAAATCGAAGACTGATCTGCATTTTATTGTTTACTTCCCGGTACTTGAAACTCTGTATAACAATGCAAAATCTTCTATTTCATGTTTTTTCTTAATATCTTTATCATGTAGAAATAGGTATTTGTTATTTTTCATCGGTATTTTTAAAACAAAAAGATGTTTTGCCCTCAACACTGAACTTAACATTCTCTAAATGACAAGTCTCCATGTTTTTGAATGGTAGACTAGGACCCAATCTCGTGAAATCACAGAGTCACATGACGAGACATACATACCCTATTACAGGCTGAGATGCCTGATCTGTAAAATAGTTACATTACTTACCCCAGCTATAGCATGAGCTAGCAGTGTTTTGCCACACCCTGGGGGACCATGTAACAGAAATCCCCGGGGAGGGGTTACTCCTAACTGTTGATACACTTCTGGATGTTTCATATGGACTAATAATTTGCATATTTCCTGTAAAAAAAATATGTAAATATAATAGAAAATCTGCCGTTTGATTGATTAGCTGACTTTCTAATTTCTAATAAAAACGCTATTGTTTAATAGCTACTTTCACTTGAACAGTGGTTCTTAAAACACAAAAATCAAGCTTTGATAGCAATTTAATTAATCAAAGTATGAACTATCAAAGATAATGAGATTTTGAATACGTTTATTAAGCAAAAATAACATATATTTTGCAGTCTAGTAACATTTTTCATGAATAATAATTAGATGAAAATGATGCATTTCAAGTATGCATTGAAAGCTTTGAATTATTTTTTTTACTTACCACTAATTTATCATCATTCCCTCCCACATCAGCAAAAGTTACTGACGACTTCTGTACTTCAGCACCTACAACATCAATTCACATGTTTCAACTCTCTAATAAATATAATTAATAAAGTTAATACCTTTAAGTTGCATAGCTTATTTGTCTGAGAAAACTATGTCATTAACAGTGCTTTTTTAGCATATTTTAACTACATGTACAAATGTATTGACAAAATATAAATAACCTCCGGTAATATCTTTTTTTAATATCAACTGAAAACCAAAATATCTATATTTTGATTGTAATACATAAGTATGTGCCCATGAAAATATCAAAAATTTTCCACATCTAGTTTATGGATCTTTCTATTTAGATTCCAAATTCATGTAGCATATGCAGCAGTGAGAATCTACAAATAACTGAATTGATGAAGGCGAACACCTCCAATACAGAGGGATATCTAGAATTTATTTGCCATGCTTTCAGAGGGATGTCTAGTATCTATTTGTCATGCCTTCAGATGAATATTTTCAGCCAAATCCATATTTGTCTTTTATTTCTACAGCGAAATTTTGACTTGTAACAGCTGAAGTAACCTCACTAACCTTTTTTCTCTTTCTCTCCCTCCTCATCTTCTTGTCTTTTTCTTTTCTTTTTAGGTGCAGTTGAACTACTCCCAGTTGTGGATTTCTAAAATTGTAGAAAAGGAACATTATGTGAAAATATCTATAAACAGAAACAGCAATACAAACATATCTTTGCTCATGATATTTTGTTAGAAAAAAATTAAATCACTGGGAAGTTAAAGCTTTAACAAATAAAAACAACTTTAAAAGTTTGGTATATACATGTAACCTTTAAAAGTTAACTGCTTTCATAAATGTCAGACTAGTTAGTAATTACCAGGTAATACCAAAAGAAGATACAGCTTTTAAGGATTTTTTTGAAATATGCAAATGATTTTGAGAGGCAGAAAAAGTACAGGAAAATTCCCACCATAATTCAAAAACCATTTTACAATCACCAGTAAAAAATTTTTACAAAGTGCACAGCATCCCTAGAGAAACAAGAATGCTATGCGTAGCCATATGTCCCCCACCGCTGTGGAAAGAGTTGAATTACAAATGTTTGACAGTTGTATAAATAGCAGATTCAAAACTTATGTGCTTTCATAAGTGCATGTGGCAATTCAAGGTTAGTGTATCCTAATGAATCAAATTAAGTTAGGTTAAGAATTCTTCATGCAACAAAAAAAATCTGCAAAAAAAGAACGTGAAAAATGAACAAAGTCCCACAACTCCCATAAAAATTGACGAATCAAAATGGCAGTTAAGTATGGTGAACTACATATGGTGACAAACAACCCTACAATATTTGGTCAAATTACATTCAGCCATTTCTGAGGAGTTGCATCCACAAGCTTTGGACACACAGACACCAGCATTTCTTCCACGTTGCGGCAGGGGACAACAACAAAGCAGGTATTTTTAAAAGGTCTATCAAATTCATTCATCAAATATTTAGTGGTAAATAGAGCAGTTTTGAATATCTGATTAAATCTAAAATTTTTCACTCCTATCATATAATGTGGTGTCACTTCCCTGTATCACAGGGCTAACCTTAATGACACTAATTTAATGCATGATTGAACCTTATCACCTTCCTACTCAAAATTCTCTACCATTTTCCTTGCAGAGTTTCAAGGTTTCAAGGACAGCTTTGTACATTGTATTACTCTACCATTTAAATTATGATAAAGTGTATGTCATATGGCATCTCAGGATGATACACTATGTGATGCAAATTTTGTCATGTATTATTTTCTATCAACCTCTGCTTGATTTTACACTGAATCATACATAACAAGAAATCTACCTGCCAATGCTCATTACTGATACCCTACACCCCAACTTTAGGACAAATATAAAACAAGTTGTTCAACAGGAAATTGTAAAAGCCTGAACTGAATCCCACAACATGGCACACACCCACTTAAAGCTTGTGATATAATATCAAGAGGCAATCAGTTGCAGAGAAAAAATGTATGATGGACAGCTGGACTGACAAGGGAAAACAGTATACCCCTTCTTTAGGACCAGGGATCTATTGTAATTGTAGGTTTTTCAATATTCTGTTTTAAATTTGTCAGTTACAGGTTTTTTTTGGTTTTTCTTGTCTTGTGGCATTTTCTTCCATTATTTGCAGGAATTTCTTTTTTCCATCACTTTTGCAAGGAAAAGCATTGCTATAGATATTTCTACGGTATATTCCTTTATATTCTGATCCAATAAAATTAGACAGTTTTAAATAACTGACTGAATTTAAGGAGTACCAGTTATTTAGATGCAGTTTTTAATCAATCTGTTCAACAGCATAAATATCACCTTTTAGTACAAAGATAATAACATTTCTTGCAGGAGACATAAATCTTGACATTAGTACATGTATCACAATCTACAATGCACCAGGAAGGTTCAAATGTGAATTGGTGTGCTTTTACCCATTACACAGTAATATTCTTTCAGAGGCAAGATTTTTTTTTTCAATTTCAAATTGCAGGTAAATTAATTACACAAAAAAATTAAATTAGTTAGTGTATTAGTGATATTGTGCAAAATTCACCCCTTTTTATGAATTAATTCCCATAACTAAACCACAGAAAATTGGAAACTTTAAAAATGAAAGCTCATCTCAACAGAAAGACATATATCACCAAAGTTTTATGAAGCTGAGTAACTGTTGGAAATGTAAATGATGGATGGATGGAAAACACATATACAAACCAACTGACTTCCATGGACACATTTTCATGGAAAAGCTGTCATAATAAAACTTAAAATGAAGCCACATAATTCATTTCTATTTATGAAACTATTCTCCAATCCACTTTTATAATTCTTACTTCAATCCCTCCAACTTCACTTTTTTGCCCTTTTTACATATTCAGCTGTTTATTACATCTGGTTATTGTTGAAGACTTTCTCCTCTGATTTTGAAGTCACACCAGTATGAAACTAAATGCACATGTATATACATGATGATAATGGGATATTTCTAGTGAATATCTGGGCTAAACCATGATATATCTATTCCCCCTTTTTGGAGCTGAAAGCAACATTATTCTTAAAAGGATAAAGAAACAAATAGTTTTTTCCCACAAAGACAAATATTGGACTTAAAAGTATTTAAAACCCTTCAAAGCATTGTGTGAATGAATGGATGGATAACGTGTATACCATATTCTCTATGATTTGGTCTTTTTATCTACTTCTTGGTCAGCTAGATATTTGGGATTTCACATCATGGATGATCAAATCTGAATGCAATGATATGAAAGCTTTGGAGTTGCAATTGGTTGTTGTGCGATGGTGTATCATTTCCTATAAAACCAGACTGGTCAAAAGCCACCTTGCAACGTTTCTAACATTGTTTTCCCAACCATACACAGATGATCACAACAATTTCTGCCATAACTAATGCCATATGTAAAACAGTCAAAATATTCCAAAAGAATCATAGAAAGAAAGTGTTATAACTCGTGAAAGTTGAATACTGCAAAATATCTACTCGTGTTATTTAATTTCAACATCATTACAAATTCGCCAAGGCTTCTTTCATATTATGTTGAAATTAAATAACTTGAGTTGATAATATGCAATAATCCATATCACGCATTATGAAACCTATGAATACAACATCATGGAACAATATGATATGAAATATTTGCCATTGTGATTGTGACATATTGTTGATACAATCTGATTGGATGAAAGCGATATTGAGACATTTTCCACATTGTACTCCCGTAACAACTGGTGATGTCATAAGTATTGCTAAATTTTCTGCCATGGCATATGCCGAATGTCAAGTGGCCAAATATTCCAGAGGAATTATAGAAAAAAACAGTTTTAGAACTAGAGAAAATTGAATATTGCAAAATATCAACTTGCGTTATTTAAATTCAATGTCATTTCAAACCTGTGAAGACTCGTTTCTTATTATGTTGAAATTAAATAACTAGAGTTGATATTGTGATTGGTTCAACACTCACTGGTCATTGCAAGATTGTGAAGCATTGTCGATACAATTTGATAGGTCAAAAGCTACATTATAATGTCTCTAATTTTGTTCTTCCGCAACAACTGGTAACATCATAACCATCGCTATATTTTCCTCAATGGCACCAATTTTTATTGCTATACTGTGTTTATAATGGTACCTACAACTGATGAGTTTCATGGCATCAGTTTTTCATCAAGAGTATTGATAGAATATCAGAGATTGTTTATAATATAACAATAATAACATATAATTTAATTTTTGTACTGTTTCCAAGATTTTACGTATTTTTTACAATTATGGCAGCTCAGTGCATGTCATATCATGCTGCATAAAACATGATATTGCATGCACTCAGCTGCCATAATTGTTTGATTTTTAAAAACAACTTCCTATTTAATGTGGTCTAGTCAAATAATAAAACAGCCATGCATGCAATATCACTTGTAATCAAAATGCCAAACATACCATACCACAAAATTTGGATGTATTAGAAATACTGTAAATAAATGAGTTTTTTAACTTGAGAATAACCAGCATGAAATTATTGTAACACATATGTTAATTTACTCAAGTCAAACGTCATATAAACAACAACAAAAAATCAAGATAAACTTACTATTCTCCATGCAGTTAACAATATTCAGAATTTAGAATATACAATTAATATAACAATAAAGAAATTTTGAAAAATTTCTCACCAATACACTTCTGATTATTGAATACATGTAAATGCTACATGTAATTGAATTTAATCCATAAATGACAATGTAATCTTATCCAAGACAATACATTCCATTAAAACAAATATTTCTTTTGCTTTGATAATCAGAAATTTCATTTAAAGTTTAGTAGATGCAATTATTTTTGCAGGACTACAGCTATAATTGAAAACATCTTCTTCACCCAAGTTACTCCTTGGGGTGCTTGAAGCATCAGCAAATGATGAAGAGGCACTATCACTTAAGTCACTCTTGTTACGAAGTTTTTCTACTAAGAATACAGAAGCACTATTATCTCTATGAGTATGAGTAAAACTTCCAGATTTCTGCATGGCAGAGTTGAAATTCCTGAGCTTAGAACCAGGCTTGCAGCAGACAGTCATTAGGAAGGCAGTCCTGAAATCTCTTCTCAGCATACAATATATGATTGGGTTAATACCCGAATTACTCATAGCAATCATGAGAAATGAGTTCTTTAAAACTTCTGAGATTTCTGATTCTCCAGCTGTGTATTTCAAAATACATCCAATCATGAATGGCAACCAAAATGCAAAGAATAAGACTGACACAAGAGCCATCATTTTGGCTGATTTAGTGTCCTTCTTGAATTGTCGAAGACTATTTCTAGTATCAGATGTAACTGACCTCCGGTTGAACTGTCTTTTATTGTGTCTGAATGTCTCTTTGTATATTTTCACATAGAAGATGGTTGATATGATGATTGCTATAACTATAACAACTGGAGTTGTGATTATGGTATAAGGGCGTGGTAGGATTGTGAAATAGTTACAGACTACAGTTCCATTTTTATTCAGTTCACTGTAATTATTCCAGCCAAGAAGAGGCAGCATGATTACAAAACCATGGTAACACCAAATGCCAAGAATAATAAAGCTAGCTCGCCTTTTTGTCATTGTGATTCGGTAAATCAAAGGTTTAGTGATAGCTACAAAGCGGTCATATGCAATAGCGACCAGGTTGAAAAGTGAGGCACTGAGTGTTCCCAAAGCAAATCCGTATTTGATCAAGCATAAGTACTTAATTCTGCTTAAAGCTTCACAGTTAAAATAAAAGGTGACGTAAAGAGGCAAAGTCACTAGTCCAAGAAGTAGATCAGCCATGGCAAGGCTACCAATTAAATAATTGGTTGCATTCCGAAATTTGGGAAACCGAAACAGAGTTATTAATACCAAAAGGTTACCAGTCACAATCAATGGAATAAAAGAGGAAACAATACATCCAAAAACATAATCTGCTGTATGAGAATGTCCATGCCCAGTGACATTTGAACGTACATGAAAATCACAGTCCAGATTAGGACACATTGGAAGACTGTCCATCATGAACAAATAGTAATCTCCCCTTTCGACTGCTCATTCAGTTCACTTCCACAAGCACAAATTCATTAAGATCTTGCAATTTTAAACACAGCACTAGCAAATGTTTTCCAATAATTGACTGAACTTGATCAAGTCACTCAAACTGCAATTAAATATTACATATAGCATCCCATATGAACTTTAAGGTTTGATAAATGAGTTGCAATAAATTTCAATGTTTTTGCAAGCTAAATTGCTTGTTGGCATTTCTAATCACTAGATTAAAGTTAAAGTGACTGAAAGATTGGCATTCAAGTGTAGAATGAAATAAACAATCCTTACAGAGTACTTTAGTCTTTATTACTATGACTTAGGGAAATTCCCTTCAATCATTATTTAGATGATAGTGATCATAGCTCACATTTATTGTACTTTGGAGTTAATTAAAGAATTTTAATATTTGACCACAGGTGTCAAAACTTATACATAGATCAGAGGATACATGTATTTAATTTCCCAATTTTATTTATTATTTAGCACATAAACCATCCCCCTAAAATATAATTAAAATATCGGTAGAAATTCCAGAAATAAAAAATCTTTGAAGATTGACAATATTGCAGTGAAACTTTGCACATGCATATCATACAGAATGAGAATTATCTGAGTTTGACTGATATATCTATAGCTAGAATAAGCCCTGGTAAGATCTTTTTGGCTCTGGCTTTGATGCTTGTTGGATCCTAACTTATTGTTTCACTTGAAAAATGAAACCAATGGATATAAGGACCTTCTCAGTATACATGTAAGTTTCATGCAAATTTAATTTCAGGGGTCATCAGTTGTATCGATACATTGTTTGTCTTTTTGTTGTGGCTTTTATGTAATAAACCTCCTTAAGATTATTTCAGTGATGCTATCTGTTTTCTAAACTAAGTAATGTTTCAGGATTATGAACAGAATTTTGAAAATATATTTTTCAAACTGATTTATTCAACGGGTCATAGTTTTCCTTTCCTTGTTTGTCTACCCTGGACTTGACTTTTTATGAGGAACTCGGCGGGTGTTTCTAGAAAAGCAGAGGACGCTTACCCTACCGGTGCACCAGGTCCATGTTCCCAGTTTTTAGTGGAGGCCGAGTTGCTCATTTGCTTTTGTTACTTTGTATGTATGATTTTAGTTACTTTATGTTCTTTGTTGTGTATGTCTGTTTTCCGTATCTGGTCTTTGTCCCTGGGTTGCATTCTTTTGATTACCCCAGTAGCTTTGGTTCCCTTGGTTGCTCTTTTAAAAAAAAATTAGCTCAATTCCCACCTTTTACATGTACTCAGTTGTTCAAAAAAGAACTAGATATAATTGTTACATACTGCATAACAGGATGTTCCCCAGTTCCTCAATTGTTACAGGAGCATTTTTAAATCAGTTTCTATGGCTCCATGAATTTTTTCAGTTTCAAAACATTTTTTGAGTAGCAGCCATCTTGGAATGGTGTCCACTTTTTAAGTTTTAATATGGCTGATAGGAAGCCCTTGTAGTGTTCTATTTATAAACCAAGTATGAACCTTCTATGATTCTTTTATTTTTTTACGAATTTTTTAAACAGTTTGGATGGTAGCCATTTTGAAATTTAAAAAAAATTTCAAAACCTTTGTGCACATCAACATATGGTGATCTATTTTTGAGTCAAGTAAGGTTTCAATCCATACAGCCGTTTTTGAGGAGATGCATGGATAAGACGGAGGTTAGATGAAAGAAGAATTTTAAAACATAAATAAAAACATTATGTTCCCCAATTTCATTGAGGGGGACATATATATTGATAGAAAAGTTGATAATAATATTACAATGACAGATGCACAAATATATGACAATGGCTTGAAAGGACCAAGAATCAAGGTACACAGTAAACTTACAGTGCATACCTTGATGATGATCAGGGTACAGATATTGGTCCACCCTTAGTTAACTAATTAAAAATCACATGAGAAACATGATGTTATTCTCACTGAATCAACGGAAGATCAACTCATCATTGTATGTGCTGGAAAATCAAGACCAAGTCATAAATACAGATACAAGTTGTAGGTATATCTGTGAAAGTTACATCATGTACATTTATGACTTTCCAAAAGGGTTTCTGCCTTAAGTAATGACTAAATGTACACAAAGAGCAGTAATAATATCTATATGGTAGCAGTAAGTTACTCACATCCTCATGACAAGGCATTATTTCAACTGTGTGCTCAATAGATCTAGCATACAGTTACTAAGGTTATAATTTTGAAATTGGTCAATTTTTGATATTTTCTCACTTTCTCTGGAAACATTTCTGATTTAAATGGATTATTTTCAGCTAGAATTTGATAAATGGAACAATTCACTCCTCCAATCTCTAGCACTGGGCAAATGCCAAGTGGTTTTCAATGGCCTTTTTAGTATCTGAAAACAGATTTTTGACTTCAGTAAGCTTGTAAATCTTTCAGCAAGATATTTTAAACAAAACAGAAGCAAAAGAGAAGACGATGAATGATACCTTACCAATATCTTGGACTGGTATATCTTACCATCTCAAAATACAAAATATTTTTTTTAATAACGCCATAACTGTTTTAAAGTAGGACTTGTTTTCAAGTTACCTGACATATGATTTTAGTTGATTACAGAAGTTATAGACAAAAAACAAACATCTTAAACTGGTATATCATAGGATCTTCAAATGTATGGTTTTTTTTTAAGATCACAATAACTGTTTTAAAATGAGACTTATTTATAAGTTATCTGACATTTTAGTTCATTTTAGGAGACATCAAATAAACATAGACCATAGAGCTAATGATCTCTGTAAGAAATCTGTGCTGTACTTTTAGTAAATTACATAATATCAATATCTTGGAAACATGTACTACAGTTATCATCAACTTAAACTTCATATCAGCTGATCATCATAATGTGTACTTTAAGTATGTGTTAATCAGCTGACATTAAAACAGGTCAAAATTATATATAAATTTTGTCTACAGTTAAGGGAGATAATTTGATATTTTTTGGTTAGGAGATTTGCCAAGCTTCCATGAAAAATACTAGACATGGACCTTTTTTTCCAGAAAACTTCATTTTTTTTGTTTTATCACAGAATCATAATTTGTTACATGATACAAATTGTGGCTAATGAATATGCTGTTGTATAAAAAGTTGTCTTACTCCACATAGTTCTCTAAAAATCTATTTTATTCAAGCTTTTATAGTATTAACAAAATTGCATCTAAGTTGCAACAAATTCCAACAAAAATGAAGGCTGTATCCAGGCAACAGTATAAAGATGATGGAGAAACTGACAGACAAACAAACCAGTCAAAACATTATACCTTACTGGTGCCTCCACAAGTAGGGTATTTGTAAAATTGGAGTAACATCATGGCTAGGTACCAAAAGCTAATTTGAAATTACACTTAATTTTAAAGTAGTTAAGTTGTGTATTTTCTGTAACCCTAGCTACTATCTGTGCACCTTTCATGAATTTAAGTTCAGTTATCTCCCTTTAGAGTCCTTTGAAAATAATTATATTCCTTTAAGTATACATGTACTTATATTTGATGCCCACCCTTCCAATACAATTTTATCAAAATCCCTTGTGTATTTTATATGGAGTAGTGCTTACAGGATTTTAGGATAAAAACCCCTTAAAAGTACCTTCAAGCAGTCCTCAAACAGTAAGTTTATAATATTATGTACATCTATATATGATATCCAACCTTTCTATAAAATATTGTCTAAACCACTGGAGGAGATATAAATTTGGTTATCTTACGTTTTTTGTTGGGTGAGTCTGTTTCCCTGTCTGGTGTTTGTTTCTGGATTGCGTTCTTTTGATTTCCGCTAGAATTTGGTTCCCTTGATTACTCTTACACTTACAAGGTTTTAACATGTAAACCCCTTAAGTTGGATTATCTCCCTAAAGAGATCTACGACAGAAATTTTATTCCTTCATGTATTTACATATGATACCCAACCTTCCTATAAATGTTCTCAAAATGGAGGAGTTGTGCTGACAAGAAATATGGACTGACCGACTGGGAGGGTCTTATTCAAATATAACTTTTTAGGACTAAGTAATAAACTTGAACACTTCTATATGGTCTTATACAAAAAAACAACTAACTATGGTCAATTTTTGTATATTCAAAGGTTTTTAATTACCATATTTTTCAATTGATACTGATTTTTCAACTGAATTACCATTTAAATTTCTGAGCACGATTAATTTTGGAATGTAATTTCATTAAAGTTCAATTATATTGCAGCATTATTTTAATATTACAATGTAAGTCTCTTGACCTTTCCCTTAAAAACCTTTGTGTATGTAATTTACATTTGTATACACTACTTTTGTGGGGCAGGGTGGCTGAACAGGAAAAGGATATGGAATTTCAATCCTAGGTTGACACTGATATGGTTGTAAGCCCCAAATGTGTCCAGGATTCCAACCACTCTAGCCCAAGGGTTTCACTGATTTTTTAACCTGGAATATCAGGCTTACCTCCCACACAAGCATAATGACCATGCAAGAAGCTCATATTAGCATTAAGGATAGTTAATCTCACCATTAGTTAAAAAGCTCAACAGAGCTAATGTCAATGATTCATTTGTACAGGCATGTGAATTCACCAACATTGAATAAAATTTAATGTTTAAAAGAAGCACCACCAATACACTTGTTAAGATCAGAGCAACAACTTGATACTGTAACATTTTAATTTTTCTAGTTGCTAATTTTTGCAAATTCTCTCGGGTGAACATATTCACAGGTATCAAAATTTGCGGTTTCAAGAAAAGATAAGTTTTATATAGTTATAAAAATTTAATTTCCCATGTATCATTTTTCTTCCTTTTTTGTCCACCACAAAAGAGCGAAAATTAATACATTTATAGTAGATGGAGAGGACAGAAAAACACATGGTAGTATTATCATATTCCTTCATAACCTTGTTGGCAAGGGAATGATAATCCAGAGAATGACATTAAAGCTTGTCCTATTGTCTGGGACTAGTGAAACTACTAATTGGACAACTTAAAAGTTATATCATACTTGTCTGGAGGACAACCAAATCGTTTTCATTCTTTAATATGCATTTACTAAAGGACAACCTAGATTTCAATTTTGGCAAGTAGAATTTTCATCAACTTGCCTGATAGGACAAGGATCATAAAATGTGAACGTCATACTGTAATCATGCAAAATATGTAGAATATTAATGTGCATTGGAGAGTAAATATGAAAAAGGTGCATGATGTGGATGAATTATTAACAAAATCTAAACAGTACATTGACCCTACCTTGTTTGATCTTTTCTTGGTACTGGTCTCACTTATAACTGAACTAGCCCTGCTGTTTGTGTCACCATCCTGGGTCAAGTCAATACTCTCTAACAATATTGATCTGTCAACATCTTTATTCCTCAGTGAAACATTTTCTAAATCCTGCTCACTTACAGGTCTTGGGCTTTCACTACTGTCTTGGTTTTGAAACCATCTCTGGTTCCGTCTGGTTTCAGATTTTTCAGTTCTGTGTTCATTTTTGTCCATAGAATTTGTTAAAGTTTTACTAGGGGTTTTACTTAAAACCCTGTCTCTGTCAACAGACTTTTCAAGGTCACTGTAATTTTTATCAGATACTTTTCCTTGGTTTCCTGTTCTATCAATAATGAAAACATCCTCAGATGACCTTTGACTATTTGTGGATGATCGATTTGGAGTTGAAGTCTTTTTGTAAAGATTTGACATCAAGTTGTTCATAGAGTTTGTATCCTTTAATAAATGTAGAAAGTAGATAAATTATTTCTAAAGCACATTGTGAGTATTCAAATCATGTGTGTGTGTGTATTATATGCACTCTTCACTGTACCATCAAAATAACAAAAATGTATGTGAAAAGTAGAAATGATTCATGACATATATATTAAATATGTACCAATACTGCTATCCTTATTTAGTTATAACATTAACTATTTAATATGAATAATAGTAATTTTATTGGGTAAAAACCTTACAAATAGATAGGTTAAAATTTTTTTTAAAATATAACGAAGAAAACCAATTACAATCAGATACAAAATATTGAAAAAAAACATGCCCCTTTGTATTTCAACCAATCAGAGTCCGAGGACTCGAATCTCTCATGAGAAATAACTTTCCCACATTGGTCAGGAGATACGAAAATCAACTAAAAATTAGAGATACTCATCAGAGTGCAAATCTAAGATGAAAAAAATATATATTCAGGAGAAAGCATTTGTGATTTGTCCAGTTTATAAGAATCAAACATAGTAAAAATGTAAAATTTGGTTTACATGAACCAGGAGCTACTGAAAAAATGTATCTGACATACAACCAGAAATCACAGGAATTGTCATTGGTCACATAACTAAAGCAGGAGAAATTTTGGTACAGTACAAAAAGACTAAAAATCCTTCACTGGGTATTGCCTCTTTCATATTAATACTAATGCCATTTTTGATGTCATTTGTAGACAAAGATTGATTAAGAACATACCTCATACTGAACATATGAACTGTTATCTGAAGAGAAACTACCACTATCACTGTCTGATTCATGGTCACTGAAATTAAATTGAGAAGCAGAAAATTTAACACTTTGTACATGAAAGTTTATTAAGTTATTATAACTTTAATCACTTTTCAGTTTGTTTTACCACAACAGAATTTGGTTTGATTGGAAAAGAGGTCTATTTTATGAACCCAAAATAAAAGTGAGAGTAGAAGAAGTCTTTTTAGTTCGACCAGTTCTGCTGTACTAAAGTTTGCGCCTTTTTTTTCCTAAAATTGACCTAATTTTTTTAATTAAGAGACCTGCCTGGTTGCATTGAAAATCCCTACTAATAATTTTAACTACAATACATGTATAAGTACTAACCACCCTGTCTTCTTTTGTTTCTTTCTATGGTATTCTGATTCTAGATTATCTATGTCATTTCTTCCATTCTTTTCTCTCTCATCCCTCAGATATTTTTCATAGGCTGGACAGAAAAACAAAGTAATTACAATTAGTCTACAAACATAACAGAAAATACAAACTATTCAGACAAGTTTAAAAGTTTTTTTTTTAATAAAATCTTTCTCTTTTATTTATAATACAGGTATTATTAAACATTTGTGGAGAATGAATGATTTTTTTTTAATTCACCTTGTCAGAGTTTGTTCTTGCTTGCTACCATACAATTCCTGTTGTTAGAATTCAATTTAACTCTATTTAAATTGGTCAACAAAAAAAATGTCAGAAAAGTCTTGTAAGCAGCTTCTTTTGTCCCTAATTCTTAGCAACAACTCCTTAAAAAAATCAAAACAATCCTTCAAAGGCTTTTTTGTATTAAAAGAACATTGTGTTTCAATTTCATAAATACATGGAATAAAAAAATGCATGGTTTTCTTCTGCCCTTTTGGCCCGTAAAATCTTAAAAGTAATGATCATATTAGCAACACCAATATCTGTCCCTAACTTTTCAAAGGATGTACATTAGTACAAATCATTAAGACCTATAAACTTATATTGACTTCTTTGTCTAAAAACAAAAAAAAGTATTTAAATAAATACCTGTTTATTGTACCTTCATAGGCTCAAATATCTACATTTGGAAAAAGTTTGGGTCATAAACTATCAAATCAGCTCCAAGCTTTTCATTTGTAGTATGGAAACCTGTGGTTGATATTTCATACACTTATACTCAAGCTAATAGTCCATAAACTAAATGTCTACACATAACGGTCATAACATGGTATTGGCAAGAAGGAAACATTTTTGGGTTTGTATAATAAAAAAGTAGGATTTCCAGCTGTTTAACAATTTGATATTTTTATTTAGTTTCCACTACATCATATATGCGAATTCAACTTAATAATGAAACTGACAGTAACTGCCGTGCTTACCAACACTTACCTCTCTCAACTAACTTAACAAAGACATTTTTCTTTCTTCTGGCATATTCACTGCAATTTAAAAATAAAAATTAGACCTAATAGTACAATAATATGAATATACAGTCCTCGAAGGGATATGAGCAGAAGAAAAACATTGTGAGAACATTACACACAACAATTTTTACATGCATATTACACATTGATATACTATTTGCTTAATATATAACATCCATGGAAATAATTGAAACTGCATGTACAAAATCATACCCATTCATATATCTGCAGTAGATTAATTAATAAACAAACCTATTCTAGTCACACATCAGTATGAACATGTACTGTTATAATGATACAAGAACATTTACATGTAAATACCCTATCCAGGGGGAGCTGCCACAAACCAATTTGTTTATATGGACCATTTTCTGCATTTTGTATAAATAATTCAAATTTTAATGCAAAATGAGCCATCTTTTTAACATTTCACCTTCAATGTGCTCATGGCCCATCCCCTATCTTTCCCATCATAGCTGGGGAAGGGAAACTCAAAATTGGATTCCCATGGCAGAATACAAGTTTTCAAATGGCCTCATTATGAAAATATTTTATTATAAGTACATTGTACATTAAGCCATGGACCTGTTACAGGTCTACCAGTATGATTCAGCTTAAAGAACAACCATTTGACTTTTAGAAGGATGCCCCATTTTTTATATAAAGCATTTCGAATTGGCACAAGTACATCTGGTAAAAAAAAATACTGGTATGTATTTTGAAAAGCGAAAGAATCTTTCACATTAACCCTTAAATTGCATTTCCATTAAATGTTAAATTATTTTACAATCCATGAAATAAGTAACTTATTCAAACTGGCTGGTTATTTACAAAATTGTTTTCCTGGGATTTAAAAAAAAAACTTCATGATTTTTATCACTTGATTAACGTAGGTAACCCTTCCTACACATACATGCCTGTAAACAAATGACCTTAGATATTTTAAAACACTCGTTTCAACATTGTAGTGACTTCAAACATGTCAAATGGTAGAGGTAAGAATGGCACCAAGTCAGACATTCTCCAGCAGCACTGGAGTAGCAATTACCTATGTCTACGCTGTAAGTCTTCAGCAAGTGACACAACACTTACGTGATGGCTGGTCCTCTTAGACCCAAGACACTGAAAATGGAAGGAAGATGTTAAGACAACCAAATAAAAAATAAAAATTGAGGCATTACATTCAGAGCATGAATAATTCCTGGATTCTTCATATCAATTTGTATATAAGTACATCTGTGGAAAGAGAAAAGATGTAGAAAGACTGTACGTAAGTGTTAACCTTTGAAAATTTTATGGTGGGAGATCTCTCTCAAAGCACGAGATTAGATGAATTGTATTTTTTTTTTAAAAGGACATTTCATGTTTGCAACAGAACTTATATACATGTATTTAAACTTAAATCAAATTTCACTACACCACTTTCTTGCGACATCCCCTCCCCTGAAAGATGACACACAATCAATGATCTTCAAAATTCAATAACACATTAATGAGTACTTTCTCCAGATACAGTAAATATTATTTAGGGTAAAATGGCAGGTCACACAGTGAAGAGCTAGGGAGATATTCAAGTGTGAAATTGCTGAAGGATTCAAATTAGAAAATTAATTTTTAAAGCCTTACAATGCTCTTATTTTCTACAAACATAAAATCAGTTTTGATTATAGTATTTTTCAGGAGGCCAACAACATCTCAGACAAGTTTTGTTGACTAAGTGTGCTTATTTTATGCAAGTTATTGTCCAGTAGGGCCATATAATTCAAGACCTCCCAATATGTCTATGTTGACTATGAACTATTTCGCTGTACCTGTATATCACTAATAATATTTTAGGGCCAGTTGCAGGGGTCTCCATGGATCAAAATGAACACATGGCTCACTCTTGGGTTGGACAAATTTTCATCATGGTGCATGTCCTTTCACACAGAAATAAATTGCCAAATAAAGTATAAGGTTGAATGAGACATAATAGCATAAGCTACAACAGAAATTAATAATCAACAATGGTAAATCTTCTGTCTGTATTTTCTATCTCAATTATACCAAGGTAAAGTTTTCTCTTCCCTAGGCTTGACCATAGGTCCATAGCTCCAGTGAAATTAAAAATTACTGGTAGATGTGGTCATTTTGTTGACACCATTTAACAAATTCTTTATAATTTAACCACAAGATCTCAGACAGTCAAATATCATTTTCGTCCGAATCTGTGTCTTGAAACAATCTTTTAGAGCTTTTGGGAGTCGATCCATCACCCTTTAAAAAGTTAAGCAAATTGGATTGCTTTACTGTGTCAGATAAATGCCGAAATCGTTAAGACATTGTAAAAATTTAAGATTGTCTTACTGACTTTGCCAACAGTGATAATCGTGGATTTGACTGATCTGAAGTTATTTTACACACTCATTTCACACCCTGACACATCAACCCCACAAAAATTATAAATCAGAACATTGATTTAATGTCAGAATAAATACACGCACCAATTACATTGACTTATGATAGGTATAGGTTTATAAGCTAGAGTAATTGGGAAATGCAGCGCCGACTTGCAATGCATGACACAAATTTGAAAACATGGCACACACCAAATGAACATATGGTGCTCCTATTTACTTCATTGCCCAAGGAAAGTAACACATGGTGCAGCGCCATGCAAAAAGAGGTCATGGAGAACCCTGCATCTGCAGTCTGCGGTATGAGGGTTTCCTCATCGTTCATTGAAGACCAATGGGTATCCTTGGCCTGACATTTTCATCCCCTTGGGGTTGTTGTCTCTTTGACATATACGTTTGCACTTTTTCACGTTTTATACAAATGTACAATGTCAATGTAGAATATTTACAAAACATAAATGTCCCTGGCAGAGTGGTAGTTAATGGAACATCCGGAGGTTCCATCTGAAAGCTGGAGATTTAACACCTTTTGTATTCTCACCTCACGTATTCGTGGTATCAATCGAGAATCGGTGATGTAATTACTCATTTTACAAAGTTTATTTATTCTTGTTTTATGTCAACATTTCCACATGGCATAAAATATGAAAAACTCAGAAGAATTCCGTATTATGATTAAAAATATGTCTTGCAATTTTCGTAACATGCAAATATATTATTATACACAAAACTATCTTGAAGTGTAAAAAATGTATTTGTTTTTATTATTACTGCTTCAAAATTATCTAGACATAAAATTTATGTATTTGCAAATATCAAGAATATTTTAATGCTACTATGTTATTTTGCGACGTGTTTTAGGGCGCTCGAGATTAGATTCGGAGTACTCGGAATACCTCAAGATTATCCAAGAGCTTTCACTTTCATGATTTTCACCAGGCGACGAAGATGCAAACTATCTTGCAAAAATAACACCTGTTTTGCATTTTATTTTAAGTGCAGAAAATAACTAATTATTCTGCGGTAGAATGAAGTGGAAGGGAATCATTTTTACTGTTTTGCTGATTTTCAGCAGCTCGTTTGGCTGTGTATTTTTCTTGACCCCTCTTATACCACTTGTTTATTTTCAACCTCGTTTCGGGAGATGGTTGACTGATCAGATGATATGGCTCTGGCAGTTGTATGCAGTGGTAGGTCTAAGTTATGTATGGAGCCAATTACTGTTTTATTGTTTCATATTATCTGGGAGGATACAGACTTGATTGCAAGAGAATAGAGGGGTGTCGGTATTTCGGGTATCCCGAGCCCGAGCTCAACTTCCCCGAGCTGAAAATGTTTTTTGCCGATATCTTCTTTAAAATGAGGTAAATTTCTAGATTTTTTTTTAAAGAAATGTCTATGAGTACAATATGAATGTATTGAAATATTCAATTTAATGTGATGAAAATTTTCCTCTCGAGTATCGAAGAAAATGTGTTTCAAAATGGGTATTTTAGCCATTTAGGTATCCCATCTCGGGAAAGGGAGGTAACTCTATCTAAAATCTACCTAAATTAAAGAGTGCAATATCCAATTTAGCGAGTTTCATTGAATACTAAATTAAATAAGAGCTTGCTAATTTTTTGTTTTCCTTTCCTCGTTTGTGTACCCCGGACTTGACTTTTTGTGAGCAACTTGGCGGGTTTTCTAGAAAAGCAGAGGACGCTTACCTTACCAGTGCACCTGGTCCATGCTCCCAGTTTTTAGTGGAGTCCGAGTTGCTCATTTACTTTTGTTACTTTGTATGTATGATTTTAGTTACTTTATGTTCTTCGTTGTGTATGTCTGTTTTCCATGTCTGGTCTTTATCCCTGGATTACATTCTTTTGATTAATGCTATAACCTTGGTTCCCTTGATTACTCTTGGTTATAGTTGTCTAAGCTATATTTTTGATAGTGTAATATATAATAAGTCCTCAAATCTGATTTTAACAACTTGTGTTTTTTATGGCACAATTACTCCCTTTTTTTTTCATATGTTTTTGATAACACTGATAAGTGTTTTAAATTGGTTGAATTAAATGAACAGTCTTTTTCTTATAATAGTTTGCAAGTTCGTTTAATATAAAAGGTATATATTTCCTAATCGGAAATGTTCTGAAATGCTCAAAGTATCTGCCAATGAACATAAAACCACAACCAATCAATCAAATAATGTAGAATCCTATCATTTAGCCTCCTACGATAGGAATTAAATAGAATAAAAAAGGACAATACCGCAACAAGGAATGTGTTTATAATCTTTTTAAAGCGTATGCTTCAATAATGTATGTAATAATCTTCATATTATAGACAGCTTTAGTTTCAATTTTGTGTTATGGACTTTCATACATGACCATAATTTATAATTCATAGCTTTTTACTGTATTCATGTATCTTATTTACGAAAAGAATTTTCAGTGATCATACATATGTTGTTATTACGATCTTTGAAGTGTATTACAGTTTACAAAGATTGTTGTCAGGGGGCAAATATTTAGAGGCTTTACCAATTTCATTTTTTCAATCAGTGACATTTCCCCTTGAGAAATGTTGATAATGTAAATGCATTGTAACACCTCAAACTTAAAACCATACAAATTAAAGTAATATCTAATTTAGGTTCAACTGTGTAATATTGTTGGTACAATTTTGTAAAAAGGAACCAACCCAAAACTGAACATTTGCGACTTCTATAGTAACATACTTAATAATTTTTTATCGTTTGTACTTTAGTGTGACTGTAGGATATAGAAATTCTTGGAAAGTCAAATAAAATACACATTAAGGGAAAAAGTAATTAAATAAAAAAGAATTGCATACAATGCAGTTAGCATAACAAATTTATTTCCTCCGGAAATATTTTGCTTCTGATAGTCTATGAAATTGTTAGGCGTCAAGTGAATGTTTATGTAAAAAAAGTTATAGTTGTCAGGGGCTTGAGTTTATGGGATCTAAAAAGTTGCAAAAGAGATTTACTACCTATAGCCACACACTAAAAATCAGACCGTTAAAACAGCATTTTAGTTGATTTTTTTTGCAATTTTATGGATCTAACTCACAAACTCAAACACTTGTATTTTTAATGTAAATAGCCTCAGGAAAAACAGTCACGGAGAAATTTTCGGGTATAAAAGTGACAGGAAAAAGGTTTCAAGAAAAAAAAACCAAGGAAATAAAGTCAAATAAAAAACAAAAACGAACAAAAAAAAAACTTATTTCATAGTATATGAAATTTGAAAACAAAACAGTGTTTTTTTAAGTCAAGGAAGCCATTTACTTTCAGTGACTTTATTATTTTCTGTTTACCGTATTTTCAAGTGGGGGTAATTCTTCATGTTGTAATTGTACATAAATTGGTTTAAATGATAACAAAAAAAATGATAATTAATTATAAATATATAGTAAATAGAAATAAAAATAATAATTAAGATATGATACTGTGAAAAATTTATATAATAAGCAAAAGCAAAAGATACAACTTTGATTTATTTATCATCATAAATTGCACTCTTTAATTTAAGTAGATTTTAGATCGAGTTACATCCCTTTTCAGAGACGGGATACCTAAAATACCCATTTTGAAACACATTTTCTTCGATACTTGAGAGGAAAATTTATATCTCATTAAATTGAATATTTCAATACATTTATATTGTACTCGTAGACATTTCTTGAAAAAATCTAAGAAATTTACCTCATTTTAAAGAAGATATTGGCAAAAATCATTTTCAGCTCGGGGAAGTTGAGCTTGGGCTTGGGCTCGGGATACCCGAAATACCGACTCCCAGAATAAAGCAGTGAAATTTAGTTATTACTTAAGAAAAGTACATAAAGCAAAGACCAAAGGCCTTTAATAATGTGTTCGTGTGGATCACACTTATTACATGTACATGTACAAACAAGAAATCTTGAGAAAGGTGACAAGAGACCTTGAAATAGCAAGAAATCAAAGTTCAAAATATTCAGAAATGCAACACCAAATAGAAAGTCTAAAAATTAAGTATATTTTGTAATCATGGAAAATTTTAAAAATATATATATATTTAGTAAAAATGTTATACTGAAAAGATAAAAATAATTTTTGTGCTAACTGCAGGACAGTCAATGAGGATGTGTAAGTTTTTCTAGTGGAAGGGGTTAAAGAATTTTACATCTTAAAGTGTATATTGAGCATACTCATTGGTTTATTCCCATTTGTCCCACATTTGAAAAAAAACTATATTCCCAGTTGTCCAACATTCTTATAACAACAAATAATTAATTAGTGTTTTGACAAAGTTATAGTCTTTTTCTAGTACTCCACTATCACCATCTAGTCATATACATGTAGATACACATTTTTGATTGGAATTAAAAAAAAAAATAATAATAAAAATAATAAGTGAAGTTAATTATTTTAACTAATTAAACCAGCAGTCATATAATAACTTTTAATAACTGACCACATAAATTGGCTAATCAATTTCTTTCTAAGTGGGCTTGCTTATGAGCAACATGCCACTTCAGCTTGTTGAAATCAATGTGAACACATCTCAAAAGAGGTATATATAGAAAGTAAAAATGTCAACTTGAATCAGTCAAAATGGCTAATGCACAGCTAAACATAGAATTCATAGAGAACAGTAGAGGTGGACAGTCTTGTTCACAACAATTACCGTTTCCAGGTAAAGAATCGTCGTGAAGAAAGGGTTTACTGGCGGTATGCTGTCAGAACATGCCCCCCCAGCTACTATAAGAACCTTAAACAACATACCAGTAGGTTACAACATTCAACACAACCACAGAGCAGAGCCATATAAGTTAGAGGCAGCAAAGGTGTTAAACACAATCAAAAAAAGATGTAGAGAAGAAGCAACAGCTGTACCAAAACTCTATGATGAAGAGGTAGCAAAATTGAGAACACCTGAATGGAATGAAGAACTACAAAATATGGTTGAAAAACTACCAACATTCCAGTCTTCTAGAAGCATACTTTATAGACAACGTTCCCGTCTACTACCAAAGTTGCCAACATCAACCAACAACATTGATTTACAAGGTCAATGGACCCAAACATCAGCTGGTGAACAGTTCCTCCTTGCAGATGACAACAATGGACAACGCATATTGGTCTTCGCAACGCAACAGAATCTTCAACTACTAGCCAATAACGACACCATCTTTGGAGATGGTACATTCTTCACCTACCCTTCTGTATTTACTCAACTCTACACAATTCATGGCAAAGTAAATGGTCAGATGTATCCTCTTGTTTATGGTCTACTCCCTGGCAAGAGTGAAGACGTTTACAGAAGGTTTTTTAGTATTGTACATACCAACTGCACAAACCAGCAACTTCAACTTCAGCCTTCAACTTTTGTTCTGGACTTCGAGACTGCGACAATCAATGCAGCAAAGACTGTCTTTCCTAACATTGCAATTCGAGGGTGTTTTTTTCATTTCACGCAGTGTATTTGGAGGAAGACACAGCAAATGCCGCAAATACAGAAATATTGACGACAGACTGCAACTACTCAAACAAAGACTACGCACCGGGGAAATCACAGTTATCAATTATGCTGATGCAGCATCTCAGCTTATTCACCTTGGGCAGAAGTGTATGAACATTTTACTGTTTGTTTTATACTGTAATAGTGCATTATTATCATTCTCTGTTAATTTTTGTGAATCTTGTTATTTTCATAAATATTGAAATATTTCATAAAGCAATTAATAAATATTAGAAAAAATTATTGCTGTTTCAATTATCACCCAAGGAGAAAAATATTAAAATGGAAAAAGCATCATCAAAAAGCACAGTTCAAAATGCATTCGAACTATCCACATGGAATATCTCCCTCTGTTACCAGGCATCAGTACAAAGGATTGGAAAAGATCTATTTTATTTTATAATAAGTTACATATTTTATAGCAATAAATATACTTCAGGAACAATTTATCTATAGATACTACATAATACAATTAGACAATATTCAGAAAAAGACTATACATAATTACCTATTGTAATAAGGGTGTGAAAACAACTAATTAACATGTACACAATTCCCACTTGTCCCACACATTTTTACCTGTAATTATAAAATGTGGGACAGCTGGGATGACACCTACTCATTGACTGCCCTGCAATTACTATTAGGACAAAAACGGTCTATAGATTTATTAAAATATTTTTTTATACAATGTAGCTTCAACTCAATAAGTTTATTTCTTTTATTAAAGAAAAACATTTTTTTTTATGAAATAAAAAAAAAATGAACCAATAAAATGTACAACACCATCAAGGAAGATACATGTAAATTATACTATTATGACTATTTGGTTACTAATAAATAATTTGGATTTTTTAATTTACTTCTGACACAATGAGCAATATCTTTGAATGACTTTTCCAACATACATGTATATATGATTTTTTTAAACATGCTGCAAGCTGCAAAGAAAATAGTTCTGACAGGCAGGGTGAAACCTACATTGTATCCCAAAAAAACCTAATTCAGGGATTACTAACAAATGCATGTGGCAACTCCTCCTTAACAACTTGCAAGATTGTTATGAAGCGTAATAGATAACCATATTTAGATGTGCAAATTGTCAGGAATTTATGTTGGGCAAAAATTGCAGAAATGAAGGCTGTTTGACTGAGGCATTTTTCAGGAAAACTTGGTATCATGTGTTGTCCACAACTCTCCCTCAACAACAGGATTGTTATGAAACTTAATGGGATGTTAAATGATCATATTGGGATGTGCATATTGTCAAGAATTTATCTTTAAATTATAGTTGCAGTCATATTTTGTTGGGTTTATTCTGGCTATTCCAACATTCTAAAATTTATAGGTAAAAATTAAAAAATTCATGTAGGAATAGCCAGAACGGTTGTATAAACAAGGGATTAAGTTTGTGTATACTGCAAAAACAAAACTTTAATTGGAATTCTAAATGTGTTGGAGTTACCTGTCACATTTTTGCTGTATGTATGAAATTTTATTTGGGATCTGTAAAGGTTTCATGTGAAAATTCTTATGAATTTTAGACTTGCAAGTGTTTAGGTGTCATTTAAAGTTTCCTTTTTTAACAAATAAAAAAGTAAGATTTTTTTTTCACAATTTTATTAAATATTCAATATTCATGATGACAATAAGTCATTGATAGTATACACTTTATAAGTACATAATATTCAAGCACTGATAACATTGTAAATAAATGAAAAAGCAGTAAATAAAGTTAAAGTACACATGATTTGTTTAAAAGAATCATACAATAAATGCATAAATAAAACATACAAAGCACAACAGCTCAAGCACTAATCAAAAGTTCACAAGTCTACTCTAGATGCAAAAAATGAGAAGCAGAGTAAGCAAACGACTGATGTGAGTTCCTGGTTCTGTAGACGAATCTTTAGTGTTGTCAGTCTGGAGTCGATCTCTTGGTATTTGCATTTTCTTGGGACAAGTTTACCATCGGCTTGGTACTGGAGCAAGGTGCAGGCATGGACGGCTTCTTCGTTTGTTTATTAATTAACTGAATTTAATTTTCAGTCTCTATCTTCTTTCCAATATTTCAACATTTTATGTTTATTACCTTGAAAAAAGTTATAAATTTGGCAAAAATATCCCCACATTTCTCTACAACACATTATAATTTTGCTAATAAAATGTTTAAATCCAATGTTGAATCCAAAATTTACCTGTAAAATTAATTAGGCAATAATTACTAAAACAACAAAACCTACTAAAACAACATCCATTGTTCTCTGCATGTAGGAATATCCAGAATATATATTTTTAAAATGTTGGAATAGCTAGAAGACACCATTTTGTTGTTATGTTGTCAAAAAAAATACTGGTTGCACTTTGGAGTTGGGTGTTTTAGGTATGGCAGCAGAATTATATGTCAAAAATGCTTCGCTTATCCCCTATAAAAACTGTGTCCAATATGAATCATGTGTCTACATTTGTCCCAAATGTATAGCATTCAACTGGTTGCGGGGTATATTAGTCTTGTTTCTTTTATTGTTATAATAATATAATTATCCATATATTTATTCTGACATTTATTTGTTTTCTTAACAAATAAATTTCATTGCTCTTTGCAAGGTGATCAAAAGATTGACACCAACAATTAATCCCATCCACATGTCAGATCAAGATAGTAACTTAGTAACTTATTGGTTAAATACATGTATACTCACGTGTGTGTTTATTCAATTCACTTGGTTCATTTACTTGTACATTTGTACATGTATATGTGTACACTATTAATTAGAACCATGCCTTGTATCAGTCAGTGTCTTTTCTATAAGAATTTTTTTAAGATATGATCATCGCTAATACATGTAATAATAATCGTAAGAATTACAATGAGCTAGAGCCGTCCCCTTGTTATTTACATAAACCAATATGGACCATCACAGGTTGAAATCAAATACAATTGATTAAAGTATATTGTTTTTATAGCAGTTATCAAATACACAGCATTCACTTCATGTGAGCATGAGAAAAAAATCAACATTATATACTGATACAAAATGTATGTAATAGATAAGTGTATAAGATAATTGTATTAAGGAAGTCAGCTCATGTACGCTTACATTGTATACATACTACTGTATAATGAGATTGGAAAATAATTACTTTGTATTGATGAAATTGAATTTCCGAAGTTACTTTTACTATACTACCCTATAGTTGTGCTGAGAAAATTAATTCATAATGTTCGACAAGATGTTGTGGAATTGTTTCCCTTTTAATTTATCACTTACTCATGTGTTGATATCAGTAAATGAAGTATGACCATGTTTATGAATATTTTCCCTCATGATTTTGATTAATCGTTATCATTAATTGTACAAGATTTATTGATATTATAAATCATATATTTACACATTGATTAATGTGTATTATCAGTAATTATACCTATAAATTGATTTTTAATATACATGTACAATGTATTTAAAGGGTGCCATGATACATTTTTTTTATTAAGTATTAGTCATCAAAATGTATCCTTATCCAGTTATAATTTTTCCAAGCTACCCGATTTGGTAAAGTAGTGGGTGGGTGGGAGATGGGGGTGCTTGATCTTTTAATGGAACAAAATTTTCTTATTCACTTTATTTTAATAAATTTATTTTTAGTAGATTGAAAACAATTTTTTTTTACTAAAAACAAGTCAAAGTAAAAAGCCATAAGGAGACAACTACACTTTTTATACTACATGTATTTGTACATGTATAGAAATAAGGAGTTTGGATATGGTGAATATGTCAAAGAGACAACAACACCACTAGGATGAAAAATTTCAGCTTAAGGCCACCCATAGGTCTTCAATGAATGGTGAGGAAACCCTCACACCGCAGGGCAGGGACAGGTGCAAATATTGTGGCAGGGTTAAATTACTTTGGCACAATCGCAACCCTCCCCCTTTGAAATCTGGCCTCTGTAGAAAAAACATAACACAATGAAACACTTTAAAATCAGTTCAGAAAGGTCTGAGTCCCATTGTAAAACAGAAATAAAGAAACTGATTATATGTTACGCAAATACACAAAGGACTACTACCTGCTAACTGACATACCAACTCAAGACCATTTTAAACCTACAAAAAGTTATGTCCTTGTCATACATGTATATAAAAAACAATCCTAATTCTTCCCATGCAGGATTGAGAACCATGATACATCATAAGTCATTCAATAAAAACACAACCCATGTCATGCCAAAAACTACCTTTAAATTAAGACAAAGTGTGTTAGTTTCTATGTTAAGACCCTATGGATGAATCAAAGTTAATACCAAAAAATACTATCTTTAATGATTTGACAACTATATCCCTTACAAATTAGCTTATTTAATGGTTTAGTCTACTTATTGGGTGAGTATTGAGCTTTCCGCGCTTTGTTATTACCTTTTTATATTCATTTGACTTGAATATAATATATGGCTTGTACGTCTCCTTCTTTTTACTTTTGACACAGAATTTCTCCTGTTGAAAGAAATCAAAACAGATGACAAAGTTGTATTAAGGTTACAGACCACCAATTCAACCAATGAGCATTTGGAACGTACGCAAAAATAGTCCTACGCAGAAATTACCCCTGTTCCTCATAGTGCTGTGAAAAAAGTTCTCATCTTATTTAAAAAATTTAAACACTTTCTGAAAGGAAAAACATTTCTGTACATTTTGTAGGTGCATTTTGCTTCTTGTGATGTGAAGCCTAATCTCCATAATGATTTTTAAATATACCCCTGTCTTGTGAAAACACTGGGATTTCCCATGCTATTTATAGACCCTTCACTTCTGGTGACCAGTACTGCACTGCAAGTCTGATTACCCGACATGCCATTTTGAGGATTGTGAGCTGACATATGTAGAATCATGCTGATATATAGTCCTCTGCAGGTTAAAGTTAAGGTAAAGTCCAGAGAAGCCATTGAATATTGTGAAATTAGCATAGATGCCTATGGAAAGTGGAATTAGTGGTTTTTAGCCTGAAGATGAAGCCATGGCAAAATGAAAAGTTTCTTGAAATAGCTTTAAACTACTTGAAGATCTTATTAACTTTGCCATGAGAGGAATACACTACAAAAATCCTTCAAAATATGCATTTTTTTAAGTTATAGGTCCAAATTATGGAAAATTGGTCTTTTTGGCTGATTTTTATGTCCTATCTTGTAAAAAGTGTAGAAAATTTAGTAAAAATATCAAATATTAAACTTTGAGGGCTATATTTACCTAAATATGGTGGTAATAAGCACTTGAAATCAAGTTTTGTGTAGATTTGAGCAAAAATTAGGTTAGAAATGAGGAAAAACTCACTTTCATTACTGCGGTTAAGGCCATATCAGCATTCCCCTATGGCAACATGGAAAATCCATTATTGAGTACTTTTTTTGCTTTAGGTGCCCTTTACTGGTCATGTTTTAATGTGAAAACACTGTATTTACAAATTTAAAGCCAAATATATCACCTTTTGTGAAAATTTAAAGATTTAGGATTTTTGACATGTGATCAAGAAAAAGGGGGAGGCATGTCAGAAATAAATTTTTAAAAATAGACCAATTTCTCAGAAAATGATTACTTTTAAAACTATTTCTTCATTAATATTGTTAAAAAACAAGTTGTGATTGATATTTTTTATTTGAAAAGTCAGAAAAAGTTCTTTGCAAATATTTAATGCATTTAAGTATGGTAGAGTATTGTCACTTTTTTGCTCACACAACTTGGTTAC
Organism: Perna viridis; assembly: GCA_037379345.1. Classification (NCBI taxonomy): domain Eukaryota; kingdom Metazoa; phylum Mollusca; class Bivalvia; order Mytilida; family Mytilidae; genus Perna; species Perna viridis. The sequence continues at coordinate 42,495,472 of CM074512.1, read as the reverse complement.
CCTATATTTAAAAATCAAATATTTAAAAAAGTGCTTGTCACATTTCACTGAAACTTTGCGAATGCATTCAGTATGTGTGTAGGAAGATACCTGTATAGTTATTTATTTTTTCTAAGACAGAAAGTGACTCTTTAGGTTACAGACCACCAATTCAACCAATGAGCATTTGGAACGTACGCAAAAATAGTCCTACGCAGAAATTACCCCTGTTCCTCATAGTGCTGTGAAAAAAGTTCTCATCTTATTTAAAAAATTTAAACACTTTCTGAAAGGAAAAACATTTCTGTACATTTTATAGGTGCATTTTGCTTCTTGTGATGTGAAGCCTAATCTCCATAATGATTTTTAAATATACCCCTGTCTTGTGAAAACACTGGGATTTCCCATGCTATTTATAGACCCTTCACTTCTGGTGACCAGTACTGCACTGCAAGTCTGCTAACCCCACATGCCATTCTGAGGATTGTGAGCTGACATATGTAGAATCATGCTGATATATAGTCCTCTGCAGGTTGAAGTTAAGGTAAAGTCCAGAGAAGCCATTGAATATTGTGAAATTAGCATAGAAGCCTATGGGAAGTGGAATTAGTGGTTTTTAGTCTTAAGTTTGCTAATTTACAGGTTCACATAACAAGACTTACAGGCCTTATTATAACTTCTGTACATTCAAAATACAAAACACCCAATTCTAAGATAATGTTGAACATAGCTCTTATTTTTGTACATTTCAGTATCTTTATGAGAAGATTTGTGGTGTAAAAGCAGTGATAGTAGGTGATGCAGTCTATGATGATGAATGTGAACTTATCATAATGAACCATCGAACTAGATTTGACTGGCTATTTATTTTTTCATACCAAATTAGATGTGGGTCACTTCGGCACTTCAAAATTAGTCTGAAGGAGATACTGAAAAATGTTCCAGGACCAGGTTTGTTTTTCATATCTAAAGGAGCTCTATGTAACAGTCTTTTCCAATACTTACGCTTCTTTCCACATGCATTAATTTTTTTCATTCTACTCAGTTGAGATGGATATCAGTGGAATTGCAATATCTCTACCAAAACAGTAGACACCATTTTATCTATTGTCTTTCTATTTAGCTACCTATTGTCTCATACAAAAAAAAACTATTTAATGCTTCCATGCTGGATTTTCAATTAGTTTTATTTTTAGTTTGGGCTTAATGTAATCAGTGGATCCATGAAAAATTTCACTTCATTGATTGATGAATTGAAATTCTTGACTACCTTTCTCTTACCTATATGTACTTGCATGTACAAATGTATTGGTAAGACTGTTAATTTGTGTAACCTTTAACAAATTTTGAAACAAAAAAAAAAACCTTCTCAATTTTTTCATTGAATGAATTAAAGAATAAACAATTTCTTGTGATTGGATTGTGCGTTTAAAGTTTAGCATGCCAGAAATTATCTTTTCAATTTGGAAACATAATTAAAAAATAATTGTTCATAATAAGTATTTAAAGCTATAACAGTTGTATTTATAATGAAAGCCTATATTTAATAACATTTGACTTTTGTAATAATACACTGCTATGTAATAGTATATCATAGATGTCTCCACCAGTGGGAATATAATATCTCAATCAGTGGGAATATAATGTCTCCGCCAGTGGGAATATAATGTCTCCACCAGTGGTAATATAATATCTCCGCCAATGGGAATATACAAGACTTACTGTAACATAAGATGTGTGTTTGTGACAAAAGTTCAAAGTTCAAACAATCATTTCCTAACTTATTTCATTTCCAAAATAGTCACTTCAGACAGTATAGTTTTGAGCCACTTATGTATTAAAGCATCTACATACATGTATATACCCATATAAGGATATCACTATAAGTAAAATGACAACGAGTAATCAAGGGAACCAAGATTCTAGTGGAAATCAAAAGAATGTAATCCAGGGACGAAGACCAGACATGGAAAACAGACAAACTCAACAAAGAACATAAACATTTAGATACCATACATTTATATGTACAGGTACATTGTACATATGTACACTTACTTTTTATATACATGTAACTGCTTATGAAATATCTACACTTTTGATATTATAGGTATGTGTTTATATCAGTATTTTATTTCCAGGTTGGGCAATGCAGTGTGCTGGGTATATTTTTCTGCATAGGAACTGGGAACAGGACAAAAATACTATATCAAAAAGTTTTACATACTTCAAAAGGTTGAATTATAAAGCACAGGTAATTCAGATTGTAAACATGTGATTTATAGAATGACTTTTTGGACAAATTTAGTTCTTAGGTAGCCATAACTATGCCTATGCCCTATAGTCTATGCCAATGATTTGTATTGTGGGTGTAGTTTCTGAACCAATCTGTGCAACTATTTGACAGATCGATGACCATGACCAATCTGACCACAGTTTTGTTATGTAAAATGATGCATGATCGGTTTCATGTAAATTTAAGAGTTTCCACTTTAACAAATCCAATATTCTACCATATTGAATTTACCCTAAATTTAAGATATCAAATCCACATGTGTTGTATTTTGTTAAAAATATTGCATTTTAAAATAAAAGTAGTTAAGTGATGTTTAAATCTATTGCATTGTGTAAATATGTGGAAAAATGGACAAAAAAAAGAATCCATAAAATATATTGACCATTCGGTGGTCATGTGATGCAATCACAGGTTTAATGGATTGGTTTGACAGATCGTTTAATCTTTATGCCAATATTTCTTAGTAAATTGTTTAAGGGATCATTGTTTTTAATTTTTGATCAAGTTATGTAATATGTCTACTTTTTGTTCAGTTCTGTATAGACTGCTAAGTGTGAAGTTTGAATGTACAAATTTTTGTTTTATTTAGAAGCTTTTGATGGTGAAACCTCTGTTTATTAATTGGATATATCCTTTTTTTTTTAATTAATGAGGGCATTTGATATTGATATGTTTGATTTAAAAAAAATATTGAGTTGAAGTGAGCCACACCCCAAATCTAGGATCACCCTTTCTATTACTGTTTAAGTACCTATATTTGTGGGTATCAATTTTCGTGGTTCAAGGGAAAAGCACAAGTTCATGGATTTTTAAATTTGTGGTTTTGGGATCCTGCCATACAATTTAAAGTAAATTATCGGTTTCATTGGGAATCAAATTTCATGGTTTACCTTACCCATGGAATCAATGAAATTGGTACCCACAAAAAATTGTTTTTTTCACAATAAATTGTTTTTAGCGAAATTCTGACTGGGAATAATATTGTTCAGCATCATGAGACGGAGCTATGCCGAAATTTTCAAAACCATTCATCGACTGATGTAGGAGTTAAGGCCCTTTAAACCGTTTTTGTGTTTTTTTTCACATGTACAACTGTGAAAATCTTTTTCTCTAAAACCATTTAAGATCATTTAATGAAAATAAGCATATTAATTCTTAAGTATATTGTGCTCAAAATGGCTGTTGTGATTTTTAATCCATGAATAGATATGGCTGCCTATACTGGAAATGGAACATAGGGGTCAGAAGACAGATTTTTGAAAATGATGCACAAATTGTTGCCTTTAGCAAAATTCTGGTTCAAGTTACAAAAATGCTATTAAACACTTCGTGCATTTGACAATGCTGTTGATATTAACTTAGCCTGTCTCATTCCTCAAGATTTTCAAATAAACAGATGGTTAACCAGGTGAGCGATTCAAGCTCTCTTGAGCCTCTAGTTTTATAATGATGAGTCTTAACTATACTCAATCATTGAAGATTTTATTTCAGGTTTTACTATTCCCCGAGGGAACTGATCTTACTGCCAAGACTAAAGCTAGAAGTGATAAATATGCCAAAGATAATGGACTGGAGCCATATGATTATGTTTTACACCCTAGAACTACTGGGTTTACATACTTTGTGGAACAGATGAGGGAGGGTATGAAATTTATATATGATGATATTATCTATAGTTTTTGTATTGGCTCTATCATCAGCCTAGGGCTTGCTGTATTAGCCTAAAATAAAGCCAGTGTCCAGATCAGCTGACTGAAAACCAACAATAAGATTTAGTAGCATCATCATTATGTCATGAAAATATATTAATTTTACTCTTGGTTAACCTCAAGAGTGCTGGTGTCCTTTTTGGTCAGGATGCAGTTGTGCAATTTGGCTTAAAGAATGGTAAATGTCAGTTGGGAGTGTGGCTGGTGGATGGGGAAAATATTTTTGTAACATTTTTCTCAGCAACTATTAATCAACTAGATATTTGGAATACTTTACGGTGTGATTTTCAACATTTCTGGTTAAATACATATTTTACGACAACCAATCATTTCTGTCTTTGACCCATTTTTAGCTTCCAATTAGTGGTGGTTTGAGGTCCTGGACTCTCAGTTTTTCATCAAGGACCATTAGAACTATTTACCTTGGTCCTGAAACCATTTTACTAATACCAAGTCAAGTGGACCATTGCTATGAAACTATGAAAAGTCCAGGACCTGACACTTTGAAAGTAAATATGGACCCCTGCTTTTCTATGAAGCCCTGCTGTTCTTTTCCAGCTGGAACACTGCTCAAGCAAACTGGACTCTGTCTTTATCTTTTTACAAGTCAATTTACTCTCTCACCATGTTTCTTGTACTTTTCAGTGAATCTGTTTGACTCCATCATAGATGTGACTGTGGCATACCCTGAGACAATTCCACAGAATGAATCTGACATATTGAGTGGAAATTTCCCAGAAAAGGTACATTTCTACATCAAAAGGCACAAAGCACTTGATATTCCAAACAGTAAAGAAGGGGTAGATAACTGGTGTAAAAAAGTATGGAAAGACAAAGAGGAAAAACTGAAACAGTTTTATCTAGAGAAAAAATTCAGTTGCAAAGATAACAAGATTAAATTAAGAGATGAGAAAGAGATTGAGTCTCTTTTTAAATTTGCTAAAATATTTTGGGCTTTATTTCAAATCAGCACTATATTCTTGTTGATTTATGCCCCTATTATAAGATGGTATATTCTATTTAGTATATGTGCTTTTGCATTTATAAGTAAATTTGGAGGTATGCAAGTTTTATTGGATAGTGAATCAGAAAATGCTAAATGGAAGCATATGATGTAGTAGATTATATAAATGTATGATAAAAATTAATGATAACATATCATATGAAATATTGAGAAAATATATCAGTTTTGTAATGTTGATTACTGATACATGTGCTCCTTGAATACCACCATATTTTAATTGGACTGGCTTGGGTATTATAAAGAAAAAAATCTCAGATTTAGAATTTCCTCAAGTCGTAAATTTTAAAGAAAATTTGAGGAAAATCTGTGAAATTTGTTTAGGAAACTGGGTCTTGAACCAACTTAAAAATAGTGGCTCTATGTTAATACTAAATGCTTTTATATATTTTTTATGTTAGAACCTATGTGAAATAAATGTGTGTGTATTATTGTATGCTTAAGTACTGGGTCAATGGTTGGTAAGATACATATTTTTTTTAAACCAATGCTGAAATGCTATATCTAGGTCCAGAAATTTGATTTGGTTCTGATGTGCCATTAGTGAAAGCTGTTTGTGTCACCATGAAATACTTTTGCTTTATTTTAAGTATTTCTATGTTTAAGAATCAGGCAAAATTTGTACTAGGTGTGGCACACGAAGAAAAAAAAGGCAGAGATTTAATGATATTAATGTCATTATACCTCATAGCCTCAAGAAACATGCATCAAAGTGTTTATGAAGTTTGCCTTTTTTTATATATTGATATGTCAAATTTAGCTGAAATGCACTATGGAAAAATGAAGGGAAAATTTTCCAGCACATTTTCCCTACACAAGAAGTAAAAAAATATCTATGTTATTAGAATGCTTTAGGATAAATTTAAATAGCTTTTCGTTTTTTTTCTAGATGTATTGAATGTATTTGAGGCATAAAAGACCAAATTGAGAAAAATAATGTGCCACCTATTGCCTGATTCTTACACAGAATGTTACTTAAAGAGTTAACAATTTTCAGCAATATTCAATTCATTGAACAACAGCAAAAACAGTAAACACATTTTGTCAAGTACCCTGTCGTAAAAAATATTGTTTTGGAAAAAATTGATTTATATCTTAGATGCTCTTTCTGGTTTGTGTATCTTTCTTTTCTGTACATGGTTACATGTTTTATATGCTTGTCTATTGATTGATTTGTTATTGTCCATCTGTTTACAATATCTCAAAAACTGCTGGAGTTTAGCATGCCAGCTATATTTTAGGGATATCAAATTTTGATTACCTGATGCTGCTAAAAAATTTGCTTTTAATGTGATCTAATTTATTACTAGAACTCTTGGGAATTTTGTTATCCACATGATCAGAAGCACATTTAAAGGTTGGCACAATAACACAGACTTTATTAGTATGGATATAAATTATTGATGTCAATAAATTTAGCACCTTTTTCACATTCATTTTCTTTGCACAATATTTGCAAGGAAGCTCCTTTCATTTTTCATTGTTATCTGTTATTTTAATTCAAGTTAAGGGACTTAAATCATAGAAAATATTGGATGGATATATTATGCGCTTTAGCGTAGCTTTTTATTTTCTCATAATCTTTAAACATACATCTTGTCAATGTAGGCTATTTTGTCATATTACATACAAATGCTTAAAATTTATACTTTTATATCCATTTGTGCAAGTAGCATCAAAATCCATCAGCATGTAGATAAGTTACACTAAAACCTGTCTAAACCTGACCCCTGAAAAAAAATTGAAACCTGTCTAAACTCATCCCATGAAAAAATTAAAACCTGTCTAAACCCAACCACTGACAAAAGAAACAAAAACGGTCTAAATTTGACACTTTTGAAGTCCTATATGTTTTGAACCTGGGTAAACCATAACCTCTCTAATAAAAAAAAAACTGAACAAAATCTACAGTCCAAAAGTTGTTTTGTTAAGACAGATTCTACTGTATTGGAATGACATTGTTGTTCAAATTGAATATTGCCATATAATACTGCTTACAGAATATTTCAATGAAACAAATTTTGCAGGTTGGGATTTTATCAGAACAAGGCTTCCTAATATATGCCTTCATTTTAAGGGAAATATATCACTGTATGTTACTTTTTCAATTGTAAAGGTCAATAAAGTGAATGTTGTAGGAGAAAAATAAATAAATTTACTGCTTAACAGAAATTTCTCTTTTAAAAACTGGACATTGCAGGTTGTATACAATTGTAATTTATTCACACTACCAAATGCTTTATGTTATGATTACTTTTTTTGCCTTTTTTTTTATTTCAGCTTTGTTTTTATTACATGTACATATACTACCTAATGTTTACTGCAGCTTTTATTTGTTTGGTTAGATTGGGGATTCTTTGTATGTCACTGAAACTAGATTATTTTTCATGAAATAAGGGTAAACAAAAATTAATGATATTATCATATATTTTATATTTGTGAATAATCATTAGACTCTAAGCTGAAACAACATTGGGGGCTGTTAAGTGGTCATTATGACAACCAAAAAGCGAAGTCATAATAATTTATTTTCGTTACGTTAAAGTACATGCATTCAAATTTCCTTATTTTTGTGGTTAAAAAAGTGGACAAACAGCATGCATCAGATTTAAAACTTCATGAACATAATGGAAAAAAAACAAAGAAGTTCCATTAATTTTGGCCTTAATGATTTCTGTAGTTTATATATTGGTTCTATCCTTTGTTTGTTTGTTTCTTCCTCCATTTAAGACAAATATCTGTAAATCAGATGAAAGTTTACCTTAAAGAAGTTCAACTTTAAATGATTGTTTAAGGCCTTGGTAAACTTAGGGCAAAAAAAGATTTTTGGTTCTTTAACAAAATGCAGTTTATTCTGAAATTATTATGATGTTTTTGTACCCCAACTCAGTGAGTGGATGGTATATGGAAATCAGCTTATCCAATTTTCCATCTGAGTTGTGTCTCAAATCTTGACTCCTAATGGATGGATTGATTTCAAATTTAGCATGTGGCTTTATATAGATGAAGAATATATTGTTACCAATTTTTGTTGCAGTCGGATAACAACGATCTGTTAAATGGGGTTTATTTAGCGCAGCAATGCATGCAGCTTTGTGAAAAATTTTACTAACCTGAAATTAAAATGATAGAAACTAAGGAAATGGAACCTTTTACACTACAGATTTTTGAAATTTCTCAAAATGCCACATAGTAAAATTGCATTATGGACTAAAATGACACAGTGACAATAATTAATACATGCATTTTTGAATTTACAATACTGTAATTGAATAATTCAGATAATATAAACCCACGAAGCTAGGCTAAGGTTTTAGCTGCCACAATAGTTGTAGTGTTATGAAACTAGGCTTAGGTTTGAGCTGCCACAATTGTTGTAGTGTTATGAAGCTAGGCTTAGGTTTGAGCTGCCACAATTGTTGTAGTGTTATGAAGCTAGGCTTAGGTTTGAGCTGCCACAATTGTTGTAGTGTTATGAAGCCAGGCTTAGGTTTGAGCTGCCACAATTGTTGTAGTGTTATGAAGCTAGGCTAAGGTTTGAGCTGCCACAATTTTTGTAGTGTTATGATGCTAGGCTTAGGTTTGTGCTGCCACAATTGTTGTAGTGTTATGAAGCTAGGCTTAGGCTTGAGCTGCCACAATTGTTGTAGTGTTATGAAGATAGGCTATGGTTTGAGCTGCTGTTGTAGTGTTATGTCTGTTGTTTTTGATTTTGTTAGTTATTTGTTATAATTTATACAATGAATTATGAGTTTATTTTTGTATATATGATACTGTTTTGTGGGAATGTTTTATAGATTTGATTTGTATATTTGGTTTGAATGATGTTGATTTTTTTCTTGTATGGACAAATGTCCATCACTGAAGTATAATGTTTTGTTATAATATAAAACCCCAGTCTGTGCCTTTCACTGGGAGGTGGGATACTATGACTTAAGTTGACTTAGGTCTTAAGAACAGAGTGAAATATTGCTATCTTACACTGTAAAAGATGTTTGAGCTTTGATACCAGATTAGGCTTTAAGTACCTCTCTGTCTTTGAATCGGGCAAAATGTGTATAAGGTGTGGCACATGAAGAAAAAAATCAGAGATATTTATATCTGATAACCTCCAGAAATAACCATCAAAAACCATCACTACGAAAAAAATGGTGGGAAAATCCCCCCCCCTCCCCCAAACCCACTTTTTCCTTATAGAAGAAGTAAAAAAAAGTCGATATCACAGATGCTTAAGGATAAATTTAAATAGCTTTTCAGTTGTTTTCTAGATTTCATGAATATATTTGAAGCAAAAAGACCAAATTAAGAATTATGATGTGTCTTGCCTGATTCTTACATAGATGGTTTTTTAAACTATAAGTGTTTTTGTCACACATTGAATAAGGTTTGATAGATTATAGGATCAAGACTATCACCTTGTTTTTTAGACATGTATGAAAATGCACAAGATGTAATTAGTAGAAATCTTATTCTGTTTTGTTGTTTTCTTCTTCCTAAATACATTCTTTGGGCTAATGGGGTTCTTAATATGGTCATAAGTAGTTTATTTTAAAAAGAAATGTTTGGTGTGAATTCTGGGCCTAATCTAGACATCCATGACAAGGAGAAGTTTTAGTAAATTCTGTTTGAAAAATAACAACATTGACATCTTCTGTCTATGTAATCTATTACAAAAACTTCTCCCTGTTAAGGACAAATGGAAGAAGTAACTACAACAAGGAGAGGTTTTATTTCTCCCTAACAAGTTATGTGGTTATTTTGCTGAAGGAAAATTTCATGTTATTGTTGCAGATGTAAGTTATTTTATTTTCGCGTAATAAGATTTGATTGATCCCAGAATAAAAGAAGGATTAACTCAAATTATTTGGGGGTAAGTATTTGTACATATTTATTTACATGTCCTGGTTTCTACTGCAAATATAGACAGAATTTAAATCACTGCAAAAATAAACATGTCTATGGTATGTATTTTGTTTTATAAAAAATTGCATTCTTATTAGTTAGATACTAAGTATTTTAGAGTTTGATTAGATAAATATTTTAAAGGAATACTTGCCAATACTGATATTTGTCGATCTGTACATTTCAAAAATAGGAATTTTATGAAACACTACATTCTTACTATAATAACAATGAATTTTATTGTGTATTAACTTTATTCTTTGAAACTTCATGTAGTGAGTAGAAATTGTACTGGTGTTGTCTTTGTAGTGAACAATAAAACCCCAAATTATACTTATTTAAATTGACTATATTTAATAATATTATTATTGTCACTAATATTAAGTGAATGAGGAAGAAATATTTGTTTGTAATTTGGCAACATCCATAGTATCATATACATACAATTTACAATTTTTAAATCTCATAAGTATTTTGTTACACCTTTAAAAATAAGTTAGCATAACCATGTGATATGAATATATGTATTTCCACACCATATTTTGTGAATGTGAATGACAAATCTAGTAAGAACCTACACATTTTTTAAGATTTTGCATTTCTTATATTTATGATGCAATAATAACAGTATGTGTTCATTTCATTTTACCTTTGTTTACTTATTGTAGTGATTGTACATGTATATTATGAATTATAATTGGATCAAAAGGGGAGATAACTCAATGTAGTTAGACGGTTTTGTTATTTAACCAGTTATCTAAGTTATTTTAGCTTCTGTTTGAAATGGTTTGTTAAAATGTTGGCCTTTTCTTGATTGATATGTCTTTTTTCATACACCCTAGCTATTTTGATTTGAAACTTCCATAAAAAAAACATGAACATATCAAGTTACATGTACTAGTATTTTGATTTGGAATTTTAGTTTTTTTGGATTGTTTTCAATTGCATGATTGCATTAGACAGTAGACATTGCATCAAAAAGAGAAAGGAATTATGATCAAATAAATTTCAAGTAAATTTATCATGACTGACCTCAATAATGCAGCATTTTGAAAATACAGGAAATTTTCTATTTAAGGAGGTGCTTAATCTTATCCATTTTACTTAGCTAGCCATGAATTCCAGAGGGCATTTTTATGATATTTTTATTTTACTATTTGTATGTATGCTAATCAAGATTGCAATAAGTAGAATATAGATGATATACAGGAGTATAAGTCAATCCTTAAAATTTTTTGATATTGTACTTTTCTCTTCTTCAGAAGGGGGCCAAATTAATGAGGCTTTGAGATTTTTACCCTCAATTTCTTACCTCCGACTCTGGATCTTTGAAATTCGTGTACCTACTCTGGACCTTCAAGTCTTTTAAATGAGGAAAAGTCTAAGATCTTTTGTTGAAAGTAAATTTAAACCCCTGCTTCCAAGTAAATTTAAAATCAAGATAATAGCATGTTTATACAATGAATTATGATAAGAAAATTGATTGGATTAATGGAATGAGGATATTGCAGCAGTTCTTAATTCACATGCTTTGGAATGTTACCATGAATGTAAAAAAAAAAGAGACGGAGAGAGGTTTTCTTATGAAAATTTATATTGAATTATGATGTTCACATTGCAAATATTTCACCAATGATTACTTCCAGTAAAATTTATAGTACCTCATGTTGAATTAAATACTTAATTTATGGCACGATTTGTAAATACATTGTTTATAGTATGATGGATTTACGATAATTAGTGCTGTCTGTACTATTAATGTTGTTATCTCATAAATACTTGGGAGATGCTTACTTACATGAAGTACAATAATTTTTTTGTATTTTTCACCTTTCCTTTATGTCTGTGATTCTTTTTAATTTTAGGTGAATGCAGCTTTACAAATAAAACCTGATCTTTTCATCTGTGTTATTTTTTTAGTATTTCATAGATAATTGAATTTTTCAAACCTTGTTAACCTGCAATTTTGTATTGTTAAAGCTGATTTATACTACTGTGGGTCCTAGAAAATTTCATTAATGGTATTTAGGCTTATGAACATAGGTTTCTTTTCACAAAAATATCAGTATCTGAAATAATAGTTGCCACAAAACTAGTATAGTAAATGAAAATCTAGTTGTTATATCTTGGTGCCTGAACTTCAAGAACAAAAGATTTTTTTTACAATGGGCAAGTTTGAGTTGTGCTTCCTGACTTAGTACTTGATTGATTAAATTGGTACTTTATTATTTTAAATAATGTGAGACCAGTCAACTGTAATTCTAGAAATTTCTCAAGCTGTTTTATTTTCACTGTAAACTGTTCCGTTTACCAGAGCAGTCTTAAATTCATGATAATTTGTCATATATCCAATAGCCAACTGAAAGGTTTGTCATCTCAATTAATTCACATTGAGTATCCTTCATGCTCATTATATTTATTGCCCCCTGGCTTAGCAAGAGTGATTTAGGGTAGTTCAGGTAAATTATACCTATTACACAGAGCATTCTTTTCTGTAATCTAAAATCATATGGAAATATATTTATTTTCAATTAACTTCTAGTATTTAAATGATGCAAAAATAATGTGTCCAAAATATTTTGAAAGAATTTTTTACATAAAAATTTTTATGATAAAAAATTACAAATATGAACTACAAAAACCCCTTTTCAAAAGGAGATAATTGGTCCAAAGATGTTCTATAGAAATGTATTGGGAGTGTTTTTTTTTTTAATATTACAAGAAAATGTTCAGTGACCCCCAATTTTCTTTTTGAAATATGAAAGAATGTCAGTTAATTGTTCTTTACATAAAGTTATAAGAAATCTTATCTACCAGTTATTTTAATGGTATGCCAAATAGTGAAAAATCCTGACAGAATCCATATAAAATGATGTAAAAATTGCCTTTTAAAGGCTCAATTATCTCAAAATCAAGTTCAATGACCTTTGTTTTTTACATTTAAATTCTGAAGTATCTTCATTCACTTTGATTCTGTTTCATTCTTATCTTGAGTCTAATATATAGCATTCAAAATTCAAAGCTATGTCAAATTTGAATTGTATGTAAATACTTGCCCCAATTGTCCAGGGTTTGACCTCTGCTGATTCTGTGGATCATTTCATTATTTTGGAAAACCTTCAATTCAGGAAGAAACTTTTAGTTAATGAAATGTGCTTAATGATAAGGCCTACAAAATATAAATTTGGTTTAAATTTTTATACAATTATTATTTTTACAGGTTAAAAATTGTTACCTGTGAAGGAAAAAAATGCTTTTGGCACTAATCATGAAAACTGATACTTGTAGATATAAAGAATTTTTTAATACATGAAATTATCCTTTTGACAAGGTCCACAAAAGTTTTAACAGGGTTGTAGTAGTATGACAACTGTTGCTTACAGGGTTGTTCCTTTAGATTTATTGTATTGGGACATAAATGGAAAAAAATGGTATACATACAATGAAAGCTATCTAAATGGAACCCTGAATAAACCAGTTACCTGTCTAAACTGAACCTTGAATAAACCAGTTACCTGTCTAAACTGAACCATGAATAAACCAGTTACCTGTCTAAAATGAACCCTGCATAAACCAGTTACCTGTCTAAACCAGACATCTTCTGATTGTTCATTCATATCAATTTCAGTTTTGAACCTGTGCTTTACAAAGTAACTGCCTAAACCAAACAAGTTATTCACTCACAAAAAGCACTATATCATGTTTTTTGTAAAGTTGTTCATTTAATTCATTCAATTTCCAATGCTTTTTTTTGTGCCATTTAGTTTACTGTAGAATATTTTTAATACAATCTCATGCTTAAAATATACATCTTAAAGATTAAAAAACATTTTGGTCATAGATTCTGTAAGTCTCATTCTAGTTTCATTTTCCTGTCTGGAATTTCTGATGTAGAACGTATTGAAAACCCGAAGACCAGTCTGCATTTGATTGTTTACTATCAGGATCTTGAAACGCTGTATTACAATGCAAAATCTTCTATTATATGCTTTTTCTTAACACTTTTATCATGTGGAAATCAATATTTTTGCCAATTTTAATAGTATTTTACATGAAAATATGTTTTGTCTTAGTATACTGTACCCATTGCTATGAAAATGACAAATCTCTATGCATTTGAATGGTAGACTAGGACCCATTCTCATGAAACCATGGAGTCACATGACGAGACTTACAAACCCAATTGCAAATGATGTTTTAGAAGATATATTTATTGAGCCTAATGAAACAATTTACATAACCATGTTCATATAAGACCTACATCTGTTTTGCATGAGTTATTATAATATTTTGACTTGCTCCATCTTCGAAAAACATTTCAGCCATAGGCCTTCTTCAGTTTCCTCTAAAGCTAATTCTATTCTTCAATTGTTAACAATGTTGTGACATCCTATTATCAGAAGTATTATGGCGTTCAAAATTGATAGATATTGTCTTTATTAATTGTGTTAAAGTGTTGAATTCATTGTGATTCAATGTATATCATATAGGTAGGGAGTTGTCATAAACTTGGTATGGAGTGGTTACTGTAATATTTTTTTCAAAATAATCCCTAGAATAACATCTGTATATTCAGTCCCTTAAATGGATAAGTGTGCAAGATGTTTGATAGTAAAGTAATTCAATCTATTGACAGCATTGTAGACATTTAAATGCTATAGTTATTACATTTAATACTGTTAAATTGACGCATGTCTACACATTAATTAAAACGGCAAGCCTCAAATCCTGTATGATTATAGTCTTGATAGGAGGTAATGGACCAAACAGTTAGATATATAAATTGATAGCATTTTATTATTTGTCATTCAAATTTAATGTACACAGAGTTATTTCATGAATGGCTTTACTACTTAAGGATACAATTGATGTATTTTTTTTGTACTTTAATTTATGCGTCTAAAAGTGGTTTAAAAAAATGCGTATTTTATATGACTGCTTAAGGGACAACAATTTGATTCTTAGGGGAGGGGGTTCACAGTTTTTGGAAGTAAATATTCTGGCCCCGAAAAAAAAAGTTGAAAATAAATATTCTGGCCCTGAAAAAAGTTGAAAATAAATATTCAGGTCTACACCTCCTAGAAAATAAATAAATTTTCTTAACTCAGTCCAGATATGTCAAACAGTGAAATAGAAATAAATGATCTTGCCCCAATGTGGTTGAAAATGAACATTCTGACTTGCAAAATTTCAAAAATAAACATTCTGACCTCATAAAACTTAGCAGCCCCACATCAGAATCAAAAAGTTGTTCCCATTATTTTGTCAAAGAACAAATTTTGGGCAATATGATGGAGAAAACAATCATACAAAATATCATTTATTACAATACTGTGCTTCTTTGTGTCATGTAAATAAAAACAACAAAACAAAACAACATTAAATTAATATCAAATTACAACCTAGAGAGGTCATACAAATCATAGGTCATTGGTTAAAATATTATATATTGCTAACACATGTATAATTACATGTATTGAAAATGCATTAACAAAAGAGGGAACCATTTAGTAACACCAATCAAAATTTAAAAAAAAGAACAATGTCATATAGGCAGATATTGCTACATCAAAGGTACTAAATGTATTTGTATAGAGGTACTCTTAGAAGAAAATATATTATTCCTAGCAACATTAGCTAAAATGAAAATGATAAGTACATGTAGCAGTTATAGTAGTGTTGTTATGGTTGTTGATTGAAAGCTCAAGGAAACTTGGAAAACAAATGTTGTAATCTAATTCTGAACTTCTTAAAATAACTACTTAGAGTTTTCAGAGTTAATTACTTGGTTCTCAGTACCATTTTTTAAAAATAAAAACCAATCAGGGAAGCATTTCATTTAACCTTTTTATTGCCCCAAAAAGTGCAGGGTGCGCTTTTTATATCATTCATGGCTAGAAAAAATGTTGAAAAAGGTGGTTTTTTTTCATTTTATTGATGTGGCAAAGGAGATCAGGAAAGCTTGAGAACCAAGTGATAACATTTTTTAGGTCTTAGTGCAAGATTTCAGTTTATAATTTTTGTATTTTGTTATGTGTATGTACTGTAACTGGAGTTTTTTCTGAACATTTGGAGGGTTAAAAGTGATCACAGGCTTTGAAAAGTTCACAAGACTTCAACTAAAAATCATAGAACGTCATCGGTTGTGCATTCTAAGTAAGTTAATTTTATTTATTTGTCTTATTACAGAGTGCTATACTGACTGAAGAATGCTCTAACCATGAAAAAACAAAAAAAAAGAATTTACATCTTTGAAAGACTAGGGTCATGATCCATTTGTGCTATGAGTTTGTAAATTGTTCTTTAAGACCTGACCATTTTATATGGAATCTCTTAGAATGCTTGAAATTGAAATGAAAAAGTAGTTTACCACTGAAAATTAAACAAAAGGCTTAAGATATCATTTTGAAACCAAAACATTAGAATATAAAACGAAATCAATCCACTTTGTAAAAATCACTAATTCTCTTGGCAAGAAGTGTATTTTTCAATTGAGGTGATACTAAATGTCTATGTAGCATCCTCATAGTAGCAGCAGGACTATGTGACCAATTTTCTAAAACATATTTCATCGGTAGATCCAGTTTCCACCTTTTCCACTGTCCAATGGTATCTTGAGAAATCCCCACCCTCTCAGCAAACATCCGCCAATCAGCACCTGTATAAAATTCAAATGTATATACATGACTTTAAACAATGTTGTTTTTTCATAATGCCAGTATAATCTTGATATAATGCTGCATTGCTATAACTTTTGACCTCTTCTGTCACATTTTAGTTCACCTGGACTAAAGGTTCATCATGTGAACTATTGTCATCACATTGCATTCATCATTAACTTTTCTTAAAAAAAAACTCCTCTGAAACTATTCAGTGAATAGTTACTAATTTTGATCACCAGCATCCTTTGGATATGTACTTCAAAAATTGTGATGATGATGCTGATTGAGCATAAAACATGGTTTCTATGGCTGCATATAGAACAAAAGGGTTCTGTAGCCAATTTCTACAACGTGTATACATTCAAATTTGTCTTAAAAACCACATCTATTCAGCCATAACCTTAAAGGACTGTGATTAAAATATCCTTATGTATTGCATGCTATGTAAACTTAACCACTATAAAACAGCACCTGTCTTATGTAACCTTGATTTTGCTCTCTCTTTAAAGGTGACTTAAGACAGGTTTGACTGTATCTCTATAAACAAAAAAATAAATGTGGTCTTCCCTGTTCAGCAGTAAAGCAAAAATGTAGTTTGCAGTTTTTGGTTTTACTGGTAAATCTTGAAAACCATTACAAAAAAAAAAGAAACTGTGAACTGATGAAATGATCCTAATGATAAGGCATAATTACAATCTTCTTTGAATTACTAATTAATAGAGTTATTGCCCTTGAAAGGCAAAAAATAACAATATTATTTCAGATCAATCTTGAAACCATTACAGAGAAGAAAGAATTGATGAAATGATCCTAATGGTAAAGCCAACAAAAGTCTTCAGGGGTCAAAGTTGTAATACACCTATTTTTTTTATCTTTCAGAGTTATAATCTTGAAAGCCGAAAAAAATATCCTAGTGGTTTTCAGCTCAATACAAAATAATTACAGGTGGAGACTTTTTTTTATGTAGAACAGAGCAGAAATGATGTTTAGAGAGGCTTCCATAAATAAGTTTGTTTTTGTTCAGCTTGATCAACCATTATGGTCAACAAATTTCTAATTTTACCATGTGAAGGATGCATTACTGGTATACATGTATTTTAAATTATACAGATCATTCAAGGTTCAGAAGTACTTTTTTTTGTTTTACTCTTTCTGAAAGTGTTGTTTGTAAATATATATTTTATATAAAGATACAAGTAAATACTTTCTAAAAATTCAACCTACATGTATTTAACTGAGTAAAAGTAAATTACATGTAAGTTGACACAATTTCACTTAAAACATGGTGACTTATAGGTTCATCTAGCCAGGTGTTTTACATCAGTGAAATATTAAACCCACATCAATTATTATAAACAGACAATCAAACCCTTTTGCTTAAAATAGGTTACTTTAAAAAGAATTCGAATACACCTCAATGATACATAGTACATGTGATATCTGATACAAAACATTAGAATGTTGATTTTACTATAAAAATACTTATGTTACATTTTATCATATTTCCGATTCTGATCACAAACCACTTTATCCTACATTATTTCCTTATAAACATACCATGTACTACAGATAGTGATTCTGAAAATTTTGAAGGGGAAATTAATCATGAAAAAGGAACATGTAAAGCAAAATAATTCCTGTTTATAAATTGGATGTTGATGTAATATAATATGTGACTTACCATTTCCTTTACAAAGACTTAGTTCATTGATGATATATTTTTCCAACGTTTTGTCCATTCTAGTGATATGAGTTTCTCCTGGTAGTTTTATAGAAGGCTGAAATAAGAAATACAAATTGTATTACTTTGTACCATAATACATTTCATTACCTTATATGTCAGGTAAGCCATTTTTAATCCTAATACTTTGATTGTGTATTGTTTTAGATTTCTTTAAAGAATACTACATTTTTTGTACTTATATTTCTTTTAACTTTTGACTGTAAAGGTAGAAAGGAGATAACTGTTGTCATGTTCATGGGTTCGTCTCCCTCAGAAACATGACTCAAAATAGACTTTGCTTTAGTACTGACCTATACATTCCACTTAATGAATTTAATTTTGAAGTGAATTAATTTCGATAAAAAGTCACCACTTACATGTAAATTTTAAAGTAATTGACACATAGTAGAAAAAATGTTCTGGCAATGCCATAAAATAAAAAATTCTGTCCATTTTTTTTAATTTATTTTGTTGCAAGTACTCATGAGATCTGTTAAAGAAACATCATCAATTTACAATGACGACAAAGAAAAAAATGTGCTTTAAAGATTCATATCCCTTAGTACCATTACGTTAAGTCTGTTGTATGGCCTAACATATTACTTACTGGGGTAAGATCAATAGTTTTGAGTTGATTTATGATGGACACAGTTTGTGAAGAACTAGGGTGTACATCTGAGGTGGTCACTGTGGTTGAGGTATTATGGTTGGCTGTAATTTCTTTTTCCTGAACACTATACTGGTCCTTTTCTAGGAAAGTAAACATTTTACTGCCCTCTGTAACAAATGGCAACAGAATATAAAAATGTAGAATTAAAAAGAGATTCCAATAAGGGATTAAAATCGTAAAAAAAAAAACAACATTTACCGCTACATAAATAAGGTTGTGCCATCTCTGAGAATATGGTTAAAATTGAGGTTGTAATTTGAATTAAAAACAATATGTGTAATTAATATGCAAACTTAATTTGCAGGAGTACTAAAATAGCATTATCTTTAATTTTTAATTGTACTAAAAAATTCAGCATCAAAGAATCACTCAGTCTCAGCTATTTGTGTATATATTGTGAGAAACTGACCTTACACTTGTTTGTCAGGTTAATTAGACAGTAAATAGATTAATAAGGTGAAATTTAAAAAAAAAATGTGTAGTTTGGGTCACCTCAAAGAGAAAAACATGGTAGGTAGGGATTTAAAAAAAAAAATCACTCCCAACTTGTAGTTGTCATTTTTGTTCATACATTTTGTAAATGCTGCCTTTAACCTCAATATGAACTCAAATTCTGTGTTTCAAAACCTTAATCCTTCTGTTAACATGACGACTGAACCAAGTGATAGGAAATTTACAGTAAGTAGGTCTTCATTTTATTTTCCTTTTCATTTTAACAGAAAATGGTCTCAGATTGGCAGTAAAGAACTAGGGTTAATTGGGTGACTGGAACTACATATATATATTTTTTTAATTTGGCCTAAAAACATGTTAACTTCAAATACTTACTTGCTTCATACAACAAAAACCTTGCTCTGTTTTGAGCATCAAATAAATTCCTAGAATGCTCAATATCAACAAGTCCCTGTTCCATTTTCATTCGTAATTCAATCATTTTACACAGTTCCATATTTAAATGAGTTACTCTAGTTTCCAACTCTTCTAGTCGATTCACTAAAGGAGCTTTGTTCCTTGGATCTTTTCCATGTTGCAAAAAATCCAACAGTTCTGAAATTTTCCCAAGTGGAAAATCTTTCAAATCTAAACTTAAGTCAATATCACTAAAATTGTAACCTTTTGATTTTGAATGTTCAACTACATCACTAGTAATATTTTTCAGTCTTTCCTCCAATTCTGAAGTTTTGGCATTCAGTGTTTTAATTTCGTTTTTAAAATCTACATTTTCTTTGAGTATTTGCTCTTGTTTTGATTTACTAAGTAGAGATCCATTTGAAGAATTTGTCAATTTTGCAGATGACTCCCTCTTAGATAACTTTGCTGATACTGGTCGGGATTTATCTCCCTTTTCACCAATATCTTTTTTCATGATGGTTTTTTTATGTTGACTCGCCATGGAACATTATGTGTCTGAAATTAATCAAAAATCTTATACTAAAATGTAATGTAAATTATTAGCATGATAAAAATTAAAACAAAATACAAATGTATTTGATTCCAAAGGAAAGGGCTCCCTCTTGGAGTGTGGTTCATACAAACTTTTTAAACAAACACATGTGTATTTACTAATCTATTACAGTTATTTTTTAAACCCAAGCAGTAAAAACCCATTTCCAGAAGCACAACTTAATACCCATGTCAATTTTTCTAAGGTCATTGGATTCATAATAAAGTCATGGTCTGTATCTACAGGTAAAATTTTTGAGTAAAAAAAAAATGGAAATTTCTAAACAAAGCCTTGAAATTTTACACCAGTATAATGCAGTACTAAAGTAATGCTTTTGTTTTCATGAAAGACCTTTGTACAAACTTTTCTATATGTAACAGTCAATACTGTGCTTCCATGTAATGCATTACAGGAAAATTGTGTAAGGGTTACATTGACCATTTGCAGTACAAGATTAAAAATTTAACTCAATACCAGTTTCCTAAACTGTTTTCTTTTCCTTCTTCAAATATTCAACCATCAAATATTATTATTATCACATTTATGATCCATTATTTGTATGTGAGTGTTTTATAATTATACAGAGGTATACATAATACATACCTACATGTACAACATGTGCCTTGGTGTGGCTAAAGTATAATATTCCAGATGTGTTGCTATGAAGTCGCTCTGAAAAATGATTAAATATTTCTCAAGTAAACAATAAATATTACAATGGTGACAGTCAAACTTGAATCAATAAAACCATTAAACTCTCAAAATCAAGTTTGTCATTTAAATTTATACAGCAACTGGAAATTCAATAGTTTCAATAAGGACAAAGAGTTTAAATACCAAGATTTGATAATTGAATACCTAGTAGTTATATTCAATTTCTTTATAAATTAAAATTAGAGTATTATATTATAAAAGATTGTGTGAATATGCAACAGGTGAATGTCCACAATTTATTAAAAAAATATTTACTATTTTAAGAAAATGTGAATCGTACTTAAATTGCTTAATAGATACACATGCAATACTTCTGTTGATCTATTCAGCATGACTACAATGCATTTAAAGTCACTTTTTACAGACCCAAAATAAACTTATACGAGTCCATTATGATCTTATCTTTAATGCACAGGCTTCATTTAATGCACAGTTTATGAGCAATTGGTAACAAGGTGTGATAAATAATCAATGAATTTCACATAAAACAGTCTTTTCTATCCAGTGATATTTGAGAAACACTTTACAATACTTATGAACCTGTAAGAGTATTTAAAATTTGACAAAGAACTATTTGCTATTTTAAATCAACAGTTGACAGAGAAAGCTTTTAAGTAAACACAACAGTTGAAGTTCGTTTAAATGTAAATGTTATCGAAAATAGATCTTCAAGACAGCTTAAAGTCTTAAATTTAAAATACCATCGAAATAATGATAATGAAATAAGTTGTAAACAACCAACTATCTACTTTAATCAGAATCTTATCTACTTTTCAATGTTACATGTAATCTTTGTGTTACCATAGAAAGCAACTACAATGTACATATATAATAAACTGACTATCAAAAGAAATTAATATAAAATATCTCTCTTACTCATTGAAACATCAATTTGGAAAATAAGCTCTTTCACTAAATTATGTGTTGTAAAGCAGAATGTTATTTTAATTTATGCTCCCAGTGTTTGGTGGAGTTCGAGGTGTTTTTCATATTATTTCGGTTATTTCATGTTCTGAGTTGTGTGTGTCTGTTTTACCTTTCTGCATGGGCTTTATCCTTGTATTTTATCTTCTGATATCTGCAGGAATCTTGGTTCCTTTGATTACTCGTTCATATATCACATTTTAATAGCAATGCTGAAATCTGATGATTTATGTTAATTCCCAAATCAATGGGTAGTGAATATGAACTTAATTGAAATGCCTTTATGATTATTTTCATAATAGCACTGTCAATGGCAGGTCATCTAAATACGAAATACAAGAACGATCTCATCATATAAATTTTACTTGCCAATCTTTCATATTAATCATAATGAATGTCATATGTTTAAAGAGATAACTTGAATAAGAAGACATATATTACAATTTAATAATTAGATATGCTACTCATATAATACATGGATATTTTGCTAGTACATTATATGTTCAAAATTAGTACGAATTTCCTCAAAATGAATAGACTAAGTGGCAAGACCATAAAATGTGATTAGAAATTACAATATATTCTTCGTTTAAATGGGGCATGCTCTGATAACATAATTAATTTTAAACAAAAACTTAAAAAAACACACACAAAAAGACTGGATTAAATATATTATTTGTACACGTACATGATTACATGTATAAATTAATGTTGGGTGTTTAACCATTAAATTAGTCATTTCGCGGAGAGAAAAATGTGTAATATTGGATCAACATGTGAATAAATTAAATAACAAATTAGTAATAGTCGGTACATGAAACTATGTCAATCTACTTACATTTTTTACCACTTACGGTAGTTCAGTAACAGATTTTTCCCCGCAGGTGCACGTTGGTAGGGAAGCCAGACATGCGCACTGGGCTTTTGGCCACTTCCGTAAACATTGCATATGGCTGCTGATGAGACCAAACCAAAAACAGGAATCGTTGAAGGTGAAATCCTCAAATGTAAGAAAACATTAACACTCCCTTAAAACCCGAGGGAAATCATTTTATAAAAAAATATTTTTTTTCAGATAAAGGAGTGTGATTGAATAAAAATTAGCATAAAATTCGTATTATTAGTATATTATATAGAGTAATTTATTGTCGCTGTCACTTACTGACTTCGTGTCGGAGAATGTACGTAAATAGACACTGTATATATGAACAGCCACAATTTAACCTTTACACAAATGTGGCAGTAATGTCCTGACCATGCAAGCCAACGAGCAGGGACCTAACCTGGTACTGGTTTCTTTTCTTCAGACTATTAGTATTACATAAACAGTATTCATTCAAGACGGAACCATTGGTGCATATTTTTTATGTATGGCCAACAAAAATTGCAGCATGTAGGCCCTGTGTGTGCACAGTAAACTAAAGGTTGTGTGAGCTATTGTCATCACTTAGCATCAGTCATCATCTGTTGTCGTTTGCTTTTTTCAAACATCTTCTCCTCTGAAATGGCTTTACCAATTGGAATGAAACTTGACATGATTGTTCCTTAGGGTTTCTTGCACTAACTGACTTTTTAAAATTTCTGAAAAATATGGCAGCTGTTACTAAAAATATAACATACAATGTAGGGAATACAGGTATCCCAAAAACAGTTGAAGTTGAAGTAATATTGTTCTCCATTAGAAGACAAACCTTTGCCGAAATTTTCAAAATGATTTGTCGTCCGATGTAGGAATTATGGCCCCTGAAACAATTTTTTTCCCCTTATGTACCAGTCACTTTGAAAATTTTCTTCTCTGAAACCATAAGACAGTTGGCATAATTGTTCTTTTGGGTAGCCTGGACAAATTGACCTTATAAATTTTTCATCAGTTGGAAAACATGGTTGTCAGTACTGAAAATAGAACATAAGAATAAAAAATACAGTTTTTCTGCAAATAACTCAAAAACAGTTGAATTTAGCAAAATTCTGACATTTGGTAATATTTTTCACCATCAGAAGGTGGACTACAGTACACCCAGAGAGGGAGGACTATCTTACTTTTATTTTGGTGTCCATTAGATCACTGAGTTTTACAGAGTCCACTCCTTAAATCATCCAAGTGATTTCTCCCATCTGGGAGTATTTTTGAGTTACTCCAAGTATTACCTTGTGTATTGTATTCCTGTTCAACTGGAAGGTAAGACACTATGTACATGTAGGTGGTACATGTACTTCAAAGGATAATCAGGGCATTAAAAACTCCCAG
The DNA here is from genome assembly GCA_037379345.1 of Perna viridis. NCBI lineage: Eukaryota > Metazoa > Mollusca > Bivalvia > Mytilida > Mytilidae > Perna > Perna viridis. Next base: position 42,471,183 of record CM074512.1, on the reverse strand, counting down.
CTGGGTGTATTTTATTGCCTTCAGGAGGAAGTATGCCATGATCACTCCAGGATTTTTATGGCATTTTTGGGAACTTCCTGAAGTTGCTTCGAAAAATGACTCGAATTGGGAGTTTGGGAATTTCTACTCTTCGGGGTACTGTATGACAAAATGTTCAAAATGATTTGTCACCCAGTGTAGGAGTTATGGCCCCTGAAACAGATTGTTGTTCTTGTTTTTTACATGTACAACTTTTAAAATCTTCACTGATACCATATAGTAAAATTTAATTAAAGTTGGCCTATTTGTTTCTCAGGGTATCTTGCACAAACTGACTAAAATTTTTTATCAGTTGAAGAACATGACCACTGTTACTAAATATAGAATATAGGGTTTAAAATGCAATTTTTGCTATTCTTTCCTCAACTATAGAAGAATAATGAAGATGAAAGCTATTCATAAGATAAACATATTCTGAGTTGATTGGCAGTATGGAAATTTTTTGTTAAGCGACCATTTTCTAAATGGCTGCCAATTTGTGGCCATTTTTACCAGTTGCTCAGATTCCAATGATGTTTGGTTTCATGAGGAAACATGGTATTCTAAGACGAAGTTGAATAGTGATGACAAAAATTTGTTCTTTTCAAAATGGATGCCATTTCTCCCACTAATTTGTACACTTGCTTTGATTTCAACAATATTTGGTTTACAAACAGATGTAGTTGACACTGTCTCCCGAGTTGAATGGTGATGATGAAAATGTTGTATAGCCATGATATAACTTCATTTTATGTTCTTTTTCAGCAAATGTGTAGTGGGCTAATGTCCCTTCAGACCTGGTGGGATAACAGGGCATAGGGGGCTCCTGCCCAAATTTTTTAAAGACGTTCTAAAAGCACTTAGAAGGCATTTCCAACATTTTACAGTGCCTTAGTTACTCAGTTGAACTGAAAGCATTCATTACTTAGTTAATAGGGCATGGTTTGCAAGGTGAGCGATTCAGATTCTTCAAGAGCCTCTTGTTGTTTTTGTAGGCTGATTCCAGTTTTGGTCATACATGTATTTAATTATCATTTTAGTGAGGAATGCCTCCTACATAGTAGACTTTCAATCAGTTCTGTCTATTTTATTGTAGATTCAATATCAGTATCAAAGTCTAAATTTAATTTTGAATGCATACACACAATAGTGTATATAAGAAATCACAATGACGAACTTATAAAAAGAATGATGTACCTTACATGAAATTTTGAGCTTGTTTTAATATATTTGTAAACACCTTTCAACCTGACCTTGACATACATGTATGATCCACACGCACAGGCCCCTGTTCTTTGTTACAGAATATCAAAGTTTATGATTGCACCCAAAATTGGTCATCCCAGAGACAAGTTAAACCATTATACTCGATTTATTTGGGGTATAGGAGTTTCCATGTACATTTTGTACTTACAGTACTATGATGAGTTACAAATGTACAAAACATTTCATTATTCTATGATGAAATATTTTTCAACAGAATTTTTGCACCAACAAATTCATACTTTTGTTCGACAGTTTCAGTCATCAACTTTTTTGTATGTTTGTCAGAAATGAGTTATAGAACAAGTTTGCATTTTGTTCTGCACCAATATTTTTTGACAGGATGTCAATTACATTTACACAATCCCTTGTTGTCCCCTGTCTCTAAGTCCTTCTGTAAAGTTTTGTGAATTCTTATCTTCAGGAACAGATTGTCAGATTTCTTAGATATTTGGTAATACAATGTACATGTATTTGTTGTGACCAAGTGTAGATGTGAATATTATAATATCATTTTGTTACAACAATTTTAATACGCCAGTCAATCTAGACAAAATGTACATGTATTATGGTATTCCAAAGTCCATTCATCCATCATTCACACTTCGCACAATAAGCAGTGTTCAATCTTTAGCGAGCTATTGCAGGATTCCTGTGATTTTTTTCATTCTGCTGCAATGGAAATGGTATCATTTGCAAATGGGGTGCTTTGAATTTCCACCTTTCAAGATCATCCATGTTATAAATCCTGAAAATTGGTTAGAACTGTAATGCATCTGATATTAGAAAAGCCACAAGTCTGAGTCCATATTGCACTTGAAGACACATCATTTTCTGTTTTCCTTGCTTCAAAATATCAAATGTTTTGATAAAAGTTCCGAAAGAAAAAGGAAATTATTTTCACATTTTAAGTAAGCAAGTTACTTGGGCCATGATGACCCCTTGTGAAAAATTTCTAGATTGAACACTAAATAACTCAAAAATGCTGCTACCAATTTTTGTTAATCTTTGCCTTTGGTGAATTATTTCTTTCTTTTGATATGAGTTCCCTTTTAATTTTTTTAATTTTCAGCTTTTTCATTTTTGAATTATTGGACTTTGTTCACGAAAAATGTAGTGATTTAATGTTTTCAGACTATTACTCAAAAATTCTTGTAGCCATGTCATTGAAATTAACTTTGGTGAAATATTTTTTTATATTGTTGTAAGCTCTCTTTTAGTTTTTGTAAATTTCTGATTTTATTGATTTTGTTCACAAAAAGGGGGATATCACAGTTTTGGGATTATCACTCAGTAGTTGTTGAACACATTTTCATGAAACTTTGAAGTATACTTTTATTACTATTGTTAAAGCTCCCTCTTCATTCGTTATAAATTTCTGATTTTCTGTTTTGGAATGTTTGGACTTTATTCATTAAAAAAGGAGGGATTTCCTATAATTGCACAATAACTTCAAAACATTTCAAGCAATGTTCATGACACTTTGTTGAATTGGTTTTTTTTTTTTTTTAGTTTTTATATTAATTTAAGCTTCTTTTTGACTTATATAATTTGTATCAAGCTTGAATTTTGCATCCATATAAATTAGCTCCATTTCATTTGTTCATGGTTTGACCACTACTCTATTCACTTTCTTTTATTCATATGACCTTGTGGGTACAACTCCTTTGAAACTACTTTTTATGGATTTGCTCCATATTTGGTAGGATTTGTCATTATGTAGTGTTCTTGTGTTTACCGTAACTTTATCATCATTTTAGTTTGACTGTTTTTATTATACCACAAAAATTTTCAGGGGTGCATCAATCTACTGCAACAATTTTATCGAGCAATGCCCTGCTAAACATTTTATTGTAAGAGTTTATGGGACTTAGACTATCTTTGAAGTTTCTCAACTGTCAACTTTTTTAATGAATATTGATCAATCATACATGTATGTTTGTCTGAGTCAAAAATATAACATTGTTGCATTTTAATTCCACATACAAAAGTGGATGCAGCTGCAAAGAAGGCAAAAATGGATGATGAGTGACTTCATGGTCCTGATCCTTTGAATAAAGATAAAAAACACAATTAAGGAAAAGTGGATTGGAAAATTAATTGACTCGTGAAATTTCTGAAATTATTACTGATTGTCTGACAGTATTAATGTCTTTACAAAAGAAACTTACCAAGCATTTGTCCCCAGGGAATTATTCAGTCATTTGTTTTGGTGTAATAAGCCATAAGGCAAAAATCTAATTCAGAAGCTAATTTCTAATTCAAAACTTTTAACTTCTATACTCATAACTGTCAAAGAGGGTCTGCAGTCCTACCACAAGACTTGTTACTCCTGTATTGGTATTTAATGTGGATCCTGAAAAATTCAAAAAGATCTTTTGGAGACAATCAGTTCAAGACTTATTGGAATATTATAGCGTTAAAACCTATGATTTTTCAACACTGTATATTTCTATTCCCCATACTCAGTTAAAATTCCAACTTATAAACATTATACATCATTGTTTTTTCCAAAAAAGATGGTACACCTAGATACAAATATATAGTTCTTGGTAGAGATTCCTCATACTTTGTAAGAAATAATTCCAAATCATCTTCCAAATATACAGAGGAAGATGTTTACAAAATGCTGGAATTTTTAATCGACAACATATTTGTCCAGTGTGGTGGACATGTTTTTCAACAAACGGTCAGCATTGCAATGGGAACAAATTGTGCTCCTTAACTTGCTGACCTATTCCTTCACTCTGATGAGGCTGACTTTATAGCTGATCTGATCCGAAAGAAAGAATTTTGTTTAGCTAGATCCTTTAATCTCGGTTTCCGCTATGTAGATGACATATTGTCTGTAAACAATCCTAATTTAGGGGATTTGATACATCGCATCTACCCCAAAGAACTTGAGATAAAGGATACTACAGACACAGTGAAGTCAGCCTCATAACTTGACCTATACTTAGAAATTGACGGTAAAGGAAAACTATTGACCAAACTTTGCGACAAATGTGATGACTTTTCATTCAGAATTGTTAACTTTCCTTTCATCTGTGGCAACATCCCTTCAGTACCTGTGTATGGAGTATTCATATCACAACTCATACATTATGCCAGAGCTTGCTGAAACTACGCAGGCTTTTTGTATCGCACTAGAACTCCAACAAATAGGCTTCTGAAACGGGTTTATGTTGCTACAAGATTGAAGTCATCACTATAGAAGTTTTATGGTCGTCATCATGAACTTGTGGATCATTATGGTGTATCCATCTGCACCATGAAAACTGATTTATTCAACGGGGCATAGTTTTCCTTTCCTCGTTTGTCTACCCCAGACTTGACTTTTTATGAGCAACTCGGCGGGTGTTTCTAGAAAAGTAGAGGACGCTTACCCTACCAGTGCACCTGGTCCATGCTCCCAGTTTTAAGTGGAGTCTGAGTTCCTCATTTGCTTTTGTTACTTTGTATGTATGATTTTAGTTACTTTGTGTTCTTTGTTGTGTATGTCTGTTTTCCATGTCTGGTCTTTGTCCCTGTATTACATTGTTTTGATTACCGCTATAACCTTGGTTCTCTGATTACTCTTTCGACATGTAGGTAAACAAAAACATGGCTCGTTAGGAGTAACCTGTTCTTAAAAGTACACTCATTTGGCAGTGTTCATTTCTTAAATTTTGGATTTATATAATATTCAACGATGTGTTTTTATGTTTTAAATTTCGTGAATACAAAAATATTAATAACATGTACATGTATAATAGCAATGTACAAATTGTTTAAAGAAGAACAAAAATTGAAAAGTGCAAAAATATTTTTACAATAACAACAGCTTATATACAAAAATGTATTTCAGTCATCATTCAGTCTTAAGACTTCAATCCCTCAAACTGCATGAGAAAAATCATAACCATTTGTTTTTTTTTGCAGAAAGACATTGTATTATTTATAGTTTCTGTCAGCTGCAGAGCTTTCAACTTTTTTTTTTAACTTTGTCCTGAAAAAAAGGTAATTCATTGGTTGGGCTTTGGGTAAAGTAGTTTTAAAAGCTTGGGCTTAAGGAAACAATTTTTATTACACACTACATTATCATTTAGATAGTAGAAGTAACCCCCTCAATCTACATGTTGGGGTCATATTAAATTATGATGTTGTTGTTGTCATTATCTGCGTTTCAGTCATTGTTGTAATTTTTTTTTGGTCACCTGGCAGAAGGCTATGTGAGCTATTGCCATCACTTATTGTCTGCCATCGTCATTGTCGTCTGTTAATAATTTTTCAAAAATCTTCTTCTCTGAAACTACTGAGAGGAATTATAGGAAACTTTGCACAGATGTTCCATAGGGTATCTTGCACAAAAGTTGTGTTTAAATTTATGATCCTTCAAAAAATATGGCTGCCATTACTAAAAATAGAACATGGGGTCAGACTAGTTTTTCACATATATCTCCAAAATCATTAGGTTGAGCCAAATTCTGACATGGGTAAAAGTGTTCAGCATGATTAAATCTATTTGTAGTCAAATTTTCATTTTAATCTGTCCAGCCATTTAGGAGTTAATGCCCTTTTTCAACATTTTTTGCTATTTTTAATGTTATTCTTTCAAAAATATCCTCTGACCCTACTTGACCAATTGGAATCAAACTTAGTATGAATGTGTCTTGGGGTATCTTGCATAAAAGTTGTGTTTAGATTTTTGATTCGTCAAAAAACATGGCCGTCATTACTAAAAATAGAACATAGGGGTCAGACTGTAGTTTTTTGCATTTATCTTCAAAACTGTTAGGTTTAGCCAAATTCTGTTATTGGTAAAATTGTTCAGCATGATGAGATCTCTGTGGTCAAATTTTCATTTTTATCTGTTAAGCCATGTAATGGTCCTCTTGATAAGTCCTACCAAAGTCTTCTTGGGTCAACATTATTAGTAAACTTCTTGTTAAATTTATTGCCATTGAAAGAAAATTTAATGAGGTGAGTGATTCAGGCTCCTGGGAGACTCTTGTTAAATTTCCATGCGATGACTTTAGTTGTAGTTAACCACATGTTTAAATTTTGATATACATTTGTATTATTACTTGCAGCTAGAGGGAGCAAAAAATTAGTGGCCCCATGCTATAAAAAAAATCAGCATTTTAATTTATGGTTTGATTTTGAAAAATAAAATTTCAAATTCTATGCAATATTTTGTCTGAACCATTTTTGTATCCATAATGAATTGTAAGTTGCTATGCTTAAGTGTGTCAAAAACTAAAATTGTGTCCACATTTGCCTCAACTGTATAGGGTTTTACCACTGCAGTCAAATCGCTGCATTCAATGGAGCTCTTTGTTCTAAGGTTGTTAATCCTTATGTCAACTTGATTCTGATACTGCACTTTTGATTCAACAACAGTGTTGACAAAGATACAAAAAAATGTACTTCGTCATCATTTAAACTATGATATGTACATGCATATAATGAGAGTTCTCTTTAATGTTCATAGAGCCCATCTTAATGAAATAGGACAGACATGCACTGCAGAATTGAAACTTAATTATCAATTAGTGCATGTTTATTAATTAACTGTACAAAATTTTCATCAGTCCAAATTATACAAGTTACAAAATCATAATGAAGTTTCATGCACTCAGGGTTCCCAAATATTTGCAATTTTTTTGCATGTACCATTTTCACTGACAACAGCAGCTTCTGTCACTCATATTCTGAAACTATTTTTCACTACTTAGGAATCTTTTAGATGTGACTGACCTTCCTGTTTTTTTTTTAAATGAAAGTGACTTTCATTATGGATTTCTTTTCATCTACATAAAAAGCTGTATATTTATTGAAATATTTTTTTATATTGTTTCAAATCTTTGAGTACAAAAATGCACCAAATTCAGTTTTTCTTTGTTCATTTACAAAATCTGATAAAAACCCATCTATTTTTAAATGAATTTGCACCTGTCATTTAGAATGAATTTCTCTTCTGCATGTTGATAATTTTGGGGGTTGGGGTATCTATATGTTCTGTACATGTACATGCATTTGATACAGACACACCAAGCATTTCTGAATGTTAAGGCAAAAAATAATAATACCGGATACATGTATATCTGTCTCCAACTATCCTACCTACCCTATTTTTTTATGGTCATTTTGGCTTAAGCACAGTTTAAGCCTTGATTGTTTCCTCATTACAATGTAATTCAATGTAAAATGTTTTTGAAAAATAAAATAATTTTCCTACCTACCTATCCTATTTTTTCTTTCTAGTGACAGGAATAAGGCTATTAATTTTTGGTTTGGCCTTACCAACAAGTATATTACACATGAATATAAAATGTCCTTTTACATATAAATGCTCTGGTAAAAGAAATACAGCAGGCATTTACAATGGCATTTATAAATGTTTGTTGCTTTTGTCATTTTTGAAAAAATTCAGCTTTTTTGAAAATCCAGTTATTTAATTTGTTTCGCTTGGTGACAGCTTGTTTCCTATAAATTTTAATGTTACAAAAAAGTGGAAAGATAATCATTTCATGATAATTTTCATATGTTAGTCAAACTCCCACTCATCAAGTTTCAGTATGGACTTAAACACATAGAAAATTGACATTTACAGTATAAAATGAGATATATGCTATATAACCCAGGTGTCAAAATAAGATGTAAAATATTTAGTACTGGTATATCAGCTACTGTGTGATTCACATGTAACACATGCTTCTGAAATCTTTATTATCTAACTCAAGTGTGTCTCATCCCTAAAGAGTCTGTGAAAACATTGATTTTCTGTCCAATTCATTGTAAGATTAAACTTTTTTTTTAAATCTTGATGTCTTCAATTGTTTTAGGCACTTAGTAACTTTGGTTTTATTTACAGATATGGAGATGAGAAATGTCATATGAGGTTTGAGACAAAAGGTGTATTGATTTGGTACTGCCATTGTGTTAACCAATCTGTCGAAAGGACATCATACAGATAGTCTCAGCGATGCAAGAAATGTGTTATAGTCAAAATTATCAATTATCGGTATAGATGCTTGTAATGTAACAAGTAAATATAGAAAATGGTTGGATATTGATTCCTTATAGGTGATCTCATAACTTTGACTTCAAATGGCATTGAACTCCTTAGGGTTCACTTAAATCTATCTAGAAGCAGCATGTATTATGGATCTAGCCAGTGCTTGATAATTGGAAAATGCATTGAAGGTGGATTATTTTGCAAAATAGATTTTACACTGTGCAGCCTGTCATAGAAATGGAGATGTTTATGTAATTGATAACTTGATTTTAGAATGAATGCTTCCGAAGCTTCATCAAGTGTTAGATCAGGTGACTTAAGAGCACCTCTAGCAACGTTTGATACTGTTGACTTTGGTGAAGATAGGAGCTCAATGCAGGCCTTGCACAACAATTCATTTGAATTTAAAAGTGAAATTGAAAGTACCAACTCTGAGGCTAGTCTTCCAAATGACTGTTTTGCATTTAATGATGATTTTGGTAGTGCTTTCTCGGCTGATGCCGGAAAATCTTGTGAGCAGGATGATGTTTGGTCTGAGGTAACTATTACCACAAAATCAGAAAGTGACCATCCAAAATTAAGTAAAAAGAATAGTTTTGGATATCTGAATTTAAAAGAGAGGAGAACAAGCCTTAGTTCTGATTCTTCGGACAGTTCAGATTCAGATAGAGGCTACATGAAAAGTGGATACGTTACGGTTTCATCTAATTCTGATAGATTTCCAGAGTCTGCATTTCCATGTGATGTTTTTGATTCACCTATGCCTCAAAGAGCTTTCTTAAGACATGTGGAGGAAAACAATAGTTCATGTGAGTCAACACCATTCTCCTCACCTAATTTATCAAGGAGTTCTCTTCCATCTCTCATTCAAGAATTAGAAACTGTCACTGAAATATCTAAGAGGAAAGCATTACAAAAGAGAATACAACGACTTCAAGTAACAAATAAACCTGTTGAAAGACCTAGAAGCACCACTCCAATTAATGTTGTTAACTTGGAAGAGTACAAATCACCATCATCATCACCATCTATAAATAGTGAAAAACTATCGATAAAACTTCCACCAGAAGAATATCGTAAAAGGCATAAAAGTCCTGCCAAATTACAAGGTGATATATTTAGTTTTACAAATGAAGACTTGCTATTTACAAGAACTAAATCTTTAGTCGTAGAAACTGCAACTTTACCCGGACAATCGCCAAAACGTGTATTAATACCTCCTACATTGAGCCCATCTTCTTCACCATGTGTGTCTCCCAGGAAGAGTGAAAGACATATTGTTGGAAAAAGTCAGAAAGGTCAGAATGTCCCAGATGTTTTGTTTTCTACTTCCCCAGATAAATGGGTAGCTTTCCCTGATGACAGGTCTGATTGCCAAAATTATCTGGCTGAGGGTTTAAAGGGAAGGAGTCAAAGCATCAGTGACATCATTAGCCACAATGTCACATGTCCTGAAGATGATGTCCTCACCATTCACATAGTTGAAAGTGATAATACTAAAGAGTGTGACATTTCTCTAGAAACTAACTCTGTAAGTGATGGTTTGCAATTAGGGAAAAAGATCAATAATAGAGAATCAAGCCAAGGAGATAATAAAAATCTATGTACTGGTCAAATTAGGGAAATGACACGTAATGAGTCTGAGACATCAGATTTGCGCCATGAGATTATTTCAATAGTCAATGAAATATTTGATGGTGAATCTAACTTACCACAGGTCTTTCATGACAATGAAGAAAGAAGGGAAGAAACTGGGACTGAAGACAGAATAAATTGTGCCAAAGAAGAGAACAATTCTCACAACACTCATCTACTCATCTCATAACTCATCATTTCAGTCATTCAAGTAAGTACATGTAATGCAAGCTAATGCAGGATCTGTTAAAAGGTTCATACTTTTAATAAAAATCTTACATGCACATGTTGATGTATATGCACTTCAGTATTTGCAGAAAAGCAAGAGACTTTTCTCTGTAACTTGGTTTGCAACACATACATTGTACATATACTTGTAACCTTATAAACTAACTTTGATGGATGAAAGAAACTTGCACCAGTCTTCACTATTAAGCAGTAGTCTGAGGCCCAAGGCTTGTAAAAATGGAGGTGGGCCTGTAAAATTAACTACTATTGGCCAACAATTTCTGAAAATGTATTTTAGGCCTATGAACTGGAAAGTTTTTGTGAATACTGTTGCACAGATTGAAGACCAACTTAGATCAGTTGTTTAAAGGTTATTAAGTTTACCATGCAGGAAACTGATTTTTCATAAACCATTTTACATTTGTACATTATGATGTACATATCAAAAGTTATCATGTAGTTACTAGTGACCTGTAGACGTTAAAGTGTTGCTTTTGATGGATGACTTGTCTCATTGGCAATCAAACCACATCTCCTATTTTTATATTGTGGTTAAAAAATATACTCGCAGTTCAATCGCAGTGCCATCGGGTTCTTGGAGTTGAGCTCCCTCCATTTTTGTTGGAAAATTCTGTTACTATTGTACAAATTTGGAAAAAAACTTATGAATGATAGCATGTGACCCTAATTTCATAAATTTCTGGATTGAAGGCTCTGGATTCAAATATTGAAGAAGACTGTTGTTATAATGCCTAGTACATGTACATGTATCTACAAATGTATACTACAAGGTCACTATTACCAGAAATCAATGTATATTTCATGATGCAGTGGCCTTGCATGTGCACTGCTCTTGTTTTGCTGTTCTTACATTATACCTTGTATATGTAAGTATTACAAAATATTGATGATATACAGGGTAACACTTACATACATGTATAATATATATGTGTTTGCTTTTTCATGAAATTGTTAACCATAGTTTAACTACGTGTATATCATGTACATGTACAATGTACAGTATTGCTCTTCTTTTAAAATACTTATGATGAAGTGTATAAAGCTTAGGGGCATTTATACATAATATAATTATAATAATTATTAGAACATGTACATTCACATAATTCAATTTATTTTATATTCAATCATGACTAAGTTATGAGACATGTTGAAGAAATCTGCTTCGTATACTGTAGTATTGCAGTACTTTGTACATGCACATTGATACATATGACATGTACACTTACATTTTATGTACATGATGATATGGTTACATCTTACATGTTCATACATGTACATGTACATGTAGCTTTTACAGGTACACTTTTTGTTTTCAGGGAGTTGGACTTTTTCAATGCTTCAGGAAAAAAATGATCTAAAGTTTTCACTCTTTGTTTGACTTCCCTGTAGAACATACATGTACATGTACTGTACTAAATTTTCATCCCTGATTTTCAATATGCGCTAGTGTAAAAATAATGGATAAGGCCATGGTGGTCTGACTGGTCTACAATTACAATCAAGGTGGAATTTTAATTGTTTTACCAAAGGCCTAAAATAAATAGCCCCTTTTCAGCTGTGTAGTTAATATACCTACCAAATTCATTGTAAGTCAGGTAGATTGGCAACTGCTTAGCTGACATTGTAAAAAAATACTATATGAAATATTGATCTTATAATGATACTGCATGCAAATGTGTACATTTGTGTAAATAGTCTTTCATACCAGATCTAGTAAGTAAATTGGCATGTAGACTTACAAATGTACCTTCCCTGAAGTTTTAGTCAACAAGTAAAATCAGCTGTTTTTGTACATATTCAGTTGTACATGCACTGAATGCTAAGATGTGCCAATGCTTTTTATATGACTTTAAATAAACAATTTGCGATCCTTCTTGTTGTGGTGCTGTCATCCGTGTTGTTGTTGTCTTTGTCATAATGTCATTCATAGACACTTAGGTTTTCTTCCATAACTTCGATATTTGTCTTTGGATCTTGAGTAAGTACAGTTTGTGCATTGTATTACAACAGGGTTTCAAACCACAAAAAGAAGTTGATCATTGATTTTTAGGGTTTTCCAGTTAGGATCCTGTAGTGGCCAGTATCAGGCATTTCATGAAATTTAATTGAATACATGTTCATGTACATATACATTTTCCTCAAGTACTGAAACTTGTATAAGCATATCTATGAAATACTCACAAGGTCTCAAACACTAAGAGGAAAGCTGGGGTTTGTGACTTGAGCAGTTAAGGAATTAGGGGACCAAAAAGTAGCCAGGAACAAGGTTCCATACTGTAAAGAGGTAAAGATAGGAATTTGGGGGAGTTTACCATAACCATGTAAGGAGCCTTAAAAAATGTTGGTTTCATTGCAGTAACTTCAGGTAAAGGATATATGTCTCTATGAAATTCTTATTAGGCACCCTACTTTAAAAGATTTATAGGGTAATGGCATATTCCCTTTTTAGAATAAAATTTTTTTTGGATAAACTGCTGATTTCTTTTGTCAAAAAAAATTTTAAAATTCATAAACCACTTTCATTTGGATCAGAATGCTGAACGTTTAATTGCAATCCAAATTAAGAGCTGTGTCAAGAATATGTATGGGTTACAGACCACCAATTCAACCAATGAGCATTTGGAATGTACGCAAAAATAGTCCTACGCAGGAAATTACCCCCTTTTCCTCATAGTGCTGTGAAAAAAGTTCTCATTTTATTTTAAAAACTTAAACAGTTGCTGAAAGGATAAATATTTCTGTACATTATATAAGGTGCATTTTGCTTCTTGTGATGTGAAGCCTAATCTCCATAATGATTTCTAAATATACCCCTATCTTGTGAAAACACTGAGATTTCCCATGCTATTTATAGACTCTTCACTTCCAGTGACCAGTACTGCGCTGCAAGTCTGCTAACCCCACATGCCATTCTGAGTATTGTGAGCTGACATATGTAGAATCATGCTGATATATAGTCCTCTGCAGGTTAAAGTTAAGGTAAAGTCCAGAGAAGCCATTGAATATAGTGAAATTAGCATAGAAGCCTATGGGAAGTGGAATTAGTTTATATTAAATGATCCCATCTTTGCAGGGTTTTACCTCTGCAGTCATATTAAGTTGTACACTGCGTATCATTTTAATGTTATTGTGCTGAATGTGAAACTGTTTAGAAGTGTAGCTTTTATAATACCCTGTATTTTAACTTGTATATATACATGTACATGCTGCTACTATTTCAAGGTTCTTGTAAGAACTTACATATCATCATGGTAAGAATTTGTGATTAAATTTGATTATTTGACCAAGTTTGAAATACTACTTCTATTCATCTTTTAAAATGAAATGCTAAGTTTGTCAAACTTTACATGATATAACATGTTGATAGAGACAATGTGCCATAAACCCACATACAAAATGTACATGTAACACTTGGTACTTTATTGCATCGAGCACCTATAGAGTATATAGTGAACAGAGATTCCCTGCGGATGTTTTTAGGCAAACACTCCTGACTATTATTGAGTTATAGGAATCTAAGTACATTATACCCACTTCCACCAATAAATTATGTAGGTGGCAAAGGCAACAGTGATGAATGTTGATTTTCTGTGTGATTTAATATAAAAGTATAGTGATGGCCTGTCACTTTCAAGACTGTAAATTGTAGTTACTCTTTTAGAATGTTAAAATTCATGGAGGAGATTTACTGTAGTTTGGTCTTCCTGAATGCATTACTGAAAACAGTGTCAGAATTCTAATGGAATTTTGAGTGAAAGCTTTATGAATTTTTCCATCTTACTGTATGTTACTACAGTATATGGATTTTATGAACTCATGGTTAATGCATTACAATGTTATGGATACATGTACTTTCAGTTTTTATATGTGTGTAAAGCACTTAATCAAGATAAAAGCACTCTTTTCTCTCTTTAAATCTTGTAGATAATGCCATTCAATTGTATTAAATCACAGGTTATTTCCTTTCTACTTAGGACTGTGGCAGTCTGTTTCTCAATTCCATTTAGAAAATCTCAATTATTGGAAAGAGAAAAATCTGTACAGCTTTTTCCCTTAGTAATAATTGGTTATAGGTATTCAAATCATTGCTTATTATGATGAAACCATGCATCGATCAAGATAGTTGCTTTAAAATTCTAATCAATAGAGCGATTCAGAAGCAAGAATATCAGATCATTAATTGATAAATGTTTAATTTAACCAATACAGACTAGACTGATCAACATGAAACTTGTAAAGAGTGTTCCCTGGAGTTTGTTCTAGGACAGTAATTATTGGAAAAAGAACAACTTATCTTTATAGCATCGTTGAATTAAAAATATATTTGTTTGTCTTATTGATTTGGCTGATGTTGTATGGTCTCTGTCTATAGGATATCCTTTTATGTTCGTTTTCCAAATGATGAAACAATTTGATTTTTGCATTCTGTAGAAAGGATGCTTAAATGTGTATAATTGCTTTGGCTTCTTTTATATGCAAATTGGTCACAGTTTGTCATTATCTCTATAGTTTTGCATGAGATTTTCTAGATAAGTATGAACATTTATGTATGTATTAGGAGATCTGAGGAAAAAGGATAAAATCAGAATGCATACAAGTATATTACATTCATGTATACATATTATTTTAAGGAATCTTTGGATTGATTTGACTGGATGAAAAAAAAATATGGTTAAGGCACAGAGCAAAACTTTTTTATTAAGCTTATAAATAAAATAAAATACATGTATGTGTGAATAGTTTTTTGAATGAAGAAATCTTTTTTGTTTTGTAATTGTTTATTTTTTTGCAGAATGCTTGCATGTACATGAATTACTTCCTTAAGTGATCAAATGCCATGACTAATCAGGGATTATCCTTGGATGGACCCTTTCAATTTTACGGGAAAATGTGTTGAGATAGAATCAGACTGGTCATTTATTTTGCTGGGCCCCTTGTTAAGGCACCAAAATAAACCATTTATTTATCCTATATGACAGTATTAAGAGATTTCTGGCCCATTTAAATTTTGGAAGGGGCCATCTTTTTTTTCAATTGCCCCACTGAAATCCGGAATATTTCCATAGGCTCCTATATAAAATAGGCCCTTGGCCCACCTTATGAGCCCATAATGGTCTAAAGCCAGGAAAACCCATGTGATTTTATTCATTGCATACAGGCTAAAAACCACTAATTCCACTTCCCATAGGCTTCTATGCTAATTTCACAATATTCAATGGCTTCTCTGGACTTTACCTTAACTTTAACCTGCAGATGACTATATATCAGCATGATTCTACATATGTCAGCTCACAATCCTCAGAATGGCATGTGGGGTTAGCAGACTTGCAGTGCAGTACTGGTCACCGGAAGTGAAGGGTCTATAAATAGCATGGGAAATCCCAGTGTTTTCACAAGATAGGGGTACATTTAAAAATCATTATGGAGATTAGGCTTCACATCACAAGAAGCAAAATGCACCTATAAAATGTACAGAAATGTTTTTCCTTTCAGAAACTGTTTAAATTTTTTAAATAAGATGAGAACTTTTTTCACAGCACTATGAGGAACAGGGGTAATTTCTGCGTAGGACTATTTTTGCGTACGTTCCAAATGCTCATTGGTTGAATTGGTGGTCTGTAACCTAAAGAGTCACTTTTTGTCTTAGAAAAAATTAATAACTATACAGGTATCTTCCTACACACATACTGAATGCATCTGCAAAGTTTCAGTGAAATGTGACAAGCACTTTTTTAAATATTTGATTTTTAAATATAGGGTAACCAAGTTGTGCGAGCAAAAAAGTGACAATATTCTACCATACTGAAATGCATTAAATATTTGCAAAGAACTTTTTCTGACTTTTCAGATAAAAAATATCAACCACAACTTGTTTTTTAACAATATTAATGAAGAAATAGTTTTAAAAGTAATCCTTTTCTGAGAAATTGGTCTATTTTTAAAAATTTATTTCTGACATGCCTCCCCCTTTTTCTTGATCACATGTCAAAAATCCTAAATCTTTAAATTTTCACAAAAGGTGATATATTTGGCTTTAAATTTGTAAATACAGTGTTTTCACATTAAAACATGACCAGTAAAGGGCACCTAAAGCAAAAAAAGTGCTCAATAATGGATTTTCCATGTTGCCATAGGGGAATGCTTATATGGCCTTAACCGCAGTAATGAAAGTGAGTTTTTCCTCATTTCTAACCTAATTTTTGCTCAAATCTACACAAAACTTGATTTCAAGTGCTTATTACTACCATATTTAGGTAAATATAGCCCTCAAAGTTTAATATTTGATATTTTTACTAAATTTTCTACACTTTTTACAAGATAGGACATAAAAATCAGCCAAAAAGACCAATTTTCCATAATTTGGACCTATAACTTAAAAAAATGCATATTTTGAAGGATTTTTGTAGTGTATTCCTGTCATGGCAAAGTTAACAAGATCTTCAAGTAGTTTAAAGCTATTTCAAGAAACTTTTCATTTTGCCATGGCTTCAGCTTAAGGCTAAAAACCACTAATTCCACTTCCCATAGGCTTCTATGCTAATTTCACAATATTCAATGGCTTCTCTGGACTTTACCTTAACTTTAACCTGCAGATGACTATATATCAGCATGATTCTACATATGTCAGCTCACAATCCTCAGAATGGCATGTGGGGTTAGCAGACTTGCAGTGCAGTACTGGTCACCGGAAGTGAAGGGTCTATAAATAGCATGGGAAATCCCAGTGTTTTCACAAGATAGGGGTACATTTAAAAATCATTATGGAGATTAGGCTTCACATCACAAGAAGCAAAATGCACCTATAAAATGTACAGAAATGTTTTTCCTTTCAGAAACTGTTTAAATTTTTTAAATAAGATGAGAACTTTTTTCACAGCACTATGAGGAACAGGGGTAATTTCTGCGTAGGACTATTTTTGCGTACGTTCCAAATGCTCATTGGTTGAATTGGTGGTCTGTAACCTACACATTCACCTACACAGATCGAAGTCAGTAAAACTGATTGCCAGTAAGGAGATTACCTTCATTTAAGTATCTATCTTTCTATTAATACCAGTTCAAAGAGTTTCAGTGAATTTTACTGTGTCTTTCTATTCTTTAAAACCTCTTATTGATATTGAAGCAGTGAATTCCTGATTATCATGGCATTATGTCTTAAAGTCTGTAATTTATAACTTACTGTAGGAGTCAATCCATAATTGTTACTAGATACATTGACATGTAGCATGTTATAAAATTATGTGAGTAGGAGGCTTTGTAAAGAAAAATTAAAAATCCATTTGCTGGTAGTTTAGCTGTCAAAATGTGGGTATTTTTACATTTCTGTATACAACTGGATTTGTTGGAATACTCACTATAAAAATGTTTTACATGTGTATACATGTTGCACATACATTTGTATGGTACTTTGTTTTTAGATAACCATGAAAATGACTGTATGAATGTGTTTTCTTAAAAGTCCATTTCTATTACAAAGTTGAGCAAATTTGGGTGGTATTGTAATTTTTGGTTTCACATTTTCAAAGACTTTTAAAATTGTTCATCAAAAAATCATATTACACATATATTTTTATACCCCATGCAATGAAGTTTCGTAGGGTATGTTTTTGACCTGTCCATCTGTTAGTCCGTCGGTCCATCTTCAGGACTTTTATATCTAAATGCTTGCAGATATTGACATGATTTTTCGTGATAAGGTACAGGTTAAATTTAACTTTCGTTCTACTCCAATGATATTTACAGAAATTATAGGCCTTGAACATAGCAAAATTCACAGAAATAACAGTTTTCCAGACTTATTTTTAAATGCTTGCAGATATTGACATGATTTGTGGTGTATAAGTTCACCATGATAAGTTACAGGTCAAGTTTAACTTTCGTTCCACTCCGATGATTTTTACCAAAATTATGGGCCTTGAACTTCACAAAATTCACAGAAATAACAGTTTTCCTGACTTTTTTTCTAAATGCTTGTAGATATTGACATGATTTTTGGTATATAAATTCACCATGATAAGTTACAGGACAAGTTTGTAGTTGGTTCTACTCCAATGATTTTTACAGAAATTACGGGCCTTGAACTAAATTCAAAGAAATAAATGTTTTTCAGACTTTTTTTCTAAACACTTGCAGATTATGACATGATTTATGGTATGATAAGTTAAAGGTCAAGTGTATGTTCCGCTATGATGTTATTTACTTTGGATTAACTGGAACTCAAAGAAATCACAGTCTGGAGTTTGAAACTACCATTCTGAGTAATAGAATTTAGTAAGAAGCTGAAGGTCTAAAGCCTAAAAAACATTCTGATTTCTTTTTTGATCGTGGTCCTCGTACATGTATTTCTCTTACAAATTTACTTGAGTATCCAACGTGGGGTATGTGAGTGTGCTCACTAAGGTTCTTTAATTATACATAATGTGGAAGTTTTACAAACAGTTTTACCTGTTCAAAAATTAAAAATGATACAAGACATGATCAGTATGTTCAATCATATGTCAAAATCTGATATTCTTTCCCTACCGGTGCACCTGGTCCATGCTCCCAGTTTTTAGTGGAGTCCGAGTTGCTCATTTACTTTTGTTACTTTGTAAGTATGGTTTTGGTTACTTAATGTTCTTTGTTGTGTATGTCTGTTTTCCATGTCTGGTCTTTGTCCCTGGATTACATTCTTTTGATTACCGCTATAACCTTGGTTCTCTTGATTACTTTTTTACCTGAACATTGCTTTTTTTCTAGGTTATTCTTCCCACAACTGGATTATCTCCCTTTTCACATGAATGTTTTACATACAAATAATATGATTACCAATTGTTATTTATAAATGTTCCAAATTTAGTTTGTTCCAGCATAGCATCTCTTCTTGATTCTTTTGACCTTGGCCAATTAGGTGATATTTATTTTGGAGGCTTTAAGGAACATTTTTGGAGATTGATTATTAAAATTCCAATTTTTTTTCTGAACTAGGTGCACATAGAAAGCATCCTCAAGACATGTTATACACATGGTATTCTCTGATAAGGCAGTAGAAGTAATACCATTGTTGTAAATGAAGGGAAATCAATGACAAGACAACACACCGAAACAAAAAATAAATAAAGAACAAAGTATACAAGACAGAAAATCAAAAAGTACAAATGTATGCACAGAAGGTCAAGCAGTACCATTTCCACTAAAATCTGTGGTGACCTTAGGTGTATTTGAAGGGTAATCAGTTACTCTTTAAATTTAGACGATGACCCACAAATATCCATGTTTTGACAATAATTTTTCAACAATTACTTTTTGGGAGAATTTACCTATTGAAGAATTAAAATATGTAATTTTGATGAAAAAAGAAATCTTCGAAATCTTCTGTAATATTGACTTTCTTATACAAATGTCAATTATTAAGAGTCAAGCCTACAAGTTGATGTAGTGATAAGGAAAAATGCATATTTATCTAGTCTTAATAAAAATGAATTCCTTAGAATGTTTCTGTAACCATGGTAATCTCTCAATAAATTGTTTTTCTATTTCTTCCCTAAGGGAAATAGCTCAGACTAAAGTTTGTTAATGGTTAATGAAAAGCCAGTAATATTTTACAAACCCTTAGAGTTATAGCATCTTATATATTTAGCATTGAAAAATTACACTTGAGATCTTTCATGTGGGTGATAATAGCTGGACAGTGTCTTAAAAATATTCTGCTTGACTGTAATGGTAAATAAGGACTTATACAAACTATTGTGCATTGCAGCAGTCTGTTTAAAGTGTGCTGGACATTTTATAATCTATTGAAAACTAATACCATTTCCAGCTAGTCACCACAAGACATTATCATGTACAGCTGTGGTAAACCATTTGTGAAGCAGAAAAAATCAGCAGTTTATTATCTTATTCCTCCCATTATACATGTATGGATAAACTTAAAGTATGAGTCTTAATCTGGCTGGTGCTACTTACAAAGGCATGTTCACAAATATATTGGAAATGATTATTTATATTTTTTTGATAAACTGTCTTGAATAGAGTTATCTTTCCTGAGAGTAGGTTTTTCATTAAAACAAAAAAAAAAATGATCTTTTTCAGAGTAAGAAAATCATTAGTCGTTTTCTTGTCCACCTCAGTTAATTTCTTCGTTAAAATCTAACAATCATATTTTACAGCTATGAAAACTATTGAAACTGAAATATCCATACCTTCCCTAAACAAAGATTACTCAAATAATAAACGATAACACTTCCTACCGAAGGAATATGAATACCCACACAATTTTAATATATAGATAACCTGGCATTTCTAGAACATTCATTATTTGGTTTCTTGAATACCAAACAAACTTACGTTGACTGTGAACTGGCTTAAAATTCTCTCCTTGTGTTCTAATTTAGTTCTATAATAAACTTTTTTAAACACAAAAATCAGAGAGCTTATGAAAAAGCTAAAAAATTACAATGTCAAAGCTAATAATGTTTTCATTAGACTACATGGACATTTGTACTTTAATACTGACATACATGTACATGTATGAATCTTTAATGGGGTTTCCCTACTACAAAATTGGAACTTTGCTTAATGTATATCATTGTAGCTACTAAATGTACAGTATACTTAATTAGTGATAAATTTGGCACTGATTTAATAAACGGGATTTTTATTTGTTCCTTAATTTATGAACATATGGCTCTTTGAAACTAGTAAGCTTATACAAGTAGAGGTTTCTTATCTGAGCTATCATGTTTCATCATTACTAGAAGAATGGATTATCTAAGGGAATAAAATGTCTACAAACTCAAAACACAAAATGAAATGTAAGTTTATTTGTTTATGTTGTACAGATTGAAATGTGGATTGATCTCATTTCGATATCTGCTATTACATGTTTACATGTACATGTATATGTACTTTTATGTTAAGTGAAAGGAAACAGTGGTCCTGTATTTTAATGTCCCGGTTTATTTGTTAGTGCCTTGTTTGTATAATTTACTGCTTTGATTTAAAGAAAAGTTCTAAATATAGATTTTATAACTACATGGTACATAACATGTGTACAATATTGTGTAGCTTTGTTTGAAAGTAATTTTACTTGATGAACTGCCACAATAGTGTTCCCTGCACTTTTGGAAACAGCAGGGGGTAATTCAGGTAGAATGTTAGAAGCAAATTTGAAGGCATATCATGCTAGCATTAACGTCTGTTACTGAAAAATTGACAAAAAAAGCAAGTTACTTATGAAAGCCATCAAAAGAGCATGGCACCTGTGCCCTCCCAAAACTGCCTCTTTGGAACATTACACAAAAATAGAAAGAAAGTTCTTTAGTTTTATATACAAATTTAGTGTTAATGGTTGTCATTATTGTGGTTTGATTTCAACAGAGAAGTTTTTGCCTGACCATATCACAAAAGCCACAAGCTACCAAAAAGGATCTGAAGTAATCTGCATTCAAGGGAGTCTGATTAAAAAGCAAAAATAAATCTTGTTACCAGTTAACAAATTATTTTTAAAAAAAGAAAAAGAACTTTACCTAGACCCCAGTTTGGTATTGCTATCATAAAATTTACTGTTTTATTAAAGTGTTCCATATAAACCATATTGTCACAGCCTTAGATCCCATTGAAAAAAATATGTACCATTATGTACAGTATGCAATGATGAAAAGAGTGAATGAATTAATTTTTAATGCCATCATCCAACGAAAATGTTGTTTTAATCCTCTCATTGAAATACTGTATTGCACATATGTACTATTTGTTGAACCCTTAATTACATTTTTGTGACAAGTGATAGAGAATTTGTTTGTAACACCTCAAACACAACAACTGACAGCATTCCCTAATATTGACAAAAAGTACCATTAATAAATCAATAGTTTTTTCAAAGATCATAATTATGTGGCAGGAATAATGAACTTGAAATATTATGTAGTCATAGAAAATTATAATTATTGACACAACTGATCTGACATCCCTCCTGTGATGAAACATTTATTGACGATCTGATTCTAAATCTCCAGCATCAAGAATTGATTCAGTTGCGGGAGTAAGAATTTTGGAAATCAATGTATTTATATTGGAATATTGTTCCATTGAACGAATCGCCTAGGTTACAATGGGAGAAAATGTATTCAGAAGAATCAATTAATGGATTTTTTCTATAGAATGCATTTTCCTCTGGAATACCCTGAATCCTTGCACTGAGGCTTTAGCATAATGTAAGTAAATATAATTTCATTGATTTTCTTACAAATTTTCCATTTCTCTATTAGTGTGGTAGCCATATTTGTCCGATTCATGGAATAGGTCTTCTACTAGTAACGTTGGTTGGACAATCAAGATGGCTGAGGTATAGAGATTTTCTACTTTTTTCTTTAGTGCTGTAATTTCATTTCCTCAAAAGGTCTCATTAGGTTACTCCTTGTCGTCTGCTATTTGTATTCTTTCTTAAGATTTTCAGCACCCAAAGACATTTTGGTTATGGAGAATATTGTTTAAAGATTTCTGTTCTACTACAAAAGTTGTATTGATCAAAGTTTGTTTGCCTGCAACAACTTCAGGCAAAATATGCAAAAAAATTATGGTATTAATTGTAACAAGATATATTTGCTATGCTGAAAATGAACTTGAAAAAAAATTCAACGGTGTATATGATGAAACTCATCATTAAAATGAACACACTGTATGGCCTTTATCACTTGATACCATGCAATATTAATGACACTGTGTGTAGTTTATTTTGCATGATCGAACTTCGTTACTGATGCCTTAATGCCACCCAAAGGGTATATTAGCTAGGCATGCAAGGCAGAAGGAGGTTATTTGAGGTTGACTTTGTATGACAGAGAGGCTGTGTGATGTTGATTTTGTGTGCCAGATAGGCTATTTGAGGTTGTTTTGTATGCAGAGAGGCTATTTGAGATTGACTTTGTATGACATGGTGACTGTGTAAAATTGAAATAACTATGCATGCTTATTGAGGTTGACTAGAGTGAATATAGCAAGAATGCTGTCTAGGTTTGATAGAAAAGGAAAAAAAAAACTATTCAAGATATAGATCTAGAGAATAAAAAGTTGTGTTGTTTTAACAGGGATTGGATATGACAGGTATAGTACATTGTGTAGCAGTATGATTGTTCCTGGTTAATTGTATATTACAGAAAGCCTCTGTTCATTCGTTGGTTTGTTTAATGGTTGTTCCTGGTTAATTGTATATTATAGAAAGTCTTAAATTGTCATTGGTTGGTTTGTTTACTGGTTGTTCCAGGTTGATTGCATATTACAGAATGCCTTTTGTCATTGGTTGGTTTGTTTAATGGTTGTTCCAGGTTGATTGCATACTACAGAAAGCCTTTTGTCGTTGGTTGGTTTGTTTAATGGTTGTTCCAGGTTGATTGTATATTACAGAAAGCCTTTTGTCGTTGTTTGTTTTGTTTAATGGTTGTTCCAGGTTGATTGCATATTGCATAAAGCCTTTTGTCATTGGTTGGTTTGTTTAATGGTTGTTCCTAGTTGATTGTAATCACTCTGTATGGCTGCAGGGCTGCTGTAGCAATAGAAGTTTTACTGTGTAGTCCATTTCTGAAGTTTTACTGAAGTTGACATACACATACATGTTAGCTTCTAGGTAATAGTACCTAAAAATTCATAATAAAAACACACTAATTTTTCAAATTGCAAAATTACTATCCACAAGGGCATTTGACAAATTAATTAAAAGTAAGCAATATTTAAAATTAAGGTGATTTTAGTTGGTTGTATACATGTAGTAGTTGTCAGTGTGTACATACATGTAATATGTAAAATGTAATTATGCTACTATAGCATTAGAATGGCCAAATATTTACACAGGAACATAAATAGTATTTGCAAGTACTGTAAGCCAACTAAAATCTTGTTAGGTCACTTAAAGTCAGTATTATTAAGCCTTAATTTAAGGACACTTACAACAATTTAAGTTTTATTTAATAACTTTATGTTATCTTAACAAGATAGCTACAGATTGTTGAAAGAGGCAGTTCAAAATTCTTATTGTACTCTATAATGATACATGCTAGAAATAGTTGAGACTCATTGTATTATTCCTCCTATAACTCCTTTTGGGTCTTTTATAGAAAGTCTGAGAATCTAGTTATTTTCAATCGGTAAATTTATAATTGAATAAAACCTTTTAGCGTCTGTGACCTTCTCTGATTATCAAGGGAATGTCCAATATTGACTGATGTCACATTAGTCTGGTTTGGACATTAGTCTGGTTTGGACGTTAGTCTGGTTTGGACATGCAAATGTCAAGTTTTGTATATTTTCTTGATATAGTTTTTTTTTAATACAAAATTGAATAAATAGAATAAGGATTCTGGGTAGTTGGTGAAACAACCTTAGGTTTGATACTTGTAGCTTTAACCTTTAGTAGAGGTCCTGTCAAAGACATCTCTTTCAAATATCTACAGTATTTACAGTTTAGTAGAGGTCTTGTCAAAGATATCTCTGTCAAATATCTATTTACAGTTTAGTAGAGGTCCTGTCAAAGATATCTCTGTCAACTATCTATTTACAGTTTAGTAGAAGTCCTGTCAAAGACACTTCTGTCAAATATCTGTTTATAGTAGTCAACCAATGCATGGTTTGAGAGAAACAAATGGATTATGATGTTAATAAGTTTTTGTATTGTCGGTCAAATTTCACATCAGGGACGACGGGCATGATTAATTTCAACAGTAATAATCAAGCTAGTTGGGTCCACGGTGAATCCACCCCTTCCTCTACTTGTCAACCAAAATATGATTTTCAGCTATCCTTATACCTCCCATTTACAAATCTTTTTGTTGCTAAAAAATAAACTTCTTATACCTCGTTGAGGCAAAAGTCCATTAGCTGAAAATCATATTTTGGTTGTTGATTTGGGGGGTGGGGAGGTAGGTGCACAGGTTATCTCAGCCCACGTACGGTTATTGATTATTAATTGATTACATTACAATGATGCAATTTATGATTACTTTTGATTACTTTCAAATACAATACCAAGAAGGCAACAAAAATTATATAATGCTCAACATATTTATACAGAGAACAAAAAACATTCAATTTCAAATGCCAGATCAAAGTGTAATTCAATCAGAGTTGCACTTTATCATTATCATCTGTCAGGTTCAATCGTCAACAGAATAGGCCCACAGCAGAGCTAAGCTTGTCGTAAAAGGCAACTGAATGGTGCTCAAAATTCTGGTCTGGGGCAAGGGCACTCTGCCCACAGAGCAACTAGGTTGTGTGCCTTAGGTGGTGGAATGGGGTACCCCTGGCATGTTACATGCTGGGGTCATCAGGCCATGATACGGAAAACCTGACCACAAACCATAGCGGTGCAACATGTTGGGAAAGATGCCTTCGTTCCTCGCACGTAAAAGAATCCTTTTGTGATATTCTTTCGAAGTAGGAACCATTGGGCTCTGCCACAGGAGGATAAATCTCCCTATTTCCAGTGGCAATCAAAATTTGTCGACCCTAATATCTTTTAGTCCCATCTCATTTTTCATCTCATTATCATTTCATGTTCATTTTATCATCCATTTCATGTTCATTGCCTGAATATAGCTGAAATATTGCTGATTAGGCATTAATCCCCAACAATCAATCAATCAGTCTTTATCATTGTCGTAATGTTTATAAGTCTTGTAAAGTATGGAAAGTGGGGATTATATATTCCAGCATCCATGTGCCCAAATACATCATTAATATCCTTTTGCTTTATTTAATTTCTTTGCCATAAACTAGGCAAGGTTTCTGATTTTTCTGTTCAGTTTCATTGTCATATTAATACTGTTCATTTCAATGTTTCCTTTGAAAAAGGAAGAAAATTGTGTTACTTTTTTTCTTTTTTGTATAACTTACTTCAAATAAACAAGTACCATCTGTAAAAAAAAGAGATAGCCAATGCAGTAAAATTTTGTTATATTATTACTTATAATTTTCTACATTTCATTCAGGAAATAACATATGACACACAATTTCAATTTTCAATGTAGTTTTTTTGAACGCCACTAAAATATCAGTATTTGGCCCAGAATTGTGATCAGGTGACTTACGTTTCCATAGAGGAGCATCTTAAAGGTCAAAGGATAAAAAGCTAAACTATACCGACTGTGTCGGAAAAACTACAAATTTCAAACTTTTAAAATGGTCGTTTAGTTAATCAGTACAATTACAGTAACAAACCATTGTTTTAAGTCGTAATTAAGTCATAAATATGACAGGTGTGAAGTAAGGTCTCAGGTTATATCGCAGAGATTTCATGGTTTGAAACTTTAATTAATGAAAGGGCTTATTAAAACAGACTATCTACATGTACATGTACCCTCAGGCCCAATTTGTTTGACCTTTGTAAATTGAGAGATATTTTTCAATTTCAATTGAAGAAAACATGTTTTGTAACTGTACTAATTGGTTTTATAGTGTTAAATATCAGCACACTGTTCTTGGTATATTTTGTTTACAATGAATACTTTTCAATCATACATATACATTGGTCAATGATATGAAGTCAAACTAATACTAAATATTTTCAAAAATAATAAATTTAAAATGAAAAACCCCACATATATATACACTGTGACTTTATTTCCTGTGACTTTATATCCATGACTTTTTTTTCTGTGACTTTTTTTCTTACATTCATTTAAAATCATTATGAATCTTTGTGTTTGAGACTTTTATTCAAACATTATGTTATTGAAAATTACACAAGTGCACTCCTTTTAAAACCAAATGTTCCAAAATGTAATCGATTGTAATTGAAAAATAATCAATGATTACAGAGCTTTGAGAAGCTGTAACAGATTAAATTACAATTAAAATTAATGTCAATTACTTATATGTATTACTTTCGATTACACACTATGTTTTAATCAATAACAATCAATTAAGATGACTGATTACGATTACCCCAACCCTGTTTCACATACACAGTATTTCGAATGTTGAAAATTATCAGTGTAGGACAGGTGTTCCATTCGCATAGGTTCAAAACACATTTACCAGTAAATTGATTTAAAGGGACTTTAAAAAGTGCTTGGTTAAGACAAGGTTTCAGAATAAACAGAGTATGGTTTAGACATGGTTTCAGAATAAACAGTTTTGGTTTAGACAGGGTTTCAGAATAAAGTTTGGTTTAGACAGGGTTTCAGAATAAACAGTTTTGGTTTAGACAGGGTTTCAGAGGAAACAGAGTTTTGGTTTAGACAGGGTTTCAGAATAAACAGTTTTGGTTTAGACAGGGTTTCAGAGGAAACAGAGTTTTGGTTTAGACAGGATTCACTGTACAGTCAGAATTTACAGTTTTATTCATGAGTTAAGGGACGTAGTGAGCATCAGTCATAAATGCATGTCATATGATATACTTGTGTTTTCAATTTTTTTTGGATTTCAAATTTTACATTTCCAAGTTGATAAAAAAAAAGTTGGGGATTTCACAATTTATGATTTTTTTCAGCAATTTACAGGAAATCTTTATCTGTTGACATAATTAGCTCCCTCTGTTTTTAGAAATAATTACCTGTAGTTCTTCTTTTCTTGGTTTCTCGGCGGTATTTTCCAAATTTGGCATATCAAAACCTTAAAAGTATAACATATTCAACTTAAATTACTAGTAATCTATTTTTATTTAAAGCCATATTTACCTTAAACAAAATTCGGTAAATTAAAACAGGGAATGAAGGCAAATCTTTGGTTATATTTATAAACCATTGTAATTTAAGCTTTCCATGTAAAGATATCAACCAATCCAAGAATAGATTTTTGCTTTTGTATATCTTTAATGCCCACATGCTTAGATAATTTACTGCAAGTTGTGGTAAGTGAACTGCAGGCAGTTGTTATCTGATCTTATCTTGTGTTAAATCAGATTGTAAAACGAAATAAACACAATGCAATAATATGCTAGAACATGCTGTTTTGATGCCAAATATTTCTGATGATTTTTTCTAGTTGTACATGAATATATTGACCAAGTAAATTTTTATCAAAACCATGTGTATCATGCTACAGTTTTTGCATTGAGAGGCATATTTCAAATGTTTACAGACAATATATTTTTACAGTTGACAACAACTTCAGCTTAATGCAAGTCTATAGCAAATAAGATTTCCCTTTGAATCTTAAAAACAGTGCATTACCAGCATAGTTTTTACGAATTTATTCACATGCTAGGAGGGTGCTAAGAGGGGGTAAATAGTTTTCAGGTGTCTGCCTGTACAATTTTTGTCTGTCTGTCAACAACTTTTTGATTACAGTTTTCTCTGTAACTTACTTATCACAATCACTTACTATTTTGACAGTAGCTTTATATAGGCCACCCTTCCTTCAATCTATCCATCCCCAGACCTTTTCTAGATGATAACATAAGAACAGATCAATTAAATTTTTTTAAACTTTCCACTCATGTGTAGTACATGTACCATAATATACAGGTTTAGCTCAGTTTTTAGCAAAATCCAAAGGTAGTTTTGAAGTAAGGCTATTTTGAATATTTTGAACTTTTTGCCACCCCACTTTTTTCACGATTACATGGCGAAGTATCGCTGAATGTTTCATTAATGTCCCCTCTTTTTGTGTTAACTGAAATGCCTTTTTGTATATTCCTGTACAAGCTACTTGTTAATTAAGTGAAGGAAAAATTCTCATAATTTAATTTTCTTCGACGGTAAAATCACTCCTTGTTTAATGATTTTAAGTATAGATTGTCTTTTCCTTGTTCCATATATATATACCCTCAGGAGGAACTAACTTGACAAATTAATGGGTGGTTTTAATTTTTACAAAGCTTGATCTGGAATTTCTGCAAAATCAATAATCTTCCTTGAATTATTCCAAACAAACTGCAACTTGCTGAGCATGAACCATTCTCTTAACTAGAGAAAAATACTTCAGGGATCAATCTTAATTAGGTCGTCTTTATTGGTGTTGAAATCAGAACCTTTGGAATAGAACAATCAGATTAGTAAGAAATGGTATGAAGTTCCTACATCTCTCCCATAATTCCTTCCATTCCTCTATCAAAAGGAGTTTGTCTGCTATTGATTTGCATCAAACTTGGTCTATTGAATGTAAACATAGTTTGATTAAATCCAGTGTCATGTTTTATTGTCACTTAACCTGTCTTAGGTTTTTGTTGTTTATTAGCTGACATCATGAAATATTAAAGCATAGAAAACAGAGGAAATTAGATTTGTACTTTGAACTGAAGGTGAAATTGGAATCGGCTGTTAGTCATTGTGTAATAACTCAATAATGCTTTAGCATCCTGGCAAGATTTATCATCTGAAGCTTTTTGAACATATTTTTTAGTCTTAAAATTGGCATTGTTGGTCTATTTTGGTAATCTGATTGCTCTTATGCAATTTTCTATATTGATTGAAGTCAAATTTATATGAATTTTTCTGTCCTCTGTTATAGGGCATTATTTTCTCAGTAAATTTTAAGCTTTTTCATGTCACAAACAACTACAATTTTTTCTTCATTCTTGGTCATAAAGAAAAGAGTCAATCCTTATTATACAGTGTAGCCTGTATAAAATAAACCCATTTTGGACTAAACATTTTGTTAAGTTGATGCATATGTTTGTTTTACACAGGTTCAAAACGCATCAAAGTAACTATGACTAATTTCATTCTGTTTCCAATGAAAGCTTGAGAAGCTTTGTTGAAATTGAATATGATACAAACATGTCACTGATTTCAAGAGTAATGTCCCTTACCCCAGGTTTACCTCTTTAAGGGGACTTCATATGTTTATTGGCAAGTTTCTTATTTATCCAGTGTTGGGTTGAAATAAGTTTCAATGAATAGACAATAGTAGTCTGGTGACATGAGTTAAAAAAGATAAGGCAGAGAATCCCTAAAGCCTAGTATTCCCCTATGTTGCAGTTAAGCAGTCTAACCTTTGATGCATACATCTATGCTGCCTTTAACTTTCTACCTGAATTTAGGAATATAAACCTAAAACATTCATCAAAATATTAAAAATCAAGTCCAGAAAGTAAGAAAAGAAAATTTACTGGGTGTTTTGTATATATATATATATATATATATATATATATATATATATATATTTGCTACTTTGTACATTATGCATCTTAATTAGACTTTTGATTGTCATTTCTTGAACCCCTATTTTTTTGGCGAATATTTGACTTTCACTAATTTGATTGAGTATCTAAATTTGGTATTTATTTTATATAACACAACCAATTTTCAATGTTGAGATGATCTGGTAACTGTCATGTATGCTCAGTTCAATTTGTTGCCTAATTTTTATGACTGACCATAAGATTTGCATTCCATAATTTTAACCAATTATCCACCACACCCACTAATCAATTACTCAGACAGTAGATTAAGATGGATGATATTGTGGACTTAGGCTTAGTTTAGATTTATCAACACTAGAATTAATTGAATGATGATCTCATTGCGGTTGGATACTGTTTTATTACAATAAAGATATGATACATAACTCAATTAATTCTTATTTATATTTAATGGAAATCAATATTCTTCTGTATTATGAAAATATTCTACTGTCAGCACTATATTGTCAATGAAAGAATTTGATATTGACTAGTTTTGGTCAATACTTGGAAGATATCTTTAGTTTTGTTTAATGCAGTATATTTTGTTATTTTGACTTGACATTTTTATATTTGCAACTTGAATCTCTGAATTTAAAATACAGTACATTGCTCTTAAATTTTTTCTCCATTATGGACAACTTTATTGACATTTTTTCAATAGTTTATTTTTGCCTGTTATTTATAATGCTATGATACTAAAAATGATGGCAATTGGCAGTTATTTGATTTCAGACATAACATGCTTTCTGATTATATAAAAAAGTTGTGTTTATCTTCCCATAGACCATGTTTTGTTATGTGACTGTGACATTATTGACCTAGTAGTTAAATTCTGTTACTAAGAATGACTGTATATGTTTTCTGTCAATTTGAATCTCAAATCACATGGTGCACAATTGTAAATAACCTACTTTGCTGGGGCACCACATCTTCATAGGTTAAAAAAATATGATAGGCGTTCATTAAATGGAAACATTATGTTAATCTGACTCTGGAATTAGTATTTGAAGACAGAATTGAATAGACCTCTGTTACATATTGTTATTTACTACAAGTCATTTAATACTGAATGGTCTCATTCACATTTTTTACAAATATCACATGATTATACACAGAAATATTTTTGTTCTTAAAGAAAATTCATTTAGACATTTGCATCACAATATGCTCTATTGGGTGAAATGAGTTAAAGTGATAAATTTTTACTCAGTTATGAAAAAACTTCTCTTATACTGTGAAAGTACTTCAATTCATGGACACCAATTTTCATGGATTAGGGAAGAAACACAAGTTCCTAGATTCTTGAATTCATGGTTTTGAGGTTTTCATTATACACATCGATGGGATTCTCCTTTTTGTTGGTGACCAAAGTTCGTTGTTTGGCCTACTCACAAAAGCCACAAAAATTGGTACCCCACGATCAATATTACTTTTACAGTAATCTGTCTAAATAAACCTTCTCCGTCTTACATTAGTTGCTATGCACTTTTGTATCATTTGTAAACCAAAGACAAAAGAAACAGCCCCATAGGCAGTTACAGTATTATTACAAAGAAAAACAATGGAACATAACAAGTAATTTCATAAGATGTTTTTGATGTATTGAAACTCAAACATGCCTTAAGCTTGGCATAAAGTATGTTTCACAAATTAATTGTAACGGAAGTGACTTTAATCTGTTTACATGTACACATGGTTTTGCTATTATCATGTGATTATCATATGATTTTGTTACGGATATAAACAGTAGTGAGCTGAGCTCAGAGTTTTACATTTAACTGTTGAGTCTCCGTATTTTACATATGCTAAATGTATTTGAAAACGAGATTGAGTTAGAAACATGAGTAACAAAGGTCACTTTGATTGGTCAATTCAGCCAGCATTTAGTATTTAAACAAGTTCATCAACATGGTTTATTGCTTCTTCTATAGATAACCATTCAGGTGTGATAGTTTTTCATCAGATTTAACTCAGTGCTTTGATATTATTGTAGAATTAAAATTTATACTTTTTTATTTGCAGGGAAATTTAACTTAGCTATGTCATCAGAATCATTTGACGAATCATCTAACCTTGTTGTTGAAGTTACCTCCCCTACTGGAAATAATGACATTGAGCATGAACACAAACGTAAGGAAGATAAAGGAAAATTAAGAGTACGAGATAAAAGTCCTTCAAAAGGATTTGGATTTATCAAAAAAAAAAGATCAAAATCACCATTTAGTTCACCATTCAAATCACCAAAGCCACAAAAATCACCATCAAAGTCACCATCAAGAGAAAATTTAACAGAGGAATATAAAGACATTGAAAAGAAAATAAGTGAGAAAAAATCAGAAGAATGGAAAATTTTCCAGCAAATGCAAGATCGTATCAAACAAAATTTATTCCAAACACAAAGCACTCTTCATAAATTGTCCTCTAGTTTTGATGATGATATAGAAAATCCTGAAAAATCAAAGCTTAGTATTGATGAAACAAATGATAGTTTAGCACTAATTAAAGCTGAAACTGGAGAAGAACTTGATTTACGGGAGTGCACAATGGAAGATAAAGGTGCAGGTGATGCAGAACTTTTTCATTTCTCTCAGGATGTTTCTCACTTAAAATTAACCCCAAATGTTTCACCAAGGGGTACTCCAAAACCTCCTGCAAATAGCTTACGAACAAGTAGTGAGAATTTACTTGGAATGGACCAGATTACTGATACTGTTATGGTCACAGGGGATGTTGATCTGTTAGGTCTTTCTTCTGATGAACAAAATGCAAACATTGACAATAAAGTTCCTGCCTCATACATTAATGAGGATTTGCTTGGCTTGGAGGACTTTAGCACCGACCATTCTCAGCAAGGAAGTAGTCTATGTAGCAGTCTAGATGGCTCTGACATGTATTATAGTAGTAATGTACAATCACATAGTGAAATGTCATCTAATCGGTCAACTCCTGTAGGATTTGAATCTACATTTTGGGAAGGTCAAGATAATTTTACTTACATTTCATCTGATTTTGTCAGCAATATGGTTGATGAATTTCTTCAGTTAGATACAATGAAAGATGCCGATATTTCTGTTGGTTCATATGATAAAAATAAGCCTACTTTCTCATCTAACTTGTTCAATTCTCTGGCTACCTCTGCTGGGGGTACAGGTGTATTGCAACCTGTTGTTCCACCTGCAAAAATTGATCCATTTTCTGCTCTCATGGATGACAAGGCCAATGAAAACATTGATAGTCATGATGACACAGAACTACAACCTGATGAACCTACATTTCCAACACAAGTATATGATAACTTAGGTTTCAGAATGCAGTCAGTTGATGTTCCACTAGAGGAGTTGCCTGATTCTGAAAAGTCAGTTTCCCAAAATCCTTTTCTTTGTGATACTGAAGCAGATGTATCACAGCAGACTGCTGATGTCTTTAGTGACAATGCATTTTTCTCTGATCTGGTGAAAAGTTCTGATACACCTGCTAGTGGGGATGTTTGGGGCACTGGTACAGGTATTACGGATATTGTACAAGGTGGAGTTGGAAGTGTCAACCCTTTTCAAGAGGATTTCTTTGGTGCTGACCAGTTACCTCAAACAACAGAAAATAAACCATTTGGTAGAAAAATGTCATTAAACAACCCGTTTCTAATGATGGATGATTCTGACTTAGTTGAACCTGTACCAGACTCTAGTATTAATCCATTTGCTGAAATTGAAAGAAGAACTTCTGTTTCCACAAAAGATAAATTTCTTTCAGATTGTGATCGATTATTTTCTAACATCAGTGACTTGGAAAGTGTTCCAGATACTAAACTTTCTACTAATTTGGAAAGTTTTGATCCCTTTGGTGCTGCTGTAGATAAAAGAGACTCGATTTTAAGTGTTAAAACTGATGGAAGTGACTCACAGAAAGTTACCATAAATGGTGAAACCAAAATTATGGGTGAAAATGAAATGGATGATGAGGATGATGATGATGACACTTTTAAATTGAAAATAAAACCAGTCATGTGTGAATCAAAAGTGGACATGTCTGCACCTGTTCCTGCTTTGGTACCACCTCCAAGACCAGTTAGGTCTCCACAACCTCCAAGAGAAAATCCTTTTGATAGGGAGTCACCACCTGAAGAAAACTTTGCTGAATTCAAAGATTTTCATGAGCCTAGTAAGGAACCTAAATTTGCAGATTTCTCTTTTAAAAGTAGTGACATTTCAACTGAAGTAACTTCACCTGAAGAAGAAATTCTAGAACCCCTCTCACCATTTTATGAGAAAGCCATTGAAAAAGAGGGATGGCACTTGATGCTTAGGCAACCAACAAAGAAAAAACTAGCTTTAGCTGGCAATAGATTTTGGAAGGAAATTTATGTTAAGCTTGTTTTTCAAAAGGAGGGACCTACTTTACAAATATTCAAAGACGACAAAAGTCCTGAAATCTTACAAGAACTTATTCTACAACCATGCTATTCAATATCAGAGCCTGCTTTGCAACACTATGATCAATTTGGAAAAATTCACACTGTTAAAATTCAGTATATTTTCTATAAGGAAAGAGTTGGACTTAGAACTGAGAGGATCACTCCTTCTTTTGTTAAAAAACCAAAAGCTACAATGATTTTGGACCATGCCCCACAGGTTTCTGAAATGATGAAATTTGGTTCTCTAAATCGTGATGAAATTAACACTTTTGTGCGTTTAATTGAAGACACAATGATGAATATGGAGGTAAGACGAGAAAAAACATTGACCTATGTTAAAGATGAATGTTCTGCTGAAGTTTGGGATGAATATAAGGCAGTTCTAAACAGGCATGGCAAGATTTTACATCAGAAAGTGAGATGCAGAATCTTCTTCCTTGCTTTCGTTACTGGCATGCCTGCTGTTGAACTAGGTATCAACGACAAAAGAAGAGATGGCAATGAAGTTGTTGGCCGTCATGATATTCTACCAATTAAAACTGAGGAATGGATTAGGCCTGAAGATCTGGAATTTCACTGCACTGTAAACAAAGAACTTCATGAGAAAGATGGTATTATACGATATCATCCATTAGATGCATGTAGGTTTGAACTTATGCGATATCGTGTACGACTGAGAGAGAATAAAGAGTTACCACTACAACTCACAATAACTCAAGAACTGAAAAAGTCAAAATTTGAATTAAGATGTGATCTCTTAGTGACTGGTTACCATTCATGGAGCAAAAAACATGGTCAATTTCCATGTGAGAACATTGAGGTCAGATTTGCAATACCAGAACAGTGGATTTATTTATTCCGTTATGAGAGAAGGTTTAACTATGGCTCGATAAAATCTGCATGGAGAAAACCTGGAAAAATCAAAGGATTTGAAAGACTGACAATGATAGCTCAAGGCCTGCTTACTCCAACTTTAATGGAGGCAGATGTAGGGATTGCCAAATATGAACATGTGTACCATGCTGTTGTGTGGAGAATACCTAGACTTCCTGAGAAAAGTGAAGGTAAGAACATTATATCAGACCTAATTTCCAGTGAGTCTGGATATCAACTACATACTATAGCATTTTGAAAGATTAAGCAGATCTGATAAGCAGTTGATTGTCTTATCAATTTTATCGATTAAATTAACATTTATATCTTTTCATATTGAATTATACATTTACACAGCAGTTAAATCTTCATATTTAATTTAATGCATCATGAAACCTGATTATATAGTTATAATCTTTGTCTTGTCACACTATGTATGTCTGCTTGAAGTTAATTGATTTCCTTTCTGTGGTGTAAGTACCTTCCAGCCTCAGATGAGATATTGCAAAGGGAAAAAAATTTAATCGTCCATCCATATTACCTTTACGAACACACAAGCATCATTGCTTAATTTTGAAATATGCTTCATTGTTCGTAAAATTAAAGAATTTTTATAGATCATAGGTCAAGACCACAGAATCAGCTTTATACACAGCAATGCCACCCTTTGTGATGTCATTAATTGATAAAGTTAATATCTTTTCATGAAAATGTCAAATATTCAATGAAATGTATTAAAAGCTGCTTAAATTTTTTAGGTGCTTACAAAAGTCATTTATTCAAACTTACACTAGAACTTGGACCTCATGATGTTCTCCCAGACTCATTTGAAGATACTGCTGAGGTTCGATTCACCATGCCCTCATGTACAGCATCACAGACACAAATCCGCTCTATCTCGGTAGAAAATCCCAATCCTCCAGACAAGTGGGTCAGATACGTGGCTAAATATGAATATACAGTATCTGTCAATGTTATAGACTATAGAAACAAAACCAGCCCAACGGAGAGTGACATGGACTACAATATAAATGGACCATCCACAGAAACTGAAGAGAAAGGGGAATCTGAAACATTAGAGAAAGATGATTCAAGTAGTGAGGATGAAGATTAAATGTTGTTATGACTAAGGTGTTAACCCCAGAGTAAGCTAGGAGCTAGGAGTCTAGTATGACAAGTACATGTAAATTTATATACCTGTATAAGGTGAAATGTAGCATTTAAAATGGAGTTTGAAATTCATATTTATCACAGTTATTTCTATGATGGAAGGGGTTTTAGAGAAAAATTTAATTTACTTTTCATTGTTTTATACCATCTCAAAAGATAAACATATTGATCTAGTTTTATCAATGGCTATTTAAGCAAGGACCTTAATAATTTTTCAGTGTTAAGTAGACGCAGTTTGAAGCTCAGATCACTAACTTACGTAATTATTTTACATGCTTCTTATCCATGTGACTCTTGTCAGTTATGACACGGTGGCATTTTTATTATTATACATTGTAAGCATGAATGATGTTAATTGGAAATAATTTATATAGAGGAGTACAAAATTCTCTTCTATTCTAAGCATCAGTTATAGTATTTTTCTTTAAGAATAACTTCATCTGTTGAAATAAGTTGGTTTAGCTGAAATATTCTAGAAAAATCAATTGAGTAAATTCTAACCTCATGAATATTCATAGTCAATAATTAGATGGCTTATGAGTTAAGGGTATGCTATTTCTATTCTTGGTATAATATTACACAAAGGTTTATGATAAATTATTGAAGGATGTTTCTCTGGAAGACTTTTATCTCAACTATGGAGTATTCTAGATTCAAAAGTGTCACCATTAACCAATGATTCCTGACATGTCATGGGATTTAGCTCGAAGATAATGCATACTTTATGAAAGAGTGAAAGGCAGATTTTTATATAAGTGAAATTTTGTCCTTCTAACAGTATCTTATTATTATTTATTTGTCATATTTTTTTTCTACTTGTATTCTAATTTACTGATAGCTATTACTATTGAAAAAGAAAGAATTTGTTATTTTAATCTTAAATTTTTATTAGTTATTTAATTTTAAGTTTACTGACCATTCCTATTGTTTTCTGTGTTCAGAAGATAATATATCAATAACCTATGATTTACCACCTGTACTTATTAAGTGTAAGTAATTGTAAGAATCAGGCAAAATGGGAAAAAATCAGAAACTTGCATGTTAAAACTCCACCAATCTGACCATAAAATATCACTCAAGGATGCTTTCTCTATTTGAAAATACCATTATTTGATCTCTGTGGTTTTTGAGAGAGTTATCTGCCCTTGTAATGCTCATTTTCAGTGCATTTCATTGAAATTGTAACTCAATAGTCCAGCACAATATGGAAAATCTTGTTTGTTTTCATTAATTCTGATGGTGCAAACAGTCAAATTACACGTGCTATCAAAATGATAGGTTTTTCATACCATGTTTCACTAGGCCTACTGCCTGATTCTTTCAGGGACTGACACTTAATAACTTTCAAAGTGTTTAGATACATTTTTTTAAGCATATCTTGAACAAATTGTAAGTACAATGTACATGTAATATTATGCACCAGTGAACTGATTTTGTGGTTTGGAGTGATTTTTTTTTTTTTTTTTAGGAAATAAAAGGTATATCTGTTTTCAAACATACGTGTGTATGTGCACTGCTAAGTAAAAATAATGCACCAAATAAATATACTGTAAGTTTTGTATAATAGTAAATTGGATTTTTATAATTTGTATTATTGTGTAATAGTATCTGTTTGAAATCAAGACAATAAATATCCAAAAGAAATCACTATTTCTTTTTTTTAATCAAGTATGAGGTTATGTGTTCCTTAAATAAATGTGAGTAATGTTTCCTTCCATGTTGAGTATCTGCTTCAATATTTAGCAATATAATCAAGCAGTCTAATTTATTGTATTAATAGTTTCATTAACATAGAGTACAGCAGTTCAAATTTACTTCTAGAGGGAAAGGTCTCGATGTTTGAAATTCAAATCAGAGGTCTACTTGAGGAAAATTAAAACGTTTACAATGAAGTGTCAATTAAAAGGGTTAAAGGTGAAGAACTCATTTAACTGACATTTAAAGGTATAAAAATGAGGGTTCAAGACCTCACACCAAAACCAATTAAAACCTTTTGAACATTATGCAAGTTTTGCATTAAGTCTTCTAAATATGTCTTAGGGTTCAAAGGTCATACAGGTAATGTATTGTCATCTTGGTACATGTACTTGTTTTCATATTGCTGGGGTCAGTGAAGCCACATGTTCAAATGCTAAGATATTTATACATTTTATTTCATTACTTACATCAATGACACTTATGAATGAAAGGTTTTATTTGATAAGAAAAATGCATTTTTTAACCAAATCACAAAAATTGATTGAAGTCATATTCTGTATGTAAAGTCTAGATAGTGCCCACCTGTTGAAATTTTATTTCTTAATAACTACTGTGGTTGTCTCATCAACATTTTTCCCACTTTTCATTATTGCTTGACAAAAAATAGTTCCTTTTTACTATCACTGAATGCACCCTTCCGAGTTTTAAAACCCTTTCTGTTCTCTGTTTAGTTATATATTTGGTGCTACTATTTTCAGTGTTCACTTGCATACTATATTGTCTGTGTGCAATGTTCATTTTATATGGCTTTACAAGTTTCGTGCACTTTTCACAGACTTAATTCCATTATAGGGGAGGTAACCCAAACACTTTGAATCATATTCATTTCAATGGTTAGAAAGAAGTGCTTGAATAGTTCTAACAGAGCTTTGTACATATCATCAGTAATGATGGTTAATGTCATAAAAATAATATTATGATCATTTTTAAAAAGTTCATTTCATTTGTATCTTCTTGTAGTATGTATATATGTTCAAGTGTTAGTGTACTTGGCAATGATTTCTCTATTCATTTAGTTACCTGTGGTAGAAGATTTATGCAGGGTTTCTTTGTATATGTATTCATATGAAACGTAAATATCGTAACTATTCAAGACAGTACTTTGAAAACAAACTGTGAAACAGAATAGTTTCTAATATCACATTTTTTTTTAATTTCTTTTTCAGTTTAGGGCAGTAGTACTTTTTCCATGACATATACAATGTACTTAAGTTGTTTTTTGCAGGGTTTTTTTTTTATTTCCTTGTAATTTAGTTACTTATTACATGTTCTTATTTACATTCAACATGTAAGGTAATACTTTGAAAGGAGAATTGTTTTCAAATCTTTGGAATGGAAAATTCATTTAGAATCTTGAATGACACTGTAATGATTGCTGGTACTTACCTATTTTGAGTTCATATTTCTGACTTTTTTGTTTGTCTGTTTTGGTCAAGTACTATATATTGATTATTTCCTATGGATAGATAGTGCCCATTTTTAGAAAATAGTTAAGGAATGACTGTAATATTTTCTTTGGTCTATGAGGAAATAACCTCAATCACGTGGTGCACACTAAATACCCTGCTATATATATCAAAGTGTGCACCATGGGCATTGAGGTTATTTCAAATAGATCGAAAAAATATAACTGTCATTCCTTATAATTTAATTTTACTATCAAAATTTAGGAGTAAATCAGCAGAAAAAGTTGACAACATCACAGTCACATGACAAATTTTGGTCTATGAGACGATGGACAAAATTTTTTATTCAGAAAGCGTATTAAATCTGAAATGAAGTTATATTGTTAAAGTTTTCAAAGTGAATATGAAGAATTTACTAATTTAGCAATTTCTTCAAGAAATTTTTAAATTCTAAAAGCTATTACTATTTGTTTTGACCAGGAATTTTGATGCTCAGTAATAAAAGCATAGTTGACATGTAGTCTTTTGTTTTATATTTGTTTTTGTTTTTCATAACCCACCAGGTTTTGTAAACATAATCTGTGATAACGTATATTAACTATTTGTGTTCAAACTTGTTATGTTTTGTATGTGTTAGTACATGTACTTCATTATTTTTGTACTATTTTGTATACAATATTAAAGTTTTGTACTTTTTTTAATATTTTTTCCTAGATTTGCTGGACTCTTACTTTGTTTATTTAAAGTCATTCTCTGTAAGAATCAGGCATCTTAGAATAACTACCAACAGTGTGATGTAATGTAATTGGCTAATTGTACCATCAGAATTAAGTAGTGTTGACAAGATGTTCCATATCATTTTGATAATATAAGTTATGATTTGGATGAAATGCACTTCAAATGGAAAATTCATTGGCTATAAACTCTCCAAATTCCTAACATTCTAAAGAAAATTTTTCCCCAATGTTGCCTGTAATGCAGAGATCAAACAGCGGTCATTTCAAATTATGAAGACCTCCTTGAGTGAAAAATATATATTTGGATCGGTTGGTGTTTGACATGTATGTTTTGGGTTCTTCTCATTTTGCCTGATTCTCACAAAGACTTGTACTTCAGCTTTTGCATTTCTACCTGCTGCATTCTGAGGTTTAGAGTGTGAGTTAGAAAGTGTAAGAAAGCATGTTCTATGATTTTTGTAAACAAACCAAATATTCTGTTTCATTTTGAACCATCTTCATAATTAGTTTAAATCACATAATTAGCTTGAAATCAATGGAGCTGGTACTCAATTTGTTAAAACAACATTTCAATATACTCTTTCTCAGTTTTTTAATCTTTAACATTCATTAAGATCATTTTCATCTTTAAAATAAGTCTTTAGGTGAACAGCATTTGTCTAAATAAAATTTGTTTTAATTAATTTCAGTACTTATATATTTATCCATCTCCAATTTGATGTAGACGATGGCTTTGTACAGTATAATTGTTATAATAAATACTCATCATATCGAAGCATATAAGGAAGTAGTAGATCTGTATGTTTATATGAAATATATCTAGTCCCCTTTTTTTCTTTGTTTATTCAGAGTAGTGTTTTTGCAATTACTGAATGTTAGGAGTTTTGAATTATGTTGAGAATAAATACATACCAAAATGGAGTTACCTCCCTTTCATTGTCAGATTGATTATGACATGATTTACCTTATCTGACGAATCTAATAAGTACCTGACCTATTATATAAGTGAATTATAGGTACTTTAGATACATAGCAATGAAACAACTGTTTTGTTTTTATTAAGAATGACATTATCCGTTGGATCTAGAATTTTTTAAAGGGGGAGACTTCTGATCAAGAATTTATGTAAGGAGGGTTCCAGGCTACCATTTGCTCATTTTTGCAAAATTTAATCACAAAACTTTACAGAATTTTCCAACTAAAGAGGGGATTCAGATCCCAGGACCCCTTCCCCTGGATCCACCACCGCAGAAGTAGCAAGACTAATGAAAAAAACATGGCCCTGACATCAGGGAATAGATTTAATGCAAAATTTAATGGTACTTCATAAAAATGCTTAAAAAAATAAAGGCAAAAATGTTAAATACACAAATGTCCAGAAGCTACACGATTTACAGATAACCTTTTGAGTAAAATACAGTTGAAGATCATATCCACAGTTTTTTTAAGGGGATAGTATTCTTCTGTCAAGAAGTAATTGGATCTATTAACATGCAGTTTGTTGCTTAAAGGAGAAACAATCTACCATCAAAAGCCAGTTGTAATTTTTAACCATTTCTACATATCGAGAATAAGTTAAATGAGTTCATTTTCTATCACTGGCTTAGAACTTGTATCTAAGATACAAATTACGCGGAAGGACATATTCAAATAGAAGTGACTATAAAAACACGACTGTTGCTTATAATAGTGTAATTTGTTTGCTCAAATTACGTTTACCTAACAGAAGTTTATGAGAGCTCACATGCTTCGTTTGATTCCGAGCAGCGCATTCTGTTGATCATGAAAGTACAGTTTATAATAACTTCTGTCATAGAAAGTGTTTAACACCTATTAATAATAGTATTGTTTGGTACACTTAGCTACGTGACAGTGGAACTTTCACTATCATGTATGAATGAAACTAAAAGCGCAAAACAGTAATTTGTGGAAATTAAAGCAGGTCTCTATAACACTGGACTCTTACGGCGTGTGAATTATTAAAAAATCTAAAATCAGCAGCACTGTTAACAAAATATATATTTTTCTAGATTTTTTTTTTCTTGCAAACGCAGTTTAGACAAGCGTAAAAAATGTAATTACTTGAAAAAAAACAATTAAATGAATTACAGGGTGTGTTCCCATTTCGCCTTATCTGTGAATAACAGTTAAAAATAGGTTAAAAAGTACTAAGGCGAGATGGGAATTTTTATATTTTTATGTTGTAAAAACAAAACACTAAACAAATGTGGTGTTGTTAGAATGATTAAGGCAAAATAATTATAAAATCAATTTTTATAGGCTTTTTTTCTTTTTTAAGCCACTAATTTAAAATATCAGAATACTTTTCAAGTTATGATTGGTCTTAATAAAAATTCATTTAAAAAAATACTGATAATATATATATTTTGTTTCATATTTTAGTACACATACAATTTAGGGACTATTAAAAAAATAATAAATAAGTTCGAAAATGAGATATAATTTTTTTAAAACAAATCTAATGACTGTATATGTATATGATTGAATGGTTACTATCGAAGTACTGATTAAACATGTACACATATAATTGAGAATTAACTTATACATAAAGACAAAATCACTTCGGAGATTTACAAGACTTGGACTTTGGAGATGCAGCCCCACCATCTCGAAGCTTCACTGATCGTTATATATGGTCTATGAACCTTCACAATTGAGCCCGCTGACCTCAGCCTGATACTGTCTTCTGCTGTTGTTTTTAATTTTGTTCTGCAGGAATCATGCTTTTATTACGATTTTGCTCATTCTTTGTTGTATGTTTCATATGAACATTTTAATTTGCCTCTTCATTGTTTTATGCTTATAAATATTTGGATGTGCTTCTCTGAGTTAAGTTGCTGTCAAAGTTGTCAGTCATATCATATTTATTTTGAATTTTGTTCTTTAATAGTATCCATAAAAAGGTGATTTAAAACAGAAAATGAAAAGGCTATTCATAAAAAAAATATTAAGACAAAAACCACTTAAACACATCACAAAATAAAAATAAATAA
Source organism: Perna viridis (assembly GCA_037379345.1). NCBI lineage: Eukaryota > Metazoa > Mollusca > Bivalvia > Mytilida > Mytilidae > Perna > Perna viridis. The sequence goes on along the minus strand of CM074512.1, from coordinate 42,427,551 downwards.
ATTGACAAAAAATATCAACAAGCAATACAAAGATTTACATATACATGTGTATATTAGGTTTAAATGCTATAAAAACACAACTTGCACATGTTTACACAAGTTCCCATGTCGCCTTAGTTCACTCCAAATTTGACTAAGGCGAAATGGGGATAATTTTATAGTACCGAATTTGACAGCTAAGGCGAAATGGGAACAAGCCAATTACAGAACACAATTTCTTACATTTTTTATTTGAAATGTTTTCAAATAGCAACATAAGAACGATGAATTTACTTTTTTTTTTCATTTTAGAACAAATACTTTCGCAGAATTTACATTTCCTTACATATTGAATCAAATTTAGTTCTCTCTCGCGTTACTTTGAGTGTATAGCGCAGTTTTTATAGTGCCGTGAATTTCATGATCTTGTTCGGAATCAATATGGACGATCGGGACATGGCGATAACGAGGCCATGTAGGGGTGATGATGACTTTCTTCCGTCGAGAGGACGCTATCTTTTCAACAAGTACCGGTGAGAACATGGCCAATCGACATTTTAATTCGAAGACCAAAATATCAATGTTCTTAGTTTTGGGCACCAATCTTCTTTTACACGGAATAGCAGCAATTCGTTCTTTTAGTTCCTTGAATAGAATAATATATGTATTTTAAACGTAAATAAAAGTTCATTTTTTATTGGACGGAAGCTTAGAAATGTTAATTAATTCATAACTAGAGTTAAACCACAACTTATATATTTCCAAATATAGGCCGGGTAGTATGAGAGATGGAAAACCGATAAATGCAGGAATGCAATAACCTAATCAATTCAGTCCATATCTAACCCGATTATCCCCTACTCTGAATGAAATTAACAGGACGAACATGCATTGAATTAATGTAGGGATTGTTAACACAAAGCCCATGTTGGAAGTTACACTCAGTTAAAAATAAGATGTCGCGAAAAATCATTACAATTTACCCATTTACCACATGCATTTATTAACTTTTGGATTAAAAATTAGAATAACTCAGATAATTCATATACATAACTTGTATAGTGTATTTTGTTTTCATATTTTACCTTGATAATCTCTTTTTTTGATGGTCCCTGTACTTTGCTTGCTGTCATTCAAAATGAGACAGTGGTTCCTTAGGGGAGGGAGTACTGTTCCTTAGTAGATATCTCAGTCCCAATTTACCAAACCTTCAGTTCCTTCGGAATGTATAGTCACGTATGGATGTGTTGTTTCTTTGGGCGTGATTGTGTTTTCCTTCGGGGTGTGCTGTTCCTTGAGGAAGGTTTTGTTCCTTCGGGGTGTGCTGTTCCTTGAGGAAGGTGTTATTCCTTCGAGATATGTTATTCCTTAAGGAAGGTGTTGTTCCTTCGGGATGAGTTGTTCCTTGAGGAAGGTGCTATTATTCGGAGATGTGTTGTTCCTTGGGGATGTGTCTTTCCTTGGGGAGGGGTGTTGTCCTACGGTGATTCCTAAAGGGCCGATGTTGCTACATGTTCATTTGTGACGTCGTCATCATTGTCGTTTCGGTAAAAGATCTTCAACCGGATTTTAAAGGGCTTCTATATACAGATCTCATATAATAGCGTTACGTTGATTATGGCGGATGTATATTTACTTATATGATTCTGTACTCTAATCATAATCTTTAGTATACATCAAATATTAATGATAAACATCAAAAACTAATAACTATGCACTTTTTGTTTTCATTCGTTCTTTCAGCGTTTCGCAGCTAGCTGTTAATTTTCTACAGACATTCAACACTTCAGGACACACAGGCAGTTGTCAATGGAGTTGATGATAACGATATAACTATTGAAAAACAACATATATGATTTGGAAGAAGTATTTTTTCCAACAGCTAATATTGGAAGAAAAATCAGGATTTGTCTGTATTTTATTTATATCCAACTATTTCGAAGTTGAACAGAACATGTTAACAAAACAGAAAAAGCAAGAGTATGATCATCAGCGTAATTGTTTAAGGGATCCATATTGCAAAATGGGAGAAATATTGATGAATACATTAAATTGTGAAGTACATTAAGGTAATCCATACATGTTTGTCAATCCAGCTGCTGGGGATTCACATATCTTTGCAGCTTTTTCCTGTAGCCGAAGTCCAATGTTGCTAGCCGAGGACTAATAACTCATCCAATGTTGAAAACCTTATGCAATTATACCTTTATTGACTAACTAGTCCAATACATCAAATTGGCATAGGCCAATATGAATTTTAACCAGGCCAGTTTGACGTATTGGACGGGTAAAATCCGTATTGGAAGGCTAAACCCCTTATTGGCGCACTTTGGTATTTTGTATTCTATTGGCAGTTTTTATCATATTTAGGCTAATATTCGAACCTTAATCAATAATACGATCTGTTGGTAAATATATCAAATAAGTTAACTTTAGTATATTAGACTCTTGGTAGTTTTCTACAACCCTGACTAGAATGCCATGATCACCTGTAGCTTTCGTGGTATTTAGGATATTCATAGCTCGTTCTACCTTTTGTTCACTTATATACGTTGAAGGCCAATTTACGTATTAATTTTTAATTACTTGGACTCTGTTCTGGAGGAAAGATTACATCCTTACCAAGGTCATTGGCAGCATTTAAGAAGAAAACTGCTAAAGCATTCACTCATATCTTTGATATCATTAACAATTTGGTCGTTTTCACGAAAAGAAGTTAGTTGTCTCACACTAATGAGAAAAAAGTCATTGAAGATGAATGGAAAACGAAGAATTTCACAACTACATGTGCAATGCTTTCGAATGAAATTTTTCACTGACTGTTTTTCGGCTTTGCCTCTAGATTCCGTTGCATACGATATTTGAAATATCTAAATATGGTCTGATTATACAACTGATATGTCCGTTCCCCTTTTCGGTAATCGAAATATCATAAAAAAATCTGGAAAGAAAACTTAACTGGAAATCGACGGAAAACAAAAAAGAGGTTCCTTCTATGATAAAAAGAATTGTACAAATTATGTACTAATATCAAAACTCACCGAACTGTTTTTGAGTTTTTCGAAAACCTCTTTTATGAATAAAGTCGCATGAGGCGGTAAAATTTATTGAAAAATTCAAAAAGATTCATGTCATTTGTATACTCAGTTCCTTAAGTTTGCATGAAAAAAAGGACAGACAACCTAAACTATGATAAGTCTAGTCTATAAAGACAGGAATGTGAAATAAAAAGACAATTTTCTACGTTATACCACCAAATGGTATGCAGATAAAAATATCTCATTACCATGCAACCTGAATCATCACCTCATGACGATTTGACCTGGTCTCCATAAGTACTTGTAATAATGACAAAACACCGTCTAGCTCTTATAACCATGACTAAGGAGTTCTCGTTTAATTATTGAAATACACACAGAATAGACATTTACAGTTCATGATAGGACGTTTTATTTATTTTTGTTTATGAGAAATGAAAGAAATTGCGACAATTTGAACTATACAATCGACCACTTTTGTTCTACATGAGGTTAACATCAGATTTTTTATCCACGTCTGAGTTGAAGACAACTGAGTTAAGCTGTTATTTATGAGTCTAACTAGTAATTGACATTAACTGACTGTGTACAAATATACTCTGTCTTGTTCTAGCGGATACTAATAATTAATAAAAACGAGAATCTCTTTTGGCGTTATTTAAGTGTAAGTATTTGTAAGAATCATGCAAAATAAGAAAAATCATTCATGTCAAAACCCACCCATCTGACAATATTATTTCAATCAAGAATGCTTCCTCTATTTGAAAAGATTATTATTTTATCTCTGTATCTTTGGATTTGCTCGTAAATTTTTCAATAGAATGAGGTTTTTGACAGAGTTACCTTTAAATGTTCATTAACAGTGTATTTCAGTGACATTATATCTAAATGCACCAACATGATATGGAAAATCTTGTTTTTTCCTTGCTTCTGATCACGCAAATAGTCTAATTCTACTATCAAAATGATGTTTTTTTATACCACGTTTCTCCCACTGCATGATTCTTACAAAGACTGACACCCAATTGTTGTTGTTAAATTCTTTGAATAATACATTAATTCGCCAGGTCCAAAAAGATGACCATTCGAGACCGATTAATTTGCATTAGAAACAATTAATGCAAGCAAGTCCTGATCATATAAAAGGGCAACCACTGGTTAAGAGTGCGGGCGTTTCACATGGGACTACTGTAATCATATTTTTTCTGAGGAACAAAACTTGATACAATAGACTGAGAGAAATAAAATCTCGAACTTCTACTTACTACAAGTGTTATTACCAGATAAGCTAGTGGACAACCTTGTCGAACACCTAATCTGTTATTTTCCATCTGCCACGTAAAGGATATTCGCTCATAATAACAAATGGTGAAGTATGTGACAGGTTCAGTGTGTTTAGATTCAATTACCAAAAATATTATTACCAATTAGTTAATATAAATTTTGTAAAAAAAATAATTGTGATTTTTTTTCCCCAACATGATTGGCATTTATTATTGTGTAATGTAACAACAACACATTTTTATGATCATTTTCATGTAATGATGCATAATGATAAAACACCTTATCGGTACTAAGCGAATGTAGGTCTTAAGGGTAATGTTCTGCTGATCATGTTATCTGTGACATTTTGACGACGTGGAACAAATGAATGGGCAAATAAAATGATGATAAAATTGTAGTATTGTCAATATTGATTGCACTTCGATGTAATGGTATTTTTTCTTGAGTGAATTTTGTCATGAAACGAATTCATATTTTATGCAAAAATAAGTAGATATATATATTGTTCAAATAACAAATATACATACACATAAATATATATGCAATTATATATCTTGTCAACAAATTAAAATATTCTCCAATTGTGATTAACTTAATATGCTCATACAAGTGTTATCATATAGGTATATCATATAGGTATATAAGCAAAACTTGTCTTCATTGTAAAATAGTCCAATAAATAATCAGTACTCGTGAAGGGCAATCAAATCAGAATTAAACAAAAGCAAAAGATATTTGAATAAATGTATTGTAGATTTTATTTCAACAAAATAAATAATGAAATATGCAATAACTTTTTGAAAATCGAAGTTCCATTTTAGGTACATGTATGTTCTGTAATTTCAAAGTTCAATTCTTATAAAATTGCTCCCATAAAAATTTCTTATCAATTAGAGACAAATCGTCAACAAACATCCACATTTTTTATAAATGATTTAAAAAAAAAAACAACCCACAAGTACATGTACAGGTATGTCCTTCCTTATATTGTGCAACATTACATGTATGACAGCAAGAAGTTAGCGGTCATTGGTTCAAATATATTTTACGGAAATGAGCATGTAGTTGTCAATTTTCGAATCGTTATATATTTTTCGCATAAAAAAAATATTCCAGAAGACATTTTCCACTTAGACCTAAGAGTAAGTATTTTGATAAAACCTTCAAGATACTTTAGTCAAGATGAACGCATGATTTTTTTTTATCTCTTAGATTGACTGAAATTAAAGTTAGAATCTGCATCAAATTATGATTTCATTTTAACGAATCTACCTTTTTAGATAAAATGCAGACCAAAGTGATACTTGCGTTTATCGCTTTAATTGTGTCCGTGTTTGGACAGAGAGGGGATATGGGATTTATAGAGGACGACGAGTCTATCATACCCCTACCTAATGATGACTCATGGCGTGGTGATTTCTCCTCGTCGTGGGAGGCTGGAACTGGACCGATAGTCAGTGCATCAACTTTCGGAGAGATCCAGCCAGTTCATTACCAACAAACTATTCAAGAAAACTTTGAAACTCCATATGGATATATTGGTCATCGTGAGTATTATTTTTTTATTTTCGTTCCCTTTACGAAATCTGGTAAATTGTTGTGGTAGTGTGATACCAGTTACATTAAATTGTATTGGTTAAACTGGCAGTGAATAATTTGTACTGAAATCAACAAGACTGTTTTTCATTACCAGGCACCCTAAAAATTGAGACAAACACAAGTTTTAACTTCCAGTTTTATCAATGCTCGTCTGACGATCGTGAGTTAAAATAGTTCAGTATATAACTGCATTTAAAGACATTACACAATTCCATATACAATAAAATGTAATAGGCACTATAATGTTAATAAAGATTAATATAAGCCTTTTTTAAAGTTTTAACTTGTTTTGCGATCTTTGTCAAATTATAGTTTCTCAACCAATGATGTTTTCATTCATGTAAATCTATTTGCAGTCGGAAAAGCATGCAAGGTTCTTAAAGGATACGGAAACAGCGGAATCCATCATGAAGTTTACCAGTCATTTGGACATGAGTATCAGGCATATCCATCCCACAACAACTTTCAATCTGTAAATGCATATCCAGTTTCTGGTACGTTTGGACAATCATTTCAACCTACAGCATATCCAGCAAGTGCACAGTACAATGCTTATCCAGTTTCTGGTGGTACTCTTGGACAATCATTGCAACCTACTGCATACCCAGCAAGTGAACAATACAATTCTTATCCAGCTTCTTCAAGTTTCAGCCAACAAGAATACCCATCGTACCATAGCAGTTCTTCTGCTATGTCATATCCGGTATACCCAACATCGTCAAATAGTGTTTCTGGTCAGTTTGAAAATTCTCAGATAAATGGCGGTAGTTTTTCTAGTGCTCAAAGTGGTATGTTTTTCCCTGGTAGTGATAATTCATACCAATAAACAAATATATTCAGAGGTTACTATATGCACCAAAGTTTTACAGAGCTTCACAGTTTTGCTGTTATTACTTGAACATAAAAAATAAACAACGACCACGAATCGTATACGTTTCTATTTTTGATCAGAAAAAGAACTGCTCAAGTAGACTGCATAACAGCAAATAGGAGCGGAAGTTGAACGAAGAACAAAAATCTATCACATTTGATCGAAGTTTCACAAAAAAAATCGCAAAATGAAATTTTCCTCAAATTCTTGAGTTTTTCCACAAATCTCCAATTTCAAGTAATTTGATTTGTCCAAATTTGAGTTGAGGAAGGATTTGAGGAAATTTAAATCTCAATTTGAGATTTTTTATGAAACCGTGGAATGATGATTTTAACGTGATTAAATATACGTTGCCATGTGTAATTTGTTATCATATTTGTTTGAATATTTGAATTGTTTACTGTCGTGTTCTTTTGATTTGTAGCGTTTGTAAGCGTTTGTAATTGTATTGTTTTATAGTTATATGCATATTGTGATATCTTTTAAAGAATTTGTATACTTATTTATTAATAAATATATCATTTAATAAACGAGTTAAGTTTATTAAATTTTGAACAAGTTCAGATTTAAGTGTTTTGTCTAGTATACTAGCAATGGCTGTGATTTCAAACGCACCGTTGAAGGTACCGGAGATCAAATTAAAAAAAAAATCTCTTCGATCGGTTTTCGAAATCATATTAATACATTATGACTTAGTGTAAAATGCTGGGATGGATCTTGAAATTTATAAAAGGGAGTCTATATTATCATTTGCAAAATCTAACTCCCCGGAAACCCCTTATGGATCCGCCATTGAAATGCAAAATCATAGAGATCTACACAGTTTCATGCTATGGAAACCAATACAAAGTAATATAATGGTAGAAGACCAAATGTCGGTATCCACGTTTTACTGAATGAATTTCAAAGACCAACGTCAAGGTACAGTTATTTTGTCGAGCTAAAGAAAAGTAGTCAAAACAACATAAGAAGGAAAGAAAACACAAACAAATTAAAAGTAAATGAGCAATCTGGAATCCACTCATATATCGGAGAATGAAGTGCTCCGGTTAGGTACTGATCCAAATCATAACTATAAAGCAAGATTATTCAAAAGAATTTGAAACACTTTAAAAACATAAACAATAATGAAATATTTAAAATGAACCCGGTAAGTACCAAGTAACCACTCCTTGTAATTAACTATTTACATAGCATTCTCAGGAATATAGAATTTTTTCTCAGTCGATCATATGTACTTAATTGGACTAAGATAATCATGCTAAGAACTGACCTAGTAATAAGAACTCTTAAGCAAACTTATGAGTGACATGTCCATCACATGGCATGTTGACCATTCCTATTTATTACTTAGTTCATAGAAAATATGGTTTTAGTGACAAATATATCTACATTATTGATCATGGGTCAATTTTATGCCTACTTTGAAGAAATTGTCAAATTATGATTGACATATATTGCCAAAAAAGCTTGACCAGTAAATCTCATTTACATTTCATATAAAAAACTTGCATTAGTGGTGATCTTTGCCACATTAGTCTAACCAGCAAGCTAGTGACCGGTCAATACAAACGGTAAGCTTATATATGAAACAAAGCACTATATATGTAGGGGAGTTTGGCAAAGTAAAAGATCTTTCTTCAGGAGATATTTTTGAAGATGAATTTTTTAAAATAGATTTATTTGCAATTTGTTAAATGACATCTACTTGACTTGTAAAACGTGCTAGTGAACACATTTATCATGTCTATTATTATTTAATTTGAAAACTTAATTGAAATTATATGCAAAATCAATGTTATCGGCCTTTGACGCCTTTTTTTGTCAATTTTCAACTTTTTTTAACAAATTGCTCAATTCTTACGTCTCGCGATTCTTAATTGTTTGGTATTTGGTAGCGTTAAGATATTTGTATGAACACTTTTGTAGAGAACAATGAGAACCGGATTATTTATATTAGGAAGTTTCCTCATCTCGATCGGGCTTGTCTCCGGTCAAACAGGAAGTTTTTTCCCAACACTAGGAACCACAGCAGGAGCCCTTGGAACATTGGGCCTACTTGCAGCACCATTCCTTATTGCTAACGGAGGATTCGGAGGCTTATTTGGAGGAGGTCAACGAAGAAATAACTTTGTACCAATTTTCATTCCACCTCCACCACCACCCTTCATTGGCCCATTCCCCCCACGAGGACCATTTTTCGGTTAAGGTATGATGTTAAATGGCTGTCTTTGTAAGAATCATGCAAAATCTGAAAAATGTGATACACCCCAAAAAATGCTACATATTTTTGTAATCAAGTTGTTTTATGGGTCTTTACTATGAAATGTGTAATTATTCATTCAAATCTGCCTGCTCTTAGGAGATAATCAACATTGAAAATCGAATAGATTTTATTGTATTTGAGTTTCATTTAAAGAGTTATCTCCCTTAGTTTTGAAATATACAGTGCATTCTATATAATTTTTGTCTCCTAAGAACACAGGTCACATGAAAGTTGAATGTTTATTTCTGTTTATTATGGCAATTCAAACAAAATATCAAAAATAAAAATATGTACGCTTTTAACCCATGCATCACATTTTGCATGATTCTTAGCTGGAGTGCTCTTTAATTCATAAAAGTAGAGCATGTCTTGTATGGCATCGGATCATTCCAAAACTTGTATTATATGACCGAAATTTGTACTGTCTTAATTTTGTTTTGATTTTGATCTTCGTATTTCAGAAAGTCTTTCTAGTCCCACTTAGTATCAGGCAGTATACAATAACACTTTTCTAGGCTTCTCTAGGGCACGAGACACTTAAACAAACCTTAAAAGACCTGGTATTTCAAAATGATTATAAAGAATGAAGTCCTCGTAACGGTAATCACTACAAAATTAACTATACCTTTAGAAGCACTGACAGCCTGATTTAAACCTGACATGAGGTTAACCTGTAATACCGAGTTAGGATCATGGCAAGATTTGTATATCAATATACATGTATTCAAGTTCGTCCTCCCATAGGTTACACCTGCCTCAAATTATCAAAATTAAAAAAAAAACTGTGAACAAAGTGGTATGAATAATTTTTTTTTACAAATATGATTATTTGAGTTACGTATACAATTAAGTATTCAGAGTACATTGAAAAACTCGTTAATATTGCCATTCTTTCTTTTTCTTCACAGATAATGGTTTAGAATCCTAGTGTGAGCCAGAAGTCCTTCCTGTTTATATAGTTGTGGTTGTATGCATTTTTATAATAAACAAATTACTTAGTTTACAATGTGTTTTTTTTTTCTTAATCCATGTCGTTTGCCCTAATGTTTTTTATTGAACAGAAAACTAAAACTCGTGATGTAGAATGTACTCTTTTTAATAGACTTTTTAGTAAGCAATCAATGAGAAACCACTACCAAGTTGAGTAAAATTAGATAAAAAAAAACCTCGTTACTGAAGTTACGTTGATGCGGGATATATGATGATTAAGACAAACTCAAATTGTCCATTCAGGGAGATTTGGCAAAGGTCGTTTAGGGTTACACATCTGAGAAATACAAAACATTTGAAAATTCTGCTAAGGTCGGGATATAAGAAATCACTTTGAAATACATTTGTATTTCTGAATATAGCATACATGTAGATTCAAATCTGAAAGTTTGCTATGTGCAGGTAAATATGTCACCTGACATGTTTGCGGGGAAAACTTTGTGACAATTATTTTATCAGAATAATAGAGTAAACAATAACTTTTAGAATTAATCTAAAGCTTTACAAGAATATTTTTTTTTGAATTTCATATACTAAATATTCTGTTATTTGAATATCAAACACACTACAAGCTAGCACTTATCAAATATAAAACAAATGACCAAATTGCTAAATTAACAGCTGGACCATACCGTAAAATGAAGAAATTAATTTGAATTAAATATTCAGCATATTTCAACGCACTGCTGGCCTGCTCCTCAAAAGGAATACTACTTTTAAAGTTGCATACTTAAAAGCACCTATAGATTCAAAAGGACTATTACTTTTAAAGTTTCATACTTAAAAACACAAGTCATATAGATATATTTTTGACTACGCTGTATACACATACGCTGTTTACATATACCTGTTCAAAAAATATAATTATTATAAAGCCGGAATTTTCGTATATGGCATAACACACATGTCGAATTTTATATTAAGAGACATTAAGTAGTTTTTCAGGGGCTTATCTGCTAACCTCTTATTCTAGCAAGTTGTAAAAAGCCAGCAATATCGATGAGATAAAATGTTTTGCTTACAGAATAAATCATCCGCCATTAACACAGGGCTTAAGCACTTTGATTGATATGTCAAGGTCGTATTGCTATGCTAAGAAAACAAGATGCTTTCGAAGAGCCTGAATCGCTCACCTGACAAACCATAACCTGTTAACCAAGTAAGTAAAGGTATCATGCTTTGTTACCATATTTGACAAACAATTGCTGAAAAAGAGCATATATTGATGAATGCTGTAAGTTCAAAAGTGTAAAATGTTGAAAATGTCTTCGAAGTGTTTTTAGAACCTCTGGAAAAATTTGGGTTGGGGTCCCCTTTGCCCTGTTATTCCACCAGGTCTGAAAGGGCTAATGCTAATTAAAAAAACAGCCCAGTATAGATTGGCTGAAAAAGAACATAAAAGGAAGTTAAACCATGGCTATCCAAAATTTTCATCATCACCATTCATATCAGGAGACCATATTTACTATATAAACCAATTATCGTTGAAATCAAAGCAAGTTTAAACGTTAGCGGGAAATAGGCCGCCCAGAACAATCTTTCGTCATCATTATTCAGCTTAAAACACATGGTTTCCTAACGATGGAATCTGAGCAACTGGTGAAAATGGTCATAAATGGCAGCCATTTTGAAAACGGCCGCTTAAGAAGTAATTTCATACTGCCCATTAACTCAGAATATCAGGTTTACCTTATGGGTAACTTTCATTTCATTATGCTTCTATAGTTGAGGAAAATAATAGCAAAAAAAGCATTTTGACCCCTATGTTCTACTTTTAGTAACAACGGCCATGTTTGTTTTTTGACTGTTATAAATGTTATAAATGATCAGTTTGTGGAGAAAAACCTAAAACAAAATTATGCCAACTTTAAAATTTATTAAATTTTGTTTCAGTTGGTTTCAGAGAGTTGTACACATTAAACCGACAAAAACTCTGTTTCAGGGGCCATAAATCCTACAACAGGCAACAAATCATTTAGAAAATTTTGGGAAAGGTCCAACTTTTGATGGTGAGCAATATTTATACTTTCCATCTGAATTTGGCTAAATTCAAAGGTTTTTGAGTTATTTTTGAGAAGATTTTAGAAAGTAATATTATCAAAAACAGCAAAATACGTCCAAAAAGGGCAATCACTTCAACATGGGTCAACAGACATTCGCCAAAATTGTACCACAGATAGATCTCATCATGGTGAACACTTTTACCCTGTCAAAATTTGGTTAAACTTAACGGTTTTGGAGATATATGTAAAAAAAAACTGCTGTCTGACGCCTATGTTCTATTTTTAGTAACGACGGCCATGTGTTTAACAGATCAGAAATCCAAACGGTAATTTTGTGCAGGATACCTTAAAAACAGTAATACCAACTTTCATTGAATTCTGTATTGTAATTTCTGGGAAGATTTTTGAAAGTAATAACATCAAAAACAGCAAAAAAAAAAAAAAATTAACGTCAAAAAAGGGCAATAACTTATACATCGGTCAACAGATCTTCACCAAACTAACATCACATAGAGATCTGATCATGGTGAACACCTTTAGCCTATGTTCTATTTTAAGTAACCAATCAAATATCCAAACGGTCATTTTGAGCTCTAAGGAACAATCATCTTAAGTCTCATCCAAATCCATTCAGTAGTTTCTGAGGAGAAGATGTTTGAAGAAATTGTTAACGACGACAGACGACGGCGTTTTTCTTTTTTTCGTTTAAGTAGTGTTTTTGTATGTGGGTAAGTCCGCCTTTATAGCACTGATCCAGCCTGAAGACAGTTGAAAGGTAAATATTTAGGGTTCTATGTACTCTGGTATGAGTTTGAACTTCCGAAACAAAAAAACTGAAGTTGGTGTGGAAGGATACCAACACAGATAAATGTAAAAAGGCCACCACAAACAACAGAATAAGAATGCTGCAGATATTATGTTTAATGCTTTACAAGCATATACAAATGTCATGTCTTTCTAAAGATTGCGACAAAAAACAATAGTGCCAGTTACACAAGTAGGTACCATATGGTATCCGGAAAATCATCTCAGAAATAAGTTACATCTCTATCTGAAATGCAAAGAAAATTTCATTACAATTAGATTATGAATTGGACAATAATTACATGTTAACAATGTCTTTTTAAACCTTGTTACCTACAGCAGTTATAGCTACATGTATATGATTTGAGAAGTAACACGTTTTCTGATAAGATAAACAAAATTGTTCATCATCTCACAGTCCCAATTTTGTCAAATGACTGTGATGTCATCAACCTTTTAGAATGCATTTACGTAGCAGTCTTTATAAAAATCAGACAGGAGGTGATTCATACGTCAAAAACCCAGCGAATTTATTTTTATTTCTTGTTCACAAACTGTTATAGATCACATACCCAGTTTTCATTTGTGGGTTGCGCTTTTGAGAAAAAAAATACATAAATTGTACACGAAATTAACACTTTGCAAGAGTTATCGTTATTGATTTGGTTTGATTTGGTTGATTTTAGTTGGCGATTAAAGTGTAATTTTACCATAAGTACAGGTCTAAATACAGAAAGGACTATTGCCACAAAAAATATAGCACGTGTAGACCAAAAAAGCATCATCTGATCCATGGGTTTTCTACAACATGAACCACCTTACCATAGCCTTGTCTGAATTTTATATGGACTGGTACTTACTAGTTGAAATTTTGATAATAAGGAATTGCTTATAGGCTTCCATGCACATTCCATTTGAATTATATTTTTGAAGGTATCTCCTACTATATCATCTTAAAATCGGAGAATTGTTACATGTAGAAAGTTAATCGAACTCTAAGGAGTCGTTAATATCAAATATCTTTTCCAGAATAATCGGCGGAAATCACTCGGTTTCAATGACTTCATACACATTTGTCTTAAGTGTCTTCTGCATAATATAAACGAACACGAAACTGAAACTCGAATGTTGTACAGTATCTATTTGTCCTTTCAGGGACATTAGACCCTAGTAGTTGGGTATTGCCCACCGTTATTGAAGACCAATTTATTTTTACAGCTAGTTCGGAAGGGTTATTTTTTTCTGACAGATTTCTTGTTTCCACTTACTTCTCTCACCAAATGATTCTGCCATGGACGATATAGATGTTTCCAAGAAAATGCTAACATGAAAAAAAAAAAAAAAAAAAAAAAAAAAAAGCGTAAATACCACTGAAATTACTCGACATAAAATGTACTTACGTTTCACATTCATCCAAAGAACGGAGGTGGAAATGGACCGATAAATGGCGGCGGAGGGGGTGGTATAAATATTGGGATAGACCTTCCACCACCACCAAAACCTCCACCGCCGAACAATCCAGTCCTTCTTAACAAATTACCAGCAATTAGGGCTGTAAGGAGTTGTGCATCAATTACATGTGTGTACAAAACTATCAGACACACAAGTAAACAAGCGGACTTCATTGTCACTGTTGATCTACAACTATACAAATTACATATTTATTTAAGTCTAAAGGATTGTACAACGGCTATAATAGAATATAAACCAGCAAAAGTTTCAGTCAACATTTGAACTTCTTCAGTGACTGTGTAGGACGGTAACTAACGTGAACACAACTCACTGCTTCATCAAGTGAAAACGTTGAAACACAAATTTGAGATGATCTTGAACTTTGTGAGAAATTCAACTAGAAACATAAACAAACACTCAAAAGAAAATAAACTATACAAACATGGAAGAACTTAATGTTTTTTACTTAAGTATTTTTTGTTTGTTTGTGCTGTATCGTCATGACCCGACGATCCGATACCTATTGAGTTTACTGGTTGGTAGCTTCTTTTAGACGTTATGTATATAACACAAAATAATGATAATAATCGAAGAAAAAAAAACAGTACACAAACACACAGAAAAACAAATACAAAAAAATAAACAAGATTTCTTTTACAATGTATGTAATTGTGCAAGTCCTGAAAGAGGGGGGTGACAAAAGTTTAAAACAACATTATTGGAGAACAACAATAAAAAAAAAATTGCTTAAAACTAAACTAATGCGTATTTTGCGTTATAACAATTGTACAAGTATTTCGATTCCGTTGAAATGTTAAATTTGCCAAATTGATTCACATGTCATATTAACTCATTTTAGTTTTCAAGTACATTAACCCCACGTAAGTGACATGTTTGAGTACTGGTGTAAAATTGAAGATATACCTAAGGATATGAAGAAAGTATATTTACTTAATTCTTAGAAAAGAAGTTTTATATACATATACAGTATACATATATTTGACACGTTTATCACAAGTTCTGTAAAAAACAGCTACTGACATATATAAAAGTACCTTACCCTTTAGAGTAAAGAAGAAACTCCCCAAGCACACGACCTACCTTCCTCTGTGACGGTTTTAAAGCCTTTTATTCCGGAGAAGTGTGACTTATGATTATATATGCTTTGAATGATAAAGTTAAAAAAAAACAAGTGAATTAATGATCCTAGGCATAATAATCATTTACTTTGTCAAATTTGATCTGTTTTATTGTTATTGATAAGTTTTGACCACGTTATGGTTTATGACTTCGGCCAACTGATTATGTGTACAATATAACTATTAGGTAGAGTTATTGAGTGACCACTTTTAAATCATATCAAATATGTAATAAATGGTCAATCAGTTGACCGAGTAGACACATAGTAAGTGGGTTTTCCTTAGTTTATATGTACTTCGGTAATTAATCTACACCTGCAAAGCAATGAACATCTGCATGTACGGTGTCAAGAGGAAAATTTTCGTACTTTTTTTTAATCCGGTTTGTGTTAAGACATAAACACTATTCTTCGTTACAAATTAACACAATTTACTGACATGTAAAAATAAATGAACGTGACAGTAAATCAAAATTCTACCAGAATTCAAATCTTCCGATGAATTGTAATTATGAATAGTGCCTCAGATTTAGCGAACTATTTTTAGTCTAGAGTCCCATAATTCTAAAAGAAAATGTCAGAAACAAAGGAAAACAAAATATTAATGCTTTTACAGACGGAAGGGCAATGATGTATTATAATAAATCGAAGTCCAATAATTCCTATCGACTTAGATGAATACATTGGCTGGATAATATTCACGACTACAATCCTTCCAAATACGGAAGACGCTCACAAACTGTTGCAGACGAAGGAATATCATTACATGTCACATTAGAAAAGATGAGGCTGTGCCCAACATCTTTCCGGTAAGCGCAAACAAAGTCTACATGGAGAAAATTTTATGTTGTTTCTCCAGCTCTTTGATGTGCTTTATAGTTGATTTGATTGGTTTCTAGTAATAATTTGAAGATATACGGTCATATATGCCCTTCAAACTTGGCTGTGATTGAAAAAAAAAGCACCAAATTTTATGCAGTTTTTTACTCTTTTAACAGTGGCCACATGCGTGTTGACTCTCGTGCTTTATATATTTTGTCTATAATTGTCAGTTACAACTTGTGTAAAAATATCTTGAGTGACAGATGTGCGGCCACTTTCGTTCCACACAAAAACCATCTTAAAAAAATGCAGAAATGTGAAAAGTTAAAGGTTTTTGTGAAAGTTACATAAATGGATACTGTTCTTTTTGTCAAAAAACATCTTAAGTTCAATTTTTGCGACCATTTTACTATACTACTACTGCCTAGAAATCAGTTTTAATCAAATTTTCAAAAATGTCCAAATTAAGAGGTCAAAAGAGTCCTTAGCGAACTCTTTCCTTTCTGGTAGAAATACTGGGTGCTGTTAACCAATTTTATATCATTTTTTTTATGATTCGTAAAAGTAATCAAGGGAACCAAGGTTATAGCGGTGATCAAAAGAATGTAATCCAAGGACAAAGACCAGACATGGAAAACAGACATACACAACAAAGAACATAAAGTAGCTAAAATCATACATACAAAGTAATAAAAGCAAATGAGCAACTCGGACTCCACTAAAAACTGGGAGCATGGACCCGATGCATCGGTAGGTATGCTGCTTCTGCTTTTCTAGAAAAACCCACCGAGTTGCTCATAAAAAGCCATGTCCAGGGTAGACGAAAGAGGAAAGGAAAACTATAACACGTTGAACAAATCAGTTTTCATGGCACATATGGATACACCGTAGCGATCCACGAGTTCATGATGACGACCATAAAACTTCTGTAGCGATGACTTCAATCTTGTAGTAACATAACCCTGTTCCAGAATCCTATTTGTTAGAATTCTAGCGCGATACAAAAAGTCTGCGTAGTTTCGGCACGCTCTGGCATAACGTATAAATCTACTATTTTATCCACTCTGTTATCAGGAAATACTGGGTGCTGTTAACCAGGAATTTTATATCATTTTTTTTATGATTCGTAAAAGTAATCAAGGGAACCAAGGTTATAGCGGTGATCAAAAGAATGTAATCCAAGGACAAAGACCAGACATGGAAAACAGACATACACAACAAAGAACATAAAGTAGCTAAAATCATACATACAAAGTAATAAAAGCAAATGAGCAACTCGGACTCCACTAAAAACTGGGAGCATGGACCCGATGCATCGGTAGGTATGCTGCTTCTGCTTTTCTAGAAAAACCCACCGAGTTGCTCATAAAAAGCCATGTCCAGGGTAGACGAAAGAGGAAAGGAAAACTATAACACGTTGAACAAATCAGTTTTCATGGCACATATGGATACACCGTAGCGATCCACGAGTTCATGATGACGACCATAAAACTTCTGTAGCGATGACTTCAATCTTGTAGTAACATAACCCTGTTCCAGAATCCTATTTGTTAGAATTCTAGCGCGATACAAAAAGTCTGCGTAGTTTCGGCACGCTCTGGCATAACGTATAAATCTACTATTTTATCCACTCTGTTATCAGGAAAAACTTTTCAATACATTCCGTTTAATAACCAGTCGTTTTTTTTACGTCACAACAATATCCTGTGCGTTAACGTGAAGGTCTATAAACTGTAAATTATCCAAACTTGTATGTTTGACCAGAAAATTTGAATGGAATGGTAATAAAAAGAGTAAAGAGGTAAAACACACGTTATGTCTTTCCTCTCATTACCGGTGTTTTTAAAGTACCTGCGAAACAATTGAAGAGCCAAAGTTATGGAACACGCTCATAATGCCTCGCACATCCTTATTTTATTTAGACAAGTCCAGTACCCAAAAAGTTACCCCTTAAATGATTCTTGTGAAAATTAAGCTTTTATTGCTATTCACCATTCACCAAAGTATAAAGGAAATCCATCAAATTAATGTGGCAAATAATTTTTTTTTAACTAAGCCCCCCTCTTTTCCAAAAAAAAAGAGTTCCCCCTCGACCGATTTCTGTTAAAATTAACCCAATTCAAGTCGTTATTGCTACTCAACAAAGTTCAAGGAAATCCTTCATAATATATATGCATTATCCATATGGCGGACGGGACTACAGACGAGCGGGACAAAAACATTACAACCCCAGCTAAACGTAGTGTGGGGTATAAACATTAGAAACAACGTAAAAGAAACAGAATTTTCTTCCTTGAAGACAACATAATATAAAAAGTAAAGTTACCACATAGCGTTTTCGGTCATCGTATGATGTATGGCTGGACTTATAGACGGTCTGTAATTTATCAGATTATGTCCGTCCAAGAACGGGCGGATAGTATAAAATTCATTATTATACAAACTAATGACAAAACAAGAGAAGAGAATAAAAAAGAGAATAATATTTTATTGATAATAAAACAAAACAAACAAGAAGAGGGAAAAAATAAATTTAAAATTAAAATGCCTTAATGACGTAGGCGAACCCTCAATTTGTATCTTTGCCTGATCCTATTGTGAACATCTGTTGGGTTGTCTAATCTTCCGTTAGATTGGATCTCACTATAAATAGAACATAACAAAACATTTCATACAACGAAGGAGGAATCATCAGAATATATTTGTTCTCTGCGACTTATACCAAGCGCATTTTTCTTTTTCCCTGATACCCCGTGCAGGTCCGAGTGTTAAAAGAATAGGCCTGCAGCAGCGCTAAGCTTGTCGTATAAGGCGACTAAATAGTGCTCAGAAACCTAGCCGGGGGCTAGGCGCTCTGCCCACAGAGCAACTGGGATGTGTACCCCAGGTGGTGGAATGGGGTACCCCTGGCGTGTTACATGCTGGGGTTGTCAGGCTATAATACGGAAAACCTGACCGCAAACCATAGTTGTGCACCGTGTTGGGAAAGATACCACGTTCCTCGCACGTTAAAGGACCCTGCTGTGGTATTCGATAGGAGTAGGAACCTTTGCGCTCCGCCACAGGAGGCTAAATTGCCCGACCTTACCCATCCCCCCTTTTTCCAGTGGCAATTAAAATTTGTCGACCCTATTATCCTTGTGACCCATCCTTTCTTTTTTTCATTTCATGTTCATTTTATCATCCATTTCATGTTCATTGTCTGAATATAGCTGAAATATTGCTGCTCGGACGTTAAACCCCAACAAACAAACAAACAAACTTTTTCCCGATTTGCCGTAATAGCATGTCCCACCTTTTATAATGTAGGGTAATTAACAGATTATACATGTTTTTTGTCTCAACGACTTATATCAAGCGTATTATTTTTCCCAGGGGCCGTATTTTTATGATGTGTAAGGCACAATTTACTTTACCTTGCATAACTGCTTCGTACTTAATAGCCATACACAGTTAGAAAAAAGAGCACTGTCAAGAAAAATCTACTTATTAACAAAATTGGATATGGTGAAGTAAAAGCCAGTTAAAAGTTCTCCCTGATTATAAAATGTTAAATTGTTTTGGTGATTAATTCGATTTTTTTCTTTAAACGATTCTAAATGTATAAAATAAATAACTCATTGCTATGATTTAATGATTTTCTTGTAACAATAAAACTTTCAATCCATCTGTTTCACAGTCTAACATGTTATGTTTTGTACCTACAAGCAAGTGTTTGATCTTTTCCCATCGCCATCGGTGACTAATGTTTTCTCTCTGCTACCGTAGACGTAAGCTGCTTCTAGTGAAAGTTAAACAAGTGACAAATTAATTGTAAGTTAAAATGGTGGTTTTTATCATACCTTGTTTCACTCACTGCCTGATTCTTACAGATACTTACACTTAAGTAGCTGTCTCTGTAAGAATCATGCAAAATCTGAAAAATGTGATACACCCGAAAAAAGGCTACATATTTTTATTTTTGTAATTAAGTTGTTTTATGGGTCTATATTATGAAATGTGTAATTATTCATTCAAATCTGTCTGCTCTTAGGTGATAATCAACATTAAATGTCCAATAGATTCTATTGTATTTGAGTGTCATTTACAGAGTTATCTCCCTTATTTTTTAATTCTACAGTGCATTCTATACAATTTTTATCTCCGAAGAGCATGGGTTATATGAAAAACCACATGTTACTTTCTGTTTACTATGACATTTCAAACAAAATATCAAAAATAAAAATATGTAGGCTTTTTACCCATGAATCACATTTTGCATGATTCTTAGCTGGAGTGCTACTTAATTTTTTATCATTATTGTTTTCTTTGGTATACAACTCCTGAGTAAATTGTATTTAAGCCATACATTTTTGTACTTTTGCAGCAATAATGTTTACTTGTTATCTTTCAACTTCAATACATGAATGTTTTGAACCAAGACAGAAAACACCAACAAAATTATATTAGGACTTGTAGAATCTACAGTGCATCTAACAATACCGCGATCGACACAACAAGCAGGTCAATTTAATTTTAGAAAATTTGACGAAGGACCCAAACAACCAAAAACGCATTTCATGTATTTTGGGTTTTATGAGTACGATTAATGCACCAAAAAACTTACCTTTTTTCCCCTTCTTCCATCTTAAATTTGGAATCAGGAAGCAAAGGAGACAAAGTACAAGTAAATAGATGGATACAACCTACAAAACAAATCCCATAGTCTGCCTTTCTCACAATTTGTAAATTTAAAAGCGAACATAAAATGAAATACACAGAAAGAAAAAAAAATTCTTAAAACTGTTCGGTAAAAAAAAAACATATTGCAAAAACAGAGATAAGACAAAAGGAAAGAACCGGGATAGACTTCAAACAAATCTAAACTCAAGATTGTTGTTAATTGTTAAAAGTCGAATATTCTATTTAGCGAACTCCAGCTCGAAACTCGATACGATACGATAAGCGCGCTAAAATCTATTAAGATTCAGGTCAGTACACAATTTGTTTTCAGCGTAAAAGTCAGTTGTTAGTTCGTTTAATCAGGGACTATATATTACTAATAGTAATATTAACTCCCTTGTTTGATTCGGCTTTTTTAGGGCGCGGGGGGTATATATGGGATAAGAATATCTTCTGTGACCATAAATAGTAGGGAACATTTTCTTTTGGTATAACGTCTTATGCAAAGTAAGGCTTCATTTTTTTTTGTATAAATGTTGCTGTTCTGAAATGCACGAAATAGTGACGGATACATCAGGATAGTTTCGGGGATTGAGTCATCCTTTGTTTATAAATTATGCCAATATATGAGCTAATGATAATCTGGAACTCCTTCCTCTATCGGAATCGCTGCCCTTTTTGTAAATATCTGGATCAAAAACCGCATGCAATGCGAAAACAGCTCTTCCAATTGGTACTCAGCATCCTTTTTTTTTTATATTTGATTATTTTCCTTCCCAGCTTAACAACAAAAGGCCTATTATACGACTAACATTCGAATACAACTTGAGTATCGAAATACTGGTCTTATCGGTTAAATGCATGGAAAAGTAATCAAGGGAACCAAGGTTTAGCGGTAATCAAAAGAATGTAATCCAGAGACAAAGATCAGACATGAAAAACTGACATACACAAGTGAGCAAGCGGTACTGATAAGAGGTTAAAGGTGAACTGTTTTTGTTTGGATCGCGTTGTTAATTCAAACCAAATTAATCAGCATATTTAGTTTGGAGTCAAAGTTGTGTATTGGTTTTGTTTATTGACGTAAATAACATGAAATTGGTCCTAATATTTTAGAAATAAAAGTAAAGAGTACCTTAGTGTTTGCATTTTTACCTTAACGGTGTTTATTAATGGAACTATTTTCCTGCGGTGGTTTGAGAGATAGTTGCAGATGCTAACAGGCTTTACAAATTTATAAGCTCTAGCGACTGCTAAATCAATTCTGATCGCCAATCTAATTTGATAAAAAAAAGGCTCAAATTTCCTCGAAAAATATAATGCATGCATTTCTTTCCATGTGTTTATTTATCAAATTTGAACGAGTAAATTCTCACTTGTAATTAAACAAAACCGTTCGTCCCAATAACCAAAGCAGCAATATGCAAATGAAAAGATGAATAGAAAATCCATCCATTAATGATGAAAATATTTGAATGACCAATATGCAATATTAAAAGGAAAGTTCGTCCACCAATGATAATAATTGTTGCAGAATCAGTCTAATATGCAATAATCTGACAACGATGTGGACACTGATATGGCTAATAAATGAAAAGACGCACGCTATGCGTGCACATTCAAACAATTTGACCTGAATTACGTACCAAGTTCAATCACGCCACCGGCCAAAAATAGATTTTACCTAAAGACCATCGAATTATTTAAAAAAAAAAAAAAAGAAGAAATATAGTTCGATACAAAGATTAGCTTATTTCCCCACAATACAAATAAGCAAAATCGTGCAAAAATGTTATAAACTCCCGTAACCATCTATGATTATTTAGACAACCAGTAGGTCTGTTGGAGGAATTCGGCTGGCGCTTCTCTACTGACTGTCTAAATAACCAAAGACGGTCACCTGGGAGCTTATAACTTATATTATGATAACAGTTATACTAAATAACAAGTACTATCTTTAAAAAAGGATAGCCGACGCAGGAAAATTTTACTTCTAGGTTTCTACATTTCTTTCAAGAAAATAACACATAGCATGCAATTTCAAATTTTCGATACAGTTTATTCAAACGCAATTTCAAGTTTCCGATACAGTTTTTTTAACGCCACTAAGTTATCAGTATTTGGCCAATCGGGAAGCAGAATTGCGATCAGGTGGCTTGCGTTTCATAGAAAAGCGTCCTCAAGGTCAAAGGGTAAAAAGCGAAACTACACGTATACCCATTGCGTCGGAAAAAAGTCACTTATATACCGAGACAATGAACCAAAGAAGGCGCGTTCCGCAATCTGATTCTAGCAAAGTGAAAAATAAGCCATATATAACTCTATTGGTTCACGCAAAATATTCAGGAATCGAATGACTTGCATTGCTCTTAGATTTGAAACAACTTGACCTAGCGTTTTTTAAACTGAAACCAAAAGTGTGACTGACGGACGAACATGAGATTCACTTTATATTTCCACTGACTTGTCGAACCTGTTACAAAAATGATCACTTAAATACCTGCGCAACATCGTAAAAGGTTGGACAGATGTTTTCTGGTTTGCCATAAATCCACCATAGAGGACTCCACTGTGGTTCCTCGCTGGAAATAAACAATAGAATTGAAATATGAAGAACAAATCCACCAAGAATAGGGAATCTGTATAATGAAGTTTAATTGCCTTTCAGGGTGTATTTTTTTCATTAAATATATATGTAAACATTCCCGGGCAAACATTATTCGTAAGAGATTTTAAAAGAATAGTTTTTAAATCAAGACCTGTCTATTTGCAAAGAAATACGGAAAAAAATACCAAGTGTAATACTCCCACACGTTTTTCACCAATGCAAAGCTCATTCCTGTCAACACCATTGCAGGATGAAACTGTTGTGACGGGAAATAGTAACCGTTGTTAGGTTTCGAGAGTTAAACGTCACAATAGCTTGAGGCTACGTCGGAGAAGTCAGTAGCATAAAATACATATAAATTTTCCTCTAATTTGAATAAATACAAGCGTTTTTACAAAGCCTAGTTAAATAGGCGAACAATGGCATGGTATTGATTGCAAATACATGTATTTGATAATTTTCATTTGAATATAATTTTTTTCTATTCAATTGTAATCAATTATTATTTCAATGCAATATTTTGTTATTTAATTGGTATGATTTTTTCTTTTGTATGCAAAATTTTTCATTCACTTGTTATAATTTTGTATTTGAACGAAATATTAATTATTCAATTGGTATATTTTGCCACTTGAATGCAACATTTCTCATTCAATTGCAATCATTTTGTTATCGTATGCAATATTTTTCATCCAATTTCTACTATTTTTATTTGAATACATTATTTCTATGCTTTCAGTTGATATAACTGAATGCATTTCAATGCGATATTTTTCATTCCATTGATATAAATTTTCGTTGCAATAGTTGTCATTTGACTGCTTTATTTTATCTATGCGATAATGGCAAATATAACATTAAAATGAAATATATATATATATATATATACCAAGTGAATTAAATATATTGCATTCAAATGAAAAAATATACAAATTAAATGACAAAATATTGCAGTTAAATGAAAAAAAAAAGTATTGGTTAATTCATCACAAAGACGAAGTTAAATCGGGACGTGGGCAAATCGGCACCTTGATTTTGTATTCTTTTAGAAATATAATTTATTTCTTTACAAAAATGTATGGTGTTTCATCCGATAAAATATTTAATGGAAATTTGAGTTGAACTTCTTTAAAGCTGAACTTCATAGAGGTCACGTTCTCCCCAATGCCCTAGAGATTTAATTGCCTGTTCTTAGTTGCGATATCATCGTTTGTTATTTTGAAAAAGAAAAAAAAAACATTAGCAAACGTCATGATTATCTGGACTAGCTAACAACGTTTTGAATACTCGGGGAGAAAACTTTCCGTCAGTAGAAGAAAGTTCAACTGTCGCCTCAACCAATATATTTAATTTCTTACCTGACAACAATTATTCTCTGTATCAGTATCATATTCAGTGCATTTCAATGAAATTGTAACTCAATGGTCTAGCATGATATGGAAAATCCTGTTCGTTTTCCTTGATTCTGATGGTACAAATAGTCAAATTACATTACCAAAATAATGTTTTTTTCATACCATGTTTCACCTACTGATTCTTACAGGGGCTGACACTTAAGTCGTGAATATCCTTAAATCCTTCAAAAGATAAAATAATTAAATTCCCAAACGCTCGTAATACATACAACACAAACATCCATTGTATTGTATTGCTTTACTCATTAGATATTTAGATTTTGAGACCCCAGACCAACAGAGAAAAAAAAGTATATTTGACTCTGTCGTAAAAAGAAGAAATTTAAAACGTAAGCGTGGCCATAACAAAGTTTGAAAACTTACTTTGATACCAGTTTTTCTAAACGTTATTCAAAATGTTGTAATCGTTGTACTTATCAAAAATTAACAAATCAAAGCAGTTTCAGTTTAAGGCAGTACTATTATTGTCATACTATTACACATAAAAAATCGGATGTTGAAAGATTATCCGGTAGGAAATGATAAAGCATGTGTACTACCAATGTCATCCGTATATTCAAACAATTCTTTATATATGATAGATAACCAAACCTAATGAAACAATATTACATAGTATATCTGTACTTGTCTTTCCTGTACTTTTATTATGCTTACGGAGACACTGCCAAGGATATGAATACATACCCTACTGATACAGAAAATAATTGTTGTCAGGTAAGAAATTAAATATATTGGTTGAGGCGACAGTTAAACTTTCTTCTACTGACGGAAAGTTTTATCCCCGAGTATTCAAAACGTTGTTAGCTAGTCCAGATAATCATGACGTTTGCTAATTTTTTTTTTCAAAATAACAAACGATGATATCGCAACTAAGAACAGGCAATTAAATCTCTAGGGCATTGTGGAGAACGTGACCTCTATGAAGTTCAGCTTTAAAGAAGACGAATCAAAGGACCTACATTATTGTCATCACCACGGAAGGGAGCGACACATAAAAATGAATTAACCCCAAAAAATTACATGTTATGCACTAACTATATCTCGAGTATCATTATATACTAGGATTAAAGTATTCTTGATTATTCTTCAATTTTGACAAACAATCTTAGTTTCAGGCTGACTTTTTAGCTGAGCTTAGCCAAAAAGGAGGAGCATCGTTTAGCCAGATAGATGACGTTTAGTCTTTAAACAGTCATAGAATTGGAGATTTTATACGTCGCATTTAGCCTAAATAACTTGAGATAAAGGACACTACAGACATCATAAGGTCAATTTCATATCTTAGCCTAAAGATCGATGGAGAGGAAAAACTCGTGACCGACTAATACGACAAGCTCGATGACTCCTCGTTTTCCTTTCATATGTAGTAACATCAATTCAGCACCTACATATGGAGTTTTTATAACAAAATACGTTATACCAGGGCATGCCAAAATTACGCGGACATTTTGTATTGCGATGGACTTCCTACAGTTAGTCTTCTGGTGTAGCGTTATTTTACTTAATAATAGTCATCACTACAAAAGTTTTAATATTGTCATCATGAACTAATAAATAGTTATGCACCGTATCCATCTTCACAGTTTATAAGTTTTTCTCCCTCTTTCATCTACCCAGGACATGGAAAATGTTACGAGCAACTCGGCGATAGCTTTAAGAAAAGCGGACTATTTAACTCTACCGGTGCATAAGGTATGTGTTCCCAGTTTTTAGTGGAGTATTGGCTGTTCATTTACTTCTATTTAAAGTTATTTGTGTCTAAAAGCTGAGGACGCCATACTACATGCTTCATGTTTCTAATGGAGTCTGTTTTGCTTATTTACATTTATTTTAAGTTGTGTGTGTCTGTTTCCACTGTCTAGTTTTTATCCTTAAAAAATATTCTTTTTGATTACCGCTTGAATCATGCTTTTCCTTGCTGTTAGAAAACCATTATCAGACGCCAAAAATATGACCTAGATCACCTTGAACTTTTTATGTCAACAGGTGGATAATACAAGAACATATACTTTTTGTGAGGTACTAATATTCGATCCTCAGTGACAGCGTCTACTATCACAAATTTTTTTTCAAATATTCAACTTGCAATAAAGCATCTTTATTAAACTTATATGATACAACATTGCATCTTCTAGTTCTTACATATCTTTTCCGAAGTTGCATTATAAAGTGAACTTCACAGAATGTGACATAACACCGACACGAATGAAACAAAAGTCCTCGCTGAAATAGACATGTATTTTCACAAGTAATACAGGTTAGCCTAGACACCTTTTTTTATTTGTCTACTAAAACACGTGTTGAAAAGATCTATTACCTTTACTCTCACAAATCAGCTTTTATTTAATACTTGACCGGAGAGTACTTAAGTACCAGTCCACATAAAATTCAGATACATGTACTACCAATGGTAAAGTGATTCGTGCTAAAGAAAAACCCACCAAATAAACAATGCTTTTTCCGTCTACATATGACTTTATCAAAAGATAGTCATTTCTGAACTCAGATCTGCGCTTTTTAGAAAATCATACATTCATCTCCCACTAAATCAACCAAATGAAACAAAAACAATAACGATAACTCTTGCAAAGTGCCAATTTCGCATACAATCTGTATAGTTTTTATCTCAAAGCGCAACAACCAAATGAAAAAACTAAGACTGATTATGTAATCTCTTAATGTTTCTGAACAAGAAGTAAAACTGAATTAGGTGAGTTTTTGAATCACCTCCTGTCTGATTTTTAGAAAGACTGCTACTTTAAAAAGTGCTGAGCCTGAAGATGGTAAATAGCTCATTTTACTGCCTAAGTTCTTTCATAGAGCCAAACAGGCTTCTTTGCATTTAAAGTATTAGATTTGGCATACGACTGGTGAATGCAAAGCTCGGTAATATATGTAAAAGACGATGAGCATTCAAAGTTCCTACCTCTTTCAAGTTTTAGGCTAAAAACCACAAAATTTAACTTTTTTGGGCTTTTTTAAGGGCATTAATTCCAATAATGATAGTCATATAAGTTCGACCACTGAGGATTGTTGAAAGCCTTGAAAGGACCGTTTCAACATTTGAAAGTGTCTTTCTATCTATTACTGTGTTAAGTTATAAGCTAAAAACCACCAAAATCGTAATTTTTTAACCCCCCCCGCCCCAAGGACAATAAATCCAATGTGGAGTCGTCATACATCTTCCGTCAAATGAAGACTATTGTAAAGTTATTCAATAAGGAAATTCACATTTATTTTATTTCTTGAAATATATGTAGAAATATTTGACGACCCCTTGGAGGTACGCATAGCACGACAGTGTGGTGCAATTTCTTATTTTTTATTGCACATGATCCAGATTGTGTTCCCTAAAAAATTACATTGGAAGTCATTTTCATTGTCTATTTTGTTCACTGATTGACACTTTTTTTCCATATTTTTGTCCCCTTTTCCAACGTTTCAACTTAGAAATGATTGACGTAAATATAGTTCTCGGACAATTGATACAAACCAACGACGAACAACTAATAGTGTGCAAGTTATCTCCCTAAGAGAAAGATACTGCTTCAAAGTGAATATTCTTCTGGTTTTGGATGAAATTCCTCAAGTTTATCGAACATATCTAAAATCAGAAAACCGACGACGACCAGTTTATATTGTGAAAGTTGTCTTCAGTTAATGTATCAAAACGGCAGGTTCCAACAGGGACAGAGTTGAACACTGTACTTTAAGTTTGTATAAGCTTCATTAAGGTTACATGTAATTCGAGATAATTTCAAAACAAATATAATTCCGATAAGGTTCCTGATTTAAATTCCGATTTTCTTGAAACAAAAACAGAAAATATATATACAGATATAAAAAAAAATGAGAAAATCGTTTCTGTCCTACTCGAAACCGTTTATGTATTTGAACCCCTTTTCATGATTGTATTTAACTTTCCTCAAAACAATTTCGTTACATTTTCGTTACAGAATGTGCCAGGTGTTCCCAAATTTGAAGGAATCAAGACTGTATCACTAGATGAACGTCTCCTTCCAGTGCTTTGTCCCCCGGCGGAATACAAGTCTATCCTATTCCAATGTTCAACAGGACAATGCCATTGCAACCTTACATTAACAACATACGTCCTCTGTTTTGAGGACCTGGAATGTTGTGATGTACTAGAAAAATGTACAGACTGCACGTTTACTTACAACTGTCACGATCACTTGCACAATTATTGTCCACAGCACGTGTTTCCAACGATGCAGTCTATGTCAGCGTCTCCAAACACAGTTAATGCCCCTTTTATAGTTTTCATTATCAGTCTGTTGTGTTTGATCGCCGCAACCATAAGGTAAGCTTATTTTCAAACATGAACCAACATAATACACATGCAGTGAAAGTGTTGGATTAAATGAACGCTGAGCAAGAACATAAATGTACGTTTTCACAAAAGTAGATGTAAATACTGAAATTCATTACACCATTTTATCAGATGTTAAGCCTTTAATTATATATGAGAAGAGTACCAATGAGAGATCTCAGTACAACCAAAGCTTACTATAATTAATTTGTTGATTCCGATATCAAAAACAAAGAAAAAATGCTTATTAATGTAAAGTGTTTAGTACATCAGCAATGTAAATTTATTTTTACAGTGTGTATTTTTACAAACAGAGAAGACGACGACTACACCACAATAATGCCGCTGGTGGAAAACAGTTATTTAATATATCGGTTATCAAATATTTCAGTAAAAAGTCATGTAAAACCGGCTAAAATCTAAAAAAAAAATGCACCACAAATGATTTATACTCATAAGACAGACTTCTACTTCAAATCCGATTGAGGATTATCTCCATAGATCTGTTACATTTTGTTTACACTCTTCTAAAATACCCAAGTTCATCGGTTAAAGCACCTAAAAGCATTATTCGGAACTTTCTTTCTATCAATTTTTGCTTACTTCATTTTTTAACCAAATACAGGTCTATTTTTATCATAAAATCTAAGGAGGAAGCCTATCCCCCCCAAAAAAAAAAATATATGGCAAAAAATTAGTTTTTCCGTTTTCACACATTCATTACTTGCATGAAGAAATCCAAACTGTGTCACTGCCTAACAAATCAGGTAAGAATGACAACCCACTGAAATTGCGACGCCCTCCGGACGCGATTACCCTTTTGGTGCTTCTGTGACTACTCATGTTTTAGTGGTGAGAGTAAATATTGTCTTATTTTAATTATCTTCAGTTTTTATAAGCAATTGTATTTTATTTTGTTGTTTACATTGTATTGTCTCTCCCTTTGTACGTTATGATTATGTATACTGATGTCTCTGAAATGTCCTTCTGTTTTGATGTATCGGTATGTTTTCCCGATACTTTGTCATTTTCGCGCAGTCTTTTTCGCATATTTTGCGATTAATCTACATTCGCACAGATTTAAATTTGTTCCTGAAACGTATTTAAAATATCCGAGGGAAAATAATCATGATGCTTTAATCTTTGCGTTACAGATCTTGCTGCATCACCAAATGCCACGAAATCTCACGATTTACAGTTACATTCAAGCTGCTCCATCTTATGGTGCATTCGTCTAAAAACTCTCACACCATCCGGTCATCATCGCCTTTTTATGAAAATGTCTCAGCTGTGTATAACATCAATGGCCTGATTTGCCGATATGAAGTATCAGTTTCCAACATGACAAACTGCTTCGGTCTGTCAAAAATGTTCTTTTTTTCACAAACAACCTCTAGCGGACGACAAGTCGAATGTTTTGGGTGAAGCAGGGTATTCTTTTAAATGTGTGAGTTTGCCCAGTGTTTTATTTGATTACATGCTGCTCATTTTGTGCATTTTTGTGTTCCATTGTGTATATCATTGTTTTCATCTGTCATTTGAGGTTCCCGGCTCATTTCACACTCACGGATTACCCTTATTTAATAATTATGTATCCCCAGATTATTCTTTAGACGAAATTCAGCTTTATTAATAATGTATTACAGACCAGTTTGTTTATGTAATAGATCAATATACAATCCTTGATTCTACATTTCATTATTTTTCATATGTTACAGTATCTTTAAACTGAAAAAGAAAACAAACATCTAAATTTGCAATGTAACAAGCTGCTAGTTAATTTTGTACTTTTTTTCCAACACAGTCGGTATAGTTTCGCTTTTTACCCTTTGACCTTGAGGACGCTGTTCTATGGAAACCCAAGTCACCTGATGGCAATTCTGTTTCCCGATTGGCCAAATACTGATAACAAAGTGGCGTTCGAAAAAACAGTAAAGAAAATTTAAAATGACGTGCCATATATGTTATTTTCTTGACACAAATGAAGAAACTTTGAAGTAATTAAAGGAACAAAATTTTACTGCGTCGGCTATCTTTTTTTTTATCTACTTGTTTTGTGTTATAGTAGTAATTTTACTACATTTGTACATGTGAGTAAGTAAATAACATATAAACGAATAAATATGGTAGTTGTTTTTCTTTTATAAGTGTTGAACAATGTTCATGATAAGTAGGTATTCTGTTCAGTTCCAATTATGTCTATTTATCAAGTATCCCGTTGTACAAAAGCACAAAAATAATATTCCTGCAAATACGAGTACTGTAAACGTATTTATTGCCATGGTTACTTAACTTTGCTGATTCTGTCAAGTGATCATATTCGCGGTTTCACAGAATTATAGAATTGTTAAAAAATAGTTTCACGGGTACTATTTTTGCACTGGTCTATTCTTCCTGAAATTGATTATACCGTGAAAATCAATATGTTTGCAGTAGTTTTTTCAAGGCATTATACCGTTCAGCGCCATAAAGAAAGTAAATTGGAAGTAAAATACAAAAAAGTATTGAAATTGCTTTAGCAATCACTTTTGAAATATTAAATTATGAACTAAAAAACATAAATGCGAAAACCACGCTTTAAACACATACTTAAAATCAGCCGAAGAAACCACCTCCATAGAAATTGGGCTGCGGAAGGAAGACTGGTCTGTAGATCGGCCGAGGTCGAAGGAATGTTCGACTCAGAAGACCACCAAAAAGAAGTCCGCCAAAAAATGGTCCAAAATTCTGGGTGTTAACGTTATCAACCAACTGAGTCGAAATGAGCAGTACAATTGTGGTTAAGGTTGACAAATTCATGTTATTTACCTGTAGATATAAATGAGTTTTATCTATACATATTTGGATATTACAAAAGTGAACTCATAACAATAACATCAACTGTTGCTACGGTAGAACTAAAGCTGGAAAGGCAATCACCAGTTCATAAACGAACATCATTAGGTTATTTCTTTTTATATCCTTTGGGAACGTAGAATTAAATGAAAAAAACATCTTTTTGTGTGGATATTTCACACAAAATTTCGCTCATTGGTCAAGGCTTTATAAAACTAATTTAATCCCACCGCATATTTCATGCACCCGTCCACAATCAGAAGATGTAGGTCATTAATGTGTCTTCGTGCTGTTATTTTACTTTTAATTTGGAAGTATTATCGTTATGTTACCGTTGATTACTTTTGTTGTTAGGGCCTTCCAGAGTTTACCTAAAGGTCTATCTACACTTGTTTGAAGATCTGAAAGTATTATTTTGTGTTTAAGCTATACGCTGGTGCATTTGTTGCGTTTCACCATATCTGTTCTTTTTTCTATCACTGTTAATGAACTCGCTTTACAAACTGCTGACAAGTGTATTTGATATTTTTCAAACTTTTCATTTTCCGTTTATTTTTAAAACAGGCATATGGATTTGTAAGAAAATTTGTAATGTGAAGTGATGTTATCATTTTTTAAAGATTATTTCATATTTGTTATCCCCAATCCCCGTTTCATTTAATTATAAACACAGACGATGTCAATCGTTATATTTACGTCGTTGGATTCCAAGCCTACTTATTAAAATACAGTCAATGTAACGCAATACTGTAACTTGATTTCTAATTAAGAAAATATCAAAATGATAAGATAATAATAAACATAAAACAAACAAACTAACAATGATTAAGTATACTCACTTAACGGAAACTTTGGTTATTGCCGAGTATCACAACAAATAAAATGAACACACCAAAGTTCACTTCGTAATGAAATTTACTCTTTTTCAGAAATCTGTAAATAGTCGCTACTGCATACCCATGCGTTATGGTATCATATGGACTAATAAGAGTATTTATATTTATGACCATGAAAAAAACAACATAAAGATCATAAAGGTTATGGCAATTACTAGTAATTGATTCTATTGTTCTCACGCTGTCAATCCCACATTGTCTTATTACTGTCATCCATTTCATATCCCCCTTTTCCATTTCTTAGTACGAAAGAGTAGTCAAGGGAACCAATATTCTAGCGGGAATCAAAAGAATGTGATGCAGGGACATTGAAAACGGACAAACACAACAAAGAACATAAAGTAACTAAATAACACATACAAGGTAACAAAAGTAAACAAGCAACTCGGACCCTACTAAAAACTGGGAGCGTCCTCTGCTTTTCTAGAAACACCCGCCGAATTGCTCATAAAAAGTCAAGTCCGGGGTAGAGGAAAGAAAAACTATGACACGTTGAACATATCAGTTTTCATGGCGTAGATGGATACACCGTAACGATCCACGAGTTCATGATGACGATCATAAACCTTCTGTAGTGATGTCTTCAATCTTGTAGCAACATAACCCTGTTCCAGAAGCCTATTTGTAAGAAGTCTAGCGTGATACAAAAAGTCTGCATAGTTTCCGCAAGCTCTGGCAAAACATACGAGTTGTGATATGAAAAATCCATACGCATCTGCTAAAGAGATGTTGCCGGAGATGAAAGGAAAGTTGACAATCCTGAATGAAAAGACATCACGTGTGTCGTAAAGTTTGGTAAATGGTTTTCCTTTACCACCGATCTCTTAAGTGTATGTCAAGATATGAGGCCGACTTCACAGTGTCTGTAGTATCCTTTATCTTAAGTTCTTTTTGGGTTGATGCGATGTATATCAAATCCCTGAAACTAGGATTGTTTAAAGATATTACGTTATCTATATAGCAGAAACTGAGATTAAAGGATTAATTGATTGATTGTTGGGTTTTAACGCCCGAGCATTAGTATTTCAGCTATATTCAGGCGATGAACATGAAATGGATGATAGAAAGAAATGATGATGAAACGAAATATGGGATGGGACACAAGGATAATGGGGACGACACATTTTGATTCGCACTGGAAATAGGGAGGTGGGTAGGGTCGGGCAATTTAGCATCCTGTGGTTCCTACTCTGGGAGAATACCACAGAAGGGTCCTTTAACGTGCGAGGAACGTGGCATCTTTCCCAACACGTTGCACCACTATGGTTTGCGGTCAGGTATTCTGTATTAAGGCCTGATGACCCCAGCATGTAATACGCGAGGGTTACCCCATTCTTACAGCTGAGTCACACAACCCAATTGCGCTGTTGGCAGAGCGCCCTAACCCCAGGCCAGGGTTCGGTGCACTATGTAATCGCCTTTTACGACAAGCTTAGCGCTGCTGCGGGCCTATACTTTTGATACCCGGACCTGCAAGGGGCGAGTTTAAAAGATCTTGATAAACAAATTATTTTCTTTCGGATCAGATCAGTTATAAAGTCAGCCTTTTTAGAGTTAAGGAATAGGTCAGCAAGTAGAGAAGCACAATTTGTTCCCGACCACTTGTTGAAAAACGCTCCACCACTCTGGACAAATATGCTTTCGATAAAAAAAATTCCAGCATTTTGAAAACATCTTTTATCTTTTGTATATTTTCGGAAGATGATTCGGAATTATTTTTACGAAGTATGAGGGATCTCTACCAAGAACTATATATTTGTATCTAGGTGTACCATCTTTTTTCAGAAACAACTATGTATAATGTTTTTAAGTCGGGATTTAACTGATTATAGGGAATAGAAGTATAGAGTGTAGAAAAATTATGATTTAATGCTATTATACTCTGATGATAATCTTGAACTGAGATCTTCCGAATTTTTCAGGATCCACATTGAATTAATACCACTACGGGAGTAACAAGTGTTGTGGTAGGAATAATTAGTATTGAAGGAAAAGTTATAATCATATTTCTCAGAAAGAAAAAAACATGTAATTTTCTGTTTCAAATTTTTGTCTTCATGGTTGGTAGAAATAAAATAACTTTCTCTAAATAAGCAGAAAAAAATAATCGTTTATGGAATAGTAGTCGCATTTGCAGAATTTATGCTTATATGAACGAAACAAAATTGCATGAATATTTTTATATGACTATTAAGTACAATCCAAAAACATCACTATTAAAAATAAAAATATAAAAATTTAAAAAGTGGTGAAATATAAATGAAATATGGAAGAAATTTTATTCTTTTATTATTAAATTTGGTAATTTAAAACGTTTTTGTACAAATTAAAATATTTTCATATCCGTAAAAATGTATAAGTGTTTCTATGCAAACTCACGTCATATGCTGGATTACACATCGACGTTTCGGCATCTTCTGCTTTAAAGTGAATAGTTACTTTTATATCAATCACTGCCCTGCAACCAACTCAATGCACTGTGCCAGTTTTTTCCTTATCATTGAATCAACGGAGATAAATTGGAGGCCACTAAAGTTTATCGAGAAAATTTTGCCTTTTTCGAAAATTCATATCGGTCCGGTACTTTTCGCTATCTAGTCACACAGTCTAAGTTTTATTGTTATCTGTTGTTATTGTTATAATGGCCTTGCATTATGTGAGCGACGCCAATCTATATTTTTAGTGTATGTTTAACGTTATTATTTGTCACTGCAATTCCCGTACTTTTATCATCTAACATTATGGTTGAGATTTAGACCTATCTGGATGCGTCATGTATGTTTGTTGCTTTCGTTAATGTGTAACTTGATGTCAGAATAAACGGACAAACTTTTTACAATGGTTCTTTGTTCATGACAGCTCGATTATGGACTATGATTTACAAACATGGATCCTACGTTGCAATTGCAAAATTAATGCAAACGACAATTTACAAACCAAAAGGATTGTTGAGACATTAGAATATTTGAAAGAGACACAATTTTGAATTAATTTTCCCCTGTGCATAAATTAAACAATCACCATAAAAAATAGATAATTTAAATCGAATTTAAAAGAATCTTGACCCTAGAGATCAGCAAAAAACAAGATTATGAGAAGTATTAGCCAAACACAAACATTCTAATCACGAAGCTGAAAGCTTCAATTCAACTCACAAAAAAGAGGTCAAGAGATTAATGAAGTTACAAAGGACTAGAGAAATGAACAAAAGTTACTTAATTTCATTATAAGAATTTAATGACATATTAAGGGAACAAGAGATATGCAGAACGAAAGGTCTAAAGCCACAACATAATTTACCAAACCAACCAATCACAAGTTAATTCTGCACTATTTGTTTTCAACAGACAAGGAAATTTAATCTAATTAATGCACCAAATCAATATTTTTTTTCAAAATCTTGCCTACAAATGTAAATCTAGTACGCAAAGGACTTAAACGAGTAGAGTCCAATCTTTTTGCCACATTGTTGAACTTCAACAAGCAAACACAAGATAAATTACACAATCCTCGATGTTCAAGAACAGCATAGTATAGGACAGAGAGATCAGTACACAGTACCAACACCCTAATGCAATATAATAAGATTTTAGACGATAGAAAACAGTGCCGTTTTATAATAGGGGATTATTGAATGTAGTGCAAGTTGACAGCTAAAATAAATGACTGGAACAAAAAACAATGGCATTACTAACATGTCATGGTGTATATATCCTACAAAAGTATAATAGTCATTTTCACCGCTCTGGAAAGCTCTAGCTACCTTGGATACCCAGAAATGAACATAAAAGAACTACATAATATCAGGAAACAAAATAAAGAGAATGCATAGGAGTATACTTCTAGATCTGGAGAAGAGTAATACCCGGACAGTTCGGGTGAGATGAAAACATCTTATTGCACAGTCTATATGAAGTCTACAAAGTGTGAAATCGCTGGCTTAAATACAGGAGCAGATGAGGTACTTAAAGTAATTGAGACTCCAGATAAATGTTCAGTACCAGAGTAAGTACAGTCGAATAGTTATAGGAAATGAAGGTTTTACTGAAGTAGTACTTGGCAGAGATGGTGATGAGGAACTCAAATTTAAATTAGAAATAGGAGAGTACATTCCAGAAGTAAATTAAAATATATTACCAGAAAGACATTTAGATTCTAGATATGAAGATCAAGGAGATCACACTAAGGAAGTGGAAGACATCTTAGAGAATAAAACAGATTCTGAAAATGTAACCCCATCTCCAAAGGTAGTACATGTACAGATAAACATAATGATGAACTCACACAAATATTCTAGAAATGATCACAGACGAGACAACCAAAAAAACTATTTGAATGTGTTTAGTCAGCAGTGTTTCAAAAAGACAGTTAAGAATGCTTGAGAAGATGTATGTTTCAAAGGTATTCACAAAAATTTGGATGCCCTGAACCTGCATGTATACACTGTATAATTCGGCATAAGCAATTACCCTTGCAATAAGTAATAACTACATTACTTGTAGTAAAGCTGTCAGGGGATTAGCAATCTGTTTGATAAAACTGAGAAAAAAAATGCTGACTTACAGATTAAAACGAACACTCGTACCTTGATCCATCAAGATACTAGAATTTAAGAGTTAGAGAAGAAACCTGTCTTGCAGCCAGTTATACAACCTGCTGCTGAGTCTGAAGAAATTAAGAAACTGAAAGCTGATGTTCTTGACCTGAAATGTCGATGAAGTACAACTTAATATTAATAGGTCTGTACCGCGAGAGAGATGAGGACACCGAGTCTTTAATACGTAGTTTTCTCTATAACGAGCTAGGTATTAAACACCACCTTGAATTTGGGAACGTGCATCGATTCAGAGCTCCACATAGTGATAGAAGAGGACCTCCCATTGTGGCTAGATTCCTCTATCGGAAAGATCTAGAATATGTTCTAAGTTGCGCCCACAAACTTAGAGGTATACCATATGCTATAGAAGAACAGTTCCCACAAGAAATTGAACGGAGACGAACAGATCTGTATACGGTCATGAAACAGGAAAAAAAGACAATAGTCAAGTTACCATGGTTCGTGACAATGTATTATATGTACCAAATGAAGCAGTTCACGATCCAACTGCTGATAGGCTAAACGATAGCCATGCAAACCACAAGACCTCCCCAAAGGCTCCGTCCGTTAGTGATACACCACCAAGCAAACGACAAAGACATGGACCTTCTCCTCAGCATTCGTTAGATTCTTTAATATTATTTTAGATACAAGAATAATACCAGAAAGTTGATTGTCTGGTATTATGATAGCTATTTATAAAAATATAGGTTCCAAAGAGGACCCAAACATGTACAGAGGAATAACATTGAATTCATTTTTCAGTAAAACTTTCTCTGCAGTACTGCATAATAGACTGAATAAATTTTCTGAACCTCATATCCAATGCACAAGCAGGTTTTCGCGAAGGGTTTTCTACTGTTAATAACATTTTTGTCCTGTATTCATTAATTATTTATTTTTCTTTTAGTAAAAAATTGTTTTGTACATTTGTTGATTACGAAAGTGCTGTTGACACTATATGGAGGGCTGGATTGTGGCAAAAAATATTGAAATCGAACATTAAAGGAAAAATATTTACTGTCATTTTTAATATGTATCAAAATATCAAAACCTGTGTCAAATTAGGAAACGAATATTCTATTTTTTTTATTTCATATGCTGGAGTTAAACAGGGAGCAAATTTATCACCTTTTCTAATTTCATTGTTTTTAAATGACTTGGAGTCTTTTTTTGCTGAAAATGACGTGGAAAAGCTGAAGGATTTATCTGTTTTATGTCAAGAAAAAGTGTAAATATTTGTAAATCTGTAAATTTTAATGGTAACTTTTGTAAAGCGAAGACAAAGTTGATTGAGCAAACACAAAAGGCTTTATACGCTCTTTATAGGAAAATAAAAAAAATATAGCTATTCCCATTGATTTACAGTTGAAACTGTTTGACTCATTAGTTATTCCGATTTTGATATATAGTTCAGAAATATGGGGTTTTGAAAATACAGATAGTCTTCAGAAATTACACCGTCAGTTTGTAAAAACATTTTAAAGGTGAGGAATAGCACCCCAAATTACATAATCTACGGTGGACTAGGCAGATTTTCTATGAAAATAATAATCAAAAGCAGATTTATTTTATATTGGAATAGTTTACTGACTGACAATAATAAATTATCATTTATCATATATAAGGTAATGTTTGCTCTGCATCCCAGAAATCCGAATAACTTGAAGTGGATATCATTTGCTGAGTCCGTCCTAAACGATGTACGAGTTATTTTTATTTGGAATGATAAAAAAATATGGACACAAATGTACTGAAAACCATTGTTGAATGACAGTTAAAAGATCAATTCATTCAATCATAGTTCTCAAATTTTAATAACTCTTCAAGAGGCGACTTTTATTTTGAATTAAAAACAATAAGTTAGAATCATACTTGTTAAAACTTAAAGTAGGTGAAAAGGTACCAAAAGCCAAACTGAGATTCTTCAATTAAAAAATATAGATATAATATATAATGGAGTCCGAGTTGTTCATCTACTTTTGTTACTTTGTATGTATGATTGTAGTTACTTTATGTTCTTTGTTGTGTATGTCTGTTTTCCATGTCTGGTCTTTGTCCCTGGATTACATTCTTTTGATTACCGCTATAACCTTGGTTCCCTTGATTACTCTTGTAAACCACGTAGTGAGAGTGGACACCACTGGCTATCAGAATTCTTATTTTCATGTTTTATGACTCTTTATAAAATTTTCTATTGAGTAGAAAACGGATCATGACAATATACATGATTTTTATTTTTTGTATTTTATTATCACGCATGTGCATTTTGTAAATTTAAACACAAAGCTAACAAAGTTTACTGTCCCCAGCCGGAAGAAAATCATTTGAAGAATGCATACTGCATTAATTGTGTTAGTCAAAGGTCCATAATTCATTCAAACAATCAACAGATTTTAGAACCAATAAGTCTTTAAAGAGTTTTTAAGATAACAATTTATTGTTATTTGTAAATATGAACAAAATAGAAAAAAAATCGGCATCACAAAATACAGTAGTAGGAAAAGACAAACATCTTAATTTATACACCAGACCATAATCTTTATTATATGAGAATGTTTGAAAAGAAAACATAAATGAACAGAATCGAACTGACACGTCTTTGGATGATGATGGTTGGGAGTTTGATGACCGAGCAGCAATATTTCAGCTATATTCAGGCGATCACGTCTTTGGAAGTATACAATCAAAACTCTTATTATTATGTAATCTCATAGATAACTTTTTTTTTGTTTTTTGTTTAATCAAGAATCTGATATCTATAACTCTATCAAGAAATGCCTAAGTACTTAAAATGATGAGCTATTTCAATGGACACTCTCGAATCAATGTATTCAACGACAACTTGTTTCGTTAAGTTAAACAAATTTATTGCAACTTTATTCTACATGTTTTAAATAAAAGGCAAATCTTCAAAATGACAAAATAAATAAAATATGATTGACAAATCTTATAGTATATAATCCATGTTGTTTGCATAGTATTGTGTCTCGCGGAATACAGTTAACACAAACATATTTCTTTTATACTTTTTTATTTGTACGTCTTGTTTGTCAGTCATACATTATTTGTCACATGAACACCAATAATCACTCAGCTTTGAAACAGAAATCTTTCTAATGTTGACAACCTCGTCAGCCAGAATACTCTAGTTCTCAAAGTTATTATATTACATTGACTATATTTCACAGTTGTTTAACCTGAAGAAAAAAATAAAAGAAAAAAAGAAATGAAAATTAAGCATTCAATACATTTGTTTTTTTTTTGTCTTAATTATTAAATATTACATTTACAAATGGCAATAGTTCAGATCGATTTCAAAATCTTTATGAGGATCATAGTTGCGAAAATTTACTTTTAACTTTTGTAGATTTCAGTAAAAGTTGTGT
This sequence comes from Perna viridis, assembly GCA_037379345.1. Lineage (NCBI taxonomy): Eukaryota > Metazoa > Mollusca > Bivalvia > Mytilida > Mytilidae > Perna > Perna viridis. Next base: position 42,386,573 of record CM074512.1, on the reverse strand, counting down.
TACTTATGAGGTTTGTAAATTATGCCCTTTACATTATGTTGTTGAACAAATTTATAATAAATGACAAAGATTAATCTAATACTTGTTCAAAAAGCTATACCTCATAGACAATTACTCATCTTCTTATACTTATCTACTAGATAATAATACTTCGTTAAAATAAACGATCATTAACTACATCGCTAATTTTTCGCATGACGATTAAAACAAATTATGACATGATTACTGGGGAAAACCAACTAAGATTAACTATGTAATTTGATTGTAAATATGGTTCAAGAATGTACAGGTTAAAGACAGATAAAACAATAAAAAATAGCAACTACATGTATACAGGTGTCTAAGGCTTTATCGTAAATGTCGAATCATTCATTTTTTGTCTTTTTTCCTTAAATTAAAATTAAATTTTGTGTTAACTAACCAAAAAACGGTGAAAAGCCTCTTGGATTTCTGAAACCTCCACCAAATGTTGGGAAAGGCCTTCTTCCAAAACCGTCTAATAATGGCAGACCTGCACCAAACCCTCCTCCAAATCGTCTCCGATCTCTCAACGCATTATTTAAAAACCAAGCACCAACGCCACCAACCAAAAGTCCACTTAGAAAGTTGTTCTGGGCCAAAATCATTTGTACGTTGGATAACAGCACCATTACTGATAATATTGCCAACTTCTTCATTTTGTTCTACAAATAAATATGAAAATGTGTGTCTTTGATAGTCCAGAGTAGAGAAATATTTGATCAAACTTCGATTGTAGCTTCGGCGCTAGAACGGGTTCTGAATGAAACAAGTTACATTAAGTTGATTGCACATTTTGAATATTTTTCAAAATGTAATTCCATCTTAAACATGATACCTAAAGTAGCTGGCCATTTTCCACGGAAACAATATTTCAATTTGCTACTCAGTTTCATATATTTTTGAAAGATAATGTTTGTTTTCTTAACTTACCTGTTTCGAGATCTTATCACAAGTGGGACTTAAGCTGTACGTTTCCACTTGTTTTTATTTTGGTAAGGTGCCCCTAAAAGCGGAGTAAAACGGGACTACTTGTCATAATAAAGATGTTTGCATTGTGTCCGAATTGACCACACAATAGTAATAACTACTTTAATTATGGTAACACCATTTAATGGTAGAATTAAGTACCCTCCACTGTCAATTCATGCAATGTAATAGACATTAATTATTAGATTTCCTTTATGAGTCAGGTGTTTGGTAATGAAACATATTTCCCCATGTTATTTCAATTCACGTGCCCAATTACATGTACAGGTAGATAGAAATGGTACTTTTATTTAATAGGCTTGCTATTCAATTATCATCATGTTCTTGAAAAAAAGAAAGGAGTTTGAACAAAACGAGATCTAATAACGATAAAAAAATATCTGAGAGATACAAATAAATGATAATAAAAACACCCCCCCCCCCACAAAAAAAAAATAATAATAATAATGAAATAAAAAAAAAATGGTCTTGTGCTGCAACTCCCCAGAAAACGTTTTATTCTTTTTATAATTTGTTTGATGTATAGTTATGAAATGTAGTTGTGCATACTAAATTGCCATTTGGTTTTGGTTAGTTTTGTTGCAGTAACGGGAGAAGATTTTAAACATGGTCCTTTCGCATATTATAAAATTTATAAAACTTACATAAACACTAATTCAAGTTGGTGGGAATGTCTTCACTCTCGCCTCGTGTAGGTCCAGGGGTCTAAAGAATAAGCCTGCAGCAGCGCTAAGCTTAAAAGGCGACTAAATAGTGCTCAGAACCCTAGCCGGGGGCTAGGCCGCTCTGCCCACAGAGAAACTGGGTTGTGTACCCCAGGTGATGGAATGGGGTACCCCTGGCGTTTTACATGCCGCAAACCATAGTGGTGCACCGTGTTGGGAAAGATGCCACGTACGTTCCTTGCACGTTAAAGAACCCTACTGTGGTATTCTCCCGGAGTAAGAACCATAGGGCTCCGCCATAGGAGGCTAAATTGCCCGACCCTACCCACCTTTCCCTATTTCCAGTGGCAATCAAAATTTGTCGACCCCATCATCCTTGTGTCCCATCCCATTTTCATTTCATCATCATCATTTCAAGTTCATTGCCTGAATATAGATGAAATATTGCTGCTCGGGCGTTAAACCCCAACAATCAATCAATCATTACTTTCACTCATTTTCCCCAACAAAATCGATCATATTACTATTAACTGCTCTGCCGACAATCACTATGGTTCAATCATAAAATAAAATCAAGGATTTGTACATGCAAATGCTAGACAAACCGAGTTTGCATGAGGTTGATATGCATATCACGGGGTGTGCGCATGCGCTAACACTAGAAATCCAAATTATCTCACGTTACTAGTGTTACAATATATAAAACTATTCATAAGGACACTTTAAGAAAATGTGAACGTCACATAAAAAATATATGTGTAATTATCTCAACAGATAAGTTTATTTCATATAAAAAATGCGAAAAACCTGACTTTTCCGGAGTTCAATGCGTTCTAAAAACTTCGATGACATGACAAATTACCATATCATCGCTGAACGCCCCAGACACTGGAAATTAAAAATGTGTAAGGATTCCGCCAAGGATTGTTTGATTGTAAGGATTTAACGCCCAAGCAGAAATATTTCAGTAATATCCGAACTTAAAATGGATGATAAAATGAACATGAAATGATGATAAAATGAACAGGAAAGAATGATAAAATGGAAAAGAGATCGGACCCAAGGATAATGGGATCGACGAATTTTGATTGCCACTGGAAATAGGGAGATGTGGGTAGGGTCAGGCAATTTATCCCTTCTATGGCGGAGCACAACGGATGAACGTGACATCTTTCCCATAACGTTGCACCACTATGGTTTGCGGTCAGGTTTTCCTTTTTATGGACTGACGGCCCCATCATGTAATATGCCAGAGGTAAACCATTCCACCATCAGGGGGAACACAATCCAATTGCTCTGTGGACAGGGCACCCTATCCCCAGGCCAGGGTTCTGAGCATTATTAAGTCGTGTTTTATGACAAGCTTAGCGCTGCTGCAGGCCTATTCTTTTGACAACCGGACCTGCACGAGGTGAACAATACCATGAAGATGTGAAGGTGGATATTAAAAAAGAATTTTATGTCCTATTCAAAGAAATGCAATAACTAAAACATACCTTAAAAATATATTTATTAGGCAAAGATATATTGGGATAATTGTTTGGAACAATCTGCTTAGACCAGAACCTAGCTAGATAAATAACGTTGGTTAAGACAAACGAAGTAAGTGGGTAACAAAAATGCTCAGAATGTTGCGAAGAACTGATGAAATGAATCTGTAAACATGAGAAGGAGGCTGTAGACGACGCAGAGTCAATGTTGGTATATGTATTACCGGGGTGTGCAATATGGTGTAGATTTTTACATAGAAAAATAAATTTCTTTTTTTTTGCATTTTGCAATAGAACAGAATGCAGTAATAAAAAAATTGTTACTGCTTAAATTAGATCGGGAAAAATATACTGGTAATGTTCATTATGGTTGAATAAAGATAAGAGATTTTGAGATTTGACCACCCCCCATTTTCATCTGATGGAGCAGTGTAGCGAATAGAGTCGTCACATTCTGAGACGTTTGTATGTGTATATATATAAATATATATTTATATTTACGACTGCAAAAAGTTGCATGTTTTCATCAACAAACCAACAATTCCCAAATATTCTGCTGCATACCATGTTGAATAACATTTTATTGGATTGATTGATTGATTCTTGGGGTTCAAGGACCGAGCACCAATATTTCAGCTATATTCAGGCGATGAACATGAAATGAAAAAGGGATGGGACACATGGATACATCATCACCATCGTCATGAAGAGAATTTTTATATTATACATAAATAGCAATTAATTAACAACATTATTACTTTTTCTATCACATTTTTTTCATTAAAAATTTACATGCCTTTGAATCAGATATGCGCAAATTATTCATTGTATCTATAATAGACCTCTGATAATCTTTATATTGTTTATCAAGCGTTCGCTTAATCTCTCTACTGCTAGCTATAATATTTACTATTGTATCTGCCCTTTGTAAACTTTAATGGAGGTTTTTACATTTACGATAATTTTTGTGCTTTTACTAAAATTCTTGTTTAAATTACGGTTCACTATTGCTATTTCTACTTCCTTATTTTTTCCCTTGGTTGACATTCTAAAATCGTATAATGCTCATTGTTAACATTTGCATCGTAAGACTTTGTGATATCAGGCTCAAGAGTGTTACATGTATCAAAATGAAACAATGAATATCACTTAAAATAGGATCAATATCATTAAAATTTAAGTATATATGTTTGAACAATAACAGAGAAACAATTCCATAATAAATAAGTGTATTTTGATATGTAAAAGCAGCTCCTACATAATAATAACAGCTAAATCTACCACTGACAATGAATACTTTTACAAATTTCTAAAAGTTCATTACCATAATTGTTTACATTAGAAGTGTCAAGGGAACCAAGGTTCTAGCGGAAATCAAAAAATAACGACAAGACAGGGAAAAGAGACACGCGCAAAAAAGAACAGGAACAAAAGTAAATGAGCAACATGGACTCCATTAAAAACAAAGAGCGTGAGGTGAACTGGTAGGCTAAGCGTCATCTGCTTTTCTAGAAACATCCAACGAGTTGCTCATAAGAAGTCAAGCCCAAGGTAGAATAAAGGTGAAAAGATGACTGACACAGTGCAAAAGTTGGTTCTCATAGTGAAGATGGATACATCTTAACGATCCAAGAGTTCATGATGACAAACATAAAACGAAAACCAATCTCGTAACAACATAATCATGTCCCAGACGCCTAATTATAAGAAGTCTATCGTGGTACAAATAGGCTGGTAGTAACGAACGTTTAATTGGGATACCCAATTTGCACATTGCGTTAATACTTTTTATCTTTTCTTAACTTTCATCAATCTACAGGTCATCTAATACAGCATCATTTAAAGGCGTCATGAGTTCTTGCATCAGTATTAAAGTCTCCAAGTAGGCACACTATGGTAATTTATGGTAACATATTCAATTATTTCTAAAATACCAGCAAACCCATAAACACTATTTTCTGGCAGGATATACACTACGTCACATAATAAATCAAATGGGAATAAATTCACGAAGGAAAACGAATATAAATACACTGACTAGATTTATCGATAATTTTCACATATTTTTACATTTTAAGGCTCAAAATCTAGAATTTAAAAAACACAGTTATCTCCACCTGGGATGTCAAATCTGACTAAAATTCGTACATAGTTCCGTACAGCTTCAAAGAATATTGATTAAAACATGTTTTACCAGTAATCGTAAAAATGCAATTTATCTTTGTAAAATTACTGACGGGTGGTCGTCCCACTGGTATATTGGGTTCTGTAAAGATACAATGGATGGTAAAGGTGATTGTTGGGAATTTGAATGTCGAGATGGTCACTATTAGTAGCATGTATTGCAGTATACAGTGGAATATCCATATGTCATTTCACATACTGGGCACTGGAAATGAATCTCATTCATGCTGGAGGGTATTGGGTTGGCTATGGTACAATGTTATGTTACTACAATTTTCTTCGTCTGATTTTCTCTTATGGTTGTCAATTTCTAATAGAATTTCTTTTTTTAATTCCAGTTTTTACATTCAATAAAACAACTCAAAAAGTTAAGCCATCATAGATAAATGTTATCATACTTTAGGCCTATAGGAGTAAGCATTGACGTCTTACAACACAAATGAACGAGGAGTTCGACTTTACTTGGAATGCTATTATTATCTTTTTCTCTGCTTTTATTTCTGTCATTGTATATGCAATTTCTTTGATATTCTCTTTTTTTTCAAATTTGCTTTTTATATTATAAAGTTATGATTTCCAGGAAAAGGAAGGACCCTGTTTATACTCAGCTATATGCCTTCTTATGGTCCGGAAACGGAATCAACATATCTAACTGTTTGATTGACACTCATTATTTTCAGCTTTTCTTGTAGTTCCATCAACTGTTTGTCACATCCTTATAGACTGTCCAATTCACTTTGCACTTTCTGTCAAATTTACATTTGTAACAGCTAACGTTGTATTATTACGTGATTTGCTTGCATTGGATTTCATATGCTGCTTCATTTCTTTTTGCTAGGGGCATATTTTCCGTCTGTAAGCATAGGTGTCAAATCCTCTTTCACTTCCATTGTGCATATTATTGCAACAACTGATAATCAATGTTCTATAACTGTTTCTGCATATGCCTCATATTCAGATCCAAGTTGGAGGTAAAGAATTATCAATTGACGTTTCAAATGACATTGTTTTATACTAATTACACTTAGAATAACCTAAAATGTACTGTAAAACTTATATCAGTGAACTCACTTCTGTTACTACAATTATAATATTGTAATGAACATAAGTATAGTATGAACATGGTTTTTTTAAAATTCAAATCAGTCATGTAAATGCATTCTTAAAGCGATTTAACTTCAATTTCTGACCTTGTTAAACTGGAAATGATATATGGCATCTAGTTCGTAGTCAGGGATGATAAAACCAAACTTAAATTCCGTGAAGGAATTAAAAATAGCAGAACGATAACCTTTGATTTTGGAATAGTAATCAAGGGAACAAAGATTCTAGCGGAAATCAATATAATGTAATCCAGTGACATAAACCGATATGGAAAACAGACAAACACAACAAAGACCATGAAGTAACTAAAATAATACATACAAAGTAACAAAAGTAAATGGGCGACTTGGACTCCACTAAAAACTGGGAGCATGGACCAGGTGCACCGGTAAGGGTAAGCGTCTAAGAGACATTTCTTTTATCTTCGAATACATAGATAAGAAATTCAGCTAAATACTGAACAGTTACTTTGAGAGGATCAATTTCCTTCTCACTACACCAACTCCTGAAGATTGTCCACTTAACATCGTAGACGATGATAGTAGAGTCTCTGACCTCTCGGGAGAGATGTCTAGATGCTCAGAAAAACCTCTCTCCTTGAAACTATTCCTTAGAGAAGCCACGCGAACAGATGTAGATTCTCTGGCTTTCCCTTGAACTGGCAAAGAAAATTGTGTCTTACTAGTAGTAAGAGTGGATAAGCACATGACAGTTGAAGATCTGGATACCATACATTTCTTTATTTTAATTACTTTATGTTTCTTTTTGTGTATGTCTGTTTTCCATGTCTGGTCTTTGTCCCTGGATTACATTCTTTTGATTACCGCTGTAACCTTGATTCCCTTTAATACCACCTTCAATGAAAACCTTTCTTCTTTTCTCTGTGGAGGGAAAGGACGAACCATCAGTAGAGGAACTACCTCGCTTCCAGGGAAACATTAACCTTAATTGGTGTGCTGGAGCATAACTGAGTTGCTTCTGAACCTCATTAAGAGGCAAACCAAAAAGTTTGTCGTCCAAAGGAGACTTGATTGAAGAATCCTTAAGGCTGTCGGACACTCTAGCTTTATCCAGGATCTCAGACCTTTTTGATAAAGTAAAGGTTGCTAAGATTCCCATAAGTAAAATCTAAGAAAAGCCTAGAGCTTTATCAACCTGAAGTAAAAAAGGTTTGACTTCAGGAGGAAGAGCAACATCCTTCAGAAAGGGGGCTACAGCAGACAAATAATGGTCCGCTGTACCTAACACATGAGATGCATTTTAAGAGGGTTCTCAGTTTTTGACCAGACAGACTGAGAAAGACGCAGCTCGTCCACAGGCCTCGAGTAAATTGAAGAAGAAAAGCCTTAACACAGGAAGGCACCAATTTACCCAAAGTGGGATTGAAAATGTAGTAGTCCCTAGATCGGCAATGATCATTAAAGGATGGTATATCGAAACCACTAACCTTAGAAAAATGAGACTCATTGGCTATGACACCTTCATTGATAATCTGAAGAGAAGTGGACATATGATTAGATTCTGGAAAACTAGTACAGTCAAACCTGTGAAAATCGGCCACCCTTCGGACCACAAAAAGATTCCGGTTTCTACAGTGGACCAGCTTGATCAGGTTTTAGTGGGAATCCAAAACAAAAGTTTAAAAAACGATGACAGATGATAGCCTAGACATATTATCGTTTTTTATGCATTATCAATAATTTAAAAAAATATATATATTTAATGTTTCGCACACCAATTTACCCCCGTCAAATTTTGTAAAACTTAAAATTAAAAGTTGAAATTTAGTGGATATATTGCTTCAATGTAGATAAGCATTAATACATAGACAGATGTATTATATGTTATGGTCAACAGGTGTAATTTAAGCGAAGAATGGTATGCGGAACGTTTCAGTCCCCTGCCGTATTAGGTTCTCTCCTCAGCATCAGGTGGCTGATTTTCAAAATACCTTATTTCGCACGAACTTCTGGGACTAAAATTGTGAGAAAATGAATCGAAAAGGGTCTTATTATTTTTACCTTTTTTCCACCTACTCCATGCATGCTTTTCATCCTGTGGTAGTGTCTAAGTGCCTGCTATTTTATAAAACATAGTATTTGGCTGTTAGTTTTGGAAAGGCACCCCTGAGTTGTACTAAAACTCAGTAATATTTTTTTCAGTATGTTACCATGGCTACTGGATTTTATAAGAATAATCACTAGATTATTTATAAATGACTTGAACCTCCACACACCAAGGATTTCAAAACTATGCACTTCTTTTATGACAAAATACTAGAAATTTCTGTGTGGATTGCCTCAAAACAGCTTTATTTCAACAAAATGAGACCAAATTTTCAGAAATGACCTAACTGTACTGTACTACCTATAGAAAATATAAGAATAAAATCGGGACTATAAAAATCGGCCGATTTTGAAATGATTTCGGTTTACGCAGTGGCCGGAATATTCAGGTTTCACTGTAAGAGACTTAGGTAGGTCGTTAGACAAACCACAAGAAACCTTGAAAGTACAAGTGTGTCTCTTAGGCTTAGGAGGCGACTAAAAAGGCACCTTATTGACGTCTCTCATCATGAAGTAGACAGAATCTCTGAGATCCTTCAAAGAAGAAGGTGTATCCTCAGTTTAAGCGGCCTTGCTGGCATTGGTAGGAGACCGACCAATTACAGAAGAAGGAACAGGATTAGAGAGAAGGTTGAGAAACATTCTGAGTAACGTGATCTCTAATTCTACCTGCGTCACCAGAGAAAAAATTACCTACCTGACTACCTGGGGCCATTGAAAAGCGCTCCTCGTCATCACTATCCTCGTGTTCACTTTCAGAGTTGTGAACTGTAGGAAGAGGAGTCATAGAGGAGTTAGGTGTGGGTTGCTTGGCATTTTTCTCCAAAGCTGCAAGGCGACTGGAGAAACCGACAAACTCAGAAGATATAAATTGACAAAAGTCATTTAAAACACTCTTAAACCAATCTAATGAGGGGACAGAGTCAGTAACCTGATTAGACTGACACCTAACAGAAGAGGTAGGTGCAGTTACAGGTGTAGTAACACTACTAAAAGGCAGTGCTAAAGAAGGAGCAATGGTTGACAAACTAGGAGTGACTGAAGACCTACATGTCCAAAGTTGGAACCATAAGGCCAGAAACCTGGAAAAGCCTGACCAGGAAAACCTGGGTAAGGGTAAGCCTGAGGCCATGGATGTCTTGACCAAGACATGGGGTTAATAGCCGAGGAGTGCAACGTAACAAAGTAACACCACAGTGAGACACTTGATGTCTAGAACCAGGCAAATCAAAACCCACTGAAATACCAGGAGAACAGGAAACTGAAACGGTGGTGTCAACTGGCCTGGATGCTGTATGAGTAACCGTAGCTGTAGTAGGGATAACTCTATTACAATCAGGGGTTAATAGAACAGTACTGCTAGTCACCGAAGTTAAAACGTCGGTTGGTTGTCTAGTCAGACTACCTGACTAACGTAAGGTAACGAACCATCCATAAAAATTTCATCGTCAGTAATGGCGTGAAATGGACTATTAACATTCAAGTCCATCATTAAGCTTCAATAAACAATAATAATAATATACAAAAGGAAATTCTTTAGAAAAAAGAATTTCTTACACTAACAAATTTCAAAATTATTCACAATTAATTTACCACATAACGATGTGTCTTCTTGCATAGTGCTCAGAACCCTGGACGGGGCTTGGGCGCTCTGCCCACAGAGTAACTGGGTTGTGTGCCCCAGGTGGTGGAATTGGGTAACCCTGGCATGCTCGATGCTGGGGTCGTTAGGCCATAATACGGAAAATTTGACCGCCAACCATAGTGGTGCAATGTGTTGGGAAAGATGCCACGTTCCTCGCATGTTAAAGAACCCTACTGTGGTATTCTCCCGGAGTAGGAACCATAGGGCTCCGCCACAGGAGGCTAAATTGCCCGACCCTACCCACCTCTCCCTATTTCGAGTGGCAATCAAAATTTGTCGACCCCTTTGTCCTTGTGTCCCATCCCTTTTTCATTTCATCATCATTTCATGTTCATTTTATCATTAATTTCATGTTCATCACATGGATATAGGTGAAATATTGCTGCTCGGGCGTTAAACTCCAACAATCAATCAATCAATCTTGCACAGGCGGAAATAAATTGGATGAATAAAGGGTAGATGGCTACTATGAGGTAATCCTATTGGGTGATATTTTTAGAAAGGGGAGTCCGCTTGCTTGACTTCAAAGTAGACACCTTAAGGATGCTCTCGACAATGTTTGATGATCCACAAAATTGTTTCAGAGAAGATTTTTGAAGAGTAATATAGGGAACCAAGATTCTAGCGCAAACCAAAAGAATTTAATCCAGGGATAAAGACAAGACATGGAAAACAGACAAACCCAACAAAGAACATAAAATCGCCAAAATAATACATACAAAATAACAAAAGTAAATGATCAACTCGGACTCCACTAAAAACTGGGAGCATGGACCAGGTGCACCGGTAGGGTAAGGAAAGTCAACACCAACAGCTCACAAAAGTCATGGCCTTAGGCCAGATGAACTAACAAGTATACAAAATTGATGTAACCATTATCATCAATATTCAACTTCCGTTCCGCAAATTATGAAGAGCTTTGCTTTTTTTTTCCAGCGACGCGGGACATGGAAATGCCGGACGTTCGTCCGCGTTTTCCGCACTTTTTTTGTAATGCTTTTACCAAATAAGTTTGTTTTTGGTATGTGGCCTTATTATGAATAAAACATACGAGTTTTATATATATTGTAAATTTCGATATGCTGTACACGTGTTTCAATGAGTAACCTGTCATCAGCAGCATTAAAATCAAATGTGTAGGAAGATCATAATCAACTACATTCAGCTGATTAACTGTTTATTCAAATGACCATGCACACAGATTAATTTTCAATATGTCTTGTATATTTGTCTTCATGCATAAAAGATATCTCATGTGAGCTTTACATTGTTTCCTGTAGGATTGTTTTAAAGAGTATATTTACATTATTACATCAACTAGAATGAGTGTTTAGAAATCATGTTGGATTTAGACCATTCCGTTTTAACAGTGGCATAGCGAATAGTCAATGAGCATATGCATTCCGCGAGGGGGAGAAAATTCTTTTGTTTTACGCAAGTCCTACCTCACTGAAGTCTATGCCACGCATGCTAACATTAACATTAAAGTGTCTGTTGTTCACCACAGACCTTTTCTTTTTCAGCTCACCTTGTCGTATTCCATGTGAGCTACTAGTGCCACCATTTGTCGTCCATCGTCGTCGTTAACAATTCTCTGAAACTACTGAATGGATTTGGATGAAACTTAGCATTATTGTTCCATAGGTATACCTCAAAAGTCGTTAAATAAAGCCAAATTCTGACTAAGGTGTACGAGTGATGAGATCTGTGACCAAATTTTCGTGAAAATCTGATGACTCGTGTAGGAGTTATTGCCCTTGTGGACGTGTTTTGCTAGTTTTGTTATATCATCTTTAAAAATCTTCTACTCAGAAACTAGATGAAAGAATTCAATGAAAACATGATTGTGTCTTAGGGAATTCTGCACAAAATGACCGTTTAAATTTTTGATCTGTGAAAAAAAAAAAAAAAACAAAAAAACAAAAAACAAAAAAACAAAAAAAAAAAACAGGGCTGTCGTTTCTAAAATTCTAAAAAATAGAACATAGGGGTAAAACAGCAGTTTTATCGCATATATCTCAAAAACTGTATGATTAAGTCCAAATCTGCCGGGGGTTGAAATGTTCAGCATGGCGTGATCTATCTGTTCAAGTTTTCGTCAACCCATTCTGTAGTAATTTTAAGACACTGCATGTACTAGACAGTACTTTTGTCCATGGGCTTGATAAAATATGGTTGCTTTTAGAAAAAATTAAATGTAACTGATGAAGCAAGGTGAGCGCCAGTTCAGGCTTTTAAGAGTCTTAAGTTTTGTATAAACACTTATATCTAAGGAAAAGTCATATAAACTTTCATTAATTCTCAGAAGATTTTTGAAAGTAATAACATTAAATATATTAAACTAATGACTATAGAGTGCCCGAACCGCTCATCTAGTCAAAAAGTCTTTTTAGCTTTGTAAAGCTGGACTCTTGACCTTACTTATTACCCACCAGATTTTCATATTACAAAATAAATTTCTCATAAGATGCAAGTTATTTCCACTAATCCACATTTTTTTAGAAATGGTGACCATGTTTTTCGACAAATCAAAAATCTCCTCACACAGATTGTTAAGGATATCCTTACAAACAATCTAATAGAAATTAAATCTTTACGGTACCGGCCTCCATAACTTGGCACGTGTCGTGTATTTTAATCAGATTGCCTAACAAACATTCATGCCATGTTTGGTTACAGTCCATCCTACTGGTATTCTCTGGGAAGATTTTCAAAATTCGGGAAAAAATCCATTTCAAGACGTATTACTCATTCATCAACTAACGGATTTTTCTGAAAATTTCGGCATGGGTCCATCTCATCATGCTGTAAAATTTACTACCGGCCCTATGGTCCATTTTTAGTAACGGCAGTCATGTTTTTGCGAAGTTTTGTTTCAATCCGTCCAGTTGATTCAGAGGAAAAGATGTTCAAAGGTGTTCAAAGATGTTAGGAAATGCAAAATTCGGTAAAAAAATCATTTCAGGACCAATAACTCATTCATTCGTCAACGGAAAATTTTGGCATATGTCCATCCCATCATGCTGAACAATTTTACTTCTGTCAATTTTAGCTAAATCCAACTGCTATTGAGTTATTTCCAAAATTCTGCACTTTGACCCCTATTGGTTACATTCTGCTATAATAGTTTCAGTGGAGAAGATGTCTGAAAAAGTTAACGGACAAGGACAAACGGACGACGATGAACACATTGTGATGGCAATAGCAAGGTGGGCTAACAAATAGCGTAGAAAAAAACAATAGCTCTAACATAGCTTAACAAATTTACATGACATACTCACCACAGCTTGATCCCATAAAATGATGAGCACTTTCATTGCGTATCAAAATTTTGCTAAACCAAATAGTTTTGGAGATATATGCGAAAAACTTCTGACCCCTATGTTTATTTTTAGTAACGGCAGCCATGTTTTTCGACGGATCAAAAATCTCCATATTAGTTCTGTGTATAACACCCTAAGAAACAGTCATACCAAGTTTGGTTATAAATGGTCCAGTAATGTCAGAGGAGAAGAATTTTGAAAAATTGTTAACGAATAAGATGACAGACAACGCACGAAGACGGATGCCAAGTGATGGCAATAGCTCTCATGGTCCTTAGTTACTGCTATATTTCGTATATTTTTATAGAAACTGTTTTCCCAGCTGTCCCCGCTCCAATGTATAGTTTCTATATAAAGCCTGTCTGTCACCGCGTACCCGCTCTATTTTGTAAAATTTTATAGAGACTCTATCATAAATGTTGTTGGTTACGCTCAAACCTACATAGACTTGTATGTAACCGGAAACAAAATGCATGCCTACAAAATTTGAAACCAAAGTCAGATCATATCTTGCCAGGTGGGCTAAAAAGGTGTCCAACCCCTGGATCTACCACTGCTGATCATTTACTAAAGATACGATGGATGTTAATGGGGGAGTAATATTTTTCTTGACACTTTCATTATGGTGACTAATTAGATTTTATCACCAACATACTTTTATAGGACCATCTTTGTCCAATATGTACATAAACTAGTATATCAGTGTTTGCAAATTGGTGGTAAAAGAACTAAAAATAACTTTTGGGGAATTTCATATTATTTAATCAATCTTGTCTTCATGTACAGAAATTCCATATCATTTTTCCTTATTTTTAGCATTTTGTTTGGCTTTTGAAGCGTGAAAAAATGAAACAACACAATAGGGAAGAAGTATATCATACACTTTCATAACAGAGCTGTTATCAAAATGCACATTTTATGTACTTTAAAAAAACTCAAATGGTATAATTCCTGAAGCAATTTGTATGACTGCGGTTATTAGTTATTGGTTTAGTGATATTTGGTAACGTTTCGAGATCAATTAAAGAATGACATATATTTTTTCGGTCAATGAAGAAATAACCTCAAACATGTTGTGCACACTAAATAACTAGCAGGTTATTTTAAAATGTGTACCATAGTCCTTGAGGATATTTCAAATAGACAGAAAAAAATACAAGTAATTCCTTATAATTTAATTTTAGTATAAAAAATTAAGGAGTAATTGTTAACTGGATGCTCAAGAGAGTCTGAATCGCTCACCTGGTTTACCATTTGCTTATTTGAAAAAAATTGGAAATGAGACAGGATAAGTTAAAATTAACTGAATCGTCAAATGCAGGAAATGCTTTTGATAGCATTTTTATGACTTAATCCAGAATTTTGCTAAAGGCAAGGTTTTTTTTTTAAATTATTTTAAAAGAATGTCTTCCAACCCCTATGTGCAGTCATATCTATTCACAGATTAAAAATCACAAGTCATTTCGAGCACAATACACTTAAGAACCAATAAGCTTATTTTCATTAAATGACCTTAAATGGTTCAAGAGAAGAAGATTTTCAAAGTCATACATGTAGGGAAAAAAATTAAGAATTATTTCAGGAGCCACAACTCCTACATCAGGAGACAAATGGTTTCGAGAATTTTGGCATTGGTTGCTTAACAATTTTATCACTGCAAAAGTTTGCTAAAGGCAACAGTTTGTTGAGTCATTTGTAAAAACTGCCTTCTGACCTCTATGTTCTATTTTTAGTAACAAGGGCATGTTTTTATAGGGAATAAAATTCCCAACAGTAATGTTTGGGATATCCTAAGGAACAAATATGCCAACTTTCATTGAATTCTGTACAATGAATATTGAGAATATTTTCATAGTTGTATATGCGAAAAATGCCAAAAAAAGCTTGTTCAGGGCTGTTACTCTTACATCAAATGATAAATTGTTATGAAAATTTTGGCATAGGTCCGTCTCATAATGCTGAACAATATTACCCAGTCAGAATTTGCTAAAGGCAACAACCTTTGAGTTATTTGCCAAAAATGCCTTCTGATCCCTATGTTCTATTTTCAGTAACAGGGGTAATTTTTTCTCATGGATCAATAATCCCCACAGTCCTTTTGTGTGCGGTACCCTGGGAAAAAATTATGCCAACTTTTATCAAATTCTGTAAAATGATTTTTGAGAAGATTTTCTAAGTAGAACATGCCAAAAATACCAATAAAGCTTTTTCCGTGGCTGTAACTCCTACATCAAATGATGCATTGTTTTGAAAAGTTCAGCATAGGTCCATCTCAAAATGCTGAACAATATTAACCTGCCAGAATTTGCTAAAGGCAACAACTTTTGACCTATTTACAATAAACTGCCTTCTGACCTCTATATTCTATTTTCAGTAACAGCCATTTTTTCATGGATCAAGAATCCCAACAGTCATTTTGTGTGGGATACCCAAGGAACAATTATGAAAACTTTCACTGAATTCTGTAAAATGAGATTTGAGAAGATTTTCAAAGTTGATGTGTGAAAAATGCCAAAAAAAGCTTTTTCAGGGGTTGTAACTCCTATATCAAATGATGTATTGTTTTGAAAATCTCACCATAGGTCCGTCTCAAAATGCTGAACAATATCACCCGGCAAGAATTTGCTAAAGGCAACAACTTTTAAGTTATTTGCAAAAAACTGCCTTCTGACCCCAATGTTCTATTTTTAGTAACAGGGGCCATGTTTTTTCATGGATCAAAAATCCCAACATCATTACGTGTGGGATACCCTAAGGAACAATTATGCCAACTTTCATTGAATTCTGTGAAATTGTTTTAGAGAAGATTTTCCATTTTGAATATGCAATAAATGCCAAAAAAAGCTGTTTCACTGGCCATAACTCCTACATCATTTCAGCATAGGTCCATCCCATGATGTTAAACAATTATTACATCGTCAGAACTTTGCTAAATGCAACGGTTTTTGAGTTATTTGCAAAACAAGAGGCTCCCAGGAGCCTGAATCACTCACCTGGTTAAAGTTTGTCTTTCAAGGGCAATAAATTTTACAAAGAGTTGTCTAACAATTTTGACTCATTTCAGTAATTGAAAGTTTCTATCTATTATAGTTTTCAAGATATTGGCTGAAAACTGTAAAAAAAAAAAAAAAAAGAAAAAAAAAGTAATTTTGCATTTTTCAAGGGCAATAACTCTTACAAGGACTCGCCTGACAACTTTGATCCCTGAAGACTTTTGAAGGCCTTATAATAACGGTCATTTCAGCAATTGACATAACTTTGCTAAACCTAATGGTTTTGGAGATATATATGCTGAAAACTACTGTCTGATCCTTTTGTTCTATTTTATTTAATGGCCACCATGTTTTTCAACAGTTCAAAAATTTCCACTTCAGTTCTATGCAAGATACCCCATGGAATATTCATATCAGATTGCCTTCCAATTGGACAAGCAGTGTCAAAGGAGAAGATTTTTTAAAGAAATAACATAAAAAATGGCAAAAAAAACGTCGAAAAAGGGTAATAACTCCAACATGGCTACACAGATTAAAATGAAAACTTGACCACAGATACATCTCATCATGCTGAACACTCCCCCTCCCATGTCAGAATGTCAGAATTTGGCTTAACCTAACGTTTTTGGAGATATATATGATAAACTACTGTCTGACCCCTATGTTATGTTTTTAGTAATGGCAGCCATGTTTTTAAACAGATAAAAAATCCCCACATCAGTTCTATGCAGGATACCCCAAGGAAAATTCATACAAAGTTTGGTTCCAATTGGTCAAGTAGTGTCAAAGGAGAAGATTTTTGAAAGAAATAACATTAAAAATAACCAAACATGCTGAACATTTTTACCCTGTCAGAATTTGGCTAAAGCTAAAGATTAGGAGATATATACAAAAAAAAACTACTGTCTAACACCTATGCTCTATTTTTAGTAATGGCTGCCATGTTTTTTGTCGGATTAAAAATCCCACCATCAGTTCTATGCAGGATACCCCAAGAAACATTCATACCAAGTTTGGTTCCAATTGGTCAAGAAGTGTCAGAGGAGAAGAGTTTTGAAAAAATGTTAATGACGACTAATGATGACAAACACCAAATGATAGCAATAGATCACATGGCCTTCCATCAGGTGAGCTAAAAATGCCTTCAGACCTCTATCTTCTATTTTTAGTAATGGTGGCCATGTTTTTTCATGGATCGTAAATCCCAAAAGTCGTTTTGTGCACAATACTCTAAGGAACAATCAAGCCAAGTTTACATCCTGTTGGTCATGAAACGACGACAACGGACGCCAAGTGATGGCAAAAGCTCAGATGGCCTTTGGCAAGGTGAGCTAAAAAGGGTTGATAATGTAATTAATTTGCAAAAAATGAAATCTTATTTACCATGACATACAGTTTCTCTGGTTTTATATTGTGTATTGGCCAACTTAAACTTTTGTACAAAGTGTAAGAACTATATAGCCCTGCCATTAAGAAACAATACCTTAACAGAAACCTGATGGTAAAGAGGACTGAATATCCTCAAACTCGGTTAATGGCACTTGAAAAATAAGTAAACCAAAAACTGAGGATAATTTTTCACCTTTTACCGAATACAAGTTTATTTTTCAACACTTTAGGCACATGTCTAATTGTCAGAGATATTCTGGTTTCCCTAGTTAAAGAATGTCCTATAGAGACAGTACATTTTTCCAAATTAGCTACTTTAGAATTCACAATGTCAGTAGTCCTCTCTGCTATACCATGTAAATAAAGTTTATACATATCATCACATACTAGAATTAGACTTCTAGGCTCAAGCAATATTGATGTAAAATATCTATCTTCAAGTGAAGTACCATCCTAAAATATAGAAAATAATTACAGGGTTTTGAATTTCAGAAAAAAAAGGTATGTTTGATAATACACATTTTCAAACATCTTTATGCTAGGAAGAATGTTTTAATTTAGTAATTGAAATTTACTAAAAATATAAGTATAAAAATAATTGTAGGCCATATGTGACATATGGGAAATATTATATACCCTCTCATTGAGTGGATTTTATATTTTGGATAGATTAATTTCATACATTAGGCTTCATACAGGAAGTGCATATTTTGTGAGCAATTTTAGAGGCTATCAGATATAAACTTTGTTTCGTGGGATTGTCTTGTAGAGATTTTACTAAAATATTCCATTTAATTACTCAGTGGTAATAAAAAGCCCTAACTTTAGATTCTATTGAAATACTATTACTTTAATTTAAAACAAAATATTTTCTACTTTAAAGCTACAATGAATTTTTAGTAGAGCATGCAGTGAGTGCAGTATAGCTTGTTTGAAGTATTAGATATATTTTTATGTTGGTAAAAGTGGAAATTAATTATATGAAGATCTTTCATTAATATGTTATCATTAGTAGAAGTATCAGTATTTATACAATGGTAAAAGTACCTTCTCATCCTCAGACATAGGTTCATAAAAATCCAGGAATGTATGAGATCCTAAACTTATGGTGGACACTATAGGGTAAAACAATGGTCCATCCTCATGAGGCTGTAATTGAAAATAAAAGGGTCAACTTGATTACTAAATTTCATATTCTGTTTTTAGGATGTATTTTATAACATTCATCTACACCTTGGGGTTGTTAGCAAGTTTCGTTTGCTTAAAAAGTCATGTTGTTTAACAGACAAAATGTACTGCCTTTGGGTTACAATAAATACACTGTCAAATGACAATTATGTAATGTCTGAGATGAAAATATTTACACATTTTGTACCAGTACTCAAATTGAAAAAAAAACCAGTGAAACTAACCACATGGATGTTTTTTCAACAGATTCAAAACTTACCATTATACCTTGTCCAGGCTCATATTCATTAACAAGAACATGGTTAGGTAACATGTCTCCAAATATACCAAGCTGTCCTATCTTGTCTACATATGTTTTTAACCACTGGAAAACATACAAGAGTTAATTTATTTAAGCATATAAAACAATGAAACAATTTATTTTGGTTTGAACTCAACTACATCTCAACAGCTTGTATATACATGTATACTATGCAGTTCTTGATAATTACATCCAACTAAATGGATGGATGGGTGTTTATTTATGCTTTGATATCATAACTTCATGAATTTCTAAAATCCTTACCCTGTTTTTCTACGCCCAACCTGACTTCTTGGTATTACTTGCATTAATAAGAAAATGTTGTTTCAAAAGAACATAATTTCTCCTGGAAATGGGATATGTGAGTTGAGATGACTCGTGTAAGATGAGGTCACTTGTTCTCTTAACCGATGAAACAAAGGGAAGAGAAAATTGAATTTCTCAAACTTGTGAAAAATAAAATCTTTAATCACCACTCATTCTAGAACCTATCAATCTTTAATACCATTCTGAAAATCCTAATATTTTAGTTCCAGACATACTGGTAAGCAATGGACTCAACTTGAATTAAGTTTTTTTTTTCTATTTATATAAAATATCATCTTTTATCTTGATGACCCCAAAAATGTTACATATGTAATCAGTTGGTACTTGTATATCACTTGTAAAGTTATGTTCAGTGCATTTCCACTGCTCAGATAGAATGGTTGCAGTATATATTGTACTATGAGGTCTACTATACGTTTGATAGATATAACTAAGTTATCAAAGTTAAACAAACCTGAGGAATATCTTCTGCTATCATACCTTTTGGATGAGGTAAGCCACCTGAATATGGAATAAGAAACCATGTCAAAAATACATGTGTATGTACTCATGTAAAGAAAATAGATTAATAGTAGACTGCTTTCCAATATAGTTTCAAAAATAGAATTAATTAGTATTTTGTACCTTATAGTACTCCTACAACATAAGAGTTTGGAATTTGCTTTCTTTGTTGTAAAACCAACCTCTAGTATTGATGGAATGTATCTGTTAACAATGTACAAATTCGAAAAGAACAATATTAGCCTTTAAAAGAATGTGGTGTAAATAGTTTACATAAACTTTAAGGTACTCAACCCAAGTCCAAATCTAGGACACACATGAGAATGTCAATATTTCATTCTTTCAATACAATATAAAGTAAGATACCCTGGAAAGTTTTCATACTGTGCATAATTCATAATGCATCTATTTTCTCAAAAATATGTGAAAACGTGATTTGACATGATAAACATTTGTATTTTCAGAATTTTTAAAAGAAAAAA
Source organism: Perna viridis (assembly GCA_037379345.1). Lineage (NCBI taxonomy): Eukaryota > Metazoa > Mollusca > Bivalvia > Mytilida > Mytilidae > Perna > Perna viridis. Next base: position 42,365,907 of record CM074512.1, on the reverse strand, counting down.
AAATGCAAGGGAAAGTACTATTTCAATAAGAATATTAACTGTTCTTTTGCTGTCTTGATGAGGTCCTTCCCTCTTGGTTTAATAAAAAAATATATTTAAAGTGAAATACATGATTTTTTGTGCAGGGAGTATATATCCTCAACCCATAAATACTTTGAATAATCAAAATAGTTTCTACTTCTGCAATATTTTTATCAATCCAACATTGGGAGAACCCAAACAGGAAACATGATGTCAAAGGAAAAGTTTACATATATTTTGACATGAAATATTCAATTATCTTGCCATGTGCATTTATAAAAAATGTAAAAATCACCTCAACAATGTACCCCCAAACCCATAGTTTCATGTATTTCGGGTGAAAATAAGAATATGTTTGTAGACAAACGGTCTAGATTTTTCAGTCTATAATTTATTTAAATAAAGAAAATATTGACAAATTTTATTATGTATATATGTGCGAGTCCTAGAATTTGACTTAAGAAGAACTCGAAGACAGAAAAGTTTACAAATTAATTAATAAATCAACAAATGAAGTGCAATTTATAGTGTAATGCAAATTTAAAGATCACAAATGCACTAGATCACTATGATAAACAACAATAGTTGGAAAAAAATGCTGGTTATCTTAAAGTTTAAATGAATGACATAACAGTAGAGAACTATATGAACAGCCTGTCAACATTATATACTGTTCATTTGATTTTCAGTATCACATAATTCAAAACCATAAAAACCTTGACACTTCATATCATGTATTGCACATGGAAGAACTTTCAGTGCTGGGTTTGTCTTCCTATATGTTCCTAATATTTTCTGTTTTGCGTACTTCTACTACTTGTATACAATTTATTTTTTTGAATTTAGACCTCTCTAAGTGTTTGGTTCTAATACTGCTGATTGGTATTTTTGAATTTTGTCACATAAATCTAGTCTTTTTGAATCAATTACCCCAGTTCTGCAGTCTCCTGTTTGATAATTGTGTCCATTTAGGCTTAGGAGCAGAATAAACGCATTGGATCAATCTTTCTTCTTCTTCCTTGGTAATGAACTCGGGAATGTAATAAATTGTAGGATGTGTCTGAAAAAGAATAACAAAAGCAAAACTAATATGAGTTATCAATACTAAAAAGAGAAGCAATCAGATGTAAAAGAAAAAGAGATATAAAAAGAATGGATATGATGAATATTTCAAAGAGACAACAACCACACCAGGATGAAAAATGTCAGCTCAAGACCACCCATGGGTCCTCAATAAACGCTGAGTAAAACCTCACACCCAAGGGTAGGCTGCAGCTGGCCCCAAAATAACACAGATACAGCAAAATGACAAAATGAATTTTAATAATAATAGGGGTTCAATTGAGATTTCATACATCTATCTCCCACTAAAACCAACAAAATCAAGCCAAAATCAAGAACGATAACTCTTGCAAAAAGCAACTTTCATGTACAAGCTATAAAATTGGTATCTCAAAAGCACAAAAATCAAATGAAAAAATAAGACTGATTATGTGATCAGTTTCTGTTTCAGAACTAGAAATAAATGTGAGTTTGGTGGGCTTTTGACATGTATGAAGCACCTCCTGTCCAATTTATAGGACGACTGCTACTTAAACCAAAGGCAAAGCCAAGGGTGCATTTATGTTGATTTGTCATTGAGTGTCTTTGAATAGGGAGGTCGGTAGTGCGTTTATCGATGTTCTTGCGAGAGCAAAATTCTCAATTTTGAGTCAACTTTAACACGTTAGAAAATGGTTAAAAATCCATTGCATGACAATAAAAAATATATGTAATTGAAGATGAGACATTTCTCTTTCTAAATATACAACTTTAATTGTTATTGGAGTTGATGGTCATTTGGTACAAACGTTTGAAGTGACGATACTTTGAGAAAAATGGCCGCCTGAAAAACTATGTGTCAAAGATCATACCTATTTCAAAATTCATTCCGCAAGCTATTACTGGACCGATTTTCTTCATTTATGGCTTAAATTTTTGGAAATATCTTCAATTTTGATAATCCGGTTGTCAGGCTAATTTTTTGGTTACAAAACATATTTTTTACGTAATTTTAAGGAAAAACATGTTGAAAAAAAATAGGTTTTGCGTACCCGGAATGCACTGACAGTCGGATTCCGAAAATTTAATCCTTTCTGCGTCCATCCGTAACCCTGGTTTCAGAAGAAAAACAATAATAGCTTGCGGAATCGATTGGATATTAGGGTGGTCAGGGCGTGGTTTTCACAAAAATTAAAGCGGGACCGGTTATCGTTCTTGCTAACCGGATGTTACTGATCCGCCATAGCTTCTGTTAAGATTTTCGAACACTCGTGGATAAATGCCTTTTACCGACTGTTTTCTGGACGGATTTTTGACTGGTGGTGCAGACAACGATGGACCTAGGCCATGGAGGCCAATCACTTACGGTAAGTACCTAAATTATGTCTAATATAAGCCTAATCGCCCTGTTTCCGTAAGGTCAAATTCTAGAATGACCTTTTATCATCTGCAAGCTTAAAAACTATATTCACCTTCTTGGAAGGTCTGATTTTCGTTTGATTCTGTATGAGCTGATTTAAAAAAGGTTACACTCATTTAGCATTAGTTGGAATATGTTTCCATAACTTTTTTATTAAACGATGAATATGTAATGAAGTAAATTCTCCCAACGTTTGATTGCAATCTATTCAAAATCTTTCGGACTTTATCGACTTTCCTATATTATCGGAAGTCTCTGTATTTTACCTTGCTTTTTTTCTATTGGTTGGGAGAATTTGCACATATTGCATTTAATTTTCTTGATAATTCAATTTTAATTTATATGTAGTACCCAATTTATATGAAACTCACATGTTTAAGCATAAACCTTCTTTATATTTATTTTAACTGTATTATTTATCTAAAATTATCATATGTAGAAAAAAAATCAACCTTAAATTGCTTCTTCAAATGATACACAACTTTTTTTCTGGTTTTCATTTTATCAGTTAATATATATTATGACTTTTATTAGAACAATTATCATGTAGCCCTGCTTGTACTTTACTTGATAAATAGAACTTATTTGATGAGATTTATATATGTGGCAATTGCATATTTTACATATGACCTGCATCTTCTTAAGTTTACTTTATATATTCATATTGTACAATTTTTAACAGCTAACTTACATATTCATTTTTTAGAGGATTGTAGATGCTCTACTTATTTAATATTCATATACATGTACAATTGCTTGGAAAAGGTTTAAAATCCTAGTAATATACATTATTTATCATTAAATTTTAATTAATTATGGTTTAATTTTTTTTTTGCCTTTTTAGGATCACATTGATTGACTCATAATACCAATCTTTTGTTGTATGTATATGAAACATACTTGTACTATGTTTTTTCTTCTAATTATTGATTTATTTCAGAAGAAAGTATTAGTAAACAGACTGCCTAAATATTTATTTTATTTTGTCATATAAAAAGTAAACACTGATGTAAATTTTATTATGATTTAGTTTTATTTTCTGTTTGTTTTTCATCATTTTAGTTTCATTTTGTTGAGTTCTGGAGATGTTTCGAATTTATGGTAAGTTAGTTTTTATACTTTGATTTAGTTTAGTAGCTTTATTTATTTTAATAGTAAAACTTTTGAGTCTTTTAATTATGGTAACAAATAAGCATTTACATTTGAATCATATATTACTTACAAGAACTGTCGATTAGTTTTGTGTTTAGACTCTGCTTTAAAACTGCTTCACAGTACATATTCATTGAATTCCACTACTTGTTTATTTCAGATGGCCTGAGGAGCAAAGTGGGCTATGCTATGAGACGAATATGGGCTGTCTGAGGTAGGACCATATGGGGTACAGTAAGTAGGGTAGTTCCAGACACACTTGAACCTGATAACCTGATTGGTAAGAGAGTTCAACACTTGATAGAAGAACCAGACGGATCACGCAGCGAAATTATTCATATTAAGTTATTTAACATAACATTAATATAACCTTATAAAACAATCTTCTTGTTTTGAAATGAAGATAATTATTCTGGAAAAGGAAGTTTGGTGTTTTTAACTCCTCGCCACATCTTTTGTCAACCGCTTTGTGAGCAACCAACAGCAAATAAAGTTTTACATTTTTTCAGATTGTTAGCAAACCAGATTATGATTTAATAGAAAGTAAACTAACTGTAAGTAAATTGATAAGGTAAATGATGTTAATAGGTGTAATGTCCTTATGTACATAATCTCTTTTGTAGATTTGGCAGACATAGTAGATCCTGGTGAAGAAACCCTTCTGGCCTGAAATGGAAACTTCGAAAAGTTCATTAAACTTAATCAAATGATGATATTTTGTTTATTATCATTTAATGTACATAATAGTACACATGAGGAAACAGCTAGGGCTTCAAAGTTCCATAGTGAAAGGATGCGCATTGGTTCAAGTCAATGTATTCATAAAAATTTTCTCAATTTCTTGGGAAAACAGCATTTGTTTTTGAAATTTTATTCAATTTTAACATAATAATGAGATTATTATTATGTTTAAAGACCCTATTTAAACAAGAAAACATTACAAGACTACATTAGGAATCTTAGAATTGACCAGACCTTGATATAATATTATTTTGCCACTTTTTGCAGCAAAAATGTATGTTTATTTTGATTATCGTCTGGCTTCATTTAAGGTATAGGCCTAACAAATTTTCATCCACATTAAACATTTTATAGCAAAATAAGATGAAAGTATCTTCATGTGATAGCTTAGATTCTAAGCTTTAAAATGGTACCACATAAGTATATGGTAGGTTGATATTTTGATCAATATTAGCATAAATATGCGTTTTTTTTTTTAAATCTGAAATTTTCAAAAATGTTCGATTTACCCCCATTTTTCAACATTTGCTTGTTGATTTTTAAATATAATTCAATTATTTCTTGATAAAAATGTGTTTTTACATATTTAATCACAATAACAATAACTGTCATGTGCTAAAAACTGCTTTTAAATTCAAAATGTCTTTTTCTGTCTGACCTTTCGCCATTTTTTGCACTGAAAATAGCTCTAAAATTTACCCTAAAATGTAAATTTTCTACCTCAAAAAATTTTTTTGAGCAGAAAAACATGATTTTTCAAGTCAAGCAACTTTATTGCCACACAAAACAAGTGACAGAAAAAATTAAATATTTTTTTTGAATTCTTAGTAAGCAAAAATGTATTTTTTTGTTGAAAAAACGCATATAAAAAAAAGGGGGTCTGCCGCAGCGTTTTTGATTCCAATGAAAAACAAATCAGAGGTTTTTACATAATATTTGTTTATTTATTTCTGTTTAATGGATTACTCTTGAAAGAACAGCAAAGTATCAGAATTCTACTACCTTCCAATTTCCAAATATGAATATCCAAAAATGGCACTTTAATTCATGATGCTGTTGACACATAGCAAAAAAAAACTAAGTCCAAAGTGTTTTTTTGCCGATTTTAAAAAAGTGTAATTTTCTTTGTATCTAAGATACAAGTTTCCTGAATGGCTTAAATCAAAGTATGAAATGGCTTTATTTAAATGATTAAGACACAATGTATGAATTTCTTTAACTGTTTGACTTATGTGGGCCACAGAAGTGCCCAAAATGTGACATTATTGCCTTCGCAAGAAAAATGACCAAAATTTTGAACTTTAAATTGTAATAACTTTTGAACCCCTTGACCGATTTTAAAAATTTTTGCACCAAAAAGTTACATTTGTTGGGCTCTTTCAAACTAATATAAACTTGTACATTTTCTACATACTTCATATTTTGACTGACCTCCCTACTTTGAAAGCCATTGCATCTGTCAAAATAAACTTAATATCTACTGAAAGAGACAACACTACTGAAGGGCAATTGCTACTTCTATACATGTGTTATGATGAGTGGTAAAATGGTAAAATTATAGACAACTTTTTCAGGTTTTTACATTTTCGATCCGGTGACTGTCCATTCCGTTGTGGAGTCCGAATTTAGATGATATTTTAAAGTCGCCTTGTGTGATTGGCCACTACATCAAAATTCAACCAATCACATTTCCGTTGTTATTTAGCTTATATAGTGTGTAGCAGAATGCGAAAGTAGAAAAAGCAAGGAGAAAATTATAGCTTAGGCTGCTAGTGGTATACAACAGATTAGAGGGTACATAATCACACATTTCTATTGCAACATTAAATAAGTGTAGGGTATATATCTCATAACAATAATGATAGTAGGCTGAAACACTAGTTCCAGAGTTTACTGCAACACAGTCAGACAATGCTTTCTCATACTATATATGCAAGAAATGTGTGCAAAATCCAATGATACCAATGCCGGAGTCAACGTGATGATTATACAGCCATGTATTTGGTATTTAAGTTCAGCTTTGCCAGAGAGGCTTTAAATGGTTCAGTGGTGCTTACACCTTACGTGAAAGAAGATTGTCCTAGTCCTGATCTGCTAATTGTCAAAGACAGAGGGAAGAATGGGTTTTTTCCTATAATTTTTCCAAGCTGCAGAGATTGGAAGCATTTTGGATTCATGTTTTGTGTTAGACATCCTTCTAATGGGTATTTTTTCATGTGTGGTCTAGTACATGTAATCAGTACACCATGTTGGGCATGGCATTTTCTCTGTTCTGATGAGTTTTATTCCTTATATTCTATTATTTTTGTGACACTTTCCTTGTTTTGGTAGTTATTTGTAATATATATTGCAGCTAGGTACCATTTCAGTATTGTAAATGGATGACATATTCCAGGATAGGTTGGACTAAAAACTTGTAAGCATTTCCTTCAACAGGTGTACAATGGTATGTTTCTTGGTTTTTGTTTCATGGAAACTGGTTTTATGTTTATTGCCATAGTTTGATAATCAAGGTATTACTATTGTTAGAGTGGCCATAGGCCATGCGAGCTATTGCCATCACTTGGCTTCCATTGTCATCGTTAACAATTCTTCAAACACCTTTTCTTCTGAAACAACTGAATGTATTTGGATGAAACTTAAGGTGATTGTTCGTTAGAATATCTTGCACAAAATGGTCTGTAAAAAAACCTGGCCTCCGTTACTAAAAACAGAACATAGGGTTCAGACAGCAGTTTTAGCATATTATATCCAAAACAGTTAGGTTTTACCAAATTCCAATGGAGTAGAAGTGTTCACCATGATGAGATCTACATTTTTGTATTTGTGACACTTTAATTTTGGTGAAAATCTGTCGATCTATGTTGTAGTTATTGCTGTTTTTGGATGTTTCATACAGTTTTTGATGTTATTACTTTAAAAAAAAGTTCTCCTCAGAAACCCTCAGAAGCTTCTCTAAAGAATTCAATGAAAGTTGGTTGTTTTTTTTTGTTTTCTGTTGTTTTTTTTAGGGTATCCTGAACAAAATGACAGTTTTTGATCAGTGAAAATACATGGCTGCTGTTGCTAAAACATAACATAAGGGTCAGACAGAAGATTTTTGCATATATCTCAATAAATGTTAAGTTTAACCATATTCTGACATGGGTTAAAGTGTTCAGCATGATGATATCTATTTGTGATGTCATTTTGGTGAAAATCTGTTGATCCATGTTGGAGTTATTGCCCTTTTTGGATGTTTTTTTTTCTGCTGTTTTTGATGTTGACACTTTCAAAAATTTTCTCCTTAGAATCTAATTTACAGAATTTAATGAAAATTAATATTACTTTTTTTAGGGTATCCTGCATGAAATAACCATTTCAAACGGTGTTTGGAGTTTTGATTGGTGAAAAAACATGGCAACTGTTACTAAAAATAGAACATAAGGGTCGAAACAGTTTTTTGCAAATGTATACTGGGTTAATGCCCCCTCAGACCCAGTGGAATAACAGGGATTAGGGTGACTCCTGGCCAAATTTTTTCCAGAGGTTCTAAAACACTTTGAAGGTATTTCCTTATTACTCAGTTGAACTTACAGCATTCATCAATATATGCATTTTTTCAGCAATTTTTTTGTCAAACAGGGTAACAAAACATGACACCTTTACTTAGTTTAAAGGGCATGGTTTGGCTGGTGAGTGATTCAGGCTCTTCAAGAGCTTCTTGTTTTCTATGTTGCAATTACATGTATATTAGACACCATTGGCATTGATTACATGTTTCACATATGATACCTTTTATATAACCATATAATCAGTTCATCACATGTTCCACATACATGTAGTAGGGAGCTTAACCAGCAAGTTCATGTGTTTCTATCATTCTATAGATTTTTATCTTTGTTTTTATAAAAACAAAAGTTAGCAGTTGACCCCGAGTATAACAAATATTCTTTACATTTTCTGAGGCATTTTTTAAAATCTGAAGTCTTTGCACACACTGGTCATGTGCACTGTGTTAGTTCCTTAATAATGCACGGAGTATGCTTTGCTTTTTGAGGAAGGTGACCAAGCTAAAATTTAGCCTGTCAAATTGACTTAACTTTTTAGTCTACATTGTATTATCGGCCATGTTTCATTAGGATTAATATTAATACCTTTGACCATGAAACTCTCATTTCTATTCTCCTTTTCAGTGCAGCGCACACTTTTATTTCATTGGTTCACTGAAGGAATTAAAATTAACTGGAAACTGTTTGAAAATATAAAGTCAATGTATAGAGATGAAAATATCCTTATTTTTCAGTCGCAAGTAGAGTATCTTTAATTATAGAAATTAATATTTGAAATGCCCAAAATTATCTGAACAAATGATTGTTTAAAAGAATATTCTTATGAATAAAGTAGATAGCTCAAACAGTTTTGAATTGCAATTATTTACCCTATGATAGTTATACAAAGGCACCTACATGTATGAAGTGTCAACTTCATGCACCTCCTATATCTTAAAGTGCCAGTGGTTCTTTTCACAAAAAATCATGAGTGTCATAGCGGATCAAAGTATTGTGATGTCATAACTTATGACTAATTTTACTCTTACGATTTTTTGTGAAAATGTATGCTGGATGTTCAGAAAAAAGAGACTCATTTGAATGTGGATGTCATACTAGCAGTGTTCTCCCCAGGCCCTTAAAGTGCTGCGCTTCACAGTGCTATCCAGTTTAAGCACTGTGCTATTGACCTCAAGTACTTTGCTGTCTTGCTGCTAGTACTGAACTTTAAAGTATGATATGAGGATTAAAAATCAATATCACAGGAAACATGTGTGCCCCAAGGTCATTTACAGCATCCTATAAAGTAATTAGCTCAATCGATAGCAGTAAACACGGATATGGTCTGTTGATCACTGCATGAGTGCATAATTATGACATTGCCGACCAGATTCTGAATCAGTCATCCCACCACCTGGCCACAAATTAATTTTAAGGGAGGTGTCAATCAGGTACAAATATCTATGTACTGAGCCAATCAAAATGGTGATCAGCGGTAACTCAACCCCGACAAAAAGCATGTGGCTATTTATGAATGCAAAGTTGAATGTTGCACAATCACAAGATGTTTTCAACATCAAGAAACTAATTTAACTTATAAAAGAATGTATTGAATTACAAAATAATGTTTATTCCACCAGACACTTCCTAAACACTTTTAAAAGAAAAAGGAAATGTCTGCCTTTGTTTATATTGCCTTGTTGTTGTATGTTAGCTCCAAACTACTGACTTCCTAAAAATTACCAACTGGTTTTATGGCAAACATGAATTTTAAGACCGGAGTAGTCTAATACTTTTACATGATTAGATAATTCTAAATCTATGAATTAATATTGAAAGTTACAAAGACTAGAAAAAATTCTTTAATGATAGAGAATGCTTTTAATCAAATGAATATTGCATTCAAAAGGAGCTCTATACAAATGAAAGATTTTTATCTCCAATGGGTCTGTTGTCAGAAAAAAATTGTTGATCATCATCAATAAAGAAGCCTGGGTGTGTATATATCAGAGGAAATGTTCATGAAGAATTTTTTTATCATTTGATAGAATATCTTTTTAATTTTTGTGTTAAATATAAAAAAGAAAAAAAACAGTATTAAAGTTATTATTGCTTCAAGTTCAATGGTAAAATATAAAGCTATGAATAATTCATATAAACATAAACAGCAAAGTACATTTTGAATACACAGATGAGTTTTTAAATAATACTTAAAGTATGATGTAGCACTTTTCGACATGGGACTTTTTAATGTTGTGTCACACACACTAAATACAACACTATTCAAAAATCCTGGGGAGAACACTGATACTAGGAGTATGTTTTTTGTTTTTGTTTGTTTGTTGGGGTTTAACGTCCGAGCAGCAATATTTCAGCTATATTCAGACGATGAAAATGAAATTGATGATAAAATGAACATGAAATGATGATGAAATGAAAAAGGGATGGGACAAAAGTACAATGGAGTCGACAAATTTAGATTGCCACTGGAAATAGGGAGAGGTGGGTAGGGTCGGGCAATTTATCCTCCTGTGGCGGAGCCCTATGGTTCCTACTCCGGGAGAATACCACAGTAGGGTTCTGTAACGTGCGAGGAATGTGACATCTTTCCCAACACGGTGCACCACTATGGTTTGCGGTCAGGTTTTCCGTATTATAGCCTGACAACCCCAGCATGTAACACGCCAGGGGTACCCCATTCCACCACCTGGGGCACACATCCCAGTTGCTCTGTGGGCAGAGCGCCCTAGCCCCCGGCTTGGGTTCTGAGCACTATTTAGTCGCCTTTTACGACAAGCTTACTAGGAGTATGTAGAAAATTATTTGACATTATTATTTACCATTCAAGCTCCCTGGGATTTTATCTAATGTGTTATACAGCTGGTCCAGTCTTACACAATTTGTGTCAGATTTACACAAAACTGACACCAATTGATGATTTCTTTCTTTAATCTTTCAAAAATATCGACAAACCTTATGCATATTGCTTCTCAAAATTGGACAGCTCTAGTTCATGTACAAATAACTTGGTCAAAAGTATTTCAAACTAATTAATGTTGATTTGCATGCACCTCTTGATACACAGAGGCCTGCTATTGCATGCAAACTTCTTGCAAGCACTGAAAACTCCATCGATCATTGTATTTTACCTTGGATTCTTAGGAGAAATCCCAAATTCACTGCAAAACCTATAGCATGTTGATAGAGTATTTCAGCCCTGCACTACTTTGAATTAGGCCTGTGTAACATGAAACTCTCCAGAAATGCAGGTTAATTCAATGCGCATTGGTATTTGCATAATGTGACAGGTTGAAATAGTCCTGCTCCTAATTATTTTTCCAACTCTTTTGTGAAATCAGTGTGAAACAAAATATTTGCCGATGATGCCTTTCCACATCTTTTGACTATATAATTGGTTATGAGAAAAGACATTTACTTCAACCCGGCCACATTTTTTGCCCCTGTCCCAAATCAGGAATTTCTGGCTTCTGTATGTCTTGTTTCATTTGCACTTTCAGTTTTTTTTTTATGTTACTGGAGTCTTATAGGGGCAATTACTTTGCTGTACCTGTGTATATGCTGTTTTGGAGCCAGCTGAACTTACAATGATATTAAAAAATGTAAGATGTTGCATCTGTAATTGCTTCCCTTATATCTTACTGAGAGATGATAAAAATCTCTCTAGGAAGTTGCTCACCACATTTTTATTATCATTACAGGAACTGAATGATAAAGAAAATACTATGTTCGGTTACAAAAATAAACCTGGATGCATAAAGCATATGTTTCTGGCATAAAATCTTGATTTTTCAATTTTTCACTAATTTTACCCACAAAATTTTCTTTAATTCTATTTACAACATCCCCTCCCAAACCTGAGATTCTGTATCCGCCCCTGTTTAATGACACCGATTTGGATGATAAAAATGACTGTCTAAGTTATTGTGGTTAAATTATGAAGAACTTGTTTATTTTTATCAATTAAATGATAAGTGATTTTTACTTCTTTAGAGCTGTGGACCTATGGTTAAGCCTGGTGAAGAGAAAACTTGACCTTGGGATAATTGAGTTAGACAAAACAGACAGAAAGATATACCATTGTTGTTTGTTATTTTCTATGTTGTTGCTTGGAGTATTATATATATCTCATTCTACATCATCATGATTTCTTTGGCAATTTATTTTCTGCACCAGGATGAAAATTTGTCAAACCGGAGATGAGCCACATGTTCATTTTGATCCATGGAGATCCCCAAACTATAGTCATTTCATACATTTACTTGTTAAATGTTAGCCACCTTTTAAGTTGTTTTTACCCCTCCCTTTGATCAATAACTTTTTAATTAATTAGAGTCATCTTTCTTTCTGCATTCAAGCATTTTTTTCTCTTTGAATGAACACAGAAGGTTTAGTTTTTAAATTATAGTTTAAAAAATAGGCATAAAAATACACTTTTTGTTTTCCCAAACCCATTCTCATGTTACTTTTAAGTTAAGCTTGATGAAACTTCATTGTTCTACTTATATTTATTGTTTAATATTTTTCATGCAAAATCATGTTGGGTACAAATGCATTTATTTTGCTTTTTCTAGGCCAATATGCCTCAATGAAATGTGTTATCTTTGGTTGATATGTGCATTATATCTACCCATGCTGTTTACTAATGCATTTTGGCTATTAAATAATGCAATTTGCATGTTGTTATATGCCTCGAAGTCCAAAATACAGGGCATGTTCTCTGGTGGTGTTTTACAAAATGGTTCAGCATTGCAGTCTGGAATATTGTCAAATGTAAGGCATCGTTGCCATTCAGTATCAAGTGCAGCTACTTGGTCATTGCATGCTGTACAGTTCATTTCTTGTGTAGGTTTGCAGGGCTTGCTGTGGTACCAGTATTTTGAAGGTACATGCACTCTTCTGTATGTACGATAGAAGGATACAGGCCTGTATCTATAGATATTTCTCCATCCATGCCATCTGTGCATGTAATACCCATATCCATCAACAGTACCCAAGCTTATAGTGGTAGTGAGGAGGAAAGCTGTAAACATTTCAAATTTACGTCTCCATAATCTTATGCTACATGATGACATTAATATCAATGATCATGTGACAGTGGCAGTATTATAATTAAGACAGAAATACTTTATTTTCCATGTGCTTTCATTAAAAAAATAATATTGGTAGAATATATTTGTACTTGTTTTTTCTTTCTTTTAAATTAGATGATAACATTTTAGACCATTCTATCGAATTACCACTATTCATTTCTTAAATTTAGTGGGAGAATCATGCATCTCACTACAGTATAACCTATCTAAACCAAACACTGAAAATGCCTGTCTAAACCAAACACTTTTTAAGTCCCTTTATATCAGTTTAAATGTATTTTGACCCCTTAGAACACCAAACACCGATCAAAAAGGATCAATTTTAGGGTCCAAAAAGGTGTACAATTTAGACAGGTTTTACTGAAGTGAAGCAAATGTATACATTATTTAAAGTTTGACCAGCCAAAAGATGTTTCAGGAATTCCATATTAATTTTGGTCTAAATTTGTTAGTATAAGTGATTTTCAGTTAGATTGTTTACCATAGATATAGTGAAAATAAATTTGTATTACGGTACCTCACTGTCTAAAATCTTACCTATTGGGTTGATCGTAGATACTTGTTGTTGAATGACTTGCTGTTCTGTTACTTTTATAATGGTGAATAGGACGATTGATAAGACTATGCAGTGTCTTAACTTCATCTGAAAAAAATATTAATGCTAAAATATAGAAGTCCTTTGATATTCTTATAATTTCTTGATGCTGTTTTTTATACAACTGCAGAAAAATGTGGTTGTTTAATGGTATATTGTTGTCATCATCCTTGTCCATAGGTACATTTGTACTTCATGTCCAGACAATATGGCCTAAAAATCACATGTTTTTACTAACCCTATGTTGTTCAATTTTTTGGGCCTACCCTAAAGATTTTTTTTGGTAGTTTTTTTTTTGGCAAGCGCAATTAAACATGTTGAAGTCTGAATGTGTCTCCGAACCAAACCAGTCAAAAACTGAAAATAAAGTATTTTCTACCTAGTCTTTTTAGAACATGTTAGCAGATACACAGATATTTGTTTTCTTTGCCTAACTTGAGTATGAGTGTATATAACTTAATGAAATTGTCTGCAAGATGTAGTACCATGATAGGAAGGCTGGAATTAAATTTGGGGTTTATGTTGAACTTTTGAAAGTAGCCTTTTCCTAATGTCTGAACAATAACTTGAGTGAATTTGTATGGATCTCTTAAAAATTGAACCACATGGTGTCATACCACTGAAGAATGCTGGGTTGAATTTTGGGTATTGGGACTTTTATTGTTTAGGTTACCAATGATTTCCTTGATATCCCTGGCAAAATAACCTTACTTTTAGTAAATGGATCACTTAGAAATTGCACTACAAATTGCCATACCAATGTAGAAATGCGGGCATTAATTTTTGGGGCTGTGACATAAACTGCTTAGGAACAAGGGGCCAGAAAAAATGCATTTCCTTATGTCTGGACAAGAACTTAACTATAAGTGAATGGATATCTTTAACATTGTACCACTAGGTGCTATGCCCTTTTTAAGGAAAGCTAGCATTTGAATTTAGGAGCTTATGACTGGAATAATTTAATAATTAGGTGCCAAAAAGGGGCTATGTAGAATCTGTTCAAATACTTATGGCACCTGTTTGTTTATGCATGCCCCAACTGTTCAGGAGCCAAGGTTTTTCAGTTCTGTGGTCATATCAACCTGCACCCTGGGAAGTATTTTGTTTTTTTATCACGTACATGTAACAGTTTATATTTCTTTTAATTCTACAATGATTTATGTATTTATTTGTCAACTTATATGTACGAATAATTAATGTGCATCCAGAAGTTATTTGAAATATAGTACAAAACTGAAAAGAAATATAACAAAATCTGAAAAAAAAATATCTTGTTTAGGAAGTGTGAAAAAAAGGTATCAAAAATTAGTGCTAGAAATATTGTGATTTTATCATATTTACAAATTGAAGGAAACTATATTTAATTTACAGTATAATGTATTCTAGTCTTACCTTTCAGTGTTTTATTCAGTAATATCTTGTTTGCCTGCTTTTTTCTTTAGAAATATTGTGATTTTAGCATATTTACAAATTGAAGGAAACTATATTTAATTTACAGTATAATGTATTCTAGTCTTACCTTTCAATGTTTTATTCAGTAATATCTTGTTTGCTTACTTTTTTCTTCAACCAGTTTTAATTTGAAGCTGTATTATGTTAATGATTGAATATGTGCCTCCTCACCAGTCAGTTACCTTTTGCTCAAATGACACATGAACATGTATACATATGGTCTATATAACAACTGCGGCAAATCTAAGCAAAACTCAAGTAGCCAGCAGTTTACTACGTGTATATATTATTAATTGGAAGCTGTTGCCAGTATTTGTCTCACATGATATATTTATGAATTTAAGGTTTTTCAGTAAAAGACAATTTTTCTACATGACATCCCTGACTCAAGTACATACACATGTACATTATGTATGGTAAACAAACAATGCTGCATTTAGAAAATGTTGGCTTTATTTCTATGAAACTTATGAGTCACACAGACTTTTTCAGTGTATGTTACTATACCAAATATGTTTGGATATTTAAATGTATGAATTGATACTTCCATTGGTAAAGTATGTGTATGGAAGTTACCAGTATTTTTAATGATGAATGATATGGGATTTTTTGCATATGTTTAGAAGGCTGAAATTCATGCATCAGTAATGCCTGTTTGGTAGAGGGGCTGATATTCCTAAGCCCTAAAATCCATAGCACACCCTAAATGAACTATGCCTTATGGTTGAAATTGAAATATGCCCAGATGTTGAAAGATATGATGAACAGAACATGATATGGATTTTTCCATATTACAATTAATATTACCCCCTTGATAGAGATAAACCTTAAGCATGCTGAATGCTCTTGGGTAATATCAGCGTCTCTAGATTGTAATGACATGCAGTATGGTCAGAAAACCCATATTATATTCTATATGCATCATATTTAAATCAGGTATTAATATATTGTTCCTACTGGTAATATGCCTTACATAGGAATTGGAAGATATTCTGGTAGACTTTGAAAGGAAAGAAAAGACTTCCAATTGATCTGTTGCACATAGCAAAAACTGGGTTTGAATGTTATAATATTTGATCAGTTTTATGGACCTTGTAATAAGTGAAATATTGCTCAAATATTTCTTACAATTTTTTTATGCTTAGCCAATTGCACATACAACGTTCAAGTATTTGGGGTCAGCTGAATTAAAAAAAAGTTTCTGACCTGGATTTCACAAACAAATCAGAGGTTGAGATTTTCCTCAAATCTTTGAGATTCAATTTCAAATGATTTGATTGGTTGAAATTTTAGTTGAGGAAAGGTTTGAGGAAAATCTCAATTTCAGATTCTTTATGAAACCAGGCCCAGGTACAACAATCATTTAAGATGACCAGATTTCCCTATATTTAACTGTTTTTTTTTGTTTTTTTTTTCTTTCAGATGGTTCGACTTGGACCTGATTCATCCAAGAGGCTCCCCAGACATCTTAGAAATGAAGACATACCTACACACACCTTTACACCTCCTACTTATCAGGTTTGTCACTAATACATTGCAGTTATATTGATAAGTTGTATTAATAAATAAAGCTCTTTGGTCAATTTCTCAACAAGTCTTAGTGTTTAAGATCAAATGTTTTGAGAGAACAATGGGAAAATGTGTTAAAACCTGTGATAGAATAAAAGAGTAATCAAGGGAACCAAGGTTATAGCGGTAATCAAAAGAATGCAATCCAGGGACAAAGACCAGGCATGGAAAACAGACATACACAACAAAAAACATAAAGTAACTAAAATCATACATACAAAGTAACAAAAGCAAATGAGGAACTTGGACTCCACTAAAAACTGGGAGCATGGACCAGGTGCACCGGTAGGGTAAGCGTCCTCTAAAACCTATGAATCTTTGTGAAACTGACAGCAGGAAGATGTTTATTTTGATTTTGATTTATTCAAAGAGAAGTATTTGTAAGCTAAATTATTTTATCCAATTGTTCTTTTGGTTAATGATCATATTTATTTGATTGCTTATCTATGGTGTGACTTTTTCCTCCCACTTTGCTCTTTTATTACTCAATACAACCACTTGATATTTTTTTCGAAAGCTGTCATTAGACCAGGTTATTTTGGATACATGTTAGGTCCTTGCAACATCTTATTGTTAAACATAGTGTAGACAAAGGCTCACAATACAATATGTGATCAGGCATGAAACATTATAAAGCGTGCATTGTGTTGGTAACAATTAGGAGGAAGCTGGTCTTGAATTATTTACAATGACAAAATTTTTACCTCTTGTGTTTAAATGTATTGCTTATTCCGACACGTGTTGAAAACTATGTAAATTTAAAAAAAAAAATTTATTAAAAGATATTTATGATCTTTTTTAAAATTCTGTTCCTTTGTTTTGTTTCCTCATGTAAGAGAATATTTTGTAAGCTATTTTATGTACAAGGAAATGTATATGAGATGAAAAAATATGTAACATGTTTGAATAAAATACCATGACAAAGTCTTGTTCAAGATGAACTACTTCAGTAATTTTTTTTTCTTTGCAAATAATGTTGAAATACATCCTAAAACATGTAGTTCCAAAATATGTTACTAAAGTTATTTTGTATCGATATAAAGAAAGAAATTTGAATTCAGCAGATTTTTATAGTTTGTTTTATTGTTATATTTTTCCACCACTGTCTCTGGTTAGGGGAGGATTGAGCACTCACAAACTTGTTTAACCCTGCAACATACTTTATGTGACTGTCTCAGGCCAGTACCCTGTAGTCTAGTGGTTGTCGTTGTTATGTTCGTTGTTACTATAGATTAGGTCAATTTCCCTCTTGTTTAACCCTGCAATATACTTTATGTGACCGTCTCAGGCCAGTACCCTGTAGTCTAGTGGTTGTCGTTATGTTCGTTGTTACTATAGATTAGGTCAATTTCCCTCTTGTTTAACCCTGCAACATACTTTATGTGACTGTCTCAGGCCAGTACCCTGTAGTCTAGTGGTTGTCGTTATGTTCGTTGTTACTATAGATTAGGTCAATTTTCCTCTTTTTTAACCCTGCAACATACTTTATGTGACTGTCTCAGGCCAGTACCCTGTATTCTAGTGGTTGTCATTATGTTCGTTGTTACTATAGATTAGGTCAATTTTCCTCTTATATGAATAGTCTCACTTCAATTTAGGGTCCTTTTACAGCT
Source organism: Perna viridis (assembly GCA_037379345.1). Classification (NCBI taxonomy): domain Eukaryota; kingdom Metazoa; phylum Mollusca; class Bivalvia; order Mytilida; family Mytilidae; genus Perna; species Perna viridis. Next base: position 42,347,662 of record CM074512.1, on the reverse strand, counting down.
TGCTTTATGTTATGTGGTTTGCCCATCATTGAAGACCATGTTGTGACCTGTAGAAGTTAAACTTTTTCGTTGCTTGACTTTTGGTGTCTCATTGGCAATCATACCACATCTCCAATTTTTATATTATGAAAAAGATCGTATTTAGTCTTTTAACAGAAACATGTCCACACATCATTTTTATACCCCTCCATATGAAGTGGCAATTATAATGTGATCCCATCTGAAAATTTCCATGTCTGTCTGTCCTTCTACAGTTTCCATATGATGACTTGAGAATTTTTTTTTAATTTGCACAATTGTTAAGTACTTTAAAATACTGGTTAAGTTCAATTTTCAGCAAAATACAACATGTGGTCTTTAAATTGTGCCATTTTGAACATTTTGCCATCCCCCTTTTTTCACCATTATGTGGCGGGTTATCACTTAATCTTCCATTAATGCCCTATTTTTTGTTGTTTTGATTAAAAAAAAAAATATTTGTTTTGATGGATGAATACTTACTTTAATTATTCACTTGCCTATATCATTGTCAAGGGAGGTTGTTAGTATTTACCATGTTAAGTCTTTCCCTACATACCTATCACTTCAACATTCTTGAATCAACTTCCTTCAGTGGGTTTAACCAACCTTTAAACATCATTGATTCCTAGGTATGATGAAAAAATACATTATCTTATGTTGCTTAATACATTAAATACTACACAAAATAAACTTTGGTTTTTTAGCAGACAAAATGAAATTGACATTACCTTCATTCAGACATATTTTGTTATAACTGTACTGATTTATGTAACCAGTGTGTGTCTAGCACCAGACTTTATTCATTTCATTTAACTTCAGGTCGAATTGCTGGATGCAGCTCTACACAGGAACACTATTGTATGTCTGGGGGCCAGCTCTGGTAAAATGTTCCTCTCTGTCATGGTACTTAGGGAATTATCTTATCAGCTGAGGAAACCATTGGATCAGGGAGGCAAGAGGAGTATTTACCTCACAGATAATGGTTAGTCAGAATATGCTAAGGGTAATCAAGGGAACCAACATTCTAGCGAAACTCAAAAGAATGTAATAAAGGGACAAAGACCTGATATGGAAAACAGACATACTCAACAAAGAACATAAAATAACCAAAATGTTGCAAAATAACAAAAGAAAATGAGCATCTCTGACTCCACCAACTGTAGAAAATAGTAATACTGATTGCAAAGTAGCACTCCAGATAAGAATCATGCAAAATGCGATTCATGGTTAGAAAGCCTACATATTTTTATTTTTCATATTGTGTTTAAAATGTTATGGTAAACAAAAAGTAATGTGTGGCTTTTAACTGTAGAATTCAAAATTAAGGAAGATAACTCTGTAAATGACACTAAAATGCAATAGAAGCTGCTAGATTTTCAATGTGGATTATCTCTTAAGAGCAGACAGATTGAAGTGGATAATTATACATTTCATCATATAAATCTATATAGCAACTTAATAACAAAAATAAAAATGTATAGCCTATTTTGGGGTGTATTGCAGATTACAGAATTTGCATGATTCTTACAAAGGCTGTTACTTAAGTAGGGAGAGTCACAAAATTGAAGATTATAGTATGAAGATACATGTATAATGTATTATAGTGGAACAGTTATGAAATGTTAGAGATTTGTTTGAACATGTTAATATACATGTAGTGTAAGGGGACAATTTTCCTTGAGAACTGAAATTATCCCTTTAACAGTAAAAACCTGACAGAAAAGTACAATAACAGCATGATTTATGTTAAATTCTGTGCTTATTTGGTCCAATGGTAATAATTATCAATTATCTGAGGACAACTTTTTTCTGATTTTACTTTTGCTAGGGAAACCTAAAACAATGAATAAAAAAAACAGATTACCTGGTCATTACCTTGTCATTCTAAGTTGTTGACTGCAAACAAGTCTATGATACTGTTTTATTGCTCTTTCAACCCTAGTTTAAATCAAAGCTGGGTGCATATAGATTCTTTGATTCAGGTTGTTTATTAAGTCAACTCTTAAATCTCACAATCAGGTTTATGCTAAAGCATTCATCTTTGTTAAGATTTCAAGTAAGAAAATGTAATTTAGTAGTAATGACAAGATATCCTTGAATGGTGTACCCATTTTGTGTTATGTTTTTTTTAGATGCATTTGTTGACCAGCAGGTCCAGATCATTCAACATCACACTGATCTACAAGTCAGCCAACACCTCAACAAGGAAAGTATAGACTCCATGGCAACAGAAAAATGGCAGGATCTCATTTTCGCAAACCATATACTATTTATGTCATCACACATACTTCACTTCATCTTACAAGAAAGACTACTCCATCCATCCAATATAAATGTGTTAGTTTTTGAAGATTGTCATCTTGTTAATAAGGATCCTATCTATTCAGAAATTTTACAAGAAATAAATAGCCCTTCTTTAGACAAGAAACCTAGAATTTTTGGTTTAACCTCTTCTGTTACTGCAACAAGATGTCAAAATCCCTCCGAATTAGAATCAACAATATCTACATTAGAAACAAAACTTGATGCTGTTGCTGAAACATCTACACTTATCATGTCCCAGAGGTATGGTATATGGCCTAAGGAACAAATAATAAATTGTGAAAAGTATGAGGATACTACCGGTCTAGTCGAACTTTTAGAAAATATTCTTCTTGATGCTTTAGATTTTCTTGAAGATTTTAAAATGAAAGAAAAAGAAGAAGAGGCCGAAAAATCTACAACTGATCCATCACAAATTGCAAAAACAGTAGTATGTGAATGTTTAAATATATTATACAAACTTGGACCCTGGTGTGCATCAAGTATTGCTCAAATGTTTTTAACACAGTTGGAAAAAATGGAAAAACAAGAAACTGAAGCATTGGCAAAGAGATTCATTAAGTTCAGTGCCACACAGTTGAGAATGCTCATTACAGTGTTTGAAAACAAATTCACACCTGACTATGATGTAAATGAGTTACTACTTTATGCTTCTCCTAAGGTTCGGAAACTTGTTCATCATCTTAGAAATTATAAACCTGATTATGATTTCATGATAATAAGCAGTGAGGATATGGATGGCATGATGGGAGATAATGAATCTGACATGTCCGATGACTCAGAATTTGACGATTCAGATGCAGAAAATGATATGGATAACAAAAGGTCAAATGTTATACATGTTGCTATAAAAAAGGAAGCATCTGAGGAAAATGCCAAGAAACTGTCAGATCCATTCTCGACAGAAACTGAAAAATATCTCTGTGGTATTGTATTTGTGGACCATAGATTTGTAGCAATAGCTTTAAATAAAATGATTGAAGAAGTGTGTTCATGGGACGAGAGCTTATGCTTTATCAAATCTCATCAAATTACTGGTCAGAAAAAGAAAAATCTCAGGAAAGATGTGAATAAAAAGCAGGAAGACATTTTGAGGAAATTTCGCCTTCAGGAATTAAACCTCCTTATTTCTACAAACCTCTTAGAGGATGGAATAGATGTTCCAAGGTGTAACATGATAGTGAAGTTTGATCCACCTAAAGATTACAGGTCTTATAGCAGGTCTAAGGTAGTACATGCAGTTGTTTAATATAGAAAAAAAATAATGATATTTGTAAATAGGTAAAAAGAAGTAGTGCTTTGTATATTGATTTTTTTATTTTCGGTTTATTTGTATAACATTAAAGAACAAAACACTTAGAAGAACTTTCACAAAAATATTCATTGAACTTGCAATTGAATTTACTTGTGACTTGACAGCCTCGACTAGTATGATGGCATTATTTGAATGTAAGATACATTGTTATTAAGTGTACCTATAAAAGTCAAGTTTTCATTTGTATCATTTTGTTTTTCTTTTCAGGGCTTAGCCAGAGCCAAAGATGCAGAATATATTGTTTTGATAGATGACTTCAAAATGGACCCATTCATAGAAGATTTACAGATGTTTAAAGGTGTTGAAAAGGTACATGTAATATTTTGACAATGATAGTACATTTTACCATCATTATTTTTGATACTATAGCATCTTAAAATTTGGTGCAAAAAAGGGTGGTTTTCAAATATTTTTAAATGTTTTAGGTCTTGATAGGATGGCGACAGAACAAAGAAACAGAGAATCTACTTGAAGTCTATGATGATGACCTTGACTGTATAGAATTACTTCCCCCTTATCTACCTAATCCAGATATGCCAACATTCCAAGTTAACCTTTGCAATGCCATTGCATTGATCAACAGGTATTTTATTTTGCTCCTGTTGATGAAGAAGAATTCATAAATGAAGGGTCGCTTTTTAAAAAATTACAGAAATTTTAGGGATGCATTTAATTAATACATAATTTTCTTGATAGGTGAAGTTTTATTGTTATGTAGGTAATAGTACTAAAAATTGCTTATTTTGTAATGTCTTTTGCCAATAAAAACCCAAAGAAGCCAAAAATTGGTATTGGAATGCATCCTCAAATACATGTATAACAAATCATGCTGCTTTACATCTATATAGAAAATTGTTTATTTGTTTCTTGATTAAAAAGCAATGGGATAAGCTACAAAATCTATACAATTTATGTTACAAAAACAATACCAAGGACACATACAACGGGAAATCATTGGACGATGCCAGGAACATCAAATAGATAACATATAAAGAACAAATCATTAACCACAAAGAACCAAAAAGTACAAACAGTAAATTAAAGAGCAAGAACCTCAATCTACAGCTGGTGTGAACTTATATGCTCCAGAAGTGTCGATAAATCGATTGTTCTTTAGTTTGTAATGGTAAATAGAAAAGCATTTTATCCATTATTCTTTTTTAGATATTGTGCTAAACTACCCAGTGATGCCTTCACACACTTGACTCCAAAGTGTAAAGTTACTACTACTGAAGTGAATAATGCAACTATGTATCAAGCCAAACTTAGACTCCCTATTAACTCACCTATCAAACAACAAATTACAGTGAGTATTCAGTATTTAGATATGGTGTAATATGTTTTATTCAATGGACTAACTAAAATACTGGAATAAATTAGAAAAATATTGTTACGAATTATCACAGCATTAGTCTCCAATATGTAATTGTGAATTATTTTAATGTCAATTACCTGTTTTCTTAAAAATTAAAGTTCAGTTGTTTTTCTTTTGTTTTTTTTTTAAAATGTTCTTATAAACTAATACATGTACGTGGATTTTTTTTTATAAAAGATACATGTACTCTGTAATGGTTTACACATTTTTACTTTTTAAAATTATGGAATGTTATGAAGATCTTTTATTATATATATTTATATCATAGATACTTTGACCCCGTGCAGGTCCAGGTGTTAAAAGAATAGGCCTGCAGCAGCGCTAAGCTTGTCGTAAAAGGCGACTAAATAGTGCTCAGAACCCTAGCCGGGGCTGGGGCGTTCTACCAACAGGGCAACTGGGTTGTGTGCCCCAGATGGTGGAATGGGGTACCCGTGGCATGTTACATGCTGGGGTTGTCAGGCTATGATACGGAAAACATGACCGCAAACCATTGGTGCATTGTGTTGGGAAAGATGCCACGTTCCTCACACGTTAAAGAACCCTACTGTGGTATTCGTTAGGAGTAGGAACCATTTTGCTCCGCCACAAGAGGCTAAATTGCCCGACCCTACCCTCCTCACCTTGTTTCCAGTGGCAATCAAAATTTGTCGACCCCATTTTCCTTGTTTCCCATCCCATTTTTCATTGAATCATTTCATGTTCATTTCATCACCCAATTCATGTTCATCGCCTGAATATAGCTGAATTATTGCTGCTCGGGCGTTAAACCCCAACAATCAATCAATCAACCAATCATAGATACTTTGTATTTGGGGAATGCATGGTTTTAATTTCTTGACTTCACTCATTAAAGTATTTTAATTTTAGAGTGAACTGATGCCTACAAAAACATTAGCTAAAAGAGCTGTAGCACTAAAGATGTGTGAAATTTTACACAGGGAAGGTGAGTTATTGTCCTTGTTGAAATATTGTTAAAAGAACCTCGCTTAATGGAATATTTGAGCTATTTGGTGTCATAGAGTACACCTTGTCGGAGATGAATGTTAGAATATTTTCCACTTTTTTTTAGTGGGTATACACACATGATAGAAAATCCTTGTTTTTTTTAGAAGTATGTATGTTATGATGTCACCTTCATAAAGGATAATTAATGCTTCTTGGTTTTTTCTTTACTCTTTTAAGAAAAGCAGTATAACAGCATAAAGGCATTACTTAAAAATAAGCATAGCAATGGATTTTTTAAATCCTAATGAAGTTAGTGTAAATGTTGTTCAAACAATTTGTTTCGTTATGTGACCTTTAAAAAGGTACAAGGTTTCTATTCGTTACAGGCAGATATTTTTCCGGGGCAGCAGCTATAGTATATTTTATACTACATGTACTACCATATATTAAAAATATAGAAATAATAATAGAGAATTTGTATGTTTATTTTACCATTTTTAGAGTGATTTATCATGTTTTAAGTACTAGTCCATACAAAATTCAGTCACTGCCTGTGGAAAGGTGATTCATGATGTAGAAGAACCAATGGATCAGATGATTCTTTTTGGTCTACATATACTATATTTTTATGTGATAATAGTACTTTCTGTATTTAGATCTGTACTTTTGAGAAAGCTTCACTTTAACCTCCTGAAAATCAACCAAATCAAACAAAATCAAGAACTATAACTCTTGCGAAGGGCTTATTTCATGTACAGTCTATATAAATTTTATCTCAAAAGTGCAACCCCAAAATGAAAAACTAAGGCTGGTCATGTGATCTATAACGGTTTCTGAACAAGAAATAAAACTAAATTCGCTGGGTTTTTGACATGCATGAATTACCTCCTGTCTTGATCTTTATAAGACTGCTACTTTATTATTAATTTATTTCCCTTCAATTATGAGGTTTTTTAATGGTTGTTAGAAACTCTTAAGATTTTATTACTTTCAGGTGAGCTTGACGATCAGCTTGCTCCGATTGGGAAGGAACTATTTTCTATTGAGGAAGAAGACAACAATGATTGGGAGGATGAGGATATTTTAGGAGAGGCTAGACCTGGTACTACAAAAAGAAAGCAGTATTATATCAAAAAAGTAAATAGAATACTTTAATAATTCATCATGATTCATAATTTATTGTGTTGGAGATTAATTTAAATTTGTATTTTTTATACTCTGTTTTATTAATTGTGTTTTTAATATTGTTACACATTTATTGATTTTGTTATTTTAAATTTTAATTGCCTAGAATTCATTGCTATTTGCACATAAAATTTCCTATTTTTAGTTGTAAAAGTGAAATAATGAAATATCCAAGTTTTATTGTCAGCAAACTTTGATATTCCAAAGGTATTAACAATCTTATATATTTTTTAGACTGCAGTTTCACTCCATAACAGTTTTCCTGATAAAAACACCACCAACATGTACCTGTTAAAGATGAAATTGACTAAGCCTATATCTGATGACCAAAATACTAGAGGGAGAAAGCTAAGTGATCCAGAGGAGACACCTAGAACATTTGGTCTCCTGACTTCAGTCAATATTCCAAAGGTAATATAAACAGCACTTTTTAGTAAGCATATAGTTTGTGCATAAATACAACAAGTAGAAAATAATTAAAAAGTTATAATATGAAACCTGTCTAAACCAAATAGTTATAATATGAAACCTGTCTAAACCAAATAGTTATAATATGAAACCTGTCTAAACCAAATAGCTGTTAAATAGTAATTATATCCCCTGCAAACAAAGTTTCACCCTGTCTGTCTTTCTGTCTACAACTATTTTCTAAGTAGCTTGCAGCGATGTTATGAAACTTTATGGGATGTACTATAACCACATAGAGATGTGGATACTGTCAGGAATATATGTATAGACAAAAATTGTAGAAATGCTGACTGTTGATGTTAGGTGTTTTTCAGCAAAACTTGTTCTGATGCATTGTCCGCAACTCCTCCTCAATAACTTGCGGTATTGCTATGAAACTTGGTGGCATGTTAAATTAGCATATTGGGATGTGTATATTGTCAGAAATTTATGTTTGGTCAAAAATTGTAGAAATGACAGCTGTTGGACTTGGGTGTTTTTCAGCTAATCATGGGACTGATGTGTTGTCTGCAACTCCTCCTCAATTACCTGTATGTATGTTATGAAACATGAGGGAATGTTACAGTACCATATGTGCATATTGTCAGGATTTTATGTTTGAGCAAAAATTGTAGAAATGATGGCTGTTGGACTGAGGCGCTTTGCAGCAAATCTTGGTTCTGATGCATTGTCTGCAATTCCTCCTTAACAACTTGCAGGATTGTAATGAAACACAATGGAGTGTTAGATTACCATAGAGATGTGTGCAGATTGTCAGAAATTTATGTTTAAAGTAAATTTGCAGTCATATCTTGTAATTGTGTTGTCAACAACAAAAAAATAGTACTGATTTCTATTTGGAGTTTGGTGTTTTAGAATAGTAGCAAATTTGTGTTTCAAAAATGCTTAGTCTGTCCATCATTAAAATTGTATCTAATATGAATTGTGTGTCCACATTGGTCCCCAAATGTACAGGGTTCAACAGGCTGTGGGGAGTATTAGCCCTGTTAGGGGCAATGTCTAGTTATTGTTTGGTTCAGGATGCAGTAAGCACAGTTTACTCCTGCATTAAAACTGATATACACACATGGGTAGATGCCTTGATGGAAAAAGGTTTCAATGTTCAATTTAGACATATATTGGAACAGTTGAAAGATCAAGTACTGTGATATATAAAAACAAAGCCTTTCAGAATAATCATTTTCCAAGTATGTCAAACATAATTTAGTTTTTTTCAGAGGCTCTGCTACAATTTTACAGACCTTCATGCAGTTAAAATCTGCTTTAACATAGTAATCTAATAAGTAAACTGGCTTCTGAGTTCTATCTCAAAAAATATTTTGAAGAAGATTTGTATTCAAAAAATTAATCTCTTCTTAACATAATTCTTCTTCAGATGCCAGAATTTCCAGTTTATACCAGATCAGGGGAAGTAACTATTTGTATAGAATTATTGGCAGGTGATATCCATTTTACAGAGGAGCAGACTGGTAGGCTGTCAGAGTTCCATAGATTTGTGTTCAACAATGTACTGAGACTTGAGAAAGATCCTATGGTATTCTCTCCTTCACTGGCTGAATTAGGATACTTAATCATTCCATTATTGAAAGGTAAGAGAAAATTACAGTCTAATTTAAATTAGACCTACTAATTGTTCCGTTCAGTCACTGCATGTAGGATTTGACAACACTTCATTGTACTTTTTGTTCAGATGATTTCCAGGTGCTTTAGGTCTTTCTCTTTAAATATAATTTTCACAATTATGAAAGCTGAAATCTGATAGATTGTTCAGAGACCTTATGATCAACACTTACACAGAAATTTGAATGGATATTTGTTGGTGCTTACATGCAGGGACTGAAGGGAACAATTTGTAGGTCTCAAATAAGATTGAGAAACTGTTTTAATGTGTTAGTACACATATTATGGACAGTAAAAACATGTACAAAGATTAAAGGAATGAGTTTATAGGGTTTATACAGTATAGAATACAATAAATAAGAAGAGCACCAGAGAAATTGAAGAGAAACTCCACAAATTTCAAAAACACTAAGTCATTACATAAAATTGAAGTAAAGAACTGTGCTGTGTGTTCTGTCATGAAGTTAATACTACTTAAAAGATAACAGTTTTCTTTTAGTGCAGATCAAATATGCAAATATTGGCAGGATAATTAATCAGAGCAGGACTATCATAAAATTATTTAAAGTAATGTCTGATATACATGCTTGTACATATATTTATGATATTTCTTTTGTTTTAAAGACACTCCTACTAAAGAGCCTGAGATTGACTGGAAGTTTATTGGTAAAGTAGATGCTTATAAGCTTCGTCAGAGAAGAAACATCTATGATACAGAAAGGGAGGTGTTTGAATTCAACCAGGAAGAGTATGAAGATGCTGTTGTAATGCCTGGATATAGAAATATTGATCAACCTCAGCATTTTTATGTTGCAGAAATCCGTATGGATCTTAATCCTGCTTCTCCTTTCCCATCCCCCGAGCTGTATAAAACTTTTGCTGAATACTACACCACTAAGTATGGCCTTTCAATAACAAACTATGTGCAACCTTTGCTGGATGTTGATCACACTTCAGCACGTCTTAACTTACTTACTCCTAGATATTTGAACCAGAAGGGAGTTGCTCTGCCGACCAGTAGTGCAGAAACAAAGAAAGCTAGGAGAGAAAATCTTCAACAAAAACAAATTTTGATTCCAGAACTGTGTGAAGTACATGTCTTCCCTGCATCTCTCTGGAGAAAAGCTGTTTGTATTCCTACCATTTTGTACAGGATGAACTGTTTGTTAGTGTCAGAGGAGTTGAGGATAACAATATCAGAGGGGGCTAACATTGGTCAGATCAGTGTCCCTGAAAATCACATCTATGAACCCTTGAGCTTCTCTTTCCTGAAAGAGTCAGAAAATGCTGTATTTGCATTAAACAAAACAAATGATGATGTCCAATCAAAAGAACAAGCCGATGGCTTGCCACAGAGTTGTGCTTCAACTGATAAATCTCATTCCAATGAAATAAATGGTACCGGTGAAAATGGTTGTGAATCAACTTCTGTGATGAATGGTGAGGCTAGTTCTCAAACAGAAACAGTGAAAAGTGAAAGTGTTCAGTGTGAAACATTCCAGGATGTTGATAAAAATGTAAATAAAGGAAATGAGGAAACTATTGAAATAGTTGATATGGGAGGTGATGATGCTCAGTCTGACTGGTTGTCACATCAACCAGACATATTAAATGGTGCTTCCAACATGTGTGATGAATTTAACAAATTGGTGCTATCAAAGTCAGAAAATGAAAACAATATCAACAAAGAAATAGAGGAACAGATGAATTCTTCTATACATAGAGATGAAATGGGGACCATGGAATATGGAAATGGAGTCACAAATAGTGATGTAGATATTTTTGCTGAAGTTGGTCATTTTGATGATGGATCTCAATGCAAGAAAAAGGAGGAAGAGGTTGAAGTTACAGAAGAGGAGTTAGACCAACTGTTATCATTTGATATTGACATCACAACAGGGCCTTTCATAGGCCCTTCACCATGTATGATCTTGCAAGCCTTGACTATGTCAAATGCAAATGATTTTTTCAGTTTGGAACGTTTGGAAACTATCGGTGATTCATTTCTTAAATATGCTATTACTGTTTATCTGTATTGTACTTATCCAGGGGTTCATGAGGGGAAATTGAGTTACCTGAGAAGCAAACAAGTCAGCAATTGTAACTTATATAGACTTGGAAAAAAGAAAGGACTTGCTGAATGTATGATCTCAACAAAATTTGAACCTTATGAGAACTGGTTACCCCCTGGATATCAGATCAATGAAGAGAAAAGAAAGGGACCAGTGCCAAAAGTCTTGTTAGCAACAAAGGTAGAGAAACTACACTCTAGTGCTTCTACAAACAATTTTTGCGACTCAGGTGTTGACAGTAATGGCTGGGACCACTCATTGACACATTTCGTTAAAGAAAGTGAATTCACCAAAGAATTGAAGGAAATCCAAGCTAATGTTGATGAAGATGATGGAGCAGAGTCAACTGAGAGTTTGATTCCATACTGCTTACAAACACTTCATAGCCTGCCTGACAAGAGTATTGCTGACTGTGTAGAATCACTGATAGGATGCTACCTAACCAGCTGTGGGAAGAAGGTTGCTTTGAGGTTCATGTCTTGGCTAGGACTCAAAGTTCTGCCAAAAACAAAGACGAAAGGAGAGGTATTATTTAGAATTTGATTTTTTGTCCTTGTTTTCTCTTCATATTTTAGAATTACGATAATTTCCTTTTTTGCTAAGTATCTGAACCTAACCCTTACCTAAAAACTTTTTTGCACTTTTTTCCAATGCATTCAGTATTGACTTTGCTTTTATCAACATCGTTTCACATCCATGGTACTTAGCCATGGCAACTATACCCATGTAGCTTACATATTTGATAGAAACCATGACGTTAAAGGCTCCATTGGGGGCATTGGTGTCCGGAAAATTTTTAATCACTTTTATATATCAAATAATGATGATTTTTTGTGTATTGAATTATAGTTTACTTGTCGAACCAATAAAATAATTAAAATATGAAACATAGTTCACTGATCACACAGTTCACCAAATAAAATCAGATTTGGGTATTAATTAACAAAGGGAGAATGTGTCAGCTATCTTTTTAAAAGATAGTACTTGTTTTCTGTATGATATTAGTATGTTAAAATAGCCTCTGACATAAATTGAATGTTTTTTCCTTGAATCAGAATTCACCAATGGAAACCCAGTCATTAGCTTGCCCCAGCACTCCATTATTCCTTGGTGAACCAAATGCAGTAGACAAACTAGAACATCTCCTCATTGGATTTGAGAAACTAGAGGAAAAGATCCATTATAAATTCAGAGACAGATCCTACCTATTACAGGCATTTACACATGCTTCATATCATTACAATGCAGTTACTGATTGTTACCAAAGGTTGGTTTTTTTAAGGGACAGAAGGAATATGGTGTAGTTTGATAAGATTTGGCCAAATTTTATAGGAACAATTAGTTGTTAAGATAGAATTCAGTGTGAAATTATTATTGATTATGATTACAATATGCCTTTGTTTTCATGCATAGTTGAAACAAAATAACTGAATAAATTCTGGTTGAATCCATATATTTTATTTCCTGTTGAAACATACACAGGTCTGTAACATTGCTAGATTATGAAAAGTTATGCTCATAAACTGGCTAAGCATACAAAGCCAATCTTCTGGTACAGCACTTTGCATTCTCAAAAAAAAAGGTGGGCAATCTTGTAAATTTCTTTTATTTTGGTCTGATATTGAAAATTTTTATTTGATTTTCAAATTTTGTGCAATACACTGTCCAGACCATTTCTTGTGTCCACAATGAATTGTAAGTCCCTACATTTTTAAAGTGTGTCAAAAACTCTCACACATGCCCCAACTGTTCATGGTTCCTCTGCTGTGCTCTGTGAAGCTTTTTATTGATTTTTTGTTGTTATGCTTCATTTTCAAGCAACAGATTTAAAATTATAAAAAAATCAGCAAAGGCTCATTAGATATAATATTTTGAAATATAATGAAATACATGTATATATATATATATATATAATAAGCAGGATTATTTTTATCTGAAATGCATTTGGCTGTTCAAGCATTTAAAATGATGGATAATAAGCTTTCAGAATTTATAAGTTTTATTTGTTCAAGGATTGTTGTTCTGGTTATAGATGCATGTATTAAGAAAGTAATAATTTAGAATTAAAACATAGGAATAAGTTTCTCCAATTATACTTGGTAGTTTTTATAACAAATTTTTCTACTTTTATTCAGGCTAGAGTTTCTAGGTGATGCCATACTGGATTATGTTATAACGCGCCATCTTTACGAAGACTCCTGTAAATATTCACCTGGTGTCCTAACAGACTTAAGATCTGCTCTAGTAAACAACAATATCTTTGCTGCATTAGCTGTCAAATGGGACTTCCATAAATTTTTCAAGGCAATATCTCCGCCACTGTTTAATGTGATAGAGAAGTTTGTGACCAGACAAAAAGAGCGGGAAGATGAGATTGATCTTGATGATGATGAGGTATTTAATTCATATTTTTTAATAGCAAGTCAATAACAATCCATACCATAAAAATGGAGATAAAATGGATGAAATGAATAGCACATCTACTACAGTGTTTTCAGGAGTTGCCGTACAAGGCAGTATAAATGTGATAATTTCTTTACGTTACGGCAGACAGATTTAAGAAGTTTTAAGAGCCTTAAATGTTTTGTTTTATGATTTGGAAATCGTAACTCTTCAAATTTGTAAATTTCCTTTCCATTACTTGCTTGCTGTTTCTTTGAATACTTGTTCAGACATCATTGTGGTTAAAGCAGTTTTAATTCTTACACTTTGTACGCTTTTGTGTTGAATTTGTATTTTGTAGAGATTTAGTCTCTTGCTTAATGCTTTAATATTTCAGAATGTTGTAAATGTGCAGCGTACAAATTTTATGTTATGATATTGACATTACTGATAAAAGGAAGGTATCGGTTTTAGAATTTCCGAAATGTTGTATATTAGAATTGCTTGTGTAGTTTTGGTTATTATCTATAATAGGAAGAGAGTGATGAGGAAGTAAGGGTAGAACTAGAAGTTCCTAAAGCTCTTGGTGATATATTTGAATCTCTAGCTGGAGCTATCTACTTGGACAGTGGAATGTCACTTGATGCTGTATGGAGAGTTTACTATAGAATTATGAAGCAACAAATAGGTAAGACAATACAAAGAAATGTGAAGAAGATCCAGCATGAATTACATGTTTGTTTACTGTCACCAGTTGGCAAGAAAATTTTTGAGAAAGTATACCCAGTTAAAAGTTATCTGAAAGCCTGCATAATTCTAATGAAACTGTTTTAAATCTAAACACCAAGCAAAAAAAAAAAATCAGAATTTTAGGCATTACAAGTAAATTTATGAATAATGGAAACACAATTGCTTTGATCTGCTATCTGACCTTATCAAGAAAGTAATTGGGTCAGATAGCAATAGACACGCACAAGCTTCTGTAATAGATATGCACTAACTACTGCAGTGGATATACTTTTTTAGCAATGCAAACCAAAACATGCATTTAGTAGTAACTTTAATTTCGCTATTGTAAATTTATGTTCGTTGTTCAGATAACATTTTGAATGGACAGTTTATATCAGACTTGTTGTGGTAGGCTCATCTGACATGAACCTTTATTAATTCACTATCAGAAACAAAAGGTCATTTATTTTATATGTATAGAGTTTTGGTGTGATATACTTTTACCATCTTCTTTACCTTTGAGTACTATAAATGTCATAATCAATATACCTTTATAACGACTTTGTAGAAAAATATCTGAAGAGTATTCCTAAATCACCTGTTAGAGAATTATTAGAGATGGAACCAGAAACAGCTAAGTTTGAGTAAGTATTTGTCTTATGACATATGTGGTGTATATACCGGGATTTTAAAAATAACCTGATTGCTTTGCTTTTCTTTATAAATGGGGAAAATTTTACAATAATATTAGTGACATTGCAGATAGTCCCGATTTATAAAAAATAAAGATTTAATTGAGTACCCTAGCTTTGGTGTTCCCAAGATGTGTTAAGTTGTTTGTCCATCTGCAACACATTTGATTTTCTTGGTAAAATTCGAGAACTCCTTGACCAAACATTTTTTGCATTTTTAATACAATGCTTTGGAGCATAAATACAAGTCATGTATAATTATAGTAAATAATGCATTTACTGAAGGGGTAAAAATATTACTGCAAACATGGTAATTTTTGTCATTGCTTATTTTTGCGGATCCTATGAACATATTCATGGGTAACAATTTTCACAGTTTCAAATAATGGTTAGATTGGTATAGTATAAAAAAATAAATTTCAAGGGGACTATTTTTTGCACTTTTTGATCCACCGCCAAAATAATGCAAATTAGTACACTGAACATTAATTCCTTTACAGAAGTTTAATATTCATTCATAGTGTCTGTTGTGCTCCACTTACCATTTCTATTTACTTGAAGGAAGCCAGAGAGAACGTTAGAAGGAAAGATTAGAGTTTCAGTAAATGTGGTCAGCAAAGGTGTGTTCACTGGTGTTGGTAGGAACTACAGAATTGCAAAAAGTGCTGCTGCCAAAAAGGCCTTGAGGGGAATTAAAACTATGCAAGCACAGGGACTAGTGCAATAAGGGAATGTGCCATAATTCACATTATTTATTCACAAATTATTTTTTCAATCATCTGTCTTACCAAATGTCACAAAACTAAGTCAGACTTAATAGATTTATAGTAACATTATTATCTATATACAGCATACCGGTAGACTGTTGAATTTACATGTACATTGACTTGGTTTTAGAAACGTGTATTTATCCTCTGTACATTTTTTTTCTCATTAATAATAAGGCTGAAAAAGATATAGAAAAATACATTATGTGAGGATGAAAGAATCTAACCATGAAACATACCGGCCATTTTCATACAGCAGTCTTTTTACTCTTATAATGTTATATCATTATTTTTTCTACACCTTGCTGCCATAAATTCATAACACTGAGAATTACTGATAATAATGGTTGGATTGGTTGTCATAAGAAAAACTTTCTTTTTTTCTTTTTTCTTTTTTTTTTTTTTTTTTATTATCACGTGTTTTAATGCATCTGTTTGTCCAAATTATACCTACACCTAGATTGGATTAATTTTCATGGCTCACTGCAGATATACATAGTGATTTATTTATATTTTTAATGAAGTACATGTATTCCGATTCGGTTAACACAAACTGTGAGTAGCTATAGAAAAATCTTGGTCAGAAATTGTTATTTGAGAGTATTGCCTGAGGGAGGGTTATAAATTTCAAACAAGTACCTTTGTATTTCTAAATGTATTCCATTGTTTTTTAAACAAAAGTCCATCAGTTGTGTAAAAAAAACCATTCCATTATTTATGCATTTAATTGTTTTTTTTTTTCATTATATACAATGTATGCTGTTTTCATGTTGTATATATCTTTTTTAGTAGATTTATCTATGAATGTTTTGTATAAGCATCTTGTTACAAATAGTTATGTAAAAAAGATATATTTAACCATCTACAGGGAATGTGTATCTGAATGTGCTATGTTCTAGTCAAAGTATATGTTTCAATGAATTTTGTACCTGTACATTGATGATAGGCTGTTGAAAGTGGTTGTCTTTATGAATATTAGACAGGAGGTGATATATGATTGTCAAAAATCTCATTTATTTTAATTTTTGAAAGAGTTCTATCCTAGTTAGTCACTTGGCTGGTGCTTTTATGTGATGAAAAATATATGGATTGTATATGAAATTGTACTTTGAAAAAGTTTTTGTTCTTGATTTAGTTCATTTAAGAGGGAGATAAATCTATGGATTTCTCCAAGATACAAATCTTGATATAGAATGGATTGTACTGTAATTAAAAATATGACGTGTATGAAGATTGAAAAGCATTGTTAGTTCAGTGGGTTTCTATTCTACCATTGGTAGTGTCTAACCTTTAAATGGATTGGAACATAAAATTTCTTATCAAAGGAACTCGTAACATATTCATGTACTTTGTGCAGCATAATATTCCATGACTTCTTCAGTTTATTTTATTCCATCCAAAGCATGTTATACAATTGTATTTCAACTGTATTACTATATATCATTTTGTAAATGCCATTGATTCCTTTTTAATTGCTACATTTGTTCACTAGAGTATTTTTCCTTTGAACTGCTAGCCAAAATTCTCCACAGTTCAGTCTCATATTGAATTAACTCTACTTTTTGATCCAATGAGAAAATGTAATCCAGGTAATGTCCCTTTTTTAAGGCAGGTGAGAGAATTTTCTATTCTTGTAATCATTTTTTTCTGCTGGTTTGTATTACATTTTGCATGCATTGTGATTAGTTACACATTCAAACTTTGTCCAACGGTAGGAACATAAAAATTATTTTTTAGGTTGAACGTGATACAATGAAGATTGAGCAGTTTAGCCCCTCCCCCCTTTTTTTTTATTGTATATGATTTTTTTATTGGTATAGAGTCCTATTTATGGTTTTCTTATATAGTTGTATTTTTGTCCAGAAATTGAAAATGTTATACTTAAAACTACTGTGCCTGTATTGAAGGGGGTTTATTTTGTATCACAAATCGGTAAACAGTGTGATTGACATGTTCTGTAATATTTCAGTTAGGACTGTTAATGTACTGTTGTAAGTGTCTCCATTGTAAGTGCATATTGAACTTACGTTTATGTGAGTCAGTGTCAGTTTGATGTAGAAATTATTTTCAAACAATATTTATCTGATAAAAAAACAGGTCTACCTGTTTGATTCTATCTTTGTCTCTTTTTGTAAACATTCCTCAGTTCCTATTACTGACCTTTAGAGGCATAAAAAACATAAATAGCTGATGCATTTGTTAGTGAATATGGAGGTTGTTTTCTGTTCCAAGAAGAAAAGTCTTACCCTTGCTGTGCACTGGGTCAACAATTTTTGGTAAAGTCCTGGCTGCTTATGAATTATAGCTTTCTGTGTGTTCTCATTTTGTTTAATCGTGTTTTCATTTTTGTCTGGTTCTATGCTTTTCTCTTTTACTTGGTTTTCAAGTTTCAACCATAGTAACCCTTAATATCTTTCAAAGTTTTTTATGTGAATGTAACTAAGGTAATATGAATTTTCTTCTGTCAATGACTAAAAAGTAAGTATATTCCACCTACAAAGTTTGTGAGCATCCTGTCTATCTGTCCACATATCTTGGAAGTACAACTCCTAAACTGCTAAAGAGATTTTAATGAAATTTTATGGGAATGTTGGGTATCACATGTCAAAGTTCATGATGAAATATGATTACTGTCAGAAGATTCCTATGGCAGATAATCCAACCAAAATAATTTTAATGTTTAACTGCATTTATAATGGGGGCATTCTCATTGTGATCTTGTACAATACTTCTAGTTTGATACTGTTTCAGAGTGAAGTTCTACCAAGGGGGAGTTTTAAAAGATTTAAAAAGTATATGTATCAGTTTGATTGAAACACTAGTTAAGCTTGTTTATTACACAGGCAAATGTGCCACACATGAGTATCATATGATAATCATATGTTTTTCACAAACATGATTGTCATATGTTTTTAAGCCAAAATTACCATATGAGAATCATATGATAATCATATGACTATCATATGTTCAATATCATATGATTGTCATATGATCACCATATGATTATCATATGTGGCACATCTGGCTGTGTATAGTTTACTTAAGTACAAACAATTCATTAAGTACAGATAATGATTCAGGATGAATGACTAGTTAGCAACAAATTATGCATGTTTAAAATAATGACTAAGAGAAATCCATTGCAGTTGCATATATGAAAATTTGGCACAAAATAAATTCATTGAAAAGTTGTAAACTCTAGTACAAAATTTTACACCTTTTACATGCATATGTATAATGGCTTGATCACTTATTAACAAATAACATTCAATACCCCTGTGCTTGCTACAGAATCAGCTATATTGGAATAGAACATAATGAAATACTGTCACAAAATTCAGCATTTTGATTGTTCAGTTATGTTTCTTCACAGTTATAGTAATCATATTAACAGAATATGGTATTGGAGCACAATACATAATACTTCTAAACAACCATATACATTTTGGATCATAAAAATAATACTTTTCTATAAGTGATAAAAAAATGATAAAAAAAGGCACAATACCTGAATTGATCTGTGCAACTAAAATTGTGATCAGTCATTGATCACTGATCAGTTTCCAATCAGTCATCGATCAATCAAACCAATCAATTAAACTGGTGATCACATCACCTGACCACAGAGCAGTCAATTAAACAGGTGATCACATCACCCGACCACAGAGCAGTCAATTAAACTGGTGATCACATCACCTGACCACAGAGCAGTCAATTAAACTGGTGATCACATCACCTGACCACAGAGCAGTCAATTAAACTGGTGATCACATATCCTGACCACAGAGCAGTCAATATATTTTATGGATATTAATGTTTCGTTTATTGATTTTTACACAAACTTGCATAATACAATAGATTTAAACATCAATTAATTACTTTCATGTTACATTTGTTTTATTTTTTACAAAATACAAAATGAGGATTAAATATCTTAAGTTGGAAGGTAATAAATTGGATTCGTTCCAATGGAAAAATCTAAAATTTGCATGAACCGATCATCCATCAATTTACATGACAAAACTGTGATCAGATTGGTCAGTGGTCATAGATCCATCAAATTGTTGTGTGGATTGTTTCAGGGACTGTACCTGCTTCAAATCAGTTACTTCAGTAATTTTTAAAGGGAGATAATTTGTAAACTTTACCATACATTTGTTTAAACTCTTATTAATATTGAACTAGATCTATCAATTATTTTGATTTTTTTAATTTCATTATCAGAATTTAAACTCTGTAAAAGCAATCCCTTTTTCTTATGAGTAAAGTGATAATTTTAAGTGGCCATTACTTCTATAATGGTATTGTGGTTATAGATGAGCATCATATCATGTAAATAACTACTGCTACCAAGTCAGATAAAATGCTTCCAGTTTTTACTGATACCCTCCTACTTGTTAATGGTATTGAAGTACGAATTTGTCATACTGGTGTGAAATCTAAAATTGTTAAAGTTTAGTTTCAAGTAGTTCAATAAAAACAACCACTTCTAAAAGAACAATAATCAGTCAAAACAAAAAAGTAATGGTATGATATAATTCATCTTTTTATAGCACAAATGGAATTTAATAAAAAAAAAATCAAGCACCATGTACAAGTCTTACATTTCATTTAAGTACACAATATGAATTGAAAGACAAATGTCTTATTAAGTACAACTATGTCTGAAAACATCATACAGTTTGTGATAAATGAAAAAAAATATTTTTCTACAGCAGTTAAATTTTGGTGTAGGCAACTTCACAGATCATTTAGTTTATTGAGCTTATATTCTATATTGCACCATTTCACTGTTCCGCCATGCATTTTGTTCTGTTATCTTGGAGGAACGCTACCTCCTTGAAACTTCTATAGACTGGATGAGCACAGTCTATTGCCAGATCTAGATTTAGAAAGCTCACATGGCTGATGATGGCTTTATTTTCATTTCAACAGACCTTAATGAGTAATTGGATCCAGTCCATGGTTTCCATGTGATGCCATCGAACAATTTCGGTGGAATTTGTCCATTTCTATAATAAACTCCATTCAAATTGGACATGTAACATTTATAATACCACCATGCTCCACTAAATCTATTGGCACAGCTCCCACCAAATTCTTTGACTACCTTGTCGTTATCAACGTCTTTTGTAGAGAATTTGTGTCCGTTGTGTTTAGCCATTCCATCCCCAGCATCCCCACTATAACCGTTTATTGTAAGTTTATAACCGTCTTTCTCATTGTCTATACTGAAGAAGTTGTATTCTGCGTATTTCTTTTCCTTGTTCCAATCTGTGAGGTCAATCCTTAACTTGTAATTGTCTTGATTTGTAAGGAAGTGTATGTAATCGTTACCAATCCAGTGTTCACCGTAAAGACCTGGTTAAAAATCATTGGAAAATAATAAAAAAAAACACCAAACACCTATTATTTTATATATGATCGAATTCTCTTAGCAATTAGACAAAGAAATTATAAACTTATTTAAACCACGGGCTTGCTCCCACTATCAAATGAAGCAATCCTACTAGAATAATATAACTGATAAATACTAGTCAGGCTACATATTTGATAGTGGGAGCAAGCCCCTGTGAGTAAACCACAAATTGATTGAAGATTGTTTTCGTGAAAGTTCTTAAACGTCATGTCACAAAACTTACCATTAGGTTGTTCTTAGCACACTGACTTTACTTTTTAAAGTTTTTGTTTTGTTTTTGCGTTTCATTTTTCGAAATATTATTTCTGCCTGTCTCGTTCTTCTGATACATCAAACTGATCTTATTTTCTATTGTAGGTTCGTTAAGTTCGATTCTACATATTTCAGTGAAACCACATTTGATTCAAATATCTTCGAATAAAAAAAAACCAATAAAATGTAAATTCTTTTCTAGCATACACTAAGTGTTTAAGGACATGCCAAACCTAATGATACTTGCCTCCAAAGCCATTTTTATATTCCACCCATTCTCTGAAGAATTTAGTGGTGCCATCAGATCTCTTCTGTATTAGGGTCCAACCGCCCTGTTTCATGTCACAGTACACTTGTATAGTTTTACCCAAACCATATGGTTTGATCTTGTATACAGCGTTTCTTCTTTGTCCTTGTTGGTAATAATCGTAGCAATCTGAAATTGTATAGACTAAATGATAGAAATGGACTCTTTCGCGAATTTAATAATTTTGTACATGAGGAAAATGAGTGTCTGAGTACAAGTTGGCACGGTGCTCTTCATTAATTTATGTCATCATTTATTATTAATTGACTGTAATTGACGGTTAACAAATGAAAACACAGTAGCTATGCTTTTCATTAACAAAGTTGAAATTTTAAAATATGGTAAAAAAAGTATACCTTTGGGTTCGGTTTGTCCGTTTTTCTCGTATTTAATTTTTCTAGGTGTTTCTGGTATTTTTTCTTTCATTACTTCTTTTTGCGGTTTTGGCTTCTTGGTTTCTGTTACTATATTTTCCTTCTGTTCAGCAGGTTTTGATATGTTGGGATTCTCTTGTTTGACTTCGTTTTTCTTTGTAGTTGCATCGGTGGATTTTGTTTGCTGCTTGATTTGCGCGTTTTCTTGTTTGGCTTCATTTTTCTTTATATCCTCCTCAGTAAGTTTTGTATCCTTTTGTTGTAGTTGTTGAGGTTTATTTTTATTTGCTTGTTTTTCTTGTTTGGAAGCGTCGAGTTTTGATGGAGCTTCATTTGTTACTGATTCTGTTATATTTTTCATTTCCACATCCCCTGCACTGCTTTCTTGTTTGGTATGTGCAACTTTACTTTCGACATCTTTTGCGTCAACCTGTTTCGGTGCCGATCCTTGTCTCTTTTCATCTACATTTGCTTCGGCATTTTGTTTTTGTTTTGCCACGATTTCACTTTTAGATGGTTTATCGATACTGTTTGTTGTAGGGTCCTGTTGTTTTGCATCCTCTATATGTTTCACTTCTGGCTTTAAATCTGTATTTGGAGCAGTAGGAGGAGGTTGAGGGTTTGAATTGGTCGTCTCTTCTGTTTGTTTTCTATCATTTTTGTCTTTGTTCTTGTTGTTTGGATGATTGCTTGGTTTGGTTTCTGTGTTAACATTCTCCTTTATATCAACACCTTCATGTTTTGCATTCTGTTTTGGTTCTGACTCAGTATTTGATGACACTTGTACGATTTTGTTCTCACTTCCTTGAACAAACGCCGATTTTGAGTCATCTATGTCATTCTTTGTTACTTTACTATTATTTGCTTTATTTCCTCCCAAAATTCTGTCCGCTGTGATTTTATCCTCTATCTCCTCCTGCTTTTCCAGGGCCTTCCTTCTGTCATGACCATACTCCATACGCGGGCGGACGCTTTTGCCCTTTCTTCTGGCTTCACACGCAGACCAATATAACGGTACGAATGGGACACAAGATGACAGACGAATTGATTTGTATACACAAATCATTCTATGCTTACCACACCAGTTTTGTGTGATATCAGCCAATTGTTTAGTTTTTCGTAAATACTCCTTTAACTTAATGTCAGCTTCATCCTCTAAATCTCTCTTGTTTCTGGTTTCTAATTTTGGTACATCAACTTTTATCTCGTTTGTTTCCTCAACCATGTCGAGTTTCTTGTCCGAAACAATAGAGTCCAACTTCTCCATTAATTTCATTGACATTTCTGACATTTCTTTTCGTTCTTTTCTGTCATTTAAAGTTGAAAGACTGCTTGCAAGTTTTTCTTTCAGTTTCTGAGCTTCTAGCCTTTGTTGAATATTTTGGTCAGAAAGTTCCTGAACTCTGGCCATCATTTGGGTCATTAAAGACGATTGGTTCATTATCATTTGGAACAGCATACGATTTTGATCTTCTAAGTATTCATAATTTGTTTTCATTTGGTGAATAGCCTTTGATTGGTTTTTAAGTAGCTCTGCCAGTTGTGTTATTTTATTTTGCTGTTGAGTTATCAGTTCAGTGCTCTGGGAATTCAATTTTGAAGTGGGTTTTGATGAGTTTTGAGGAACATGATCAAGCTCTAAATACGTCTTCTTCTGTTTTTGCATTAGCTCATTTTCAAGAACAAGATCGTAATGACTTTGGTTCAAACGGAGTATTTCATTTTCAAGTTTAAGAATGCTATTTTCAAGCCTCGTTATCGTACCGGTGTGATTTTGCTTATCCAATTTCTCCATTAAAAGTTGGTTTTCGAGTCTCATTATTAGTATTTCCAAGCTTTGTATCTTATCTGAGTATTCAAATGTTTTTGCTTTCAACATGTCTATGTCTTCGTGTATAACACCTCTATACTCTGTACGTCGATTTCTCCCATGTTCCTGTTCTTTATGATATATATTTTCTCTTCTCTTTGGGTCGGAACTGGGTTGTTGGTGATCAGCTTGTTTTCTTTCCTCGACACGGTCACGTCTCCCCGCTTCATTTTCCCAATCATTTTCTGTCCCAACGTCGTTATTTGCTTTGTCGTTTTCTTTTTGTTCTTCACTTTTTTTAAGCTCATCATTTGGTTCGATTTTATTACTATCAATGTCTTCGGAAGTACTACTCTTAGCGCCGTCTGAAGGTCTCTCTTTCGTCTCCTCACTTATTGTATCCTCTACATCATTTTTGTCGTCGAGTCCTTCTCCTCCTTTTATTTTGTCTTCCTTTTCTAAGATTTCTTTCTCCGCTTGTACTTGTTGTCCTTGTGGATCAATCTTACCTTTGTCATTCTGACGGTCGAATCTGTCCTTTTCCTCTGTCTTATCAATTTCTTCTGCAGAGTTAGCTTTCTCAATTGACATTCCACAATTATTACATGGAAGGGGATCTAAGGATTCATTCGTTACGTGTGGAAAGTATCTCGAAAGAAATATATCCGCAGGGCTTGATGTATCCCTTCTACACGTTCCAAAATAATTCATATCATTTTCTACCTGTTTCTCTGCCTTATCATTGTTTTCCATTTGTTTTTGTTCGACAGAAACCACGTCTTTCTTCTCTAGTCTATCAATATTCGCATCGTTTTGGATTTCATTTCTTTCCACGGTATTATCCTTAGTTGAACCACTGACGTTATCGTTTTCTTCCAGTGGCGCATTTTTAGTGATTACTTCTTTTGTATTTCCGTTGTCTTCATACTTAATTTGTTCAACTCCCAATTCATTCGCTGCCCGTGGAGATAATTTTTCAACGCTTCCGCCTACTTTACTATCACCCACATCTTCCTGAATGTTAGTTATGGCTTCTGAATTGGTAAGTAGCTTCGTTTCTTCGGTCTGCTCTTGTTGTCTCTTTGACTCCATATTCTGATCGGGTATTTTATTCTCACGTGAATAATCGGTGGGTGTGTTGCTTTCCTTCCCTGTGACATTTTGGGACCTTGATAATTCTTCATTTTTGTTAGGAGGATCTTGAACAGTTTCAATATCCTTTACTCTATTATCTTCTTGAACACTTCGGACATCTGCTATTTTTTCATTCCCGGTTAATGTATCACTGGTAATAGGTTGATCCGTATGTTCTCCAGTATTCGGATCAATATGCTCTTGATTATGCTGATCATTACTTTCAAAGTGTTGTTTTGTTTCGTAGGTCTCGACTTTTTCGGGTATACTATCATTGTTGTTTTCTTGTTGTGTATTTTCGACTTCTTTAGAATTTGAAAGTTTATCGATGGTGTTGTCTGTATTTTCTTGTTCGTTGCCTGATTCAGAATCTGCCTCATCTACTTTATCTGGAATTTCTCCATTTTGGTCATCGTGGTTTGTATCTGGATCATCTATATTATCTGCCTCATCTTCCGATGGTTCATCTTCCAAAATATCAGTTTCATCAACTTCGCTTTCCTCATCACTATTGTTAGTGTCTGAAGCTTGTTCGCCTTTTGATTTTAAAATTTCTTCAAACTGTTGTAAAAGAACGCATTCTATTTTCTTTTTACTCGGATCTTTCCTGCTTTGAAACATCAAATCTTCAATTTCGTACTGGACTGTTTCTTGGGCTGGTGTCAAAGGTGCGTCAAACAAGCCATCGGAAGCCACCTTCAAGTACCACTGTCGTACATCACAAAGATGAGAGTCGGAGTATACTCTGAAAGTACACATACACTTTTATAAGAATTTGCTTCTATATTGAAATCTCTTACTTTTATAAATTTTCATTGATTGATTTTAACCGTCAACTTCTACATTGGAAGAGTTCGCGGCTATTTTGTTAATAGAGTATACCGTTCTTTGAGTACCTTCGTCATAAATGATATATAGAAAAGCTACAGAACCAATTACTGTGGCACTATAAAGGAGACTTAATAGTTCGCTACCTTTGGATATGTTTTCTCAATATCAAGTTACTTATGGCAGTCCAGTGGCCACTTACTTCAATAAAAGGGAATTTATGGCTTTCATTGCGAACAGTTTCCTTTACTTACTTTTATGTCCCATCGACATACCCTAAGACGAGTCTCGATTCTGTATTTAATTGTTATACGATTTTAGAATATTTGTATTAGTTCATAAAAAATGAAGTTTACATATCTTAGAGGTATTATGCAAAGAAAAGAAATATCTTAATTGTATTAAACCAACTTGGTACTGCGCCTCTTCTGTAGATATGTTTATTGTTTAGTAAAGTCGTATTTACAAAATATACTGATTCTACTTTTATCAAATTTCTGTCCATTTAATGGGTGGGTTAATTCTCAGGGGGGTGTAAATATAAATAAGTAAGCAGAAGAGCAAGGCTTAAACATTTTAGTATGATTTTTTTGGGTAAATAACAATGTCATGAAACTAACATTGGTGGCTTTAAAGGTAAATATTGTGTAAAACAAGATTTCAGGGAAAATATATACATTTTTGTCAGTTTTAGGGGGCTAGCGTACCTTCTGCCTTCCCTAAATCTGCCACTTCTAGTGCCATTGACTGCCCTAAATTAATCTAACTTAGTTTAAATATTTGAACTTAAACTTCTTGTTTAATTATGTAAAATCTTAAAACTCGACAAGGCATGTGCCTTCGGTACTATTTTTTTAACGGCATGCAGTCAGTCTTCTTATTGCTTTTGATTTTTGTTGTTCAACTACAGTTACAAGCAAATAATATATCTTCAATATCATTATTTATATACAATATGCTTAACTTACCTTTGGAAAATACAATTAAGTGCTAAAAGACAAAAACCAAATGTGTATTCCATGATAATTCCAATAATAAATATTTACGAAATAGTTTATCTTAAATATAAAAACAAAAATGCAACGTGGCCTTTCAATCTCGTGTACATTTAAACCGTCATATCTGTTATTTACTCGTGTGAATATGGGTCTTTCTTAAATTCCAATTAATCAATCGGTTCTTTCCGTAACAGCTGGGACAGTGGGCCTGATGCAAACAAATCGATCTGGTCTATTATCTAGAAGGGCCGACGTGTACATTTTGACGTCGAATAGTTTTTGATGGTTCTTTTAATATCAGATATATAAAAATTGCTACTTGATTAGATATTTAAGCGGACAATCACCGAAACAAGCGCATTCGGACTTCATATTAATATACCTTATTACGGCGTATTCGTGTTGCTAACGTATGATAAGTACGAGACATAAAGGGTTGTCGAGAAAAAAATAATAAAATTAAATTTCGCATGTTTGTGTTTTATTTTAAGGACATGAACACGTATCAGTATAACTTGGCTTCAAACAGGCTTCAAATAAAGTCTCAATATAAAGGGCACATGGTCCCTTTTCACCAGTGACCTCAGAAAATTACTGCTTTCTCAAACCGTAATTTTTTTTTCAGTCCTGTAGATTGTTGTTTTTTTAGTGGGTTAAACCGATTATCTATTGTAAATATCTTATATGCTAAAAACTAATTTTTAAAATCAGTAATACAAGTTTAGAATAACTATTTAAGGTTTCATTTTAATGTGTACATATTTTTAACATCAACAGATACTAAATAGTTGCACTCTGTTATATAAATATTGTTACCCCATTACTCAACATTTGTCGATCAATTGAGTAGATATTAAGAAAATGGTCCTGGTTTATGATCTGATTTTGAAGGTAAAAAAACAGTGCCCAAACGTGAACAACGATTTTGACTGATAATCTCAATAGATTACTCACATCTAGATGGTATACCATGACCATTCATCGCCGGATCATCAGCACACCGCTAATTTTAAGTTGAAAAAATTTCAGGAAAACGAATTAAGGACGTGCCCAACCGGCGGGTTACATCATAGACCTGTTAATAAATTATAGGTCTCTGGTTGCATATAGAGATCCACGTTTCAATTAAGTTATATATGATATATGTCGTCTTGTTACGACTCGTATATACACCACTTGGTCGATTCCACCAAGGATATATAATACGAATTATATAATTCACGTAATGTGGCTGACGGGCCAAAGGTCCCCGAGAATAATCAGCCGTATATGTCCAGTAGGGGCATCATGCCTTTGCGCTAATCCTGTTCTTGGAAATGTATTAATTGCACAGTGCCCAGTAGTCATTCTCATCTTAATTATCATTAAATTGTTAAATTAGAAACCGAAATTTGCAATTTCACTGGACAAATTTAATGATGGATATCCCTCAACTTAAAACACCCAATTCTCTCAATTGTAAGACATCTAATCTCGCCTGAACTACAAACATACAAAAGATGCATGCAAGTACTTATAGTGTTGCATGAATACGAATATCAAATGACGTGTAATGTTCTTATATTGTATTATTGTGCCTTATCATGTTATCTGATAGGTATTAATGTTGCATGTAAAATGTCCCCTGAGGGACCATGATTGGATTAATAAAGAAAAATAATTTGAATTTGAATATGACAGAGTATCACACAATCCAGAAACCTATAATTTAATTACAGGTCTGTGCAAAATCAAAAGCCCTCAAAACATTGAGGCTCCATTTCTTGTATTGGGCGAAGTAGACTGACTTCTCGGTGCTAGATTTGGCTTTCCACCTTAACATTTTTGGCTTTGAATATTTCTTTTTGGGTCTCTCTCCCGGTATCTACTCATAGAATTCTGATTGGTATTGTTTTGAACTTTATTTCGGTAAATGCATTTTATTAAGATTCTTGATACATATACCATACTGGATAGAGATAATTTTTGTTGTTGTAATACTCATAAGTTCGATGTTCATGGTTGTTGGGGTATTTAAAACATCTAAAAAATTGTACTTTAAAAAAAAAATCATTAGGTATATGTCTGGTCCGAATTTTACGAGTTTCGAAATGTCCCTGGTGGTTTTTCAATCACGCATGCGTAATCGATCTGTTTGCGTTTGCGAAGGACAACTTCCGTTGAGCGCATTTTCTGAATTATTAGGTTGTTTCTTACTTTCAATACAATATGCCGAATATAGATAGCGAAAGAAACGACACAGAAGAAGAGGAGATGGACCATGAACCAGCTGAGAGCGAAAAGAGTTCTGATGACGATTCTGAATCTGGTAGTGGAGAGGATGATGATTCTGGTAAGTTAGCCAAGAAAATGTATAACTCTTTCCATGTTATAAGTAAGAATGCACTGCTTCGCAAACGTGTTGTCTGACGTACATGACTTTAGTCAAATATATTGTTTCATAAAGAATATATTGACAAATTCATATGCAATTTATGCACCACGAAGTCACACATCACACAGTTGCTGAATCGGAGAAAGTCCATTAAGTAGCGGGTAGATAAAATGTGCATTTGTAATAAAATAAGAGGACCCCAGAGTTCAGATCAGCATAGGACTGCATCTTTCATGCTGTCTTTGTCATGAACCTTACGATGTGAACCCATTTTGTACATATAAAATGAGAAAGGCAATTCCAATGGCCATAGTGCATGCGAAGTCCTTACAACAAGTATCAGGTTCCCTTTGCAACAAATTGAACTTCATGTCATTTATCATTTTGCCAAGTTTATTTAGGATTTTTCACCACTGATAAGTGGAAGACAGCAAAGTGCATTCCAAATATTCATAAAATTATTGGATGAACAGTTCTGTGTACATGTACATTTGTAGATTGCAGAATTTTATCAAGATCCATCCAACTGGAAGCATTTTTTTTTAAATAACATAGATGTCTTTTAAATGTTTTGTCTTGCATGCAATTTTACTATTTTTGAAGTTCCAATTGATTACAATGATGTGTTTGCTTGGACAAAAGTTTTTAAAGTGTCAGTATGATGAATTTTTAGAGGAATAACTGTGCAAACGTACCTTTAAGAGGAAGCTTTGCTCGCTAATAAATCCCATGTTTTCAATATTTAGTGACTTATACAAACACTACAGTGATTTAGCTAGCGCTCGCCATTGACAAATGATTTTTGAAAGTGGCGAATTTTTCTCGTGCACGATTCGTCACTTGATATTTCCCCCCCCCCAAAAAAAAAAAAATATCGGTAAAAAAGCCTCTGATGTTCCCATGACCCCATAATTGACAACTTTATTACCTTAGCCAACTTTAGCCAATTAGGGTTTTACAATAAACAATCATGACCAATGTTTTGATTGCATCACCTTTGATAGCACCTTGCTTGATTAACGGTAATGATTTGTTTGTTGAGCGCTGTGACATGTTCTCAAAGTACTCAAAGTGTTTCGTATGTATTTAAAATGGAAAGATGTTTGGATTTTTCAATCACAGTTCGAATCGCAACTATGTCCGCCATTACGAACTATTTTAGTTCGTCGTCACATGACAACGTACCAAAAGGTCAAAAGTCTAAAAATAAGTCAACTACTACAAAGAGTCGCAGTGATCGACTATTAAAGTCAAAATTTCAACCAGAGTGGTCAAAGATATTTCCATGCATATACTACATAGATGGGGCGATGTACTGCCATGAATGCCAAGATGCTAGACTTACCAATACGTTTTCTATCGGAAGCAACGCATTCCTAAAAGATAATATACAGGCAGTCCAGACCAAATCCATGAAGCCAGAATTTGAGCAAGTGGGTTCCTTTGATTTTAAGAGGGCTTTCACTTTGTGGTGCATGGCTAAGGACAGGAGGTTTATGCATTACTGATCAAATAAACAATGCTTTTACATTCTTAGACACATGCCAACAATAGTAGCTGATGTATATAATTTTTAGATTTTTTTGCATTTTTTATTCATGACTAGTTGCTAATGTAGAAATTTTTATTAATATGAATTTTCTGTTATTTATATACCAGTGTTGAAATAGAAATAAACATGTTATTATTTATAATATAGTCGTTATAAGTACATGTATATACATGCATGCTGATAAATTTGCGACGCGAAAAGAAAAAACAGGATTGAGATTTAGTCTTACGCAAAAGTGACTAATGGGTTAAAAATCCTGGCTAAATCCCTGCACTTGTTCAGATGTCTGTGTTCAAGCGTAGCTTTCAATGTAAGAAAAAATCTTTTTTTTTTAACTGATTTGCAATTAAATGTGTACTCCTCAGTCTTTTTGTGTTGGCACCCAGTGACACCCTTTGGACACATTCAATAAAGAAATTAAGAGACAAACACCCATTCTAACTGCAGTTGTCAGCTTTGAAAACAGATCCCAGTGTATCAAATTCTTAATCTTCATTTTACCATTTGTAGACTCTTCTGTCATTATTTCCCCTCAGAGCCCATAATTGTTCATTATCACAGGCCCGTAACACTGTTCAGTGTGTTGGGATTTTCAAATCACCCAATCATATTCACAAATAGGTTTTTATTTAAAATTTGTATCATAATAATCCATTTACAAAATTTAACCAAGTTAATCAAAATAACCCTATTATGTTAACGCAGCAATTATCAGTAATTACAGATTTGTTAGATTGTAATGTTATTATTCCAAAATTTGTTATCAGATGAGTTCTTTTAATTCTGGAGACATTGTTGACACTAAAATCAAATGTTGACACTAAAATCAAATGTGGATAAGAAACAAAAAATTTCTTTACTACAGCTTACTGTATCAGAACTACATGTAAATTAACAATTTTGTATACTTTTTAACAGGTTTGAATAAACTGTATAATGTGCAGTGTAAACATGCAGATATACATGTACATGTATCAAAGTGTACATGTACATGCATTAATGGGAAAGTACAATGTAGATGTACTAAAGAAATGCAAAGAAAAACCATTGTCCTTTTGAGAAAAACACTTGTGAAAATTCTGTTTCTTATAAACCAGCATTTAGGACCCTACTTGTTGAGTATAGATGGTCTAATTGAATTTTTTTTATCAGATCTAGATGTAGAAGAATGTGACCAAAGAAGAACTCATTGCTTGGATGAAATGGCAGACTTAGAAAAACAGTTCTCAGATATAAAGGAACAGTATGTAAATTTTAAAAAAATCTTGATTAGTGTCATTTTTACCTTAAGCATCTGACCTGTTTTTAATCATACCCAGTTGCCATATGGTGACATTCAAAACATGTACAAAGATGGTTTTCATTATCTTATACTAACAAGAAAAGGGAAGCTGACGAGATAAAATACTAATAAAATAATCAATTTGCATTAGGCCGCAAAATAAGCACAATACTGCTGTTCCAAGACTGGTGAAAGTCTATTCAGTGCTCCAGCTAGAAATTGAAAGGGGCAGGGTGCTGTTGAGCAGAGGGGCACCTTTGTAGTCGGAAAAAGGCACTTTTTTTGGGTCGCATGTTTGCCATGTCAAGTTGTTTGTTTCATTTTCTATGTATGCATCTGGGAGTATTTCAGCTGCCAAGGTCCATCTTGGGTTTATCTGGTTTCTAACATCTTGATGGTTTTGTCCACTACTGATAAAGTGGATATGTGTGGTAGTGTATCTGCCAGCAACAAGAGTGATCTAAGTGTAGTTGGGTCTTTAAGACTCTTCAGGATACCATTACCAACTGGGTCACTGCTTATATCTGACGTCCCTAGGTCAACAACAATAGCTTTATTGGATCTAACTATGCTGGAAACTGCTTGGTCATGGGATAACCATCTGTGGTATTTGGCTTGTTTAATGCTCAGTGGTGCTTGGTTAAAGGCAGCTTGAACCATTTTCAGACTGGCTGTATGGATGCAAATATATTTGTAATACTTGTAGATTTTTTCTAACGTTTCATCGGTTTTCTTCATGACTGGTATGGAGTTGAAGCTATCTCTACAGGCTAATGCAAGTCAATGGTCTCTGCAGTGGTTTGTGATTAAGGATGGGTTGCTGTCTTTTAGTTTTTTGGCTATGAAATTCAGATATGAATTTTATAAATTTTAATTATGGAGAAAATTCCATGGAGAAGTAAAATTATTTGCAAATCGGCTTCCGATCTTTGTATGAATACACGTTATTCGTCATAGTCTATCTTGTAATTAATTTTGTTTGCACAACGTTCGAAACTTTTTCATAAATATTTAATCCAATAAATAATAACTAAATCTTTAAAATCTAACGAGCAGCAAAGTTATTTTAAGAAATCTTTTTTTAGTCATGTCATAGGTCACGATAAAATCATGTCAGCTGTCGTACTGGTTCAAACAAACTTCTGTTCGAAAATTTAATGTCACCAGTACATGAATGTGGTCACATAAATATTTTATTTGAAAAAAATATAAAATGACTGGTACCGAGTTGAGTCTGTGTTGAAGAACGATCTGATAGATGCGTTCGTCTTTGCAACTTTCTGCTTGTCACTGGCAAGTTGAGCTAAACGTCGTTTCTGCGAAGGCATAGTTGTTTATGAATAACTTAAAACTGACTCAAAACGCACGGGCACGCGCTGAGGTTTTCATCACCTAGTTCAAACTAATTATGTTAATCAACTACACAAAACAAAAGGCAAATTGTAACTGATATCTGGTAATTAACACCTTTGAAGTTTAATCTACACTAATTGATTTGAATGACATGATTGTATTCTCTAGGTAAACTTCAGGTATGTGTCATTTTTATGACAGGAAATTGATCGATCATGCAAAAAACCACCTGTTCAGAACTTACTGTTGCAAAAAAAGGCACAAGGGCGTATCAGAAAAGTCGTAAGGGCAGAAGGGCACCAAGGGCACAGCGCTCTTCTATTTCGGGCTACCGAGATCATTGAGACCTGTAAAATAATGCAAAAATATTTCATTTTAGTGCAACTGACTTCAGACCAGTAATATTTTTGTTAGTCATGATAAAAAATAAGCAACTTAAATCTAACATTTGATCATTTATAAACATAAGTGCAACAGCAAATTGCCAAAGAAAACAACAACAAGGTTCTACATGTAATTGCATTTAAACTGCTCTTGGCAATTTTTCTTACGTCTGAGTCAGAGAATGTTCTTAGATGTTATAAAATCACAAGACTTAGATTGGAGTTGCCATGGAAGTGAAGAATGTTCTCCAACTTATGTATTTTTTAAGTTTTTGGGTGGTATGGGAGTTTGAATGTCATTAAAATAGCTGTAAGAATATTACATGTACATAAAATCACATTTTGAGTCAAGATGTTTGTAATTCACTGTCAAGATGAATAATCCTTCATATTCTTAACATTTGTTAAAATATGCATTCAAAAGTAAAATGATCGTCTTTAATGTTGACTTTTTTCAGACTTTATAAAGAAAGAATGACACAAATAGAATTAAAGCTTATAGAGATGAAAGCAGGACGAGCAGCTGAATATTTAAATCCCTTATCAGAACTACAAGAAAATATGAGAATCAGTACTGAAGTTGCAGGTATAGTTTATGATAGGTTCCTATAATTCCCAAACCCTTAATAAGGAAAAGGTGTGCAATCTGAACCGATAATAGGGCCTAATCTAGACATTGATGACAAGGAGAAGTTATGGTATATTCTGTTTGCAAAATAAAGGTACATGTATTGACTTTTTTGTCTACGTAAACTATTACAAAACTTTCTCCCTTTCAAATACAAATGGGAGAGGTGGACACAAGGAGAAATGTGTGCTAATTTCTCCCTGTACATTAGACCTTGCAACAGTGAACATAGCAAAATTATTTGGACCAAAGACATCAGTACAGTCGACTCCACTTAATCGCATATCGCTTTATTGCATATTTCGGTTTTTAGCATAATTTTCTCCTGCACAAACCCATTTCCTGTTATTCTATTAGGGAAAAAATCGCTTATTTGCATAGGCCTTGCAGGTGCATTTCGGTTTATTGCATAGAGAATTTTGCCTCATCCAGGTAAAGACAGGTTTTCCCAAATTCTATTTTAAGCCTTCGGGTCATAAATATGTCAATCATATTTATTGTTGTAAAAACTAGATTATCATCAATCAGGAGGTGTTAATAATGGATTAAAAACATAATGGACATAAAAGACAATTTAAATGATTTCTAATTACATTAAAATAAACAAGCACCTAGGTGAACAATGACTTCTAATGACATGCCAAACATCACCTTATGATGCGGCTTGGGGTTCGGCTTGGTGTATTTTTTTTCCTTATTTAAATTCTTCCGACTACAAATGATTATCAATGTAAATTTAATTTTCTTTAATGAGCTGAACAGTTTTTAGTGAGCTTGGGTTACTAGGCATTAATATCAACCGAAAATTAAAAGTCATCATTCATTCAGTACAATGTCTAATGAAATTCCACTACCCTAAGTTGCCCCATATTATCCACACTTCATAGGAATATATCGAGGTCAATGACACTATAATACACAACTATCAGTGTACAATGGTGATTGAACAGAGGAATAAAAATGCACAGACCATTTCAAAAGCCCAGAAACTGCAAACATTGATGAATATTACACTGAATCCTGGCTGAAATATGAAATATGGGATTTTCTTTCATAGAAAGGTCAGGAAATTACTTGACTATTTATAGATGAGAAACAGGTGGTTTTACTTATAAATACACACAACGTAAAGAATGTCAATAAACAAGACAAACACAATATATATTATTATTTATTGATAAAAGTTATAACAATTAAATACCAGATCAGAAATGTTGAACAGTGATATCCCTGGTTGATCCACAGTATCGTCGTCTTACCTGAACTTACACTTCTTGTAAAATCGTGATTTCGGTTATAAGAATAGCCCGGTTATTTGCATAATTTTTACTGGCAAATAGGCTATGCAATTAAACAGAATCCACTGTACTATAATAGATATTAAACAAGGCTTAAAGCATAAATTTTTAAAGAACAAAAAAAAACAAGGACAATACATTATACAAAAAATTTTAAAAAAATTGTATAGTGATCAATTTTCAAAGTGACTATTAAAAGAATTAAACATTGCGTATACAACATTAGTCTTCTTGTGTTCCTCTATGAGATGAAAAAGAAAAGCTAACAAATGACATATCATGTGACAATGTAGATATATGAAATGTATTTGTAGTTAAGTACAAAATGTATTATACAATCATATATGTTGTATTTCAAAACAGAAGATTGTATATGTATTTTTGACTTGTATTGTACTTATGAATATAAACTGTACAATGAAATGTGTGTGTTTTTAGGGGTTTTGAAAGAGTATACAATTACAGCCATTCAGAAAAAGTTTGATAGTGAAGAAATAGCAGCTACGCAAAATATGGAGGTATTTTGACCGATATATATTAGTATTTTAATGAATCAACTGTTGCCTCTCATTGCAGTACAATGCTATGGCTGAAAAGCTATGTGTCCAGCTGTCTGTTCTCTTTGTTAATGTTTTTGACCCAATTTATTTTGACAAAATTTTTACATGCTATATACATTTGTAAATGATGTGTTTTGATGGCCTCTAGTGCCTCTTGATTTTTGATCTTTGAATTCTTTTTATACAGACACAAAATAGGGAGGTTTGTTTTGATTTTTGGGGTTATGGTCCCTTCAGTTTTAGGATAAGGGGTCAAAAACAAGCATTTCATAGAACTCCACTTGTCTATTATATTGTTCCCATAATGGTCAGACAGGGATTGATTTTGAGAGTAAAGATCTTTTTATTAGAATATTTTAGAAACTAGGGGCCATAAACAAGAATTTACCTGATGTCCAAACTTGAATATTAGTGAATGGATCGCTTCAAAAAAATTATATCTTGTGTCAAATGTCTATTAGCAATCCAAATTCTCACCCGTATCAAGTTTGTATGGTGTGTCCATACATGCTTCAACTATTCCTGGTTTGACCTCTGTGACCGTGTCAAATTACTTTGTAAGTACTCTCGACATAGTAACTAACACTTCCTGCATCGTCAATTTAAATTTTCATGGGAAGGAGTGAGAAAGCCATCATTAGTTTGATTTGTAGTATGGATATGGGCCTTTTAAATTTAAATTTAAGTAAGTAAGTTAGAAAATATAGTAGGGTTTTCTGGATACCCATTCTGTGTCTGAAATTTCATAGAAAGGGTCATAGTGTATGCCTGAACTTGCAAACAAGTGTACTAATCTTATATTATTTTTTATGTAAGTACTATGGTGTACCTTTAATTCTTTTAGTAAGCAAAATATATGATAATCTTTTCATTTGTGTTTTTTTTTTTTGGTTGTTGAAATTATATCAGGGGGGATAATCCAAATCCTTTATTCTATTTTTCCTGGTATTAGTGTATTTGAAATATTAGGGTTTATCTAAATGTCTGAAGCAAACTGTAAATTTGTGTGTAATGAAGATCATGATTCTGATTAAAAAAAGGCAAGTAAATAACTGACATTTTTACTTTAAAAACTAAGAGTAAGTCATCTATAACAAAACTGCCTCAGTGATATTGTTGTAGCATCCCACCTTATGTTTGGGTGGTTGTGGGTTTGATCCCAGACTGAGTCATACCAAAGACTTTAAAATGTCACTGCATCATTGGGAAGCATGCCATAAATTTGAGATGGATTGAGTACTCAGTGGTTGTCTCAGTCAGAATGTGTCAGAGTTAGGTGCTTTGGCTACAGACATTTACAGGTTGTTGCTTCTGTGAGTCAACACATTTAAATTTTGACTCAGATTGTCAGACTAGTACAATACAGTGTCTCTTTGATTGATAAAAACATTCTTGTCCAGAATTCTGTGAAATGTATGCCATAGGACTTCAATCAACCAGTCGAAAGTGGTCATTGGAAATGAAATTTTTTGGTCAACCTATTTAGTTACATATGTTAGAAATATTTATTTATGTTTGCGTTTACCTACAATGTTTATTTTGTTAGAGTGAAAAGGCATTATTGTATGACTCTGTGAAAGCTGATCTTGAAGAAAAAATAAGAAGACTAGAAGAAGATAGACACAACATAGACATTTCCTCAGGTTTGTTGGTAGTTACCTTAATCATTATAACAGTTATTTGAAAATAAACAGCCTGAATTGCTCACCAGGTAATTTCTGCCACTCCAGTGCAATAAATTTGACAAGGAGTTGTCCTATGTTTGTTTGTTGGGGTTTAACGTCCGAGCAGCAATATTTCAGCTATATTCAGACAAAGGAGTTGTCCAAAAAGGCACTTAATATACAATAGCCTTTTCCTGACTCAAGTAAAATTTGTTGTTGATTGGTACAGTTTATTATATTTTTAAGTTAGTCATGTCTAAAATAAATTTATCTCCATCTAAATTACAAAACAATATAAGCTTTTTATATTTTCTTTATTTTGCACAGTAAATCAAATAAACTTTCAACAATTTTTGAAACTGTGTAGAAAAAAATGTTTCTTTCTGTTGATATTAAATCTCTTTTGATTTGATAAAATTCTGATTTTATATAATGGGACTTAGCTAATAAAAAATGGAATTATCCAGTCTTTGCACAATAAGTAAAAAAAATCCAACAGTTTTCATGAAACTCAGTAACTGAGTATAACTGGTATAAGTTCAATAATGATTTTTATTAGATTCTGATTTTACGTCCTCTGAGTAAGTTCATCAAAAGTGGTGATTTGCTCATTGTTACACACATCAACTACATTTCCAATTTTCAAGAAACTGTTAATAGTTTATTCCTATTGATTTAAGCTTACCTTCATTTTTTAAAAGTTTTGTTTTGAAATAAGTTATTGGACTTTAACATTGCACATGTAATTGGTGATGACATTTGGTACAGTGTAAAAATGGCAAAATATTCTTGTATCGTAGCAGTCACATGTACTTTGATACAATGCTGTAATATTGTAACGATGTACATGTATTGAATTAATAAAAAGTTACTCTTTTAAAAATGTTTAAGTGAAATTTCTTTATAGATTTATGGCATGAATCTCACATATCAAAGAAAAATAAAAAGAAGAATGACAGTTTCTCAACAGACAGAAGAAAGAAACCTATCACGGTTACAGGTTTGTTCGTGTAAATTATTGTTAATCATCTACTCTTAATTGTTTTTTTTTTTTGAGCAGATACACTGAAAACAAGAAAAGCAGTCTGAGTGAAGATACACAGGATAATTTGTTCATAATTTTTGTCTACAAAATCATAAGTATTAACAACTGATTCTGATGGTAATTTTTTGGTGTTTTTGAAGTTAAAAAGATGAAAGGAAAACCTTCAGGCAGATTTGATTTTAATGCAGTTGATTGTTTTAATTTTTTAATGGTAGATCAAGGAGTACTTGTTGAGTTGCTTTTATCAGTCCCTACTAGTGACTTTTACCAATGGGGACTTAAGGTCTGTCCATCCATCAGTCAGTCAAATGGACAAATAAGTTTTCTGCACTTTTTCGCTATGCATGCAGATGTACAATTGATATTTGGTACATTGCTTTACCATGACAACTTACAGATTAAGATCAAATTTTGTTTTGGTGTTTTTATTTTTTTATTTTTTTATTTTTTTTTTGCAAAGATGTGGCCGGCCCTTGGACCTGAAAATTTTGTGCAGATTCTGTTTACCATACTTTTCCCATTAACAAATTATGCATTAAATTAACATTCTGTTCTCTTCAAATTTAATTTCTTCCCATATGGGCTTCCATGTTAGTTAGGTATCATGCTTATGTTAATGGTTTTATCTGATTTCTCTTTTCAGGACCATATATCGTTTATTTATTACAAGATGTAGAAATTATTGAAGATTGGACTGAAATTAAAAAGGTTTGTTGTACTTAATTTTTTTTTAATCAAATTTTTATAAGAACTAATTAGTCAGCATGGTTAAATGAATATTTAATTATTAGAAGTAGAGTTTGTTTATATATTCTAAGTTTAAAAATTGTGAGCTTCTGTTAGCATAGATTTTATATAGCATAGCCATATTAATTTGTAAAATTGATAGAGGCATGGATCAATTATCTTCATCAATCAGTTGCCTGTTTAATTAACAGTTTTTGTTTTCCAATGACATGATTGCAGTTTACCCCCAAATTACGAATGAAGATGACAAATAATTTTACTCTGTAAGCTCAGGTCGGGAAAACAATGGGTTTTAAATGTTCTATATTCTACAAAATGAATGTTTGAAGTAGATAATTAAT
The DNA here is from genome assembly GCA_037379345.1 of Perna viridis. NCBI lineage: Eukaryota > Metazoa > Mollusca > Bivalvia > Mytilida > Mytilidae > Perna > Perna viridis. The sequence continues at coordinate 42,307,417 of CM074512.1, read as the reverse complement.
TTGAGCTGACGATTTGCTGAAAAAAAAAAGACTTTTAGTCTGAAAAATATGGTCAATAAACACAAATTTATTCAATAGTTAATTGCCATTTGTTTTTTTTTTTTTTAAAAATTACATGTACTTATACATAACATTTATGAAATAAAACTGTGTATAATCTGTGTACAGGTACATAACAGTGTACATGTAACAGATACAATGAAATGCTGAAATTGGCCTAACCTCAAGAGTTTTAGATTGCAGTATAGATGACCACATAAGAAAGGAACTACTGTAGTACTATAATTTTAATTAGTCTGAGCACAGAAACTATCTTTAAAAGTCCTTGTACTTAAATTTCTCCTTTTTTTTCAGGCATTGAAGCAGTGTCAGAAAAAGAAACTAGAATGTGAATTCTGAATCCTAGTAAGTTAAAAGGCTTAATTACACAAATAAGGCATACTGATAGTTACAAGCAAAATATATATAACATATCAACTTTAGAAAGATATGTTTTTTTTATGCCTCTGGCGTATTAATTTACCCCTGTTCTTTTGTTGATAGGAATACATGATTTGTCCAGTATATACTCCCACTACTTTAGACCTACAGTTTGTAACATTTAGGGGTCTTTATAACACATAAAGTTGAAAACTAAAGGATTTAGATTTTTATTAAAATATCCCAAAACTTAGGGATACAATAATTCATATTCCATGTGGGAAAGCGTCTTATTAAAGGGCTTTATCCTTGAGATATTAAACAATATTTTGACAAGAATCAAATCACTTGAACATGTTAAAATGATGGAAAACACTCTACATCTCCACATTGAGGAGAAAAAATAAAGTTAATTTTTGACAAATTTATTGGAATTAAGATGGCCTATACATGTATTAGGAAAGTGACATTTTCAGGCAAATATATATATAGATTTTATGAAAATATCAAATATGTAGGGTTTTAATAGGAAATTAAAGACCCCTTAAGTGCATGTATAAAATTCCCCAAATATAGCAGGTGGTAGGATTCCAATTTTCTTTATGGGTACATGATTTGTTTAATGGATATCACACAGTTTCCAATATTTACCCTATTTATATTAAGGGAATTGTATTATTAATATGCAGCTCATCATTTATGTCTCCCATTGGCCAAATCAGTCATTTTTGTGCTGTTTTAGGGAATGGGGCCAGGGCCCATACAGTTAGGAAAAAAACATGTAATTGAGATTTAGGGAAATAAACTACGGTCATTCTTTAGGGCAAGGATTTTAATACAATATTAAAAAATCCTTGATATGGACCATTACCCTTTATATGGGTTGAAGTCCTTGGGGAGACCTGGTTGACAAGTTTGATACAGTAGAGTGGAGAGAGGATTTTGTACATTTCACAGATTTTTATTTAAATCATGTACAAATCTTGATATTTTATTACAAGTCGTAGACTCAGCTACATAGATAATTTTTATTATTATTATTTCAGGGATGAAGGAATTTTAATCAACTTAAGCATTCCTGTGATATTGTAATGTTCATCCCAAGAACTTGTGACACTGGTACTAGCTATGAGCACTCGAAGTAATGTATCTGTCAAGAACTTGTGACACTGGTACTAGCTATGAGCACTCAGAGTAATGTATCTGCCAAGAACTTGTGACACTGTTACTAGCTATGAGGACTCAGAGTAATGTATCTGCCAAGAACTTGTGACACTGGTACTAGCTATGAGCACTCAGAGTAATGTATATGCTAAGCAGTTTGCTGACCGAGTAGTGAAGTGTCAAGAGACATGTGCTAGATGTTTATCAAATGACATAAGACAATTTTATGTGTGGTGTTATTTTGGAAGATTTAATCAAATCCAACATTTGTTTGAAAAAGAATATTGTCCGTGCCATGATATTTTTAGCTCACCTGGCTAAAGGCCATGTGAGCTTTTGCCATCACTTGGCGTCAGTGGTTTTCGTTGTTTTTTGTCATTTTCCATCCATTTTCGTTAACAATTTTTTAAAACTCTTCTTCTTTGACACTACTTGATCAATTGGAACCAGACATGGTAAGAATGTTCCTTGAGGTATCCTGCACAGAACAAATGAGATTTTTGATCTGTTGAAAAACAGGGCTGCCATTACTAAGAATAAAAAATAGGGGTCAGACAGAAGTTTTTCCCATGTATCTCCAAAACTGATAGGTTTAGCCAAATCCTGACAGGTAAAAGTGTACAGCATGAGGTGATCTATCTATGGTCAAATTGTCATTTTAATCTGTCAAGCCATGTTGGAGTTATTGCCCTTTTTGACGTTTCAAAATACTTGTCCTCTGATGCTACTTGACCAATTGGAACCAAACTTGGTATGACTGTTCTTTGGAGTATCTTGCATAGAACTGATTTAGGGATTTTTGATCTATTGAAAAACATGGCTGCTGTTACAAAAAAATAGAACATAGGGGTCAGACAGTAGTTTTTTGCAAATTCTTTCAATTGCTGAAATAATCCTATTATAAGGCCTACAAAAGTCTCCAAGTGATCAAAGTTGTCAGACGTCTCCTTGTAAGAGTAACTTCCCTTGAATGATGAAAAATGCCCTTTTTTTTTACTATTTTTTAGCCCATATCTTGAAAACTATGATAGACAGAAAGAAACTTTCAACAGCTGAAATGATCCTTATGATAGGTCCTACCAAAGTCTTCTTGAGTCAAAATTTTTATACAACTTGATAGGCAAAATTTAACTAGGTGAGAGATTCAGGCTGCTGGGAGCCTCTTGTTTATCCCAAGCTTAATGATTTGTATGTGAATATAGAATAATTGGTTAACTAAATCCATAGTTGATAGTCCAATTTTCAACAATTTATTAGTGGAAAGAGCCATTTCTTGCTGGATTGATCATGTTACCACTTTAAATTCTCATTTTGTGATTAACATAAGTATGTTTGTTGCTGATATATGAAGAAATAAATTACATTTGTATCTTTCTTAAACTTAATTTTCTCTTGTCTGGCTAATAAATATCTAATAGTTATACTTTTCGGGCAACAACTTGTATTTGGTTTAGTGCTACAGGAACGGTAGACTATATACATATATGATTCAAGATACTATTGCTCTTTTCTCTCCATAAATACAACCTCTTTAGGCTATTGATTTCTTGCTTATATCAATGAAAATTTTTTTTATCGGTCATAACATTAAAATACTTGTAGAATATTACTGATATTTTGTTTAGTATTTCCTTAACAAGTAGATTATTATACATTTATCTTCAACAAAATTTTGGAAACGTAACTTTTCCTGCAAAAAGTAGGTGACTCTTCTATCTTTTGTATAGGAGTAGGAGTTTTTTTGCAGAGAATCAACCTGTTTCATTTTACACTGTAAAATTTCTATTTACAGCCAAAAAGTGCATCTTTGTTAGTTGGTCTTGTACTTAAAATTTGTATCAGAAGGAACTTACTTATATTTATCATGTTCACAATCCTTTTTATCCTAAAAATGAAAGAATTTTTGGTAACAAAATTTGTATATTTATAAGCCATTTTTTAGATAAAACAAAATCTTTCATTCTTGTGTGAAAAACAGAAATGTTTGCAGTGCAAATACTGAAATTTGAAAATGGGTGGTAATAAACTGAGGGTATTCCTGCTACCAAGATAGCAGAAAAATACCTCAAGAATGCAATCTTATTAAAATCAGCTGTACACTGTGTTACGCTCTGTAAAGAGTGTGTAAGGCAGTGTAGCATCATTACAGCTGATTTTAATCAGATTGCTCATGAATTTAACTGGTCAATGATTCCCATGTGACCAGCATATTCACTTGGATCTCTGGTTTACATTTTCAGCATTGGAAATGACTAAGTAATAATTCTAATAATATTCTAAGTCAATCAATCTTCTGTTATTTTTCTTTGGAAATGTACATCTCTCTAAACTTTTGCTAAAAGAAAAAACGAAACAGATTGTCTTAAAGTGATTTTTAAAATAAAATATAAAGATTTGTTGCCTTCTTTGTATTTTTCTCCCATTCCTTGTACCCCATGAAGCCTCTTCAATTTTTTCATTTAGGAATGAAGTATTTCTTTCGATTGATTTTACTGTAAAATAAAGGCACAAAGTGTTTTTATGCCCCTATTACAAGAATGGCTAAAGCATATTGTTTTATTCTTGTCCGTCCTGTCATTCCTGAACAGTAAGTTTTCCAATCTATTGACTTAGCCTTTAAAACATTTGAGGTGATATTTTATTGCAATCAGTACATTTTTCTGTATCAGATACCTCAGCTTCTATTGGAGGCAATTCTGAGATATTCCTTAAATTGGTTTTGCAAGACAATGTACTGTGCCTCCACTTTTCAGGCTCCTTGCTAATCTACTTCCATGTTAACAATTGACCTAGTAGTCGTTAGGGTGGTGCACAATTGAAATTTTTGTAAACTGTTTTCTCAGCTTCTGTCAGAGGAAATGCTTAGATACTTGGTATATTTAGGACTAGTTTCTTCATATTTTTCAATAGACACAGCCTATGTGTTGCACGAAATGTTGGTCATTTGTTTTTACCACAGCTGTATTTTAAAGAGCTTTGAAGCACGTCATATAAGAATGCTTTTTATACCCTAGAACATGAAGAGGCAAGGTATTTGATACTCCATGAAAAACGGTTTTCAGAAGATAACTTGAGAACAGATTGATGACTTCTTGAAATTGCACAGTTGTTAAGTATCATGAAATACAGTTGAAGTTAAATTTTCAACAAAATGTAAATTGTTGTTTTTGAGTTAGGCCATTTTTTACATTTTGTCATCCTTTTTTTACCATTACATAGTGGGGTATCTATTAATGCCCCATTTTCATGATGATATGTACTAAATTTCCTTTTACCAGGTTTAATCAAAATGTTTCGGCTAGTGTTCTTAGCATGATGCAGTGTGCAACATCTTGTTTTTATTTGCAAGGTTATCTTAATGGGAACATTTTGTTCAAAATTCCCTGTGAAACACTAAACCTGACAAAGAGAATCCATTATCTTTTCTAAAATTACGGGTTTCTTTCATATTTGCAATAAGGGGGAATGATGTTACTCTGCCATCTTTTATCATATCATTCTGAAATATTTCAATAATGAAGCATGACTTTGGAAATTTAAAGACACTGACATTAATTATTTTGACAACTATATATCCATTCAAACTTACGACATGTATATTTTAGTTTAAATTATGATAGTCATCAAGCTTTTGTTTCAATGTCAGGATGGAGTTCCGAGAGATATTTTCCTATGAGTTTTGGATTGTTCAACTACACAGAAGAACTTGAAATTTCTGATGCATCTATAATATTCTACATTCACAGCAAAATTTTATCACCAATACAGTGAAATCTGGATAAACATATAAATATCAACTCATTTCACTGTACATGTATATATACATCAAGAACAATATACAAAAGAATAATTTATTAAAAAAGAGGACAACAAATCAATACTGATCTGTTATTATTTTAAGACAGAATATATTCTGTACAGACTGTTACATTTATTTGTACCATTTTTTGTGGTGTTGCATAAGAAGTTTTTACTTAGTTGTAAATTGTCAACTAATAGATAATGGCAACTAACAAACAATAGTACTTTCACAATAATATTATTTGTGTTATCAAAATATCCTGCAGCTTCAAATATTCTTAGACACTTGACAGTAACCTTATTTTATCAGAATTCTTTTAGGTATCACACATAAGCTTTAAGATTGAGCTCTGAGTCATGAATTTGGCTTGAATCCTGAAGTTTTATTATTAGACTCTTCTTCGAATAGATTCTGTCCTTGTTCAACTTTAGATCTGAACTTTAAATATTCTCTCCTTCTATCAAAATGTTTTACCTGAAAAGTAAAGAAAAATATATAATGATGACCAGGTTCTGAAAAAATCAAGTGCACTGCCCAAAAAAGTACTCCAAACTTTCATTCTTCAACTAAAAGATCAGTTTTTACCCTGAATGAAATTCAATGAAACAAGTGGTTAAAGTTTTTTCAGTTTTTGTGGATGAACACTAAAATTGTTGATGATCATACAATGCCTCTTCCAGAATTACTGCACTCTAAGAGTAGTGTACATATAGATTCAAGCAATTGTGATTGCAGCTAATTGAGAGATTTTTCACTTTGAAATAAAAAAGAGATTGCCATAAAAAAGCAGTAGAATGTTTTTCAACTGACGAATTGAAATTAAAACTTAATCAATAACACATCTATAAGTCTTACATACTACATTACGATACAGACAGTCTAAAATACTAAAGGTATCTTATAACCACTCCGATAAAAAATCTTGACAAATGATTGAATATCTCTAATTAAAAATAAAGTCCAAGAACTTAGCAACATTTGTATGTCAAAAGTAAAAAAATTACAACTACCGGTAATAAGTTGATTTCATCTGAAGCCTGTTTAGAGAATTCTTTCAACTGACTCTAGTTTTTTGTCAGTTTCGTAGTGCCCGTATATTTTGTAAAATTTAATATTAAAAAAACATGTGTACCCATGTTTTCGAACAGAGCTCTTCATATGGTTTTCTCAATTCAGCACATTTTTCCATTGCCTTTTGCGTTCCAAGTCCATCTTCATATCTGGATAAGCAATTCCAGTAGTTATCTCTAGCTCCCCAGCATTTTGCTCTATCAGCTTTATTTGGTGCATCTTTTTGTGAATCTGTCATTTTGCTGAGAAAAAAAATTCCACACTTTTTCTATAAACTACAATGTATATGATGAATGTAACGTCATTTAATTTCATTGTGTGTGTACTGTATGCCCACTGTTTAATTATTTAATTATATTATAATTTATTTGGGAATTTCTATATGACTTGATTGGTACATATTGACACAAGTGGTAATTGAATTAAATGTATGGAAATCTACATCAGTTCTGTCATCTTAATTTCCTAATAATAATTGAACAAGCATTCTGACAGTATTGCTGATGCAATACAGTGTCCCCTTTCGGCCTTTGAACTCATTGCCTTAATGAGATTTTTTTTTATATATGTGAACTAACAATGGATGGTGTTATTTTTTAACAATCAAGAGAAAATAACTCTTGAACAGCAGAAGCAAATTCCATCAAAATAAAACCTGAGCTTCATTTTACAGTAGATAATAACATTTTTGCATTACAGAAAGCTGCATAAAGACATTCTCTTTCTATCACCTGGAAAGTTGAAAAAACTTCATTATTATGAATTAAAGGGCAAATAACTCTAGAATGACAGCAGCAATTTGCATCAAAATGATGAAACATAAAATTTTAAGTAATTTTCTATGTCAAAGGGCCATAAGTTCCATATAAACCATTTTGCCGCAATAATATTTAAATTTAATTTGTAACTTGTCATGATAAGACTAGCTAACAAATATGAAATCAATTGGATGAGGCATTACAAAAAAGTCTGGAAAACATAAAATTTTATGAAATTTTCATTGTTCAAGGGACACAACTTCTGTAAAAATCATTCAAACTTAACTTGTAACTTTTCACAATAAGACTATATACCAAATATGAAATCAACTGGATGAGGCATTACAAAAAAAAGTCCAGAAAACATGTCCAAGGGCCATAACTTTCATAAAAATCATTCAAAGTCTGGAAAACCAAGTGTGACTGACAGACTGACGGATGGATGGAAGGAGTGCACACCTAAGTCCCCTTCGGCATTTGCCAAAAGGGGACAAAAAATAACTTCATGAGTTTTGTCAACAAAATAAGTCAACTAAAACCACAATAAAAGTAATACATGTACAATTTTGAAATAAGTTTTGGGTTAAAACTTAGATTACTTGAAAAATAGAAATATTTCAATGCAGGACACACACTGCATTTTGATCATATAACAGTGAAAATAAGGAGTAATTAACCTGATGATAGTCTAATGTTACCGGAACAACCAATAATTTTAGTGATTCCTGTGTGAAAAGAAGTTTCATGCGAGTACTGCTAAGTAACACATTCATAATTAAATATGACAATGCATATTTCTGTATGAGAAAAAATAAGGACAATGCTCATAATTTGAATCACTGAAGCACTATTCAAATGATGATACTAAATGAATTATGTTTTATTTCTTGTACATGTTTGTTACAATATGAAGAATTCAAAATCTAAAGAATATTTAGGTTATCAGAAATTTTATTTTAATGATTTATGCAAGTTATATGTTTATTATCTGTAAGCATGTGGGTGACAGGACTTCTACCTAGGTTGTAAAAGGTAGTAAAATGTAATAGATAGTCAACTTGGATCATTAATTCTTTAGCTGAATCCGTTTATAGTCACTGGCCTGTTAGCAAGCAGTCTATGGTTCAATTCTTGGCAGTACAGGGTATAATACTATGTGGTAAATCATTTTCTGAAATTACATTTTGTGCCAAACTAAAAACCCAAGGGGTATGGATAGCTGTTTGTGCTAATTGAGCTTAAGTTCTTTACTGAATGAAGACCCTGGATGTGGGCAATTGTGGCAGAACCACATACCTTTGTTGTAGTAGATGGAGAGGTTTTTAAAAGTAGCCAATAAAATGACTTGGCTAATAGAATTAGAAAAGTCAGTTTACCAATGTCTTGTCACTGAGCAGTAAAGGGTTTGATCCTCAGAAGGGACATTATTATTTTGTCAGGTACAAAGTAAATCATGTTCTCCACATAATGTTAAACCTATAATCTTTAAGCAGCAACTGATGTGCTTTTGAAACATCTTAAATACAAGGGACACAAACTCGAAGGGCAAATAAATTACTAATACTAGGGCAAACAGAATCAGTGATCTTGGACAATAAGGGTGGAGGGCAAAAAACATCCTTCATATGTTGATCCTCTGTCGAGTGGCTGTCAATTTTTCAATTGAAAATACAAGGTAATGTAAGCAGTATGGATGTGATTGTTTGAACTATAACCTTGGTTTCCTTAATTACTCTTTAATACAGACACACATCGTGTGTGATAGGAAGTCACACATAATCCAGATGAGACATGGGCAATATAATGACAAAATGGTGCATTATCAATCAAATTTTGAAAATGCTATTTGAGTACAAATAGTTCTAGCCCTAAAATCATGTTACAAATATTTTACACAACTATACTCGGCGTCACATAAACAACACTGTTAAAATTTGAATAAAAATATTTTCTGCGACTTTATTGACACCTTCTCCCTAAACATTGAATCATTAAATTCCGGTCAGATTTTAATTCTCGGTACCAATATTTACAATTACATTGTAAAAAGTCGGCCATCTTTACAGTGATTGGGTTGCTAGGAGATGTTGTTTACGTTTAAATGGTTTGTCCAAAAACCGAAGAACCCAGAATGCGTTTCGGCGTTATTTCGGATATCTCAGATTTATTTTACACGAACAACGTACAATACCGAGAAGTTGATCAAGCAGACGATTGTCACAGGAGTTTGACGGGAACTTACGAACTTCGTTTGTAAACAAATCGTCCCGTAAAAACCAACAAGGCGGATATTAGTATGGGATTTTCCCCTAAGGATTTGTTACGCATGATATAAGCGATTTGTTTAGGGAGAGGCTGTTTGGCTAAACGAATGAGCAAGTCATTTAAGACAATTTAAACGACGGTTGGTGTCAATAAAGTCGTAGAAAATATTTTTATTCAAATTTTAACAGTATGTTATTTATGTGACGCCGAGTATAATGTCACGAACTATTAAAGTAATAAAGAATTGCATAACTTCATAAGAAAATAAAATATGAATTGAAAAATTATCGATTCTATGTGTAATAAAAGATCAATATAGGTAAATAAAGATAAATAGACTATATCCTCAAATGTTATGACCGCAATAAAGAGATAGACATGTATAATGTTCTAGTATATAATTCACCTTCACGAAGACCACCGGAAGTGACCAACAACACCTTAGAAAATATTTGCGCAAGTAAAAAGTACTAGTATTTCGATTGTAATTTGAATTTAATGCATCTGACACTCAATTGGTTTAGGATTTTTCATTTATAAAACTTTATCTTGTGGATATCCTTATTTTTTAAGCCAAAAGACAGATCAGCATTCCTGACATTAAAGATGTACACACGCGAAAGAATCCACCGGAAGTGGAAAGTCCACAGCAACATGGAAGCACCTGTTTTGGAAATTATTGCTAACAGGTGTCTTCAGAGGAAGATTTAACAATGTAGCACCCTTAAACGCATTGATTTAAACTCCTTTAGAAAATGTCTCATTGCACTTAAAAATAGACCATGTCTGGCGACGCATGCCCTGTTATTACTGACACAGGAAGCAGTTTTCCAATCAAACCTCAAATTGACGATGTTCTGAAAATTGACAACCTCACTCTAGACAGTGATAATCACTGCCTTTCACACGAGAAGAAAGATAGTAAACTGCAAAATGGAAAAATTAAACACAAGCATGAAAATGGGTACTTGGTGCATAATGCAAAACCATTACCAGACCCTTCTCATCGATGCCCATGTGCAGGTCTTCATGAAGAGAATGTTTTAAGTGAAAGTTCCATCTGTGATCAGTCTTCCATTACGAAATCAGACAATAATGTAGAAAATGAAGAGAGTCAACCAGAAGCCATAGTTGACATTGTTGAAGGAATTAAATATATAGTGTATGAATCAGAGCTTCAAATGCCAGATATAATGCGGCTGATAACAAAGGATTTGTCTGAACCATATTCAATTTATACATATAGATATTTTATACATAACTGGCCAAAACTGTGCTTTTTGGTGAGTTGAATTTTAGAAGTTAGTCCGAATTTCCTCTGATCTGGCAACCCTCCTCTTTTTTATTTGGATATTGATATGTCGGGATGGGGTCAGAACGATGTACCATACAAAAAGTTGGAGATTTAGCGGTACCGCGGAGTATCACCCTTCAACAGCTTGTAATGACTTTCAAGTTGAAATTGTGCATGTCACGCTTACCTAGTTAGATTCCAGAATCATTTTCCTGTATGCTGATACCAAATTTGCTACAAAAATTACATTTATTATTGAAGTTTCGATAATTTTCCAGGAGAGACCCTATTTTGTTGACATTTTGAATCGTAATAGAGAGTAGGCGGAGCTTGTTACTTTTGGAATGGAAGGGTAGCGGGGACATAATTTTTCAGCGGAATTTTTAAATATTCTGTTAGATTCCGGTTTTAAAAATCGTTTCTGCTCCATTCCGTTCCAAAGGTAACAAGCTCCGCCTACTCTATCAATATCAAATAAAAAAGAGGAGGGTTGCAGGCCCAGAGGAAATTCGGACTGTTTAGAAGTCAGTCATTTTGCAGTGTTAGAAACTAATTTTTTTTCATGGTTGTCATTTGGACCATCTGGGCAAAATTTCAGCTGGTCCAAACTTAAGTTCACTGGTCCAAAAAAAAATCCATCACATAAAATGGAAACAAAATCACTGCTTTGTACTTCAGTTTTAATTTTCTCCCTCTCTGTCATTGCAATGGCTTTAATAAAAACACGACAACTTTTATCATTGTGATATGTTGACCCAAGATCTAAACCCTTTATTTGGTCCAGTTGACACATCCACTTGAAGTCGGAGTATGGTTTGTTATTTAACGCTATAGCATGAGCTGTTCTAAACATTGATGTAAGTTTTTGAAAAAATGTCACTATTAAGTTGCTGTAATGCCTTTTCTGCTGGACGACTGCCAATCTAGAAAAAAAATGTACATGTAGATTTTACTAGAGACAGAAGGAGGAGGAGTGTAAGTTTGAGCAAGGATCCACATAGTCAAAAATGTCAGAACTCATTGAAATAATTATTTTAGACAACTAAAATTACAAATTATTTGGACTGTAACAAAACCACAGAACTAGGATAACATTGAAAATCATGCATTAATAACAGTTTAAACAATGACTGAACATCCTACCTTTTTTTCCTTGTTCAACTTAATTTCCTCAGCATGGCGATGTGCTTCACTTTTCTCATGTATTTTCACCGTCTCAACACGGAAAGACTTGCAGCCTTTTGTAAATTCAGATTGTTTTCCTGCAGTTTGACACACATCATAGAACATTGCCTCGCTTTCCTGGCAAAAACGTAGCCAAGGGCGGTTTTCTAGCCATTCATTTCTGAAAGTCCTTGGTTTTCTATTAAGTTCATAGTTCTTCTCCTTTTTGGGGGCCGGTGCTTTTGCACCGGTCACAAATTTCCATATTTTAGAAAAACAATCAAGGTCAAAAATAAAACCGGAAATAGGAAATCCTAATGTAAAGTCGGAACCGATGACAGAGAAACCAGATTTTTACTTTGTTTACAATACGATCGATAGACAAAAATAGATCGAAATAAAACTTAAGGAATATTGTTTTAAATAATGTGAAAGGTGAAAGTAAAAGAAGTAAGTGTTCTGTAATACATTTAAAATTGGCAGTCGTCCATCGGACGAGTAGAATACAAACTGAGGTCATCCGAGGTCAACACAGGTCGCCGGTGACGATCGGACGACCGGGAATTTCGAACACTGATTTTGTGCAAAATGTTATTTCCAATATATTCGAGGTTATTGTATGTCCGGTTCCGAAATATCTTTATTTACCATTTTCTTTTTTAAACACCTAAACAACATGCTTACCAATAAAATAAATTTAGTTTCCCTTAAAAATTATTCTCATCTGCTATTGCTAAGAAAAAATATTTGTTAATTAGCTCAACTAGACAGAAGCTGTACATTGATCTATTGTCATCACTTGGCATATGTACATGGTACATTTGTACATGTACATGTAAATTATCATCATTCATTGACTGAATTATATTTTCAAAAGTCTAAAGCCATGTAGAAGAATAATTTTAAATTTGGCTAACATCATTTTTCATTGTTTGCTTTAAAAGTTCCATTAAATATTATCATGCTACAAACATGGCCAACATATCTACAAAATTTATTTAAAGAAAACATTGGTAAAAGCATTTATTTCAGGTTACAGTTTTTATCTTAAAACTAAGAAAGATAGTGAAAAAGTTGTTGATTTTCTTCTATTCAGAAATCTGAACAGTAGATATATACATGTATATGTTCATGGATCAAGTTCTACAAAAGCATGTTTTGGAAAATTGTGATTGGCAGTCCACAATCAATACAACTCTTGTGGGTATTTATCATCCATATGTGGCAGTTGGATGCTGTGTGAAATTTCAAAGAATTGAGCAGCAATACCACAATTCTGCTGCCCAAAGTAACCCCTGTAGACTTTTGAAATATTTACTTGGATGTTCATATACATATTTATTTGTTAGTTAATTTTTTATTTGGGGAATCATAATAGCTTATTTTCAATTTGATTTTTTTCAGGCAATGGATGAAGATAAATGTGTGGGTGCTATAGTTTGTAAATTAGATATGCATAAAAAGATGGTAAGAAGAGGTTATATTGCCATGTTAGCTGTAGATTCAGATTATAGAAGAAGAAAAATAGGTACAGTAAAAAAATAGAAAAAAGATAGTGAACTCAGAATATATTTTAGGTAGAATGAAAAGTAGGAAATTTAATATGCCTTTGTAGTTCATGTTTAGTTCATTTGGATAAAGACAAAAAAAATCATTGTTACAAACAAATAAGAGTGGGTAGGAAAAAAATCAGTAGTTCAGTCCCACTAAGATATTAAGCAGCATTTTCATATGTTTATATTTACAGATGAAAGTTTTTTTTTATCAAAATACTGGATACAGTTAGTAAAAAACTAATATTAATTTGACTTTTTAGGTTCACATTTAGTTTTGAAAGCAATCAAAGCCATGATAGCTGATGACTGTGATGAAGTAAGTAAAAACTACAGGCTTCAATTGTCATGTAACATTGGGTTCAGGTTGACAATACTTGCAGATTTTAGTTCTGTTTTTGGGAAGGGGCCCATGGTCCATGCCATTACGGAAAAAGCATGTATATTTTGAAATTCAAATTTTGGAAAAAGTACATATAAACCAGGAACAAAACAGTTTCCTTTGTATATAAGAGCTGGAAATGCCCTTTGGATAACAATTTAAATACAAGAGAGATTGGAGACATATTAGTAAGTAATATATTTTTATCTTAATAATTCATATTGTTTTCTTTTTCCATTAGTTTCAAAGAATTAAGACACATTATTTAATATTTATAATTAGAATTCAAGTTTTTTACATTGTAAATGCTGATTTCTAAATATTTCAAATTCCATACTTGGATAGATTGCAGTGCAATTATAATGGCACTGAAAGAATAAGGATAACTTAAGAAACACCTGAACAATCCTAGATTTCCAAGATTTAAAAAAAATGATTTGAAAATACAACACAAACAAGAGACTGTACTTGGTATGCTGAAAATTTGGAATTTTTGAGCATATTTCTCTATATACCATTTGGGTAAATCAAGGGTTGGAAAATCATCACTAGACTTAGCTTCATACTTACATGTAATTGCAAAGCATTTGGAGTTGTATATTTAAGTATAATGGACTGGTGCTGTCATTATAATATTTAGATATGTGTGAATAAAAGTTGACAGATCTTTATGAAATCTTACAAGGTTCAGGATTGGTTGCTGTTGATTTTTTAGGGTGGGTGTATGGCCCATACTAGTTAGGAATTAGGGGCACAAAACATGGCATAAGCGTTTTATATAACTTAGCTTTGTTACAGAATTGAATATATATTACATTTTTTTCATGTATCTCTATTCAGTTGTCCAGTATAATGCCTTTCATAAAGGTCAGATTTTGATAAATTCTGATTAGGTCAAATTAAAAAAAAAAATTTGATTAACATCCAACCCAATTTTTTTCCCCCTCCCCAAAAATTTTAATTTGATTTTTTTTTCAATTTAGGTCAGTTTCTTTCAAATTGACAGCATTTTTCACTTAAATTGATAAAAAAAAAAATTGCCTGCCTGCCAGCCCTACATGTAATTTTGAAAACTGATGAGAATCTAGGAATTTTTTTTATGATGGCCTAAAGTAAAACTAGATGAATCCCTTTGGAATTAAATTAAAAGGTTCATTGACATTCCACATTAGGATGGTTTTGGTTGATTTCAGATTGAAGGGGTTATTTTGATTTTCATCAAAGAATTATGAGCTAAAAGGAAGAATTCTTTTAAAGTATGCTTTTAATGTTGATTGCAAATTTTAAAGTTTTTTTACCTCTTGCTAGCTTTTCATTTTGGTCAGAAAAATTATGCTGTGCTAAACATGCATTTTGGGGCTTCATCAAGCATCAATGTTCTTTCTATTGCTGAAAATATTGGGGGTTCCAGTGTTCATTCCAGACCATGCCCTTGCGCCATTGGCGTGAATATTTTATGCATGGCACACAAAAAGTGTGGCATGTGGGCCCAGCAGCTGCATAGTATTTCATAGGTCGATCTCTGAATTTCTGGATATTTTTCAGTTCTGTGTCTGGTCGTCATCATAAACATGATAAATGAAAGTTAAAACTTTTCTTGGGTCAAAAATGATTTTGGGAAACTGCAGGCAATGTGCAAGGGACCCAGTAAATTTCAAATGAGCTAACTGACTGAAAACAAACATACCTGGCTGGCGAACCTAGATAATTTCGAGTGAAGATGGAACTGTTCATTGTCTGAGGGCCTGGACTGGGTTGGATACAATCCTGATTAGGGCAGAAAGATACTAAGTGGAGCGGCAACATCAATTTGAGTCTACACAATGCCATAATTATAAACCAACATATACTAATTTTTCTTTTTACTCATTTGGAGTGTATCTACCTCTGTTACTTCTCACCTAAAATCAAACTATAAAGTGCATACAAACCTGAGGTTAACTTATATGTTGGTTGAATCTCTCCTGTTACCCCTTATTATTCTGCCAAATTGGCCCCGTTTAATCTGAAAATGACCCCCTGTTTTGCTGTCAAGGGGGCCAGTGGTCCCATTTTGCAATTTTCTGGAATGTACACTGGAGTTCCAACATTGTGGTTGTATCAATCCTAACCATTTTGTTTTACTGATAATTGATTCACATATAACCATCATGAACTTCAGTGACCAAATTTTATGGTTCTATCTGAAAAAGGACAATTTTTTAGTGTCAGTTTTATGTCAACACAGTTTCTTACCATCATTAATTATATTTTGATTTTGATTTATAATGACAAAGAATTATTTGCATGTACTAATATATATTTATGTCATGACGACCAAGAATTATTTGCATGTACTAATATATATTTATGTCATGACGACCAAGAATTATTTGGATGTATTTTTATGTGTCATATCTCTTTCAGGTAGTGCTGGAAACTGAGATTACAAACACAGCTGCCCTGAATTTATATGAAAATTTAGGATTTGTAAGAGATAAACGATTGTTCCGTTACTATTTAAATGGTGTAGATGCGTTACGATTGAAGTTATGGTTACGGTGAAGTTTTTTAAAGTCTTTTAGAGTTTGTTGTTGAATAGGTCCAGAATTGAGTTAAGTTATATATTTCTGTTTGTAAATAGAACAATTTTAAATATGATTAATATGTGGTGTAGATTTAAGTACCAGTCCACATAGAATTCAGACTGCCAATGGTAAAGTGATTCATGGTGAAGAAAAACCCACCAAACAAACAATGCTTTTCCAATCTACATATGCTATACTTTTCAAATAATGATATTTTTTTGTACATTCAGATCAGCACTTTTTCGAAAATCATACATTCATCTCCCACTAATATCAACTAAGTGAAACCAAATCAAGAAAGATAACTCTTGCAAGTGCAGATTTCATGTACAATCTGTACAATTTTATCTCAAAAATGCAACAACTAAATGAAATACTAAGACTGGTGATGTGACTAGTAACTGTTACTAAACAAGAAATAAAAACTGAATTCTGTGGGTTTTTTTGACATGCATGAATCACCTCCTGTCTGATTTTTAGAAAGACTGCTATTTGAGTGTTACCGGATTGGAAGTGAAATGTAAATCTATAATTACAGAAATATTTATACCAAAGCAATAATGTTTTCTCCATAATTGTAAACAAACCTGAAATCTTCTAGACTAAGAATTGATTTTCAATTAATGTAAACTTTTTTTTGCAAACATGGTTTTAGTCATATTTAACTAAATTCATTGGTTAATTATACATGGCATTCAGGTGTAGGACATAAGCCCCCCCCCCCCCCCCAAAAAAAAAAAAAAAAAGCAATCCTCTCCATTTGTGTAAAAACATATTTTGTGGGGTCATTTTGTTTGTTTATTTTTGGTATTATTTTTTAATTTGATACATGTATTTCTCAGAAGTATTTGAATGATTCATATTTTTGGTATTTTCTTTTTTTTCATTTACAATTTTAGTAATTTTGATAAGAATACTTTTTAAAAAATATTAAAATAATTTCTTATAGGGGGCTTTGTCCTGATTTCCTTGCATTCTTTGCAGTAAACCATTTGGCTTGCAACCAAAAAATTATATATTTAAACATTCAATCTTTAGATATACATGTAGATATTTCAAAAGTCCTGTTAAATTTTACTGTCTAAACTTTCACCGATTGAACTATGGTGTAATTTAATAGCCATAAAAATTTATTATTAAAAAGATGCCCTAAAAACACATTTGGAATGAAAAATTAAAACAACACTGTGTAAGTAGATCTGAAATGCATTTGTAGGCCAGTCTTTGCTAAAATCATTTTTCAGCTACTGGCCCTAATGATTAATTTTAGCAATTTTTTTTACAATTTTAAGTCTGCAAATTTGCAAGGAATTTCCGATAGCCTGAATCAGTTTTTACTTGACTTATGCATAGGGCTAGGGGCTGCAGACACAGACTGAGTTAAAGATAATACTGTCAAATATCAGGAGGGTAGAAGGCAAATTAAGGCTGATCAGAGTCCTTGGACATTTTTCATCAAGTCAAGTGAAAAAGTGGGGGCATATTTTTAACTTTTTATGCTAAAAACAGTAATTAGGGTGCTTTTTCAAATTGCTCATTACCAGAAAAAATGACGAGGAAGGTACTATATTTTTTAAAAATGTTATTAAAATGGCAATAAAGATAGGTAGTGATGTACCCTCAGAGGACCTGAAAACCAAGACATTAATTTCAGTTGTCTTTAGTATGATATGTGTGCAGAACATAATGATTATCATTTTACTTGCAATCTTTGAAATGTTACGAGATGTAAATTATTTTACAGTGGTAGTGTGTTAAATGTAGGCTGTGTTGAAAGATTGAAATAATCCACAATGCATGTGTGAACAGTGACTTCTGTTCTAATATGATTTTATGGGGATGAATTTTTATAGTTAACCATTTAAGCTGCTAAATAAGTATCCACAATATATTGGATAATGAATGTAAAATTTTAGCCATTATGTTTCCCCCTTTTTGAGAATACTCACACGTAGGTTTCTTTGTGTTTATTCAATAGATACTGATTTGTTAGGCAAATGTGTATGAAATTGTTTTTAGAATTTTAGTTCTAATGATCTTTACAAAATACAATAGTACACGGAATTGCTTGCCAAAACTCTTAGTTTAGCTTGCTTAAATGCTTTCTGACTTATAAAAAAGATTAAAATTTAAAAGGCTTCTAAGTACCATATTAGTTACTGATATGCGTTAGATGATTTATCATTATAATTGGTGACAAATCAACATTTCAAACTGAAAAAAAGTTGAGCATATTCATAACTAGTCAAAAAAACATGCTCAATTAATTGAATGTGTAGACATACACGGACTGAAATAAATGTATGCTATTATTTTCATGATCTCACTAAACTTATCAACTACATTTCCATTTGATTTAAAGGAATAACAGGTTATTATCATATTTATTAAGGCTGGTTTGCACATGCAATGATATTTTGAATTAAGTGTAATCAATAAATCATGTGATTTTGTTTAAAATTTATCAAAATCTTACAAGTATTTGTCTAGAGATAGTACAGGGGTGGATTCAGGCACATGGCACAGGCATGCCCCCCTCCACATTTCCCAAGCATGGGTTGTCAGGGGTAGATTTAGGTGGTTTTAGGTTGAAACTTTAATTTCTTGTTAATTTTACCACAAAAGATATCTACATTGCACCCACTCTAGAAGAATACTTAAAAATTTTACCTAAAAAAATTTCAAAATTTTTACTGTGCACTCCCCCCCTCCCAATCTAAAATCCTGGATCAACCCCTGTAGTGAACAATTAATTTTCATTCACCAAAAATGTGTAGATTTCTTAAATATTTGTATAAAGCTATACATCATTTTGTGCTTTTCTACAGAAGCAACACACCCTTTTGAATGGTAAGTAGAGAAAAAAATTATAAAATGGGAATGGTGCTCCACATTATTTATGACCCCCATAATCAGTGATACATATATTAAAGTTTAATAAAATATGTTAAGATTGGACATCAATTCTTTAAGTGAGATACTTATTGTTTTATGCTTGGAACAGATCCAAACATGAAGTAAGTAGGATAGTGGGGGTGTTGGTAGGTAGTGTTTATCAGTCATAGAGCTCATTTACAGTTTTAATTTTAATTAAGACATCCAAATTTTCTTCTTTGAAAGCATTTGTAGTAAAAATTGTATTTAAAAAAAACCTTTTTTTTAAATATTTGTTGCATACATGTTTAAGTAGTGTGTTACTTATGTAGAAAGGTATAAATTTGGGCCGTGTTAATATATAATTGCTAGAAAGTCAGGTACATGGAGTTGATTGCACAGTTGCACAAGAAATAAACTATTGCACAGGATTAAAGGTTTTGTTGGTTTAAACTGACTTAGACTAGGGGAAAATGGGTTAAAATACTTTGATTCTTTGATACAGTTGATGCATTTCCTCATGATTTCAGGGTTGTCTTTCTTAAAAATAGATTATACCTCAATTAAAAATTATAATATGCATGTTTTGTTTTTGAAAAGAACGGGTGATTGTCAAACTTCTGTTTGACTGTGCTCATTAGTAACTACACTTAAAATAATGAATTTTAGAAGTCATTTTCACAAAATTTATTAGTTCTAAGTAATTGTGTAATAAACAGAAAATAGCACTGTGACATCATATTATATGACAATTTTATAACTTTTTATGTAAAATTGACTACTAAATTGTTTGAGTAAGTGTCTTCAATGGTGCGGCTGCAAAAACTTTCTATGATGATGATGTTGAATTTATTAGAAAAAAGGGGGATGTATTTTCAGATACCACTGATAAGTTTGAAGTTTAAAAATGAAGAAGAAATAGCTCAAGGTTAGATAGAAGAAAAGTTCAGTATATAAATGTATTTGAAATAAGAAAGCTCACGTGATATGTGATTCTATCAAAGATGTATTTCAGCAAAACACTGATATTGAAGTTATTTTTCAAATCTTTTTATAAGATTCAGTGGCATAAAAAATGGTAATTAATTTTTATTTATTGTCTTCATTTGAACTTTTTCAGTAATTTGAGAGACTTAACATACCCTGCTACATTTCATTTTGAGTGTCAAGTCACTACCTATGATTTTGAATGTGTGACTTTTTGATAAACGCAAACCATGTGTTATGAAATCCCTGTTATAATTTGTAAATAAAAAAGAGGTAATATTAGGACTTGTTTTATTTTTTTGTGATTTAATTGACCATTTGCCAATTGATTATTAGTTATTTTTGTTGATTTTGATTTAACTGATGAAGGTCCCTCGAATATAGACTCATTTTTGACAATCAAACTTTTACCTACTATGTGAGTAGTACTCCTACAACGTAAGAGGATGGAATTCCGTTCCTCCATACCCCAATGGATAGCACCAAGTCAGAAAATAGCTTGCCAGACAGCCTCTAGCATTGTTGGAGTATCTCGTTGGTAATGTTTTTTTCCCTTTAAAATTGACAGATGAAAGTGACCATCAAATAGACTGACGATTAAATACCATTTCTAATATTGAAATAGCTCAGGGTGAATATTTTCGCGGTACACTTGTTTTAAATGCCTAGAAACAATTATAAATTGAATGACTTCTATTCGTCCATGTTAATTTCTTGTTTACAAACAGATTACCATATTTACCATGTATAATATTTTCATAATATTGGTTTTTATGGAAGTTTTCATCCTTCAAGACTTGAAGATCGGGGCCATTTGCTCTTTTGCAAAGAATACTAGCCATTTTTAATATCTTACAATTACCAGTATGATGTTGAAACTCCTCAGAGTGTGTGCAGAGTTTGGTACATACCTAACAGTTGTGTGTCAACTAGGAATGGAAACCAATTAAAAAAAATTTCATTCATTTATGTGAAAATATGCAAAAATACGGCATTAATGGTACATTAAGTAATATCCCGCTACGTAATAGAAAAAAAGAGGGATGGAAAAATGTCCTAAATGGTCTTACTTGAAAACTACGATTTTGGTTTTGCTGAAAATTGAACTTGAACAGTATTTTATAATACTATACAAATGCGCAAAGTTTAAAAAAATATTGACCCATTCTCAAGTTATCTCCAGGAAACTGTCGAGGGACGGATGGGTAATGACTCTTTTTTAGAGTGTATCGCATAATATCTCGCTACTTCGTGTGCTGTAGTATAAAAAAAAAAACCAAAGATTCAAATATGAATTTTAAAGTGAATTTAACCACGAAACAAATTGTCAACAACCATATATTTTGCAATAAATTAATTTGAGATAAATACTGTAATCTGATTGGTTAAATAATTTTGTTAGATCTCGGTGGATAAAAAATATTGACACGCCCCTATTCAGTTAAATTCAGAGCTACTTTTCTCATGTTGAAAGATAAAATTATGTTTTAAAATTAATTTATAAGAATCGGCTATGATAATAATTTTGTCTATTGAAAAATAACTTAAATTTTCCATGTGCATATTTTGTTTATTGCACTTCGCGTGTTATTTTTCAACAGACAAAATTTTTATTATTGCCAATTCTTAAATAAGTAAATGATTACTTTTGATATTTTTGCAATAGATATAACATTGATGTAATAAGATGTAAACACATTTAAAGACATACTTCACACCTTTTCCTCTGAAACTGTTCGACAGAATTCAATGGAAGTTGTTGTGACTCTTCCTTAGAGTATGATGCAGAAAGTTTCTGCTTCGATTTTTGATCCGTTTATAACATGACCACTGCTACTATAAATACAACATAGGGGTCAGCAGTTTTTCGCACATATCTCAAAAAAACTGTTCGGTTTAGCTACATTCTGACAGGCACGACGAGTTCTACGTGAAGCAAAGTTTTCGTAAAAATCTGATGAACCATATTGGAGTTAAATTAAATGCCCAAATAATTGCGGTATGGCGCTGTCGTCGTCCGTAGACCTTTGGTTTTCCTGTGATAACTTAAAATAGAGTAATAGTTGGTTAATCTTTATAAAAGTTTATAACAGGGTTACAAACCACAAAGGAAAGGTTGTTATTGATTGTAGAGGTTATAGCCCTAACTGTTTAAGAATTAGGGATCAAAAGGAGCCTAAAACAAGCATTTCATAGAATTCAACTAAGTAACTCCAGTAAAAGCTTAGGAATGTCTATAATATTGTTCAACAATATTCTATACCACAATGGTCAGACTTTGATTGATTTTGGTTGTAGAGACTAGAACTTAAGAAATTAGGGGCCAGAAAATGTCCAGTCAATAACTTGACAACTACTCTTTTGGTCCTATTTCGATTTCTTTTATTGGATACCTCATGAAAATCCGTGCCTGCATCATTCAATCTGATTTCAGATAACTCTCCTGGTTTTTGAGTTATAAGGGATCAAAGGGGACATACCCCCAAATATCTGCTTTTTATTTTTGGTCCGATTTTGAATTTTTTTTATTGATTGATTGATTGTTGGGGTTTAACACCCGAACAGCAATATTTCAGCTATATTCAGGCGATGAACATGCAATGGATGAAAAACAGAACATGGAATGGTGAAATGAAAAATGGGATGGGACACAAGGATAATGGGGTCGACATATTTTGATTGCCATTGGAACTAGGGAGAGGTGGGTAGGGTCGGGCAATTTAGCCTCCTGTGGCGGAGCCCTATGGTTCCTACTCCGGGAGAATATCACAGAAGGGTGCGAGGAACGTGGCACCTTTCCCAATACGTTGCACCATTATGGTTTGCGGTCAGATATTCCGTATTATGGTCTGACGACCCCAGCATGTAACATGCGAGGGCTACCCCATTTCACCACCTGGGAAACATAACCCAGTTGCTCTGTGGGCAGAGCGCCTTCGCCCCCGGTCAGGGTTCTGAATACTGTTTAGTCGCCTTTTATGACAAGCTTAGCGCTGCTGCGGGCCTATTCTTTTGATACCCGGAACAGCACGGGGCGAATTTTTATTGAAATTCTTACGAAAACCACTGCCTGCATTTTTCAGTGAGATTTCAGATATCTTCAAGGGGTCAAAGGGGCCACATATAAAAAAAAACGATTTTTAATTTTTTTGGTCTGATTTTGAATTTTTTTTTTATTGAATTTCAAGTTTTGTGCTTTATTGTGTCCAAACCAGTTGTTGTGTCTACAATGAATTGTTAGTCCATATTTATGCTTAAGCGTGTCAAAAACTAGTACTGTCCACACTTGCCCCAACTGTTCAGTGTTCGACCACTGCGGTCTATCATGCTGCGCTCCGTTGATTAAATATTGCCTTCACATATTAGAACATGGGGTGAGATAACCCCTCGTACACCCCACTCATCAACTAAAATATGATTTTCAGGTACCCTTATACCTTCCAATTACGAATCTTTTTGTCGCCAAAAAAATTTTTTTAAACTGAAGCATTTTTGTATTTTTTGGCTAGTTTTTATATCTCGTTGAGGCAAAAATCCATTTTTTACGTTTTGTTTTATTCTTCGAACTTCTTTGTATCAAATGAAGTAAACTGACATATATACGTAGCATCATATAGCCCAGTGTCTTAGCTTTTCAATGGAACCAAGAAAGTTACGGTGACACTTAGGGTTTTGGGGTAAAATGAAAAAAATGTACCCCTACGCCATCGAAAAATTGCTTAAATTGACATGTTTTTCCATGTCAAAACTCCTAGAGTATTTATGCTTCAGTAAAAAAAAAATGGTTTATTTGGTATTTTCTGTTTAGTTTTATCACAAATAATACTTCTTGGGTTCCTTTGATGAAATTTGGCCATTTTCGAAGTCAGATTTTTGATTTTTCCATATAAAGTCACACAAATGCGACTCTTTAGGTTACTGTTCAACTAAAACGTCTCATATTTGGTATCATTCGATAGATAATTTAATTTTCTACATTAACTACGAAAATCTGATTTTCAAGAAATGTTTTAAAATATCTAGTGCATTAAGACACATATATTTTAGTAATTTGATATGGGGAAGAAAAGAAAGTTTACCATCAAAGAGTAAATCAAGGAATTTTGTTTCTTCTATTTTGATTTTATTACCATAAAGAAAGAAATAAGGGTCCGGATGCAACTTTCACTTTCGACAAAAGTACATACCAACAGTTTTAGATGTAGAAAACTTGAACCCATTCTCTAAAGCCCATTTCTCAAATCTTTTAGGCAAAGTTGTAACTGCCTTTCAATATTACTCATATTTTAACCCCTGTAGTAGATCAGAAAGTCGTCAATATTGTCTTTCAAAACTTGGACTAAACTATTAATTTTAATACTGAAGAGAATGACAGAGAGAATACTTCCCAGAGGGACTCCCATTTCCTGCTCCTTCTCCTCAGAAAAAGTCGAATTTACTCATTAAAATGACGATCTGACAAAAAATTAGATAAGAAGAGAGGCAGGTTCCTTTCAGCCCCATATCAAATATATCTTTTAAAATGCCATATTTCCACGTCGTGTCATAGGCTTTTTCTAAATCGAAAAAGACTGACACAACGTGTTCATTTTTAGCAAATGCATTTCTAATGGGCGTTTCAAACCGAACTAATGGTCAAGAGTACTTCTGCATGGTCTAAAACCACACTGAATGTTAGTGAGCAAGTTGTGCTTTTCAACGAAACACACAAGGCGATCAATGGCCATTCGTTCCATTGTTTTACAGACGCAACTAGTCAATGCAAATCGGGCGATAATTTGAAGGATCCGTATGATCTTTTCCTGGTTTTGGAAAAAGGGACAACTGAAGCCGTTTTCCAAATGGAAGGAACGTTACCAGTAGCCCAGACCTCGTTCATTAACGCAGGAAGTGTATGGGGAGATGGACTAGGAAGATGTTTCAAAAGTTGATAATGAATATTATCTAGCCCACTAGCCGTGTCACGAGCTTTATCCAGTAACGATTTTAATTGCTTTGTAGAAAATGGGAGAGTTGTAGGATTCAGAATTATTTGACTTAAAGTATAGTTTTGTTTTTTATGCAGATGATTTAACTTTTTTTTAAATCCGGTTTGTAGTTAGCTGAAGATGAATGTGTAGCGAATGTTTCAGCTAGCTTATTGGCAATATCTTTTTCGATGGTAAGAGTGGTATTACCAACTTTAAGGTGCTTTACTGAAGAACTTGAATTTGTTTCCTTTTACTTTTCTAATAAAATTCAATATTTTATTTAGAGGAGTGTGAGATTTAATACTAGAAACATTTTTTTCCAAGAGTTTTTTTCCGGCCAGTTTACAGGTACGACAAGCTTTTGCTCGGAATATCTTAAATTTGACAAATTCGCTGGTTTAGGATTTTTATCAAACCGGTGATGGTCGTTGTTGCGTTCTTTGATCGCTTTGTCGCACTAATCAGTAAAACATGGTTTACAAGGCCGTTTTGGATTTGTCGAGCTTTTAGGTATTGTTTTATTAGCAATAGATATCAGTTTTTCGTAAAAAAAATAAAACATGATCTTCATCATCCTTCATTATTCATCAATGGCGCATACACAGCGTACTACTCGATTGACCCATGGGCCACCGCCTTCTTCATTTGCTATTTATAAGCTTTTGAAATTAAGCATCATTGGATTTAAACAAAACGCCATCAGTAAAGCGGGTGGACAAATAAAGGGCATGGTGTGACCAAAGAGCCGAGTGGCATATACAGCCTTATCCTTGATCATCCAGCCATTGATGACACGGGGGTTACGTCACGACTGGAGTCTAGATACGACCTTCATCCTCTAGGACCTCCTCGCTCACCAATTACTCACGGGTTGCAAGAGTAATCAAGGGAACCAAGGTTATAGCGGTAATCAAAAGAATGTAATCCAGAGACAAAGACCAGACATTGAAAACAGACATACACAACGAAGTACATAAAGTAACTAAAATCATGCATACAAAGTAATAAAAGTAAACGAGCAACTCGGACTAACCTTAA
The DNA here is from genome assembly GCA_037379345.1 of Perna viridis. Classification (NCBI taxonomy): domain Eukaryota; kingdom Metazoa; phylum Mollusca; class Bivalvia; order Mytilida; family Mytilidae; genus Perna; species Perna viridis. The sequence continues at coordinate 42,281,108 of CM074512.1, read as the reverse complement.
AACTGGGAGCATAGACCAGGTGCACCGGTAGGGTAAGCGTCTTCTGCTTTTCTAGAAACATCCGCCAAGTTGCTCATAAAAAGTCAAGTCCGTGGTAGACAAACGAGGAAAGGAAAACTATGACCCGTTGAATAAATCAGTTTTCATGGTGCTGATGGATACACCATAACGATCCACGAGTTCATGATGACGACCATAAAACTTCTGTAGTGATGACTTCAATCTTGTAGCAATATAACCCTGTTCCAGAAGCCTATTTGTTAGAGTTCTAGCGCAATACAAAAAGTCTGCGTAGTTTCGGCAAGCTCTGGCATATGATATGAACACTCCATATGCAGGAGCAGAAGGGATGTTGCCATAGATGAAAGGAAAGTTGACAATTCTGAATGAAAAGTCATCACGTTTGTCGTAATGTTTGGTAAATAGTTTTCCTTTACCATCGATTTCTAAGTGTAGGTCAAGATATGAGGCTGACTTCACAGTGTCTGTAGTATCTTTATCTCAAGTTCTTTTGGGTAGATGCGATATATCAAATCCCCGAAATTAGGATTGTTTAAAAATAATACTTCATCTACATAGCGGAAACTGAGATTGAAGGATCTAGCCAAACGATATTCTTTCTTTCTGATCAGAGCAGCTATAAAGTCAGCCTCATAAGAGTGAAGGAATAGGTCAGCAAGTAAAGGAGCACAATTTGTTCCAATTGTAATGCCGACCGTTTGTTGAAAAACACGTCCACCACACTGGACAAACATTTTGTAAACATCTTCCTCTGTATATTTGGAAGTATGAGGAATCTCTACCAAGAACTATATATTTGTATCTAGGTGTACCATCTTTTTTGGAAAAACAACGATGTATAACGTTTTTAAATCGGGATTTTTACTGAGTATGGGGAATAGAAGTATACAGTGTTGAAAAACCATAGGTTTTAATGCTATTATATTCAGATAATAGTCTTGAAATGATTGTCTCCAAAAGATCTTTCGAATTTTTCAGAATCCACATTGAATTAATACTACTACGGGAGTAACAAGTGTTGTGGTAGGACTGTAGACCCTCTTTGACAGTTGTGAGTATAGAAGTTAAAAGTTTTGAAAGAGGTTTGGTGGTACATTTTGCAGATCCAGCTATGAAACGTTGTTTGTATGGATTCTTGTGGAGTTTAGGGATCCAGTACATAGACGGCAAGTCACAATCATCGTCCTTGGTAGAGAGACCAAAAGAGGATAGCACAGATTTATGGTTTTCCACAATCTCTTCTTTGGAGAGATTGGTAGCAGTGTAGGTCTTATCACTGCTATTATTTTTTACGTCTACCTCTGATAATAAACATTGGATATAAAACGTTTTGCAGACAAAAACAATGTTGTTTTGGGCTTTGTGTGCTGGTACGACAACACATTTGTCATGTATAGTAGACAATGTTTTTGCTACATCACTCATGGCAAACAAGTAGGTGAACTCACTGCTTATTATAAACACTGGGTCCACGGTCGATGTTCGGATCGCTTTAGTTAGGCCTCTAACCTCTTACCTGTCCAGCATGGGTAACTCTACCAGGAAAAAAACTCCAGCGCATAGCTCTAATGATCACTAAGGCACGCAAGCCCCCTAGCATGATGTCACAGGAATGCTTAGACGCTCTAACAATTGAGTAACAAAAATCTTGGCTTTTTGACCCAGTTGGGTACAAATATAGGCTTAAGAAAAAGAATACGAGAATATTCTTTGGTGATAAATTGATACGGTAATGGGAGGTATAAAGGAATCTAAAAATCACCATGAAGTTGATGAGTGGGTTGGGGGATGCACGGTATACCCTCCCAGCCCATGGACTATATCTTCACAGAAACTAAAAGTCAGAAGTCAATGGAAGTTGGATGGTTGTTTCTTAGGGTATTCTGCATAAAATGACTGTCAGTGATGACAAATACTGTTTATCCTATCCTTGCTTAAAGACAGTGATTACAATCGGTAACCAGCCTCATGGGCGCTTATCTCCCTATGGGTTTGGTGAATTAGGTTTTTTGAATAAAGAAATATAGTAAATTGAAGCTCACTTAACATATCACCAGTGGGGCACCCTATCCAAAAATTTAGTTTTTGACTGAGGGGCTGGTGCACCACCAAGGTGCTGAAAACCAGATCTAGTTATGATCACTCTGAATATAATAATAAAAGGTCTATAATTTTACGACAACGAACTTCTTGTCAAAACGATAATTATTCGATAACCATAGATACAGATAACAATGCATTATAATGCCATGGAAGAATGAAATTACATTAAAATTGACTGCTAAATTGAAAATAGATCGAAAATTGAACCAGTAATAATTCATAAATAATAATAGTGAAATAAACAGCCATTCATGAAATTAAATACATATTGCATAACAAATCGTAACACCAAGGAAAAACCTCATGGGGAGGATGCCGGCATAACAGGACCAAGATTAGTTCTCAATACACCCCTAAGTTTTGAGTGGTTTTGAGACATACGATGCTGAGAACATAGCGCAGGAGATTATATTAGTTCCAAATTGAACGTCTTTCTTAGCTTGCAAGCCTTCAGTAGTGTTCTATTATAGTTATTGACATTATAACTTATTTTGGTGATTTTTTCAAAAGTATTTCTGTCTATCCACCTTTGGTCTTTTTCGAAGAAAAGCATCCGTGTAAACATCGTCTGGCACATTACAAATCTGAAGACGATCGACACTATTCCGCTTGTATTATTCCTCAAATTTTGTATTTACCAATGATAACACATCAAAGAAAAACTTATGGAGCTGAATCAAAGGTATTAAAATCTTGGTTGATTTCATTGGTGGTCGTGGATAGTTGAATTTATATTGAATGTATGTGCTTTTGAACTTGAGATACTAGCTCTGCAAGACAAACATCATCCAATGACAATGGTCAGTAGATGGAGAACCATGAACCCACGCTAACGCGTGTTCATGGGGGTGATCCAATATGCTGAACTTGAATACCGTAGACACTTCTAGTTTCTCCTGCAGTTAATTACAGTTTTTTTTTCTTTGCGGAGAGAAATGCATATGGAATCCTAAATTCCTTGGCTTCTGATCGATACTATGCATAAACAAATGTTTCCAATAAAGCGAGTATCATTGCTCAAAATCCTTGTCTGGTAGTGTTTTTTTTGTGATCTTGGCGTTGATTATCCAAATTTTTCTGATGAGAATAGTTGATGTAAGGTTAATTTTTATCGCTGAGAATACTTTTCAGACGTTTGTTCTCACCAGGGGCATAGTTAAGGCTAGAAACGACTAATTACACTTCCAATAAGCTTCAATGCTAATTTCTCAACATTCAGTGGTTTCTTTGGACCTTACTTTAACTTTAAGCTGCTGCAGGATTCTACATATGTCAGCTCACAATCCTCAGAAAATCATGTGGGGTTAGCAAACTTGCAGTGCAGTACTGGTCACTGGAAGTGAAGAGTCTGTAAAAAGTATAGGAAATCCCAGCGTTTTCACATGGGGTATATTTAAAAATCATTCCTTTACAGCACAAGAAGAAAACTGCACAGAAATGTTTTTTCTTTCAGAAACAGTTTTAATATTTGTAATAAAATGAGAACTTTTTTTCACACCGCTATGAGGAACAGGAGGTAGTTTCTGCGTAGGACTATCTTTACGTTCCAAATGCTCATTGGCTCAGTTGGTGTTCTGTAACCTAAAGAATGACATTTCTGCCAGGAGAAGTTTTTTTGACTGAATACAGCTATTGAACGTCCGCTTAACCGAGTTCGCTCATCATCTTCCTCGACCTCATTGTCATCCAATTCTGTTCAATAACTATCACCAGACTGGTAAGTTGCATCAAAAACTTGTATCATTTTACTGTACGTAATTTGCCCATTTCTGATTCAGAATTATATTACAATACAGAGGATTAACCATCACATTCTTTAAAACATTATTGTCACTCTTCTGAGGTTTTATACTTCGTAAAAACATGGCCTCTGACTGAAAATTTCTCTTAAGCTTTACATCGCTGATCTTCAAAACGTACCACTAAACCTACTTTTAACATCTAAACACCCAACTGTCAAAGACAGTCTCCAGTTCTACCACGACACTTGTTATTCCCGTAGTGGTATCAATTTAATGTGGATCCTGAAAAGTTCGAAAAATCTTCTGTTACCCTCAATTCAAGATTATTATCAGAATACAATAGCATTAAAACCTATGATTGTTCAACTCTTTATACTTCTATTTCCCACACTCAAAAACATTATTCATCGTAGTTTCCAAAAAGAAGACGGTACACCTAGATACAAATGTATAGTTCTTGCTAAATATTCCTCATACTTTGTAAAAAACAATGCCAAATATACCGAAGATGTTTTCAAAATGCTGGAATTTTTTTATGGACAACATATTTGTCCAGTATGGTGGACGCTTTTTTTAACAAACGATCAGCATTCCAATGGGAATAAATTGTGCTCCTCAACTTGATGACCCATTTCTTCACTCCTATGAGCTGACTTAATGGCTGATCTGATAAAAAAATGAACATGCTTAGTTAGATCCAATCTATGTAGATGACGTATTATCGACAAACAATCCTAGTTTCGGCATTTGATACATCACATCTATCCCTAAAGAACTAGAGATAAAGGATACTACAGATAATGTGAAGCCTCATATCTTGACCTACACTTAGAGGTCGATGGTAAAGGAAAACTATTGACCAAACTTTACGACAAAAGTGATGACTTTTCATTCCGTATTGTCAACTTTCCTTTCATCTGAGGCAACATCCATTCAGCACCTGCATATCACATCTCATACCTTATGCCAGAGCTTGTCGTAGCTACGTAGACTTTTTGTATCGCGCTAGATTTTCTTATTTAGCCTTTATGTGGCTTTAACAGGGTTATGCGGCTACAAGATTTAAGTAAACACTACAAAAGTTTTATGGTCGTCATCATGAACTCGTGGATCGTTACCTTGTATCCATCTGCACCATGAAAACTGATTTGTTCAACGTGTCGTAGTTTTCCTTACCTCTTTCGTCTACCCTGGACTTTTTATGAGCAACTCGGCGGGTGTTCCTAGAACAGCAAAAGACGCTTACCCTACAGGTGCAACGGTTCCATGCTTCCAGTGTTTAGTTCAGTCCGAGTTGCTCATTTAGGTTAATTACTTTGTATGTATTAGTTTGGTTATTTCATGTTCTTTGTTGTGTGTATCTGTTTCACATGATTACATTCCTTTGATTTCGCTAGAATCTTGGTTCTCTTGATTATTCTTACAATTATCATGGAATCCGATAACGGTACTGTCGGTAGTACAGACAAATACTGATCAGATTTAATAGAAATGCTGAAAACACATTTTTGCTTTCCTATGGGTGAAGCTGTCAACTTCCTAAACGGTATCCTTGTTCACATAAACAATGCCTCTTAACTTTTCCAGTCCGCGAAGTCATGTTGGACTTCATCTTGTTCAATTTCATTTACAACAGAAATATTTGGAACGATTCTTTTTTACATCGCTGTCTGACATGTGTTACATACGTATTATTTTCTTTAGGTGACTGAACAGATACAATACAAGATGACAATACATCAACTTTTTTTGACATACAGAAGATCGATTCACAAGTCAATGACATCAATCACAGACCAAGACTGATCCATTTATAATTTTCTTCTTAAATGTTTTGATTGTCATCACTTTAGAGATTTGTGAAATTCTACTTCTCATAGCTGTTATATCCCCTAAAGTCTATATTTTCTCTGATATTGGCATTTGTATACTTATCTTTTCTAGCTTTTGTAAGTCTTAATTATTCATTTTCTCAGGCATCTGGGTTTTGACGCTTATCTTGTATCTGTTAGCCTTTTTCATTTCTTGTTTGTTCATTTTGTCTAACTTGTTCTATGCATTTTTTTCTCTGAATTTAGTATTCTTAACTTGACCATCTTTCCATCTTTTTTTCCTAATTGGATATTTTCGTCTTGTTCATTTGGCCTTGGGATCTCTAACTGTTCATTTACTCTGACATTTGGGGTTTCACAATTATCTTTTCTAGTTTTTAAATCTCGTGTTTATTCATTGTGTCTAACTTGTGAATATGTACGTTTATTTTTTTTAAACTGAGTATTCTTAACTTGCTTATTTTGTTTACAAATTGGATTGTCTCGTCTTGTTCTGTTAGCTTTTCCCACAATTGTTCACTGCTCCTGAAGTCAGTTCCTTTATGTTTTCTCTCATAGAATTGGCATCAACTAGTCTTTCGTTTTAACGATACTCTGATTGTGATCTTATAAGTTGCATTCTTGCTGCATTTTGACTTTTAAAGTATATAATTTTTTTTCTATAGAGAGACAGTCTGCACTCTTTTTTCTTATAATCTGTTTAAGGTAGTTTTTCGCTTTCTTGCTTTCGAATTGTATCAAAACACTTGAAAACTTCTGTCTTTTTGTTCTGTAGTGGATAAATATGTGCAAATCAGAAAGGATAGATAAAACTGCAACTTACTTCGTACAGGCACACTAAGCCAAAGGCTCATACTTTTTTATTGCCATACAAAAAAGCGATATTGGTTCAGATGAAGCTTAAGCTTCCGACAAAAATGCATAAACAGTTATAAATGTTGAACAACTGAACCCATTCTCTGCAACCCATTTTTAAAAATTCTTTTAAGACAAGTTGAAATTGTCATTCAATACCACTCATATTCTATGCGATGTAGCAGATAAGAAGTCGACTACACTGTCTTTCAAAGCTTTGGTTAAATTGTTTTTTTTTGTTGCTAAAGAGAATGCTTCCCTGAAGGACTCTCCTATCTCCCGTTCCTTCTCTTAAAAAATAGTGAATTTATTTTAACATTAAAATGGCGACTAGATAACAAATTACAAAGGAAAACATGACTTTTAAGTTAAGTTTGTAAATACAGATTTCACTTGGCAGAAAACTATTTTGTTTTAGATCTAAATTCGGTGGTTAAAGATGTATCGCCACACTAAGATGTTGTAAAGAAGAATTTGAATTTTCCATTTTAATTTTCTAGAAAAAAATACGAACTTTATTAAGGTAGTAGACCTGGGGTACCCCCAAAACCTTTCCCAGAATTCAATTAAAAAAATGTACATGATATGAAACTGACTGTAGTACATCTTCTGGATTTTTTTAAAGAAAATTCACTGTGCAGAATTTTAACAATAAGGACTAAAAATTTCTATCTTAAGATCTCTGAATTATCGGCCAAACTGAACCATATCCGGTATTTCTAGGTATTTTTTTTTTATAAATTACTTAAATGCACATCTGAATATATAGTTAAATTTACTTCAAAAGATTAATATATAAGATTTAACTTGAAACTTTTATCCTAGTTATGTTGTAGAAGAGATACCTGGCTTTTATTTTACCGAAATAACAAAAAAAGTCTGAACCAAAAGTATGCAAACAAATACCCAATTATTATTTTTTCAGTCGAAAACAATTTGCATCAAGGTGAACTTCAAGAGGAACTGCCCGACTTGTGTATAAGAAGTAATCCATTTCCAAAATATCCACTTGTGTTAACATCTACTACTTAAGCATGGGAGTATTGTAGATAGTGGGCACTGTGGTACATTCCCGCAAGAGTTAAAATAGCAATCTCAAATATTACCACGTCTCTCATAAGACATAAACATAAACATAAAATTTCGCAACAAAGGAAAAGATGACACATAAAAATCATCTTAAGGGGACACAAAGTTCAAAATACAGTAAAAGAAATGTCACGAAATACTTCAAATATGGGGAAATGTCTGAACTACAAACACTCGAATACAACAGTAGCACAAAACACCAAAATCAAAAAGGTCCTGTACGATAAAATACTAGTAAATCCTTGAGAAGTTGATGGTTTAACAAACTCTTGTGTTCTTCTACCGGACGAAATATATTGTCAGATACAAAATTGAACAAGAAATTCGTGACATAGTAAGGAAAAAACCATGATGATGTAAATCTCAATGATTGATTGATTGTTGGTGTTTAACTCAGCAATATCTAAGCTATATCTGGACGATGAACCTGAAATGGAAGATAAAATGAACATGAATTGATGACGAAATGAAAAAGGGATGGGACACAAGGACAATGGGGTCGACAAATTTTGATTGCCACCGGAAATAGGGAGAGGTGGGTAGGGTCGGGCAATTTAGCCTCCTGTGGCGGAGCCCTATGGTTCCTACTCCGGGAGAATACCACAGTAGGGTTCGTTAACGTGCGAGGAATGTGGCATCTTTCCCAACACGGTGCACCACTATAATTTGCGGTCAGGTTTTCCGTATTATAGCCTGACAACCCCAGCATGTAACACGCCAGGGGTACCCTATTCCACCACCTGGGGCACACATCCCAGTTGCTCTGTTTGTAGAGCGCCCTAGGCCCCGGCTAGGGTTCTGAGCACTATTTAGTCGCCTTTTACGACAAGCTTAGCGCTGCTGCAGGCCTATTCTTTCGATACCCGGACCTGCTAACGAAATATTGGGTTAAATCTAGGTTTTAGATTCCCTCTAAACTCCCTCTTCCATTGCGGCGTGAATATACCGATGGTGATTAAATAGCATGTGCATACTATACGACAGAATCATAATCGGTAAATCAGTGGTCAAATCAGTTCAAAGAATAATTTGCAAAAAAGCAATCGTTACTTATTGTTTTAGAAGAAACTGAGAATTATTTCTCAACGACACTTACTATACCAAGTTTGTTTTATTTTGTAACTTGCAATATTTCTTCTTTCAATATCATCTTCTTGATATAACTTCATAAAGAAAAGTTGAGCGGCATTTTGTACGTAACACTCCTTAATATCTGAGGTTCGTCAAAACATTAAAACAATTAAAATGAACAAAAGTTACCGGAAGTGAGAAAAATATTGAGCCTAGCCTAGCAGAATTATATCTGATTTTTTTGTATTAACAAGGAGTTAAATATAGATTTAACTCCTTGGTATTAAGCGGGTCTATTGGTGTTGTTCTCCATAATAATCCTGTTGCTTGGAATTAAGCTTGTTAGTCAGCATTTGTCATGTTAATGATTTCTAATTATTCTTCAATTATTATTGAACTGGTAATTGTATACATATTTTACACTGTAAGATAACTGGTTGATAATAGATTTTACTAAATTGTAATGAATTTAAACTGAATAAGAAAAATGGAACGGCTAATTGCTTTTGTTACTTTGTATGTATGATTTTAGTTACTTAATGTTCTTTGTTGTGTATGTCTGTTTTCCATATCTGGTCTTTGTCCCTGGATTACAATCTTTTAATTACCGCTATAACCTTGGTTCCCTTGTTCTTTCATGATACTTGTTAGTGGTTATTTTGGTTATTTTATGCACTTTGTTGTGTGTGTCTGTTTTCCCTGTCTAGTCTTTATCCCTGGATTGCATTTTTTAAAAATTTCCGCTAGAATACTTAGTCCTCTTAATACTCTTTCATGCAACGACAAAAAATGTCTACTTAATTTCAGTTAAATGTTAACTGCATCATGTTATACATGTCTTGTTTTAAACGGCGAAAAAGATGACGTTGAATTATTTGAAGTCTCGTATACGACGAAGTGTGGGGTTGCCTGAAAAAACGGCATTGATTCCATTTATGACATATATATGTCATCAAGTGTTTTTGCTCAGTCATATTGATACAAGTGTATCATGTCAACAATCATCATACCTATATATGATTCACAGATTCAAAACTAAACGTTTTGACTCGTTAATTTTAGAAAATTGTGATATATTGTTTGTTCATGTAAAACATTCCCATTATGAGAGAACAACTTCTCTAACAATGTAGGGCTTTCTATTGGCCTATTTTCTACAACTTAGTATCTATCTGACATTTCAAATGAACGACCGTGACTTTTCAAGTAGTAAAGGACTTCAAGCGGTACCATACCGACATTATATTATAATGTGACCATGCCGTCACGCTGTAGAGCAATGGTCCTTAACACTAGTCAGCAAATACTTACATGTGCACCTCAAAATCATGCACAGGTCAAAAACGTTTTACATCATAAAAACTTTCCCATAAAACAAAAGCGTCCATAATGTCACATTCGGATTTTAAGTGGCAACACGAGTAACGCCGGGCGGGGGGGATAAAGTGGTTAAAAGTTGCTTTTTTACGTAATAACTTTCCAAACTTTCAAATTGGCATTTTAAGTTCAATTTGTTCGAAACTCGTAATATTTCTTCTCGTTGTCTTTCATCGTCTTCCTTGAATCCTGTAAATCATTTGTCTATTTTTTCATTTTAACAGTACACATATGATTCACTTATGGCATCTTAAAATTCTTTAACAACGCAGTCAGTCCTGCATTGCAATTTAAATGTATATTGCTTCATAATAAAGAGGCATTTAAAGGCATTGTGTTGCATTGTGATATTTTACAAATCATGCGACATGCTATTGGTTTTATGTTTGTTTGTTTGTTGGGGTTTAACGTCCGAGCAGCAATATTTCAGCTATATTCAGACAATGAACATGAAATGGATGATATAATGAACATGAAATAAAAAAAAGGACGGGTCACAAGGATAATAGGGTCGACAAATTTTGATTGCCACTGGAAAAAGGGGGAATGGGTAAGGTCGGGCAATTTAGCCTCCTGTGGCGGAGCGCAAAGGTTCCTACTCCTATCGAATACCACAGCAGGGTTCTTTAACGTGCGAGGAACGTGGCATCTTTCCCAACACGGTGCACCATTATGGTTTGCGGTCAGGTTTTCCGTATTATAGCCTGACAACCCCAGCATGTAACATGCCAGGGGTACCCCATTCCACCACCTGGGTCACACATCCCAGTTGCTCTGTGGGCAGAGGGCCTAGCCCCCGGCTAGGTTTCTGAGCACTATTTAGTCGCCTTTTACGACAAGCTTAGCGCTGCTGCAGGCCTATTCTTTTGACACCCGGACATGCACGGGGCGCTATTGGTTTTAACCTTATACATTATATTTGATTTGTTCTTATAATCAAACTCTACAAGGATTAAAACTGTGCTCACAATTTCAAGGTAAATATCAAATTATTTTTTTTCTCGTTTTCATGTGTTACTTATGCAAGATTCCTAAGTAAGATGAACACAAAAGAGAATTTATCATGTTTTTTTTTAAAGTAACTTTTCTTTCTTCCTTATTTTTAAATAAAGGCACCAGATATCGATGACATTGTTGTTACATCAAGTATATTACCATAACGTTATTTCATTTAATGTTAAAGATACAGTTTCTCTCAATGTCGAGCTACATATCTGAAACTCTAATATTATTTGATTTCATTAGAATTATTTCTCCATAAATTGAAAATACTGTCGATAATGCCTTTGTATTAGCATTCTTTAACCATCCTGAATAAAATATATGAAAGTTGCGGATTCAGGGTGTGGTCCCACTGTGCACCCCCCCTCCCGCTGAACTTCATTTGATATAAAGGTGACCAATCTCAATGAGCTAATCCACAAAACATAGTCTTCCATTGTAATAACTGATTTAATTGTAATACCCTGAGGTGTCAAATTGAAAGTACAGGGATCATTGAGTTTTACCTGGTATTTAATTGCGAAAGAAAACTTCAGGGTAGCCACAAATTTAAGCAGTTGACCAGACCCTAAATTTCTGGAAATACCAGAACGATAGTATTAGTAGCCGAGAAGATATAACAATTCTCGAAACCAGTAGAAGTTGGTGATAGCCGAATCGCTCATCTGCTTAAAATTGATACTATTGCAGTTACAGTTTCTTCTTCATTTCAGGCGATGTCATTATAAAAAACACAAGGACTGATAAATACACCTGTTCATGCACATGATCAGCTTACAAAACATATCTGGAATTATAGAAAAAAAATAGAAAAGAGGCACTCGATTGCCTAAGCGTGATAGTACTTACGGTGGCATCATGTGTTAACTTATCACACAATGCAGACGCTGTGAAAAATATAGCGAAATCCTGTCATCTGTTGTTAAATGTGAAGTTTACTATTCAAAACTTGCATCTACGTGGTCATCGAGCTCGATGACTCTCATTCAGCATGTCGACATTAAGCATGCCAGTAGTTGGAACTTGACTTTTGTATGCATTCGGGGGTGAAACAATTGAGGCAAACTGACATCAACGTTGAAATTCCCCAAATTTCTTCCTGAATCTGTAACTGTGAAACGCAAATCCTATTGTATGGATTTATTTTCATTGACCCACAACACAGTGAAAGACTTGTCTTCAAAGCACCCAATTACTTCTTTCTCACTAATGGTCAGTGCTAAAGCCAAGCGCGCAGTTTTCGCCTCCGCCCCTACTTTTCTAATGTCACGGTTTCAGAAATCGCAATTCGGTCCTATCAAGATGTCGCAACAATCGCATGTCGATTGGCATTTGTTCACGTCAGGTACGTATGAATTTTTTTCTTTTGTCTGATTCATAAGGTTTATAATTATTTTTCAATTGCTGTGTCGTTCATAAATTAGTTTTGCAAGTGTCTGTGTTTTGTTTCATTCGAAAACCAGCAGTATAAGTTGAAAATCATAGTTTTATACGTGCATTATATTTTACTTCGAATGAATGGAAAAATATAGCGGGTAACCCTACCCCCTTTACACACACATACTCAAATACAACTGGCACATTTGTATCCTAGTGGCTATAAGGACTTGGTCGTTCTTGAAAATGGTTACAACCAACATCCATTTGGGGTACAGCAAACACATATAAACGACCAGTCACTTCGGTCCGTCTGAAAAGAGATGACCGACATTTGTTTTTGTACAGCACATTTCTGTTTCAATTTTGCTACTTATCTTTATGAATCTTGGTTTTCTATGATTTGTTTATGATATATAATCCCATTCCTAATGAACCACAAAAAATACTTGCATTTGATAAGTTAAACTTAACACATACTTACATGTACATTTGTAGTGAAAAAGGGAAGAGTTCAAACTTGAATATTTAGTATTAAAACAATCTTACGTTCCTAAATTAAAGACATTACAAAACAATTTTATTTTCTAAAATAAAAAGCAAAAAAGGAAAAAAAATATTGTGTATTGTACATATATATTTTATATTTAAAATACGTGTATACATACAATTATGTTGTTTTGCTTTTGAGAATTTTTGAATGATTTATAATTGAAATCCTACGTTATTGTTTAATTTCATTTCATCAAAGCAAATGGGTGCTTTGTTTTTCTTAATTTACAGTATTTATGAAATTATCCCAAATAAGATAAATTAATTCCCAGTTGGTAGCCCAAGTGTTGTGAATATGGTGTTTCTGCTTAGTATTACACTGATTTATTGTTTATGACTTGCATGACTGCATGTCTTGATTTATGATTTTTACTTCAAATTCAGTGTTTTATTATTAAAAAAATATGCACATTTTCCTAGTTAAAGTAGGATGGGATATTATAATCTTTACAATGTACATGTGGTTTTCCCTTCTTTGTGGTATGTACATGTAATATGTTTTCAGTTCAGTTAGTTTAGATATTTTATGTAATTACAATTTTTTTGTAATTTTTATTTGATTTATACCTTTTAATGTAAAAAACAATTATCAGAAAAAAAAAATTATCATTTCATTTGAATTAAATCGCTATCTTCCAGATTGTTGTTAGCTGGTCAAAAAGTATTGTGTGTGTGTGTGTGTGTGTGTGTGTGTGTGTATGTGCGGTTTACAGTTGAAGGATAGGTAAGTTGTAAGTTCCTTCTTTCTCTCAAAATTTACCAGTTAACCTCAATTGAACTAAGTTTTCATTACTTAACTTATATTAAAATGCAATATACCGAAATTTTATCTTTACGTACATAAAGTTACGTATATTTTTTACCATATACAAAACTCTAGAGGCATAAACAGTATATTTGTCGAATTTTCAACATTACATGTAGGTCATGAAAAGGATAGAGAAGCGTCTGTAAATGAATTGAATTTTTAGGCCACTTGAAATGCAGAAATGGTATAGATAGTTTTTGTTAATTAAGCATAAAGCATGTGGTGAAATTAAAATACACACTTTTATTTTATAGCAAACATCGTATTTGTATTAAAATGACATTCATTTTTTTTCAGAATGTCATGAACTGGAGGAAAAGATCAGAGCAGTCGTACTCAGAACCTTTTCAGGAACAATCGTTTGCAGCTGTTTTAAATAATAAATATTTGCTTTTTAAATTACTTTGATTTATTACTCCCAGTACAATAGCTTGCATATTGTGAAGACTTAGTATAAACTAAAAGACACTGACTAAAGTATCCTACAGTCAGTTTCAATGCATTATTAATCTATGTCAACCGAAAATTCCCAAATTTGTCTTACAGTGACTGGACTGTATCTTTTCTCCAAATGGGGTTCAATTTAGACCAGTCCTACTTTAATATCATGTAATATTATTGAAAAAAAAACACACACAAAAAAAAAAATAAAAAAAAAAAAATTAAAAATTGAACCTTGCATGACGGAATAAAATTTTACAGGCAATTTTACTCAGAGTATTTATCTAGTCTGTCTTATCACTTACAGACTTACTGTCCTATAGCATATTCCCTGGGAGGAAGTGAAGTCAACAGAGTCTTAGTGATAAAAAACAACTTCCACTAAAAAGAAAAAAAGGAACACTCTCAGTATAATTAAACCCCGAAAAGCGGACGGTACATATAGTGATCATGGTGTCCATCCGTTTTACAGTCCCCATCTCTAATTTAAAACTTCTGATTGAAATTTCATAAAACTTTCACGTAATATTTATTTTCACGATGCCATTATGCACATCCCATTTTGTTTTTCCAACTGCATGACTTTACTGACGGGGGATGTGCGTCTTATAGTCCGCTACTCCTCTGAAACCGTAAAATAGGTTTCGATATGTTCTTAGATTCCTTATCACATGAAGCAATTATTCACCTTCTTATTTAGAGAATAGCGTTCAAGCATCAGGGAAGATGAAAAGAATATACACACGAAATATCATGTATAACTTAATCATTCATGGATATATATATATATTCACATCTAATTTTCATTCAATTTTGAGTTTCGTCGCTTTTATCAATGCAATTCCGTTTATAAATGTTTGGTATTTTTGCATTGTATAGTATTATATTAATGCATGAAAGCGAATTAGAAAGGAATTTCCACAGATCATGATATTGCATCGTTAATGCTGTGTTATACTTTATTACTTCCCCTTTTCCACGTAACATTACAGTAGAACTTTCCTGTCAATGTGATGTTCCCACTGTTATGAAGGGAAAACATAGAATATGCATAGCATGTTTATCCTTATGGCCTTATAAATTTGAATTTGAACCTGTGTGTAGTTACCTGTTCCAGAACCATGAATTGTTCGTTTGTTTTTTTTTTAACATATGGTATAAACTTCCTGTTGCAATTCAACATCTTAATATAATTTAAAGGTTATACACAATACATACAAATTATTAAGTTTGAATGATATCTATCTGCTATCCTGTCCACATTTAATAATTACAAATAACTTTATTAACCGTCTTCCCAATTGACATATATTACTGGAGACCTTTATAAGTATTAGTATATGTTATCTAAAGATGATCGGTATAGGCACACTTGTTTGTCATTTGTGAATACCGATTATTGTCATGTTTAAATGATTTCAAATCAAACAAATATACCCATAAGACTTAAGCACAATGCTAGACTTGATTTGTACGACAACATCCATACACTGATAAAGTATAGAAATCACTCAAAATTAGTGCACGCTTTACGATTTATTTACCAATTTGATGAAATTATGCAAATTCGAAGTGAAAACTGGACCTTATACTTCTTCTTCATCTTAAAGGAACCAGCAATTGATGATAGTGTTAAAACTTTTCAATGACTTTGTATCATCTGCGTCTCAAGATAAAGTTGCCTTCACATTTGAATTAGATATTTCTAATGTTACTTTACAAATCTGAATTATGTCTCCAAAATATGGAATTTGTAGATAATTCACTTTTTATCAGTTCTTACCATGATTCAGGAAGTGTTCATGTCGCCTGATCTGTTAAAGACTAGTGTAATGCAATAAATGTTAAGTTCCAAAACAAATTTCATTAAAACATTTTTATATAAAGTACCCCAAAATACAGGGTCAAATTAATATTTGACCTGTGAGAAATTTACGGTTTTTCACAAAAACACGTATTGTATATTGAAAATAAAACATACAGTTATCTTTCCAATGTACAACCTGATTATTCTGATGAATACTAACCTACATGCAATTATATTGCCCATGACTTGATTGTCTGTTTGTTTGTTTGTTTGGGTTTAATGTCCGAGCAGCAATATTTCAGCTATATTCAGACGATGAACATGAACATGAAATTGATGATAAAATGAACATGAAATCATGATGAAATGAAAAAGGGATGGGACACAAGGACAATGGGTCGACAAATTTTGATTGCCACCGGAAATAGGGAGAGGTGGGTAGGGTCGGGCAATTTAGCCTCCTGTGGCGGAGCCCTATGGTTCCTACTCCGGGAGAATACCACAGTTGGGCTCTTTAACGTGCGAGGAACGTGGCATCTTTCCCAACACGGTGCACCACTATGGTTTGCGGTCAGGTTTTCCGTATTATAGCCTGACAACCCCAGCATGCAACACGCCAGGCGTACCCCATTCCACCACCTGGGACACACATCGCCTAGCCCCCGGCTATGTTTCTAAGCATTATTTAGTCGCCTTTTACGACTAGCTTAGCGCTGTTGCAGGCCTATTCTTTTGACATCCGGACCTGCGCGGAGCCACAACTTTTAACACAGGTACAGCTAAAACAGTTGCCTCTTTATACACCAGCGATAAAGTTAACTAAAAGTGAAAACGAAACAAGACATTTCCTGACTTGGTACAGGTGCAAAATATTCGACCGGATATTTTAGCATGATCACTACCCTCCCCTTTGAAAACTGACCCTTGTGGAAAAAATATTCAACAATCAAATATACCTAAAATCAGTTTAAAAATGTCTGAGTACTTTGTTAAAACATAAATAAACTTATTATACTTTACACAAATGCACAAACAAAGGGCTGCTAGCAGTTAACTGACATGCCAACTCTACACCAGTTTAAACTTACAAAATGTATATGCCATACGATTTATTTGGTAAATATTGAGCTTTCCGCTCTTTATGAAGACTGTTGCCATAAAATACCGGAAGGTAGATACCCGCACGTATTAATCGTTTACAAATACTTCTGTATTTTACGATGAGTTCCTTGTAAACCTATGACCAAACAGTTAATTATTTGTACAGAATTTTACAAACATTATACTTGATTAATTTTTATATCGATTTTTTGCAGGACTGAATGGCAGGCCGAGTAAGTTTCTTCTTTTAAATTCATCCCACAAAGCGCGAAAAACCGTATAAAATGGTTATAGCATTGCAAAATATTATTATTTTATTCAAGAATTCAATTGAAAATGTTTTATAAATGGTAATCTTAAGAGTTCATCATACATTTTTGGTTGCCCATACGTGTTTAAAATTACAAATTGTACTGACGGATAAATCATGAAGGCTATGTTACCACAGCAAGCTAAAAATACTATGTTTACGTTGCCTGTAGACATTGATCGATTTGAAAAATAGAAAATATTTTATCATAAATGTATTTAGTAATTTTGAAAAAATATAAGAGATTATAAAGGTTCCAATCTGTCTGAAAATGGAAGATGTTTGTTTTTTGTAAAAATTAATTAGACATATATCATGTGCACAGGAAGATCATGCATCAGTAATGTTTCAAATAGAAAATGCAAGTCACAAGTTGTAGAAGATGATTGAAAGAGGCAGTATTTTGCAGAACAGAAATTTAAATATCGGAAGCAAATCCTTTTCACAATATCATAAAAACATTCGCTAAACCAATATATATTTGTTTTTTTGTTTTTTTTTCAGTGAAAAACTATAGTGAGTACACAAAATAAATATACAAAAAACGATCTTCATTCAAAGCAAAAAAACATGAATTTTTCATATTGTTAAAGGTGTTGTACTGATAATTACCGAATGAAACTGAAGCATGGTAGTTTTCATCATTTTTTTTTAATCATAGTTTGACTTTTAAATGTTACGGGACCGTAGTCATTCATTTTTTCACATGTAATAATATACAGTTATTGCGCATGCAGCTCAATCCATGCAATATCATGTTTTATGGAATACTGAATTGAGATATTGACCGAGGCCCATGGCCGAGGTCGATATCCCTTTTAAGTGTTCCATAAAAAACATGATATTGCATGCACCAAACTGACATAATTGGTTTATTACAATTCTCTGTAGAATGTTAAGATTTCCCGATTGAATGAGTTTTTTGGAATACATTTAATTTGGTCAAGTCTAGTATAACCACTTTTAGTATGTATTTGCTTTTGGATATTCTTTTTTACGTGATAAATTTAGGCAATTACCTATTAGATATATTTTACAAATCGATACTCACTCTGATAATTTTGCTGCATATAAGACACTTATTGTGATTGTAAACATCTGATGTCTGTCGTGCAATATCACTTGTAATCAAACCGTTAAGCGTGCAATATCTCAAAATATGGTTGTGTCCGAAATACAAAATACGAAATGTAATAATTAGTCTAATCTATTAGGGTATTACAATAAGACAGAAAAACTAGATGATGAAATATCATGAAAAATAATGTCTCATTGCTCTGTATTATAATTTGTGTTTTTTTTATATCCTTATTTCCTATTTCATCATTAAAAAATCGCAATAAATTTAACAGGTTGAAACCACGGTAAAATTTGATTTAATGAGTAATCAAAGGAACCAAGGTTATAGCGGTAATCAAAAGAATGTAATCCAGGGACAAAGACCAGACATGGAAAACAGACATACACAACAAAGAACATAAAGTAACTAAAATCATACATACAAAGTAACAAAAGTAAATGAGCAACTCGGAGCATGGACTAGGTGCACCGGTAGGGAAATTAAATTAACGTACTGCAATATATATGCTGAATGACAAAAAAGTTGATAATATGTTATTTCAAGATTCCGTATCAATATGATTGTAAATCAGTATACATCTACAGAATTAGTTGTATATATTTATTTTTGTTTCTTTACACAGCTATGAGTAAGTATTCTATTACATTTATACTCCAATTATTAACTGTCTGTAGCTTGTAAGAGAGAGAGAGAGAGAGAGAGAGAGAGAGAGAGAGAGAGAGAGAGAGAGATGTCTGAAAAATGTAAAAACAGTAATAACGGGTTTGTAGATAAATTGTTTAATTACCAACAAATATGTGAATTATACGCTATTATATTTTTACCGACTGAAGCATAAGGGTAATTCGAATGTTTTTATAATTTTATTAAATAACTAAAATGCAACAATATACATGCTGAAGAACAAGTGATTAGTACTAATAAAATTGTGACAACTTCAAAGTGTTGTATCAATATAAAGGTCTTACAATTGATTGCAACAATATGATATATACTTCTGTATTTTTTGCATTTTTACACAGATGGCGGTAAGTATTTTAATATTTTTTTTATAATAAATATGAAATTACGAAGGGGATCAAATGTATTATGAAAAGTGTTGTTACAGTAAATTTGTCTGGAAGTTAAAATTGAAATAAAGGTCGGGATCAATGACTTCGTGTAAAATAAAGTTCAGAGGGTACAAGGGAATCACTTTGTGTGTCTGATCGTCTATCTGTCTCTCTGCCTGTCAGCGCGGATTCGTGCCCGGGCAATAACTACTTTGTTCACCGACAGGCATATGGGTGTATCACCGTGCGTTTGTGTGTCGCGTACATTCATGACGTCTATATGACCTTGACATCCTTTGTGAGTTTTAACCTCGGTTTTTATTGTTTATGATTTTATTATTATAAAGATATAAACACAAAACATCGATATTTGATAAAACAGCATTGCTGTATTATAAACATAAATACAATTTATAAGACAGAAATTCGTGTTACATTTTATCATCAATAATATCCTTGACATTCAATAAGCTGAATAATCATTTGATTTTATATATTATTATCAAGTAATCAGAAAATATGATGATAATATGTGACTTGGTATAAGTTATAATGATCTCTATGAATGTTTATGATTAAGCCAAGCTAATGGTAGAAACACTTGTAGTGATCAAATTCTTTTATCCAGGATTTTTCTATGTTTCTTTTTACAGCCATTCGTAAGTATTTTAATTGTCATTGATAATAATACCAGTTAAAATAAACCATACAAATACATTTGATATGAATGAAAACAGTAAAAACACCATTTTGAAGTAAAAGAGTAATTAAGGGAACCAAGCTTCTAGCGGAAATCAAAAGAATGTAATTCAGGGACAATGACCAGACATGGAAAACAGACAAAAAACACAACAAAGAGCATAAAGTAATTTAAATAATACATACAAAGTAACAAAAGTATATGAGCGACTCGGACTCCAGTAAAACCTGGTAGCATGGACCAGGTGCACAAGTAGGGTAAGCGCCCTCTGCTTTTCAAGAAACACCCGCTGAGTTGCTCATGAAAAGTCATGTCTGGGGTAGACGAAAGAGGATAGGAAAACTATGACACGTTGAACAAATCAGTTTTCATGGTGCAGCTGGATACACCGTAACGATCCACGATTTCATGATGACGACCATAAAACTTCTGTAGTGATGACTTCAATCTTGCAGCAACATAACCCTGTTCCAGAAATTAGGGCAATAGTTTTCCTTTACCAAGATCTCTAAGTGTAGGTCAAGATATGATGCTGACTAGTATCCTTTTTCTCAAGTTCTTAGGGGTAGATGCGATGTATCAAGTCCCCGAAACTAGGATTGTTTAACGATAATACTTCATCTATATAGCGAAAACTGAGATCCATCACACTGGACAATTTAAGGAATCATCTTGCGTTAAAAATATTGTATAATATTTATGGCAACGACACGTGTTTTCTAACATTATGAAATTAAATCATTAATTTAAATGAGCTAAAATTGTGGGCGAATCGTTTCTTTTAGGATACGTCATACCGTGAACCAACTGATTTTTTCATTCAAATTCAAAACAGACTATCATCGTATTCCTACTTAAGCTACTTGTTCGTTTTTCCAGTTTTGTCTTGCGACAGAAATTAGTGATACAGGATTCGTCAAATGATTTATTATAAACTTTTAACAGATACATTTGATAAAACTTTATATCATCAGTAATTATTAGTATCATCATTCTTCACCATTATTTTAATCTCAACCTTTTATTAGTTTTTACTTTACACTGACTGGTGTTTACGCTATTTAAATACATATTCATTTGTTGATATTTAAAATTAGTAATGTTTTAAAAACGTAATTACTTAACAACCAAGACTAAAAATAATGAAGCATCACCGAAACAGGGAAAATATACCATATTTATAATTCTTGTTTTAGATGAAAATGATTTTCAAAATAATCCCACCAAGCTTATGTATGTAATTGTTGGTTCATTTATTTTACTTTGTTTTTAGCTGATATTCCATTTTGCATGAAATGAAAAATTGTTTGTGTTAAATTCTTTAAGATCGTGAAATACAAGTAATGTATAGTATTATCACAACTATGAGCTAAATCTTTGCTATTTCACATTTTTTCGATTTTTAACAAAAACCGGCAACATATATTAGACACGGAAAAGGCAGCATTAGAAACCTCGCACTGGGTATATTTTTCTAACAAAAATACACATGTTGATATATACTGTTAATTTCAAATAGTTACTGTGAAAAATGTAGGTAAGTATTCTCTTCCTATTTCTGTAGTAACATCTTTTTATATTTAACTGTATCAGATTCATAAACTTTGTGCTATAAATTCTTACGGTGAAAACAAGGTTGAGGTTTAAACGGGTCATATGACAGGTAAACATGCGCAAATATAAATGATTTTTTTTTTCAAGTAGGAACTGTAAAAGATGTTGGTAATCGGACTATTTATTGCAATAAAGTAATAACTCCTCTTGTATAATATGAAAAATTATATAATTTTATATATAAATGGATACATTACATTTGACCTATGAACCAGTAACAGTATGATTTAATTGTGAACGGAAAGAGGACATTGCATAATGTCTGAATTGGTTTTAAACATATAAAACACAGACGCTGGTATAATGCTTAGATATCTTTCGATTAAACCTTAATCCAATGAAACACCGGATTTCCACACCAATGTCAAGTTATTCTTCATGACATCACGTAGTGCTACTTTTCAGGAATATATATTTAATTGTTTATTATCCAACACAACCGTTGAAATTTAGTAATTTTAGTAATTAGACGATTAACCCTTTCTATGCAATAAAAAAAAGAAAAACAAGATTTAAACATAAAATTCTCGCCAAAAAATACCGAAACATCAGCAGTGAGAGGATTTAAATATGTCTACATATTTGCTGTTGTTTTTATTGTGTAGTCCTTAATCATTATATGATTGATCTGTTTTTTACAGACAGGAAACCCTCTACGACTGGCGATATGGATAGACTTCAGTTATTATTCACAACTATAATAGACATGAACTTTATTGATTAATAGTAAAATATTAAAATATGGTGATTCAATCAAAGGCTTCAATCTGTAAATAATATAATATTCATGAGTCCTTAGTTTTGCAATATTACACATGTTTGAATGATTGCCTTTATTTTGATTACTGTAGATATACTACTATACAAAAACACCCCGACTGTCCATTCTATAGTCGTGTTTTCATTCATACAGACTATAAATAATTGATAATGACTGACAAACGGACAGAGTTGGTACAGTTTTTTGTTTCAACTGTTTAAGTTACAATTCGACTGAGTATAAGTCATTTTTCGACTGTCTCAAATCATTCTGCCGTTTAATCAGACATATTTTGACTCTCTTAACTTAATCAAACATTTTTTTTTACTGATTAAACGTATTTTGTGGCAAATCAGAGGTTTTTGTGCTGAACAAATTCAAATTGCGTTTAATGAGATGTTTTTGGATTGACTAAAAACTCAGCTTGCATTTAATCAGACACATTTTACCATCTTAACTTATTTTGCTTATTCAAACATATACTACTGTAATGACTGAATAAATTCCGATTGCGCTCATTCGTCCCCTTTTTACACTGTTTTTTTTTCTCGGGTAGCGTTTTATCTCGCGATTGTGTTTTGTAGTCTACTTAACAATGAATTATTTTTTCATTTCTAAACATTTATAATACGCCTTAGAATGAATAAGAGGACAATTAAATAGTATACAAACATTGAAAATATCAATTGTAAAACTCAGCTCTATTATCACAAATAGAATCCTTGTTTATATAATTTGAAAATACATACATTTTCCTAACACCAGTAACTGTAGTTTTAATTATAATGAAAATTAAATAAAAATAACCACCAGATCAGATTGTCGCCATTAAAAAAAAAAAAAAAAAAAAAAAAAAAAAAAAAAAAAAAACCATATTAATTAATAATTTTAGTTTGTCGTCTCTTTCCAATGTTACGAGGCGTCAACTGTAAAATATCAAGACTCAAGATCAGAACACACTTTGTTTCAAGTATTAATTCCTTCTAAATTGTTTGTTTTTTATCTTTTGTTCGTTAAGGGAGATGTAGGGTCAATACCTTCTCTTGTTACGAATATTAGTCTGAGTCTTCATTGCACGTCGGTGTGAAATTTAACAAATGTTATATTTCCATAAATACGCCATTCTGAAAAGCACGACGGATACCAAAGGTTGTTACTGTTGGAAGACTTTATATTTTGAGAAAAAAATAGAGCATTAGTACTGAACTCTACCACTTTAAAGCAAGTTTTTGATCGGAACCATTTTTTAAAATAAATTTGAACGAAAGTAACTTCTTTCACATGAATAATTTCGTATTCTCCCTTTGTATGTTATATCAAATCACATCTTTTCCGATAAAAAGACATAACGCAAAAGAAATATTCATACTTTTCTGTATCATGAATCTATTTTGTATCGTACGACTTCTGTATATCTTTGTCTCACTAAATACGTCTAGATTGATGCTGAAATATAATAGATGTACACGTACGTTTAAGCAGTAATTGTTATATTTGTATAATTCAATATGATTATTTTTTCTGTTAAAAAGATGCCAGTGTTTTTATTTTATCTTGGATACAAAATGTACTTTAAACCACGGCTATTTTAGCCAGCGATTTTTATCCATGAAATAGTTGTGTATTGGAATAAAACAAAATCAATAATGTAAACAGTCTTTAAATATGTCTTTCTTATTTACCATAGGCCTGTATGCTATACAAAATTATTTATTACGTCTTTTTATTCTTTGAATCCCATAAAAAAATCATCAAATTAGAATTTCCGTCGTATGCTTTTAATAATTTGCAAAATATGGCAACCTCTGGTCTAAATTACGATTGCGATGCCTATGATCTTAATGTTGACCTACTGATGCACATCTTGCCAGATGAAAACATGCATGTGATTGAAACAGATGACAATATACTGTTCGATTTGTCTGCATCAACATCTGCTATTCAGGCAAATAAAGATTAAACAGAGCCTCACAACCTGATCAATCTAAATATTTCGCTCCAATGTAGGCACCAAAATACAAGAGAATCAAATCAGTATCATACCAAGATCTGAAGGCTTTGCAAGAAAGGAACCAGTAAAACTCAACAAAACAGAACACCAAATGGGATGTGATAAACTTTCAAGGTTTTCATCATTTTATTTTAAATAATTGAAAACAAAAAGTTTGTAAAATGAAAATATAATAACATTTTTACTGTCATCCTATCACATTTTCAATTTGATACACTTCGATCCGTACTTGCACCAGAATCTATTATGAATGTACTTTAACTAATATGCTATTTAGGTCTTATAAGTGTCAAAAATAACAAAATATACATGTACAGTACATGTAAAATTGAAAAAGTTATAAAAAAAACATACTTAACATAATTGAGTGTATATTGCTCAGTTTTTGACATTTGCCGTTCTTTTTTTGAAAATGCAAGCCCTACGCCGGTCTTTTAATCAAATGAATTGTCTCTCACAAAATATCCAAAAAAAAAAATTGAACAAAAAGATGTTTTTGCAGAATGTAGAATGGAACCTACGTGGAAGCAACAAATTTTTAGGAAATTTAAGATAAAGACCTTGATGTAAAAGTTGGAAAATTCTTTGCTGAAACAAAATACCAAAATGGCCGAACAAGTGCCTGATGCCGTAGCAAAGGAGTATAACAAAAAAACTCATTTAAATCAATAAGATCAGCAATAAATCGCCACCTACAGACCTTAGACCGCGATATTAATATTGCACGAAGAACAGAGTTCCGTGCAAGTAACAATATATTTGATTGAAAAATGCAAGAAGGCTTAGCGCTGCCCACAAAACATAAGGATTTTTTTACTGCATCTGATTGAAATAAAATTTCAACCTACCTGTTTATTGAATTTAATTCTGTGGTTTTTGCGTTTCCTAATTGCTATACAATTTGTTTTTAAAGAGGGTAAGAGTTCCATGAACAATTGAAATTGAACTCGTTCAACCTTAATGATGAACATGGCCACGAGAATATGTCTCTTACACATGTAACCAAACTGAAAAACTGGCAGGGTGGGATTGATTCATCCGAGAGTCCAAAGGAGAAGGGTAGGTATACAGTTCCATACGCTGAGGAAATGTACCCTGTAAAATCCCTTCGGCTCTTCATTTAAAAAAGAAAAAACAAAAGTTTTTAGACGTCGTCGTGAAAAAAAACCGTAAATCATACAAGAGTAATCAAGGGAACCAAGGTTATAGGGTAATCAAAAGAATGTAATCCAGGGACAAAGACCAGACATGGAAAACAGACATACACAACAAAGAACATAAAGTAACTAAAATCATACATACAAAGTAACAAAAGTAAATGAGCAACTCGGACTCCATTAAAAACTGGGAGCATGGAACAGGTGCACCGGTAGGGTAAGCGTCCTCTGCTTTTCTAGAAACAAGAACCACAATTGTTCTTCTCAGTCGGTAACGTCCGTGTGTGTAAAAGAAACGAAAAAATTCCGAATAAAAAGTCATAATTGTAATGGGCTATTCATTAAATACGCTACAGGGACCGGTTTAACAAAGATGTCTTAAGACTAAGACATGTCTTAGGATCGTTTAAGGATAATTTATATATTACTATCCTTGTTCTTTGTTGTTTGTCAAAATTGTCGTAAGTTAAGACATCGCTTTTAGTACGTGGGCTGAGATAACCCCCCGAGCACCCCCACTCATCTACCAAAAAATATTTTTTTAGATACCATCATATCTTCCATTTATGAATCTTTTTGTCGCCAAAAATAAACTTAAGTATTTTTGTATTTTTTGGCTACTTTTTAAACCTCGTGGAGGCAAAAATCAGTTTTTAAAGATTTTTTTATTCTACGAACTTCTTCTTTCTACAGAACGAAGTAAACTGACATATGCATAGATCATCATGTATCTCAATGTCTCAGCTTTATAATGGTGCCATGAAGGTTGCGTTAACACTTAGTGTTTTGCGGTAAAATGAAACAAATGTAAGTACCCTACCCCGCGCTTAAACTGACATAGTCTTCAATGCCAAAACCCCTAGAATATTAATGCTTCAATAAAAATGGTTTATTTGGATATTTTCTGTTTAGTGTTATCACAATTTATACTTCTGGGGTTCCATTGATGAATTTTGGCGATTATCGTAGTCAGAATTTATCCAAAAAAAGCGAAAAATGCGAAAAATGGAATTTTGGATTTACAAGTTATTGATTTAAGCTCAGACACTATATAATTGCACTGTATCACACATAAGTTTGTTTAAACTACGGTATTCTGAACAAAGGGAAATAACGAGTGATATAGAAGAAAATTCTGAAATTCTGAAAAAAATCCCTTTTTCCGATTTTATAATAATTGTTACCCCCCCCCCCCCCACCTCCCAAAAAAAAATCTTAGCGCCCTAATTGATCAGATATGTTTAGAACATCATTATCTTAATTATTTATGCCTAAAATATGAGTTCTACAAAGTCAGTATGCTTTGAATGAGAATTTTGTTTGACACATAGACCAGTTTTCTATGGTTAATACTGAACAGAAAATACCAAATAAGTCATTTTTTACTGACTCTCTAGAATTTTGACATTGAAAAATATGTCAATTTAAGCGATTTTTCGGCAGGTGGGCGAACATTTCTTTCATTTAACCGCTAACTCCTAAGTGTTACCGCAAATGTCTTGGTACTATTGGTAAGCTTAGACATTGGGCTACATGATGGTATATACACTTGCTTACTTAATTCACACATGCTATCCAAGAAAGGGTTAGACGCCCATACAATTGAGTCACAAAAAGGTATTTGTAGATATAAAGGTACTTACAAATCACCATGAAGTTGATGAGTGTGTGTGTGTGGGGAGGGGGGGAGGGGGGGTTGCACGGTTAACCTTCCCAGCCCATGGATTATCGGGAAAGCATATTACACTACAGCATAATCATAAAAATATAATAAGTATACAGCATGACAGACATAGCAGTGGCCAAACACTTTTATATAAAAAAATATAAGTAGATTGCACCATATAACATATGTTTATGTGTTCATTACATGTAAATGAAGAACTGTCATTTATCCTAACGGATTCTCAATTAGTCCAGTACAGTTCTTACATGGTATAAGTATCCCATTGAAACCATATGTGATCTCTCATGTTCCATTCCCTTTAGAAAATATTCGTCCCCATATTGTTTTTATCAAATACATTGCCAAATTAAATTAAATATTTTAAATTCTTAATTGTTAATTTCAGTTGAGTTTAATACATTTTTAAAATTAACACAAACTTTAAAAATTTATCTCTATCATTCCCATCCCCCATATATCATAGAATGGAAATGTTTTCCCATACAAGTACTGTACGGTTGTGAAAAGACCAGCATTTTTGAAAATAAATATCAACAAAGTATTATTTAAGTGTACAAACGACAATACTTAGAAAGAACCAATCTTTTGCGACGTTTTTATGGGTAAAAAATTATTCCTTGACAATGTGATGCAAATACAGTTGATAACATCGACACCACTGAACACTACTAAATAAAAAAAACTGGATAGTGTCTTTTTATCTTTAAAAGTGGTAATTTCTGTGAAATTTTCATTCAAGTTCTCATAAATATAGTTTATAGCACTTAAATTCACAATGTGCACGAACTTTCATGCTTGCAGTTTTTCCATACACAATCTAATTCCATTCCTGCATTAATGTTTGACATACAAATGTGAGGCCTAAATATGGCACACTCCATCCACTCCTCGTGGTTCTTAACCTTAACCGTATATCGGTTTTATGTAAATAGTTATTCTTTTTGTCTTTTGCATAAATGAATTTAGTTTAAATAATTCCAGACTCTGTGTTTCCCCGTGTGTTATCAAATATCTGTGTGCTTTACTTGCCGTTTTACCTAGTTTTTTTTCAAACTTGTGACGGATATCATTCATCCTCTTCCCCTTTCTTATGAACGAGTGCATGTGTGCTGTAATACCATACACTCAATCCACCTCCTAACCTTTCGTCGCTCAATTTAAGTTTGTTAGTGATCTGTACACTTTCTGATCATCGGGAAGTTGAATTTTATTAAGTTTTACAAATCTAACACAATTGAAATATATAAAAAAGAAATTGCTGCAAATTCTAAAAACTGACATATAAGATATTGTTATTGTACATGTTTTTTTTTCTTCTGAAAATGGGTTGTCACTCTTTTGTCAATGCCCAAAGAGATGTGTTAAAGGCAAACATTTTTGAATGGTTTATCTAACACAACAAATTAAATTTATGTAAAATTAGGACAAATTTATGGTATACGGTTCTAATATTCCACAATTTAAAATGCGATTCCTGTTTCTTGTTATGACAACGCGAGCAACTCGCTTGATTTAATTTTCTTAAGATCGTGTACAGCGTACAGAAATTTGCATTACTTAATTTTAATATGGGTATTATTTGTGTATACATACACATTCATTTTCATGACTTAATAAATGTTTAGCATCTTTGTTCATCAGCTGGTCCACTATCAGCCATTAACAAGGGTTTGTAGTTTTTTTTTATCCTGCAAAAGGATTATATTACTGTTTGCGTTTATCTTTTTTGTTTTGTGTTGAAATTGTTTCCCTTAAATATAAAAGTTTTATTAAAACTCAGAAATTGGTAGAAGGAAGTTGGCATGAGCTAAACATGATTTAATTGTAAAAAAGTTAATTTGAACGCAATACCTTACATATCATTATAATCGAACTTTTTATATACTTTAAATCTTAACTGTCACTTAAAAAAGGGTAGAAAAAAAAACATTACACTTAATGACTCATTATATCTTATATTTGATTCCAGTTATACAGATGCCTTTAAGAGATGCAGTTTTAGAATTTCATATATAGAGCATGCATCACAAAATTATATATGAAATACATTAAAACATGAAAAGAACTGATTGTTATTAAAAACAGTAAATATTCCTTCATTTAAAGAATTGAAAACTTTATCAAATACTAAACATACAAAGAATTGAAAACTTCATCTACTGCTTAACATAAACAATTAAAAGAGCTTACAAATATTCTCAGTATCCATCTGCGCAACTCAACTGGCGGAATCCCCTAACTAAACACTAAAAAGATCATCCAATGATCTGCTCTGATAGTAAGCCTCTGCCTTATGTTCATCGTTTTAATTTCAGAAAGTAAGCAAGAGGCTACAGGAATAAAACATGGGATGAAAAGAGGGCTTGGAGGGACCTTTGATTTTATTTAAGGATGTTCAGTTTCATTACAATAAATGCCATAATAAGTTCTGTGTAAAATCTTGAAAGACAAATTACAGAATATGACGCAAAGGTGAATCCCCATTACCAGAAGATGCAGGAGACAAAACAATTTTTTTCAACTAGAACCAAAGGTCCCAAAGGAATTAATCCCTGGATTTGAGAAAATAATTTCAAGGTAGTGAGAAATGAAGGAATGTATAGTTCTCCAGAAACCGCGTATAAGTCTTCCTTTAATGACCCATTATTGAACAGGGCCCAAAATGTAGAAGAAAAAGAAAAAAACATAAGCTAAGTGAATGGTCTTAAAATCCGAATAGAAATGTTTTAAGTAGATATTTTTTATACCTTTCGTAGTAGGAATAAATAGTCTAATATTATAAATAGATTTAAGTCTACAAGTTATTTTTTAAGATAAACATGAAAGCCTTGATAAGCCATATCATTTAAGGGAAGCACTGGAATTACTGTTGGTTCTGCATCTCGACTGTAAATCTGTTAAGAGTGTAACAGGAGACGTATCTCTGTTATCTTTATTATAGCAAAGACGTAAATCAGAAATAGAAAAAGCAGGAATTTCACTTCGTCTATTACCAGAAGATACAGCCATCAGAAAAATACTCAAATATGAATAATATTTAATATCGACTTCTACAGTTTGTCCAAAAATATGTTTTTTTAGAGAAGAAACCAAGCTAAATTCCTTCTGTCTTGGGCGTTTGTGAGTAATTTGTTATAACTAAAAACAAAATATATTCATCCTTAGTTAAATGAGGCATAATTGGATAATTCTGTGAAGAGCAGAACGATTGCCTTTAAATGAAAGAAATGCATAAGCGAACAGGGAAAACTTATGGCCTCTACAGAATAGGCTTTCAGATCTGGAGCTGGAGACACGAAAACTTAGATATGAATGACTGATTTTTGGAGGTTAACGCCCGAGCAGCAATATTGCAGCTATATTCAGGCGATGAACATGAAATAGATGACAAAATGAACATGACATGATGATGATGACATGAAAAATGGGATGGGACACAGGGATAATAGGGTGGACAAATTTTAATTGCCACTAGAAAAAGGGAGGTACGGCTAGGTCGGGCAATTTAGTCTCTTGCGGCGGAACGCAAAGGTTCCTACTCCTATCGAGTACCACATCAGGGTTCTAAAACGTGCAAGAAATGTGGCATCTTTCCCAACACGTTGCACCACTATGATTTGCAGTCAGGTTTTCCATCTTATAGTCTGACAACCCCAGCATGTAGCAAGCCAGGCGTACCCCATTCCACCACCTGGGGCACACAACCCAGTTGCTCTGACTAGGGTTCTGTGCACTATATAGTCGCCTTTTATGACAAGCTCAGCGCCGCTGCAGGCCTATTCTTTTGACACCCCCCTGAAGGTTGATTTTACCTGAAAAAACTGACTGGAGAAGTTCCCATTCTATTTGTACTGAGGTAAGTACTCTTGATAGAGAAACTTCTAAGACATGGATTTTCCCTGGGACCTGAACTGCAAGCTGTTAACGAAGTTGATTGCAAAGAGGAAAAATTTCTCTTGCCCGAAGTAATGGATTGTTGCAATGGGTTCTTCCTTGAATTATCAAGTTAGTCACAACAGTCGTGTTGTCCATAGCAAGAACAAGTGATTTGTTCAGCAGAAATGAATGGAATGCAAAAGAACCAATCATATTCTATTACAAATTTCGATATGCTGACCGCGTGTTTCAATAAATTACCTCTTATCCCCAGTTTTTAAATCAAATACAAAGAAAGAACTTAATGTGTAAAAGAAATGTATAGAAAGAAAACCTAATGAATCTAAATAGAACGACAAATCCAGCACTTAAACGTTCTACCATGAAAAAAAACAAGGAATGAAGCTTTATTGTATTATGAATTTAAAAATTTGTAATACTGCAAAATTTGATTAATGATATATGAAATAATTTGTGGTTAGACTACTGGGTTGGTGAATACCCCTGGGGAGCTTTGGCTCACAAGCAATGAGACAGTGCAAGAAGAACAGCTTTCATTTCTAGAATATTTATGTGCTCTTGCAAGATGTCTGGACTCCACAACACCTTCCTTTTTGCAAAAAAAAAAAAAAAAAAAAAAAAAAAGAGTCATTTTTGGTATTTCAAATATAGTAGTAATTATTTTAATTTATACAATACCACCATAATGTAAGTTAATACAAACACACATTTTCCTCCAGGTCTAATTTTTAAAAGACTATGCTTACAATTATTTAGGAGAAAAAAAGAGTTCCACAAAGAATAAGTAGTACATGCCTTGAAAATATGATATTATAAATATTACCTATAAAACTCTGCGTCTCTTTAGTTCTAGACATTTTTAGCCACGTAGCAACCATTCATAAGCAAATCACCTTCGAAGACTTTATCAGTAGTTTGTAAAGGGAAATATGTAATGAGAACATTTTCCTACATTCTTCAACTTTTTCAATATCTTTAGAAATAGAGTAGCGTTTTCTGAAGATATGCGTTATGTTTGAAAAGCTAATGTTTTAATGGCTCGCTGAAGTACCTTGTAGTCCAGTAAAATATTTTTTATATAACACAAAACAAACAAAATGCAAAACTTGCTAAGTTCATATTTTACAAGTAGATAAGTTTTGAAAAAAAAACAGTTCAGTTACTTAGTTATCAGTATTTCAATCTAATGTTTCATATATCCTAATTGCTCCAGTACTAATTCTGTGATTCTGTAGGGTAAAAAAATAACATTGAATCATGTTTTCAGATAAAAATATAAAATATTTTAGGGAATCTCGTTTTTATCAATTGATATGATTATATATTACTAGAAGATACCGCTGATTTTGCATAGAACATTGATTGCACATCCTTTCATATGGTTTAAAATAGTAAATAATTCTCTCCACCGCGAAAGTCCCATGTAGGTCCAAAGAAATAGGCCCCCAGCAGCACTAAGTTGACTAAATAGTGCTCATTACCCTTGCCAGGGGCTAGGGCGCTCTGCGCACAGAGCAACTGGGTTGTGTGTCCCAGGTGGTGGAATAGGGTACGCTTGGCATGCTACATGTTAGGGTCGTAATACGGAAAACATGACCGCAAGCCATAGTGTTGCAACGTGTTGGGAAAGATGCCACGTTTTTCGCAGGTTAAAAAACCCTGCTTTGGTATTCGATAAGAGTAGGAATCTCAGGAAGCTTAATTGCCCGACCCTTCTCCCTGTCCCTATTTCCAGTGGCAATCAAAATTCGTCGATCCTATTGTCCTTGCGTCCTATCCCATTTTTCTGTTCAACATCGTTTCATGTTCATCTTTCCATTAGATGTTCATTAGCCGGATATAGCTGAAATATAGGCAAAAATCAGTCAATCAATCAACCATATCCGGGACCCATGCTGCACAATTGCAGAACTTTTTATTGGAATTTGTGGAAAACCGAACTAAAATACCAAACTACTGTTCAAAGATTCAAGAAAGTCTTCAAATGGTTCTAAACTATCGACTAGAAGCCGAAGTTACATCGGATAAATAAGCTGATCGATTGATAGTTTGGAGACATTATTTCCATGTCACTATGTATATTGTGTTAAATAAAAAACAATACATCCCTAGAGTGAAAAGCATTAAAAATATTTTAAAGATTGGCACTGTGTACCAGAAATTACTTTTTACATATACTACAAAAATCGTTATCAGATTTCAGATCCGGGCCAGTTAATTTCCTTTAATGAGAAAAACAAAATAGTCTTGGATATGGCAAATTTCAATATGTACTAAGGTCTCTGACTTCTCATATATGTAAAATATTTGATTTGATTTTGATTATGGGGATTAACGCTCAAGCTGCAATATTTCAGCTATATTCAAACAATGAACATGAAATGATGAAGAAATTAAAAATGGGATGGGACACAAGGATAATGGGGTCGGCAAATTTTGATTGCCACTAGAAATAGGGAGAGGTGGGTAGGGTCGGACAATTAAGCCTCCTGTGGTGGAGCCCAATAGTTCCTACCCCGATAGAATATCAAAGACGGGTTCTCTAACGTGCGAGGAACGTGGCATCTTTCCCAACACGTTGCGCCACTATGGTTTGCGGTCAGGTTTTCCGTATTATTACCTGATGACCCCAGCATGTAACATGACATGGGTACCCCATTCCACCACCTGAGGCACACAACTCTGTTGCTCTGTGGGCAAAGCACCCTAGCCCCCGGCCAGAATTCTGAGCACTATTTAGTCGCCTGTTACAAGTGCAACTGCTGGCTTATTTCTTTGACACCCGGACCTACACTGGGCGATTCGACTTTGAAACGCAATGCCGGATAATAAAAATACATTTGTACGTGTGGATTTTGTGATTTTAGCAGACATTTCTGTAACTTAATTCAGTCCACGTATTTTATGTTTTTGAACACGTTAGACAATAAAGTACAATTAATTGCATTAATATATATTTTTAAATGTAAAGTATAAATTCAGTTACAAAGTACCAGAAATGGCTGGTTCTGTTCAAGCGCACTTTATATCGTGTAGAAGTAATGTCAGTGTAATTAGGCATTATGATTTCAACTCACTTCATTGATTCAGTCAACAACAATTTATAAAACGATCATGGTAAAATTAGAAACAGATAAACGTGAATGGAAATTGCACATAATCGTTGCGTTCATAAAGTTGGAAAAGTGCTTAGTTACACTATCAGTTGACAACATGTCGGGTTTTGTAGACACCTCATGCCATAAAATCTTGATGCATAAATGAATAACGACACATTAGCACTAGAGGATTATTTGTTATTTAAAGAAAGTAGAAAAAACATATAATAAAAACAGTTTTTGAAAAAAGGGGTACAGAATATCTCGCTGTGTGTATGAAAAAGGGGGGTGTAATTGACACGGGAAACCGATCAAACTTAGCAAATGCTGCTTCTCTTGGTTAAATACAAAAGAAAAAAAAAACAAAAAACAAAAAATAAAATAAAATAAAATAAAACAAACCTAAAAAAGCACACACACAAAGCATCCCATTTTTTATAAGCAAATAGGACGCTTATTTTGTTTTTTGTTTTAATTACATGTAAATAAGCGAAACTGTTTAACCGATGATCTATGTTTTTGATCGTTGATCTTAGTACAATGTATGTTTAAAATCCTAGAACAAATTACATTAGAAAGTTTTGACAGTATATATGTCATCATATACATCATATACATGTGTACAATAGAATTCCTTAATAAAGTAGTGGGTATTTGAAAAAAAATATAACCGCACATAAAGTCCAAAGTTCACAAGAACTCTTCATTCGGTTTAAGAATACATATATATAAAACAGACTTTAGTACTGACTTACTTTGTGTTCATGAATGACTATGTATCCTGAATGATTCTCATAGTTTTTTTTACCTTTAACGACTTATCAAACTAAAATAAAAG
The DNA here is from genome assembly GCA_037379345.1 of Perna viridis. Lineage (NCBI taxonomy): Eukaryota > Metazoa > Mollusca > Bivalvia > Mytilida > Mytilidae > Perna > Perna viridis. The sequence goes on along the minus strand of CM074512.1, from coordinate 42,245,725 downwards.
TTCAAAATTGATCTGTCTAAGCAATTAGCAAATATATATATACACAATTATATCTGGATTTGAATTATCCATTTATTCACAAGTTCATCATACGATAATGGTATTCTGAAATATGTGAAACAAAAACTTCTCGGTACAAACAATATTTTAGAGAAAGATAAGGGTGTCTTTCTAAAACTCTAATTAAGTGTTAACTTATTATAATGTACAAAATCTTATCTCCCGTGTATATATATTACCAATTGATGATCTTTGGAAAAATGACGTCATGCCATAAGCTATTTGCATGTATACATTTTTATGGTAATTTATGTACAATATTAGTAATGAATGGAATTTAACATCGTGCAAATATTTCTGTACGTGTTGAGTGCGTTCCATCCTTTCAGCAGAGGACGCTTAACCTACCGGTGCACCTGGTCCATGCTCCCAGCTTTTAGTGGAGTCCGAGTTGCTCATTTACTTTTGTTACTTTGTATGTATGATTTTAGTTACTTTATGTTCTTTGTTGTGTTTGTGTTTTCCATGTCTGGTCTTTGTCCCTGGAATACATTCTTTTGATTACCACTATAACCTTGGTTCCCTTGATTACTCTTTCAAAACATCTGATCAGGGCCTGCTATTCGTGATTAATTGGTGAAAACAGGGATAATAAATATATGTAAAACGCTAAAAATGCTTAAAATCTTAGTGTGCTAATATATCAATAGTGCTGTTGATGAAAAAGGAAGACTCGTGCATAATGCATATATAATTTGTTGTATTTCCATAATTGCACCAAGCGTGCTGATCATGTTTATCATAATGTATTAATGAAGTAATTAAGAAAGTACATATGCGCTTTCCTTGTTTGTTGTTTTCATCTAAAAAAGGGAATATAAATGATACAGCTTTATACAGGCAGGAAATAAGAAAATAAAAAACATGCAAGTTTTTGAGTTGAAATAGAAAAAAAAGAAAAAAAGTGAAAAGAAAGTGCTTCACCCATTCAATGCTCAAAGTACATGATTTTAAAATGATTAATAGCTGTGGCTTTGTGCTTTATTCATTGTACACAGATCGTCATAGTTTAAACTTAACAAACTACTTTCACGGAGTCTAAGTAAATATAAGCTGAGAAGCCTGAACTTATCATCCGCATCATTTCCTTAATGTGCCAAGTTTTCCCATTATTGACTATCCTTGGTCACTTTTCTCAGGATTTCATAGTTAATGGCTTCTTGTTTGATTAGCTCTGAATTAATTGATATAACCTAGAGTGGACACAAAGAAAAGTCCGACGTCGGAATTAATTTTGTTTGATTATAATTAATTGTCTAGTTCACAAGTGCGGAAGATATCTTTGTGTACTTTAAAGTTCATTTCTCATAAATGTACACCAGGAACTAGGACTAACCATACAACACTTGCAGCACTTACCAAAACAGGAGTAATGTAACACATTATTTCCTTAAATTGAAATATTCTTTTTTGAACTTATCCATGATGAATTTCATTAAATTTGCAAATAACTTCAGTATTAAACGAAATGGGGTCTTGATAGATATTGACGCGTAGAACTATTCCCATCGAAATATAGTTAATAGAAAATAACGAATGGCTTACATATTATGGCTTTTGAAAATATCATATTTGTCGATTCTGAATGCGTCTTGTTTTGGTCTAATCCTGTATTTCATGCTATATCTCTTCGATGCAACCTCTCCAAATAGGTATCTCACTACCTTTGCTTGACTATAATACACCAACATTCTTAGCAAATATAAAGAAACAAATATATATATGTTCAAGTGCATATGTAAAGTAGTAGGTGTTGTTCATATCTAGAACAGGAACATAAGAACCGGATTGCATATTAATGAGAAATACATTACATTATAAATAAAACATCTCTAATTTTCAGTTTAATACATACATGGGAAGATCATGCGTATTTGGCATTCAAGTTTTGGTATTTTCTTATGGTTCAAACATGTTCATGACCTAAAATATGCATAGATCTTAACAGGAGTAAATGATTTGAACAATTAAACACTTTATTTCACTGACACAATAGGGCAGATGGACTTTACGTGCTACTGATGCTATAGATATAGACAAAATAAAACCACTGCGATGAAAAACTTTCAATATTTTGCATTACTTGTCATTTATTGCCGCTTATCGAGACAGTGTGAAATTTCCGCTCTTTAGTTTTCGTATAATTGACTGCAGAAGATAAATTAAATAAACAGACCTAATGAAAATAAATCTCAAATACATAAAAACACATGACAGTTCTTGTCGTTTAGTAAGACAGTTGAGATTTCTGCACTTATTTTTTGTAAATTTGAATGTCAAGTTAGTTAGCTTATGATAAAGTGTCGACATTGACAAATCAGGGATACCATTCAAGCCAATTGATCAAATTGTTACATAATTTGCTGAATACCCAGTGATTCAGTCAGCAAGTTCACAAGGGAGGTTTGTCTATCGAACTCATAATTGGTGTCATTTTGCAAAATAAAATTTACTTCTGTGTAAACGGTTTTTCTTTTTGTCTGAATGAATTCTTTGTAATCCTATTTCATTCTTGATAAATTTAATGAGAAATAGATTTGTAATATTAGACACATATATTTTTGAGAACGTACTTTAAAATTTCAAATAAAGTGCTGATCCTTTAGAAAAGCTCTTGCATGCATAATGTAAAGCATAAATTAATGATTTTATAAGTATAACTTTGACTAGTTTTTACCGATTTTCTAACACCTTAAGTTTTATAAGTTTAGCTATGCTAAAAAAGTTTGTTTATAATTCTTTTTCATGTTTGTTTTGGGCGTCTAGAAATAATTGATATATGAGAAAAGAAACATTCTTTTAGTTTTACCACGTATTCCTTTTACTCATTGTCGCAGTCCAATATACTATGCCCCCACCAAAAAAAGGGGTAACAAAATAACCGAACACTAATCTGACAAAATAGATATTACATCACATTAGTAGCTGGTATCGCAATGGTCCTGAATGGTACAGGCATTTCAAACTAAATGTTGGGATAAAATCTAGGTTTTGCAGCGTGAATATACCGGTGATGATCAAACAGCATTCGAATGCCACAGTGTCACAATAAGGTAAATGAGTGATCATATCGGTATAAAGAACAAGTTTACAAAAAGCAGAGTATTTTCAATCGAAAACATGCATTCAATTATATTTCGTAAACACTATCACTTCAATGCACTAAAATGATTGCTTGCTTGTTTAATGAAAGTATCAGATATTGGTATCAGAACTAATAAGGAAAAACATCGTATGCAACATCTTTTATCTATTTGTAACGATACACTTTGATGAGTTCGATGACGAATCGCTGTAGCGTTGTAAACATTTCAATACCCATAAATTCTCTATAGACGGTTGATCATGTTCAAGATCAATTACATTTCTTGATTGAAAAAAAAACTCAAACCAGAATATTCATTTGAGAGGATCACGTTTGTTAGACACTTGAAATGTAACTTGAAATATTAAAATATCTTGCGACAATCTTAATTTCTTACATCTTAAAGCGGTTTCTTTATATATTGTTAGAACTTGCCATTCACAAATACGGATAATTTGTTGGGCATTACAGTTCTATTTATAGAAAATTCCTAAATTGTTTATTTATATTATTAAAGATAGAACAAAATGTTCGCCTTCATATTGGTAGTTTCTATATCTTATCTAGCATATAAATACGATGAACAGTTATCGGTTATTTATAGAACGTATTTAAGAAGACCTTCCAAGCATTGCAGAAGCATTAAAAATAATAGTCTTAATACAAAAATATTGATGCAGACATAACATCAAGGAAAGATGTAGATTTTGTTTCCATATAACTTAAAACGAAATAAAATGCAATCAATTATAGTTTAAATATGTTTTCTTATGTCAGATTTTTTAATATAAGAAAAAAGACTGATCAAGGTGATCTTTAAAGGAAATTTAGGCTTGAATAAGACCAATAAGTGCTTTGATCTAATTTAACAAGATTAATAAAAGTATCAACTCGTCTGCTTTTCATCTTTTACAAGTTTGTGGTATGCTTCTATTTTGTTCGACTTGATAATTATTTGATCTGTAAGATTGCTGTCATAAACTGATACATAGACAACTAATTATTGGAATAGTACCGTCTTGATCCTTTTCATGCATTGATATTTTATCCTGTTGATTTTTTTTCGCTTTATGAATGATTTTTATTTGACACTAATTCCTCATTAGATTTTGTACCAGGAAGTGAAGCATATTGCATAACACAAAGAAAGAATGTTTGACAAGTTATTTGCAAAAAGCTTGTTTATCATGTAAAATTTATCAAGAAGACTGAAAAATACATGTTTTATCTTTTTTTTCTAGACCTCATAATAAATGCAGTAATAGAAAGGCAACTTCTGATTGACTGCATTAAATAGTCTTTTAATTCAAATCGTTATAAAATCGTTTATCAAACATGGGCAAAAAGCTTTTACAGCTGACAAAGTTGAATGTTTGAAGCTGTTTCTTAATGTGCATGCTATGTTTTATTAACTGGTATATGTAATACACAAAAAAAGTTTTGACGAACATAGGAATCAACGTACTTTGAAAACTCCTCCTGAATTTTAAATTCCAACTCGTTTTAAGATTTATTTGATACAAAATGTTATTTCAAATTTACACACTACTTACTGTTGAACCAAACATGAGTAAAAATGTCCTAATGAGCTACTATTTTTTGTGTGGAAATTCCATTCGAGAAATGTAGTTTAAATTGTAACACGATCAATCAAAACTCAAGGTCAAAATCTCATAAAAACGGGTCAGTTATTGCATTGTTTTACATGTGATACAAAAAAAACTAAAATTATAACAATCGTAAATATCTTTTTCTCAATCGTTAGTCGGCCCCGTGTAGGTCCGGGTGTCAACAGAATAAATAGGCCTGCAGCGGCGCTAAACTTGTCGTAAAAGGCGACTAAATAGTGCTAAGAACGCGCTCTGAGTTGTGTGCCCCAGGTGGTGAAATGGGCTACACCTGGCGTGTTACATGCTGGGGTTGTCAGGCTATAATACGGAAAACCTGACCGCAAACCATAGTGGTGCACCGTGTTGGGAAAGATGCCACGTTCCTCGCATGTTAAAGAACCCTACTGTGGTATTCTCCCGGAGTAGGAACCATAGGGCTCCGCCACAGGAGACTAAATTGCCCGACCTTACCCACCTCTCCCAATTTCCAGTGGCAATCAAAATTTGTCGACCCCATTGTCCTTGTGTCCCATCCCTTTTTCATTCCATCATCATTTCATGTTCATTTTATCATCAATTTCATGTTCATCGTCTGAATATAGCTGAAATATTGCTGCTCGGACGTTAAACCCCAACAAACAAACAAATAAACGTAAAGGGCGACTAAATAATGCTCAGGAACCTAGCCGGGGGCTAAACCAACTTTAGCAAGTTCTTGAATATCGTAACGGATGAACTGGTACCATTTTTTTTCAGAAATGATAAATACTTTACTTATGATATTATTTTAACAAGCTGATGTACTGTTAACTTGATTTTCAGTTTTACTACTATTCAACTTTATAGTTTTATTGTATTACGATTAATTAGTCAGTTATAAAACATGATGCTCCCTTGACAGTCTTTAATTGAAAACTATCAGTGCAAGAGTAATCAAGGGAACCAAAGTTACAGCAAAAATCATAAGAATGTAATCAAGGGACAAAGACCAGACATGGAAAACAGACATACAAATCAAAGAACATAAGGTAACTAAAATCATACATACAAAGTAACAAAAGCAAATGAGCAACTCGGACCCCACTAAAAACTGGGAGCATGGACCAGGTCCACCGGTAGGGTAAGCGTCCTCTGCCGCTGCTTTTCTAGAAACACCCACCGAGTTGCTAATAAAAAATCACGTCCAGATATGGCCTATTTCGATAACTTTGGTTTCGTGTATCTCTTACTTATTTTTGAATGTAGAACTTGGTTTTTGTATTTACACTGTAGGTGAGTTATCGATTTTGCAAATTATACCAACATTTGAAAAAAATAAAGAAATAAAAAAAAAAAACTGTCTAAAGAGAAGAGCATTTCTGTAATAAATATCACATCTGTAGTAACTTGATTCAAATACGAAATATGTTATTCAAATCAGAATTCGGTTAATTTTAACTTTGTTTGAAATGAACTATAAAGAAATGGATCTTATTAGTTTTAATTGCGAATGCTAATGCACAGTTGATAATATAGATAACTTGCTGTTAAGCGAATTTTTTGGAAGAGCTTTGTGCTTTTGTTCTATACCCAACAAGACGCAAAAACAACTCAAAATAGAAAAACAATTTTTTTTTACATATATACGTTGATTAAGGTTCATTCGTTAACTTAAAAACGCCGATTACAATCGACATTTATATAACTTATGAGATAAAGGGAAAAATGCCCCGTCAATAGATATGTTCTGATATCGAAATAAGGGAAAAAACATCTTATATAAATCAATTGGAATGTTACCATTACTTTGATGAAGAAAACATATCAAAGTATTCACTACTTTTCTAGTCGACACATGAAGAATTTGGATTGTAGAAACCGTGACAAAACGAGTATGTTTTCCCTACTATGTTCACGCTCAACTCGGACATACAACTAGCTCCTATAGTTAGTATAATACATTGTTTAACAAAAATATAAAGTACTGTTTGGACAATGATCAAGGTCTTATTTTAAAACTGGTCTTCTATCACCTTGCTCTTTTGATCACAATGTGCTTTTTAAAAAGAAAAGATCATGACAAAATCAGTTTGAGTGGTATATCGACAACAGAAGTCCATTTTCTTTCGCTGAACTATCGTTTTGATACAGGTTACCTAGGTACAATCAAAATATTTTTTCTGTATTTTTTGTTGAATGCATTCTTTGGATAAATCAGGAAATAAAAACTGCCAATGTAGGAAACAATACAGACAGATAATGCGTAATTATTCTTAAAAAATATGGAATTATAACAGCGGAGTAGGATCTTCAAGTGGATTGAAAGGTTTATAGAGTTCCTTTTATAAAGGTCGTGCATGTATTACATTCATTCTAGTAAAAAGTATAATTAAGTGAGTATTAAGTTAAATAGTACTATTATCTATGGACGCAGTGCCCTAAACTGGTTTTAAAGTCAACCAATATCAGGACTTCGAAATTATTCTTTATGACCCTTCAAAATATGAAAAGTACTTCCTTTTCGAACACGGTCCCCCGAATAGGTTATACAGTGCGAACAATTTTTTTTTTTATACCTAATCAAACTAACGTTTAACGCTTTAAAACCCATACTTCTTTTTTCACTGTTTAAGGGTATAGCATAATTATATTTTTTTATTTTTAACAAACAATACCAGTGTCGTATAAAGATAAAGACTGATTGCCTTCAAAATGGCGTCGTAGAGTGTTTCATATATGTTTTGTGTTGGGACAAAAAAAAATAATAGGTAATCAGCAATAGACAAAACAAATTAAATTTTAATTTGTGGTCGACTACTGGAACGTCTACTTGAAAATGTGGTAGCTTGGTTCGCCCAAACTGCAGAAGACCATTGGGCCAAATCCAGAACAAGTGATGCCAAATACTATCAAATTATTGGCCCATGTCTCCGTCAAGCACACAACATATAAGGGATTGAGTGACGACAGATGGACGTGGTGGCATAATGTCGTCGAGTTCGGGCATTTAATGTTGCTGATGTGAAAATCAGGGCGAGGTCGATTGATTACACTGAAAGCATTCTCCGTCATAGAACGTAAAATCAACTTTCTATGTAAAGATAACATAGTTTTGGTATCTATATTACCGGAGAAAACCGCGGATATTTCGCTATGAAAAAACTTATTTCGAGGAGCTGTATAAAAATTTCACAAAGCGGGTCGAACGAACGATTTAATTAACTTCGATTTTGACGTAGACAAATCAATTGTGAACATTTTCCTGGAGAAAATTGAGTCTTGTACTCCAATTTCTTTGTTGTAATTCGAAAATTCAATCACAAAACTGACGGTTATATGCCTAGTAAAGTATATTGTCTGCAATATATGTATTAGTTGTGTTTAAAATTCATGTGATATATAATTTAAGCGTTTGTTCTGAAATATCAAACTTTTAATCATAAATTCTTGGCTTAAGCAAAATATCATTTCTGACTGAAAATGTAGGACACTTTGTGGACGTTGTGCATTAAATATATTCAACTAATTTTATTTTACTTTTAAGAGGTTTCCACATATTAATTAATCTTATGTCGTATTATTATTCGTTAGATTTGTCCTATATGCTGAGATTAAATATGGATTGTAATTATTTAAACTTTTTCTTCGTCAGATGAAAGTAGCACCAATTGAACGTATAAATAAAATAATTCATAAAACGGTTGTATGATTATAATTACTGAATACCCGTTTAAGCAGAGGTTTGAATGTAATTACTTCTTTGAGATTATTTAGCTTTTAATAGCAGTTTTTGTTTATAAATAAGGAGTTTTTTTTTCTGTGAAACGTATTAAACGACGGTATCAACTAGGAAAACTAAAAAGAGAATTTTCTCTTGGCATAAAGACAAGCAACAGTATTTGTGTTTTCGAGACAAAAATGTTGGGCATAATTTCTGATAAAGTGGTCCATGTCCAAATGATTTTTATTACAGAAAACATATATTGTCTGTTTCTATTAACGGGAGCAATGTTAACATTTTAAGGACATTTGTTTTCTGGGGAGTGTTAAAACAAAACAATTGTTATTCCTGGATTCCAAATTCAATCGAGTATTTTTTTGCCCCTTGCGGATCCGGGTGTCTGCAGCGCTCAGGACACTAGCCGTGGCGGCTAGTGTGCCCTGCCCATAGAGCAAATGGGTTGTGTGTCCCATGTGATAGAATGGGGTACCCCCGTTCCTCGCACGTTTAAAGAAAATTCATGCTTTGATATTAGACAGGAGTTGGAGCATCGGCTTCGCTACAGGAAGCTAAATTGTCCGATCCTGTCTACCTCTCCAAATTTCCTGTGACATTTGAAACTCATCGATTCTATTATCCTTTTGTCCCATCCCATTTTTCATTTCATCAACATTTCATATTCATTTTATCATCAGTTTTAATGTTCATCACCCGGATATAGCTAAAATATTGCTGCTATGGCGTTAAACCGCAAGAGTCAATCAGTCAATCACATTCATAGCCCGGATATAGCTGAAATATCGCTGCTTGGGCGTCAAACATCAATCAATGAATCAATCATTTTTTTTGTTTTGTTTTGTTAATGTTACAAAACTAAGAAAATCTATTTCAGCGTATGCCAACGACAGAAAAAATAAATGAGCATCATCGCTAAAAGTCTACAATATTCATAAAATATACAATACTAACAAAAAAATCTGCTTTGTTTATTTTCCAATTTTTCTATTTGTCCTGATTGCATACTGCCTTGGTCGTATTTCAAGTTTCTAATTACGTTTTTTTTCCGTCGGAAGTAATGCTGTGCGGTTTGAAAAGTCTCATGCAAGCTTTTCCAATAATATAAAAATAATTGTCATATACTTCCTATACATCAGTCATGAGTAAAACCTATAACAACATTTTCTCCATAAACCTAAATGAACCGTCATATTTTGCTAGTATATTGATGTTTTCGTTGGTTTTCAAGGAAGCTGATGATATTTTAACGCTGGTAAAAACGCTGAAACCATGTTTAAACTAAAATGAAGCTGATTTTGAACAATTCTGACCCTTTTTGTACCTATTACATGCATATGTATTTGTAATTAACGTGGTTTTCCCCATATGTTTCTGACGTAATTAGATCTATGTAAGTTGATTAATGTCTCATTTCTTTTCTTTTTTACATCAACTTTAAGGATTTTCATAAATACAATATTCACTCAAGTCAATTTAATTCTTTTGATTACCGCTATAACCTTGGTTCCTTTGATTACTCATTGACAAAACATTGGAGTGTTTCTCAACAATACCACGAATCGTTTCATACTTCTAACATACAAACTATTTCTTTTTGTGGGAGTCAATACTTCACAATTCACATTGTTTATTTGTCTATGCGAAATAAACAGTTCCGATAAAAACTGTCACACTTGGAAACGTAGTTCTGTCCTAATCATCAGTTTATATTATATTCTATTCTTATCTTACTGTGCATATCTTGTAATAAGTAATAGACAGAGTTACTTGTAAGACAATGTTTATAGGATTATAACACTATAAGATGAATAGACAAGACAAGTTGTGTGATTATTTGTTACACCATAAGGAATTACTTTTTTTTAATTTCTATTTGGAGATTAATGTTTAATCTACAGCCATAATAATTAATTAAAGTCACAGTGAATGACACTTCTTGATAGAGTAAACAATAATAAATTTTCACAGAAAGATAATTTAGAGAGCACATAGATGGGTTAAACTCCATATTTGAAGATTTCTCCGTTTTCTCATGGCTTTAAGAAACGAATTGTTGTTTGATTTATGCAACCTGTAAGAACTGACATTTATGGGAGAATAGTGTTAGTTTAGTGAGTCGAACTGCAAAAATAACAAATTGCTGCCATTCGTCATTCATTACTCTGTAAAGGAGTTATTTCCCCCATGACAAAAATTTCATTGCTATACAGTTTTCAGTTTGCATCTTAACAGTTGTTTTAAGTTAGAAATAAATTTAAAATGATAAAACAACACTTTACCTGATGTTTTTTTTTACAAAATAAGGGATGCAATTTCTCTGTTGTTAAGTAGGACAAATCTTATACAAAAATTTTATTTGCTCTAACGTTTTAATAATATTTCATCGATTTTTAATTAAAATGAAAACTTAAACTGATACTATAATATAGGACCATGTTTGTCATAAATATATGAATCGGAATAGTTCATTGTTGTTTTTGAATAGGTGTCTTGTTGTATTGTGCTCACAGATCTAGGTTGCATCCCCGGTCGAGACACACCAAATACTTAAAGATTCACTGCTTCTCAACTATATAATAGATACATTGTAAGAAATGAATGACGAACTGTTCGGAGTTGAAAAAATGTGTCCGAGTGGGGTGACATATAAGCTTGTGGGTTGTTGCTTCGTTGGGCTGAGATAACAGAGATCACACATTAAATATCTAGATATCCGGCTGAGTGTGTCTGTCTAACACAAAGAAGGGTCTACCTAATTGATCAGTTTCGTCATAACATGCATTATTTTTTCTTCCTTTCGGGGTAATGAGTAATCAATGGAACCAAGATTCTAGCGGACATTAAAAGAATGTAATCCAGGTACAAAAACCAGACATAGAAAACAGACACACACAACAAAACATAACTTAACCAAAATAATACAAAGTAGCATACGTAAATCAGTAACTCGGACACCAATAAAACCTGGAAGCATAGACCAGGTGTACAGGTAGGGTACACATCCTCTGCTTTTCGAGAAACATCCGCCGAGTTTCTCATAAAAAGTCAAGTCCGGGGTAGACGAAAGAGGAAAGGAAAACTATAACACGTTGAAAAATTTTTTTCATGGTACAGATGGATACACCGTAATGATCCATGAATTCATGATGACGACCATAAAACTTCTGTAGTGATGACTTCAATCTTGTAGCAACATACCCCTGTTCCAGAAGCCTATTTGTTAGAGTTCAAGCGCGATACAAAAAGACTGCGTAGTTTCGGCAAGCTCTGACATACCGTATGAGTTGTGATATGAACATTCCATACGCAGGTGCCCCATGCAGGTCCGGGTGTCAAAAGAATAGGCCTGCAGCAGCGCTAACCTTGTCGTAAAAGGCGACTAAATAGTGCTCAGGAACCTAGCCGGCGGCTAGGCGCTCTCCCCACAGAGCAACTGAGATGTTTGCCCCAGGTGGTGGAATGGGGTACCCCTGGCGTGTTGGGTTGTCAGGCTATAATACGGACAACCTGACCGCAAATCATAGTGGTGCACCGTGTTCGGAAAGATGTCACATTCCTCGCACGTTAAAGAATCCTGCTGTGGTATTCGATAGGATTAAGAATCTTTGCACTCCGCCACAGGAGACTAAATTGTACGACCCTACCCATCCCTCCCTTTTTCTAGTGGCAATCAAAATTTGTCGACCCTATTATCCTTTTGTCCCATCCTTTTTTTCATATCATGTTCATTTTGTCATCCATTTCATGTTCATCGACTGAATGCAGCTGAAATATTTCTGCTCGGACGTTAAACCCCAACAAACAAACAACATACAAAACCATACGCAGGTGCTGAAGGGATGTCGCCACAGATGAAAGGAAAGTTGACAGTACGGAATGGAAAGTCATCGCTTTTGTCGTTTAGATTGGTTTGTTTGTTGGGGTTTAACGTCCGAGCAGCAATATTTCAGCTATATTCAGACGATGAACATGAAATGGATGATAAAATGAACATGAAATGAGAAAAAAGAAGGATGGGACACAAGGACAATGGGGTCGACAAATTTTGATTGCCACTGGAAAAAGGGGGGGATGGGTAAGGTCGGACAATTTAGCCTCCTGTGGCGGAGCGCAAAGGTTCCTACTCCTATCGAATACCACAGCAGGGTTCTTTAACGTGCGAGGAACGTGGCATCTTTCCCAACACGGTGCACCACTATGGTTTGCGGTCAGGTTTTCCGTATTATAGCCTGACAACCCCAGCATGTAACACGCCAGGGTTACACCACCTGGGGCACACATCCCATTTGCTCTGTGGGCAGAGCGCCTAGCCCCCGGCTAGGTTTCTGAGCACTATTTAGTCGCCTTATACGACAAGCTTAGCGCTGCTGCAGGCCTATTCTTTTAACACCCGGACCTGCACGGGGCCGTTTAGATTGGTCAGTAGTTTTCTTTTACCGTCGATCTCTTAGTGTAGGTGAAGATATGAGGCTGACTTCACAGTGTCTGTTGTAGCTTTTATCTCATGCACTGAGGGATATATAAGATGTATAAAATCCCCGAAACTAGGATTGTTTAACGATGCTACGTCATCTATATAGCGAACACAATTGTTTGTTGGGGTTTAACGCCTGAGCAGCAATATTTCAGCTATATTCAGGGGATGAACATGGAGTGGATGATAAAATGAATATGAAATGATAAATGGGATGGGACACAAGGCTAATGGGGTCAACAAATTTTGATTGTCACTGGAAAAAAGGGGAGAGGTGGGTAGGGTCGGGCAATTTAGCCTCCTGTGGTGGAGCCCTATGGTTCCTACTCCGGGAGAATACCACAGTAGGGTTCTATAGCGTGCGAGGAACGTGGCATCTTTCCCAACACGGTGCACCACTATGGTCAGGTTATCCGTATTATAGCCTGACAACCCAAGCATGTAACACACCAGGGGTACCCCTTTTCACCACCTGGGGTACACAACCCAGTTGCTCTGTGGGCAGAGCGCCCTAGCCCCCGGCTAGGGTTCTAAGCACTATTTAGTCGCCTTTTACGACAAGCATAGAGCTGCTGCAAGCCTATTCTTTTGACACCCGGACCTGCACGGGGTGAGTGCAATTAAAAAATAAATAAAGCGACAAGCTGGGTTTTATCCATATTTTAGTCAACCTATCTCTTAAACATTAAATGATTGTTGTTAATTCTGGGCAACTCTACTCATAAAAAAACAGATGTTTACAAGAAAAATTATGGGCTTGGTTTGCTGCGTTTCATTTTTACCTGGATTTGTCTGGTTTAAATTATAAAGGCTATTAACATACTGCAATAAAAAAACCCAGTCACTGTAAACGTATAAATGGACCGAATAAGAAATTCCACTTCCGTCCTTCCCGTACGGGTCCGGATGTCAAAAGAATAGGCCTGCAGCAGCATTAAGCTGCCCGGGGCTAGGGCTCTTTTCCCACAGAGCAACTGGGTGGTGGAATCATGCACCCCTGGCATGTTACATTCTGGGGCTGTCATCCCATAATACGGAAAACCTGACCGCAAACCATAGTGGTGCACCGTGTTGAGAAAGATGTCATGTTACTCGCAAGTTAAAGAACCCTTGTGGTATTCTCCCGGAGTAGGAACCATAGAGCTAAAGGAGGCTAGATTGCCCGACCCTACCCACCTCTCCTCATTTCCAATGGCAATTAAAATTTATCGACCCCATTATCCTTGTGTCCCATCCCATTTTTCATTTCAGGTTCATTTTATCATCCATTTCATGTTCATCGCCTGAATATAGCTGAAATATTGCTGCACGGGCATTAAACCCCAAAAATCAATCAATCAATCCACTTTCGTCCTCGTATACAACTTTACGTCGGCGCAGTGTCTCGTAAAATACATTTTGAACAATAAGGACCGTCATTAACAATGGCAATCCCAGAATAGAAAACAATTTCTGAATCGGTCCATTGTCGCGGTTGCTAATTTTGCGGATTTTGGCAAGTGAAATTATTCGCAGGAAACTATTTCCGTGATTAACATTATGGTTAGCGTTATATGCTGTTAAAATCAATCGCTCTTTTTCCTATCCATCGTAAAAGTAGCAAAAATAATACGTAAACAGTACCTTTTTTGATTTAATTTGCAATGTCCTAAACACTGACCTCTTATATTTGTGGTCATTCAGTACGTACATAACTTTCATCTAAGTTCCAAACAAGTTTTGATTTACGAATTAAATATTTACATTTCTTTAGAACTGTAATACCATATAAAACTATTATAAATCGTTATCCGTCTATTTAAGGCGTGATATTGTAATTCTGAAAAACTTAACTTGTCATGTACATGGACGAGGATTGTTCTTTAAGTCAATCAGAAATGAAAGATAGCACGGCAACATTTTAATTCCACATAGTCACTATAACAGCAAATTAACAATTGTAAGATAACATGAGTGGTTATCATATCAATGCACTGTCTGAACCTAAAAATGCACTTAATTACATTTCAACGCAAAATTTTATTCCCGTATTGTGTGTCACAATTAAAATATATGGAACCAAAATAAAAGATAATAAAAAATTCATGCCCATTAAAGTAGAACATTTTTGTGGTAGACGAATACTCCATATCAATCCACCAAACCACGGTGACAGCTGTACTGTAGAACCTATGGGAACAACACAACATATATAGACAAATACAATGATACAAATAGGGCACAATTTGTTTTGTATTGATGGCCAAACAGACTCGCTACTTCTGGCTGTCGGCTACGTTTTGTGGCTAGCCCTTACTAAACGTAGAAACGTTGGAATATACTGGTGTCTGAATGAAACTTACTTAAAGTAAACTCCATTTAAGACTAGTCATTAGTTTACAACGAAAATATAAGACGGTTGGAAGTCTCAATTCCCAGTAAGATAACTGAGGGTAATCCCTTATGTACCTGCATAAATCTGTATGTGAATAAACACATGACATAACCGTCCATACTGTTTTATATGTCTCAATTCTGAAACGAAAAAAAGACGCATTCTTATTTCTCTTACAAATGTGGACGGACGGAGAATGTTTAGCCATGATATATTAGAATTGAACACTGTTTTATCCAGATTTATCGACATGTAAATGGTCCGATTTTACACATCCATTTATTCTGCCAAAACAGTGTTTAATACTTTTTTATTCTCATCCTTAACTTTTTGAAATGTATTTATCTTTTTTGTTCTCATTCAGTTAAATTGATACATAAAACAGAAATTACCATTGGTGGCAACCAACGGACAACCAGATGTGGTTATCAATTTCAAAAGAGTAAATAGGGTCTTCTTGTATTATCATATTCTTTCAAAATTATTGGTTGAATATATGATGTCAAATAGTCAAATATGATTGGCATTAAGCAAAAAATACCGTTTCACGCCTTAATTGGCTCTTTCTTTTATCTTTATGTTAGACATATTTGTTTACGATATGAATATGAAACACAAAGGTCGTAGATATTGAACAACCAATCATGATACAGGAAAAGACATGCAGATGCAATTGAAATTATACCATTAAACGATCCAAAAAGAAGAACATATTAAAAAATGCTTCAGTAATCACCTTTACAAAACAAATCATTTTGAAGACAAATTGTGAAGTTCAAAAAGATCGGTAGACAAACAAATGGTGTCGGACAACAGAGTTAAGCGGTGATAATTCATTTTCGAATCTCATTTGGGAAAAAACATGTTCAAATTGTCCAAAGAACACGATGCATTACATGAAGTTTAAGCACAATGCGTATTAATCTTTAATGTATAATTAGGTCTGGCAACCATGGTCTTTTGTTATGGTTACAAGTAGTAATGTCGTGGGATTTGTGTCTGTAAAATGTAGGCATAATGTAGTGTTAGCAACCAAGAGTAGTTATTAATCTCTTTCTCAACACGAAGGACATTTTAACAACAATTGATCACAGAGGAAAAAAGTATTAAACCCACATGCTATTAGTTATTAATTTAAGTTTGGAAAATAAATGTAATGACATTTTTATATGCAAAATGTTATAAAACGAATTACCATTACCAGAATGTATAGTCTATCTTTGGGTTTCGTGTTCAGTAAATTAGCTACAGAAATCGTGATAAAGGGTGCACGACAAATACCAGCAATGGCGTAAAGTCGGTCAAGGTATGAGTCGTATAGTGGTTAAAGGACAGAAGTGAACGGAGTGTTCATATGAAATATTTCTGAGGAAGATAGGCGAAAATCTGAATGTTAGTCCAGTACTATCAGATACAAGAACTTCTTGGAATCTTAGAAGTTTTTTTGAATTACTTCCAAGAGAATGAGTCCAACAAAACAACAAATTTAAGCTCAAGTCGTCATTCTCCAACTTTATACATTATTTTTTATATTTCATACATAATTAAAGTATTCGAAAAGATATTAAAAATTGCAAAATAAATGACTGTAGGAACTGAAGGATGACGTAGTTTTTCTAATACTGACTACGCTAAGTATGATTATAAATCTTGATTGTTGATTGATTGATTGTTGGGGTTTAACGCCCGAGCAGCATTAACGTATAGAAAGGTCTGAAAAATTCCCAACGATGTTAGAACTGTCAAATTTGCGATGCAAGTGTTTGGTCGTTCCTTCCGCGGGACTCGAACTCGTACTGCTGTGACATCTATGGCACCTTTTTATTATAAGTTGTCTTTACTATTTACATATACATAACATATGGGACCCTAAGTTTTTAAAGATATCAATGACTATATAGATATGTTTAAGACTATTTGAGCCCTGTGCAGGTCCGGGTGTTAAAAGAATAGGCCTGCAGCAGCGCTTAATAGTGCTCAGAAACCTAGCCGGGGGCTAGGCGCTCTGCCCACAGAGCAACTGGGATGTGTGCCCCAGGTGGTGGAATGGGGTACCCTGGCGTGTTACATGCTGGGGTTGTCAGGCTATAATACGGAAAACCTGACCGCAAACCATAGTGGTGCACCGTGTTGGGAAAGATGCCACGTTCCTCGCACGTTAAAGAACCCTGCTGTGGTATTCGATAGGAGTAGGAACCTTTGCGCTCCGCCACAGGAGGCTAAATTGCCCTACCTTACCCATCCCCCCTTTTTCCAGTGGCAATCAAAACTTGTCGACCCTATTGTCCTTGTGACCCATCCTTTTTTTTTTCTTCATTTCATGTTCATTTTATCATCCATTTCATGTTCATTGTCTGAATATAGCTGAAATATTGCTGCTCGGACGTTAAACCCCAACAAACAAACAAACAAACAAGACTATTTGATAGGACTAAACTAGATACAATATCATATCTGCATTCCAGTTCAACAAATTATTCATCATTATAAAATGTTCGACCAATCAGAGTGATTCATAAAACCTATAAACGTATGAATGAGAGTTTTTCATTTTCTTTATAATATTCAGCGTATCATTACCTGCAATAAGGTATATGTTATTTACTTTAGCTAAATAAATGTTCAGGACTGTGAAATCGAAATCCTAACGAAAATATACGGATTTTGACTTTCCAATAGTAAACGCCCCCTTTCTTCCTGGCAACATATCAACATCCAAATCCTATGTAGTATATAACACAGTTAATCTGTTACCGTCGTACCTGCGATCTGTACACGGACTTTGTTTGTTTTTATTTGTTTGCTGGGGTTTAACGCCCGAGCAGCAATATTTCAGCTATATTCAGGTGATGAACATTAAGCGGATGATAAAATGAACATGAAATGACGATGAAATGAAAAATGGGATGGGACACAAAGATAATGGAGTCGACAAATTTTGATTGTCACTGGAAAAAGCAAGGGTTGGGTAGGGTCGGGCAATTTAGCCTCCTGTGGCATAACCCTATGGTTCCTACTCCGGGAGAATACCACAGCAGGGTTTTTAAAGTGCGAGGAACGTGGCATCTTTCTCAACACGGTGCACCACTATGGTTTGCGGTCAGGTTTTCCGTATTATAGCCTGACAACCCCAGCATGTAACACACCAGGGGTACCCCATTCCACTACCTGGGGCACACAACCCAGTTGCTCTGTGGGCAAAGCGCCCTAGCATCCGGCTAGAGTTCTAAGCACTATTAAGTCGCCTTTTACGACAAGCTTTGCGCTGCTGCAGGCCTATTATTCTTTGACACCCGGACCTGCACGGGTCCGGACTTTGTTTGTAGAGCAAGGATACTTATAAGCTTATGTTAAGCCTTTCTTGATATTAAGATAGAAGTTATAAGGTCGTCTCCGAGCTTTGACCGATATGTAATTTTTATCTTGCTTTACGTCTTAACGGATTGACAACCATTTTGATACTTGTCTGATTTTATCCACCTACAATGTGATGAGTACCACTGTTGGAGCAACACAAACTAACTTTTATTTGTTTTTTAGAAGTTCATATTGTAAGTGGTTTGGTT
The DNA here is from genome assembly GCA_037379345.1 of Perna viridis. NCBI lineage: Eukaryota > Metazoa > Mollusca > Bivalvia > Mytilida > Mytilidae > Perna > Perna viridis. The sequence goes on along the minus strand of CM074512.1, from coordinate 42,226,838 downwards.
TATTTGTTTGCTGTCTTGTTTTCCTTATCTTAATCTTTTATATGCAACTTATTTTTTTATGTTCACTACATTGGGTATGTAGATCGTCTCTATTTCCTGTATTCACATATTGGCTATGTACTTGCATTCTGATATCTATGAACTGTCATCCTATTTTGTTTTGTCAGTAACATTTCCAGGGATATTTGCAAGAAAGCAAATTTATTTGAATGTTTTTTTAAAGGATATTGCAGGAAACATTTTTTTCTCATATGTATGGTTTTATTCATTTCTGTCGGCCTAATCATGGTTTCCTTTTGTCTAATTTAAAAAAAACTGTACACCCAAAATAAATTGATATTGTGACTCTAATGGAGTTTTGCGATAAGGAAACTTATGAATAAGTCCTGACGTTAATAACGAAAGTGTAATGAAATAAAAGTGGTCATTGGCATGGCTCTTTTTTTATTTTCTATGTAAAGTTGCATCATCAATCATCAGCTGATTACCCGGGAGTTAATGGAATTTTGAATGCATGGGATTGCGAAGTAACGGCGAATCGACTCTTTTTTTCAGTGTAGCAAATCAAATGAATAAAGTCAATTTGCACGATTGGTAACTATGTTACCTTCTCGTCATTATCGAGACCATCCCTTTCAGGCTATCAATTTAATAATGAAGAATACATATCCATGAAGTTCTTTTTAAAATATATTGTTTATATGTATTCATGTAAGCTTTGAATGGAGTTATGAATTCTAAGTTAAAACAAAACAAATAAACCAAAACAAAAACAAACAAAAAATATTGATTTGAAACCTTTTCAATGGGCACTGTATTTTTTTTTAAATATTCAAATTGTACCAGAAACATGAAAGAATGAATTAAATTCGTTTTTTAAATTTTATTTAAGTATGCCAAGATATATATCATCACATAAAATGGTTGCATGTAAAACCCTCTCGAACTGAAATTTAAGAGGCTTTCGTTTATCCTTTAAATTCTGCTTAACCTCCACTAGAACGTCTCTAAGAAGAGAATACATTAGCGCAATACATGTATGTTACGTGAACTTTTGTTCTTAAATGAGGTCAATCAAACAGGCGTTGCCGAATATCATATATCCTGCTAGGCGGTAGGGGAGCCTTGATTTCTTATTTTTCGATTGATAGATAGGCTTGTTTTTTTAGACACGTGGGTCATCCGTTATTGTTATATATCAGTTCACAAATTAAGCAGATCATACACATCGGGGTAGCATAAAATCTGCTTTTGCTGTCTGTTTTTGTGGCACATTTTATTTAAGTATCTTACAGAACATCATGCATGGTCTTGGTCTAATATATAAAACAACTACTGGGACAGTTTGAACTCCAAGATCTGATCATTTGCAGTATATTGCAAATAAACTGTCAGTTAATTTTCTACTAGTCTTTCACAATTACCTGTTTTCTTAGAAAAATATTTTGCATCATATTAAATCAAAAGGCTTGTAAACAAATGAGGCTTACAAAGATTGAAAAAAGTGAAACAAACTGCAATAGGAAATATTGATTTTTGAAAAAGTACTTTAATTCCCATATTGACCTCCTATGTGGGACAAGGAGGAAACCAATCTCAATCATTGCATCAGACACATCATAGCCATAGTCCCATCCTGATCATACATGTGTTTAACCACTACCTGTCGCTTGTAGGAAAAACAATTTTCCCTTAAATGATGACCTAAGATGAAACACAATGCCATGACTTATTTAAATTTTAAAAGGAAAAATACATTTTTATTTGCTCAGAGGGGACATTAATGTATCATAGCGTTTTGTAACTATTCATGTACAGGATAATGGGAATATAAAGCTGATTGTTGATATGATCATTTAATTAAGAATGTTGAAATTTGTATTCAATTTGAAATTGTTGTAAGCAGATAACAGAGTTGTAAATGAAAATACCATGGAATTAAATGTCCATTTTTATGGCCCTGAGAAGTCCGTTCTGTTAAACAGCCTATCCTATGCTTCATTTCCATTAATCAGATTTTGTTTAGATCATCTTTTCATGTGGAACCCTAAACAATATTACATTAATGTGTTGCCGAGGCGTAAAGTACCAACAGTTTGTCAATCAATCTTATGATAACATAATACAACGATAATATCCTTTGCACTAGAGGATCATTACGCAAGCTTAAAAATATTCCTTTCATACTTAAGGTTTGAATGAAATGGAACTTAACTGCACTAACCAAGCATTATTTTCCCACGCAGACCACAAGAATCAAGGTGTAATTTGTGGCTTGATTTTCTCTATTCTTATAACTCTGTGCGTAATCATGCAATAAAACAGGGTCTAATTGGCATGATGTTTTGTTGTTATTATGCGTTAATACATGCAAATGACCAATCAAATGTGTTGTTATCAGCTTAAGTTTAATGTATTGAGTCTTGGTATGCGGAAATAAAACTCCACGTGGGTGTGTGGTTACTTCTATAAGATTTATTTCCACTGTTGAAAGTGGTGCATCTAGTATGTTGCATTTTTACCTGTGTTCCAACTGTGAAAGCAGCACTAGTAGCCGTCCGACCCCGTCTGTCCGTCGGTTCATTCTTCTGTTCTCACCAAAAATCATGTTACTCAAAATTAAAAAAAGCAATATTTTTCAAGCTTTTCACACTTTTACTTTTTTACTTGCTGACCTATTCCTTCACTCTTATGAGGCTGACTTTATAGCTGATCTGATCAGAAAGAAAGAATATCGCTTGGCTAGATCCTTTAATCTCAGTTTCCGCTATATAGATGACATATTATCTTTAAACAATCCTAATTTCGGGGATTTGATACATCTTATCTACCCAAATGAACTTGAGATAAAGGATACTACAATTGGAATGACTACCGTCTGCTAAAAAACACTTGCATCACATGAACAAATGTGTTGTCAATAAAAAAATCCAAGCACTTTGACAACATCTTCGGTATACTGAGAAAATCTTCCGAATTTTTCAGGCTTCACATTGAATTGAGAACACAACGGGAGTAACAAGTGTCCTGGTAAGACTGAAAACCCTCTTTGACAGCCGTGAATATGGAAGGCTTGGTAGCACATTTTGAAGATGCAGCTATGAAGCCTTGCTTGTTTATGGATTCTTGTGAGCTTTGGATCCATTATATGGACGGATGATCATAATTAACGTCTTAAGTATAGAGACCTATATAGAATAGAATGGATTCATGGTTTTTCTTTCTTTTTTAATGTGTTTTTATCTTCTACGAAAAAAAATTCTGATTTATCATGTCACACCAGTCTAATACAGAAAGAAATGGTCAGGTAGGAACGAACAAATCGTTCTATTATATCAGTGGGCATACCATTATAATTGGATCGTAAATTTTGAAGTGATGTCTTAAGCAATTAAACAGCTAAGCCACTTGTGCATGATACACCGTCGTCTTCTGAAAAAAAAGTTTTTTTGAAATAACAATTGGTTGTACAAGATGCTATGCTATGTATATCCTGACTCATTCCTTATTCCACATTAGTAGGGAGCTTTTATAGGAGACAGACAAGAATTTGTAACAACATGTTTTATATGATACCAAATTGAAGCAATAATTCTGATTAAGAGAGCATAGACTTTTTTAAAAAATATTGCATGTCAATACATAAACTGAAAATTTCAAAGTTACATAAAACAGAAAGTTGATAAAAGAACTAAACATAAATTGTTACATGTTTCAGTGTTCATGGTTTAATGTTTCCCCAAATTGGTTTTCTCTTAGGGCTATTCCATCAATAAATGTATGGGAGGATTGGAAGGCAGTTTTCGTTTGTGACCAAAACACCCATACATATATTATAATGATTAATACTTCTCCTGATTTACCCTCAGTCGGCGCAAAATGTAAAAAAAACCTTTTTTTAACAACAACAAAAAGATCAATAACATATAACTAAAAACTAAAACAAAGCATCATCTTCAGATCTTGCGATTTATATGACTAACAAGTGTGTTAAGTTTTAAGCAATAATCATAAATCGATTTTTGAGATACGGCGCGACATATGAAAAAAACAAACATCTTATTTTAGTTACAAAGTACTTCGAAAAGTTGTAATCCAATTTTCACCAAAACGTATATAGACCGCGTAACCATACCAAGAAAAAACTATGTAAAGTTCCAAGAAATTTGAATAAATTGATCTCAAGTTGCGGCGCGACATGTGAAAAAAAGCATGTCCTTTTTTTGTTTATTTTTGCATAAAAACTCAATAACTTGAAAAAAAAAATTTGAATCATCACCAAAATGTATACAGATCTTTAGATTAATGTAATCAAAAGGTGTGTAACGTTCTAAGCAATAATCATAAATAGTTTTGAGGTACAACGCGACAAGTTAAACCCCCTATTTTAGTTTCAAAGTTTGTTACTTGATTAGTTAAAATCTGATTTTCACTAAAAAAAAATATCTATGTTAAGTTTCAAGAAATTTGGATCAGTTGTTCTCAAGTACGGTGCGATATGTTTACGACGCACGGGCAAATTGACGGAAGCCGGGCATTTGCATACCATTATACGTCCCGTCAAAATTTTGACGGCCGTATAAAAAGTAATAAAGTTTAGCAGAAATTATGCCTCTATAAAACGTATTATGTAAAGAGACATGTATAATATTAATGTTTCAAGAAGAGAAGACGACTCCTTCACTATTGTTGTATTCGAACATACTCCCAGGTTCAGTGGAGTCACAGCTGCTCAGTTAATTTCTGTGTTTATTGTATTATTTGTGATGCTTTTCGGTTGTGTTTTGTAAAATATTTGTCGCAGGATTATGAATGTCCTCTTCTTCGTTCTTCATAGTGTTCTAGGATTTACTGTAAAGACTATTATATTATTAAAATCTTAAAAACGGAGTTTACCTGTTAGTATTTATTTCCATTATAGTCATTTATAACAAAAATAGGTCTAATGGATGATGGAGTAAACAACACCTAAAAATAGTCCGCATATTCGAACTTCTGTTTGGTAAAAATCCATTTGCGTTTCAGTAATTCAACTTCGCTGAAGCCAGTTTTTATGAACCGTATGTTCATAAATAGCAGATAAAGTGCTTTTAATACATGTGCTACAAAAAATTGAAGTGCCTAAATCAATGGTTTAATAACATAATACCATTAACTCAAATTTACTATTTATTGTTCTATACAGACGTAACGTACAAGGTTACCGACAAATCGGTTATCAAACTAAAGCAGGATCAACACTATCTATTGATAATTTAGTTGACCTTCTGTGGTGTCGACAATACAAAGAGCCATTCACTGACGTTCGATATTTTCCACTTCTAGTGAAACTCGTCCTTATAGTTGTATCTTCTGAAAAGTCTGGGAAATCTTGGTCCTTATAAAACTTTCGGCAACACCTTCTGAATAACCTTCGAAATGCTCGTTTGAATTTGTCCTAGAAATTAAATGATAAAAAGTATAGTGTAAATAACGACTGAATTGAGAACTAAAATTTAAAATGTATCTAACTTATAGTTTATAAAAAAAAAACAAAAACAAAACCCGGAAACGAAAAAAAAAATAAATAAATTAAAAACAGACTATATCATGCAAATATTAATTTACAACGATTTTTTTTATTAAAGATTAAAAATCGAAAAACGCCACGATCCAATTGCAGCATTATTTTTAGGGAGAAATAAAGATATATATATACCATATAATCAACAAAGGCAACCCTCTTCCAGAGCAATGATCTTCCAGAGCAAATAGGGAGAAATAAAGATATATATATACCACATAATCAACAAAGGCAACCCTCTTCCAGAGCAATGACAATTACCAGGCGATTTTGTAAGAAAATAACGACTTTCAAAATTATTTTTAAGTAATGTGTTTTTTCAAGTATGTTATGATAAAAACAGTTAAAATGTTCAGTTCTACACTTTATTCTTTTCTTTTTCAAGCTCTCTTTATACTCCGTTTATATCAGAAAGTTTTTAAAATGTCGGCCATTCAACTTAGAAGTACTGGAAGTACCAAATGATCTGAAGATACTTATCAATGACAGTGAGACACTCCAGACAAATTGCTTAAAGAAATGATTACAAATAGTTTGACATTTTTATACTTGAGTTGTCATTTCGCTTCAGGTTGGGCAACAATAATTTTTCTGTAATAGCTTCAAAATACATTAGTAGCGCCATTGATTGTAGATCACACTGCCATTCAATTTACATTCATAAGCCTAACTGAATAGTCCAGTAAATCCGTTTAGTTTCGTCAGGGGAGCAAACAGCACAAAGACGTGGTCACAAATATAGATAATTCATTTCTGCTTCAACAGGAATGTCTTTCCCAAAAAAGAAACATAAGTGTCCTTCTCCTCAAGTATCATTTTCTATAACGTGATTCACCTAACAAGTGTTAATTTGCTACTATTTGAATAACTTACATTGAGGAGACCATATATAAATGGATTGTAGCAAGAATTACTCATTGCCAACCAGTTCGAACAAAACCATATGATGTTAATATATTTATACCTGAAACAGGAAATAAGCACCCAATTAAGGACTATATATGGCGATATTGTCTCAAACAAACTTTAAAGAAGGCACTTTTGAAAGTTTCAATTTAATTGAAAACGCGGACGTATAAAGGCGATTAACTTACGGAAAGACGTCTTAATACAATGATGCATTTTTGCGTCATCAGATGAATTTATAAGCACTTACTATTGATGCATTCGTGAAAAGGTATATATTTAAGCACCCGTCTGAACTTTTAAGATTCTTACAAAAGCTTTGATTTCGAGAAAATTGTTTGCACGTGCAATCGTATTTGAATATGGAAAATCCTATGTGTATTGTTTTCCCATATTTTTGCTAGTTTTTTTCTTTATAACGTTTGTTTCTTTTCGGTACTGCTTGTTTCTAAGGGTTATTAAAACATTAAAGGGGAAATTCAGTAAGTAAAAAAAATACTCACTTGTTAACGTGTGAATACACTTGTGACAAAACATTATAAATCTGTAAAGGCAACCAGCATAGGACAAAAATGCACACCACAATAATTAGAATTTTCACCACCTGTAAAAAATAAAATAAAATAAATACTAAGTATCACGTAAAGATAGAAATCAAGTTCAATAAAAAAAAATACGAAGAATAATAATTATTAAACAAGACGCAGATCTAAGATATGAAGTATCAGTTTTTGTACGAATTAGGTAGTGGGTGAAAACCCACCGTTTTTAAAGTATAATTTGACTATTTGCACTATTAGAATCAAGGAAAAAATTAAGAATTTTTTATATCAGCCTGATAGATTGATTTATAATTTTATCGAAATGCACAGAAAAATTGACATTTCAAGGGCGGATAACACTCTCAAAAATCTAATTTTTCTAACTTTCTATTAATAATTTTTTGAGCAATTTCAGTTATGCAGAGGTTAGATATTGGTATTTTCAAATAGAGACAGCTTCCTTGATTGAAATTAACTTGTCAGATCGTTAGGTTTTTGACATGGGTGTGATTTTTTCACATTTTGCCTGATTTTTACAAGAAAACTTACACTTAAATCTACATACCAATCGATTGATTGATTGATTGTTGGAGTTTAACGCCCGAGCAGCAATATTTCAGCTTTATTCAGGCGATGAACATTAAGTGGATGATAAAATGAATATGAAATGATGATGAAATGAAAAATGGGATGGGACACAAGGATAATGGGGTCGACAAATTGTGATTGCCACTTCAAATAGGGAGAGGAGGGTAGGATCGGGCAATTTAGCCTCCTGTGGCGGAGCCTAAGGTTCCTACTCCTATCGAATACCACAGCAGGGTTCTTTAACGTTCGAGGAATGTGGCATCTTTCCCAACACGGTGCACCACTGTGGTTTGCGGTAAGGTTTTTCGTATTATAGCCTGACAACCCCAGCATGTAACACGCCAGGGGTACCCCATTCCACCACCTGGGGCACACAACCCAGTTGCTCTGTGGGCAGAGCGCTCTAGCCCCCGGCTAGGGTTCTGAGCACTATTTAGTCGCCTTGTACGCTAGCAGGACTATTCTTTTGACACCCGGACCTGCACGGGGCCATACCAATCGAAACAGCCCTATCTGTAGCATATGATTAGTGTATTCGTGTAGTATTGAGATAGCTCATAACTTGCGTTCAGGTTAAAGAACAAATACCTTTTTTTCGTCATTAACAGATTAAAAGAAGCATTTGTATTGCAAGCACTGCAAGACATATTCCGCACGACCTACTATATAAAACTCAATACTACGATTTTGTTCCAATAATTGAAAACTACCTTTTGATATTTTGATGTATTATTTTTGTTATCATTTAATGTTTGAGCGGTTAACTGTTATTAAATCTTTATATTTCATAAATCTTATTTTCCATAGATGACGATGTGTGTTATTGGTTGCTACTATTACTTTTCTGTCAAGATAATATTCAACTTGTTCAAAGTGATATATTTGCCAATAGAAAAAATGACATGACAGAGTAGCGTTCGATAGACTTGTTTATCAAGAAATAAATTAACATTCATAATATTTGATGTTTGAGTTATTAGTTGAATTGATGATGTGGGTGAATTTTATACCTAAAGAAATTGATGTCAATGCCATACAAAACAAATTATACCGAATTCAGTCATGGAAAAAAAATGAATAAAACTTGTCGGAGAAATCATGTGGACAAAACACAAAATGTCGGACACATTTAAAGACAACATGTCAAAGAACAAGTTGCACAATGTACAAGAACCTAAAGGTATGCACGGAAAACAATTCGAACTCAAATAAACCCGGGATGAAGTGACCTATCATTTTACTCTAAATCAAAATCTTGTCGTTGTAAGTAGCACTCCAGCTAAGGATCATGCAAAATGTGATTCATGGGTAAAAAGCCTACATATTTTTATTTTTGATATTTTGTTTGAAATGTCATAGTAAACAGAGATTAACATGTGGTTTTTCACATAACCCGTGCTCTTAGGAGATAAAAATTGTATAGAATGCACCGTAAATTTCAAAATTAAAGGAGATAACTCTGTAAATGGCGCTCAAATACAATAGAATCTACTGGATTTTCAATGTGGATTATCTCTTAAGAGCAGGCAGATTTGAATGAATAATTACACATTTCATAGTATAGACCCATAAAACAACTTAATTACAAAAATAAAAATATGTAGCCTTTTTTGGGGTGTATCACATTTTTCAGATTTTGCATGATTCTTACAAAGACAGCTACTTAAACAAAACATATGATTAATTTTGCAAAGTAAATGATCAAAACATTCATATCCGAACCATGCATTGATACAAGGCTTTTGTTCATATTATTAGCTTTAAAGTTACTTTCATTTTATGAACAATATGTTTGCTGAACCCTTTCGCTTTCATTTGTGAGAACACAAAAAGTTAAAACCGTGAATCTTTTAACTGAATCAAAAACTTTGCTTGATGTCATGTTTTTATAGCCTTTGAAAGTCAGAAACCTATTTAGTGCTTGTTACGTCCCGTTTCATTCGTTTGTGCCTTTTGTAATTGGATGTCTCGTCAGTTTAGAAATCATTGTCTGTATCATTGGTTTTACTAACTCAGATTTCTGCACACTCTTATAATTAGTTAACTGGAGGGACAAATTTCAATTTCAAATGTTTTTTTTAATATTTTGCATTATAACAAATATTAATTATTCTTTTGAATAACGAGAAGAAAATAGAATGTCTCCTGACAGTATGTACATTTTGTATATTAATTATTCTTTTGAATATTTAGAAGATAAAAATACTCAATATGATTGATATGTTATTAGCATTTCTAGAAAATAAATAGTGATTGAGATATCCGACTTCTAAATGTCTTTTGTAACCGGACAGACTAACAAATGTGTTTTCCCGTGAAAGAATCACATCATGTTGTATAACTAATTGAGTGACCTATATAAGTCTTATTAATCGGACATTTTACTTCTTTCACGGAAGGCAGTAATCGTTTGTCACAATTAACACGCAATAAAGTAAAGTTGTATACTAGTAACTTAAGTAGAACTTAAATCACTTTAATATCAATTATGTTTGTTTGTTTGTTTGTTGGGGTTTAACGTCCGAGCAGCAATATTTCAGCTATATTCAGACAATGAACATGAAATGGATGATAAAATGAACATGAAATGAAAAAAAGGATGGGTCACAAGGATAATAGGGTCGAAAAATTTTGATTGCCACTGGAAAAAGGGGATGGGTAAGGTCGGGCAATTTAGCCTCCTGTGGCGGAGCGCAAAGGTTCCTACTCCTATCGAATACCACAGCAGGGTTCTTTAACGTTCGAGGAACGTGGCATCTTTCCCAACACGGTGCACTACTATGGTTTGCGGTCAGGTTTTCCGTATTATAGCCTGACAACCCCAGCATGTAACACGCCAGGGGTACCCATTCCACCACCTGGGGCACACATCCCAGTTGCTCTGTGGGCAGAGCGCCTAACCCCCGGCTAGGTTTCTGAGCACTATTAAGTCGCCTTTTACGACAAGCTTAGCGCTGCTGCAGGCCTATTCTTTTAACACCTGGACCTGCACGGGGCCTTTAATATCAATTAAGCTACATCATTAAAATATGTTTTTTTCTCATTTAGTGTCTGATTAAGGATTATTACTTAAAGTAGAATATCTGTGGAACAGAAATAAATATCACATGCTATGTTTAAACACAAGGACGGAGCAGTTTTAGTTAAACCAAGAGTGTATTTAGATTAATGCAATCTGTTTTCCCCAGTTTATTTTTTACCATATATCGTTAAAGCCTTATAATTATTAATTATTACTATTAATAATTGTTTTTGTTCATATGATCAAAGGGTTTGGTATGCCTCAAGTAATGTTTTTTGCTAGGACTAAAAATATTTCGTTCCAAAGTAAAGATTCAATTGCCGATAAATCTTAATTTGCAAGCATCAGAAATAAAACGTCATTTCTCGCAAATTGTGCTGGAGAGTTTGATATTCTCATAATAACAGAAACCAATCTTGATAGCTTAATAAAACAAAAAAAAAAAAAAAAAAAAAAAAAAAAAAATTGTGGAAAGGACGCACCAGCACTGGCAGTCGTCTTTTAATTTACACAATAAAAAATGATATCGGTATTACCCGTAAACCAGGATTTAGAAAACGACACTAGAGGTCAATCCCTTTTATTGTGTAACACATATCGACAAACCGGAACTGGAATACTGGACACGTTTATGTTATTCAATCGACCTCGCTCAACAAAAAAATCGTGATCGCGGTCGACTTTAATGTTAATCTCTATGTCAAATAATTAACTTCTTGATTTGACGATTAACCTTAATTCTTAATAACAAAACTAACTCAAATTGTTAACAATAGCAGTACATTACTTGACCCTATAATTACAAGTAATAGCATGATTTGAGTATACTCATATTTATGTATTCGAGAATAAGATTAGTGATCAATATACAGCAATAGCAGTAAAAGAAAGTTTAAAAGCCTCCAAACATTGTTTTATGACAGAAGTATGACTTCGTAAAATTTGACGGGAGACCGGTATACTATACATAATGATTTACGACTATTTACGAAATGTAGCTATTAAAACGAAGACACAGGCTGGGAAAAAATAGGAAAATCTGATAGGAATAATAAGAGAAATTTACAACATGACAACACCCCACACTATCTCCGTGATCTTATCTCCTTCTTTTTCAGAGAACAACAATCTGTCCTCCATGTAATAGATCTGATATTTACCCTTCTGTAGATAAACACTAAATACTAAATATTCAGTGCCATCTACTATAAGAGAATGGAACAATTTAAGTAAAGACGTTCGAAATCTATATTCAATATCAAAATTTACATGTGCAATCCTAAGTGAAGACTCATTGCAAGCTATGATTAATTAACTACGTTCTACACAGAGTTCATATTGTAGCTGATCCTTCGTGAAGTTGCGGTGCGCCCTTTGAAAATGCCTACCATTTTTTTCGAATGTAAACATTTTACAGAAAATTGCACTACACTATTCGAAAGTTAGCGTTTTAATTCCTTTATCAAGTTTGACGTTTCAGTACTTAGCAAAGATAATACTGATCTGAGGTATGAAGAAAAAATATTTTTTGATAATGTTTTCACATTTAAACATGAATTTAAAATCAGTGTCGGAAATGAACAATGCATCAATCAGCCCCTTTATGGTTCTTATCATCAATTTCATGTTCATCGTCTAAATATAGCTGAAATATTGCTGCTCGGACGTTAAACCCCAACAAACAAACAATGGTTCTTATCATAATGTACATTATTTTGTGATTTTAGGAAGCTTTTCAATTTTTTTTTATTGTATCAAAAATGTCTGTTAATATTTATAACGATTTAATGTATGACCTTAATGAACTGTCTTTGTAGTGTATATTTTTGTTGGGAGAAGACGTCACAAGTTTGTAAAATATTGTATTCTATTTCTCTTGAGATGTTGACGAATGCAATTGATAAACTAATATTTTTGTATATTTTTTTGAATACGTTTATTACGTCACCTCGTTTAGTGTCTGACAAAACACTTCAGTATTTTAATATCCCTTCTGTATTTTCCGACTACTTATTTAAAAAAAAACAACACAATTTCATGCTGCCTTTTTATTCCTTCATACTGGAAACAAATAATCGTAAAGCGAGCTTAACCTACCATCCAAATGCCTGTTCCATGTCAGGACCATTGCGGCTGCTTCTAACAATGCTTTATTTAACTTTCTTTAACTTTTATCGGGGTATTGCTTATTATTTTGGTAACTTTCTAATTACCATTTTTCTAGTTTTGATTTCCATTACAGCAGACACTGCATTCGCATATATGACTAAAGATAGTAAGAAATAACATTCAACCAACAGTAGACAAAAATGCTATCTTAATCTTTACGTCTAGTGCAGTTCATGCGTTCATATAACAGAGCTCTAGAGTAGACTACCACGGTAATAACTATATTAGACTAGTTAGAAGATTTGCTGATACATCTGTCATATCTAGAAATCTCTAGAGACTACTCTAGTGTCAATCTGACACACTGTATGACAAACATCGTGAAATAACTATATTCAGGATGACAACATCATTGTCTGTGCCACGTCAATATCTTATTTAACAAGATAATTGTATATTTTTTGCATAATTTGGAAATCGAGTAACATACAAGAGAATATAGAATATTAGCGTTATCAGTGAAAGCTCTTACATTTTAATTAAAAAAACTACGGTAACGTAATTCCAAACTCGAAAACAAAGGTATGTTCTGAGTGTCGAAGCAAAGGAAATCTAAAAAGAAACGGTCCTGCATCGATAAAAAATTAAATAAGCCAAACAAAACGAAACGAAACCGCAAAAAACTAGAAATATATCTATATGTATGTATGGGCCATTGTCAAAGCAAGTGTGCAAATTAAAATTACTTGTGTTACTTTTTATCACATATAACAAGGAAAAATGCCATTTAAGTACAATTTACTCACGTAGTTATTTTCTTGCCGGGACAGACATTGACATCTTTAAATGCAGTATAATATGCAGATTTCAATTGTTTTATTGGACTTTCACATGTAGGATGCCAAAGTTTTGCTGTCATACTCAGGAAACAATCAAGAGTCTAAAATTTCCTCCCTGATATTTAGAAATTTGAATCCTATGAAATGAGTATTTTTTTTTTACATTGCCACGTATCAAGGGAACCAATGCTATACAGGTAATCAAAAGAATGCAATCCAGATACAAAGACCAGACATGGAAAACAGACATACACAACAAAGAACATAGAGTAACTAAAACCATACATACCAAGTAACAAAAGCAAATGAGCAACTCGGACTCCACAAAAAAACTGGGACAACATTCATAGGCACTGTCCTGTTCGTATATTTTTCTTAAAGCTTTGATTAAATGTTAGGGTTCTCTAGATTTTATAGTTTCAGTGCCATTAATATTCCCATATTCGTTACTATTATTTATAACAACATTATTTTATATGTTATTTTAAATGACAGTACACAAACTAAAAACATAAATACAAACATACCAATTATATACAGTGCAAATTTTGATATGGTATACACGTGTTTCAAGAAGTAACCTCTCCTCACCAGCATTAGAATCAAATATATAGGAAGACCTTAATCAAAATATTAATAGTATATACAAGAAGTACTATAAACCAAAAATATCGAAACAGGAAGCTAAATCCTTCACCGATAGGTCCTACCAAATGCAATGCCTCAGTGTTTTAGGTATATTGAAATTTGTAATACTGTAAATTTTGATAAATATGATAAATGAAATCTGATATAAACTAAAATATATTTAAAAAAATTCAAGATCGGAAATTATTTTAACTTTTAGATGTTGACAGAAGATAAAAAATACACACTTAAGACTTAACGCAGGCACCCCATCTAATTACAACATATAGAAACAAATTATTTAAAAATTTAAAAAGGTTAAAAATTTAATAATTTATCAATGGGGTCCAAACCCGCAAAAAAGTCCAGGTGTAACTAATGACCGTATTTGCATGCTTTAAATACTTTGTTGTACGTTTATTTGAGTAAAGCTTTACGTTACTAAATTAGGTTTTGGAATTTATAGTGGGAGTTATTCAATTAAGCGGCCTTAATAACATGTCATTTATTCTCTTATTATTTCTGTAACGTGACAGGCCTCTTCCATGCGACATGCCTGCAGAAATGTCACAGTTGTAGGTCTTAACATATTTTTTTTTTTTAAAAAAAGGGTCATTTTTTCAGTGGAATGATTAATTCAACTTTAAATGAACAGAAGGATGTAGGAAAAACGCCAGGTTGAAAGAATAATCGTGGTACTCAATTTATTTACATCGAATGTTGCCAACAAACACAAATAAAAAGCCTTTTTTTCTTTAGTAGATTAAGGTAAAAGATAAGACTGTACTACTGTGGGAGACATTATAATTCAGCTATTTTAAATATTCCAAGACAAACGTGAAATCATACATATGTTAGTGCCAGAAACCACCCAGCTATATATCTCCAATAAATTAAACTTAGTAAAATTAAGAAAGAAATTCATATGTAAAAATAGAGTAAGTTCAAAATACAAAAAAAATATTTATCCTAATTAATATTGCAAATTTCGGTATCCTGTACACGTGTTCGTACAAATAACGACTCACCAGCAGCCAAATGCAGACTTAGGAAGATAGAGATTCAAATATGAATAGTCTACAAAAAGTACTCATAATAAAAGAAATCAAAATAGAAAGTGCAAACTGAAGCTCGAAGAAGTTATACCATATGCAATCGAATCTCTGAAGCTTTAGCGTTTTAAGATTTTTTATTTTGTTATACTGCATATTTAGATATGCAATCTCTGTTGTATTTTAATTAGACAAATTTCTTGCCGATCTCTGGACCACTAGCAGTAGCATCCCTCCTATTTTTTTTCAAAACACACAAAAAACAACCCGGCTTGATAAGTAACATTCTACTTTTTTAAATCAGCCATTTTTTAACTGGAAATAAATTTAGAGGTCCAGTAGTTTGTGAGGAGAAATTTTTTTTGGAAGGAATAACATTAAAAATAAGAAAAGACGTTGTGAACAAATTCGCACAAAAATTTAACCACACAAAAAAAATCTCACCATGCTGAACACTTGTACATGTACCCGTGTCAGAATTTGGCTCAACCTAACAGTTTAGGGAATATATGCGAAAAACTATTGTTTGATCCATATGTTTTATCTTTAGTTACAGCGACCAAGTTTTTTTTTCAAAGATCAATTATCCCAATAATCAATTTTGTGCATTGTGTAATAATATAAGAAACGGCGAAAAAAAAACTTCAAAAAAGAGAAACAACTCCAACAGATTTACACGAAAATCTGATCACAAAAAGAACTCATCATGCTATACACTTTCATCCTAGTCAGAATTTGGATAAACCTAAGGGTTAATGAGATATATGCGAAAAACTGCTGTATGACCCCTACGATTTACATTTAGTAACGGCGGTCATGTTTTCCGACGTTTAAAAAATTCCCATTTCAGTTCTGCAGCAGCGCTAAGCTTGTCGTGAAAAGCGACTAAATAGTGGCAAGAACCCTGGCCGGGGGCTAGGGGGCTTTGGCCACAGTGCAACTGGGTTGCATTTACCTGGTGGTTGAAAGAGTATTCATTGTATGCTACATGCTTGTGAGGTCAGGCCATAATACGGAAACTTGATCACAAACCGTAGTGGTGCACCGTTTTTGAGGAAAATACCACGTTCCTCGAACAATAAAGTTTGTTGGGGTTTAACGTCCGAGCAGCAATATTTCAGCTATATTCAGACGATGAAAATGAAATCGATGACAAAATGAAAATGAAATCGATGACAAAATGAACATGAAATGATGATGAAATGAAAAAGGGATGGGACACAAGGACAATGGGGTCGACAAATTTTGATTGCCACTGGAAATTGGGAGAGATGGTTAGGGTCGGGCAATTTATCCTCCTGTGGCGGAGCCCTATGGTTCCTACTCCGGGAGAATTCCACAGTAGGGCTCTTTAACGTGCGAGGAACGTGGCATCTTTCCCAACACGGTGCACCACTATGGTTTTCGGTCAGGTTTTCCGTATTATAGCCTGACAACCCCAGCATGTAACACACCAGGGGTACCCATCCCAGTTGCTCTGTGGGCAGAGGGCCTTAGCCCCCGGCTAGGGTTCTGAGCACTATTTAGTCGCCTTTTACGACAAGCTTAGCGCTTCTGTAGGCCTATTATTCTTTAACAACCGGACCTGCACGGGGGTTGAACAGTAAAGACCCTGCTAGTGTATTCGACTGTAGTAGGAGCCTTGGGATCGGCAAAGGAGGACTAAATTACCCGACCCTGCCACCTCTCCCTAGTTTACAGTAATCTAGTAAAATAAACTCGTTCACCCTATAATCATTGTATCACATCCAATTTTCTTTTCTTATTTCATCATCTTGTGTTCATTTTATCATCCTTTTTATATTGATCTCCCGGATTAGCTGAAATTTTGCTGCTTGGGCGTTAAACAACAAACAACCAATCAGTTAATAAGTGGTCAAATCATGTAGATGTTTGTTTGTTGGGGTCTAACGTCCGAGCAGCAATATTTCAGCTATATTCAGACGATGAACATGAAGTGGATGATAAGATGAACATGAAATGATGATGAAATGAAAATAGGATGGGACACAAGGACAATGGGGTCGAGAAGTTTTGATTGCCACTGGAAATAGAGAGAGGTGGGTAGGGTCGGGTAATTTAGCCTCCTGTGGCGGAGCCCTATGGTTCCTACTCCGGGAGAATATCACATTAGGGTTCTTTAACGTACTAGGAACGTGGCATCTTTCCCAAAACGGTGCACCACTATGGTTTGCGGAAGCTTTGAAAGATTGTTCAGGTGAGCTAAGCATACAATCACATATAAAAATAAGAAATTTATGTATGCTGTTTATGTGATACAAATAGTAACTTGAACCAAATACATAAGATCGATAAATTAAATATTTTTGCACCATTCAGTTTAAAGTTTGAATATGATTATTACTTTCAGCACAGCAATAGAAACATTTCTGTA
Source organism: Perna viridis (assembly GCA_037379345.1). NCBI lineage: Eukaryota > Metazoa > Mollusca > Bivalvia > Mytilida > Mytilidae > Perna > Perna viridis. Next base: position 42,209,195 of record CM074512.1, on the reverse strand, counting down.
ACTACATTCTTATTACAACAAATACGTTGTAAGGCTTTTGTAAAGATATTACAAAATTAATTGTTCTGTTATAAAATATCTTGTCTAGGCTGCTGACAAAACTATTTTATAAAGAAACCGCTATTTTCGAATTTCTTTTAAAGCTAATATTCATTTAATTAATTGATAAGTTTATAGCTCCTGTGTGAATGGAATATAAAATTGCCTATTCTCTAGGTATAACGGTCCATTGTAAGGGATGGGCATAAAGAAGCAATTTTGTAAATTGCTTTTCCTTAAAAAGTGAATTGATGAAATACTGGCAGAGGTGGACATATCTTACAGTACATTTGAATACTAAAATGGTAGTTATTATCCTATTCAGTATTGTTAGAGTTAAACAGGTATTATCAAAAGAGATTGAATTTTAAAATAGAAACCAGATCAAAGTAATACAACAAATAAACATTACATTGATTATGTTTAATTGAAGAAAAAAAAAACGTGCATATAGATTAAGGGTATGCTATAGTTTACAATGGCATCCGTCCAGAATCATTAGGACATACAACAATATTTTATGTATATATCAATTCAAACATTGACGCTTAATATCATGATAAGTGCCAGGAAATTCAAAATAAGTTTAAAAAAAAACTCATCGACAGTTCGTTGACTCGCTGGTATATTTTTAATAGTTGCTATCTAGTGAATTTGTAACGAGGAATATTCAAACTTCTTTTTTTTTAATCTAATACGTTTAAGTTGAATGTATAGGATGACTTCAACATTATTTACGTCATGGAAATTGTATCGTTGAGTTGCTCAATTGTTACTGGAAAGAGTAATCAAGGGAACAAAAATTCTATCGGAAATCAAAAGAATGTAATCCAGGGACAAAGACCAGACATGGAAAACAGACACACACAACAACGAATTTAAAATAACCAAAAATACATACAAAGTATGGAATGATTTCTTTGTGACTAATCTTTGCAAAGTGTGTCGGGGAGCTACATAAGTGTAGCTAGACTCTAACAGAACTTTACTCACTCTCATTGTGACAAATGCGAAGCATGACATGATTACCCTTCCAGAGCATCTGATGTCACCGTTTTTTTTTTTTTTTTTTTTTTTTTTTTTTTTTTTTTTTTTTTTTTTTTTTTTGGGGGGGGGGTTGCTTTGCTTTACTTTGTTGTGTGATGTCTTGTTTTCCTTACCCACAGTTTTCACATTAATTGTACATTGTTCTGTTTGCTACACTGTGTTCAAGTTTGAGGCCATATACTTGGAGTTTGTAGCATCTGAAATGTAATATCACTGATGCTTCTTTTAAAGGCACTTTTATTGCCGATTATTAACTTAAAATCTGCCCTAAAATGCACTTGGTGAAGTAAATATTGATACTGAGAAAATGACTTAAAAATGTATTAACTTTATTAATATAACTTTTTGCATAAAATCGATTATTTTCATGTAATTTTTTCACATGAGTGACGTGTTATGGTACATTAATTATCTCTGGGTTAAAATTTAAAGTAAAATATGACAGGATACCGGTGTAAGCAATATGCCCCTTTTAATGTAAAAACCCATGGTTTTACTGCTAACTTCGCAATTTCAGAACATATTTCTACGTTAAGTTTTGACTTATGAAAATTTCTTCCATTAGCATTATTGAGCTAGTTTTGGTCAAATGGAAATAGTTACACATTTTTGCATACGTTAATATGATAAAGGTGAAACCTTTTAACGCTCCCAAAGAAACATAAATTAAAAGAGTAATCAAGGGAACCAAGATTCTAGCGGAAAGCAAAAGAATATTATTCAGGGACAAAGACCAGACATGGAAAATAGACAAACACGACTAAGAACATAAAGTAACTAAAATAATACGTACAAAGTAACAAAAGAAAATGAGCAACTTGGACTCCACTAAAAACTGGGAGCATGAACCAGGTGCACCGTTAGGGTAAGCGTCCTCTGCTTTTCTAGAAACACCCGCCGAATTGCTTATAAAAGGACAAGTCCGGGGTAGAGGAAAGGCAAACTATGACTCGTTGAACAAATCAATATTTTCATGGTGCAGATGGATATACACCGTAACGATCCACGAGTTCATGATGACTACCATTAAACTTCTGTGGTGACGACTTCAATCTCGTAGCAACATAACACTGCTCTAGAAGCCTAATTGTAAGAAGTCTAGCGCGATACAAAAAGTCTGCGTAGTTACGGCAAGCTTTGGCATAACGTAGTTGTGATATGAAAACTCAGGTGCTGAAGGGATGTTGCCAAAGATGAAAAGAAAGTTGACAATTCTGAATGAAAAGTCATCACGATTTCAAGTTTGGTCAATAGTTTTTCTTTACCATCGATTTCTAAGTGTAGATCAAGATATGAGGCTGATTTCACAGTGTCTGTAGTGTCTTTCATCTACAGTTCTTTGGGGTAGATGCGATATATCAAATCCCCGAAACTAGGATTGTTGAACGATAATACGTGATCTATATAGCGGAAACTGAGATTAAAAGATCTAGCTAAACGAAGTTCTCTCTTTCTTAAAAACAAATTTGATAATTTTTGTCAGTTCTGATTTGATATATTATACTTATAACCTTCAAATATGGTAAATTTTGTGATGAAATATGTCCTACATTATACTAAATGTCATGGTCTGATATGTCTATTGGCAACACTCTGGAACAGCCTTCCAAACCATTTCAGGACAGATTTTCTCATTTCAAAAGCCTAATTCAGTCCTGGAATGGTTCGGAATGTCGCTGTTCAGCATGCAGGTAACTTTCTGTTCTATATCATGCTTATTTTAGCTATATGTTTTGTTTGGCTTCTACTTGAATAATAGTACTTCTGCTTAAGCTTTAGATTCTGCATGATAATATATTTTTATGCTTAGTTCTCTGCCATATTATTATGCTTTAATATTTGCATACTATGCCTAATTTGTGGTTGATTGTATGTATAGCTTTGTTTGTATGCCCTTGCCTTGTTTTATGTTCGGTCAAAGGCTCCTTCGAGCTTGTGTTTGTATTTATGACATGCCGAATCAAAATACTTTTCTTAACTTATTATCTTATCTTATCTTGTCATGATCCGAAATGTCTTTGGGTCGAATTTCCGGCACTGGTAAACATTATGGTTCTTATAAATTGCGAAACATCTTAAAATATTTCTTATATTTAATTTAGTTTCGCTTCATTCTGTTTCGTTTTGTATCGCTTAATTTTATTTCTATTATGTTTTGATTCATTTTATCAAATTATTTCTTTTCGATTCTTTCTTTTAACGATTGTTTTCGTTTCGCAATTTTGAAAGTACCCAAGAATTACGGATAATATTGATCTCATACTTTTCGTAATCATCTGGCGCCATACTGCAGACTTATGGCCAACCCTATCTTGGAAAAGTTATGATTCGATTTGTATTTAATTATCGAAACTAGCAAATATTTTCCAAGAAAGGTTTGGTTCTCAATCGCATATATATATATATAAGTATACGCAAATGAAGCTGCCATTATGCTGTTTAGTCAGCTCCTGAAAATGAAGGTACAAATCGGATATTGATTCTTTTTCTTGTCATAAGTATACAGAACCAAGTTGATAAGATAAAAATGGAAAGTTGAAATTCCTAAAAGTAAATGAAACAGTTACAGTAATTAAATATTAGTTTGACAAAATAATGAGCTAAATATTGGTATCGCCTACGCTTGTTGTAAAATCATATAGCATATTTTTTCTCTTTTACCGCACTTACCATCAACAAGCATGTAATCGAGATAAATTGGGTTTTTATTGATACTACAAATACGAGACAATACAAATGAATGGGCAATAATAAATTCCGCTGTTTAAACCTTCCTGTCTCGTCGTTACTGAAAAATTACTCCAAGGAAGGGAAAGTATTTATTAAACAGAAGAATATATTGTAACAAAGATAATTGTTCAGAACCAATGGGTGACATAGAAATATCTCCTTTAAAAACATTTTCAGATAGCTAAAGGCTGTAACAATGGTAACTTAAACAGATAGATGAAGTGTCTTTGAGTAAATTCCAGACTTTAGCATAAAATGTACTTTTATAGACAACCACTTTAGATTCTTAAAATACAAAGTTTCATGGAAACTAGAAAAAATGCACTTGATATCTTGCATTTTTTAAATTTCCAGACGTCTTTACCTTTTGTTAAATCTCCATTTCATGAAATATGAAATAATTAATAAAAATATATATATATATATATGTCTGAAAAATTCCCAACGATGTTAGAACTGTCAAATTTGCGATGCAAATTTTTTGTCGTTCCCTCCGCGGGACTCGAACTCGTACTGCTGTGACATCTATGGCAACACCGCCTGCACAAAGTCCAGCGCCCTAGACCACTCGGCCGGCTAGGCTATATAAAAATATAGCTTTCGCTGGCCGGGTCATTCCTCCTCGTGGGATTAATGTGGGGCTGTAACTTAGTACACGATGTATGGTGGTACGTGACAGTTCATGTAGATGTTAATATGTAGGATAGAGGATCAAATTAATGATGCATGTCACAACAAATCAATATTATACAACGTCTCAGAATGTGACGACTCTATTTGCTACACTGCTCCATCGGATCAAATTGATACAGGGAAGATATATAAACGTATAGAAAGGTCTGAAAAATTCCCAACGATGTTAGAACTGTCAAATACTGTTTTCATATAGCCTAGCTGGCCGAGTGGTCTAGGGCGCTGGACTTTGTGCAGGCGGTGTTGCCATAGATGTCACAGCAGTACGAGTTCAAGTCCCGCAGAAAGAACGATAAAAAATTTGCATCGCAAATTTGACAGTTCTAACATCGTTGGGAATTTTTCAGACCCTTCTATACGTTTATATATCTTCCCTGTATCAATTTGATCCGATGGAGCAGTGTAGCAAATAGAGTCGTCACATTCTGAGACGTTGTATAATATTGATTTGTTGTGACATGCATCAATAATTTGATCCTCTGTCCTACATATTAACATCTAAATGAACTGTCCCGTACCACCATACATCGTGTACTAAGTTACAACCCTAGATTAATCCTACGAGGAGGAATGACCCGGCCAGCGAAAGCTATATTTTTATATAGCCTAGCCGGCCGACTGGCTTTGTGCAGGCGGTGTTGCCATAGATGTCACAGCAGTACGAGTTCGAGTCCCGCGGAGGGAACGACAAAAAAATTGCATCGCAAATGTGACAGTTCTAACATCGTTGGGAATTTTTCAGACCTTTCTATACGTTTATATATCTTCCCTGTATCAATTTGATCCGATGGAGCAGTGTAGCAAATAGAGTCGTCACATTCTGAGACGTTGCATATATATATATATATATATATATATATATATATATTGTCAAACAAATACATCTTAGAAATGCTACAAGAATGTTTCACTGGTTTTATTTGGTAAATATGAAATTGGTCCCATGTGTGAATGCCATTAAGTGTTAAGTGTAAGTTTTTGTAAGAATCAGGCAAAATAGAAAAAAATGAGAAGCATTCATGTCAATACCCAACTGTTCGGACAATATAATTTCATAAGGGTGCTTTATCTATTTGAAAAGATAACTATTTGACCACTGCATCACTGGATTTGTTCAGAAAATGTTTACTAAAATGTTAGAAAAATGAGGTTTTTACAGAGTTATCTGCTCTTGTTCACTATCAGTTTATTCCAATAAAAATGTAACTCAATTTTTCCTAATGATGTGGAAAATCTTGTCTTTTTTTCCTTGATTCTGATGGTGCAAACAGTCAAAATTCAACTTTCAAAATGGTGTCTTTTTCATACCATGTTTCACCCACTGCCTGATTTTTACAGAGACAAACACTTAAACGTCAATACCAGAATAAAATTAATAGCAGTACAGTCATGGGTCAAGATTTTGTCTTGATTGGTCAACACTTCTTTGATTATTTTTGAATTACGTTTTGGAAAGAGATATATTGGCCTTTCTATGCTAAATTAAGTACTTTTCAGATAAAATGGAATAAACACTTTTACTGTGGTTTACGAGAAGTCAATGGTTTATAAGGGTATAGAATCATGGAATAAAGAGGGAGAAAAGAAAACTGAAGGAAAAAAACAAAATAAAGGGAAACACAGAAAACCTTTCAAAAAATATATACATGTAAGCAACTCGAAATCTGCCAAAACCAAAAGTGAGCTATACTCTGAAATTCCTAAACCTTTTGAAGCTTTTTTCATATTTGAGTACTTAAGTGACACACAATTTCGATATATTTTGAAGATTTTTTCTCTCTCTGTAATACCTAAATGTTTCTTTGTATTGCTTTGATAAAAAGTTTTCTACAAGCTATAAAAAGGTATAATAGTCGATCTTAAAGGAGCCAAAAATACCCAGTAACACAAAGCCTGCCGAGGTTCTTAATAAGAGCACCTCGGTGTGTATGATCTAGAACGTTATTTTTTCTTAATTCACATTGATTAAATTGAAATGTACGAAATCAAACGTTACTAAGAACATTGAGTTTAACAATATCGAAGCATGATTTTTTTGTATCAATATTGTGCGATCAAATGTAGACAATGATGCTTTAGAAATATCTCTTTTTTCCTGCTGATCTATAACGGAATTTAACCCATAATATGCAGAGATGTTCTTAGAAATCATAATGCATTTCATGCTTCTGCATTTAAATAACTCAAATCCAAGACAATACTAAAACAATGCATATACGATCATTTACTCTTTGTAGAGTACATTGAATTTGTGAATACGAGTTATGTAGCATTATTAACAGTGACAGTGTGAGTCGAGCTGCATGCGTTGATATTTAAATAACTCTGAATTCAAGGAATTATTGAATAATTGGATTCAGAGTTCCATTTGCAAGATTGTATCAATTACGGAAGATATCCCGCAAAAACGCATTTTAATGGCCTGCATGCCATAAACCGAAAGGTCAGTTACTTATCAGGAAATTTTATGCCACCCTTTAATGCAAATGGTAATATAAACCGCAAGCAATAGACAATAGCAAAAATACGGATTTCCGTTGGAAATGCCGTGTTAAGGACTTAGATACACTTTTGGTGCAGGAACTCTAAGCATAAATTAATGAATTTTTAAACAGAACTTTCGTCTTCCGCAGTTTTTTTAGGTCTTTTTTTCAAATGACGCGAATTAAAGGGACATTTATCCCGGAAGTGACATACCAAAGAATTCAAGTACAATAAAATCAAATATTAATTAATGAAGTTTAATCTCAATGATTTAAAGCATAACCTAAATTTTGGGTTTAGGGCACTTGAGTCGATGTGTTTTCAATTTCTCCTCTCCGTTTTAGTCATAAATCACTGTCTGCCCTCTTACATTTGCCCTTTTTGTCATATATTTGTTCCTGTCTATTTTACTTCTCCTTATTCACTTTCATATTCATTTTTTTTCATAATGAGTGAAAAATGAATATCGAAAATATCAACTCAAGTTTTTTAATTTCAAAATCATAATAATCGAGCATTGGCGAGGGTGTTATAATGTTGAAACTTAATAAAGCGATTTGATATTTTGCGGTATTTTCACGAGTTATATGAAACCTTATTTTTTTATGAAAATTTTGGCTGCTTGAAATACAACATCTGTCATGGCAGAAATCCTATATAGTGATCTTCCATCTTTGACGTCATCAATTGTGTCATGAGAACAACGTTAGAAACGTCACAAGGTCACTTTCGACCAATCAGGTTTTATAGTGAATGATGCACAATCACACAACCAATCGTAACGGCGAATTTTTCATAGAACTTATTCGCATCACATCGTCAATGGTGTGATATCGTAAATATATAGCCAGCCGCCCCAGAAATTGAAATATTGACCAAATCATACAGAAATAACATTTTATTGAAAATAAAATGATTTATGTGGCCAAATCCCCCCCTTTTTGACCCTTACTCCGTTATCTAATGTAGTCCATATCACCAGCTGCATTTAATATATACATACCAATGCAGATCATCCAATCAAATTAGCGCGATTGATCACATGTTCACTCTTTAAACTTGAACAAGAAAGCTTGTTGTGATTTTTGTTTAGTTGATTACCCACCTCCACCCCTTACTACCTCCGATATATTTTTTCAATATTGGCTATGGCCGGTTTATTTTAGGCCAAACCTTTTTTGTTGTAAGGAATTTTGTAATACTTTTTAGGGTGTGTCAACTGTAATATCAATTTTATATTATTTGCCTCATCTATGACAGTGTCACTCCAATTTAATGTACATATGTTACTTATTTTTACTGTTTAATTATCGTCATCTAATAAATGACATTTGTGGGATATTTTGTTTTATTTATGTCCTTACCAAAAAACTTAGTGGAGTAGCTTGCACAGTTGTTCTCCTCATTTTCTCTAAAGGAATAACTTGGAAATTGGTGCAATATAAAAAATATTATGTTAACTTTATTATGATTAGCTTCTTCAGCAGAGATATAGAACATAAATACTCCGGGAGTCCTTGAAACTTCAGAAGTTGAAAATGGAAACAGTTGTGATAGTAGTAAGTCTATGCTACAAAGACGACAATAACTAAGTTATAAATTGAAGCGAAATCCTCTGAGGCATCAATCATTAAATAGTACGGAAAAATGAGCTTACCCTCAAACAGGATTTATATTCATTAACCAATTTTCACCCACTCTGTTATTTTTTTTATGATTGATAGTACTTGAGAACCCGAAAAACAATTAAATTTATCTAACCGTGACTAACATGTTGCAATTATTCTAAAGCTAAATTATATCTTATTGAATTTGCAGATGGATTATTTTAATGTTACCCTGGTGTAATGTATAAATACGGGATCTATTTTTTAAAACAATATAATTATTGGACACATGATATATAATGTTAAAGCGAAAACATTTCTACGGACATTATAATGACAGATCATATTTCATACATGGACATGGAGGTACTGAATAACTCGCTTTCGAAAATAAGAGTAACAAGATTACTTTAAAGATACCTGATTGAACTTCTAGAAAGAAAGATTATGCACGGGGTTCATAAAGGAAGCCACCTTTATCCGTAAGATATTAGTTTAGGCTGATCATATTTAACCACATCGGACCAGACTATATATATATATCCTTTTCCATGTATGAAATATTTGAACTAAGGTCAGAATATTTATTTGTTTTCAACTTTTAAGGGCCAGAAAATGTTTTTCCAAAATCTATGGGTCCCCCATCTCAGAATCAAATGGAAAACTAATATTAACAAACTGTCAATTAAATGAACAATTTTAAGAATATTCATTTATTTCTTTAAAATCATTTATACTTTGTGTCTGAGAAGGCTATGCTGTATTATTTTTAGAAGAATGTGGTCAATATGTGTAAAGAGCACAATACTTTACACATGTAAAAGACCCCATATGTAGTATTATTTCATAGAAAGGACCTTTGGTCCACTACAGGAGGCTAGATTTGACGACACCTACCCATCTGGCATATTTTCATCTGATTTTTGTCCTGATTATGCATTAAAACTAACGACTGTATGTTAAACAGACACCAAACAATCAATCAGTCTTAAACGTGATCATATAGTATGAGAAATACACGGCGTCATTTTTTAGAAGTCTGAATGAAGATATTTAACCGTTGAATTGAAGTGATGCCAAAATTTAACTGTTTCGAGTCTTGGTTTTGGATAGTGAGTATTTCAGGCACTTTAATGTTCTTTGTTGGTTCACGTAACTGGCAGAAGTTCGTTCCAGCATCCGACATCCTTACATTTTTTTCCGGCTTCGTTGTATATTAACAGACATACGTAGGCATTAAACAAACTATCAATTTTATCAACATCTGGTTATCATTGTCGGGTGTAATGATGGCTACCGATATCTACCGATACAAATAGGGACGTAAAGAAAAAATAACTGCCGTCAACCAAAAAAAAAGAATTTACTGTTTTAGAAATAACAAAATTGTTGTTATTGTTAAAACAAATTAGTTTAAATTTAAATTTAGGTAGAGCGAATAGCTATCTTAATTAGTTCGCTTTTGACTAACCATATAACATGCGGTTGAATAGACGATCAGTAGTATTCCTTTAAGCCCCGTGCAGGTCCGGGTGTTCAAAGAATAGGCCTGCACCAGCCCTAAGCTTGTCGAAAAAGGCGATTAAATAGTGCTCAGAAACCTAGCCGGGGGCTAGGCGCTCTGCCCACAGAGCAACTGGGATGTGTGCCCCAGGTGGTGGAATGGGGTACGCCTGGCATGTTACATGCTGGGGTTGTCAGGCTATAATACGGAAAACCTGACCGCAAACCATAGTGGTGCACCGTGTTGGGAAAGATGCCACGTTTCTCGCACGTTAAAGAACCCTGCTGTGGTATTCGATAGGAGTAGGAAACTTTGCGCTCCGCCACAGGAGGCTAAATTGCCCGTCCTTACCCATCCCCTTTTTTCTAGTGGCAATCAAAACTTGTCGACCCTATTATCCTTGTGTCCCATCCTTTATTTTCATTCCATCATCATTTCATGTTCATTTTATCATCCTTTTCATGTTCATCGTCTGAATATAGCTGACATATTGCTGCTCGGACGTTAAACCCCAACAAACAAACAAACAAACAAAGTATCCCTTTAAACGTTTGTCAAAGGATTTGCCTAACTGATAAATGGTAACAGCAAAATAACCAAAACTGATAAATTCTAGGTAACAGTCAAAAGGAAACTCCATTTAACAAATGGTATCATCAAGGTTAAAAAGTTGGATACGACCGCAATGGTCCGGGTATTTCCAATTGAAATGGTGGGTTTTACCAGGTTTCATAGCACTAAACCTCTAAAAGCGCTGTTTTAGTTGTTTCCATAGAATGTAGTTTGTTAAAACGATATTTATCAAAGAGGGTATTTGTCAAACGCATTACAAGTAAATTACTGTATGGTCACACTGCTAACTTGCTTTCTTTCAAAATAAATTATACAGATTATGTTTTCTTATATTTTATCTTTCTACAATAAAAATGCTATTTCGCAGGCTAAATACCTTTCAAGGCAAATAGTTACAACTTAGTTTACTCTTTAAACATAGAAATTACTTACAATCAACATTTTTCATAATATAATATATTTTTATTTTTCAATTCGACCAATTACCTGAGGTTCAAAAGGATTATTTACTTATTTTATTTCACAGTAACTCAATTTGTTTCGAATGTATGGCTTTACCACTTACAAAACATCTGAACAAAAAATCTCCATAGTAATATTAGTCACTAAATAAAAGCACTTGAATGTAAGAATTCGCAAATATTAAGTTGCAGTCCTTTTCACAAAAAATCGTAAGTGTAAAATTACTGGTAAGCTATGATGTCATAGTAGAGTTAAGTATTGTGACGGCACAACTTACGACTAATTTTACTCTTACGATTTTTTTTGTGAAAAGGGCTACAGACAGTAAAGGGAAGGGATCAAACCTACCGAAGTTACTTATTTTCTTATTAAGATACACTTAAGATACACTTGCATGTTTCATAAACAATCATAACTTGTCATTCAGTTGTTGCTACTTTGTGACAAATGTTGTGTATGAAATATGTGCTTTGCACGAGAATGATCCTCTTTGATTCGGTTGATTTAGGCGGAAAATTAGTATATGGTTTTCTCGATGATACAAGTCTAATGACAGGAAGGACTATTGTTACGTCATATGTAGACCCAATACATCATTTCTGCACCATGAATCACCCTACCATTGGCACTGTCTGAATTTTATATGGACTGGGCCTTAATAAATTGAAGCGTAACAACCTTAAGTTTATTAAGGAGTATATGACTTGGTCCCTAAGCTTACATACCGTATTATGATCGTTATATTAGATAATAGATATGTAATAAACATTACTTTTTTTTTTATCTCAATACGCATTAGTTAACAAAGAGTAAAGGGCATGATTGTAATTCTCTGAGCCATACAAAATTTTTATTTTCTATAAATATCTTACCTTTTTCCTGTTTCTTGAGCGGATATCATCCCGTCTGTTGATATACTGTCCAGGAGCCTTTGAACCCCATATTCTGTACGCAATTCTTATGTACGAAAAATTTATTATAATTAGTGGGATTATATACTGAATTCCAAGCAAATATACGAAGTAATATTGTCCAAAATCTTTATGTGGAAAAAACGGGCTACAAAATGGCTTTGTTTTTCCTGTTACATTGTCTGGAACTTGTGTAACTTTCATATAAAGAGCACGTGGGATGCTAGAAGCAGTTCCAAATACCCAAATAAAAGCTAAAATACCGACCGCAACAGATTTCTTGAAACCAGCCTTTAAGGGATAAATAACAGCGATATACCTGTCTATTGCAATGAAAGTCAGGGTGAAGACACTGACATTGACGGACAAGTCTTTAACAAAAGGTGCAATAGGGCACATGAAATCTGCTACCACCCATCGTTGTAACAAAGCTGCTTGGAACTGGAAAGGTATAGTGAACATCCCGAGGATAACATCAGCGAGTGCCAAGTTAGCAATAAAGATATTTGTTACAGTTTGCATTTTCTTGTTGATGACGATTACACTTATTACCAAGCTATTTCCGACAATGGCAGCTAAAGAAATACTTCCATAAAGAATTGCAAGTAGGACAATTATTTCAACTGGCACTGGGTATAAATCCGGGACAGTGCCGTTTAAGCTTGTATCTGTTTCGTTCTCCATTCTTCCTTTAGGAAAAAAACTTTAAAATATCCAAAAAGCACTTTCGGCAATATTATTTAATAGTTTGCGTAGAACTTTAGAACAGTATTGTTACATGCACCAACTGACTGTACATTTCGATATAGAAGACTTCTAAATTTTTTTTTAAATATTGCTATCCAAGAATTTAATTAAGCAATAGATGTTTGTTGTCCTTTATAATTTAAACTTTCCCATATTCTGTCATTGTAATATGTATAACGGTCTTCCTACGCCTGGAAGTAACAAGAATTGTGAATGGCTTTGATGCTACGCAGCTTTACATAAGAAACGAGTGAATCAATACGGGCAAACAACCAGAAAACCTTGTATTTTATTAACTTTTTATCTGGGAAAATCAAGAAATTAGAATCACTGTCATATCTGAAGTCATCGAACAATTCAATTAAAATCGAAGTAATTACTTTTTTTCAAGTAAAATCCTAAAATCACTCGAAGCTCATTTTTTACATAAACGAATTTATTTTTTTACAATTAGTTAACAACATTTTTATGATGGAGAATGTTACATAAAAAAAACTTACTTCTATTTTGCATCGATTTTTCTTCTTTGAATAACACAACTAATTCAAGGAAAAAAGGCCGAGTGCAAATCATAAAATACTGTAACGTGAAATCAACTAATGAAGTTTGCCCTCCAACAAATCTGCAAGCGATGCGAATGATTAAGGAACAAGAAATAAATGTCATGTATTTTAAGCGCAATTTTCTATTTTAAATTAAATTTCCAAATACAATTACATGTACCTCTATCCTTGCTTTGTTATAAAGTTCAGTTCAAAAATAACACACCAAGATAAGATAAAAAAAAACTACCATCGATGTAAAAAGTACAGGTTGATAAATTAATTGTAAATATTTGCAAAATATATTTAATTTCTTTTCGATATTCAATATATCATTTGTGGTATCACCACACCGGTTTTATTTAAGTATAACAAACTTCAAACGTACATGTATGTATACATATTTCGTTGTAGGGCGAGGCAATTTTTTCTTGGTTAATATTTATTTAACATCACCATGAGGAAATTGCTGATAGACGTATTTATTCATTGTGGTGGATTAGTGTTATAACAAACTAGCCTTTCCGATGGGTACCAAGTGTACACGCTACTTACTGAAGTTTTTGTACTTGAATGAGGAAAAATTCATCCAAAACTTAATCAAACAAAAGGAATGGAAGGTGTTGTTTCAGGGTTACATTTATCCAAAACCCGCAAGGACACTCGACACATTGCAGTCTTCCTCTAGTTTGTATCGTCTTCATCTCCAAAATTAACTGAAAGTTTCAACGAAATTTTTGTATTACATATAACACGATGACTTTGACTCTCCTATTATTAAATGCTGTAAAAAAACAATCAATCAATCAATCAATCAATCAATCTGACCCTTCCGTAGCACGGTAATTCATCCCGTTTTTCAATGAGTTTGTTTTAGTCGTTTTTTATTGTTTTTGTTGACCCTAATTTGTGTGTGGGCTCTAGTACATTGTATATTAGTGTTTTGTTGTAATTTTGTTCATGGTTATCCACTCGTTTGTACTCTTAATTTCTTGCTACTTCTTACATACGTTTCCATCCTTGAAAAACTGCTTTCCTTTTACTGACCAATTCTCAGTTACAAACAGTGTAAATACATATTATATCTAAGAAAAAATGTCAGAAATTTACTCTGGTTTTAATAGTTTCCGTTTGCATAAGAATATTCATCTTGAATATTTTACCAGGTGTGACCTAAGATGATATTTTGATTAAAGCGTTGTATAAGACCTCACGATATTAAAACGATTCTTTGCAAAAATAATCAGTTGCCGGTTCGGTTTTACAACAAAGGAAGGAATTTCTGTAAAGCTGTTCGACAGTTAGTTCAAAGTTTTTCAATTTAAAAAAATCCTCATTTACATTGTTGACGGATTTTAAGTCTTACGTTAATAACTGTCTTAGTTTGTTTTTGAAAAAAAAGTAGGGAGTCTTTTTTATTATTAAAATATTCTGTTCCCGACTTATAAGATTTGGTTTTGGTATTAATAGATTTTAAAAAAATCACTTGAGAGAAATTGCTTCCTTATACGCGTTAATTGTTTTTTTTTTCATCTACATGTTTATGGTATTGTCTTTTTAACTATAAGGAAGTCTTTGTTCCCACGGTTTTAGTTTGTTTGATTTTTGTTGTTCAGCGGCGCGAAAAAGATTGATGTAATATTGCATAAGAGATAAAAATAGATTAATATGAAAGTACATACAACCAAAAAAGTCAATTATTTCCGAAAAGGATAAAAGGGTATAATAATAACAAAGCAAAATATTGTAAAAACTGTGGCCCTTTTCACAAAAAATCGTAAGTGTAAAATTTGTTGTAAGTTATGCAATATTTCAGCTATATTCAGGCGATGAATATGAAATGGATGATAAAATGAACATGAATGATTATGAAATGAAACAATGATGGGAAACAAGGATAATAGGGTCGACAAATTTTGATTGCCACTAGAAAAGGGGGGATGGGTAGGGTCGGGCAATTTAGCCTCCTGTGGCGGAGCGCAAAGGTTCCTACTCCTATCGAATACCACAGCAGGGTTCTTTAACGTGCGAGGAACGTGGGATCTTTCCCAACACGGTGCACCACTATGGTTTGCGGTCAGATTTTCTGTAAGATTTCAAATGAAAACAAATTATAACTTTACTTAGTGATCAAGGTGATTTTCCTGTTTAAGAAACAAATATTTAAAAGTTTTTTTTAAGTATTTTGTGCTCCAAAAATTGTCATACTGAATATTGGTACGTTTTAGTAAATTCGATCAAAATAAACAGCCATGGTTGATATACTAAAAACCCTCAAAAGTTAAACTGAACTAAAATATGTGTGTCATTTCGGAGTCATACCGTAGTTTAACATTGCATTGAATCAAATCGGAAAAAATGTATTCATACAGTAACAACAAAAATAAAATGTGCACTATTTGAGTTTGTAACATACTTAATTCTATTGTTTTAAGGAATTAAGCAGGACCTTTGAATTGTGTAAATTTGCGTTAGAGCTAGGAGAATTTTGTAAGCAGATTAGAAAACGGATGTGTAGCGAAAGTAACAGCAAACACATTTGACGAAACGAATAAACACATTATCATGTCTTGCATGTCATTTAAAACAAATCACACCAGACTTTGTTTTGTTTGTACTTATTTATCCTAGTCACAGAAAATTGCCAATCCCTACGTTTTTACTTAGGTAAAAAGTTGTTCAACTACAAGTTTCCCTAACAAATATTGTGTATGTTTAAATTATCTTTCTAAATATATACATGTATGCATTTTTGTAGTAGTTCATATTGCAATCGTTTTACTGTTTTTTGTGTTGTCTTATTTTCGTTACCTACAATAGTTATATGTAATTCTATTGTATTCCGTTACCTATATATGTATATAGATTGCGTTTGTTTCCTGTTTATTTTGGCCATGTACTTGGACTTACATGTATCTGAAATGTCCTTCTGCTTTAGTACTTCGGTATTTTTTTCCGATATTTCATAATAATTTTTTTGTTATGAAGTATTTTGCGTAACGTCTACACAGTTGATTGTTTGTATTACTGTAAGAAAACTCGTCCTTGTCTCAGTTATTTTGTGTAAGTCTAATAATCTTAAAGGGGATACAATTTGTGCGGTAATCAATTTAACTGTTTTACAGTTTAAATATATTTTCGACATGTATACACGTTCTCATATGAACCTTAGTATAGGCATAAACTTTCGATTAATACAATGTGTCGATTCCTAAGAGGATGAAACATATTTATTTCCCGCTATACGGCGTCTTCAAACGGATACTATAACAGTATATTGGCTTTATAAATTCCATCTCAGACAACCGAATAGTCTAAGTAATACAATAAAAAAACTATTTTATTCCGATCAAGAATTTGATCCGAAATCAAATAAGTTGAACCGCACTTACTATGCGACATACAATACAATAAAATCCATTTTATACCGATCTACAACTTGATCCGAAATCAAATCAGTTAAACCGTTCTCCTGTTAGACTTTCAATAGTCAATTTGTAACGAAGCTCTAATTTTATTATGCTAGAAAGGTGACCCTTGTAGATCCTTTAGCGTAATGGAATTGTTTATGTCTGAGCAATCGAGTTTTTTAAACAGCGTTCGATTATGGAATAATACAAACATTGCTAATGTAATAAAATGACTAAGAAAAAAAACAAGTGTAAATGGTTATAAAAGTATTTCCTTTCAAGTAAAACCTGCAGCAGCACTAAGCTTGTCGTAAAAGGCGACTAAATAGTGCTCAGAACCCTAGCCGGGGGCTAAGGCGCT
Organism: Perna viridis; assembly: GCA_037379345.1. Classification (NCBI taxonomy): domain Eukaryota; kingdom Metazoa; phylum Mollusca; class Bivalvia; order Mytilida; family Mytilidae; genus Perna; species Perna viridis. Next base: position 42,192,085 of record CM074512.1, on the reverse strand, counting down.
CTGCCCACAGAGCAACTGGGTTGTGTGCCCCAGGTGGTGGAATGGGGTATCCCTGGCGTGTTACATGCTGGGGTTGTCAGGCTATAATACGGAAAATCTGACCGCAAACCATAGTGGTGCACTTTGTTGGGAAAGATGCCACGTTCCTCGCACGTTCAAGAACCCTGCTGTGGTATTCGATAGAAGTAGAGACCTTTGGCTCCGCCACAGGAGGCAAAATTGCCCGACCCCGGCAATCAAAATATTGTCGATCTTATTGTCCTTGTGTCCTATCTCTTTCTTTCATTTTATTTCCATCATTTCATGTTCATTTTATCATCCATTTCATGTTCATTGCCTGAATATAGCTAAAATATTGCTGCTCGGGCGTTAAACCCCAATAATCAATCAATCAATCAATCAATCTCAATTTGAAAATACTATTATTTGTTCTCTGCATAACTGGTTTGCTCAGAATTTTTTTCAATAGAACGTTAAAAAATTAGGTTTTTGACAGAGTTATCTGACCCTGAAATGTTCATTTTCAGTGCATTTCAATGCAATTATAAATCAATTAACCAAAATGATATGGAAAGTCTTTTTTCCTTGAAAATAGACAAATTAAATTTTCAAAATGTTGGTTGTTTTTTTTATACCATGTTTTGCCAACTGCCTGATTCTTACAGAGACTGACACTTGCGAACACGCTTGATTAACATACCTTACATACGTATTCAGTTTAGACAACATTTGTTATGACAAGTTTACTCTAAACATGTACAAGTTAAATAATGACCCGTATAGAAGCGATAAAAATATAGGGCAAAAAAAGCAACTTATAGTTGGCCAAACATAAACTTTGTTCTAAAAAGTTATACATGTATTTATTAGGAAATGGGCACGTAAATGATTGAATTGAAAAAGTTATAAAAAATACATGTATTTACTCACATTTAATGATTAAATCACAGTTATGTTATTCTTATATAACATGAGAAAGGTATTTAAGCAGGAAAATCTCTCAAGTTTTTTTTACTTTTACAATTTGAATCATGTTTTTTTTTTCTTTTATTTTGATTCCGCACAAAATGGTTCAAAAAGTTGTTGCTAAAAATACCTCGATTGGGTGAATTTTATCACCGTATAAGGGCTAATTTTGGCGAGTGTAAAGGATTTTAAGGCAAAATAATATACGAAATAAATTGACGATGCTAATCATAGCTGACTTTAAGCGGTTCCTTTATCAACTTAAGCTCAGATTTAAAAAAATTAAGATAAGCCGCTAAAAACGCAAAAAATTAACGTCCCGCAAAATGCATCCACTACAAAGTATTAAAATACTTCTGATGTACTTTTGTATGTATTGAATGTTCCATAAACCAGATGTATAGAGTAATCTTCTCAGTGTAGATACAGAACATTCGCTTCAATGTTGTATTTGATTTTCTTTCTATTTTATTGGAATCGTGTTTTCTCATTGTGTCAAATCTTAATTGGATCATAATTAAGGATTTTATCATATAAAGTAACGCTTTCTGCATAATCAAATATGATATAAGAAAGTCTCAAGCTTTTGATGTACTGCATTAACATTTCCAATTGTTCTTGTAGTCTGTGTAAGCTTCCTGCATCAGGCATTAATTTCTATTAGCCGTAACATGAAACAGAGTAATGATATGGGGGTTTTCATTAAATACAATACACTTTGATCACTAATTTGAGTCTAAAAAGAGTAATAATATATTTATTTTTTTCGGATGCATCAATAAGCCGGCTTTTCCTGCAAATGCTTATGCCAAGGAATTTATCGACATCATTTTTTGTTTTTTTTTGTTTTGGTGTGAAGACTGAAGAGCAAATACCCAAAAGAGTTTCAGTTGTATTAAATATGACTCAATTTGATGAAAGTGGTAAAAAAGTTATTTGCAAACTAACTCCTTAAAAAGATAAGAATGTATCATGCTTTACTTGTAGATGATTTCTTCAATTTCTTTAAAAAGTGAAAGCTTATGGTAAAGAGAGTCCTGACAGAAAACAGAACAGTTATCATGTTCAAATACCGAAACAGTGTGATTAAATACTTGAAAATAAATGACAGGAATAATCATAGGTAGTAGGCCGCTATAATTTGAAAGGTTTTACAAGTCAATAATAAAACTAAACAGTAAACTGGACCCTGGCTAATGAATCTGAACAGTATAAAATCCGATGAATTCAAAAACGTTTTTGAACTATGGTGGGAAATTAGAAATTTTGAAATCCAGTTGTTCACTAGTGTAAGTGAGTGGTGGAAATTAACTAAAATTAAGCTTAACTCTCTAACAATTGATATCAGTAAAAGACACAATCGTTTAAAAAAAATAAAAATAAAATTTAGAATCTCTCAGATCTAATTGTTCTGACTCAAATAGTGAAAACGAGAAAATTCTTATTCTAGAAAAGTGCATTAAGATTTATCACATTAATTAAGATGAAGCTGCAAAAAAAATCGTTCAAGGGCAAAGTGGTGTAAAGAGGGATGAAAGGCCCACTCGATTCTTCTTCGATTTAGAAAAGAAACGAGTACAAGAAAAGTTATTCAATAGAGTCAAGTGATCAGATAATACTTTTAAATATGACATTGATTCTAGTCTAATGGAACGAGTTTACTTTTATTCAGATTTATTTAAAACGGAAGGATGGAGCGAAAACCATGGTCACATGCTAACGCGTCATATTGAAAAGAGACTTAGTGAAAAAGACATGATTTATTCATATGAAGCTGTCTCTTTTTGATGAGGTTGAAAAAAAATAAAAAAAACATTATACCCAACAAATCACCCAGGGAAGACGGAATAATCTCAGAATCCTATCTTTTATACTGGAAGCTTATAAAACATTAATTTATGTTACTACTGTAAGACATATTCGATAATAACCGCTTATGTGTTTCCCAATTATTATTAAGCTAATTCATACTGAACAAAAATGTTTTATTATAGAGCAAAATATTACAGACGCAAGTAAACAAATTCAAGACATTATTGACTTTGTTGATGAGACAAATGGGATGGAATAATAATATTCTTGACCAACACAAAGCTTTTGACATGATGGAATGGGATGGTTAAACTACGTTTTAGTAAATTTTAACTTTGGAATGACTTTACGATCATGGAATCAAATGTTGCTTAAAAATGGGATTACAGCAATTAATGGTTACATTTCAAACTATTTCCAAATCACAAGATCTGTAAGACAGGGATGTTCGATTGCTGTCTTCCTTTATGTATAACAAGCCGAACTAATAGCATGTGAAATAAAATTCAGGGTATTAAATTTTCAAGTGAAGAAGGGATGGGAAAATCGAATCTAAATGAAGCATGTTTGTCGATGATAGTCAATTGTTTAGTAAAGATTAAGCTTCCACAGACATCCTTTGAGATTTTTTTCAATTTGTGAAAAAGCTTATGGGTCAAAAATGTAATGTAAGAACACCAAAAGTTTAACTATTTATGAGCAACTCGGCGGGTGTTTCTAGAAAAGCAGAGGAGGCTTACCCTAACGGTGCAGCTGGTCCATGCTCCAAGCTTTTAGTTCCTTATTTACTTTTGTTTCTTTGTATGTATTATTTTAGTTACCTTATATTCTTTGTTGTGTTTGTATGCTTTCTATGTCTGGTCTTTGTCGCTGAATTACATTCTTTTGATTGCCGCTAGAATCTTGGTTCCCTTGATTACTCTTTAAAAAATGGGCCGTCTCAGAGGTCAGCAGATTCATTACAACAAGATTTCATGGACGATGAACAATATCACAACGAATGAAATTCAGCACGGTTATTACTTTGATAAAGTTGTGGTTCTCGAAGATGAAAAACATTAAAATATAATACATGTTTGGAAATTTAACATTTTTTTAGCAAGACGATCATTGTCAAGAGCTACATTCTTTCATTATGTGGTTATTAAATGCAAACACGAGAAATACGAGGTAAATATGCACTACAATTAAATAATTTAATCTGGGAATATGGGTAGGGGAAAGTAAATCAAGTTGAGCGAAATGTTTGATGCCTGGATGGGGAAAATTCAAAAATGTATGGGAATGGTTAATATATATTCTTATATTGAAAGTATTTTTATCAAAAATATTTATAAAATAGTCCAAGCGCCGCTGGGGAGATTGACGCTTAAATAGACATTGGTTGCGAAAATTTGATTAAAATTTAATGAAGATTACTTCATATGCAACTGCTCGACTTTATTGGATGAAAACGCATTTAAAACCTGGTGTCAGTTTGTTATTAAAATACAAAAGCTAGACAATGCCCATGACATACTAAACCAGAGACTTTTTGTAACTTTAATCTCTTATTTAAGAAGAGACCTCTTATTCATCATACACTTTCTAAAAGATGTTTACAAAGAATAAAAAGATATCTGGGATTCAAACCATACGAACGCCATAGTTTGTGATTTAACATACAAGATTATTTTTAGACAAATGTAATTGCATCTCTGAGTATTAAAAAATTAAAAGTCTATATCGTCTAAATTTACCGAAGTTTAAAAAAAAACCCAAAACATTGGAAAATTCGAAAAAGGATATTGTTTTAACTATTTCAGTTGGGTCACAAATTCTGGATATAAACAGACGAGTAACATATATTCAGAAAACCTTCGACTTGCAACTATCTAAAAAATAATAAATTAACTTTTAAAATGTCAGAGAAAATGGGAAGAAACCTTTTATAAAACAATTAATTAGGATGAAATTTGGAAAGCTAGGGAAGGCGTAATAACACATCCGAAATTAAAAGAATTTTATTGGAAATTTATACACCGTATATTATACTGAAAACAGATTGCAAGTGAAGGGTATGTCGAATGGCAGATGTCATTTTTGTCACAAAGAAAATAATATTGAGACCATAAAACACTTATTCTATGATTGCATTGTTTTCAGTGAAATAATTTAAAGGATTTAATTTACATTTTAGCTAATCATAGATTATCAAGCAAATTGTATTTGCTTCATGCTTAAATCATTAGTGCAGTAACCTCTAAATTCCTTTTTTATATTTTTTAATTTGTAATATGGAAACCAAATTATTTTTCTGAAAAAAGTACCACCACATTTATAGTTCATGAATCTCATACCTTGTCTCAAAGGTTCAAACTTAAACCATTTGAGAAGGACATTTAAAACAAAATTTTAAGGGATCTTTAAGATAAATATATCATACAAATTATACAAGGATGGTGCATATAAACATATATTTTCTAACCATATTAAAACTAATTATTTTATTTACATTTAGATTTATGCATTACAATGTGTGTTCAAAGAGTAATCAAGGGAACCAAGGTTATAGCGGTAATAAAAAGAATGTAATCCAGGGACAAAGACCAGACATGGAAAACAGACATACACAACAAAAAACATAAAGTAACTAAAATCATACATACAAAGTAACAAAAATAAATGAGCAACTCGGACTCCACTAAAAACTGGGAGCATGGACCAGGTGCACCGGTAGGGTAAGCGTTCTCTGCATTTCTAGAAACACCCACCGAGTTGCTCATAAAAAGTTAAGTCCAGGGTAGACAGACGAGGAAAGGAAAACCATGACCCGTTGAATAAATCAGTTTTCATGGTGCTGATGGATACACCATAACGATCTACTAGTTCATGATGACGACCATAAAACTTAGTCATGTAATGTTTTTTAATGGTTTAAAATTTACTAGTTTACTACTTCCCGAGGTTTTACAAAATCATTATGTGGAATACACTTTGTTTCAGATACTTCAATTTTTATACTAAATATGTAACTGTGAATGAATACTTTTTTTCATATCTTCTATCTTCATCTCTGGGAAGAAAGTGTTTTTTTATTGTGAACAGGGACCCTTAGACTTATTCACTTGGGCTGTATAAGGGATTTGCAAACAAAAAGTCAGTATGAAATAAACTTTTTTAAATCTAAAACATGCAGTTGAACAAAACAATAAATGAAAACATAATAAAAATAGACTATCGGGAGGGGGGTAAGTAGTATGTGTAACATATATGCATTCCGGTATTACGAAGATGTTGGACCACAATAATATGAACAAAATAGTTTAATAAGAGAAACAATGATTGATTAACATTAACAAAGTTTTAATAAGAGAAGCAATGAATGGTTACCATTAACAAAGTATTAACAAGAGAAACAATGATTGATTAACATTTACAAAGAATTTTTGAATCCTTAACTTCGTGGCAAATCGTGGTAAAAACTCTCTGCATTATTAACGTTTTATATCTGCCTAAAAGAAGTAGTTATTTCATCTTGTAAGTTAGCTAAACGATAATCGACAGTAGTAATTTGTACTTTACCCACAGGGCATAATACTACATACACGCAAACATCATGGATGATTAGTGCCGAAGGCGGCAATTATCAATCCAAATACTTCCTGACTAAATTTTCTCCTACTCTGACCTGTAATGCTGTCTGTATTGACATCATTACGTCACTGATATTTTTCCTTCAGGAGGAACTGTAATTCTGCTTTATTCGGTGCTGATTAACCATGTTTATGTCTTTGGCGATTTGATTACAACAGTGTAAGAAGTAATTGATGCCAATCTTATACTCGTTTGGAATACTAATACTAAGCTTAGTAGCATTACTGGCGCCTTCTCAGATGTTGTTTTTTTCTTGAGGTAAAGAAACAATTAGTCTGTAACCACGTAAAACATATTTATAACCATGTATTGAAAAAAATATGCTTTGTGTACGTAAATTCTTGTATCTATTTTTACACTTTATAAATAATTATAAGTAATAGTATTTCAAAACGGCAAAAAAATGGATGCAATGTAAGTATTCATTTTTTGTTGTTTTCGGTCTTCCATTAACTTTTGTTACTTCAATGGAAACTACGCGCATTTTAGAATCTAAAAACATTATATAAACATTTTTTAACCCTCACACGTGGTGTAGACTTCAGGTTTGGTTCATTATGAAGTACTTCACAGTTCATCATCCACTATAGACTCATAACAAAGTGATTGACTAAGTTAACTGAACAAAATGTAATAGGCGAACGATCGACAAGTGGTTTAAATGTGTCTAGCATTTATAAGCTAATGACTTGTGCTTAATTCTTACATTATTTACAAATATTGCAACTTTACTTAGTAAGACAAACTATTTTTTGCTGAACTTATTTTTTTAAAGAAAACCCGTGTATTTTTAAGACAAGATCATTTGGAATAGATAATTTCCTTTTTTTCCTGACGCTTACAAATCAGTTAATTTTTAACTTGTACTACAAACGATCGAACGAATTAAAGGAAACGAACATGAACATTTTTTATGTATTTGTCAAATCTTGCACAAACAATCTTTCCCCTTGAGTCGAATAATCTATCACTTTATCACAATTGTCTTCCTTCAAAACAACACGAACACGTTAATGACGACTTCTTGTCGTAAAAGGCGACTAAATAGTGCTCAGAACCCTAGCCGGGGGCTAGGGCGCTCTGCCCACAGAGCAACTGGGATGTGTGCCCCAGTTGGTGGAATGGGGTACCCCTGGTGTGTTACATGCTGGGGTTGTCAGGCTATAATACGGAAAACCTGACCGCAAAACATAGTGGTGCACCGTGTTGGGAAAGATGCCACGTTCCTCGCACGTTCAAGAACCCTACTGTGGTATTCTACCGGAGTAGGAACCATAGGGCTCCGCCACAGGAGGCTACATTGCCCGACCCTACCGACCTCTCCCTATTTCCAGTGGCATTCAAAATTTGTCGAACCCATTATCCTTGTGTCCCATCCCTTTTTTCATTTCATCATCATGTCATGTTCATTTTATCATCAATTTCATGTTCATTGTCTGAATATAGTTGAAATATTGCTGCTCGGAGGTTAAACCCCAACAAACAAACAAACAAACTTCTTTCAGTATTCATGTTTCTATGTAAATTCAAAATGGTCGTTCATTTGCATACAATGCATTTGTTTTACAATACCTATGAGGACACAAGATGAAAACAGACATAAAATTGATCATTAAATTGGTGCTCATATGTTGCTTCTGCCTTACTGTGTAAATGAGATCTTAAAATATTTATTGATTTGACGAAGATACATGTGGTCTTAAGTAAGATATTTCAGGAGCAAAGGATAAATTTACAATTTTGCTTATATTTATTCAATTCGTTCATTTTTAGTGGCATACAAAGTCGAACCCTATAGTTCATTCATAAGTTTGCTTTTGAATTTAAAATTTCATTTCTTTTGATATAATATAATCCTGTTCTGCCCTACTCAATAAATACCGAAAGCTTCGTAAATATTTTCATTGTTTTTTTTAATTAATCCTCTCATTAGTCCGAGATTGCTCTGACATCCAACGGCTGATCTCGGAATAACCTCTCACGTTAATCCTCATACCAATACAAACGTAAATAATTTAAGCTAATTTCAAATATGTTCGTCATCAATAGATAGATCAATCTATAATACATACTTTAAAAAGTAGGTATTGCAATAACTGTTCTGTTCCGTTAGTAAAACCACATTCAATGATATGTATTATCAGGAACAGTGCTTAAATCCAAATTAAAAGATTTTTTTTACATCATGCATGTGCTTTATTGCACATATCAACCAAGTAAATAGCATAGTATATCTTACACACTACCAAAAGGTAAAGAATAACATGAAGAAAATTGATACATTAATACTATCTAGATATCGAAACCAAAGACAAATCTTTGTGTTTGATTCTTCAAATTTACACTGATGACAATTTGTTCAAAACTCCTGTCGAAAATCTTTCGGCTGATTGCAAAAACACAAGACGCGAATTAGTATAATCAGAGTCTGTGCCAACTTATTTTTATAATTGATGAAATTTTCTGACATAGTGACACAAGACATGTTTGGAAGTCCAATGACACCCATTGACGTCATCTGAATGAAGACGGAACATAACTTAATTTAAAATATAAGTTAATGCGTTCATGACTACATGACCGTGGAACGAACTTTTTGTCGCGCAATCTGATAAATTGAAATCTTATCAGTATTACGTGACATATTTTTGGTATTTTGAGCCATACTCATTTGTCATGTTCAAAACAAAAATATTTAAGTAGTCAAAAATGTCGATACCGGGAATATAAAAAGAGAACATTGTTGTCGGACTGTGAAAAAAAAACAACAAACAAACAAGAGAAAGCATATTAAAAAATCAGAATCATTCATAGTAAAGAACGGTTACTTAAAAAAATAACGACTATATCTTTGCATTCCTGAATTAAACGATTTATTGTTATATGCATATGTGTTTACACTTCCAAAATAACAGAATGATTTTGTTTACTTAATAAATTAGAAAATATTTAAAAAATAAAAAAACACACAACACAACGAGCTGTCTCATCGGATGTGTTGGGTTTGTTTGTAATGTTTTAATTGATAAAATCCCATAATATGTTGCTTAAATCTAGAAATACAAGGAGAGAAATGTACAAAACCGATGAATAAAACAAAAATGAATTCAGAATTTAGATTGCTTTTAAATGTTAGTTTAATGCTAAAAAATATAAACAGCTGCTTCCAGAATCTGTCCCTGAGTTTCATTGATGGTGCTGTTTGCCGAATAAAAACCTGAAAGTTGAAAGTAAAAGTAAAGAGAATATGAACAGGATATCCGTGATTTGAGGACAGGACTAAACCAACAAATTTGAAATAGACAAAACACCATAAGTAACACAAAATGCGTAAATAAATCGATAATATTAGGCAGGCCATTATAAAATATTGAAAACATACCGTTTTACAGAAATTAAATATGGAATCAAGTAACTTACAGAAGAAAACTTAATTAAATTCAAAATATATAATTTTTTTCGATAGAATAATTCAATAGTTTAACTAACCCTCGTGATTAACCAGTTAAGTATGCTCCAGTGTTGGTTGGGTAATATGAGTTGGTACCGTAAACAGGTAAGGAGCCAGTTCCGCCTGAGATGACAGTTGTGGTTGGGGCATAAGCTGCACTTGAAAGGAAGCCAGCTCCGGTGTTATAAGTTGGCATGTATGAACCACCTGACATGTATGAATTAGGGTAGTATGATCCACTGCTGACCAGCGTTCCTGTATTATAACTAGGATAGTATGAACCAGATGTCATATATGAGCCGGAAGTATAGGTTGGATAGTAAGATCCAGAATTCAAGTAAGAGTAGCTTGGAGCGGCGTAGTTACCGCCACCATAAACTCCTCCAAAGCCACCACCATATCCTCCGGTGAAACCGTATCCACCGCCATATCCGTATCCTCCACCATAACCTCCTCCGAAACCGCCATATCCTCCTCCATATCCGCCATAACCACCTGTAAATGGTTACATGAGCAAGGTTTTAAATAATTTTGACTTTTGTAAATTTTCAGCTATTGTTAGTATAACTTTAAATTAATTACAATAAAAAAATGCATTATCCTAGCAAAGTTTGTAGCTCATTTATGGGTACAAGTAATACTAGCTATGTTCATCAGTTGCTCCGAGCTACAGATTAAGCTACCTTACTTTTTAAATTCAATCTTAATTTCTTTATTTTAATTGAGCATGTGTTTCATTATGCATCAGGTAAATAGTTATGTAATCGTCAATCAAAATTATCATTTTTTTAAATTTTAAATTTTAATATGTCGCGTTTGCTTTAAGTGCCAATATAAGGCAGAAATTAGATACTTACCGTATCCCCCGTGTCCACCTTTACCATAACCTCCTCTTCCCCGTCCCCCAAAACCACCACGGTACCCTTTTCCTCTCCATCGCCGGTGTCCCCCATACCCTCCTGCCTCCGCTAAAGCAATGGCAACAGCCAGAGCAAGGACAACTTTCATTGTGGCCATTGCTTTAAAGGAAAATGAAGAAGTAAATTTACATTCATTAAAAATATCGATTTATAATTCGGTGTTTGGAAGAAGTTTTGTATAAGTTTTGTTGGATTTTTACGCGTTGAATTTTCTCAATTAATGACAATTGTTTTTTTTTTTTAGAATAACAGTTTAGTAACAATGTATTTTTAAGAATACTTATCATAGTGTGAGTCGTTTGATAATTTTGCGTAACAATTTTTTCTTAAATTTGCAAATAAATTGCTGGAAACAAATCAAACAAGAGCACATTAAATATTTGTTTTATCTTACCTTCAAGTCTAAGTAGACAATTGTGCAAAAGGGGAAATCAAAGAATTAAAAACGGGAAAAAAAGAACAACGTAACACGTCGAAAATATATGGGCATTATGTGAATCTTTCCATTTATCGATTTTTTTCCGCCTAGTTGTAAAATGTCACTTCTTTACTTTAAACTAACAAGTGATATATTAAAACAATTTTATAGCAGCTTTGACTTCATTAAACACTATTTTTGTCTTCGACAGTTTTACAATAAGTTATAAGTTCAAAAATTTAAATACATTGTAAAAACAAAACAAAATTCAATACTCGTCACTTATGCAAAGTGCTGTAAATGTATTGTTTTTGCGTTTGAATAATTTTCGCTGATTTCGTTATGTTTAAATAAGCGTGAAAAAAAATGACTCGCTTTATATTCAAATCCACTAATATAGTCATTCTAAAAAGTTTATCAATCATACATTGGTTTTATACGACTCGAACTATTCTCTTTAAACTACTATGGTGTCTAATTTAATGTAACAATACACGTAACTAACTACATCAGTTTTTAATAGGGTTTTAACAAAATACAAGTATTAGATGAAACCTCATGTCATGTCACACCACCCAAACATAATATATAAGTACAATTAACAAAATTATCCAAATCATCTAAGAAAATAAATAAAGTAATTAAAAAATAAGATGTATGAGAAAAAATGTGATGGTGTACACTTTACTTATATAAGGGGATGTAAAATATAACTGTTGTTAAGGAAAGTTATACTTCTAAAAGAAAAAACAGTCATCGATTTACCTTTGAAATATAGATAAGATTCCAAAAGCGCTGTTACTCTTAAGGATGCAAATTTCGTTTATATACCTACCCTAAAACCACGTGTGATCTTTATTGACTAAAAAATTGTACCCTTATTTCTAAAGTCAGAAAAGTGGCGAATCATGGTAATGTGTATTCCCTGAATTGAGGTTAGTATAGGTCATAGATGTCAAAGCGGGTGACAAATTAGTTGGAATGTCTTCCTTTTTGAGGTTGTTCCATAATTCCTTGTTTATACTCCACACGCAGTAGTTCCAAGGTATATGACGAGTATCTGACATTGATGTCTTAATATAAACTTGTTTACATTAAAAAAAACAGCAGGTGATGCTAAACATTATGATATATTATACGGATATTTATATAGATGTTTACAATATGATTTGTAATTAATCAATTGCGATTGCGATTTAATTTATAGCAATTAGAGGTACTTGAACAGGACTGTATCTATATGTTGTCGTCTGACTTACGCGCTGATGACAAAATATTGACCCTATTTAATATGTCTTTATGGTTATGCCATCTGCCTTTCAACACACTTATTTCTAAACCTGATACGCACCCCCCTAAAAAGGATAAAACTTTGTATCTATCAATCTTATTGTACAAATTTCATGTGTGTTTCAAGGAGCGATATCAAGGAAAGCTTTATATAGGTATGACATTTTGCAGACTTCATTAAAGACTCTGGCCGCGTCAACTAACTGTGGACGACCTGTTTTGGAATATCTGGTAAACATATATAACCCTTTTAGCAGTTTTCTCTGCAACGATTTCCCATAACACTTAATATTGATAGAAGCTTTCAAAGGAATAACACATTTGTATATCCTGGGGTTCAACTCTAGCGACATCAAATTTATTGTTTTGCAACCTTTTTATAATCATATTCCATTTTTGTGAAGGGTGTGTAGCTTTATATTTTAGTAAGCTGTGTTGCTTATATTTTGGCAATATTGATACCATCGTTTTGTTCCAATTAAGCTTTTGATTATCTAGTTTATCGTTGTCTGTCGTTAATCATATCATTGTTTATATCAATTTTCTAACCGTGTTACAAAATTTCAGCCATTGCTGAACCTAGCAAGGTAAAGTTCATATCATTAAAGTCTTTGGAATAAGGTAAGGCTTAACATTTAGTATGATGAAATTGTTAGAAAAGTGGATCATGCGAGTACAAAAAGACGGTCCTTACTCTCTGTCTACCAAAATTAGCTTGTTCAATTAGTAAATTTCTGCACTTATTTGGTTTCGAAGGAATATTGTTTTGCATTTGTAAAATATCAAGTGAAAAAATAAGTCAGTAATAAAAACATGCAATTTTGTTCTTAAAACGTGAGATGAATAACCGTTAGGATATGCAATGAATCACAATTTCATTTCTTCAGCTTTCGAAATACAAAAAAGGATAATATGTAAATGGTATCTTTAGTTCTGCATATAATGTATAATGTATGATTAGATTAATTGCATGTTTCTATTTGCAGAATCTCGAGGCCGGAACACAATATTGGTTTATTATCAAAATGTTTTCGCTTCAAATTAATACTGTAAGAATTGATGTTCTTCTCAATGGAACAAACTTACAAATAACGGACTAAATAGCTGCATGTTTATTACAAAATTATTTAGACATTTGCTTAATGCAGTTATCTATCAAGAATTTATAGTTAACAAATGTAAGTGGATGCTTCCGCGATGAAAATTTGGTTCCATGATTTATTGCGTCATAATTTGAAAAATAGCGTCACGTGTTATTTGTCCTTGAAGAATGTCATCCACTTTAATAGCTGATAAGGAGCTATAACGGTTGTTAAAAGATGAAAAAAATCAAAGCTTCTATACAAAAGCAATCAAGACGAACTTAAGCTTAAAACAACAAACAAAAAAAACAAGAACAAAAACAAAAAAAAAAACCAAAAAAAAAAAAAATAATAATAATAAAAACAAGACAAAACAGACAAACACAATAATAAAAATGGTTGTTTATAAATTATCACTCAACTTATATCAGATATTTAATGACGAATATCCATTCATATTATGATGACATAAACGCCATTTGTTTAAATTTTTTGTATCATTCATTCGATGTACTATTAAGGGCAGATGCAATCGTTTCTACGTGGTGCTATTTTTCAGAAATTAGAAAACTAAGATTACTACCATCAGACCATTAGCTTTATTTTAATGTTCAATTTGTTGACAGAAACTAAAGGTCACAACTTCGTATAGCACGTGAAACAGACCAATCAACAGTTCGAAAACCTCAAAGCATATGATTTCAAAGCAAATGAATAAGTTATGGCTACCCACGGTCATGAATGGGTGATTTTTATAATTTAGAGACAGCCGAGTTTGAAGGTAGAATTTTGGGAAAAAATATAGTTAAAATGTATGTTTTATTGAAGTAATAGTTATGTGATTTTGTTACTTATAAAACAAATTAATCTGAAATTAAATGGCATACACGGCAATAATAAATAAATTAGGTTGGATATGTTGATATTCTGTCATAAAGAAAGGGGAAATTTATAATTAAAAAGTCACCGACATCACATTTTTCATAACGTTTCGACTTCAATGAACCTGATCATATTTGTTTTGGATAATATATATGTTTGAATCAACCGAAGGTGTATCGGTTGTCTCTTTGATTTCGTGTTTATGAAGGTACGTTAAATGTAAGTTATCCTTGAAATTATGATATATTGAGAATAACAGATCGTATATAAGGAATCCTGAAATTAAATTACAGAAGCAGGGCGACTGTTTTTTTTTAATTTTTTTTTTAAATTATTTATTCAACTTTGTTGGTAACAGAACTTGTAAAAGCCTTGCTTCAAAGGAATTTAAAAGAAAATAAGTGATTGATATACATAAAATTAGCATGGTTAAACCAAAGAGTTAATTTTACTTCCAATATAAAATTATAAATAATTTCAGTAAAAGAATAATGTATGTTAACTCTTAGCTTTCAACGCAAGCCCTACCTCTAGATCCAACAGGATGCTTTATTAGACCTTGTAGTAGCTCGAAGTACCTACAGAGCCTAAAGTCGATTCAGTTCTTTTTATGTATTTTGTGATGTGTTGACAGTATGGACCCTGCAAACGATTTGTCGAATGTAAACGCATTCAGTTTTATTTTGGATTGGATTTATATGTTAACTAGATACTGTATATGTATAACTGTATACTATTTTATATTATACTTTAAGTGATCACCTGTCAGAAAAAGTAGGTCTTTAAATTCTCTACATTCTTCTTTTTTGGGAGTGTGAATATATTTTGACAGTATTTACCCTGCAAATGTATTAGGAAATAGGAAATTGAACTAGGAAATAACCATTATGCTTAAGACAAAATGCAGGATTTTTCATACATTTAACCTAAAGTGCCATATTTCAGGTACAAAATTTGTTGTTAGGCTACAATTCAACATGAATAATACGGTTAAGTGATCAACTGATCCCACTTTCTTGTTTGGAGTGTTTTTATTTATTTATTTTTTTTGTTTCTTCTAGAAATTAGGGGCTAAAGGGAGGAATGTTTTCCTTTTGTAAATCCTTGCCTACGCTTTTCAATCAGATTTCAGATATCTCTTACGGTTTTCAGGTTACAAGGTGGCTTAGTGGGCACACCCAAAATAATCGACTCTTTTAATTTCAATGTTTATGCCATATTTGTATCCACACTTGCCCTTAGTGAACTGAGTTCGACAAGCAAGGATCTTTATTGACAGTATCATGTTAGTTTGGTTTCTGAAATTAAATCCATTCTGATGAAAACAATATTCACTATATTTATGCATATTATATCGATGGAGCATTTAAACTTAATATTTCTTAAAAATTTCGAAGCATTTATAAACGAAGCGTTTATCTGTATTAAATAATCAGGTTGACTTCAAGAAAGTATCTGCGTTAGCTGTGGTAATTTAGATGTTTAGATGTTTTAACTAATTTGTAATGCTGATTTGTAGTTGATGAAGCTTATTCATTAATTCCAAAGTACAAACTTCCTCTTTAATTATCATTGTACTCTTTGACACAGAATCATGTTTGCATTATTTTTGGTTTAAGGAGGTAGACCTAGAGAAAGGGGCACAACTCTTACAAATCATTGGAACGTTTGTATTCAGTATTTTACATCATTCTCATGAAAGCATCAAAGTAACTTGGACTGATTTCATTCTGTTTTAAATGAAAGCTTGATAGGCTTTGGTAAAATTGAATATGATACAAACATATCACTGATTTAAAGAGTTATGTCCCTTACCCTAAGTCTACCTCCTTAACATTTAGTTTCTGTGACTAAGTTCATCTTTGGCTTCGAAACTAACAGAGTATATCGCATTTATGTATTATAACCTAATTGATAATGACAGCAAGTATATAAAACTTTAATATTTAGAAAGAACCCATATATCACAATCGGACAACATTTGTCCCGTGCAGGTCCGGGTGTTAAAAGAATAGGCCTGCAGCAGCGCTAAGCTTGTCGTATAAGGCGACTAAATAGTGCTCAGAAACCTAGCCGGGGGCTAGGCGCTCTGCCCACAGAGCAACTGGGATGTGTGCCCCAGGTGGTGGAATGGGGTACCCCTGGCGTGTTACATGCTGGGGTTGTCGGGCTATAACACGGAAAACCTGACCGCAAACCATAGTGGTGCACCGTGTTGGGAAAGATGCCACGTTCCTCGCACGTTAAAGAACTCTGCTGTGGTATTCGATAGGAGTAGGAACCTTTGCGCTCCGCCACAGGAAGCTAAATTGCCCGACCTTACCCATCCCCTCTTTTTTTAGTGGCAATCAAAATTTGTCGACCCTATTATCCTTGTGACCCTTTTTTTTCATTTCATGTTCATTTTATCATCCATTTCATGTTCATCGTCTGAATATAGCTGAACTATTGCTGCTCGGACGTTAAACCCCAACAAACAAACAAACAAACGGATAACATTTTAGCCTGAGATTAAGTGTAAACCTGAGTGCATGTTGAGTAGTACTAACAAGTCTATTACCCCAAATGCACAAATGATATCTGGATATCTTGAAAAGTAACATACAGGATTTGATTCAGGCATGTCCAAAACCCAAGGAATTCACTTTTATTTCAAATTCAGAAACAGTGGAAGACTACATCGGTTGTGCTTTTGAGATTGTATATATATAGTGATTGATTTAATTGATATAAATTGAAAGTGAATGCATGACTTACTAACAAATACAGAAAATACTATAATTTTATTAAGAAAAAAAAGAATATAAGCATATTCAGACCGACTTAAGAGTGTTATCATATAACTATTGACTAATAAAAAGAAAACAAACGCTACTGATTGAACAACAACGTTCAAAGAGATGATGTAATTTGTAATGTCATAAAGTTTGTTACCTTGTTTCTTTCTACTCGAAAGTGCAGTTGTTACTATTTCTTTGCCTTTCTTTTATCACATTAACAGCAAATATGCTTAATTATAATGGATAGAATTTAACAAAATCAAGACATGACCCAACCAAAGTTTGACCTTGCAATATATTGATATCTAAACATTTGAAATTTATCATTGGCAACATTGAAAATCGTATGATTGAAGAAAAATGACTGGTTTTGGTGAAATGTCATGCTTGTATCAATTCGTTAACATTCTTTAAGTTCGACAAAAATATTAATTCATATACAAAATAAGAAAAAAAATCATTGGTTAGTATAGCAAAAATTCAATATATTGTGTTAATCAAATGTTATTCAAATAGGAAAAAACTCGATTTGTATATATGAATATTCCTATTAGATGAATGTGACAGAAAATCCAGAACTTACACATTGATAATGAATGGCGTATATTCTATCAATGGTTTTACTCTTGGTTGTTAAATTGACGTGATTACTAGTATTGTGTGTTGTTTCAGTCAGTGTTTAGTATGTATTGAGTTTTCACTCTAAGTAAATATTTGTTCGAGTTCACTATTTCATTAAGTTTAGACATTTCAACGTAAACTACTGTGACCTTAAGACTTGTTTCATTCACAAAACAGCATCAGCATCATGGATGTCATTGGATATCGGCCGAAAAGCATTTGGTTTCGATTTGTAGCCATATTTACCCAAAGTAAAGAATTGTTTCATTAATATTCCCATATCCTTATGTCATCGGACGGGATAATATATCGAAGTGAAATATAGTTGATAGATTATCTACTGCAACGATAAATTCATGTTATCCTGTAGGATTTCAACTCTTATGAAGAACGAAAGATAACTCCACTTGTACCTTGTTTCTATACCTTAATTTGGACTTGATAAAATATGTGATTTTCATTTGCGACTCTAAAAGCCAACGCTATTAATAAAATGTACATTATAATTAGAATAACGAAATATGCAAGTAAATATTACTTATAGGAATTTAGTCGTAGCCAATGAGCAAAGATTGTGAAAAATATAGGTCTTCAGTATATTCTTTAAATCGAGAATGCTGAATGCAATTTTTAAAGACATATTCATTTGCAAAATGACTGTTTGGTTCTTTATCACTCTGCCATTTTGTAAACATTTGCTAAAAGACTTCAAAAGTGTTTATGGTATTCAGAGTAGCCTGAATATTATTATCAGGATTTAGTAGCAGTGTTTTGCAGAGAATAAGATGATAATTTGGATTATATTCTAAAAAAAAATATATGATATAAATTGCCCGACTCTACCCACCCCACCCTATTTCTGTTGGCAATCAACATTTGTGGACCCTATTATCCTTGTGTCCCTATCTATAATTTTTATGCCTCGTAATAAATTCAAATAGAAGATAGGAATGATAACCCAGAATAACAGTGTTTGTTTGTTTTTTTTTAATTTTATTTTCACATTACTCTATTTTCATAACAAGAATTAACTCTCGTTTGTTACATTATTTCAATCCTAATAACTACTTATAAATTACAAGAATGATGTTTATGACCATTTTATGTCCTATATTCACAGCATTTGTTGTCATCGAGGAATATTTTAAGGTTTGAAACTAATCACAAAATCTATAATTATGTGTTTCTGTAAATAAGTTTTCATTAATCTGGTATTATTCCTTCTTTTTAGTTTCTGTTTTCATTGTTATATTCTTCACTAAGTTGTTCGTATTTATACTGATTTATTGAGTCAGATTTAAAACTTTTTGAATAAGGAAGCCATTTATATGAGTAAGGTGACATTGCACTCATTAATAGGCATGGAGAATGCTTCATTTCTTATCTTTAGAGTAAGGAAGCCTTTGTATGAGTTAAGGGTAGTTATACTCATCAGCAAGAATGACGAATGCTTCATTTCTTTTCTTGAGATCTTTTGATTTTTATAGGACTTTATACCTATATTTATAAGGTCTACAAAATCTTGCCCATTGTCTTTATTTTCATCATGTAGCTTTTAAATGGTTTCATAAGTCATTAAATCAATAGCTTTTGAACTGGAAAGATGCGACTGCATCACTTGGACATAGCTGGTTATCTTTCAGGAATGCCAAGGTATTAAATCCAATCCGTTTCTTCTTAGATTCATTGACAGGACTGACTTTCTGTTCAAATAACATAAACTGGTATCTATGATGCTGTCCATTAGGAGGATTGGGACCCCAGTAACCTAGGGAAAATTAAATGATGTTATGCTAGTAATAACACACACATAAATGCATTCCATTCATTCAATGTTTTTAAAATAATTGATGAAGTAACGAAAAAGACAAACACCAAGCTAGATGTTAATGAAAATTAATTTTCTGACATGTACCTTCAACTTTCAATAAACTGATTGAATGCTCAGAAGTAGACCAATTAACCTGCATATTGAATTTGATTTTCTAATTTCATACTATACATAAGTTCCTGTGTAATCACATTCCGTTTACTCCAAGCACAGCGGGTTTTTATGCTTTTCGTCCCTAGAAATGTCTGACATTGCATTTATTTTCCGACTTTGTCATACTCTTAACATTGTTCAAGGACAATAGTGATACAGATAAATTACAGTATATACATGAATACTTAAAAGTTGATGCTGAAAATATGTGTATCATCAACACTAAAATAAAGAAAAGGCATTGTAGGTAAACAATAAATCAAGAATACATGTTTTAAGAAACATCTTGTTTATCTACGAATAAGAATATAAAATGATTCTACATGTCCCAGGCAAAACGAATATTAAGACCGTACGCATACAGTCGACCAAGTGTGCAATAAAGAGACAACATATCTCTGTGGTACGACCGTAAGCGTATGCTTTGTGCAATCATTCAGTTAAAGAAATATAAAATATTATCTTTCAAATTAACCGCTGACTAAGGCAACATATATATATATGTGTGCCTGTGTGTGAAATACAAATAAAACTTATGTTTTATCTTACCTTCATTGATATTTTTGTCAATAACACCAGCTTGAAGGTCTTCACCCTGTAAGAGGACATACAGAACTAATATATGTTGACAGCAGCATATTGGACATGTTGAGCTCAACAGCGGATTTTCCCTTTTTTTCATCCCGAATTTATAAACACATGTGTGCAGGGTCGAATTATGACAAAAAAATAGAAAAGCTCTACAAATGTGCATACTATAATATACAATAACATATAGATTGTAATGTGACCTACATTTGTTTTCTTGGAAAAATCTACAGTTCTCATTCATTTACTTTTCACTTTAAGATAACTTAACATTCCTAATTGAATTGCTTTGGTTAGTTATGATTTACCGATATATCCGTCAAAAGCCAATGTAGTACATCACTAGCGTCACCAGCATCCGGGTCTCTCATTAACATCATGTATTTCTTATCCTAAAAATTACCTAAATCTATGAAATACCAAATAAAAAAAAATCATATAAAATTGTTTCTTCAGGTGACCTATAATGTTAAACCTATTTGAAGAAGTCATATTAGGGCAAACAAGCTGGCGATACTAATTTAAGGAAAATAAATTCACGAACAATATTCTAAAACTCTAAAATATTGAAAGTCGAGCTAACAATTCTCTTAACTTGTTTACCAATTACTATTTAATCACTTTCATTTGCAATATACTATGAGTACATTATCACAAGAGGTTTGGGTAGTATTCTAGTGAACCTTTGAATAAAAGACGATGTCAACACAGAGAAAAGTCAAGTTAAGGTATGGAGACATTTATTTCGCATCTTCAATGAAAATAAACTACAAAGAATGAAACGAAAAGAACAGTGCTCGACTAATTGTCGTTGTATTAAATGTTTATACAAATGATGTACAAAATGATATATAATAGGAGAAATACATTGTAAAATACGTACTTTTTGTGCACTTGAGAATTTAATGCTTGGTTGGTTTTTAGCAGCATCCTTCGGTATGTCTCTGCCACTTCCATCGTTACAAGGTCCGAACCTCTCATAAGGTCCTACTTTCAGTTGATTGGAAGCACATAAATTCGGGAATGAATCCGAGCACGCTAGTACACAATGTATGTAACAAATAAATAATATCGAAACGAATGTGATATACATTCTTACACGTCATAAAAGGTTGGTACAAGATTTGTATTGAGAAATATGTCGTTTTTATAATCAATATTATTACATGCATTTAGTAACATATATGTTCATGTACACCTGTTGTCAGTTTTCTACTTAAGTTTTACTTTTATTGATACACACATAAGTATATCATATTTTTTAAACAACAAAAAGTTTGACGAACACTCCCCCCCCCCCCACAACAATAACAAGTTTCAGCTAAAGGTATTGCATTGTTTCAGTTTTTACAAAGCCCAAATATACAAAGATCTGCGCCCAGTGTAGGTTCATGTCCAGCATTTTGATTGGTTAATCGTGGTTTAACGTCATATAGCAGATATTTCAAACATTACAGGACTAGAACATTTGATTAATCGATTGTACCCAGTATCGTACTAGTCCGACATGCAGAGCCTGCCAACATTAGGAAATGATCACCTACATTTTGACTTTATCAAATGTTACATATCATACTGGATTGCTTAAGAGCATACTAATCATATTATTAGTGTGGACTTAAAAAATACTTCTTCAGTTACTTTTGGCTCTTAAATATCCGTTAAACTAAATTTAGCCCGTTGTTTTCGTTTAAATTTGAACTAAGCCTTTTATTATGTCAGAACTTTCATTTTGATACAGAACTCTGTTAAATGTGAATTCTGTTCACGATTGAATGTGATTTTAGGCTGTGCACTAGACGGAGCTAAGTGCCGTAAGCGACTCCGCATGTGCACAATCGTCTACTTCCGTGCCGACAAATTTCGTCTCTTCCGTCAGAATATTTTTAGCCATTCATAGTTCTGTTCTTACATTCTACATATATAGTTCGGGTATTCCTTTAGGTTGCACTAAACAGATGGGATTGAGGTGCACTGTTTTGTAAACAAAACTGACCCGGTCTAATGTTGTAAAACTTAGGAATAAAAGATGAAACCTGGTGGAAATATTAATTGTGGGTAGTAGTGCATTCGTACATAAATAGATGCAATACCTGTGAAGATAAAGAGGTGTAAAATGCATGCTTTATGCTATCCGGAAAGATTCAGGTCCTCACCGGATTGGGTTCTCTTCCCTGCACCAATTTGCTGTTTTTTTTAAATGCAAATTTCGCACGAACTTTAAGAATTAAAATTATGAACAAATGAGCAGAAAAGGTACACTTTTTATTTGTTTTTTTGTTTACAATAATACCATGCCTGCTTACTTTTTCTGGCATTTTCAAAGTACCTGATATTTTAGAAAACCAGTTTTTTGACAATTAACTTTGGGAAGGCACACAAAATTTGTTTTGAAAACTTATATATATATAAAAAAATTTTTTATTATGTTACCATGGCTACAGATTTTCATGACAAATAGAAAATAATATCTATCTTTTTCCCCCATGGATCTCCATAATGTTGGATTTTCTTGTTTAAGTGTCTCAATTTAGCATTATTTCCAGTAATTGTCATAAACTTATCTGCAGTGACCTATTTATATAGTGGAACATTGACAGTGAGGATGCCGAAAAAAAAACGATTACCGACAAATCAATACACGCTAAAATATATCTGACGTGATTTCATCGATATACATGTAGATGTTACCTTTAACACCTTGATTACCATGGTAAAAACTGCTAACACAAATCAACATTCACCATATGAAACGAGTCCTTATTCACCTTGTACAACATGTGCGTGTAGAGTTGACTTTATTTAATAATAATATTATGAATCTGTAACAGATGGTGACTCGTCAAGTACACATAGACAAAACGTTTAATGTATTTGAAATCAATTAAATCTGTATTAGTAAAAAGTACGGATATGTAAAATGCACAAGCGTATAACGAAATACAAAATAGTGATCACCAAGAGGTCTTCAACAAGTGTAAACACACCTTTAGGTAAGCTCTGAAAGGCCCCGACAATAAAAGTAATAAAATCAAGTTCATCTAATAAGTAAATGTATGTAACACTTTTAAACAGACAAGACTGTTCACGTATGACAGCATATATAACCCGATATTTGGTACACGTAATTATTAAGTAACACTCAACAGTTTAACATATTTTTTGACGTTGAATTCTATTATTCGGATATATCATACATTGAGAATAAAATATACCTTTTTATCAATTTAGATCGAAGATCAGAATTGATATAGCAGTCGCCATAGCCTTTAGATTTGTAAAGCCTGATAGCATCTGCAGTTATCGTACACTACCGCAGGAAAATAGTCCCATTGGCATACTCCACTTAAGTTCAAATGCAGATAGTTAGGCCCACTTTATAGGTATTTCAAATACATAAAATTTAATTCTATGTTATTTACGCCAATAAAAAAAAACCCAATAAACAACTTTATCTGCGAATTAAATATGCTTAATACTTTGGTTTATATTAACCAAGATCCAATTGAAAATAGTTGACCTCTATCCTCTTTTCAGTACCTGTTTATTTCTATGCATTTACCCGAATAAACCAGTCGTTCAGTGCCGACATATTAGAAATGAAGACTCTGCAAGATTATATATAGTTATCAATCATATAATTGAAATATAAAGAGCAATGCTGAGCTGAGTACCAATTGGAAGAGCTGTCTTCAGGTATTTCATGCAGGCCCTGGTGGATAAAAGGGGCAGTGGTTACGATGAAGAAACTTGTAAAAAGAAAGGAATTTCAAGCTATTATTTGCCACTTATCTTTTGTACCTTATGTTAACAAAAAGGTAGCATAAACCCCGAAACGATCCTGACGTATGTTATTACGATTACCGCCTCGTGACATCTGAAGCTCTGATCTGACAAGTGAAAATAAAACTTTGCATAGAGGATGCCATAGAAATTTCGATTGTGCATTTCTCCGGAATTGTGTAATTTTTTTTGTCTGGTGTTATTGGTTTATGCAAAAAACATTCTATCTGGCTACTTTAGCCATGTGTATGTTATCATAATACAGCTGTATGTGCTCCAGGGTCTTAACAGTGCATGGTAAATGTTTCCTGCACCATACACGATTGGTGAAATATATTCTTAAACTTTATCGTCAATGTTAAAGAATGTGATTCTGGAACTAGATGCCCAGCGCTTTTACATGGCACATAGGCGTCTATGGAATAACTTGTAGCAATTGAGCTATAAAGCTTATCATCTGAGAAATGTAGCTAGTTTAGAGGAACATGTATTTAAGAGTAATCAAGGGAACCAAGGTTATAGCGGTAATCAAAAGAATGTAATCCAGGGACAAAGACCAGACATGGAAAACAGACATACACAACAAAGAACATAAAGTAACTAAAATCACACATACAAAATAACAAAAGCAAATGAGCAACTCGGACTCCACTAAAAACTGGGAGCATGGAACAGGTGCACCGGTAGGGTAAGCGTCCTCTGCTTTTCTAGAAACAACCCGCCGAGATGCTCATAAAAAGTCAAATCCGGGGTAGACAAACGAGGAAAGGAAAACTATGACCCGTTGAATAAATCAGTTTTCATGGTGCAGATGGATACACCATAACGATCCACTAGTTCATGACCATAAAACTTCTGTAGTGATGACTTCAATCTTGTAGCAACATAACCCTGTTCCAGAAGCCTACTTGTTAGAGTTCTAGCGCGTTACAAAAAGTCGGCGTAGTTTCGGCAAGCTCTGGCATAACGTATAAGTTGTGATATGAACACTCCATACGCAGGTGCTGAAGGAATGTTGCCACAGATGAAAGGAAAGTTGACAATTCTGAATCAAAAGTCATCACGTTTGTCGTAAAGTTTGGTCAATAATTTTCCTTTACCATCGATTTTTAAGTGTAGGTCAAGATATGAGGCTGACTTTACACTGTCTGTAGTATCCTTTATCTCAAGTTCTTTGGGGTAGATGCGATGTATCAATTCCCCGAAATTAGGATTGTTTAAAGATAATACGTCATCTATCTAGCGGAATCTGGGATTAAAGGATCTAGCCAGACGATACTCTTTCTGTCGGATCAGATCAGCTGTAAAGTCAGCCTCATAAGAGTGAAGGAATAGGTCATCAAGTAAAGGAGCACAAGGATATGATTTATTTCAATGATTGTGGCTTAATTTTGAATGATTTAACAGACACTTTCGATCTGGGGGTCGATAAATTGAATTTTTGTCACCTTTCCTCCTTGAATAACTTCTGCTTCGTTTGATTTTCATAAAAAGACACAACACAATATAGGAATTGAAAATGCCATTTATTATAAAATGATGAAAACTTAAGTATCAACAGGACATTAGCAAAACACAACTATATATACAGTGATTAAAAATAAGTCTAGAATAACCTGAATTGTAAAAATACTGAAAGTACGTAACTAACCCATGAATAATATCTGAGCTGAAAATCAAAGGTGACGGGCAGATAAATTGAATATCGACCTGAATATTTAAAAACTGGGAATGACCAACTAGTAGTTTGCACTTCAAATATGCACTATGTCGGAGAGTTTTATGTTTATTTATCTAGGTGTTCCATGGAAACCGATATCGAACTTGAATATTACGCAAACTGGCGCACTGCTACGATGCAACAAGAATTTTGGTGTTTGTGTGTGGTTTTTAGATGTTCTTCGTAATCAGAATGGTGAAATTAAAATTAAAACAAAGAGTTCAATATTAACCATTTATAACAATAAGCATGTGTCACGTTTGAATTCGATCCCCGTACTATCCATTTATCTCATATTTTTGCAATTTGACGATTATTTTAGGCGTAAAAAATCAAACGATCGATATAAATTGATTCAGTACATGGGTACTTTGATTTGTTTATACATTATAAGAAATTGTTTAAACTTTATATCATTTACCCTATATCACACCCCTAGACCTATAAAGCATCCCCAATATCGCACCCCCACAATGAACACACTTGAAGTATTAATTATATTAATATTAATATGATATTATAAACATGACATGTTAAAATCTTTATCACATGCGGTAACAACTCTCGACCTACATCACCCAATACAGAAGTCTCGTATTGATACGGCATGTGATACAGATTTTGGCACGTAGTAAACAGTATATTTATCAATGTAGCCATTCAGTTACAAAAAGTATATCTCCATACAAACAAATATACTTTCGTACCATGAAAATCATACTTGTTCACGTTTTTGTTTAAAGTCATTCTAATATATGTAACAATAAACGCGAAAGTTAAAAAATAGATAAAGAAATAAGAAAGATGAAAAAAATTGATTAAAAATAGTTCTGACATGTAAAAGGTGAAACGTATTTCCTACACTTTTTTTCATGATAGGAACGTAATATAATAACATACATGGAACAACAGTAACAAAAACCATATCAACAACAAAATAAATACCGGTGCAACATGCTATAAAGTTTAAAAGGAGGAAAAGGTATGGATACTGGTTAATAGGTAACACTAGCACCACAAATTCCGTTTTTCACATTAAATCTACGTTTTGTTTCCACTTATTGAATCAAAGTAAGTAGGAGGTTGGGACGAATATTTAGTCCCATATCCGAATCCAGGATCAGAGTACTGAGTCGTACCATACCCAACTCCAGGATTTTGGTTGTATTGGTATGGTGGTGGGTTTGGTCCCGCTTGCTGATTCATTGAAGCCTGTTGTTGCTGAAGTACGGCTATTTGTTGTTGCTGCTCCAAAAGTGCCCTCTGTAATGCTGCAGCACGATCTTGACGGGACAGAAATTGGAAAGCTCTTCGATAATAACAAAACATGATAGCCACACACAAGGAACAGATAAAGAAAACAACAGCAATAACTAATGCAACAACATTCAAGGCTGTTAATAATTCAAAATTCTTTGGACATACTACACTGTCGTTGTCTTTGCTAACACATTCTCCAAGCGACCAGCCAGAATATCCGATGCAAAGGCCAATACAAGAAATTGATGTTACTGCCATTATGTAGTAGACCATCACCTGAAGAAAGCCAATATTATGTATTGGTGTCACTGTTTTTTTTTTCAATTTGAAAACGATTGTTCTACTATTGATTATGGTTTAACGTCCTTTCGCAGATATGTATTGCATTTCATGACGAGTATGATTGTTCAATCGATCAAACCCTGCTTTATACTAGACCGACATGCGGATTCGGGTTCTTATTTTGCTAGCTCACAGAAACAACAGCTCGCATATAGGCATGCCATTTCATTCGGACAAATTATTCTTACTCCGAGCCAACCAATCGTCATGCACTATATACCCTTAAATACAGATAATATAACACACTAGGCCTTTCGACAGATTGGCAGGTTATGCCCATGGATAGAATAACAGGCTAGACCTATGGATAATGCGATATGCTAGGCTTGTGGATAGAATGACAGGTAAGGCCTATGGTTTGAGAGACAAGCTAGGCCTTTGTGGCCGATGCGTTTCAATTGTTTTACGTATCGTTAAAACTTTGCTCGTTAGTATTTTTTTAAACAATTTAGCCAAATCAATTAATTGAAACTCTCTTCTTTACCCCTCAGTCGATATCGAATAGTTATAGACCATTGCAATGAAGATCTATTTTTTTCCTCTTATTGGTTGGGAACTACAGATGTACTTATAAGAATGAAGTCCACACGAAAACATTTTTCCGCGTACCTGTAAAGATTTATATTAGTTATGAAAGAAAAATAAATATGTTAAGCCTGCATGAAACTTGTTAAATATCTAGTGGTTAGACGATAGTTGTTTATGTTAAGTCATACGTACAAAGCATCGTTGTTTGTTTCTATCACTGTCGTTTTTCCATTCTGGATTGGACAAACCTAATGCAAGCCCAAATCCTGATCCAACTAGAACCTGAAAGAGGATAACATCCTTCGAATATTTTAAAAAAAAATGATAAGGTTACTTTGTATTTAATTGTCAGTCTCTGTAAGAATCAGGCAGTGGGTGAAACATAGTATTAAAAAAAACCCATCTTTTTGACAGTGTAATTCGAATATTTGCACCATCAGAATCAAGAAAAAAAGATAATATTTTCCATATTATTTTGGCTAATTGAGTTATAATTTCATTGAAATGCACTGAAAATGAACATTACATTTTCAAGGGCAGATAACTCTGTCAAAAACCTAATTTTTCTAACATTCTATTAAAAAAAATTGAGCAAAGCCAGTGATGCAGAGATCAAATAAACGGTCTTTTCAAATAGAGAAAGTATCCTTGAGTAATGTTACATTATTAGATCTGTGGGGTTTTGACATGCATGTTTATGATTTTTTCCCATTTTGCCTGATTCTTACAAACACTTACACTTAAATTCACTAACAAAAACTATTCATTTTTACATGTATCATCGATAAACAAACGAGTTATGTTATAAAGCATCGGTTTACAAGCGCTGATTGCGTACAATTTAAAATTTGCGAACTTCCGGTGAAAGACCGGTAGAAGCTTGCCATTTGTCCTACTCAATTTTGAAGGCGTTTAACGGCGTCTTCTTCTATTTCAATCTGTTAGTTTTGCAGCTGTTGTCTGGGGATCGTTATTTCATTTTTGTTTTGCTTTACACAGAAAAAAATGAAATAAGAAAACTGTGTGCGGACGTGACATGTAGGGTACATTGATAGACAACGTGGTTGTAGTCATTGCGAGAATTTTATACTTTTTGTATACTTCTTTTCTCATTGCTAGACATCTTGCTAAAAAGATATTCAGTACAACTAATAGTATTTTAAATGAACGTTTCAGAGGTAAATCATTAGGATTGTAGTTTTTGTATATTTTAAGGAGTAGACCTAGGGTAAGGGACACAACCCTTACAAATCATTGGAACGTTTGCATTCAGCATTTTACACCAATGTTATGTAAGCATCAAAGTAACTTAGATTGATTTCATTCTGTGTCAAATGAAAGCTTGATAGCCTTTGGTGAATTGGATACAAACATATCACTGACTTCGTGAGTTATGTCTCACCCTAGGTCTACCTCCTTAAGTTAGTATGATATACTTCAGAGTGCATTGCGTGGTATAGATATCAAATAAATATAACAGTATCCAGAACTGCTACTCACAATAGCACCGGACCAAATTTGCACACCAGATGTCAGTGGAAATCCTCCGCCTTCAGCCGATACCAAGATGACAATTCCGATAATAATGGAAACTATAGACAACGTGGTTGTAGTCATTGCGAGAATTTTATACTTTTTGTATACTTCTTTTCTCATTGCTAGACATCTTGCTAAAAAGATATTCAGTTACATTTGATTACAATTACAAGATGACCAGTTATCAACTGTATGCATTTATAAGCTTTTAGATGTAAGACTACCAAATTTTCAACACTTGAGGTTAATTTCTAGCTATGGAGTCAAGATAGGTTGAAGAGTTACTGTACACCATATACGCTTTTGTTTTTTTTAATTTTGTATACAGATTGAATTATGATAAGTTTTTTCTTTGTTTTCTTTGTTTTTGTTTTTTTTGTTTTTTTTTGTATTTTTTTTGGTTTTGTTTTTTTTTTGTTCTTTGTTTTTGGTTTTTTTTGTCTCGCCGTTTTAGTTAAAGTCCATTTTTCTTGACAGTTATAAAAAGAACACCTATCAAACAAAACAAAAATGGGAGACTTACCGAGCCTTCATTTTATATTTCGTCTGAATATAGCTGAAATATTGCTGCTCGGACGTTAAACCCCAACAATCAATCTATCATTTTATATTTAAATAGATATTTCAACAATTGAAAATGAAATCTGATTTCTCTCTGAATCTAATGCTTACGGGTCAAAATCGTTCAATATGCAAATCGTGAAACATTGATGATTTT
Source organism: Perna viridis (assembly GCA_037379345.1). NCBI lineage: Eukaryota > Metazoa > Mollusca > Bivalvia > Mytilida > Mytilidae > Perna > Perna viridis. Next base: position 42,161,768 of record CM074512.1, on the reverse strand, counting down.
AAAAAAGAATTTCTACTTGCCCTGACCTACAAAAAATTCTTCTAGTTTTTCATAAATACAAATAAACGCTCATGATTTATTTTCTGTTTTTTTAGACGATGAAGAGTTTGAGTGTCACGTTCTTGTATGGCGTCTAGATCTTTTAATTAACGATGAACTGAATACACGCGCCGTATATTTCAACTAATTTTCATGTACATACATATAGCATCCATGTACATACTTATGTAACCCTTTTATAGTTCGTGTGTAAATGTTTCAAAAGACGAACGGAGAAGGCTGCTGAAAAATATATAAAAAAGAAAACCTACCCTGTTCTTCGGGTGACATTTGCATTCCTGGAAGGTTCAGCCCAGACGGGCATCCTGAACCAACTACGACGTTCATTTGTCAAAACTACACTTCTATGATTTACAACTTAACATGGAGAGTTATTATATATGTAATCGCTCAACTATTATCGTTCAGGTAAACATCTAAAAATAAATACTGAGGTAGTTTTATTTACACGATCCAGTTATTGATCCAAGTGTATTCAACGCATTTGATCGACTTCTAGGTTTCGGAAACAAGCACGAAGATTTTATTAATCCGTCTCCTTATCAATACAGACAATTTATAAATTTAAACATACGACAGGCATGCTTAGGAAATAAGCAACAACATGTACATGTACTACTATGTAAATACAATATAGATATTAAAAATTGAAAGAAATTAAATATAAAAAAAGGTATAATTATGTTTGAAAGAAAGAAAGGAGTATTGCAGTTCAACAGAAGCGTTTGCTCTGAACAATGTATTTTTGAACAAGTTTAGATACATGAATATTTTCACTCAACATTAGAATATCCCATACAATAACAAATTTATATCGATTGGATAATTAAGAGTGTACGAAGCTGGTCGTACCTATGACACTGAAAAAGAAATGATAGGTTGGAGAGTACAAGATTTCGCGGGAACAGATACTCGTTAAAGGAGGTGCAGTTCATGCAAAGCCTTGCATGTAGAGCTGTCGTTATCTTGTCTCTGTACAATAATATTATGGACATGAATTTTCATGCGTCTCTAGTTTACTTTTAAAAATATTTATTCAACCAAACATTCGTATATCCAATAGCGAACTATTCCACAGGCGGATAGTCGACGGCAAAAAGTGTTTAGAGTACAAGTGTGCGTATCGAAATTAACAATGATATACATGATCGTGTCGATCAAAAACTGAGCTAAGAACAAGGTCATATAAATAACTTTGGGATTCCTCGTTTATAATTAAATAACACTATAACAAAAGAGTTGAAAATGGTAGCACTTTCCGTATATCCATTACACCCTTCATTTCGTGCGTTATAAAGCTAGGATATCGGGGCTTCGAGCAGATAATTTGACTGTTTTTTTAGATATAAACCACTAACATCCCCAAAATCTTTCGTAACACAGTGTTAGCCAATCAATTGCACGGTATGAGTGACGCTGACCATCAGCTGACTGTTCCTTGGTTTAATTGTCGTTTTCGTTCTAACACATATACTCGATACTGTTAGACCCGGTTTGCACTTTTATGTGATATTTGTAATACATGACGGACTGAGGAGTTTCTTAAAGTCATTGGCTATCATTTAGAGTCACGTTGTAAAGCATCAAAGCGTTAACACAATCCCCCGGCATAGTCAAACCCATGAATGTGGGTCATTGTGTATTCGGGGAAATTAGTTGTCATGTGACCACGTTCATTCGTTAAATTCATTAAAAGCTTCAGACGTGATTTAATGTCGATCCGTGACCTAATGATTCAATTTGTGATCTGCACACTGTACAGCCTACAGCATTTGCTGAATCTTTGACCAAGCGAAATACTATTGGAGATAAAATCAACTTTCCAGTGCAAAAAATAACGTTATGTTTCCGATCACCATTCTAAAATTTTGTTGAGTCGGAAGGAAGGGATTTATTTTCATTTTTATTTAAATTTTGAAACGAAATAAGTCATAGGGACACCAAATCAGAATATAAAGAAAACCAAATCTGCAAAGACTAAACATGTAATAGACTTAGTCAACGGCCTAATCCCTTGTGGGATTCGGTGCTGGAGATATTTTTTGTTTAGACGGTGTAGATCAAAACACAAAAAAAAAAAAACATCTCAAGCGCCGAATCCTAAAATGGGATTATCCACGGCCAAGAGCACACTCCCGGCATGTGTGTTTACAATACATTATAAATATAAACAACCAGAATTTCTACTAACTCTTTGTTTCTATCTAGTATAGAACAAAAAAATCTATTTTCTTCTTTAAAATTGCATTTTATTAAGTTGAATATGGTCCGTATTTCTTCACATTTTTCTGGAGGAAAAACTTACAGTTGCGATCACTTCTAACATCTCTTAAATTCTATCAGGATTTCTGATCTACGACTGCATCCTGACAGATCCTGACAGGGTCAGACAGAGGCAGGGCACATTTTGCCATATTCCCTGACAGATCCTGACAGAAATTGTCCTGGGTCGTGATAAAGAAAATACGAAAAGCTGTTCTAAACTGTCATACCCCTGGACAGTTCCTGACACTAAATCTTTCTATTCTGTGTGACGTAATTTAGAACAGGAAGTCCGCGATTAATAAATGGAACTGTGCGATTAATGTAAATTAGCTAACCCGATTAGGAAACAAATCTTGATTTCAAAATTAATATTGAATTTCCAATTATATATAGAGAGCTCGTCGTGATCATCATCCCACAATCACTCGATCGTTGTTCATGTTCCAATTTTCGTCGATCACTATCCAGTCAGGATCTTTTAAAATTTATCATTGTTTACATGTATAATTTTTTTACATTCTGTCATACACCTGTGGTATTACACCTGTGATATTGATTAAATCAAAGTATTTAATTATAAAATTAAAGGTCTATGTTTCTGTTCTTAGTGTATAAAAGTCGTAACAGATAACTTTCAGATGTTCGGTAATTGTCACGAAGTTCAAGATTGACAAAGTACTTTTTGAGAGAAAGCTACTTTTAATAAACATAACGATCACAAATCATTCCAAAAATGTTGAAATTGACAATTTTGCATTAAATGGGTGATCGATACCTAAATATTTCGGTTAAAATTCTTCAAAATGCCACTTTTAGCAAAGAATATGATTGATAACATTTCCAACTTCCCTACATAGTCTTATATGTACATAGAAATTGTAGAAACTAAAAATGTAAGTTTCATATTAGTGACTGTGACACCATTATTTCAGTAAAAATTCTGCAAAATATACGAGTGCAGGCAGTTTTATTTTTCATGAGGGTCTAAAACTATTGACTTAAATGCTTATTGTTTCAGTACAGCTATCATGTGGGTGACTATGACTCATATATTTCTGTCAAAATTCTACAAAAATGTCATATTCCAGCATATGAATGAATACCCACACTTTTAATTTCTATGAGGGTCTAAAATCAATTACTAAAATGCTGAATTTTTCAATATAACTAAAATATAGTGGCTCTGACACATTAATTTGAGTCAAAATTCTTTAAAAATGTCATATTCTTGCAAAATGTATGAGTACGAGCACTTTTTATTTCCATAAGTATCATGTGGTGGCTGCGACACATTATTTTGAGTCTAAATTCTTTAAAAATGTTATAATCTTGCAAAATGTATGAGTGCCCACACTTGTAATTTCCATGAGGGTCTAATATTAATGATTAAAATGCTACATATTTCAATAAAACTGTCATATAGTGGCTGTGACATTAATTTAAGTCAAAATTCTTTCAAAATGTCATACTCTTGCAAAATGTATGAGTGCCCACACTTTTAATTTGCTTGAGTGTTTAAAAGAATGAAATGCTAAATTTATCGATATAATTATCATGTAGCTGGCTGCGACACATTTGTTTGAGTCAATATTCTTGAAAAAAATCTTATTCTTGCAAAATGTATGAGTGTGAGCACTTTTGATATCCATGAAAACCTAAAATTATTGACTAAAATGCTATTTTTTGTAATATAACTACCATGTGGGTGACTGCGACTGATATATACATTAAAGTTCCATAAAGGTATAAAATTTCTGTATAAACTGTCAATTTATATGGAAAATCTGTATCATACCGATGTCTAGTTCTGCAACCAAAAAGAATTCAGTTCAAATGCTATAAAGTCGGGGCGTAACAAGTACGGCAGGCAATAATTCTTGTTGGTACTGCATGCCATACATAAAAGTACTGACAGGATCAAAGAGAGGTTAGAAGTGATCGCCACTGTATACAACAAAATAAGTCGATGTTTGTTCCTTCTGGCCGGAAATGTCTCCCAAACGTATTTTGATAATGTTTGTCCAGTGACGTTAATGTTGTCCCTCCCGTGATATTGCGCAGAGCTCCTTCATGAGCACTCTCTACAGGGCCGGATCCAGACACTTTGAAAAAGGGTGTGCCAGCCGAGATTCCTCAGAAAAAGTTGTTTGCTAGGACATTATTTGCCATTTTTTCGCCAATTTTACACATGAAAATGACATTTTTTTTTATATAAAAAGGGGGTGTCAACCCCTTGCACTCCCTCTGGATTCGCCACTGGTCTAACTTGTTGACTAGGTATTGGGTGTGGTTATGCCAAATGGCGCCACCATATTCAATGATAGGTCTGATGTAAGAAAAGTACATTTTCTCCAAGACATGCCTGTCAAGGACAAAACACACCTTAAGCAAAAAAAAAACTGTAGTAAAAGCTTTCTTAACAATATATTTAATGTGCCAAGAACCATTACTTGAAAAAAAAAATAAATGCCCAAGTGTTAACGAGAAACAACCTCTTGAATGTTATGGCCATCCATAGAAATAGGCAAATGCATTAGCTTTACGGTTTTATGGGATATAGTTATCGTTTCCGTCTTTTGTGGGTTAAATTTAACGAAGCACTGATTTGACCAGTTATGAACGTTTTCAAGATTTTTATTTAGTGTCAGCAGAATACTGCGGGTTTGTATTCTGTTATATAAATGCTCTTGTCATCTGCAAACAACTTAACACAAGTATGAATTTCTTCTACAATATAATTTTTAAGTAACAAAAACTGCAAGGGTCCTAATATGGAGTCCTGGGGAACACCAGCTTCAATTGACGTCCAGTCAGAACTTCTACCACTAAGAACCTCCCTTTGTTCCCTCCCGAAAAGATAGTTTTTTGAACCGGCGTAGCAAATCTCCACAAATACCGTAGTTTTGGAGTTTAAATAAGAGTTCGTTGTGCCATACGCGGTCAAGTGCCTTGCTTATGTCATAATAGACAACTCTTATTTCTTTTCCGTCATCGAAAGCTTTCCCGATATCGTGCATCGTGCATCATGTTTGATACGTACGGTAATGGTCAAAATACGCATAATTATGTTCTATAACAAATATAAGAAAAGAAGTTAATAGTATTTGCAAGTTAATTCAATGGCATACGTCGTTTTTGTTAATAATATCAGCTCAATAATAACATGCCAAATATAGCAGTATAAAGGAAAACAGAAGAATAACTAACAAAAAACATACAGAAGCCGAAGCCGAAAGAAAAAACACAAAAATTAAAAGTAAATGAACAAACCAGACTCTAGTGAACACTGGCTGCATGGACCAAGTGCACCGTAATGGTAGTTTACTCTGAGTTTCTAAAACACCTAACGAGTTCCGGTATAATTTTAATGGAAGAAGAAAATTAATTTTTAGCGAATAGATCAAATCTATTAACATAAACTTTAGTTCAACAGCGACTAACTCAAGGTTTTCGAAATGAAAACTGAATCCTTAGATAGTTTGTCTGACAGTTGTCTGAAAAACGTTTCTTGACTACATATATTAATATTGAAATATAATAAACAAAGTCATAGACGGCATAACGAAGTGCATATGCATACATTTCTTATTTCTTTAAAGGGGTTAAGGCTATTATGGCCTCGCTACTATGTGGCGGACCCCTGTTGTAATCACTCTGCCCGTCCGTCAAGATCAAATTAATAATTGTGAAATAGAGATTCGTGTCTCTTTGTTTTCTTTTGATGTAAGCTTTTGATATTTTATATTAGGGTAGAATGACCTTAAAATGGTATGTTGCGAACCATAGCTTGATGGACTTTGACCTTGAATTTTGACCTCAAGGTCAAATTAATGATTTTGCAAATTCGTGTCCGGGCTGTAACTTTGTAGTATTTTGGTATAGGCTTTTGATATTTGGCATGAGGGTAGATCAGCGTAATTCTATTTAAGGTACAGCGGGGTCCTTAGAGATGGTTTCCATCTCAATGTTATCTACTTTGTACTCATTCTAACCCAACGATTAGTCGATTTTAAAAGCTCAACAGAACTTAATTATGTATGTATATGTATTATATGCACCGACTTTATATAGAGCTTTTGACTTTGACCTGACGATCTCCCAAATTCAGCTTGAACTCAGGCGTACAAAGATTACTTCAGTGATGTTGCAAAATTTAATTAATGTAGCAAAAATTATAACATAAAACTTACATACAAATATAAGCATAAGTCTAAAATAAAAATTTTAAAACAAACAGTTACATGTATTGAAAAAAACTTGGTCAAGAAATGAGGAACCCGCAAACAATCATAGAAAAAAAAGATGTCATCATCTTGGTTTTGGTATGCAGTGGTAGGAGGGTGAACAATCGTTAAAAAACTCTTTGTAGTGTAGGTGAAAGTGTGGCCGCCAATCAACATAGAGAACAATTTTCACCTTGGCTTCTTATTAGGGAACCTAAACAACATACTGAAGAAAGATTACATTAATTCGTTTGAATAAAATTTGTGAGAATAAATATCAAATATTCTGTACATGTACATACAATATATACATCAACAAAGGCACGTGAAAATTACATGTATAATGAGGTGGTGTAAATATCAGTAAAGCCTAATTATTGGTTAAAATACGACTTCGGCAAATTATCCTGATGCCTTATCGAAAGTGAGCGAAACAGTTTTGTTATTGTTCACTCGCAGTATAAGAGCAACAACTTTTTTGACTTTTTTTACGTATAGAAGTATGACCAGTCTATTATACCCTTTAGCTCAGATGTTTATGGATACTCAGTACAATTGTTGACAGCCTTTTGACAATGATCATAAAATGCATAATTCAAATCTAAATAATAGTAAATAGGGAAACTGAATAAGAGTGAATGTCGGTGTCAAAATTATAAGCATGATTCACTACATGCACTGGAAATAAAGCCATTTGCCCGTAATAGGATAAAATTTAATTTTTTCAATGGCTCATATACATGTCAAACATGGAAGAGGTTGGTTTCCGTAGTTCCGTAGTTTACCTTGGTTCCCTTGATTACTCTTTCGATTTATTATAGTTCCTGGATGTACTACAATAGAGTATTACTGCATTATATTGTACATAGTAGTCTAAATTTGAGCTCAAATTAATTCTGCATACTGCATTTATCTCAATATTTGCTGGTGTATAACGTTTCGCTGTATGTGGGTGGTGGTGGAGGTCCGCCATATTGGTTATGTGAGGTTTGAATGGCAACAGTCGGAACTGGTGCTGGTATCACCTGTTTAAGTTTTTGGTGATAGTTTCTATACGCTTGGGTTACAAAACCTGCCGTTATTAAAATAATAATATCCATTGCGAGAACCAGAGAGTTCGTAGCAAGCATTACATCGTAATGAGCGGGGCATCTTTCCTGTGTCGGATCTTTATGAGCACAAGTAACAATAATCCATATGGCATATCCTATACATTGTCCCATCCAAATAAATGACCACCACATCATGCCTGAAAAAGTTCCAATCTGAAACAAATAGAATTTAAAGTATTTTCAAAACGATGTAGGCACAAGTGATAATAGAGCCATCATTACGTAGGCTGTACTAATTAACTTAAAACATTACTACAACGTGAAATCGTGAGTATCAGAATAATTTAAAGGTAATCATCATTGAAATGTAAATGAGAAGCATTGATAGAAGAAAAAAAATGAACTTAGAGACTTACATAACGGTCTTGTTTTGTTATTTTTCCGTTACTGGTTTTCTGATCTGGATTCGTGAAACCAGCTGCCAAACCACAACCGGCTGCCGCTAATATCTTAAATCATAAAATAAATCGCAATTCTATGAAACGGGAATTTCTTTTACATTACGGCAATGTTACGTAGACAAAGTTTGAAAGTCATAGTTTTCCTTCCCTCGTTTGTCTATCCCGGACTTGACTTCTTATGAGCAACTCGGCGGGTATTTCTGAAAAGCAGAGGACGCTTACCCTACCGGTGCACCTGGTCCATATTCCCAGTTTTTAGTGGAGTCCGAGTTGCTCATTTACTTTTGTTTCTTCGTATGTATGATTTCAGTTACTTTATGTTCTTTGTTGTGTATGTCTGTTTTCCATGTCTGGTCTTTGTCCCTGGATTACATTCTTTTGATTACCGCTATAACCTTGGTTCCCTTGATTACTCTTTGATTACCGCTATAACCTTAGTTCCCTTGATTACTCTTTGATTTTTTTATTGTTTTCTATTGTTCCATGTTTAAACGTAGTCCAGTATAATACAAACAAGCAGTCAAAGAATTTTTGTTTTTGACACTACGTTGATATTATATATGCATAATCTTGAGTGCTGATACATGAAATGATAATCTTTGGTAGAAAATGCTAAAGCTGATATATCTCTTTCTTTGATACCTATACATAATTTTACCATTATGCAAGTCAGACATATACTTATAAGTTAGTATCCGTATTATACTGATTAAGAAACACATTTGAATGGAAGCACATTGCATGATTAAAAACGAATAACTTAAAACCTAATACCCATTCTGTTTTTTTTTTTTTTTGAATAAAAAAGTATCCAAAGTTATAACACTCGAGAACTATTTGTTCCAAATAAACAACTGAACTCACTATGCATCCTGACCATATCGGAGAACTTGCTGTTACTGGAAAACCAAAATTGTACCCATACGCAATTATCACAACTCCACAAACAATATTAGTAACACTTGCAACTAGTGCGACAAGCGCAAACAATTTGTATTTGTCTACCAATTCCTTCTTCAGTGAGTTCACACGAGCTGAAATTGAAAGTAAATTCTTACATTTGTGACATAGATTATGAAGCAAATAGTTCTCCCATTTTTAGGTTGTGATTAATAATGCATTTAAATTTTTAACAATAGGGCGTCGAATAAATTTTGCCAGAGGTTTCTCGCCATTTCAGATTTTTCAAATTTTTTTTCACAGACTTCATTGGAAAACTCGATTTTCCTTCGGCCAATTTTTTATTTAAACTATTTCTCTGCTCTCTATGATAAAATTGAGATTTGAACATACTCACTAAAACTCGTATCTTGAAAATCTTACGTTTTGAAATTTATTCATACAGTGACCGGTGTAAGATGTTGTGGTTTAAAGTGAGTCCTAAAAATTTGCGCGGGAATCGAACACTCAAAGGGACCTCGTTAGAGAACCATTAAATCTTGCCCAGTGTCACTTCCAAACAGTCACAAGTTTACTAATGTATAAAAAAGAAGTTTAAGACAATACATGTACGACTGAAATTTTAAGACACACATGCGAAAGTTATGACCGTTTGCGTTATTTTAATTGGCTAATTATTACGGGAAAGCGGACATACCCTACCTCGACCACTCGGAATCCCCGAACAGAAAAAAATACGATTTTTCGTGTTTCTAGTAGTTTCGTGTTTCGTGTATCTGCTGCTAAGGTTGTTGTCTAAAAGGAATCTACCCCACATCCCTGTTTTACAAACACAGAGGCTCAATTGTAGAACGAGATACTACTAAACATTCAGTTCAGTAAAACTGTTATAAAACTCCTTTCATTTAAACAGTGACTGATCCAATGTTGAGCGCATCCTTTTATCGGAATACTTGGTTGATTTTGAGCAAAATGAGCAAATAATAGCATATAACCTCTTTTTTCAGGAACCCCCTTTTTCAAAATCTCAGGACCCACCCATGTATGTGTAAGTATGTGTTATATCATATTTTGATTTGTCATGTGCAGTTGTTTGTTATTACGCTTGAAATAAAAGTTTTAATTCATTGCTAACCTGCACGAGTTTTCCTGTACTATTTGAATAAAAAACGAAATTTTGACATTAATTTTATATGTGTCATTTTAAAACATAATGAAAACAAGGTTTGTTCTTCTTTGGCCTTCTTTAGTGGAATACGGATTGCTCTTTTTCTTTGGCCTTCTTTAGTGGAATAAGGATTGCTCTTTTTCTTTGGCCTTCATTAGTGGAATAAGGATTGCTCATTTACTTTTGTTTCTTTGTATGTGGTTATTGTATATTCTTTGTTGAATGTGTCCTTTTGCGCCAATTGGATATAAAATCGTAGATTAATTGTGCCAAAAAATATTTTTCTGTGTAGTCCTTTTCTGTCAAACACAAATAAGGAAACTAAATATAAAAGAAGTAAATATCTGAAGTAAAATGATAATAAAATAAAAAAAAATGAATTATAAATGAATTAAAGAAAAGAAATATAAAAATACATATATATTTAAAAATGTATCCACAATAAAAACCAAATATAAATTATTTATTATAATTATTTATTTATTTTTATTTTCATTTTAATTTGATTGTAATCATTTGTTTTTCAATTTTCAACTTTAAATTTTAAAATTAACAAAAAGAAAGGAAAAAATAACTTATATGTAAATGGTTTAATAGTTCTTCTATTTTATAATGGATAAAGTATTGCTCGTCCGTCCGTCTGTCGCTAACATGTCCCATATCTGATTAAAAAAGAAGGCGATATTCACTGGTTTACGGAAATAGCTTTGTAATGAAGTCATTTAAACTTAAAATATAAGATAAACAGCCAATTCTACAAGGATTTTGAAAAATGGTAAATAACATACAATAACCACACCACGCATCTAATGTAGCACAAATGTAAATTTACTTGTATTCTAGGGCAAAAGGATCATTAATTTATTTGCGCAATTTAACTACGAAAATCGAAAAGTAAACTGGTGCGAAAGAAGTACTGGCGCAAAAGGAAAACGCCCATTTTGACCGGCTAGTCGTTGTTTATTTGATTATTAGTCGGATCTTGGACCCTTGATTTCACTAGTTAGTCACATTTTGTTAATCTGAATAATGCCACTTAACCTATATGTACTGAATACGCATGACTTCTTTTAGTGGTTAAATTTTCAAACTGATGTGTTTGTTTGAGGGTCAGAACCGTAAAACCATATATAATGCCATATTTATTTAACATAAAAAAATGATATATGTACATGAATCTGATATTTATATGTGACCTTTAAATGACCACTTCAATCTTTAAAATACCAACACCAATGGAAACCTTAATAGTTAACCTAACAAACGAAGGAAGTCTCTGAGTCTCTGTATAACCCTTCTTAGATTGGGGGTTGGAGGAAGGCTGCTGAGGTTCAGATGAAAGAGGGAGCAATTTAGTACATGTTAATTAACTAAGTTACAGCCCTAGATTAATCCTTGGAGGAGGAATGACCCGGCCAGCGAAAGCTATATTTATTATTTAGCCTAGCTGGCCGAGTGGTCTAGGGCGCTGGACTTCGAGCAGGCGGTGTTGCCATAGATGTCACAGCGGTACGAGTTCGAGTCCCGCGGAGGGAACAACCAAAAATTTGCATCGCAAATTTGACAGTTCTAACATCGTTGGGAATTTTTCAGACCTATTTATATAATGCTACATTGTATAACTGACAGTTAATGACAAAAACAAACAAACCACCAAACAAACAAAAAACAAAAACAAAACTGTGTCATCAACTTTGTTTTTGTCGTGGATTTCAGTGTCATTTGTTTTAATAAATCAACTGTTGCATAAAACAATCTGGTAAACTTAGTGATATAAAGGTGATGTCGTTACATTTCATCATTTACCTTCTTGCTCTGGCGTAAGCGATGTTTCCTGAACTCCACGGGATTCCGAGCTTGCAGCACAACCCATTTTCTCAAAGAATTAAAATAAAGCTTTCATAAAATATAACTATATCCATAAAAGTTTCGAAATGGTTTGACCATTGTGCTTTACCAAGGAACACGCCCACGATCATTCAATGTTTGACGTTTTAAGCAAACAATGATATAGACAGAGTCCCAAATGTTGACCTGATTCTGAACTTTAATTTCAACATACAGTACTCAATATACTTTGTTTAACCATGATGTTGAATTTGCTAACAAAACTTTTTAAAATATCTTCGCTAGTTTTTGTTTGAAATCTATTGGGTTTTTGTTTTGATTGATCCGACAAAGAAAATATCGGCAAAAAAAACCTCGAACAATGAAAGCAGAAAAGACAATTCAGAGTCATAAACATCCAAGTAAATGTTTGAAAAAAAAACGTGAAAATGTGAAACATGGACAATTTTTCTGTGGAGAGTTGAATCTTTGCACAGAATAGAAACAGAATACAATATGTGTGGACAAAAATATGTTACTTTGAAGATTTGTATAACAGTATTTAAAATTATCAATAAAAAGTATACTCTAAATATGAAAACGAAGTAATTAAAATCTTATAATTTATGTTTGTTTGTTTGTTGGGGTTTAACGTCCGAGCAGCAATATTTCAGCTATATTCAGACAATCTTATAATTTAGGACCATCGCAAAACAAACCCGCAATAATTTAATTTTGTTCCATAACCAAAAATGTTTGACCCACTTTAATTTCTACCCTTGATATGCACATGCGTCGCAAACGATTAAAACAGGTCTACTAGCCGCTCAGCCCGTCCGTCAATATTGTCAATTACCTAATTTTTTCATAATCTGTAACTCAAAAAGTATCTTTTTGTTTCTATTATCACGACACATTTCATTTTCTCGTCATTCATTGAAGACCCATGGGTGACCTTGAGCTGACATTTTTCATCCCGGTGGAGTTGTTGTCTCTTTGACATATTCAATATACCCATTGTCGTTATAAATAAAGTGATCAGTGAGTAGCTAACAGATATTTTTTGCACATGCAACTTTAGATGTGTTAGAAGTCCAAATTAATAATATGATTGTGAGAATGACAATGAGTACGAGATGATTGTTGAATTCTTGTATACCGTTAATAAGAGTCTAGGAGGTGCAAATGTAGGAAATGAAAGTACTGTGCAACCTTTGTTGACACATGACTCCGTCTTGTAGAATTTTTTAACATATAATAAAGACTGATCTCTAAAAAGTATAAAAAAAAAACGTTGTACTTAAAATGCAAACTGTTTCTTTATGCTCCTTTCTTTTACATTTGAGTATTTCTCTTTTTTTATCAAACAAGTGTGGGTATATACTGGTTAATACCGAAGAGCATATTTGGACATACATCCGTTTTATATTGTATGTGTTTGCGTCGTCTAGAAAGCGAAATATCCCATTAATAGCAATTAATGCAACATTTATTATACGATATAATTGTTGAAAACAATATGATCACTTGTTCACGAAAGTCAATAATACGAGGCGCCGAATGGGACTCTCGTGGTTTTGTACTCAAAATTCAATTTTGTACAGACAAATAAACTCTGATTAACAAAATTTTTAACATACTACAAATGTTCAATTTTGTGAGACAAAAGTCTATTTTGTGTCACAAAATTCAATTTTCTCACAAAAGTCTACTTTGTATGCAAATTAGTTTACAAAATCATTTGGATATCAAATGAATTCTCTCATCACGATTTTGTAAGAAGGTTTCTCATTGGATACAGTAACCGCGAGTCTCGCAGACGCAGGTTTCCGATTACTTCGAGCAACGCAGTACGATTAATGCCGATCTATGTGAAATTAAAAAAAAATCTTTTAAGTTGCATTCTACAGTAAACCTGTTTTGAAATTACTAAAATTGCTATTATACGTTTTCTATGAGATTTGTTTGAAAAAACAGGTTTTGAAATACGCGATTTTTCTACTTCCGATTTATTGGGATTTCCCTGGTAAATCACGTGATCATTTCCTGACATCTTTCGACTCGACTATAAAATGTTTTTTCCCGACCTGTTAATCACCACCAAAATTGTTAAAATTTGACTAGATGATATGTATTAATGTCCCAAATTTTGCTGGAAAAAGAAATGAATCGTCAGAATGTCCAAGAAAATCATATTACAAATATGTTGTGCATTGAAGTTTGTTAATCTGTCAAAGTCGGCGAAGGAATATCTTGTTCCACTATCCCTCACGATTTTTTGCCAGATACAGATAGATTCCTTATTTCATTCCAATTCTATTGAATGACACAAGAAATTCGGTAAAGTGGAACACGTTGGGCGAGATGAAAATCCGACATATTACGCGTCTAACTTTCGTTTCCCTTTTGTTTACAAATGCTCAAATGACCTGTCTTTAGATTCAAGATTAAGTGACCCAGTGGATTATACGATTACGATATCCGATATTTCTTTCACTTGTGTGTTTTGTTATAACCGCGCACATTCGTACATTATCCACTGTATTGCAGTGAAAGCTTTAAGTTTGTAATACACGTGTACATGATGCTGCACATTTTGAATTCATTTGTTAAATTGAATTTTGTCTCACAGAATTGAATTTTGTGACACAGAATTGAATTTTGTCTCACAGAATTGAATTTAATTTCACAAAATTGAATTTTGTGTCTCTGAATTTAAACTAGGTGCCTAGAAACTAATCACTTATATACGTGACACATAGTTTCAAGTAACAATTTGTGGCACTCGAGCTATATATAGCTAATCAATTAAGAAATAGTTATAGCTAGTTGAGAGGTACTTGTATCTTCTGCAAGGTAGTGTCTCTGCGTACGCAACTTGTGTAGTCGGAGCCTCAGAGGTTCTACGTACATATAAAATATTGCAATATCTGATGAACATTCATTCGGTCCAGTATGAATTTTTCATTTCTTTGGTTACTCAGATATGAGAAAAGAGGACAAAATTGCAAAATTAGGGATTCGGTCCGATTTTCAATGGGTCTGATACTCTCAGCGATCAAAATATTATGACATACGTGCATTGCAGCAAATATTTATTTCTCATATCCTGGAGCTGTTGGTATTTATTTTGAAAATATTTTGGGTGCATATCGGTGTAAAACCAAATGATCATTAAAACATAATAATTAGATAGTTTGTGTATTATCCTTAAACATAAAGACATATATCATAAGATAAGAATTTTTGCAAATTATCCATTTATAGATAAAATCGTCACATTACATGCATATAACAGCGTATTATATTGAGGCCCCGAGTGCACAAGTTTTGTACGAGAAGACAAGATGCCTCTCTCCAACGATCATGACTTGAGTTTGAATGCCTTGACAGACATTTTCGACCCAGAGGTCGATAAACTGAATTTAACCTTAAAATTTTAGAAACTGCTAGAGGCCAACTAGTACGTTGTAAGTCAATTATGCAGTGTGTCGGGGAGTTTTGTATTTATTCATCTATAGATGTTCCATATAAAACTACACCGAACCTGAATATTGCGCAAAATGTCGCACTGCTACGGTGTCATCTGAATATTGAGTTAAATTAAATGTCCTTCGTTATCACTGGGACTAATGTTAGTTATATTTAATGACAAGTTTTTGGAATGGTTAATTTAAATCAAAGTTCAATATTAACCATTTGTGTTTAGACATGTTTGAAGTCGATCCACGTTCTTTTCTTTGGCTTATTCCTATTTTTGCAATTTGACGATTATTTGAGGCGATCGATATAAATTGATTCAGTACATGAATACTTTGATTTCCATTCAACCTTAGATACATTTCTTTTCCCTGTACTATGATACCCCCGACGACATGAGCGAGAAACCGAAGTTAGAAAACGTTTTTGAACTATTCAATGCACAATTTAAAGATCTCCACCTGTTGAAAAGTGCATACCGTTCGTTGTGCTTTGACAGACGCAACCCTCTCATAGCTCAAGAGATACAGTCATGCAATGCAGCTTCGGGATAGAGGATAAACTTTTCACGAGCGTCGTGTGAGACATGGCCTTGTGCGAATGAAATATATACGTTTGAAAGCATATTTACTGATATCATTCAGTTACTGAATGATTTTTTTACTCAACCCAACTATGTTCCCGACAACAAGGCATCAAGGTTACTCCTTGAAAAATTGATTCAATTTTGATGGACGACAGTGAGTACTGTCTGATATATAAGATTTTCTTATGGCAAGCCAAAGTGGACAAAAATCGTTATTTTGTACTTCTAGAAAATAATTTTGTAATATTACAAAATCATTTTTTAGCTCATCTGGCCAAAAGCTATGCAAGTTATTGCCATCACTCGGCGTCCGTGGTCGTCGTTGTCATCAGCCGTCGTTAACAATTATATAAAACTCATCTCCTCTGAAACTACTTGACCAATTAGAACCAAATTTGGTATGAATGTTCCTTAGAGTATTCTGCATAGAACTGATGTGGGGATTTTTGATTCGTCTTAACACATGGCAGCTGTTACTAAAAGTAGAACATAGGGGTCAGACAGTAGTTTTTCAAATATATCTACACTCCTTGAGACGTTTAGGTTTCGGCTAGAAACCACTAGTTCCACTTCCCATAGGCTTCTGTGCTAATTTCACAATATTCAATGGCTTCTCTGGACTTTACCTTAACTTTAACCTGCAGAGGACTATATATCAGCATGATTCTACATATGTCCGCTCTTAATCCTCAGAATGGCATGTGGGGTTAGCAGACTTGCAGTGCAGTACTGGTCACCGGAAGTGAAGGGTCTATAAATAGCATGGGAAATCCCAGTGTTTTCACAAGATAGGGTATATTTAGAAATCATTATGGAGATTAGGCTTCACATCACAAGAAGCAAAATGCACCTATAAAATGTACAGAAATGTTTTTCCTTTCAGAAACTGTTTAATTTTTTAAAATAAGATGAGCACTTTTTTCACAGCACTATGAGGAACAGGGGTAATTTCTGCGTAGGACTTTTTTGCGTACGTTCCAAATGCTCATCGGTTGAATTGGTGGTCTGTAACCTTTCCTGCACGCATGATACCTAAACGAACGCTAAACGCTCACCAAACGCACGAGAAATGAACACTTCTATCGTGTGTTTTAAAGAATGCTCCTATTGTGCGTTTAAACGCGCGATAGACGAACGCTCACAGCATGCATTTAAACGCACGATAGACGAACGATGAAAAATAATAATAATAATAAATAATGACAAAAGAAAAAATAGAAAATGAAATTAATGAAAATATAAAGATTAATAATACAAAAAATATAAATAAATGTTAAATCAAGGAAATAATCAAAGTAAAAAAAATAAACGAACGCTCGTATCGTGCGTTTAAATGAACGCCTCTATCGTGCATTTAAACGAACGCTCCTATCATGCGTTTAAACGCATGCTCCTAGCGTGTGTTTAAACGAACACTTCTATTGTGCGTTTAAACGAACGCTCGTATCATGCGTGTAAATGAACGCCTCTATCTTGCATTTAAACGAAAGCTCGTATCATGCGTGTGAATGAACGCCTCTATCTTGCATTTAAACGAACGCTCCTATAATGCGTTTAAACAAATGCTCCTAGCGTGTGTTTAAACAAACACTTCTATCGTGCGTTTATTATGCGTTCAAACGAACGCAAAAGTACAATTTATGTGTAAAAACACGATAAATGGTGCATGTATGCTAAAATGGGAAACGTGAACGTCTCAAGGAGTGTATAAATAACGAAAAACCTAGTTGTTTTCCTTTAACTAGATAGAAAAGCAAAAGCAAGGTGTACATATCCAAAAACCTCAATAAAATATTTTTTGGGTGGTATAATTATACCCCATGCAAAAAAGTTGTCCTGTCTGTCTGTCCGTCCTTCCATCACAAGTTTTCGTCATCTTGACAGTCACGTGTTGACAGCGGCTCCATCTTTCAAACTTTGGTGAATGGTAAGTAGCAAAAATCATGGGTGGGATTTTTTTTCACGAAAATCAGTCAAGGGAAACCACTCCTGTGGAAGGGGGACTTAGTAAAAAAATCCGTGATTGGGGATTGTATCCCAGATAGCATCTCCACTTTTTTTACCACATTCCTTCAACCTAGTAGCAATAAAATCTTGGATGGGATTGATTTTCACAAAAAATCAGTCAAGGGGGACCACTTCTAAATGTTATTGTGTTAAGGGAATAAAGTTTGTGCAATTGTGTGCATGTGAGGTATTGTGAGCATGCTCTCTAATGTTCTTTAATTGCTTCTTGCATGTATTTTATTTAAGCTTAAAAATGTAATTTAAATTGTTTTTTTTTGAAAAAAATTGTTTTATGGGTTAGAACTTACAACACTAGTTTTTGGTTAATATAGAGGTTTTCATTTATTCGAGGCACATTTGTACCCATATACATGTACATGTACAATGTACATGTCTATTCAGATATTAATGATTTTTACACCTGATTTACTGAAGCAGTGCTTCCAAGCTTTGAAGATGCAAATGTGTGAGGTTTTGCAGTTTTAAAGATCATGCAAAGAGAAAAAAACAATAAATCAAGTGAAAATGCTGGTAAATCAGCTTCACTCATGCAAATTGGGTGAGAGTTGGTAGTATTGCCAAAGTTTGCCCTGAAGCAATATTAGGTAACCAATGATAAAGTTGGAATTTGAACTTGGATGAAGCGGTTTACATTGTACATCAAGCTATATTTTATTCTCCTAGTGATACTTGACATGTTTAGGTTTCTAGCACTCACGATAACTATATATAGATGCACCATGAAGGCTCATCAAAAGCTAACAAAATGCTTATAAACCCACAATAAATGAACGCTTCTATCATGATTTTACGATTCTGCAGGTTTGAATTTACAATATATGAACTTTTGAAATTGTGTCATATTCATTTTATTTAGTTACATTGTATGTCTTCTTTTTTTCTTACATTTTGCTGAATTTAAAAATAGTAAATAAAAACTCTATTCACTATTTTTCCATAAAAAAAAAAATATATATATATATATGGTAACAATTTTGATTTACATTTGTATACAAAGCACTAAAAAGATGGAACTACATGTGCATGTGTTATTTGATTTTTACACAGAGCATTGGATGAAAATTAGAAAAAAAGAAGCTAAAATAATAATGCATCACAAGTCATTCATGTAAGAAAAAAGATAAAAGGTAAAAACCCTTCTTGTCCTAATATCTATTTTATTTTGATTTATAAGATTTTTTTTCCTTTCCCCGAAGAAAAATGACAGAATAGAAAATGTGATCCCTGTCTATCTGGTTGCTCCCTAAAACAGATATGTTACAATTTAAAGAATAAAGACCCTTTTTCTTCTAACTTACAAAGCCAGTACATAATTACTATATTTAAGTAGTATTCTAGATGCTCAAACATCTGGATAAGAACAAAAATTATAGTAACTCTGCTTGATCAAATAGCAATATTTTTGTGGTCTTTGAATGAATTATATACATGTATTAGATTTGCATGCATATGCATGTTATTTGGAAAAATATATATATATATATAATAGAAATAGATGATTAATGATAATAATAACAAGTAACAAGTAACAAAAGAAAGAAAAAAAAGGGAACATTAGGATTAAGGGAAAATATAAATGATAATAAATAAAAATAACTGCTGAAAAAAAAATAATGACATGTATGACAATGTTGGTTCTCTTCTTAAAGCTACCACTTTCAATGGAAACATTTAAACAAATGTTCATATAGTGTGTTTAAACTTTAAATGAATGCAAAACTACATGTACGTGCAAATGCACACAAAAGGCTAAGCAAATGCTGAATAAACGATGCACGAATGGGAAACCTCAACATTTCAGGGAAAGTTTCAAAATTTCTCCAAAAATGGTTAGCAAATTATCCTTAATAAGATAAATTATTTCTTAAATGAAAAAAGATTACATCTTATACATGTTATATTTGTAAATCATGATTATTTCCTGTGTAAGCAGACTGGTGTATCGACTTGAAAGAAACTTATGTTGTCATAGTTCCAAACAATCCAGTGTTGATGTTAGCAAAATATACAAGTGCAAACATTACAATATTCTGAAGTTTTATTAAACAGAGCAAGTACAATGTACATGTAATATTTCTGTTACAGACTTGAAACTTAACCTAGAAAATAAGTAGATACAATTAATTAAGTAAAAATGCATGAAAATCTGACATCATCATAAATTTTCAAAAATTTTTAAATAAACATGTATATTTATTTTAAGATTCACATGAAGTTCTGAAAAGAATACAGAGAACAGATTCAACAGATAAAGAGTTAATGGTAGTTTTGGCTGAACACTTTTTCAGAAAAATTTCACTTTCTGACACATATACAATAGATAATGATTCAGCAAATTACAAGAACATTTATGTCTGTAAATGTGGATCATGCAAACTAGGAAGATTGTCTTCTTGCTTTGATGACACAAGTATAGGTGAGTTGTCTGCCTGAAATATTGAAAAGTTAAGGAATATACAATATACTTGAACAATTTTAACATGAAATGGATGAATGAAATTTAATAGTATTTTTAATAATGAAAATTTAACATAAAATAATGGTGATAGCAAAATTACCCAACACTACTTTAATCCATAATCAAGTAAGTCCAAAATAAATCGGACAAAATAGATATTACACCACCGGAGTAGCTTGTTTCACTATAGTCCTGTCTAGGTACTAGCATTTCAAACAAAATGGTGAGTTAAATCTAGGTTTTACAGCACGCCAAACCCCTCTTTCTCTTACATTGCAGCATGAGTATTCCAGTAGTGATTAAATAGCATTTGCGTGCTATTGCATCATAATCAATGAATAATTTACTTAAAGCAATCATTACTCATTGTTTTTGAAGAAATTAGTATTTTGTATTTTTCAACCAAGGACAAATATCTGAAAAAGAGTTTGGTAAGAGGCCTTTTGAGACGCATTTCCTCCTACCCCCTGATTCAGGAGTCTGTTACGCAGATATTTATGGTGTTTAAGGAAATCAGAGTAGTTAGTACTTACTCTAGTGTAGCAAATCAATTGTGAAATATAAACACCATATGCAGGAGATGAAGGTATATTGCTGCTCAGGTAAGGGAAATCTGAAGTTGTCTCTTTTATCATAAATCTTAGTACTGAGATGTCCACAGGTGTTGAATTCGAGATGTACATTTACAGGTTAAAAAGGATGCTAAACAAGTTATTTCTGTAGTCTCCTTTATGTGGAGCTCTGGTGGATATATTGAAGGTAACCATTTACCAAAAGAAGGGTTATTATTGGACATTACATCATCCACATATCTGTATATGAAATTAAAGGATTTAGCATCTTATATTTTTATTCTTTACAAGATTCTGACGAAATTCAGTCTCCTATGAATACAAAAACAAATCTGCTTGGAGATGATCACAATTTGTGCCTATTGAAATGCCAACATGTTTCTGAAAAATAGCTCCTCCAAATGTAACAAATAAGTTATCAATTAGGAAATCAAGCATGCTGCAAACCTGCTTTTCTGGGTAGCAAACTTTACACTTCTGAGATGTTTGAGGACATGTGAGGATTTGTAATCTAGAACAACATAATTTCTCGTATCAGCAAAATATTTACGAATAAGTCCTTTTGAGATTTCGATTTATCATTGCAACGTAGTGTTAAGAGTTGAGAAGTCAACATTTTAAAGAGAACTAATTTCCGAAAAACTACGGAATTTCAGGTTTTCAAGTAAATCTTTAGAATTTTAAGTACATGTATCCACATATGATTAATGCCACTACGAGAGTAGGTGGTAATGCAACTAGCTTGCTGTCCATTTTTCACTGCGGATAATATCTTTGTAAGGTGATTCGACATCTCCTTCATAGAACAAGATGAAGATCCAGCTATACACCTTTCTTTGTATGATAAAAAAATATAATAATTGTGAGATTGAAAAAAAAAAAACTTAAAATGTTCTCATGAACAATTATACTTTTATTAACCGGTTTTTTTTTCACGTAGTGTCTTTGGATAAAGGTTATTAAATTTTATTCAAATGAAAGGCCTTAACATATTCCTGTTAGTAGGTATGTACAAAATAACGAAAAACATTATCGGTACATGTGCATTGTATCAAGTTACATTTAGTATATTGTATACAGTTTTTTTTTAATCCCCCTAGCTGCCCTTAAAGCGATCTGAAATCAACTATAGCAAATGCATGTATCAATTTCTTGCATTTAATATTAGAACTTGATAAAAGCTACACATGTTTAATATTAGCTGTGAATGATTGGCTAGCAAAGATGCCAACATTAAAACACTTAATTGGTATACATTGTGTATTTCGGCAAAACAAACCCTGAAGTACCAGCAATGGGATAATTCAAATGCGTCAAAATCTCATGGGCTGAATGTGAAATCAGGAACCAAAGACGATCTTCATACATAATCTAGTGAACTGAATAAGATAGATGACTTATAAAAACCTTATATAAGGAAGACAAAACAACGTCACTCAAACTAAAGTACATTTTTTTTTACTTCTAGCAATAAGAAATCCCACAAAAAATTGGGAGTGACATCGGGTGCCCCAGAAAGTAAAAAAAATCCTGCTTTGCCGGGGGCACCTGTTATATTGTAAGTGAGTACAATCCGGTATTAATCTAGAAACAATAATGCAGCTCCGTGACAAGAGTCACAATGGGGTTCTATCAAAAACAATTCAACCTTAGGCAAAGTCACTTAATTCTGAGAAAAGTAATTTAAATGCAACACTGATCTTACCAGTCACCCTATCTGTGATTTATGATCTACTTTACAGTTTTCAATATATTATGTTTATATAAGTATCTGAAAACTTCCCAATGATTATAGAACTGCAAATTTTTTTGTCATTCCCTATGCAGGACTTTAGCTCATACTGCTGTGACATTTATTGCAACACTGCTTTTACTTAGTCCAGCACTCTCAACCACTTGGTCGGCTAGGTTATATAAAATGTACCATATTGTGGGTAATTTTTTGCAGGTACCAAGTTCAGTCTACGGGAGATAAATGTGAACAATCTGGACTTAAATTCGGCGAGCTTTAATCTTTGTGATTCTTTGTGGGAATAAAGTGAAAACTGGAATCTTGTGAAAAGTTTTGGCTGTACGGTAGCTTTCACTGACCGGGCGATTCGTCATCGTAGGTTTGATCTATAGTTGTAACTTAGTACTTGATGTATATAGTACAAGACAGTAAATTAAGATACTTATATATTGTATGTATATATGGATTGTATTTTCAATTTTGTTATAGGGAATCCAGATTGTTGGCATGGATCGTTAGATATTCTTCTTGGAAACATGGAGTGTTTTGTTAATGTAGTTTCCACAGAAAACGAAATCAGTCCTGGGTGCAGGGAATCTGTAGAGATGAAACTCAGGAGTGCTGAAGAAAGAGGTTTTCGTAGACAGACATTGGCACAGGCTATAGTATTTTCTTACCTACAAAAAACAGAGACATTCTACTTTGAACAATTTTCTTATTCCTTGTATGGCAGCAACTCGGAAAGAGATTTACTTTACTAAAAGTTTACTTTTACGACAGCAAACATATCTTGCTCGAAAGTAGGCCAATTAAGCTGCTTTTTGAAATCCCTGGTTCAAAATTTTTGTTAAATTATGAGGCTATTTTAGCAGCATGGCTTGTTCTCAATTATAAATATTTATGTACTGGACCTCATGAGTTGTTACTGAAAGCTCCCAAGGCAAATTTCTTCAGTCTTGCTTCACCCAGCCTGGAATTGAATGAAAATGAACTTGCATTCAAAAATGTTGTTGCCAGGAATACCTTTGTGGACTATGCCTTCATTGATATTATAAAACCTACGTTTGTGTGGCCATCAAATCTACCATGTCGACCATTTGATTTAGAAAATAATCAGTGAAAGAGAAATGATTAAATCAATAATTGGAACATAGTATCAATATTCGCACTTCAATTTGATAAATACTGGTTTCATGTAATCATATTATATCGCACTTCAATTTGATAAATACTGGTTTCATGTAATCATATTATAGGGGTTTAACCTTTTTCCGATGCAATTACATATTCTGAATTTTATTTGTAACGAAGAACATGGGCCTGCCTGTGTGGATCATAC